>OW618050.2:3576613-4895523 GCA_939531255.2 Thera britannica | reverse complement strand
AGCAGTTATCATAACAGAGCATACTTTGTTACCTTACCGTTGTATCACTGGTTCTTTGTCCACCATAGGTAGATTAGAAACGCTGGTTTTTTTTGTTAATATTACTACAGAATAAAGTTTCACAAAACTTTGCTTTCATTATGATCATTAACATACATAAAATCAAGCCTCATTCCCATGGGGGTAGGCAGAGATAACGGATTTTGACTTGCTACGATCCTGACATATTATACCTACTATCTCTTTCGCTCCATTCACTCGCATAACATTCTTCGTACATGCTCGTCGTTTTAGGGTAGGTACTCTCCTGACCTGATCATTCTCTAAAGCGTTTGCTATCTGATCATTTCAGATCTACTTAATAATTTTACATGTGTTGTGAAAATAATATAATATAGTATGGCTTTGCTTATGAGATATTGCTTAAAGTTAGCACTGTCATTAAAGTTAGCACTGTCACTGTTTGCCATTACATAATGACAAGAGATGGCAACTTGACTAGCCTTTCAGCTCAGTTGGTAGTAATTAGCTCTGCCTTCTTCTTTGTAAGTCGTCGTTGTCTGTCTGGGTGTTGTTATATTGTATTCTAAGTATTTATTGACAAAAAAAATATATAAGTATTATACCAGCTGTCTAGTTCCCATTGTACGACGTCTGCTTAATTTGGGGCTAGGTTGTATTGTGTGGATTGTCTACAATATTTATTTATTTAACTTATGACCGTTCTATTTCTGCTGGGCTGCAATCCATTACACTAAACGACTTGAACTCAGATATTCTGTGACATACTCGTAACTCCTACGGCCGATCACATTTTCTATACTTAGCTGCGCTATACTTAGATATTGAAAACTATAATTGAACTGAGTTATTTCCTCTTCACTTTCTATCCGATGAAGATGCAACAAAATAAGCTATACGACTTTATAAATAAATAACTATTATAAAAATATAAGTAAACTCACGTAGTACACTACTGAGCCGATTTTGAAGTAATTTCTATGGGACCAATCTAGAGGAACCTTTCAAATAAATTAATTATAGTTTAAAAAACGCTTTTATAACAAATAGAACTAAAAATTTAAAAATAAAACTGTAATAATCAATTGCAAAATTTATATTATTGTACAAAAATGCGTGGGGTGCTTTTTATAATAACTTCAGATATAATAAAGTATTGATAAAATATTTACAACAATCAAAATCAAGCCCCCCACGCTTTTTGTACAATAATATAAATTTTTCAATTGATTATTACAGTTTTATTTTTAAATTTTTAGTTCTATTAGTTATAAAAGCGTTTCTTTTTTAGTTTTTTAAACTATAATTAATTTTTTACTTTTTAGTTTTTTTTTTTCAGGGTTTTTAGGTTTTTAAAGGGGTCGGTTACATACATACATACATACATACATACATACAAACAGGTGAAGCTAATAAAAGCGTTATAAAAAAGGTTTTTCCAAATCGGCATATACCTACTTACCTACCTAAATATATAAAACAAACATTAAAAAAATTGGCTCAAAGATTAAGCATTGCCAAAAACGTGGCAATGCTGCCCGCATTTTGGTAGCGGTTTGTTAGAATAGTGTAGGTAATTTTAATTTATTTATTTAAGTTGATAAAAAAAGCATTAAATAATTATACATCAAAATATTTTTTTTTTGTTAAAGTAAGCTGGATACAACTACTATCTTGTATCTTGTAAAGGACTCCAGTTTTCCCAATAAGACGCCAAAGCGGTCTATTTTGCGTCAGGATGTGCTGGCTATTATAACTGTAGCCATTATAGCCAGAAGTGTGGCCTAACACCTCCCAAAAACGCAGAAGCATTCTGGGGGAGTCACAGGCTTGCAGGAGTGACCTGTGGTTGCTCAGGATTTCCTGTCGTTACCTAACTACTAACTTTACTAAGAATCAATTAATAAGGAACCAAAAATTTAAATAATATCTATAAATTTATAATGACGTCATATCCGGATAACTCTTACTAACATGCCAGTAGGTACTTAACCTGTTTAACACAAATAAGGATTTCCGAAACCTCCTTAGTGCTCATTTGTATTCAGACTGCGTCAAGAGAGGCGAAAGATCTTTGTTACCTAGTACCTACCAACTGTAATTTTCACGTCGACCTATCTGATAGGGCCTAAATAAGGCCCTTTGCTTCCTAGGCATTTTGTAAATTAGACTTTCTGGTCTGGGCATTTTTGGTATGGTAATACGAGCTGCAAATTATCCTGAAAAATATCCATACAAAATGCTATGAAAATTCCCCACCTCGATCGGATCATGTTGTGATCATGAAAAATTTGAGAAACCGACTCCATGGCCACTGCTGAACTGATTTTGATCTAGAAGTAGTGCCATTCAGATACAATTGAAAACAAAACAAATTGTTTCATAAATAACGAAGTCATGCGATGACAGTAATAAATAAAAAAAAAACCTCTTTTTTTATTTCAGCTGGTTCAAAACTGTAGCGACCGCGTTAAAAATGCGATAAGAGGAGACACAAATTGACCCAATTAAAATATTTTCAAACTGTTTTGACGGTTGAACAGATCAAATCGCTTAATTAGATAGGTACGAAATGTGCTTTACGTTTATCTCCATACATATGTAAGTACTACATAAGTAGTAGTTACACACGCGCACACCCATACGCCTAACGTAATGCTCCGTACTCACATAACGGTTTTGCGATCGAGCTATCATGTCGAGTAAAAACCATTTCATTTACTTTCGTCCACCGATTCAGCAATAATCTATTATCTATCGATTGACGCGAAATTACTTTTATTTAATTCCATCGAGCCGGCTTGATGTGAGCCTTCGAGTTGTGAGTTTTGCGGTCCAGCGTACTTACACGTTTTGGAGTAAAAAGGTCGAGCAAAACCGTATGTGAGTAAGGAGCTTAGAGTAGGCAACAAATATTGCACATCGGCAAATTTCGGCTTCATAGAGTGTACGTTAGAAAGAGATAACGCTCTACAACGCCGAAAAGCCGATGTGTAATATTTATTGCCTTCAACCGTAATGACTTTGGGCACAATTTTGATATTATCATTAAAATTCGAGCCCTGAAAACTTGAAGACATCTATCATAACTTTCTTTCCTCACGATCACGTCTTTTGAATGTTAATGAAAGGTATAATAGGTGTTCTCGTAATTCAAAGAAGTGACTGTGGTGTAATGTCTTTGTCAGAAAACACTGGATAGTGTTTAGTCAGCTGTAATGACAAGGGTGTCGTAATATACGTATTATTACTTTCTTAGAGCTGAACTGAGTCAATGACTGAAGCGGTGTTGCGACATCTGTCAAAATAGCACCATTTCATTCCACTCATTGTCTTATTATTATTATTTTTATATTCAGTTCAATTACAAGAATCACTTTGAAACGTCTTACCCCCGAATACTGAAACGCAACTCAGGTTTAAGCACGTCTCAAACGACGAATATTTGACAGATTTTCATTGAAAACTGTCAAATATTCGTCGCTTGAGACGTGCTTAAATCTGAGTTGCGTTTCAGTATTCGGGGGTTAAAGCTATAGGTAAGTGAGTCTAGGTGCCAGTTCCACGCGACCAAGCCTAGAAGAACAGGCAACAAACTACGGCTCGGTTCCTACCGTTTTTTTATATGATCCTTTTACAAATCAAAAATAATAATCTAAAATAGTAGCAGTGAAGTTCCAGTGTGGTGCCACTTCACTTAAAGTCAGATTATGTTACGTTTTTTTCACTTTTTTTTGATGCAGGTCGTTATAAATTAATGACAGCGGGCGTTACTACTATACCATGCTACTATATACAGGCTATTACTATAATAATATACTGTTATAACATTATATTTGCTTAAACATTTTTTACCTGACTGTACTCAACAGCTTCAATAATTTGATGGTGTCCAAATCTACAGTAAATAAAATATTAAAATCAAAAGTGACAATTGGGACACAAATCCCAATAAGTTTTGTCCGAGTCCACAGCAAGTTTATTTTAAAAGGTTAATTCGTGTACCGACTTACGTTTACTGAATGGAACGAATTAACCTATTCTTAACTGTCCCCACAATCGCTCATTCCTCAACATTCAGATCCATACATTCGTGCACTCGACAATTAAACCTAATTGGTACCATTTGAGGGGTCATTCTGACTGCCACATCCATACGGGCAATGCAGCCATAGCCTTGTGCCTCATTTATCATTCCGTGAAAATAATGAAAATTTCCCAAGAGGGTTTATTCTACATAGCTTCCGTATTTCGTATTTTTTTGTAATTTTATGGATTGTTAAATTAGGAGCATTTATCGTTTTGCGAGCAGTAGTTTGATAGAAAGAAGAAAGGAGAAGTGAACGATAAGAAGATGAGGAATGTTGCGTATTGCCTTATTTACTTTGTTGTATTTATTATGCGAGTCAAGGCCTACCATGAGCTCTGTCTGGCTCTGTCTCTGGTTCTGGTTTTGAGTCTGTGTGATTGGTCACCAGTGCATTATACTGTGTGTGTGACGTTTTGACGTAGGATATATTTAGTCAACACTCACACAGACTCATACCTAACCAGAACTAGAGACAGAACCAGACAGAGCTCATGGTAGGCCTGGACTCGCATAATAAATACAACAAAGTAAATAAGGCAATACGCAACATTCCTCATCTTCTTATCGTTCACTTCTCCTTTCTTCTTTTTATCAAACTAAGTGTGGTGAAAGGATTTTTATTGCGTTTCAAAGAGGCCCACTAACTCAAAATTAACTTAATTATTTTCTCATTAACGCGATTCATTGTACTCCTCATTTTTAACCAACTTCAAACTAAAAAGGAGGTTCTAAATTCGGTTGTATTTTTTATGTTGGTTATCGTTTAAGATCGTCAGTTGTAAGCCTATTTGAAAAAAACTTTTTTTTATCGGGAAGGTTATACTCCCGGATTTGACTTACACAAGCTTATATCAAAAGAGGTGTCTACCGTGCCTAGGGACAAAAGTCGTGACACTATTCCATTTGTATAGCGGGATATTCAAATAGATGACCACCTGGGACTTGGCACAACATTAAAATGCAAAGCCGCGTATGAGAGCCGTCATGTGAGAACGTGATACAGACACCTAGATTTGAATGCTTTGTTTAGGTTTTATTATGGCTATCTGTCGGATATGGTTTGTTTTTTAGTCCGGTTCTAAGTTTAAAAAAAATTTCAAGTCACGGGTTCCAATTCCGCTCGGCTCCCAAATTTTGGGACATAATATAAATCTTTGAAAATGGTATACTTAAGTTTAAAAAACATGAGAAATCGACTGCATGGTTCAGCAGTTTGGCTGAGCCGATTTTAATGACGATGTAATTCGATGACAAACATAAAAATATATATACCTACAACCGAATTGAGTTTTTTTTTTTTTTTTTTTTTTTTTAATTTGCCATCTCGAAATGGCACTAACTTAAAATAACCTGTTGCTATTATAATGCAACAACATTAGATCTAAATCTATTGTATTTAAATAATAGGTAAATTAAATCATTAAAAATATAAACATGATAATTAAATTCAATTAACCGAATTGAGTTGTGAAGGGCTCGTTCGGGGTAGTAGTCCACCATGCCTATTTCTGCCGTGAAGCAGCATTCCTGAATTTCAGTTTCAAGGGTATGGGTGCCGGTGAGGCAATCCTTTGTTATTAGGCGATGGTTACCACTTGATATCAGGTGGGCCATATAGTTGTTCCATAAGCTTGTTTGATACAAAAAATAATTAGAAGTCGGTAAAAAGAAATACAACTGAATTGAGAACCTCCTTTTTTGTTTAAAGTCGGTAAAAAAATTATTACTGCGTCCACACACTTCACACCAAAACTGTAACACTGTAAGTGATGTACCTAAAACCTTTTTTTAAAATGTTCCAATCTTAAAAGTGATTTCCTAAAGTACCCTACATGTTTTTTAAGCTACTGCTCATAGGTTCCTTGAATCAGCCCCGTGTTTGCTTCCAAGTGTCTATTAGCCAGAATGAGGTGCTGTACTTGGTAAACCGTTTCCCTTTATGGATATTAAACATAGAATTATGCGAAGTATTTTCCGCTTCGTGTAAAAACATTTTGACATAATTTCGTGGTTATCTATTCTGCTCGCTTAAAAATACATTTATTAGGAACTTTTTAAGTATGCATATTTCTGCCGTGAAGCAGCATTGCTGTGTTTCGGTTTGAAGGGTGTGGGTGCCGATGAATTACGGCACGTGAGGCTGAACATCTGTATGTCTCAAGTTGATGGACGTAAGGGGGTGCATCGTAGGGTACGTTCCTGACGTGCGAGACCTACGTGCCCATGCTTTGTTATAGGCTATGGTTACTACTTAAAATCAGGTAGGTATGACCTACTTACGGCTTGGTCTATTATATTTTTTATTATTATAAATAAAAAAAAACTACATAAACTTAAAATACGATGTTAACTTTTTGTTTTACTTTTAGCCACAGATGAAATTCACATTAAACTTATAAAACAAACAAGCAAAGCTTCGAAGATTACTTAGGTTCCCAATACTTGAGAAAAAAATTTTCTACTACGTTTTATGCACGCCAACCTCTTTGTTTTTCACCTGTCAAGGTTGGCTGGTAGAAAATGCTGTCTAGCATTAAGCTCTCCTATTGTAACTTATTTTTGGTGCAATAAAGAATTAAATAAACTGATAAACCGATTTTAATGAAATGTCAATGGGACCGCTCATTATGTCTACCACAAGCTCTGTCTGGATCTGCTCTGGCTCTGGTTTTGGGTCTGTGTACTCACACACTCACTGTTGTGAGCACTCGCTCACAAGTGTATTATACTGTGTGTGTGGATAAGGATTTATTTAGACAAACACTCACACAGACCTAAAACAAGAGCCAGAGACAGAGCCAGACAGAGCATGTGGTAGGCCTACTGGAAGATTACCTTTCAGAAAAAAAAATGATTTTCTAATTGGCTCATAAACGATGAAGTTATGCGTACAGTGGGATACAGCTCAAGTTACCTAAAAACAAAGAAAAATGACGCTTACTGCAAGGACATAAGAGTTAGCAGTGTGTAGTCTGATGCGTATCCTTGTGTACATAAAAAAAATACAATCGAATTGAGAACCTTCCTCCTTTTTATTTGAAGTTGGTTAAAAGGTGATTCATATTACTGTTTCGTTCTAAAGCTTTTTAGTTATGAACAGCGTCATGGTTTAAGTAAGCGATAAAATCTTTCACAAACAAGCTTACAACATATCGAATTCTGCAAACCACACGTTACTCAACTCGCTCGTAATCGATTACTCATCATTGGAAGAATCGCTTGAAAATCGATATGTGCAACGAGTTTGCATGAATTGAGATGTCAAAACATTCACCTATAGTTTTTTATTTAAAGCTTTAAGCTATCGATACCTTAATGGTCCTGTAGCGATTGTAGCAAACTCCTTAGATCCTTCAGAACAAACTTTTTGATAGCCATCGTTTTTTTAAGAAACAATTCGGTCCATATTTAAATTCAAATATCGAGCAGGTGAAAACAGAAGCTAGGTAAGGTAGATCGTTCGCCAGTTGTTCCTCTGTCACGCGATTGCACGCATCTCCTGAATAAAAGTCCATTTTAAAGTGCTGTTTCATTACATCCCCTTCCGGTGACCCCGAAGTGATATTATATGCCTAAAAAGTTATTTGTTGGCATGAATGTGACAGTGAGTGATTTTTAACGAGTTACTAAAAAGTGTGAGGCATTATGAATGAGGGGTTTGTTTGTACTGTACAATGCTAATTTCGAAAAAAATATTAACAAAAACACCATCTGTAGATATTCTAACATCATTCACTTTGACGTTTTGAAAGATATAAAAACATTGAACTTATTTATATAAAATCGCGAGGAACTATATCTTGTGCACAATCTTATTGCACACAGTTGAGCAAAAAAAAATGGTTCTAACACGTTTTCTTACTTAAAAGTTTACTTATGTACGAAAAGCAGCTGGGTAAGCTTACAAGTACGAGAAGTACATCGACGCTGGACTACCGTACGACAAAATTATAAATATAGGCACCCTATAAATTTAATAGGTATGAGTGAGTATCTACGTGCTACATTATCCATACCGATAAAGTTCAACCAGTTCAACAGGGTAACCCACTTGAGTGTAATCGAGGAATGATAAGGCAAATTGCGATTAAGCTAACAGCTAACACGAAAGGTACAGTCGAAACCAAAACAATTTCTATTCTGCACTCAGAAAAAAATATTGTTGATTCCAACAATAAAACTTTAACAGGGGAGAGCCCACCATGGTGTATAGTGCGTGCGTCAATGTTTTTATTGTCATAGATCAAGTTGTCAGTACAACAATATTTCTATTTTCAAGAAGTAAATTGTCATTGCAACAATATTTCTACTGTCAACAATTAATTGTCATTGCAACAATGTTCTATTTTATCAATAAGGCGTGTATTGATACTACAACAATGTATCTTTTGTCAGCGGAACTAATTTCGAAAAGGAAGGACTAAAAATGTACAACTAGTAGGTACGAAAGACCCCAAGTGTGAGGGTTAAAAAAAGAAGATTTGATAAAACCGAAGTTGATCCGATGCATTCATCGGATCAACTCCAGTCATATCAAATCTTCAACGGATTCATTCATCCGTTGAATACAATTTCATAAAACCACTTCTACAATATAAGGAAACGCCGTGCGTTTTCGTCAGCGCGTTCTAGGATCGTTACAATTTTAGTCACGCCATCTAGTTCTAAATTTATTAAGCAGCTTTTTTGTTAGTTTACTTTACTAACAATGTTCACATTGCCACACTTGCAACGTTCCATTGTCACCTCAGCGACATATTTATTGTATGACAAAAGGTAGTTGAATACTACGACTTTAGTTATTTTGCTAGGTTGTTTTACAATGTTCACATTGATACACTAGCAACGTTCTATTGTCACCACAACGACTTACTTATTGCATGACAAAACGTAGTTGAACTTTACGCTTTAGTTATTTTGCTAAATTGATTTACAATGTTTACATTTACACATTTGCAACGATCCATTGTCATCACAGTAATAATTATATTTATTGTATAACACTGGCCTACTTCTACTCCAAATATTTCTATGACCTAAACTTAAGGGCTTATTATGTATTCACCATTCTACTTTAAAACTTCACCACGTAACATAATAATTGCAATAAAGAATATGAGTATGAGTTTGAGTAGTCACATGCTCCGACTATTAGGTCTTTTGTTAGAAAAATGTTCGCATTGACACACATGCCAGTTCCATTTTCACCTCAGCAACATACTTATTGTATGACAAAAAGTACTCAAATGCCACAACTATAGTTACTTTGCTACGTTTTTTAACAATGTTCACATTGACACGCTAGCAACGTTTCATTTTCACTACAGCAACGTATCTATTGCATGTCGAATGGTAGTTAAATGCTACAACTATAGTTACTTTGTTAGATTTATTAACAATGTTCACATTGACACACCTAAAACGTTTTATTGTTATATAATCAATTTTTTTATTAACTTTGATGTAAGGACAAAGCTAAATTGTTCCTTGCACATTAAACGAAGTAAAATCAGCGGACAATAAAAAATTTGCTGAACTCAACAAAGCTCTTTTTGCTAAAGTAACAGAGTATTTAGTTGCTCCGACAGGAAATTTCTGACAATGCATTTATTGTGACTTTGTTGACCCATTTTTTTCTGTGTGTGTAATGTCTATTTTTCTGGATTTTGAAAAGAAATGGCAGTTAGCCGATGTTGTGTGATTGTTTATGCAATTATACTTAGTTTTATCTACACCATCTTTTTCAAGTCCAGTCCATCCCAAGGTTGTCTGGAAGAGATCGCTTTTTCTAAAGACTGCCCATGTTATTCCACTTTGAACTATTGATGTTTTTCTGTGTTAATTTTATGTGAATTGCTATAGAGTATTTTTATCTATCTTACCTTTATATTCAGGTATGGCTCAGATTGAACAACCATCATGTTATAAAACATGATGAGTTCAAAAGAGTACACTTAAATTTTTTAACTTCCAAATTCAGCCGGTCTACTCTTGAACGCAATTCCGACCCCAATTTTAAGTTTTGACGGAATTACTTAAAAGGCCGGCAGCGCATTAGCACCACCTCTGGTGTTGCAGGTGTCTATGGGCGACGGTGACTACTTTCCATCAGGTGGCCCGTCTGCTCGTCGGCCTGCTATGGCATAAAAAAAAAAAAAAAAAAAAAAAATCTGACAGAAAACCCTAAGGATTTCTGTCAAAATTTCGTCAAAACTTAAGATTGGGATCGGAATCGCGTTCAACAGTAGACCGGCTGAAATATTTATCTTCTTTTATAGCTCAGGAAGGCATGAAAGTGACAATTGGCCATCAGCATAGCCTTTTGCAGACTGTTTCCATCACATTTATTTTAAATACTTACCAATTTGTAAGTAATTTTATTACGACGATTCTACCCTCATTGTCCACTGACGCAAGTTGTTTTCACGCTACATTAGTTCAGTCTAGGCCCAATTTGGACCTCCAAGATCCGTTTCCACGCTTTTTAACTCGACATATTGCCTCCTTTTCAAACCATTTTCCGAATGTAATGCTTCAGTGAAGCTCGTTATCAAGTTTCAACCTAACGCCGTTGAAGCTTGAATACATTTTAGCTTGACTCAACATTGCAATTTTCACTTCATATACGCAAAGTTACTGTTCCATGACGATTCCAGGCTTTGTGCGGTATTGTGAGTACAGTAGCGTTCAAAGTCGTATGGCTGGCAACTGATAGGTAATCGAAGGATACCATAAGCATGGCAAACGAGGCAGACTATTGATGTGGAAACGATGTGGATTTTCTAATCAATAGTTTTATTTGTGCTATTCTTTTCAAATACCAGTACTCTCAAATAATATGGTTCTTGAATGTCGACCAATCGGAAGATAGCCAAACCGATGTAAGATAGACCGACAACATTTTGTACAGATTGCGGGAAACTGGTAGATGGCGAAGGTTTAAAATATATAGAATTTAATTTATGTTTTAAGAGGCCGGCGGAGGGTGAATTTTCATACCTTAAGGGGGTGTGAAAGGAGCTACCAAGCATTACATTCGGTTCGTACCCACATTCTTCCGTCAATATTTTACATATATTTTTACGTGATTGCTACTACAATACTATTTTTTCCGCACGATATTTACCTTTTACCGATTAGGGACACTGTTGTACGCACGTAACTTTTCGGAAAAACCTATATTGATGCACGAATGGATACGAAGCCACGACCTTATTTTACCGCGCCTATGATGAACGAACTAAAAAATGGCGCTACGAATCATTATCTCTCACTCGCACACTATTGCTTACAGTAATGTAGAGTGAGATAAAATGATTACCGTCTCTGTTTATTAGATTAAATTCTCTATTCACTATGGTTTTAGCTTCGGTTTTCTTACAACAATGTGTCAGATGTAAAGGTCTTTGCTAAATTGTTAGTTCTGTGATTCATTAATACATTCTATCGTCTCAGGTAGGCAATGAGTCATTAGGTATGTCACGTATTTTGCATACACGATGACTGTTTTTAGTTACCTATAGTTTAGGGTAGTTACACATACTTCTGGGCATGACTCCTTTCACGACTTTTTCCTAGATCTCATGGTTTTGGATTTGGCTATCACCCGTCTCGCCCGTCTCAAAAAACCACCCTGTATATAAAACGAGGAAGAAAACCAGCGAATGAATAAAATGTTGTTCCTGTTATCAATCAATTCGTCATATTTCATGCAAATAAATGTCTTACCCTTATTATTTTGGGGCTTATTACTACGCAGAATTTTAATTTATTTGCGGCTTTAGTTTTTTTATAAAAATATATAAAACAAATATCTTGGCTCTGGGTGTTAGTTACTAAAATAATTTACTTGTATTCATAATTTATATTATGGTATGGTATACAATGGTATAAATTATGGTAAATAAAAAATAACGGCTGGCAATATTGACCAACAAACTTGAACTTGAACTTGACAACATATAAGTTCAACCTTTTGAAGTGACTAATCGCAGAATACACCTGTCATTAAAAGAAGCCACAAAACATTTGATTGTATGGTATCCGGGTGACTCAGTTCGTGGTCTATTGGGAAAATTACTTCTAGAAAACCTACATAATTTGATCGTGAAAAATCTAAGTAAGTATTCAAAACATTATTCAATTAATAAATTAAAATATTCATTAATTATTATCAACGAAAAGTTTAATTCAATTTTTTCTAAGCTTTTAGTATTCACCTGTATATTTGTAACAGACTCCTTTGGGTGTGATTTTGACCTACTTTAATACGATCAGTCATTCACACTTTGTAGATTTATCGACCGCTGGGCTGACAATGACAATTACCCTAATTTGGTAAGATTTTTTTCAAACCAGTCAATAAAAATTGGTTTTCTATCAAATAAGTCGTTGTTACTGTAGTGTCGATGTCTACCCGCAGATGCATATCATATGGGTAGGCACATTATATTAATAAACCAGTCAGATTCCTACCGCGGCGTTTCATTAGATGTTCCAGTTACCTATTGTTTTAATACTTGGGCCATCGAATACATTTAGGCTTGCCTTATAATAACATTACTATAGAATTATAAGCACCTAGATGCCACTTTACATACATTATAAATACTATACACTTTCCACTCTAAAACGTTATGCAGACTATGTATTGAGGTTGTTCGTGCTATTTTATTCAACTGTATGAATATAGAGATATAATTGAATAAGAATAAGAATTATTTATTTTAAAACTGTGTAAAGAGATCTTATGTACCTACATTATGCAATTTTGTTTCAATAGTCTACCCATTTCGGGCGTACAATATTTGCTATTCTCAATTATTTTGACTTGAATTGAAACAGTTAAGAAATAACAGGTGGATTTTGGCTAGCATGCTCCATCTTAGGCTGCATCCTCAGTAGTAGGCCTAACATGAGCTCTGTCTGGCTCATTTCTCTGGTTCTGGTATTGAGTCTGTGGCCTGTGTGAGTGTTGACTAAATAAATCCTACGTCGAAACGTCACACACATCAGTATAATGCACTGGTGAGCACTCACACAGAGTCAAAACCAGAACTAGAGACCTGTAGTAAGCCTACAGGTGAGATAGAAGCCAAATACTTATCTATCAATTTAAATAGTACATTGTTACCTGAGTGTTGAAAGTCACGTTTTTTGAGTCCCGAGACGGGTTTGGCGCCATAGCGTAGCGAGGGCGCCAATGGAGCTTGAGAGACTTAAAAGACTTTCACCCGAGGTAAACACTGTGCTTTTCATTACGAATACAAGGAAAGTAAAAATAAAAACATGAAAGAAAAGTTAGTGAAAATGAAGATTGAATTGCCGCCTTCCCGGTATTTTTTTTCTTTTTCTCTGGCGGGCCTTCGGCTTCGGCTCGCCAGCATTATTCAGCCATTATTTTCATTCTCATAATTTAAAAAATGGTAAATTGTTTGCTGAAATCTATGTTATTTTAAATAAATAGTTAAAGCTATTATATTAATCAAGTAATTAAGAAGATATATTATTTATTTAATACTATATTTATGTTATTTATATTTAAATTTTACATTGCGCTCTAATTAGACTTTTTAAACTTCTTACCGTTGTAATGGGTTTCCAACCTACTTGCTGAATAAAAAGTTGGAATTTGGTTCAACGACCTCCTTGCAGTTAGAAAGACTTTAGAAAGTTGGAACATGGTTGAATAAAATAGAACTTCTTTTTTTTATAATTTGACAGCTGTCAGTAGAAAGCGATTCTCCCTAGGGCTGAAAGTTTTACTTTCAATTAGGCCCCTCAGGCAACTTCAGACCTACTTTCAGAGTATGAGTAATGAAAAATACATTTCGGTTATACGGACAATTTATTATACGTAGAAAACCGTAGGTAGATCCTAGGCTACCGTGTATTTTGTGACAGGTTGTGGGAGGTAAACACATTACACCTATTCTCAAGATTAGCGATAAACCTACCGGATATTTTTGTTTTTAGTATATGAAGAAGTAGTACGGTATCTTTACTGCCTTATTTACTGTAGGTTTAAGTTTAACATGGTAATACATAAATGATATGGCGAAAAATGAAATCTGGACAAGATGTGACTAGACAGGCCATAAAACACTAGCAAAACTCTAATTAAGCAGAGATTTACTATGGGAATCAGCTATCTGATATAATACTTAGGCACTTTTTTATTATTATTTTGAATATTAACACTCCCAACTAGAGAATCAACATTATTATTATAATATGGCAATAAATATGATGTCATTATACAAATATAATGTAAATAATGTATCCTTGCGTGCAAAAAAGTTTTATATATCTATACTAGTGTTTTTTTAGGACAAAAATTTAGAAGCTAATACTTATTATAATAATATCTATGCCAGTACTAGGGTATTACAACTTGCAATAGAGTAGAATCATATTCATAACATACCAACGAAAAACTGCTCCAGAAACATTCAGATGAGGTATGACATCACTAAAACAATGATACTTCGTACAATTGAATGGTCCATCTCATATTGCGTGTAGGTGGACGATGGCCAACGACCTGTCAATTGTCTCAGCTGACACTTTATCCTGAGGGATTCGTGGATAAAATATCCGATATCCGATATCTTCGTTATTACGGATATGATTGAGCCAGCTAATATTTTACAAGGTGATGGAGAAAAATACATAAAAAAAGGATATAACATTCTTTATGTTTGATATAACTAGTGGCTGCCCGCGGATTTGCCCGCGTGGTAGATTTCTTCCGCTCCCGTGATTTTTTAGGGATAAACAGTATCTTATGTGTTGATTCAGGGTACGAACGATATATGTTCCCAATTTCATCCAAATCGGTCCTGTAGTTAGAGCGTGATTTAGCCTCAAACATCTAAACATCCAAACATCGTAACTTTTGCATTTACAAATTATAATATTAGTAGGATAATGTACAATGTACGGTGAAATGCAACCTCTTCCAGGCAGCCATTGGATGAAATAAAGACGATTACCTACATAAGTAAATAAATATAGACTACATGCATACTTTTACTACAAGTTTTTACAAAATACACAAGAATCAGTTGAGCTATCTGTAGACCGTTACAAACAATCTAGATAGACATTTTATAAAGTGGGGTAAAGGCTGGAAGAAGAAGTGGCAAAATATATTTACGTAAGTATTGTTGCTATCGTTCAAGTGGCTATAAACTTTTTGTATGAACGTTTGAGAATGAAGATCTACAATATAAGTAGGTAGAAGCTTCCTCCATTAAAACAATGGGCTTTATACACTTATTGCTGCCAATTGGTTAATTGTCGGTGCATCGCTCTCAAAGATCTTTAAATACCGCCCTAAAATAACCTTTATGTCAAAGATTATAAGGTTCACTGGTTATCTGATGTCTATTTGAATCATACAATTTATAGTCCGGACAAACGCCTACATTAGCAATTGAATAGTCTTGAGTTATTCAAACCCACGAATTATGTTATTGTTTGATTTGAGGAATTTATTTGAATCATAACTAGGTACGAAGTGTTCGTGGTATGTACACAAGGATACACATCAGACTATACACTGCTTAATGTCATTGCAGTAAGCGTCATTTTTCTTTGTTTTTAGGTAACTTGAGCTGTATCCTACTGTACATCACTACACCATAGACATTTAGTAGTAGAGCTCTCTGTGAAGGGCTCGTCCGGGTAACTACTATAACCATGCTTTTTTCTGCCGTGAAGCAGCATTGCTTTCGTTTCGGTTTGAAGGATGGGTGTCGGTGAAATTACTGGCACGTGAGGCTGAACATCTACATGCCTCAAGTTAATGGACGCTGGGCAGTGCATCGTAGGGCACGTTCCTGACGTGCATAGCCTACGAGGCAATGCTTTGTTATATGTGATGGTTACCGCTTAATATTAGGTAGGCCATATGCTTATTCCATCAGCAAGATGTATAAAAACAACCTTATTGATTGATAGTCCCGTACCCATAGTATTTTGAGTTAATTCATTACAAATATACACATAAAAATACCAATCCTTCCTCTTTACAATGCATAGTATAGTAGGTTTAAGTTTATGTATAGATGTAGCTTATCCTTGGTCTTCCCTTTCCTCTCTTTCCTTCGATGATATTTCTGATAAAGCTGATATGTGTACAAGATTGCATAAAAGTTCTAGGTTTTACATAGTTTCTCAGTATTACGTAAACATTGACTTCATAGTTTAATTAACAAGTACGTATGTACCTAACTTCTCACATGAAGAAACTTCCACATTGGCACCTTTCAAAGAACTTGTGAAACTTGCAGCCATCAGCTATTCTCTAAGGAGAGTTTTAACCAAAAATAGTCTTACATTTCTCCATTTTACTTACGTAGACGTGAGACAGGTATGTAGTTAGGACTTATTTAGTTGAAGCATTTCAGTTATTGCCTGACAATGATCTCTGTTGAGTTTCCATGAACCACAGTGTTATGATTTCAGTGGGTGGAAAACAGCCTATTTAGATGAAACAAAGCTTGGGTAAAATATACTCGAGGTATAGGTATTTTTATTCCGCTACGACTATTGGACCGCACTGCGCAGTTTTTCAATATTTTTTATTTATATTTTAGGTTGTCAGTTTTCGTCTGTCTCTACTGCTGCTCTGCTGGTTATATCAAAATGAAATCAAAATGTTTTTATTACAGGTTTTGATGTATAAAAGATTGGGACTGACCTCTAGGTCGTGGGTTCGATCCCCACCGTTAACAAATATATGTGTGGTGAATATAGATGTTTGTTCTCTGTCTGGGTATATTGTATTCTAAGTTTATATTAACAAAAAAATGTATTCAAGTATTATATCAGCTACCTGGTTCCCATAGTACAAGCTCGGCTTAATTTGGGGCTAGATAGTATTGTGTGATTCAATTTTTTTTTCATCTCTCCTTTGAACTTCTTATCTGTGGCTCAACATTGCTATGTATGAAAATATCTTCGCAAAATTAAACTTAATTCTATCCCGTCTTAAGCCCGGACTTTTCCACTAAACCTATAGCTCCTTTGGGATTTTAAGAGCGGAAAATAACTTGGTTCCCGAGTACACTGCGTACCTCTAATTCCTTGTTTTGCTGCTGGAAAAGTTTACTCATAAAGGTAAAACAGTTGAAGTAAATACTTTTTGCAAAGCTCAAATACCGAAGTTCAAACTTATCAAATTTTACAACATGAGTTTGCAGGGACCAATATTATCATCTTCTATTTACAGATAGCACTTTTGCCCTCACCATGGCCTAAATTGAACAGTTTTTACAATTACAGTGGATCACCCTGAAAGTCAATTGATCTGATACATTGATGATCGGCATAGAAAAACTTACCGCGAGGCTAATACGAATGTGTAGGTTTGCTATTTGGTCTAAGAAATTCACCGTAGTAGCTGTACAAATTTCCATTAGAACTTCCATTAATTCCCCTTAAAATTTTCTCAATGCTTGCATTATCTGAAAAGAACGTGAGAATTGATCTTAATTGAGACTCTATCGTCTGGCTGTCCGGTGGCTGGCTGCTAATGAGTCCGTTTTCATTTTCATTCTGAACCTTTTCTGAAATTATCGTGTCGAAAGGTCGATGGGAGATTCGCTTTCACCTTTGCGTCCAACTACCTATACTACTCATATATCTTTACGTATCTACTCACATCATATGTCTATAGATATCTACTCATACTGGCGCTATTTTAATTTCATTTGAGTACTATAGCGTTTGAGGTGGGATAAAACCAATGTACTCGTCAGCGTCACGCGTCACCTCTTCATCACAGATCGACCAACTTTGCTAAAAGTCGGGGGTGTTCAAGTTTTCACATCTGTCAGAATTCCCGCCACGATATTTTTTTGAATACATCAACGAATAGAATACTTCAAAACTCCACCGTCATTCTTCTTGCGGCCTTCACCTGGCCATCCGTCTGCATCATGAGGGACCCTACATTTGCTTCAACCTCGTTCCAGAACCGGTCTTCCCCTTCATTGCAATAAAGGCTATTTTCTCTTGCAAATTGCTTAGTTAAATGGTCACGTACCTGTACCCATTTAGATTGGCTTGGAATCGCCGAAATGTTATGCATAAATTTTAACTTCGTCACGGCAAAACGATATAAAATATTTGGTTTGGTTTCTTGAGAAGCGGTGTCCGCAATTTTCAGATGCCAATGAAGTTATTACCAGCTGGTTGTCCTTTGAACTTGTCTCTTGTTAGTGTCTTCATCATCTTTCACACCTTGTTAACTGTTGTGATGTATTTTCCAAGCTTTGAAAGTGGAGATCTATCCCACAAAATCCGGACCATCTGCGGGCTATTCAAAATTAAATCCAATTGTATTGCTAGAGGGCCATCCGGCGCTTGTCAGGCGCTTTTACCTTCAGGCATTACGGTGGCCGTCATGGCAGCCGCGGTCAAGCTTTGTTAGTAGTTTTGTCAAACAGTTGTTGTTTGTTTATTATGTTTTTGAGTTGTGGGCACGCGTGTCCATAAAACAGTGAAATGGTAAATTGCTTTTACTATTTATACAACTTTATAAAGTAGTTTGGACAATGTTAAACGACTTTAAAGCGCTATTGTTCAACCCTTTGGAACTTAAAATGAGCTTATGTTTCAAAGGGTTGAACACAAGCACAAGATTATGCTGACTCGGTAACAAAGTCGTCGCACGAATAACTATGAAGCTATCAAATGCATTCGAACATTACAAAACTTTTAACTAGCAAGCCAGTTCTAAATTTAAATAAAACCTTTGATAAGTTACCTCTTTGGTTGCCATGTTTCGGAGTAGAAGATCGTTCTATTTTTAAATTACGTGACAGTTATGAGTTTATTTTGTCATTTATATGACCGCTAAACACGACAGTAATGGAATTCCATACAACTTTTGCCTACGCTGAAAATAATGTTCAAATTTCAGGGCATGTTTGAGAAAAGGTTTATTACATGTTGTGCTTGGAATCTAACCTACGTTTTGTGTGGGGTAATAGTGTGTTCCACATTTAGTAACTATAGTATATAACTATATTAGTAGGTACGAATGGAAGGCAAAACTGGGTTGACAAGGTGTGTTTTGAGACAACGCGACGCCTTCAAAGAATTCTCAAAAGAAAACCATAAGTTTTTTTATTTTGATACAGCAGACAGAGTCGAGTTCCAATGGCCAATTAATTATAATTAATTAAATCCCGTACGTCCGTTTGCGTGAAGCTATTTCAATACTTTAACATCCTTTTTAAACAGCTAGGGTACGAATTTTCTGAGAGTTTGCACCCCTCAAAGAATGCCCATGCTAAATTTCAAATATCTTTGCCTGTAATTTCGTAGATTTTGTGAGAAGTAGGACAGTGAATGAGTTCTTTGTATGATCCTGATGATATAATAATGATGTGTCTTTCTCAACACAAAATAAATTAGTTTCACTAACAGCTGCACTGGACCGCCGCTCGTTAAATACGATTTATGTAACAAACTTGTTTCATTTGTAGACAAAGTCAGGGACAGATTATTTGTGACTAATAATTTTAGCAAGCAGTAGGATGCGTAAAGGAGTTTTTTTTTCGGGCCAAATATTATGCGTGTTTTTACTGGTTTTTATTTATTTATTTATTACTGGTTCTATACTGGTTTTGACGCGTCTGAAAGTCTTGTTTAGAAAATGTATTTCTTTTTTAGTCGATGATAAATGGACTAAGTAGCAGTTTTGTAATATTGATGTATTGTTACCAAATAAATAAATCTTAAATCTTAACAAAAGGTTTATGCAAGAAGTAGGCTTTTGATCTTAGGCATTTAACTTAGACAATAATAACTCATAAACAACAGTTCTATAAGAGCCCTATGTTCATAATTATTACTTCGAGTCAAGTGCCCCGTCTGGGAGCTTAACGGACAACGTTGTTTTAAAGTAACTTTTGTGAGAACCTTTAAAGTAATGAGTTTAATATCCGACTATTGGCCTTTAAACTCGACCTCTAAAATTTAGTTTTAAATTAATTTTGATCCAATATTACATTTAATAAAACTCTTGAATTTCATCTTTAATAAATCATCCTAAGAAGTACTTTATGATTGCATTAAATTAAAATGTCTGGTGGCTAAGTAAAGATTTTAAATTCAAGTGGTGATATCTTAGAATATTAGAAACAGTCATTTTTAAACATTGATAGGTTTATTGGTATACTTGCTGTTTTATATCTCATCAAATTTTCTTACCGAACAGATGAATAATAAGCACATAATAGCACTTTTTAAATTAACGGGGCCGTTATCATAATTGTATGGAAGTTAATCTGGTTTTTATCGCGATTGCCTTTATTAAAGGTCCATATTAATGACGTCATACATAGATAAAAGTTTTTTGTGTGTATTCGATCAAAATTGAGATGACGGAATGACGATGTATAATAAAAAAATACTTTTTAAGTCTTGAAAGACTTTTAATTTGATTTATTCATAAGACTTATGTACTTCAGAATTTATTGCTGAAATCCAAGGCAGAGCCGTTTTCCCCACACCACTGTCTCCAAAGTCTCATTTGATCAATACAGTATAATTAAATTCTTCCCATTTCATCTCTCATCTTTGGTGGATGCTACTTACTCGTATAATATATTCTATTTCGTTTTACAAATGTACGAATGTTGCGAGGAATCAGATTGTTGATCTATTTATGTGCCACTGCGATTCCTACTTCTGCAGGGCTACTGGGAGCTATAGTTATGACTATGGCTGTCAAATTGTGTACAGATCGTCCACACATTCATGTCTTCTTGTTTAGTATGTGTGACAGTTTTGACAGCCATAGCCATAACTATTTGGAGTCTCGGTAGGCTCTCGGTAGGCGAGCTGTACTGCATTCATTCATACGTTTCAATAAAATCGTTTTGGCGCCAACTTGTTTCCTCCACCGCAAATTAAAAAAAACTCTATAATACTTCCGATTGGTCCCTTAAATCATCATAATCGGTTCAGCAGTTTGGCTATGAAGTCGGTTTCTCAAGTTTTTTAAGCTTAAATTATGTTACAAATTAACTACCCCTTTGGCAAATGAGCACCCATTTTTTTGAACATTATTATAAAACAAACAATATTTATCAAAAGGGTTCATCATTCGATTCCCATATACAATATAGAAAATAACGCACACCAATGTCATGCCAGAGTGAGCACAGCGACACAGCTACTCACTACAGAGGAGTGGTCTGAGCTCACAGCATTGTTCGTGACAAAAGGAGTAATAGGTACTACATTTCACTGTGCTGTTCACGCTTGGTAGAAAATTTAAATTGAAATCAGTTTGTTGCATTCTATGTCTACACAGCTACAGTTAGTCTTAGTAAGAGCATAGAGCTTTTAAAAATACTTTTATGAAAGAGTAGTGCATACGAGCACATTGAGTCATACTTTTGCGTCTAAACCCCGTATTTAAAATCAATGCTTGAGTGTGAGTCGAGCTTCAAGCATAGATATTTTTACAGTTCTCTATTGAAAAATGACTAGATAGACTCAAGCACTGTTTCTGAATACGGGCCTCAGAGTGATACGCTAAGTGTAATGCCGAATATGGGATTTCCTCTGTGTAGTGTGATTCTTATAGTGGTAAAAGGGTAAAACGGGGCCCTATTACTAAGACTCCGCTGTCTTTTCTCTGTCCATATGTTTGTCCGTCTGTCACCAGGCTGTATCTCATTAACCGTGAGTTTAGACAGTTGAAATATTCACAGATGATTAATTTATGTTGCCGCTTTAACAACAAATATACAAAATATTAAAGGGGGCTCCCATACAGCAAACGTGTTTTTTTTTTTCGTTTTTAGAGATACCTAATGGTATAGAACCCTCCGTGCGCGAGTCGCAACTTATTTTTTATCTTGAAATTGAAGTATTAATAATGAAACTAAATAATGCTTTTAAATCAAAATAATCTCTTCATCAACACTGAAATCTGAAGAAATCTCTTCTTCAAGATTACATTTTTGATTCTAAGCCCCCCTGGGTATAAAATCTTTTAACTATCAAGGTGGAAAATGACAATAACTCGATTATTGTCGATAACTCTATTACTAACGATTAATAACTCGATTACTGTACCGACAGTTTAAATTAAAATGGTAGTCTATTCCCTCGTAACGCTGCCAGTCTCTCTCACTTGACCTCTTTCATCGTTGAAGGTCTTAATTTTATTATGCTCAGTCGCATTCACTGTGGACATGACTACATCACTTTTTATCCTCAAAGCAAGGATGACAATGTATACTATCTTTATTTTACATCTACAGTAGGTACCTGTCGATGACCCATTCATAAAAAAATATACTGTACCTGACTGTTATTGGTATCGCATAATAAATGATCGTATAAATAATTATAAGTTTAAAAAACTTGAGAAACCGACTTCATTGCCAAACGGCTAAACCGATTTTAATGAAATTTGTTTGGGATAATCTGGACGTAAGAATAACCTTCCAAATAAAAAAATAGTTTTCTAAATCGGTTCATAAATGACGGAGGCATGCAGTTACAAACATTAAAAAACTTATTAAAAAAAAAATGGCAACACTGATTTTAATAAAATTAAAATGGGACCAATCTGGAAGCAGTACCTTTCAGATAAAACAACAATTTTTCAAATCGGCTCATAAATGACGAAGTTATGCGGTAACAAACATAAAAAAAAAAAATATAACCGAATTGAGAACCTCTTCCTTTTTGATTGGAAGTCGGTTAAAAATATACAATGGGCAGGAAGCATGAAGTGTAGTAGTATCACACACATGATAGCATTGGTGGTCTAGTGGTAGCGGCCCGCCTTCCGATCCTAAGGTCGTGGGTTCAAATCCAGTTGTGTACCAATGAGTTTTTTTGTGGAAAATGTATGTACACAATGCTAGTGCTCTCAAACGGTGAAGGAAAACATCGTGAGGAAATCCGCGGCTTAGTCAGCGCCGCACGTATTGACCATGTCTTTCCTGTGGATTAGGCTGATGTGGATATTTCGTAATAGTTATCAATAGAGAAGAGAAACAGAAATAAGGGAGATGTCATGATTTTATTTTATCAAGTCAATAGGCTAAAAATAATTTGATAAGCTCTAAAAAAACTGCGCTATTGCCTCTGTTTCATGCTCTTCTATGATGGAGCGACTCTGCGAAAGAGAATAGATGATTTTAAGTGAAGTGGCACCACACTGGAACTTCACTGCTATTATTTATACTATTACTCACTACTACTACTACTATTACTTACTATTTCACTGCTATTATTTTAGATTATTTTTGATTTGTAAAAGGATCGTATAAAAAAAACGGAAGGAACCGAGCCGTAGTTTGTTGCCTGTTCTTTACGCTTGGTCGCGTGGAACTGGCACCTAGACTCACCTAGCTTTAAGACGTTTCAAAGTGATTCTTGTAATCCTACTGAGTAAAATTAAATACACTTTTGATTTTGATGATGATGAGATAAGCATGATGCGAATCATGATGTACCACGGTAAGTGCCGGCAACTGTTAATGCCATGACTAATAGTAATTACCACGACGTTCCAGCGACTGTCTGCAAGACAGGTCATTTAAATTGTCCAGTTGCCTCTTGATGACGTCACATCCTACAAATTTACCTACTGTACCTCAAGTTTTTTTTTGTGATAACGCGATACACTAGAACTGGAGCCTAATTCACGGGCCGACCGAGATTTTCAAAGTCCCTTAAAAACACATTGGCATTGCACAATCCCGATTTTTTTCTACGTTTTCCGTATATCGTAGCTATCGAGGCTTCTACGATGAGGTCGTCGATGAATTACACAAGGAAATCATGCATTCTCTCTTCGAAAAAAAGCAGTAAAATGAAATTGGAAAATGATCTCGGTCGCTCCGAGAATAAGGCTCCTGCTCCCGTAGAATATCTATACTTTTCTTTAATGGTACTTTGAGATACAAAGTTGCGTCTTACCATTGACTTGTACCATCAATGGTACAAATCAATGGTAGGTACAACTGACAATAAGGCCTCTTTTCGAGCGTGCTGAGAACAGGATATTGATATTCACAATTTTCTCGTCCACATAATCACTGGAAAAACGCTTACGCTACACAGATAATTAAAAAGCTAATAAAAATTTGACTTGCGGTACTTTCACACATCTAGGCGAAGGCAATGGTGATGAGCTGAAACGCTGTTAGGTAAATATCACTTTCTTATTTGACAGCCTTTTGAGCTGATCGCCATTGCCATTGTCTAGATGTGCGTTCTCATTAATTTATCGATGTAATTTAAGTAGGTACGTAAACCTATAGCGGTGAGCATAGGTAAGTTTCGTACAAGATATGAATCAAATTACCAGTGAGGCTTGATTTAGGAGCATAGATAAGATTTCTAATAATGGAAAACCTTTGTTCCAGGAATGGCGGACGATACGATGAACTTTACTGATGGAATTACTGCTAGTGTGGAGCCGAGTGAATTATCAAAGTAAGTTTTTAGACCAAAGTAGAAGAGTTCGGGAAAGTCCACCTTTTTCTTCTAATTTAATAGTAAGGCGATCTTATCAATTATGTTGGTCCTTCGGGTGTAGAGGGCGCCTTACGTTTCTTCTTTTGGTTCGTGAGTACTCCATTTGATAACCGGTTCTTCTTCTTATCTAATCACTGGTTTGAAGTTGAACCAAGCCGTATAGGTTGTTGCCTGTTCTTCTAGGCTTGGTCGCCTGGAACTGGCACCTAGACTTGTTTGTTAAGTTTTTTTTTTTTTTTTACATATTATAGGCTTGGGTTTGACTGCAATCTCACCTGCTGTTAAGTGATGAGTTTCCTCAAAGACGGAGCTTCTTTGAGGAAACTTAACAAACTTTCGTGCACTTAACACCTGTTTTAGAACTTTTTAGGTTCTACGACATGCCGGTTTCCTCACAATGTTTTCCTTCACCGTTTTGGTACTCACCTACTGGCATAGTGCAGATAAATTTTATGGACAACAAAATTCATTAAACTGGAGTCTACTGGATTTAAACCCACGACCTTAGGAAAGCTAATCAGGAACGCTACCACTATGCCACCAGTGCTCTCCGTCACCTTTATTAGTAAATTGTATTCAAGTCTTCTGTGGATGTGAAAATTAAAATAAGCGTAGGCTGCAGGCGGGTCGATTTACTATTGTTCTCTCATCAAATTGAGAACAAATGCTTTGAATGTCTGATTTTGAAAGGCTGCGGTGCATTTTCAATGGTTTTATTTTTGTCCCATGAATAGCTTGGATTGCAAATTGTGCATTGCCAGGGTTGTATTTATCTTCCTCGGTGGAATTCAAAAGGCTTTACAACTGAATATGTTCGCGATAAATACCTGTTTCTTCCATATCATTATGAATATGTTCGGTCTATAACATCTGTCTCTGAAGCTTAAAAGAAACCTCGGTATTTCTAGATAACAGAGGAAATTAGAAAAAGAGATGAGGTTAGTTCTTAAAAACTAGCTTTTTACAAGTTACGTTCTGATAACTGTTTATAATGTTTGAAATGTTTAAACGTAAATTCGTAATAGAATAAGTTTATTTTTCATTTTCTCATAAAACTTCCCGTCTGTTTTAAAATTTGTTTCTATCGTATGAGAGACGTTAGTATTAGATTTTTATCGTAGTCATTATTATTTACTACCCTATTTTCATTTTAGTGAAAGAAAAAAGATTTTAAGTACTAATTATTATATACCCTAATAATCGTCGCGATGTACATTGAAGTAGCTACTGTCGTATGACACTATAAAACTTACTTCTAGAACATTCTTGAATATGTTGAAATTATAAATGTATTTTCAGATTCTCACCTGGTCTTCTGACCTTCGCAGCCGTCATCACTGGCATGATCATGGTTGTAGGACTGTTTGGAAACTTGCTCACAGTCGTGGCGCTGCTCAAGTGCCCCAAAGTCAGGAACGTGGCTGCTGCTTTTATTATAAGGTACTGAAAGAGCTTATTTTGCACTTATGATGATGCTTGAATTTAGTTTTATACAACTTGCTGATTGAACAAGCAATGATAGTGGTAACAATCCGCCCTGCACCTGCTATGAACAGTATACGATTCTAGAACTGGTGCTGGTGGTTCTACGTCGATGAATAACTCATAAGGATCTATTGCGGTAATTATACGACTGTGGCTCCATCTACTTCGTCGACCAACTCTGTTTAAATAATCTTCGCACTTACCATCAAATCAGTTGAACTTCCGACCGCATTCAGTCCAACCCAACTTCCGTCGTTTCAGGAAAATGGAATTACCTATTCTACCCCTATTTCAATTCCAACGTTCATAACGCGGTTGGAACATTATTTCGCCTAATTTCCTGCTGAAATTACAGCTCGGTATGAAACAGAAATTAGTTTCCGTCACAAAGAAGACAATTACTATTTCAACTAGCTTCTTTGTAACGAAACTCACGAAGGTAAAGGTACCTACATTTAATTTTGTAAAGCACCTAAGTACGGTTTCCTGTAAGCAATTAGACGAAGACGTGTCGAGGAAACTTTCAGTTCGACCGCCCTCGGATGAATCTTGGTACAAATAGGGTGGTTTTGCACTGTGTCTGATTCTCTATTATGTAAAAATCGGCAGTTGCGACAGCATAGCAGTATGACATGCGACAGTAGACACAGAGCGATCCGCTATGTTTAGGGCCAGTATAACCATCTCAGAGTAATCCTCATTATTCAGCAGGTAAAAATATTTCCGTCTTTATATTTATCAAGTTTAAGATCGAAACTGAAACAGCTCTAAGTTAGTCGTAACGTCATGGTTAATCAAAGATCCTCCTAAAAAAGTAATACAAATTGTTTTTGATTTTAATTTTATGCAAGTAGGTTATCTACCTATAATCTGACACCTACCTTTGGGGGATGCTATTTCATCCCAACAATAAAATTCGAAATTTATGACTCACGATGATATAATGCTATTGTGTAATCTGATTTGTGATTCCAATAGTAAAGAATATTATGTCATGAATGTTCAAAAAAACAATAGATGACTGAATAGATGAAAAAACTGTCATGTAGCTATATCACAGTTTTTTCAACAATTAGGACATGTAATTGAAGAAACAAAGTTTTTATTTGTCAATAATTTTATTTCAGTGTTTGAATTTTACCAATTACCTGTGTGGCATTACTACTAAAACTAGTATAGCAGCAAGTATAGATGAATATACAAAAAAAATGCAGTAGGTAAAATTGACGAGTACCACGGTTGATCCCAAATATTATTTTACTGGTGATAACTAAAGAAAAATATATAGGTATATATTTTTCTTTAGTAAGTAATATATAGGCACAGGAATAATATGACCCGTGGCAGTCCCCTAGCTGATTCCTGATTTTATTACTATGTTTTCCAGTCACCAAATTGTTATTAGACAGCAATAACTCATAACGCAGACCTATTGCAAGATATGTAATCAGGGGTCTGCAGTCCCTAACAAACCTTATCTACCTATCTACCTAGCTAAAGTAGAAGGCAACAAATATTGCACATCGGCTAATTTCGGCTTCATAGAGCGTTAGTGTGCGTCAGAAAGAGATAGCGCTCTACGAAAGCAGAAAAGCGATGTTCAATATATTTGCATAAAACCCTACCTATCTATAAGTCGTCTCTAACCGTACTAATCTATCAAGTTTGCCTGGTAGAGATCGCTGTTAGCGATAAGGCCGCCCATTGTTTTACTGTGAATTTTTATTTTTAAGCTAAATACTGTATTCCTATATGTGTCATAGTAATCAATAAAGAGTTGTCTATCTATCTATCTATATGCAGTGACCTAAAACGTCTAGAGTCTGTTCACAAAGAGAACCGTCGTGGCCAAATTGAGAACTAACGTTTCGATTTTTATATGCCAGCTCATCCCTTTCTTTCTGTCAGCATTTTGCATCATAAAAATTAAATAAAGGAATAGTACACTAGTTGTGATAGGATCAAAACGCAACAGACGCGCTATTGTATTGCCCATTATACAAAAAAAGTGATTAGGCACAGCAGCGCCCTCCAATCCCGCGACGGTTCTCTTTCTGAACAGACTCTAACAGTATTCTTATTACCATTTCAGTTTATGCATAGCGGACTTTCTGTTCTGCGCTATGGTGCTGCCGTTCGCCATATCTGGCTTCTGGACCCGCACGTGGTCCCATGGGGGCGCGCTTTGCAAGCTGGTACCGTTCTTGCGATATGGGAACGTCGGTGTGTCATTGCTGAGCATCGCACTTATCACTTTGAACAGGTGAGCTTCAATGTCAATGTCCTATGCTCCAATGTCTTACGTTCATGGTGTACATAATTGTTGTTGTGATCTAGTTTGCAAGTATGTATTATTATTTTGTACATTTTTTTTTTCACTATATTAGTATACCTTAGACCACTTCAATGCCCTTATAACATTACAATCTAGCCATGTAGGCTAATTTGCAATTTTATTTTTATGACCATGTTCCATCGGGTCTACTTTTAGAGTTTCTTTTTATAGCGACACTATGTTCTTGTGTTCACTAAAAGTAGCTCTATTACTACTAGTTTGGACTTCTCATTTAGTCGGTTTTTTTGTACATAACATACACAAAACTAAATTTGACCATCGCTCTACGCCGTAGAAGCTGCTACGAGAATGTACTCGTAATCCTGTCGTTATCAACCAAATTTATTCATTGAAACAAAATCATAATATTGATGACGGTGGTAGGTCAGGAAAACTACTACACACTTTTCGATCTACTAACTTTTTCCTCAAATTTCTTGTAGGTAAGTAGGTAGGAAGGATTCAATAACTTTGATATCCAATTCTCTCAATAAGAGAACCTCGAATTATGACGGCAATATAACAGGCTATTCATCCAATTTATATATCCTCTGAATGAAATGTAGTTCAAGGAAATGTCAGATATAATATTCAGTTACGATTTAGTTGGAACCATCCAACACATTTCCTATGAAATGGTTTATGCCGCGGTCTGATAACTTGAAGGCAATGAAATAGTGAGAAAGAGGTCAACTGTCATTTTTTGACTTATCACTAACCTAATTTTGTTTTGTTGAACTGGGGGTCTAGACAAGTTCCGCTGCCTGTTTGTAGGACTCGTCTAAAAGATAAACTGTGTGGAAATGACATTAATTTGTCTACAATTTGTTTTTCCGCAAGTGTGTTCTGTAAACAGAAAAAGGATCAAGTCTAGAATATGCCTTCTACTCAATGTCAAGGATGGGCCTTGACACTGAGTAGAAGGCATATTCCTATTTTGTGATTCGTGGGTTATAGTGACATTGTAGCTTTCCTTTTAGTAGAATTGAGAGTAATCATCACGCTAGAATTTTTTTTTTATATAGATAGATAACTTTATTGTACACAAGGATACGCATCAGACTATACACTGCTAGCTCTTATGTCCTTGCAGTAAGACTCATTTTTCTTTGTTTTTAGGTAACTTGAGCTGTATCCCACTGTACACAAGGAAACATCATAGTAACAAAGCGTAACTTAACAATAGGCGGCCTTATCGCTGAAATTTTATGGAAGAAACGGGTATTGATCGCGACTAACCTCTAATTATAATAATTGCATAACGATCGCGTTAATTTAAAAAGTGCTAAAATAATTTTAGTTCAAGCCCAAAAAAATGCTAAAATTGGGCATACATAAATACTATACCGACCTGACACATTTCGAAGAGACGAAACGTGGCATAAATTCGGTTATGAACCCATTTACTCGGTCGAATGGAATCCACACGCAATTCCTGTCATGTTTTCCGATTCAGTGGAGTCGTGAAAAATCATACAATTTGACGCGGATTTAGTCGGATTACGGGTTTTGAAAATGGGTTTTGAAATGAAGGTGGACTTCATTTGTTTTAGGAGATTACCGAACCATAAAATAAGGCAATTCATTTCTTTATCATATATTTTCATAACAATGCAGAAAAGTGATATAAAAAAGCAGCCAAGTGCGAGTCGGACTCGCCCATGAAGGGTTCCGTAGCATCAAGTAACATAATATAAAGGTTTTTGTAGTTCGTCGAAAGGTAAATTGCTGTTTACGATTTATGACGTATAAAAAAAACTACTGACTAGATCTCGTTCAAACCAAATATCGTTGAAAGTTTGCATAGTAATGTACAACATATATTTTTTTCAGTTTTATCATTCTCTTATTTTAGAAGTTAGAGGGGGGGGGACCAACTTTTTTCCACTTTGGAAGTTTCTCTCGCGCAAACTATTCAGTTTAGAAAAAAACGATATTAGAAACCTCAACATCATTTTTGAAGACCTATTCATAGATATATAGGTTCGATGAAAGATAGACACGTATAGGTTCGATGAAATTTTTTTTTTTGAGTTCAGTTTCATGTATGGAGACCCCCAAAATTTATAGTTTTTTTTCTATTTTTGTCTAAAAATCTAAATGCGGTTCACAGAATACATCTACTCGCCAAGTTTCATCAGTCTAGCTCTTACGGTTTCAGAGTAAAATGGCTGTGACATACGGACGGACAGACAGACAGACAGACAGACATGACGAATCTATAAGGGTTCCGTTTTTGCCATTCGGCTACGGAACCCTTTAAAACCCCATGTTCATCTACTGTCAACAAGGAATGCGAAGTAATGGAAAACAATAGTTTTCTAACTTTGGCCGTGTTTCTATTCCAGATACATCATGATAGCTCACCACAGCTGGTACGCCCGCGTCTACAGGAAATGCAACATTGCTCTCATGATCGTCTTCTCCTGGATGTTCTCTTATGGCATGCAGATACCAACGCTTGTTGGAATTTGGGGTAAGAATTTTAAGGCTATCATAATCATCCTTTATGAATAATGTCCTTTTTGGATGCCTGGGAAGGATCAATCGACTATGCCTTCGGACGGCTCGTAGGTGGTGCCTCTTTCTCATAGAACATGGTCAATGTGTTCGTCCATAGAAAATAACTCTTTCCCAAAGGAAGGCGGGATTGTACGATGCCTTCTTCTTCCGGCCCTTAGCACACTTTATCGGTCGGCACAACACGTCTTCCTCCTCCATTCTTCTCTGTCAGCCGTCATCTCTAGTTCACTCCTCTCCTATCCATGTCATCTTTCACACAGTTCATCCATGTTTTCTTTGGTTTATCTCTGCTCTCATATCCATCCACATCTCATCACTCTCCTAGTCACATGACTTTCATCTCTCCTCATGACATGCCCGTACCACGCCAGCCTATTGCTCCTCAATTTTTCTATCATTAGTGCTACTTTCAAATTTAACCTAATATATTAATTCCATATCCTATCCATTTTACGATACGTAAGGGTGAACACATTTGATTTTACCTAATGTATAATTTATGTTCTTTCCAGGCACGTTTGATTACGATCCAGAGCTGGGCACGTGTTCCATAGTTCCTGACAAAAATGGCAACTCGGCTAAAACAGCACTCTTCGTCATAGCTTTCATAGTACCAGCCATGCTCATCTTTATATGCTACGCCAGGATATTCTGGGTTGTACACAGGTAAGCTTCAAACTATCTTTTTAAAAATGTCTATAGGTACTGTTAGAGTAAAACTGCGAAACGTGGCCCGAATTTTAAAGACGTGTCGTTCCTAATTAAATCATATTTGGTTTTATTGAGCTTCATATACAGCTAAATATGAGCTGCATAATCTCCCATCACTCACACTCTGTGCCTATGCAACCAGTGATGTAGAGACACAGAACAACTACTAACTCTCAATTAACTCTTTCAGTTCAGAAGTCAGAATGCGAGAGCATCAAAGGTCCCAACACACCAGTCCAGGGAGTCTCAACAACAGCACAACAGACAAGCGGTCCACAGTCAAGGACAACAGAGAGACCAAAGCGAAGAGAAACGAGTGGCGGATAACTAAGATGGTGCTGGCTATCTTTCTGTCGTTCCTGGTGTGCTACCTGCCTATTACGATTGCGAAGGTTGCTGATAATCATGTACATTATCCGAGTAAGTAAATCTATCATCTACCGCCAACTCTCCACTGAGTGGGCCTAGTTGTATCCATCAAACTTTAAGTTCTTAGAGTATACGAGCTATCTCATGAGCTGACTAGCAGTAGGTATGCTATAGTCAGCTCATGAGGTATTCTAGTGGCGAGAGGGGGACGATTCTCTAGCTGTCAATGGCAGACTGTGGCGAATCAGGCCGATGGTTCGCTCCCCCTTCTCGCTTGCATACCGCAGAAGGTAACTAGCAATTGTATTTTTGGCTAAATTGCTGCTTATGGAACTAACATATGGCTGACCTGATGTTAAGTGGTAACCATCGCCTATAACATTGCCTCGTATGTCACGCACATCAGGAACGTGCGTTACATGCACTGCCCTGCGTCCATCAACTTGAGGCATACAGATTTTCAACCTCACGTGCTAGTAGTTTCACCGGCACCCACACTCTTCAAACCGAAACACCAGCAATGCTGCTTCACAGTAGAAATAGGCTTGGTGCTATTACTTCCCCAGGACAAGCCCTTCACAAAAAGCTCTACTACTACATCAAAAATTGTGCGTACATTAGTAAAACTTTAGCTAATTTGTTCACCATTGTCTCCACAGTGTTCCACATAGCAGGCTACATTCTCCTGTACGCGAGCGCATGCGTGAATCCAATCATCTACGTGATAATGAACGCGCAGTACCGAGCAGCCTATGCAGCCGCCCTCTGCTGTCCCTTGGCCCGGCTCTCGGGGCTCACCAGCGGTGCGTATCCGACCACGCCAGCTTCCCCGCCCGCTAGGAAGGAGCGTACACTCGCTTCGTATGACAGGACGTGAGGTGCGATGGGTTTGGTGATGGGTTCTGTTTGTGTTGTCTGTTGTGCGCGTTTTAACCAGCCAAGATTGAATATTCGACATGTTGATGCCTTGCGTACTGTGGTGGCGGTCTGTGAAACGCTGTCATTTTGGACAACGTTTCACTGATCACCACCACAGAACGATTAGATGTGCGCAAGTAACTCATTTTGCCAAAAAAAATGTTTGATCCATCTATACAAAATGTCACACGTCTACTGCTGGAAACTTAAACGATAGTGAGCCACCTATCAAATGACATGAGACTGTGTGCCTCAATCACGGAAGAGAAGAGGGTAAATCCATATCTCTTCACCGTCATAATCTCAGATGGATCAAATATTGCAAATGGTTTTTAGTTGGAAACATTGGCGTGCCTCACCTCACTGTCCGTGCCTCATTCTTTCACAGAATTGTGCACTTAGTCCTATGCTTGTTGTGTGTTTGGTTTTGGGTTGCTTCACTCCTCAAGTTTGTACTGTACATTTTGTGGGATCGAGTTGTGTGTCCGCTTTCTTATATTATACGTTGTATTTAATTTAGAGAGCAAATTTCATCAAGTCAGAATGAAGTAGAGAGATATTTCAAGCTCCTGACTTTTTTTAAAAGATCTGCCTTCAGCTTCTAACCAGCTTACAGAGGCCACGATCCCAAATTTCTGAGGTCAGATTCTTCAGAGAATTGTGGTCTCAAGTCCCTAAACGACAATTGATTAGTCTCTAATCCTTTTAGAGAAATGGAACGAGCGTCACGGATACAGCTACAGCAACACGCGAACAGCTCTCAGCCAGGTGTCTCTGGGGGAGTCCAGAGCCGACCCTCGGGCCTCCCAGACCCCCGGCGCTGGCGGAAGGTAGACCACTACCCTCACTACACCCCTAGCCGGTCGCATACCATGGGACTTCACCAGAGTTTCGAGCCCAGCACGAGATCGCAAACCTTAGGACCGATGGAGTCTTCGGTGCAAAAATCTCGAACTTTGGAGTCTTTTGGACCGAAAAGAGCAGAGTTTGTAAGGTCGGAAATAGGGTCGCAGCAAAGTATCAAGATCACGAGGTTCCAGTTGAGTGATGACAAGCAGTCTAAAGTGTAGCCGCTTGTCGTTCTTTACTAAGATGCCAAAGATATTATATAAAGACTTATTAAAATATATACCAAAAATAATAAAATGATACTGTAGTCATTTTTACGAGTGTAGTGTTTCTATGAATGAAATTATGTATAAAAGATTTAACTCACCGATATATAGGTAAGGGTCTCTCCAAAAGTTATCTTTAATATTTTTGCTTTTTGGGAAGTCCGGTGTAATTATAAAGATACGTATTGCCTAGTATTATTAAATCACTTATGAACTATCCGTCCTAGTAACGAACGACAAGCTAGCTATATTACTAATTTTAAATAAGTAGTTTATGTAAAAATGGTGCCTCTTTTTTATATTTAGCCCATAATTTGCTGTTACTTTAGGTATTGTGCCTTGTGAAAATGTCTTCCAAAATAAATCCGAATCGACTGCACAGAGGTGATCGAATTTTAGATTTTTTTGTATAAAGTAGGTAGCTTATACGAAGTTATTTATTATTTCCGATAAGTTTTTTTTAGACAGCTCCCGAAAACTGAAGGTCACAGCAAATTTAAGTTTTATTTCAGAGGAAATATACAGAGGTAGGGTTCCCCTATTATACATATTTTGCCTTTTTAATGCCCATCTACGGCCCGTATGCAAAAACAGTGCTTGAGTCTGAGTCTTGCTTGAGTTTATTTTCTATCAGCTCTCCATTGAAAAGTGACAAAAATGTATGCTTGAGGCTCGATTCAGACCCAAGCGTTTCTGCATAATGTCCCTAGAGTCTGAAAAGATTGTGATACGTAATCGAAAAGAAAATGTCGATTCAGTTTCTGGGAGTAGTCTTTTTGCACCCGGTATTGTATAATTGCTAGTTAGGCAGGATATAATATCAGATTACTATAATATTATAGCCAGTCATACTAACTCTGGTCCAAAACATTCCATATTTTACTTAGTTAGTAAAATAAAAGACCAAAGATATAGAAATAATGTTTTGTAAGTAGGTAGGTAGGTATTGGAATTTAGTTTTTACATAGGCATTAAAAATAATTTAAAAATCATATCTAAGTAAACTGTATGTATTAATAGGTAGGTAGGTACTAGGTACCTATTTCAAAGTAAATGAAATTTATTTTAATTGTTTAAACATGAATATCATTCCTATTATTGGAATTGAATGGTTGTTCTGTTCGAAATGAAATAAAAGACAGTTTAACCCAAATTATATTTGTTTTATTGTTTTAATAAATGATAAGTACTAAAATAAATGATATACACCGCACCTACTACCACCTAGGCTACACCTTCGTAGGTAGGCTCCATATGTATACGTACCTAAGTAAGGTAGGTATGTAGTAGGTACTTAAGCTTAACATGTAGGTACTGGATTACGCATTGTCCTCTTGACTATGTGGCCAGACGACCTAAGGCCTGACCTAAGGCAGAATAAATAATAGTACTTAATCGCTGAATTCTATACTGGACTGGACTATGAGAACCGAACATTCGTCTGTTTTCTCAACTGCAGAACGTATATAGCTTCAAGGTTTTGTTGTAGGGCGTGCGTGGCTATCTTATAAAGGTCTTTCACGAGTTCTAAAAACTGAAAGCCGTATTGGTATATGTATAATATAGGCACGATGAGTGCAATCAATGCAGCGCTGTCCCTTTCGCGCTAACTCGACCAAACGCTAGAGATCGGCACACCACGTGTGATGACGGTGTCATTTCTATGGTAGATAGATCAGCCCATCAGCCCCAAGGAACTAAATCAGCCCGCTCTTTTGCAGACTCATTGCGATGCCATAATGCTTTGATCTACTAGAACACAGCACCTAAGAAGAGTCTATTACAGTGAACAGTGCAGCGGCGTTGATGTCGTGGTGGTCTACCTAACACTGCACAACCCTAGAGGTCTTAGCGCAGCGTTAATACCTACCCATTGAATAAAGGCTAGTCTCCGTAGACGAGACGGGGCTATGCTAGTCTTTTTCTTTTCCAGATTGTATCATGCACTGTGCATTGCATTGCATGGCTCATGCTGCATGTCTGGCCTGCCTGGAGGTCTGGCATGTCATGCATCTGGCATGACATGCCAGACCTCCAGGTAAGTGAAGGGCCTCACTTCACTTCTTCTATTTTGGCTACTGGGGAAGAAGGGCCTCGGGCCTCAGGTCACCGCTTACCGCTTAGATATACAAAGTCAAAGTCAAGTCAATATTTTTTTATTCAGTACGATGCAAGAATCACTTTGAAACGTCCTATAGCTAGGTGAGTCTAGGTGCCAGTTCCACGCGACCAAGCGTAGAAGAACAGGCAACAAACTACGTCTCGGTTCCTACCGTTTTTTTGTATGATCCAGACAGACTGTCAAGTGTGTCAGTGAAGTTGTAAGTGTCAATGTCAGAAACTTCATTTCGTTTAGATTAAAAAGAAAAAGAGTGATTATTTTAGTTTTCCTTCTGCCTTTCACTCATTCCATTCATTCATTTGTTCAGCATTAACAAAAGTTGTCGGATCGATCGAAAAGGATAATTTTTCACGTATTTTAGTTAATTTTGATTTAGAAGCATGACAAATAATGAATTATCGTTATAATAGTGTCTAAGTATATAATCCAGCTACATCATCTATCGTTATTTTGTATGAGTGTACGCTAAAAATCTACCATGGACGTGGTCGGCAGTGATATTGGCCAGAAGATGCGGGTAAATAAGCCTTTATTCGCTGTTATTTGTTATTATTTCTATACAAACTGGTCTTACCAGCCATAACAATATCCTAGTTGGATTGTAGGATCAACTTTTGTGGTGTTTTTTTGCTAGTCGTAAGCTACAATGGCCGTTCCGAAAGAAACATCTCACCGTCCCTTTGAATTGAATCATTGTGTAGCATATTTATTGATTTGTGAAGTTTATTTTCTATTTCCAGTCGGCGATCAAGGCTAAGCTGACCGAACTCGGTTGTTATGTCGGTAAGTGCCTACTAATTATAAAAAATATGCTTTATTGATTCTTACTTCACCTAGCCTTTGTAAGTAAACTTTGTGATACAGCTCTCAAACCGGCGTGTTCACTGGACTTATTTCAACAATATTTATACCACATTTTTCAACAGATGATGAACTTCCTGACTATGTGATGGTAATGGTAGCAAATAAGCGCACCCGGGCTCAAATGGAAGATGATCTGCAGCTGTTCTTGGGAGACAACACAGAGTTGTTTGTGAACTGGTTACATCAGGTGCTCAAGAAGTTGCAGGAGGTTGCCGCTCCGGCTGCCAGTATGTAAAACTTTTATAGCCTAATATTCTGTAGATTAAGTTAAAATCCTTGTCCATTTGGTTAGACGAGTACTAAATAGCTTATATAGTACTGCAGCTCGTAATAAAAAGTCCAGGCATTGCTATTAGCACCTTGCTGGTGCCTCATGCTCATTTTGACCAAGAAAAACTAGGTGGTCATCTCGATTGCGAGGTTTTCTTGGTCAAAACCCTCCTGTACACATTATGAGAAAAAAAACTAAATAAACTATCAATGCCGACTCAATAATGCTCGAGGCTTAAGGATGATAAGGTCGCACCATATCAGCTAGCTCATGACATTATTAAAGAAATCTTAATATTTTCAGAGCTAATTGAACAAGAAAAGATCAAAGAAAAAGACAAGCCTAAAGACAAAAAAACGAAAGAAAAAAAAATCAAAGATAAAACTAAAAAAAGTGATTTGAAGAAAGCAAAGAAAAAAGAAAAAGAGAAGCTTAAAACACAACTCAAAAAGAAAGAGAAAAAAGCTCACAAGAAAAAGAAGAGTAAACATGATGAAATCCTTCGTCCCAACATACCTCCCTTACTCATGAATATAGAGAAAGAATCTGAGCCATCGATCACCGATGTCTTTGCCGGACAGATTTTGAAAAACCATGGAATTATAATAGACACTCCTAAAGAATCTCCGAAAGAGGTTAAACCTGATGTAATGATACCTGAAGTTGTAAAAGAGCCCGATGCTGTTATGAGACCTATTGTTCCCATCATAGACCCAGCTGAAATACTATCCGAGCCAACCACAATAGAAGCAGATGATATAGTGACTATTGATGAAAACTCACAAGAAACAGAGAAGTCTAGCGCAGCACCTAGAGAGGAACAATTGAAAGAAATAAACGAAATTGAAGCTAAAATACAGGGGTTAAAGCAGAAACTAGCAGAGCAGTTAGATTCAATGTCAGATGACGAAGACTTCTTGAACATCAGAACTGAGGCCGAAGAGCTGATGAATGACTTTGCTGAAGATGTATTCCAAGTGAGTATTGTTTCATTGCATTTTGTAAACATTCACATTTAATAATATTCATCATCATCAGCCAGAAAAATAAATAAATATTGTGGACCATTCGCACAACACTATCTAGCCCCAAACTAAGCAGAGCTTGTACTATGAGAACCAAATTATACTTCTTTTTTTTTGTAGATACATAATTAGAATACAATATAACACCCAGACAGAACAAACATCTGTGTTCACCACACATATATTTTTTCTCGGTGGGGAACGAACCCACGACCTACGGCGCAGAAGGCAGAGCTACTACCAACTGAGCTGAGAGACCAGTCCTTTGCTGGACATAGGCATCCTTTAGGCATTACCAAGATGAACTATTCTGAGCTCTCTCCATCCACCGACTCCCGCCTACTTTTCAATGTAGTTATAAAATTAGCAGAATAGGATTTTGAGACAATATTATGTTTGATTTAATGGCTGTATTGTTGGTTCCAGGAAATATCTCAACAAACAACTAGTACACCCCCCAACCCCGCCCCGCCCAAATCCCCGATACGGCCTATAACCCCTGTATCAGTTCCAAAGTCTCCAATTCGTCTCCCGGTTGTGGCCCAAAAGCCAAAAGAACCCGAAGTCTTACCCCAAATAGAACTGAAACTCCCCAAAAGACCCGTTAGAGAGAGACTGGGGATCCGGGAAGAAACTAAGAAAGCTCCAGAAGAACCAGAGAAAGTTAAGGAGAAACGGGACAAGCCAAAAAAAACTGAGAGTCCCGAAAGGTTGTTAAATTAAGCATTTGAGGTAGTAAGAGATTACTATGTATATTGATTAATAGTATTAATGTTTAATGGTGTTGATTATACAGATTAATGTTACTTAATATTCTGTAAAATGTGTAGTGTAGATTCATAAATGAGTTATAGCTTTTTCTATAAAGCAACTAGCAATCAGACAGTCGGTACAGATTTGTTAAAGCCTTACATCCAGGGATCCATTGATGGGCTCAAGTACAGTTGGGTAAAAAGTTTAATCTATATTTTAATTTAAAATCTTACCTTTGTTTAGTGTTTTGTGGTTTAAATATGTGTAGAATATTTTCTTGTACTTGTCTGCACCAATACTGATCAACGCCGGTCATTGATTAAAGGTAGAATCTCACTTCATTATTGTGACGTGGCTCGCCATAAGCATATCGCTCACATACATCTTCTAATCTAAATATATAAAACTCTTACGCTACTGACTGACTGACTGACAATCAACGCACAGCCTAAACCGTAAGTCCTAGAAGCATGAAACTTGGAGGGTATGCTTGTTTTATAGCATAGGGGTGCACTAAAAAAGGAAATTGGAAACTTATTTCCCTAAGCGGAGAAAAAGAGGGAAAACTTTTAAAAGAAAAATCTACGGGGCGTAACGGCTACGGGGCGGGCGAAGCCGTGGGCGGTCGCTAGTTATGTATAGAAATGATTACACTTAGAGTCGAAGATTGTGTCGAATTTATATGTGTATGTCTGTCCACACAAAGTACACGGAATACAGAAAAAAAGTAGAAAGGCGATCATACGCCGTTTGTACGAGAGCCGCTATCGCCAGTTTTACACTTTCGCTGTTTTTGTCTGTTGTGTTTCTCTTTTTCACATCCAACTTCAGAGTGGTGCAGAAACATCCGCTGTGCTGAAAAATTTCGTAAATTCGATTCTTTTTCTTCTGCTGGTGCTACAAAATTTGTAATTTCAGGTTCACGCCCGAAAGAGAGCCAGAGATTCGACCGACGAAATCAGCTAAGAGTCGACTCGGCGATCTGCCGGAACCACATAGAAAGCACTCTCCACAAAGAAAGCACTCCCCACAGAGAAAACACTCTCCACAGAGGAAGCATTCCCTTGATGAAAAGACTGAGAAGCTCGAGCCTATGTCAAAAAGGCTCACATCTAAGTATGTAGCATATCCATGTTATTTTGTTTCTTCTTTAATCTCTGGCTCTATTACATTGTATTTATTGCCAGTTGTCAGGAATAGTCTCATTACTGGATGAACCAATTTCAATTAAACTACCTACATACTTTTTACATAAAATGTTTAGGCCGGTTACAGAGCTCCACCGACCGTCGGTGCTGATGATGCGCATTGACCGACCATCAGTTTGTATCATTCAGTGCTCTGCGTACCAGTAACCTGACCGGATGTGTACAGTCGCTTTCAGTATCGATAAGGTTCATGTTTGGATGGAGTTTTGACACGCATGCGTGCGGTCGGTGCACCGGTCGGTACAGCACTGAAACGCGTTCATTTGTTTACATAGCGCGTCAGTCAACCGACGGTACGCATGCGCACGCGCTCGACCGACGCGACGGTCCTCGTACGCAGTGCGTAGCAAAATACGCGTGCGTACGGTCGGTCTAGCACTGTACGGTTTATGAATTTTCATACATATATTATGACAAGCGCGACTGACGTACGCACTGACGGTCGGTCGAGCACTGTAACCGGCCTTAGGGAACTCTCCTCTTTTTTGATGTTGTTAAACTTGTAATTAAGCCGAAGTTTGAAAAAATAAATAAAAAGCTGTTACATTTGTATGTGAATTAAATTATAATGCAGGCAATGGATCATTGGTAAGTCATTTATATTATAAAAGCTAATAATTTATTGATTTATATTCTTTTAACAGAGTGTCAGTGCTGGCAAACCGCAACCCGCGTATGTCGTGCGCAAGCGTGGTCCGCGTGCGTCCGCGGCCGCGCATGCCCGGCCAGGCCTCCAGTCTGCTGATGCGGGCCGTCGCAGACGCACACAAGAGTCTGCTCACTGTAAGTTGACTGCCTTCACAGCTCAGTTGGTAGTAGCTCTGCCTTCTGTGCTGGCGGGCGTGGGTTCGATCCCCACCGAGAACAAATATTTGTGTGGTGAACGCAGATGTTTGGTCTCTGTCTGGGTGTTATATTGTATTCTATGTTTGTCAAAGTCAAAGTCAATAATTTTTTATTCAGTACGATGCAAGAATCACTTTGAAACGTCTTAAAGCTAGGTGAGTCTAGGTGCCAGTTCCACGTGACCAAGCGTAGAAGAACAGGCAACAAACTACGTCTCGGTTCCTACCGTTTTTTTATATCATCCTTTTACAAATCAAAAATAGTCTAAAATAATAGCAGTGAAGTTCCAGTGTGGTGCCACTTCACTTAGTCAGACGTATGCAATGCAATAATACAAAAGCAAAAGTGTAAAATGTAATTACAAAAAAAAAGTATTTAAGTAATGTATCAGCTATCTGGTTCCCATAATACAAGCTCTGCTTAGTTTGGGGCTAGATAATGTTGTGTGGATTGTCCGCATTATAAAAAAAAAATGTTATATTTATACTGTTATACGGTTTTTGGAAGAGCTGACATGACTGAAACGAACGCGCACTTGAAACACTAGCAAGCGCGTCGGCAGAAACAATATCGAAGAGAGAACGTTGGAATTGTATAATGCAGGAGGGTTTTTCGGGGGGTTTTATACTTTTAATGGTGACTACTGAAGGTTCTTTTCCACCCTAGCGTCCCGTGGTACTGCAGTACCACAAACGTATAACCCCGCTAACGTTCATGACATGAGCCACAGAACGTATACCCTCTTTTGGATTCGATTTATTTATTATCTATGCCACAAAGTTGTTGGGCGTCGATACTAGATGACGCTACTAGTCTTCCACAATGTTGTTTTGTACGCGCGCGTGTACAACAGTGGAAGAAAGGAAGGAATACTACCAATCCCCGTTGGTTGGTGGGGGATTGGAAGTATTATCATGGTTTCTGTGGCAAAATTAAAAAATAATTCATGTACATAGGCTCTTCAAATTAAAAGGCGACCGTACCCCTGCGTTAGTTCACCCACTTATTTCTACTTTCTTCCCCAGATACCCCCAAAAATAGAAACAGGGTCGTCAATCAAGCGCGCTCTGGTCCGGCCCATGCGTCGCTGCGAACCGCAGAAAATACTGATTCAAGTACCCGGAAATGACGTCACACACGAAGACAATGATGCTTTGGACGCCATCAGCTTGGGAGATCCGGAGAGCGAGGATTCAAAGTACGTTTTTTTTTTAATAAATACTCATCAACGGACCGACCAATGAGAAATGACGGTGGATGGAATCATGGCTCCGAACTTTCCTGGAAATTTATAGGGGTGGTCCATGTCCAGTACTGGACTTCTTCAGATGATGATGTCAGTATTTTTTTCTCTACATCTTGCTTTTAGCATCTAGCTAATCGTTAATCGTCAATCAATCAAAGCTTCAATGGCTGCTTGCAAATCATTATCAATACATTTACATGCTTACACATGGTTTATGGTGGGTATTTCTCATAGCTCTTAGGTGTAAGTATTATCACATGGACCCTGCTTAGGGCATAGCGATATAGTAGCCTGAAGAAGTCCACTGCTGGACATAGGTCTCCCCTATACGTTTCTAGGAAGAACGATTCTGAGCCCTTGCCATCCACCAACTTTCTGCGAACTTAAAAATGCCATCGGTCCATCAGGTGTGAGGGTGTCCTAGTATTTCGTCTTCCGGTTCGTGGTCATCATTCGAGAACATTCCTCGAAGGCTGTTGGTTCTTCAAGTTCTATTACCTGCCTATTGCCACTTCAATTTGCTAATTTTAAGATTTAGTGTGAAAAAGAAAGGGTTTTAAAATGAGTTTTTTCCTAAATTAGTATTGTTTTGTGATATTCAGGTTAGGTAGTGATGTTGAGAAGGAGGAATACGTTCCCAAATCGATTACAAAGAAGTTCCTTAACACAGACTACGTGCCATTGCCACAAAAACCCGAACAGAGGGTCGCTACGAAAAAGGATCACACTTTTATCATTGAAACTTTGTGAGTATATTTTATTGTTTATGCTATTACGCTATTATTTTTGTATTTTTTCAGTTCTTCCTCTATTATTCTCTGCTCTCGTCGTCTCCTTGTAAATTTAATTTTCTCTTCTTTTCTTCCTTTTTCCTCCTCTTTGTAATTTGTCTCCTCTTCCTATATTGTTAGCGCATCAGCACTACCTCTGGTGTTGCAGGTGTATATGGGCGACGGTGACTGCTTTCCATCAGGTGGCTCGTCTGCTCGTCTGCCAGCTATGGCATAAAAAAAAAAAAAATGTGAACTTTGTTACATTATTTTTTTTTTATAATGTTCCAAAAGTTGCTTTGTTAGATTATCTTCAACTAACATAATTTGGTACTTAGCGCTAATGTTATGGCTGTCTCTGCTGTCCAGTTTTTTAGATAAGGACGCGCTTTGAAATAAGTTTGGTTTAGGAAATCTACATATCAGAATAGTCACTAATAAAAGTTAGATAACGTAGAATAGAAATAAATTTTTCAGACCCTTCCAGAATATTCCTATTCCCAGCAAACAACATATTTGACTATTTATTCGTTATTTGTAATCAATATTTTTTATGGTATTCTGCAGAAACATCCATAATCCTGTCGTGGAAAAAGACAAAAATACAAAATTCATTGTCACCATGGATGGGTACCATCCCAACGCATTTCTCGCTAAGAAACTCAAAACTGAAGGCCTTCTCAATGACGAAGAAGAAGTAGCCAAAACTGCTGAAGTGAAAGAAGCTGAGCCAAAACCTACTGAAGAAACGCCTGTTGAGCCAGAAATAACTGAAGAGTTGCTGGCAGAAGTAGTTGAAGAAGACAATATAGATTCATCACAATCAAGCAACGAAAAATCAAAAGATTCTCCCGAGAAGAAACGTGTCAGCGATACGAGTGAAGAAAGTGATACTCAAGTAATCATAGAGCAGAGAGAGAAACCTAGTCAAATACCCGAAAAAATACTCGAAATACAAGAAAAAATTGAAAAGAGAAAAAGCGCTGAAGCCTCGCAAGTTCAAAAGTCACCTCCAGCCAAACGAAGGAAATCGTCACCGATTGTGTTCGATGTGGAGAAGAAACAGAAAGATGTAGAAAGAGAGAGAACTAGAACGGAAAGTGCAGGTAGTGATAATCACGTGATAGTGACTACAACTACTAGCTCACACAAATACGATTCACTGCCACCATGTAAGTTATTATAGATCCATTTACTTTAAGCTACTATAGTTTGAGACATAGCCCAACATAAACTATTTATATTATAACTGTAGCTATTATAGCTATCGTCAGTTCTCTGATTTGCGTAGAATTCGTCATGACCAAGATAAAGAAAAGAATGTAAAGTCTGAAGAAACAAGTAAACCATAGTCTTCTCTCTGTTAAGCTGGTGGCCCGTTGACGGAGCTTTAAGGCCTTTGCTCATGGTCATGAAATAAACTAACCTTTCCATAATGTCCCGATAGTTAAGAGCCGAGCGGGATTTTGAACCCGCGACCTTCCCCTTGGTACCCCTTGGCACAGTCGACGAAGAACTCTTAGGGGCTCTTCAGTTCTTAACTTTTGGGACATTCTATAAATCTTTGTGATTTCCTTTTGTGCATTAAACACTATAAAATCAATAAAATATAACCTTACCATGTTTGGGTTCACTTCTAGCTTTCCGAATTGCCAGGTTACGCATCAGTTTACAATTTATATTGTTATCCACAGTATCAACAGCTGAGCGCAAGCCTATCTGGTGCCGTGCGTTTCCACAATGTCGCTACGGTTCGTCCTGTGCGTTCCAACACCCGCGCTGTCGCTTTGCGGCGGCTTGTACTCGACGGGGCTGTCCTTATGCACACAGCGGCCCAGCGGCGCCCTTGTCGCCTGTCCCTAGTATTGGTAAGACTACTTTACTTTTACATAAATCAAGAAGAATGTTAGTGTTCTCAAAGGATGAAGGAAAGCATCGTGAAGAAACCCGCGGCTTAGTCAGCTCCGCACGTATTGACCATGTCTTTCCTGTGGATTAGGCTGACTAAGCTGTCAGGATGGTATAGGTGCTGGGCAAGCCTATTCCATCTGAAATCCTGTCCCAGGAACTACAGTATGAAAGGCATACCGTACCGTAATGCTTGGGCAGGCATGAAAGAACAGTTACAGTTCTTTCATAGGAAATGCCTACTTTAGTTCCATAAATCGTCTACAAAGATGTTAACGCCTGTTTACTTTTTACTCGACTTTGTAAAAGCGTTTAACACGGTGGCCTCTCTAATTTCAGCATAGTAAATGCAAAAGAAGAAATTGAAGACGAGATGTGAAGGTTCGAGGTTTTTAATGAGCTTACTTTCAAAATAGTTCTTTGTTATGTACAGTTTTAAAAGAAGCTCATTTATATGTCTGTGGCTGCGGTATCTCTCAAGGTGTTGTATTATGCCCCTCCCTATTCCTTATCTACATTAATAATTCTCGTGTAAGTCAGATGAGCTCCGTTTCAATATTTTCTAACCTTCCGTTTCTTTGTTCCAGCATCCCACGTGGTACCATCGGCAAACTTCAAAACAATATCCGCGGCACCCCTTCCCATAGTATGCAAATACTTCCCCTCTTGTAGCAACCCCGCCTGTCATTTCTACCACCCCAAACCGTGCCGGTACGGAAAGACATGTGCTAACAAGTTTGACTGTACCTTCTTTCACGCCGATGTACCCTCGACTACGTGGCGGTATCCTGTCTGATTAGGTTATTAGAATAGAATAGAATAAAATGATTTATGCGTTTATTTTGGTAGTTTTATTTTCATGCACCCAATAACTGGCACCTATGTAGACTCACCTTGCCATAAGACGTTTCAAAGTGGTCCTTGTGATGCAACTGCATTAAGGAATTTTTATTTTTTATAGAATCAGGTATGAGCTGGATTAAGAGTTATTGAAATATTATCAGTACTTTTATTGGTTTTATAGTTTTCACTAAGATTTTTAAAATGTCCCAAAAGTTAGGACCCGAGCGGGATTTGAATCCACGACCTTCCTCTTGGTACCTGCGTTGATCAATGCGTCATCGGATCCTAAGCACACTCGATGACGAATAACTCTTAGCTTAGGGACTGTTAATACGCTCGGCTCATAACTTTTGGGATATTTAAGAATAGGATCGATATCAAGTTAGTCAAACCCTCCAAAGGAAGTCGGAAAGGAAAGGCTTAGATCCAACAGTGGGCTTGCTCAGGCACATAGAGATGATGAGCTTACTCTTCTAGAATCCATGACATTCCTCAGCGTCGCAAATTGCCCTCTGATGAGCAAATAACCCCGCACGTATTCTTACAATGCCTAGTACGGATTGCACAACTGGACCCCGAATCTGGCAGGTCAAATAGGCGAGAAGGCCAGGAGCAATTCTCTTCAATTTAATATATTGGGCTATTATTTCCTTGTTAGAATATGGGACGTCAATTTGGTAAGTGGTAAATCGGAGCGCTGGAACCATTAAAAAAACTACTTTATTGTACTTTTTTACTGATTACCTACCGCACACAAGAACAGAGCTCTAGACTAGACATCTAGCTAGAGTCTAACGGGTATATTTATAATAATAATAACAGTTTTTTTTTTCAAAAAATAGGACTTGCAGAGCAACAGACAGAATAACACTAATAGAAAAGAACAATAACAGTAGAGTCTGTTCAGAAAGAGAACCGTCGTGGCCAAATTGAGAACGAACGTTTCGATTTTTATATGGCAGGTCATGCCTTTGTTTCTGTCAGCATTTTGCATCATAAAAATTAAATAAAGGAATAGTACACTAGTTGTGATAGGATCAAAACGCAACAGACGCGCTATTGTTTTGCCCACTAAACAAAAAAGATGTTTAAGCACAGCAGCGCCCTCCAATCCCACGACGGTTCTCTTTCTGAACAGACTCTAATAGTCCTATAGCTATAGCAGTCAATTAGCTTAGCAGACCTTGACCTTATAAGTCTGTTGACATGAAAAGATGTTACCTAAGTTATGTTTTGTCTAGATTCTACATGTACCTAAGCATGATAGCTCACAAAGGAGGCTTAAATTGCTAAGCTATTTGTTCTAGGCAACCTTAAATAAAACGGTGACAAAGATTTAGTCTTTAGATAGCAAAAGTAGTTAAAAGGTACCAACAGATGCTGGAGAACCCATAAGTTTATAGCAGGTTGCAGACCAAGAGCTAAGCTAAGTTAGTTTAGTCTAGCTCCCTTAGCTTAGTTTGTATAGCTAGCTGCGTATGCGCGAAGTTTTCGCAACAATTTCGTTTAGTTCTTGGTGTGCACGGGACAAATTTTTAGCTTAGCTTAGCTAAACTGGCTTTGTTTAACTTCGGAATAGCTTAGTTGTCGGTCTGCAACCGGCTTAACTCCTTTACGGATGGTTTACAAGATAGCGTCTATCTTGAAGGTAGGTATCACCTACTATCTAGCAGATGAGAACTACTACAGAGTTCCGTTCAGACCCGTGCAATTGTATCCCCCCATCTATTCATCAAATTAGACTCAATATATGGAAGTATCCTGCAATCATTAATCACTCCATATCACTCCCAGATCATACATCAGTCTCTCCCCAGGACCCGGATCGAATATTTGGGAACATACATTATGCATATTTTCAAATGTAAAATTTATTAACTTCTATGCGAGTGCTCGGTATTTAACATCTGTGAGCAGTTAAGTGTCGTGCTATTAAAATAATTCAAGTAAGTTGAACCAAATAATATCTGCGGCTCTACAACCATTCTACATAAATATGCACGTAAAACAAAGAAATTTAAAGAATATTATTACCTACTTCTTTATTTATCATTATCATATTTACTAGCGGCCGCCCGTGGCTTCGCGCGCCCTGTTCCCGTTACTTTTTCGGGATAAAAAGTATCATATGTCCGTCTCCAGGTTCTAAGATATCTCCCCGCCAATTTTCAGCCAAATCGGCTCAGCCTTTCTTGAGTTATAAATAGTGTAACTAATACGACTTTCTTTTATTGAAATAGATTTTTTTATATATAGAAAAACGTGACTTTCAACACTCAGGTAACAATGTACTATTACTAGATTTAGGTATCAACCTAACTAATTCTTCTGTATAATCGACCTACTTGCTATAATAACCTAGGGACAACATTTGTATGCGTTTAGAGAGTGTGCTAAAGAGTTGCACCAGACTCATCTCAATTGGATACAGTTATGCATAGTGAGTCCAAGCGCCATTTTCAGTTTTTTGGGAAATTACATAAACGCGTTTTTATTGGTAGAAGATTTGCATTTGCATCGTCAGAAAGTAAATCTATGTACATCGAAGCTTATATTTGTAATTTAACATGTTACAAAAAAAAAACACAAAAAAAGGTTTTATTTTGGAATATATCGTTAAAAATGCACTTGGACTCCTAATAAATATGATGTTCTCATTTTGCAAAACGAGTCCAAGAGACAAAATAATTATTTATTCTGGAAGATTAGCTTTAAGTGCACGTGGAAACGAATTAATATGATGTACTCATTTTGCAAAATGAGTATAAGTATAACATAAAAATGTTTCCTGGACTATTTTCCTATCGTTTAATAAAAACCCCTTGAATTTCCGTATTTACTCAGCATCTTATATTAGATGTTACAGAGGATTGATAAAAATAAATAAAAAACTATTAAAATGGCACTGATAGTATGTCCAGAAAATAAAACAATATAATTATCATAATTTAATAAACAATAATAATTTAAAACAAGATAAGGACTATCTCAGATATTATCTTCAGCTTTCAGACAGACAGAATAATGATTGATGATATTATTGGTAAACACCAACCCCAAACCCAGAACATATCGGGTAGGATGTAGAATGGAGTAGGTAAATAATATATAAATCTACTCTTCTTCAATATGTTCCGGATCAAAAACCTAAATGGCCATCAACACCTTCAACAACAATATCATCTTCAATCGTGTCATCAAAAATCAAATCTTTGTCAAATGCTATAGCGTCGTTTGGGATATTATGAAACAGTGATTTTAAATCTTTTAGTTTTTTCTCTGAAACATTTTGTCCTTTCCTACCCTTTCTTTTCTTTACATCAATTTCTAAGCTTTCTTCCTCTTCTACTGCTCCTGCCTTGACATAATGAGGCAATGGATGATTTTCGGTTTCCTTTATCTGGTTTATTCTTAACCAATTATTATTGACCTTCTCGCCCACTGTTATCTTTTTTCTGTTGACAATAGCTTTTTCCTTTTCTTCAGTATTTGTGATTCTTTGTTCTGCAGCTTGCCATAACTTTCTTGTAGTCTTGTGGAGTATAAAGTATTAATTGCAGTTTCAGAAATATAGGGTGCTTTTCGAGGAGAGATCATCAGGTCTATTTTTATACTTTTTTGCTATATTGTACGCCCGAAATAGGTAAGCTGTTGGAACATAATTACTTTTAAGATGTTTTATACACAGTTTTACAATAAAATATTTTTATCTTTATCTTTAAACGTGTATTCTGGCCTTTATTTTTTTTATTCTGTTCTCCGCAACAATTAAGTTGACCAAAGAATTAAGTTTTTGACTTTGGTAAACTAGTATAATAGGTATGTGCTTCCTTAAACATGACTTGGGTTCTTCTGCCAGCCAAACAAAGATTACGTTCAGAAGTTACAAACAACTGTCGCGTAGACTACTGATGCGTAACACTACGTCGTTTGGAATAGTAATGTATAATGGAAATGTGCTTTTTCATCATAAAATTTGGTTGTTAGTTTTAAATTGGTTGTTGGACTTGTATTGCATTTCAAAATACTTAGTTTGCTATAGAAGGCGCTTGGACTGGGTATCAAAAAATACCACTTAGAGTGAAGCTGGCTGCAAGAGTGTTTTTTCTATGGCTTAATTATGCCCTAGTGATTACGAAAATGCGAAAAAATCAAAAAATGAAATTTGGCGCTTGGACTCCTTATGCATAACTGTATCCAATTGTACCTACCTATAATAGAATAATATTTTCTATGTTATGCGTGTTTTTGAAGTTCAAAAGAAATAATTTATTTGGTTAAAAATTGAAATGTTTTGTAACTTAGATTGTAAAGAATCAGGTAATACCTACCTATGTGGTTCCTAGGAACTTACTTATTTATAGGCGTCGCCCTTGATATTTTTTGGTAAGTAGGTATTTTTAAAATACCTGCACCTCATTACCATACTCCCTTTTAGGTAAGCGTGCTCATTATAATTTCAAATAATTTGTCATTATATAAAAAAAAACCAATAGGCTTTCAAAGTCAATAGGCACGTCTAGATATACATATCGCCTATACCTATTTTATGACTATATTATCCCCTAAATAGTACCTAGGCATATTACATGCGAAATCATGTCGGGGTCACCAAAAGTAAACTATGAACGACCTGAAACTGATGTCTAAAGTTTTGACTTGATAAAAGCGTAACGTAGGATTTTATCGTCCCTATTTTTATTTGTGCCGAATGTCCTCGTAACCAAGAACTAGAATGTCTCGTAACTAGAATAGTATGTGAAAACCAGAATTTATTAAGAAGTCAGGGCTTGTCAGGAAGTAAAAATATTTGGCTAATTAAGTACCAAGTAGAGTTGTAATTATTTATGTTTATGTAATTACGATATGAGCAAAAACTAAATGTCAAGTGAGCCAAAGTCGACAGCGCGTCACGATACCTGTAGTTCAACTCTTTGGCCGTTCACGCAATTATTAGATCAATGACTCAGTTCAGTTCAGTGTCAATGACTCATCAGCATTTCATCCGTAGGACGTCCGCAGTTGAACATAACTTCCGCCTCCCTCATAAATTTCTCGATCGATCTTGTGGACCTAACTGCACCTAACAACCCCGAGCAAAATTCTTGATTCTAACAAATAGGCCGCCTTGTTGCAAAGATTTGAAGCTGATTACTCTGGTCGGAATCCTAATTCCGACCAGAGTAATCAGCTTCAAATCTTTCAAAGTATTGTAAATTTCATTTTGCAAAGACAATTCCTAAATTGTCTTTGCAAAATGAAATTTACAACACTTGGCGTTAAGGCTCCATATGACTGTTTTTCTATCTTTTCCATTTTGATGTATTTAAAAAATAAGTGCATCATTATTATTTAGCTATCTGATTCCTGATTACAGCTCTGCCTATTTTGGGGGTAGATACTGTTGTGTGGATAAACCACAATATTTATTTTTATTCATTTATTGGTGGAAGAGTGGCCACCAGCTGACGATGCACTTCCGAATAATGTCAATATCAAACACACACTTAAACCAAGGCAGGCAAGTTTCAGTAAAAGTGCATTGGTCACTCGTTTTAATAACAGCATTATGCAAAACCTCAACCATATTTTTTATAGCTCTGATCCAATTTTAACGAGCCATAAATTAATTTTTAAAAGGCTCGTGTTCTATAAATACCCGTGTATTTTTACAAAATTCCGAAAATAACCAATCAATTGCCTATATACCTACGTACCTAGTAAAATTATCGGAAATCGGTAGTAGGTATTGCTGTTCTGAGAAGTTAATTTTTTCGTCAGGTAAATTAATAAGTAAGAAAGGACTGATTTCCCAGTTTGCTAATTAATTTACGAATTAAATATTTGACAGGCGTGTAACTCAAATTTTTGCTTGACAAATTTGAGATAAACAACAGCTGTCAAGTAGAGCTTTCGTCTTTATATGATTAAAAGAAACTTCCAAGTGAAGTTCTAATTATTATATGAATTGCTTCATTAGAATATATGATATATTATATTCCTTTTTTGTGTGGTTTAGGTAAATATATTAGGGAAACTACAGTGTTAATCAATCAAATAGTGGCCGCGTAGATAATTAAATAAATAGATATAATTAAATGAATACATAGATATTGTGGGCAATTCTAATAATATCTATCTATTAATTTATTTATCTAGCCCGTTAGCTGAAAAAATACTTCTACATTTGTATATATTTTTAAATACTTATTTAGAATACAATAAGTATATCACCGAAGCAGAGAATTAACATCTACGTGTGCACTACACAAATATTTGTCTGGGTGTGGTTCGAACCCACAGCCTATGGCGCAAAAGGCAGAGCCGCTGACTGAACTGAGCTAAGAAGCCAGTCAAATGAAATTTGGATGACATCAAATTTTGTAAAATATTCTTGGCATACACACTTTTCAAAAAATACTTTTGAACAACCTGTGATAAACGATGTTGGCTATACATACCACGATAAAATTTAGATTAAGTATAACATTTTCTTGAGCAAACATATTGTGGTACCTACTGTTTTGTTACCCAAAAAAATGAAAAATAAATAATGACCAAGCAACGCCACGAGAGTATAATGAGATAATTGTAGGTTATTAACAATGCAAGTAAGATGCAGGTCGAACTACAAGCGGTTCCTGCCTAGGCTATAAAAAAACTAAGTTAAGTACATAATTGTTTGCTAATTGATCAATCATTTTAAGTGCGTACCTGCAACTTCATGAGTAATTTTTATGTACAGATTTTTTTTTTTTTTTATTGTAATATTTTACCTGGACACAGGAAAATCACAAAGATGGAGTAGAGTTGATTAGCGCATCTCCGTATCAAGGGGAAGGACGTGGGTTCAAATCCCACTCGGAGACAATATAAAATCTTTGTGATTACAAATAAATAAATATATGTTTTTTTTTATAATAAAAACGATGTTATAGTGCCGTCTGGTCGTGGGTTATAATCTGGTCGTGAACCATTTTTCTGTTTGAATAAATTATATGCGCTATGCCAGTGCTCATAAACGGTGAAGGAAAACATCAACTAGCAACATGTCAATAGATTGGATATAAATAGTGTTTTTAATTTTGCAATTATGTTGCGGTGTAGGTATTATTAGGTCACAAAATGCAATAAAACGATTAAAGGTAGGATAGGAGGTAGGATGTAATTGATTACTATACCAGGAATTTGTTATAATTAATTGTTATGACAACATAGCTCAGTGGCAGTAATTATTATGACCGATATAATAGGTGACTGATGTCGTAGATAAGATAATAGGTACCTATGTGTACCTACCACTAGAGTATGCATTGTGGGTATGTATTTTACCTGGTGAGAAGAAACATATTTGTTCAATATCGATACAGCATAAAACACTTGCATTCTTGTCATGGGCTCATCATCATTAGCCTGATGAAATCCACTGCTGGACATAGGCCTCCCCTACACATTTTCAGGAAGAACGGTCTGAGCTTTTTCCATCCACCGATATAACAATGTCATCGGTCCATCTGCGTAGGTGTATCGTGTTCCGGTTCGTGTTGTCCTAGGTTATTTTAATTCAAAATTATAATCATAGTAGTAAGCGCATTAACATCATCATAAAAAAACATTCCAACCTAAATAGTCCGATATAAAAAAGCTAAGATCAAATTGAGACAAAAAAGTCCCATTTACTATAGAACGGAAATATCTAGTTAGGTACTATATTTTATCTTTGGTATTACCAACTACGAGAACCAAGGGATCCGGAATAGTTTTCCATATTTTTTTAACCGGACCTATGAGTTTGTCACCGCTAAAGGTAAAACACAACATTTTTTTTCAAGGCAAGGTTCTTAGAAAATCACCCTGTCGACCAAAAAAAGGGGTGTGAGAAGTTTAAGGTAGCTAGTTATTTTATTAATTCTCCCTGCATTTTTTTTGTAAAAATCTAATTACTTAGAGCCAGTCCACACGGCGCGTTGCGTCAGCGTTGCGTCGACGCAGCGCTGCCATTGCGTTGTTTTACATACAAATAACCAAGGTGTTCACACGGCGCGTTGCGTCGTCGCAACGCACACATGACGGACAGCAGCCCCCGAGACGAAGCGAGAGGGGGTGTACTCGTACCGACGGAACGTTAAAACTGCGTCGTAACGCTGCGATGGCGCAGCGCCCGTGTGGCCGGCTATGCGTCAAAATATTTGCGTTGCAACGACGCAACGCAACGCAACGCGCCGTGTGGACTGGCTCTTACTCTCACCGCAAGTTTTGTCTAAATGTATGAAGCATAAGAGTGTACCATGTTTTAAGAATATTCATCTCGATCTCACTCGGGGTTTAAAACTTGTGTACTAACTTAGACAAGCTCTGTGTAGGTAATGCCTGAAGTACCTACCTAACTGTTAAGACGAAAACTCTTCATTGATCACAGCTACAACTCTGTTTTACATACTACACAACAAACAATACAACTACGTATATCGACGCCATCTCCCTTCCTCTTCTTCTTTTTTTCACCACTAGAGATGTCATCCCTTGCTTGATTCGATTAGGGATGTCCTATTCCCAAACCCGGTTAACACTACCTAATAGAGTTTAAGGCTACAAATTTTTGAAATGAAAATAAGCTTCGTTAATCGTAATACCCATCCAAAAACCTTATACCTTCTTATGATCCTAATAGTCCTAAGATTATCATAATCAGCTTGGGTATCTACCCGGATGCCCTTGCATTGCAGTAAGACTAAGACATGTCAATGGTGCCTAAGACACGACCCAATGCACGTGAATTCCGATCTTGACATTACTTTTACTAATGCATTATACCTGACCTAAACGTGACGGTCGGCGAGCCTTGTAGCCACGTTGCCAGCGTCGGACTGGCCATATAGCCAGCCCCAACCTGCGCGGGTCCCCAGGTCTGCGGGGCTTGCGGCAGCTGTAGGATAGGAGGACCTCACTGGCTAGGTCGCAGCTATTGCAAGCAAAATGTAAAACTGGATGAGATAGTTCGTTCATATAAATAGAAAGAAATTAAATAGCTGATGGAAAAAGCATGTCCACCTAATGTTAAGCGGTAACCATCGCCTATAACATAGTATTGTCTCGTAGGGACGTGCCCTACGATGCACTGCCCTACGTCTATATCAACTTGAGGCATACAGATGTTCCGCCTCACGTGCCAGTAATTTCACCGGCACCCCACCCTTCAAACCGAAACACAGCAATGCTGTTTCACAGCAGAAATAAGCATGGTGGTAGTACTTCTCCGGACGAGCCCTTCACAAAGAGCTCTACTACTACTAAATAGTGCCTCGGGCCCCGGGGCTTGTGGTCAGCCACCCGGGCCTTCCGCCCCAGTCCGACCCTGCTTGTAGCAACCATTGCGTTCTCATTTTGATAATTGAAAAACATGTCTGTTCTAAAAATAAAAATCCTTCTCATGTCAATACTAAATACTATTTTTAGAACGATTGATTGCATTTGTTTCAAATAAAATTGATCGAATGCTATCGACTGATTGTATAATAATCAATCATTAATTAATAGTGTGATGAATTTCAATAATGGTTCTAATTTTAATGGTTTAATAGAAATTACTATTATGATATTTGATGACACTTGTCATATTTGTTTGTAAAGTAGTCTGTCAACTTCATGGAAAATGCCGTTGGCAATTATGTATGGTTAGTCAGTTGAATCGATTGATTTAAAATATGTCTGTGGATCTGAATAATTTGTTTGTAAATAAATAATGATTTTAATTGTCATTAATCATGATAACTGTTTTAAGAACTAGTTTGTTTGTTTAGTTTATGTAAAAGTATTATTAATGGTGATTGATTCAAAATGTCTGCACTGCATACTGGCAACGCTTCCGGCGATAAAGATGGCGGTCGGGCTCGACTGCTCGATCGCCATTCTGGAACGAGCGCTCGGAAGAGTTGGTCGCATGCAATGCAAGCTACTTTGTAAAACCACGTGGCTTAGAGTTGGTAATTTGTGAAGTACTAGAGAGATTGTAACGTAGAAGGAAGTGAACAATATAGTTTGATTGGACAACAGTGGGAGTTTTATTACATCTCAGAAGTGGGATGTACACGCCCAATTTTATTGTTCTGATGACGTTTATTGCATGATGGATAATGTGTAATTAAACTTAATTGAATTAATGGATCTTTGATAAAATATTTAAATTTTTCTTGAGAAAATTTAAAGAGGGTACTCAAACAAAAAAAAAACTTGCTCTGAAGCATTGTTACCATGTGTTGTGGGGTTTCATAGGGGGATGAAATTTTCGTCATTTTTGTGCTACGACGCACCGTTTACGAGATACCCACAATCTAACATTATTCTTAGATTATCGGTCTTTTCTTTTAAATTTATTTATTAGGTTATGCCTACCCTAAAATGTGTGTGGAATCATATGAAATTTGATATTAGCCGCTCATCCGAACATGAAATGGCCTGCACCTAATATTTAACGACTTTGACTACTTAGTTAAGCTGTTCCATTTCAATCAATTGACATTCACTTAATTTTTGGAATATACGCTAAGTTTAACGAAAGATATTTTAAAAATATTAACGAACTTAATAACAGCAAATAGTTTTACATTATTATGCATTACGATGATCATTTTATTGGTTAGCCTCTGATAACACATGACTCGTGTTACCGTGTATGAAATTAAGTGAAGGTACTTGAGTGTAAAAAACAAGCTTGAGTGTTAAACGCAAGTCAGTCCTCTGTAGCATTCTTGTTACTTTTTGATATGCAGAACTGTTGGGTACTTAGGCAAGGCGGCCTACTTTCCTGTCTAGAACCATAAACAAACATTTTTATGTCCATGCTAATAGTCGCCATTGTGCCGATGTAGCCTATGTACAAAATTAAATAAATACCCTTAAATAAATTAGAATCTCTGTTGGCATAAGCAGGGTGTTATTGGCTGGGATATGTTGAAATTATTATTTGGTAGGTTTCTGGAAATATTTATTTCTTATAATTTACTTAACATCAAAAATGAGTGATTGAATAAAGTTTCATAATAAAGTGGCCGTAAATAGCAAAGACCGAGCACAATCTTGAATTTCATAAAAGCCGGTACGGTCTTTGTCATGGACCGGGCCTAACCATAAATTTGATATAGGGGCTATCCGATAGTGCTAAAACTATTCATGTACTGCTAATACCATAGCAGCTTAGTAAAGTTTGAGTAGCCTCTAACTGCAAATGTCTAACCATGCTGGATTTAAAATAAGCAAGTTAATGATCATGATCAAGCCTACCGAAGCGAGTTTTTGAAGCAAAGTGAGCTAATGCTATCAAAATTGTAGACTATTTATTTATTTTTATTTCTTAGGTAAACAATCAGCAGATACTTATAATCTAATTGATAATTTAAAACGACAACTAGGGTCCATTAAACAGGTTTCACATAGTGAGACTATTGGAGCTTAAAAAAAAAAAAAAAAAAAATGATATTAAGTAATGAGAGACTAAGGTAGACAAACTATAAAATGAAGATACAATTTTTTTAAGAAATTACAATTAAAACAGAAAAACAAAAAGTACAATAAGAAAAAAAAAAAAAAAAGCATATGGAACCTGGGGAGTCTCCTCGAAACAGCATTTTGACAAAATGTTAGTAGCAATTCTTGGTGGTTTTGAGCAAACAGATCTAGTTTGGGGACGTTAACCAGGCCATTGAACGTAATTACTGCTCGACTAAAGAAAGTGTTTTGGGATCTGTGTTTGGCTATGTACGCCATAGAAGTAAAGATTAATTTTGGAACCAAGTGAGTACAGTTTGGCTATTTTCACCTAAGAAGATGAAATTGATTTTGGAACCAAGTGCGTTCAGTTTGGCTATGTAGGTACGCCTTAGAAGATGAAATTGATTTTGAAACCAAGTGAGTTCAGTTGACTATGTACGCCTTAGAAGTTGAAAATGATTTTGAAACCAAGCGAGTTCAGTTTGACTATGTACGCCTTAGAAGTTGAAATTGATTTTGAAACCAAGCGAGTTCAGTTTGACTATGTACGCCTTAGAAGTTGAAATTGATTTTAAAACCAAGCGAGTTCAGTTTGACTATGTACGCCTTAGAAGTTGAAATTGATTTTGAAACCAAGCGAGTTCAGTTTGACTATGTACGCCTTAGAAGTTGAAATTGATTTTGAAACCAAGCGAGTTCAGTTTGACTATGATTGTACGCCTTAGAAGTTGAAATTGATTTTGAAACCAAGCGAGTTCAGTTTGACTATGTACGCCTTAGAAGTTGAAATTATGTTTGGAACCATGCGAGATCTGTTTGGTCAAAGTTCAAAAAGTTCAAAAAGTTCAAAATGTTCAAAATGTTCAAAATGTTCAAAATGTTCAAAATGTTCAAAATGTTCAAAATGTTCAAAATGTTCAAAATGTTCAAAATGTTCAAAATGTTCAAAATGTTCAAAATGTTCAAAATGTTCAAAATGTTCAATATGTTCAATATGTTCAATATGTTCAAAATGTTCAAAATGTTCAAAATGTTCAAAAAGTTCAAATTGATCAAAAAGTTTAAAAGAAAAAATGTTTGAAAAGCTGAAGATCATTTTTTGGATCATCCAAATGGATTAAAAGTAAAGATTTTGGGTTAAGATTATATAAGTTTTTGGATATGAGTAAAAGTTAAGCTGGATTAGAGTTAAAGTTATTTGAGTTTAAAATTAATGTTTTGGATTCCAAGTATACAAATTCGTTCAGTATTGCCAGTGTCGAGTGAGGATATTATAATAAAAGATGAATTTTAGATGAATTTTAGATGAATTTTAGATGAATTTTAGATGAATTTAAGATGAATTTAAGATGAATTTAAGATGAATTTAAGATGAATTTAAGATGAATTTAAGATAAATTTAAGATGAATTTAAGATGAATTTAAGATGAATTTAAGATGAATTTAAGATGAATTTAAGATGAATTTAAGATGAATTTAAGATGAATTTAAGATGAATTTAAGATGAATTTAAGATGAATTTAAGATGAATTTAAGATGAATTTAAGATGAATTAAATATAAATTAAAGATACAATAAATGTGAACTAATTATAAATTAAAGATTAGCGATTTATAAAACATTTATAAAATATTAACTTAAGATTAACTAAAGATGAATTGCAGTTATAGGAGTTCAATTACAATTTTACAGTTCAGCTTTACAACTGAATCAGTTTTCAATAAAAAAATAAAAATTGAACCAAGATTCCAAATTAAGTTAATACGTCATAAACCTGAACCATTAGATTGGTTACGCACCGAAACAGTCTCTGTCGATAAGATGTTTACATTTCAGCAAAAACAATGAGAATATGACAGTACAATCATGTTCGTGCCTGCAGTACCATGGCAGGGCATGGCATGGAGGAATTCAAGTAAATAAGTTCTTCGCTGTCAGAATTTATGATGGCGTTTTCATGCATTTACTGAGCTAAGTTAAACGTATCTTTTGTAGTATTTAAAGCGCAAGACTAAGTACAGAGAACTCGTCCAAATGCCGTGGATAGTGTACATTTAGTGTTTTATATTTTTGGAATACATTGTTACTTGTTAATTATTTCACAATTGGAAAACCTATTCATTTCAACTAGATATAAAGCAGATGAATGATAATAGATTTATTCACAGTGTGCTTGCAGATCTGTAAATTTTATGACGAGTTTCAGATCCTTAAAACTCCAGGCAAAGTTAGTAGCGATGCACCGCAGAAGGTGCCACAGGACACAGCCGTGACGCACCGCATCAGCAGCATGAGCAGTGATGCGTCACGGGAGGCGCCGCACCAGCGCAGCGGCCTGAGTCGGGATGCGCCATAGAAGGCGCCGCACCAGCGGCCTGAGTCGTGATGCGCCACGGAAGGCGCCGCATCAGTGATCTGAGCCGTGATGCGCCATGGAAGGCACCACATCAGCAGCTTGAGCCATGACGCGCCTCTGAAGGTGCCGCAGTAACAGGCTGAGTTCCGTATTAAGGAGAAGAATTATGTAGTTTATTACCACAATTTCATTTTGTTTTATATTTTATTTTATTTGTTTATTAGGTACACAAAACAGAGTACAATCGATAATTTACAGGCATAAATACTATTAAATTATGAGCTAGACAGTACCCCAAAACATGCGTACACAGAATGCATTGAACAGGAAAGTTATGTAGATAGCGTGTAACCAGGCTTAACTAGTAGTAGGTGATTAAAGTTAACATTTACTTGGAACTTAGGTGTACTCATACAATTATTTTATTACAGTAAGTCACTTCGAGTTAAGACTCGAAGAGAGTGCAGAATTAATGAACTAACTAATAAGAGTTTTCGGCACACTCTAATGAAAGAGTGGCCAAAGCTGCATTCTTGAATTTATTTTGATTATTGTTAAAGATATCAATTTTATCACTGTATTTAATCAATAAATCGTTAAATAGGCGACACATTCTGACAACGGGGTTATAATAAGAAGTGTTGTTTGAATGGACTTGTAGGGCGAAAGTGTTCTGAAAGGGTTGCCGAGGTCTAGGCTTTATATTTAGATTAATAAGATAAAGTAAACAAGGAGAGTCGATATGCGAGTGGATAATTTTGAAAAGATACAGTAGATCATGATATTTGCGATGATTTTCTAATAACATTAAATGAAAATGATGGAGCTTTGCAGTATAGTTATATTCAGAAACTTTTTCTGGACCCTCTCAATCCGGTCAACGTGAATATTGTAGTAGGGAGACCAAATTACTATTTGACTTTTAAAACAATTAACTGTTTGACTGTATTTTTAACCATGTACATGTTTTCCTATCACAATCTGAGTATAATTTATGTTATTGGAATATTTAATTTAAATAATATTTTACCCGAATGGATTGTTTATGGCTGGGATGCGAAGACTTTTCTCATACAAAACTGTTATTATTATCTAACGAGAAATTTCATTTAGTTAAATTTTTTTTGCATACAGGCTTTGAATATGGTAAACGGGATATTTAACTTTAGTTATTTTTAGATAGAATTATATTTTTAATATCTGTTTATTCTAAGAAATGACTAAGATTTATTTGGGTGTCTTCGTATCTTCTACTTAATAATTTCATTTTGTTTACGAGTTTAATATTGTAATTTTGGATTTGTCTTAATTTGTTCTTATTAGTTGTTTGAATTTTGGTAGTCATTCAAGTTTCAAGTTTTGTTTATTCATACATATACATAGTTATCATGTTATCATTATGCTCTCAGCATGTGCTTCCAGAGTAAGCACACTGTCGGATGGCCGAATTTGATAGACATTAGATTTTTTTTAGATTGTATTTGAATGGTCATCTTTTCTCATTATTTGTTTTAAATTCAAGCTTTGTTTATTAAGTTATCATATTATATTGTGCACTTAGCATGTGCTTCCAGAGTAAGCACAATATCGGATGGCCGAATGTGATGAATTTCAATAATGGTTCTAATTTTAATGGTTTAATAGAAATTACTATTATGATATTTGATGACACTTGTCATATTTGTTTGTAAAGTAGTCTGTCAACTTCATGGAAAATGCCGTTGGCAATTATGTATGGTTAGTCAGTTGAATCGATTGATTTAAAATATGTCTGTGGATCTGAATAATTTGTTTGTAAATAAATAATGATTTTAATTGTCATTAATCATGATAACTGTTTTAAGAACTAGTTTGTTTGTTTAGTTTATGTAAAAGTATTATTAATGGTGATTGATTCAAAATGTCTGCACTGCATACTGGCAACGCTTCCGGCGATAAAGATGGCGGTCGGGCTCGACTGCTCGATCGCCATTCTGGAACGAGCGCTCGGAAGAGTTGGTCGCATGCAATGCAAGCTACTTTGTAAAACCACGTGGCTTAGAGTTGGTAATTTGTGAAGTACTAGAGAGATTGTAACGTAGAAGGAAGTGAACAATATAGTTTGATTGGACAACAGTGGGAGTTTTATTACAATAGTTCTAAAAATATATTATAAAAGTTATCCTCCTTGAAGTGTCTTTAAATAGGCTATCTAATTTTACTTTTGCCTATGTCCTTATATTAATTCTAGGTGATACCAAATAAGTCTAGGTTAATGACAAATTATAATCTACGTTTGTTTTAGTCATAAACACCGTTATCAGTCCGGAGTTGGAGCAATTAATTTTAAAAGGATTCAAAGTGATCCTTGTGATACAACTGACTAAGTAAAGGTACGATTTTTTTACTAAACATTTGCTTACAAGTACGCAAACCAGTGGGAATTACAAACACCCGATTCCAATTTCACGCTCGATTTGGTAGTTTTCAAAAGGATTAGGATTTCTGTCAAAATTCCTACCAAATCTAGATTGGGATTGGAATCGCGAAGTGTAGGAGGTCAAGGAGGTTGCCCTCAAAAGAAATACCTAGAGGTTGCATACATTACGCCGACAAGAGCATTGTTCTTAAATAAGAAGAAATCGCTATGTAGCAGTGTATGGTGGTCTTGATGTACTGAAAATAACCATCCAACCAAGATAAACCAAGATAAGGTACATCACAATCCTAAATATCAAGATAACTATACATAATTTAATCGTAAGTACCTACTTACCTTAAAACCTCGGCCTGCCTCCATCTTCGCTATACCCTATGCAGGGTCCATGTGATACCTACTTACACCTAAAAACTATGTATGCAAACTAAACCATGTGTAAAGCAATAAATGTATTGAGAATTGAGTAAATACTTTGAAAGCATTTTGAAAACTTTTACCTTAAGAAAAGATACTAAAGCTCTTGCTTCATCTACACTAGAGCTAAGCGTAATGGGCAAAAGTACTTCATAAAAATTACCAATCAATTGGGAACTTACGCGGTATCTACCTACGCACGCAAATCTCCACCGAAAACGTGCGTCTATATTTGGATAATTAAAAAAAAACATCCTACTTACGAGCCAACACTGATATTTTGACCCACTTATAATCCAAAATAAAAAACAGTTCATACTATAATAAATAATAGTTTAAAAAACTAAAAAAAAACGCTTTTTTAACAAATTGAACTAAAAAGTTAAAAATAAAACTGTAATAATCAATTGAAAATTTATATTATTGTATAAAAAGCGTGGGGTGCTTTTTATAATAACTTCAGATATAGGTAATAAACTATTGAGTAAAATATTCACAACAATCAAAATCAAGCCCCCCACGCTTTTTGTACAATAATATAAATTTTCAATTGATTATTACAGTTTAATTTTAAACTTTTTAGTTCAATTAGTTATAAAAGCGTTTTTTTTTTAGTTTTTTAAACTATAATTTATTTTTTACTTTTTAGTTTATTTTTCATATTTTTTTTTTCATATTATTGCATTGTCATCGACCTCTGACAGGTGTGCAAAGTTTGAATGAAATCTGATAGTTCAAAGTAGGTTTTTTGTTTTTTTTTTTTTCATTTTTTTTTTTTTTTTTCATATTATTGCATTGTCATTGACCTTTGACAGGTGTGCAAAGTTTGAATCAAATCTGATCGTTCAAAGTAGGACAAAATCGAGCTCAAAGGGGTCGGTTACATACATAAAAGCGTTATAAAAACTGGTTTCATTCATTATCATAAAAAGCTTTTTTGTCTAAAACCAAATAATAAAAACGTTACCGTACTTCTATGATGCCATACTACTTAAAAATAAATTATGTAATAGACACGTATCTTCTGACGATTATGTTCTTAAAATAGAACATTAGAATTTTGATTTCCTTGAATCGTGAGTTATATGGGTTGACCGGGGTTGTCAAAATAATAATGAGGCTTTGATTAATTACAACCTCAATGATTTGTAAGCGAGGTGCGTTTAAATGTGTTTTTGACTGTTTTACGATTTCCTATTTATTTAGATAGTGTTGTAAATTAAATGTAATTAGATGTTTGTGATTCAATCATGCGTAACGGCTTTACAATTTTAAATTAAACTTGGAATAAATCCTTAATATTTGATTATCTTATATTAGAGCTATTTCACTGCAACACGTGAAATAGCTCTAATATAAGTTAATCATATATTTGACGGTTGTCTAGATCAAATATTCGCTTGAAAATGCTGAGATAAACAAATGTCAAATATTCAAAAAGTTGATTAGCTATCCTTAAAACTTAGTTTGGCTTAAGCTAAGCCTAAGCTCTTAGATCCTAAGTGCCAAACCAAAGTCCTAGGTCTAATCCTAAATTCCTAGGCCCCTTATGCCCTTAGTTCGTAACCTAATTTGCTCAAGTATTGATTGTGTGGTATATTTAAGTATTTATACGTCGATGTTCTGATAAAAAAACTCAATAATAATGCTTTTTATGGTTGTACAACTTTATGTTGGCGTAATAATATAGGTCACGAGCTACCATGCGTCCGCTACCAGTTTGACACCGCTGCTCTAAAATAATAGAGGGTACCTATGCATAGGTAAAGTCGAGAGCACTAGTGCACGTAGCACGGTGCTCTAGTGGTAGCGGCCCCGCCTTCCGATCCGGAGGTCGTGGGTTCAAGTCCAGTCGTGTACCAATGAGTTTTTCTGTCGAAAAATGTATGTGCACTATGCCAGTACTCTCAAAACAGTGAAGGAAAACATCGTGAGGAAACCAGCGTGTCGTAGAACCTAAAAAAGTTCGAGGCAACACGTGTCAAGGGTCACGCAAAAAGGGCCCACCAGTTTCTTTTTAGATTCCGGAAGCCATCTTTCTGCATGGCCCGACTCGCACTTGGCCAGTTTTTTTGCAATTACGTATTAGATAGGTATTGATTGTTGTAGTTGCGATTATATCCGCATCCTACCATTGCCTACACACAATGAACCGTTTACTTCCGCGTGTAAACTGGTCGTTGGCTGCAAAAAACTACAGCTAAAATGTACAAGTAGGTATGAGCTTCAATGTCGACTGCTAATCATACGTAGTAGTTAACTAGATATAATAATGTAACAATCAAAGTCATTGTCTGACTGAATAAGCAAGAAAATACTCGTAAAAAGGAAAACATAATAGTAATATTTCTCTCCGTCTGAGTGGCAACACGATTCCAATAACAATCTAAAGTATATTATAGTATATAAGTAGTAATTATATCGATGTTATAGTGTTTACTACACTTATGGAAATCACAAAGATTTTAATAATACCCACGGTCGCGTTAGTGCCGTACAGTCCCTAAGAGTTATTTGTCGGTTGTGATTAGGATCCGATGGCGCAGTGGTCAGCTCAGCCCCGTACCAATGGGAAGGACGCGGGTTCAAATCACGCTCGACTCTTAACTTTTGGGACATAAAAATCTAAAAATCTAAAGTTTTTAAACCCTTTTCTATGGAGATTGGGATAGAATTAAAACGTGCCGGTAGAAGCCACTGTGGCCTAACGATTGTAAAGAGGTCCTTAAGCCTGTCCCAAATAAAAATGCAAAGTTGAATGGCAAGTCCAACATACTTTTGCAAAATGCTGTTATTATGTTGTCAGAGTAATAAAAAAAAATGGCGTTTTTCTTTAATATATGATCGTCTTAGCACGTCCCAAGCATATTTAGTACAGTACCAGCGAGTCCCGTAGAAATAATCGCTATAGAAGTTGTATGTGTCCCCTGACACACATATGGCTCAGGAACGTATTAGTGCTTTCCAAGGGCAAGTTTCCTGAGCCATATGTGGTTCAGCGGACAGGGAACGTGTTAAGGCGGGAGCCTCTGTCAACGAGAGGATTTCTCTATGTAACACGCATAATATTTTTGTTACATTTATATAGAGGACTATATAAAAGTAACAAAAAGATATGTGTAATATGGCCTTATTGGGTCCTGCCCACCAAAAAAACCTTAAAAAAACTACTCATTCACACGGACGAAGTGGCAAGCTACAGTTAGTCTACCAATCATAAAATCTCGCTTACTGCACCACTGGTATTATGTAAAATTTGCATTGTGATTGTATTAATTTAATTATGATAATAACAAACTGAATTACGTGTTTTATTAAACTAATAATAGCATAAAATACAACAAGGGACTGAGTTAGCCTTCTACCGAATCAAGAAGTAATAAAAAGAGTTTAAAGAATTAAGGGCAGGCGTCAACTAAATCGGCGTTTAATACATAAAAATGGTGCCACTGTTACACTAACCTAACTCTGACTCGCCCACTTTGACCACCGTCGTTTTTTTTTAATAGTGTGAGTAAGAAAACTAGTAACAACAAAACATTTAGCTAGTAAATCGATAAAACCTACATGCACTTCGAATCTATAAAAAAAAATGGGTTTTAGCTGTGTTATGGACACAGCCGTTACGGCCGGGGTACGTGAATACGTCTCGTAACTTCGGGGATTCCCCCTCCGTCGCGCGCGAATTGTGACTATTAAAATTATTAATCAATAAAATTATTTGATTCTTTAGCTATCCAGTCGTATAATTGTAATTTGGATGGAGATTATAGATATGTAGCTCCAACCTTAAACTGTATCCCCCGATTTTGTTAACATCATTTTTTTGAATTGCGTTCCTATTTGAAGCAATTTTGAAGACTTAATTCACGTCAAAAAGCTCTGAAATCTGATCACTTCCCTCCGATTTATTGGACGTGCACCTTAAAACCAACCCTATAAAACAATGCAAAATTATACATCATTTATTAATTTACTAGCAGCTAAGCCCGGCGTTGCCCGAGAATTTGATTGTTCTAGATCATTCCAGAATCATACAGAACATTCTAGAACGTTTAGGAGCATTTTATTATTATTAAAATCGAGAATTTTTAGAAAATACTTTTTTGATAGGATATAGAAATAGATTTCGATTTGCCTCCCACAACCACCCACTTCCACCAATTCCGTCCATACTCTCCTACTCATAGCAGGAGACGAGGATCTACCACCACAGCGAAGAGTAGATAGTACGAACAACGTACTTACACACACTTGCTTTTTTTTCAATATATATTTTTATATTAAATATTGATTGTATTGAATGATATTGATTTTGTTATAAATACCTACATGATATAAATAGCATATCTATATTTAACCCAACCTTTGTGTTACAGGTTGAGGTTAATGTGTCCTTCCTTCCTTCTGGAGGTTTGCATTTCAAGATAAGCACTTTTTGTTTGTAACCGCGTTAGCTTCGACACGGAAAATCCGATGCGTGGTGGTAAAATACAGGTGTAAAGATGTCTTAAATTCGATAATAGGTGTATGCTTCAGCTATTAAAATAAATTTATGTTTGCTAAAGGACGATGACTATAAATGATTTCGGACTTCAGAAGGATCTACTTCTTCATATCGTGTCACTGATTCTTTCGAACCAAGTGTGTTGAAATAATTTTAAGTACGCCTCAAAGAGGCTACTTTCGTGCACTTGACACATATTTTCGAACTTTTTAGGTTCTACGATATGCCGGTTTGTTCACGATGTTTTCCTTCACCGTTTGAGAGCCATAGTGTACATACATTTTTGGGCAGAAAACTCTATCTACTTAAAGAAATGCTTAGTGTGGCTACATGTAAAAATCAAACCGTATAAAAATGGTGTTTGGTTTTGCCAAAACCTTACAGAACCCTAAGCGGAAAGTAGAACGCGGGGGATGTTTTCACTGCGTTCAACGAAGCGTACACGTGCCCTGATGAATAGAAATGGAAAACAAACATTAATGCACTAAAAATTGAGGTGACTATTATAATAAATCTAGACAAAGTTGTTAGCACCTTACTAAAAGAATATCCATTTGGGCGGATGTCTGTAGGGCGGCTTTCTGGGCGGACGATATCCACAGCAATGCAACCACGCAAAAAGATCTTTTTTTTCTCTTTATTTTTCTAAGGAATACAATAATTATCTTGATAAAAAAAATGGATGTGAAGTAACATTATTCCATCCATATCCTATATTCATGCAAAGTGAACATTTTCTGTCCTTATTTTCATTTCAGTAACTAAGTATGCGAGCCACTTTTTTTTACATGACGATCGAATTGTACCATGATTCTTGCAAATAAAAATATTTCATTTCATTTAAGAAAAAAACGCATGGTCCTATTAAAATAATGATACTTTTTGTTAGCTTCAAATTAAGCTTATATTTCGCCGTCCTTAATACCTTGCTCTCCGTAGGCTGACGCAGGAAGTAGGCAGCTTGTTATAAGTTTTTGACAAGTGAGTAAATATCAATTTGCAATCAATGCTACAGTCGCTTTCACGGGTCACGGAAGCACATTACCACAAGCGTGGGTCACTTAAGTATCATTAGTGGTTTATATATTTTACTAGTGGTATGCCCGCGGTTTTGAATGAATGAAATAAAAACTCTTAGAATTTGCGCTACATTAAATACTTGAATGATAGACTTGAGATATTGAATGTTAGATTGATGTGAGACTTGAAGCTTAGGAGCTAGCAGCTTAAAGAAAGAATTTTCGGCAAGGCATATTTATGGTTTAATAGATTATGTTTTTAGTCACTTCTTGCATAAAGTTGACTTTTAAATTATTATTACCTAAGTACCTAAATTTTACGCGAATACAAAATTATTTTGAAAATAAAACGATATGTCATGTTTGTGACGATGACTGGTTGGTACTTGTCTTTTACTTTAAGTGTCAGTCAGTCAGTCACGCAGTTCAATGAACTATAGAAACAACTTTATCGAAAGTTCTCAAGATAAAGTTCAAATAAAAAGAAAATTAAGACATAAGTTGAACTTGGCCTTGAATGTCTGGTTAGCTGTGGTTAGCCGAGAGCCTATAAAGGGCGGGCTATGCATATGGTTCGTCAACCTACGGTCTACACACTACACACACGATAGGTGCGCTTAGCATTGCATGAAGTGGTTTCAAATTCAGTTTATAATACAAATATAAAAAATGCATTATTATTCTAAAAAATAAGTGCTGACTCCTTTTTCATCTTTTCTTATTCGTTTCTTTCTAATTCTTTTATCTAAATCCCTATTTCTAACTTCAGTATTCAGTATATCTAATGACCTAAGCATGTAAATTAGAGTCAGATTTTAGAACTAGTTTTGAATCAATACAAAATGTATCCTGTAAGGATGTTGCAATATATCAGAAGCGGACCGATATTATAATCATACCGTAGAACGGCCTCCGTAAATGCCACATCCAATGCTTTTCGTGAAAATGTTTGTTTCATAATCTGTGCTACCTATTTAGCAGGGGTTGAAAGGGGAGCCAGGAGCACTGCAACGTAGAGATGAAAGCTCACAGCTCTCAAAACAAGCAAATGAGAAAAAGTTGCACAAACGCCTACTTTTTGTGTGTAGTTTTATTATTCGTTAAAATGCTGGGCTTTTTTTACTCTTACACCAATTTGTATTTCTGTATTTAATTACTTGTTTACATTTGCTCTTTTTGAGAGCACTGGTGGTCTAGTGGCGGCGGCCTGCCTTTCGATCCAAAGGTCGTGGGTTCAAATCTAGTCGTGTACCAATAAGTTTTTCTGTCGAAAAATTTATGTACACAATGCTCTCAAACGGTGAAGGAAAACATCGTGAGGAAACCCGCGGCTTATTCAGCTCCGCACGTATTGACCTAGTCTTTCCTGTGGATTAGGCCGACTAAGCTGTCAGGATGGCACTGTAGCGTCTCGTAAGTAGGGGCATAAGTAATCACCAGTTTCCCCCGACGCTATGTAAATCATCTATCAAGAGATGCAAAGGCCTGTTTACTTTTTTGCTCTTAGTTCTTTAGGTTTTCTGGAAGAAAGATCTTCTTCCTGGCAGTGTTTTTCTAGCTCGCCTTTGTGCATTTCCTTCTTCTTTCTTTTCTTATGGTGAAGCTGGTTCTTTCAAGCCAAGTGTGGTGAAGGGATTTTAAGTACGCCTCAAAGGTGTTCTTTTTTTGCACTTAACACATGTTTTCGAACTTTTTAGGATCTACGACATGCCAGTTTCCTCACGATGTTTTTCTTTACCGTTTGAGAATACATTACCACTGTGTTAGTAAGGTATTAGTATAAAATTTAGTGCACACCACTAAATATAAAAAAATTAAGACTTACCTATATTATAAAGTAAGTTTTTAATCTTCGTATTGTAAATTCTACTTTAATGTGACTTACGATTATGTTTTAAAATATGATTGTTCTGAATATGTTGTTTACTATAAAGAGTTTACTATGTCTCATCCATTCTTCTCATTGTCTTGTCCATAATCTAACGTGTGTAAGTGTAATCAAAATTTATTATGCTCTGTCAGTTAGCGATGGTTACCACTTAACATCAGATGGGCTATATGCTTGTTCCATCAGCTTGTTGTATAAAAAAAAGGTCCTATACATACAAATATAATTGAATACAGTGATCTCTGTCAGTTGGTCTTCTTCTATCTCGTATCCTATAGGGATTCCTATAAGTGTAAGAACAATGGATGTACTCCTATAGGTAGGTACTAGTCCTAGTGTCTACTGCGTTACGCTAACGTACGACTGCAATTTAATTTATGTTGCCAACTTATGCAGTATTGACTAGATCTAGCCAGACTATAGAAGCGGTTTTTTGACACTAAATTTGGTTTGTGTAAGGTTTTATTATTGTTACATAGAGATTGGATAGAAATGAATAAACTATTACATACAGGGTGTCCCATAAGTCAACGTCCAGCCAAAAACGGGTGATGCGCCAAGTCATGACAGTTATCAGAAAAATATATAAAAAAATATTTGCTAAGGACCTTTCGAGTTATGAGTATTTAAAAAAAACAGGAAAAACTGACACCCTGTGATGATCTTTTAAGTCCTGTGACTACAAATATTAACTTTTCATGAAACTTTTTTCTGCAACGTAAGCATGAATAACCCTTCTGTAAATTACAATTCAAAATTAAGCCATAACTGCCTCAGTTTTCAATGAAATCGTGGAGTTTTAGCCAACGTTTCATTTCAGATAATTACATCACCCAACTTTAACCGTCTGTACCGCAAAAAAAATGTACTACACTATCATGGCATGTAACTTTAAAAATTGGCGCATTTATCCAGGATTCCAAAATGGTATAATACTTGCTAGAGTACTCCTTAGTTTTGGAAATTAAAAATGTTTTTTCAACTAAACCGGATTTCCAATCAATTTTATTTCATGAGATAAAATGTTTGTAACCTTTAAATTATAGACTTAAAATGCCTACGCTGTGTTTTTAAGTGACTCACAATTTACAGGTACAAGTAAATACCATTTCGACAATGCAAGTAAACAGATAGAGCCACCATCTTGTCGAAAGAGTAATAACCATGGGTGTTCAAGTAATTTGTTAGTTTTAGGTGAAAGTTTAAAATAAAATTCAATCATAGGATTTCTTCAATCGTGATTTTAATTTAACTACATCAAGGATTTACAGCAAATGTTCAAACTATTAGCCTTCAGCAGTAATGAAAGCTCTACATTTCCTTAAAAAAAATCAGCTGTCTGTAAAGTCAGTTAACTGACGACAGTTGAACGTGACAACGTCATACAGCTGTCCACGCGGACGCATCGCTCACTCAAGTAGGAGAGAGACCGATGTCGAACGCTGCCGAACGTGGAGGCCGATTGTGCCTCTTTGTCGCTCGTTCCGTGCTCTCACTTGCACTTCAAGTATTAAATGGAACGCCTCAGAGCGAGGTAACGCCGCATGAGTCATGTTTTTTCGTACGAGCAGCCGGCTCCATCGAATTATAAGACGTTATCACGTCAAAAACCATGTAATAAGACCGGCGACGGGCGAAGGCAAACTTTAGATTAAAACCACGATTGAAGTAATCCTATGATTGAATTTTATTTCAAACTTTTACCTAAAACTATCAAATTACTTGAAAACCCATGGTTATTACGCGTCAAGATAGTGGATCTATCTGTTTACTTGCATTGTCGAAATGGTATTACTTGTACCTGTGAATTGTGAGTCACTTAAAAACACAGCGTAGGCATTTTAAGTCCATCATTTAAAGGGTACAAACATTTTATCTATTGAAATAAAATTGATTGGAAATCCGGTTTAGTTGAAAAAACATTTTTTATTTCCAAAACTAAGAAGTACTCTAGCAAGTATTATACCATTTTGGAATCCTGGATAAATGCGCCAATTTTTAAAGTTACATGCCATGATAGTGTAGTACATTTTTTTTGCGGTACAGACGGTTAAAGTTGGGTGATGTAATTATCTGAAATGAAACGTTGGCCAAAACTCCACGATTTCATTGAAAACTGAGGCAGTTATGGCTTAATTTTGAATTGTAATTTACAGAAGGGGTATTCTTGCTTACGATGCAGAAAAAAGTTTTATGAAAAGTTAATATTTGTAGTCACAGGACTTAAAAGATCATCACAGGGTGTCAGTTTTTTCTGTTTTTTTTAAATACTCATAACTCGAAAGTTACGTAACAAATAATTTTTTTTATATTTTTCTGCTAACTGTCATGACTTGGCGCATCACCCATTTTCGGTTGGACGTTGACTTATGGGACACCCTGTATATAAAGAAAAAATACAAAACAGTACCTACGTGTCTTTTTAATGCGCAACAAGGTGACCTAAACCTTAAAACTGTTTTCTATGTTTGTATGAACCATCGCTGGTGACTAAGTTTTTTTAAATTGTTATATTCCATAACTTAATTGTTTGCGATTTTTTATTGTTAAAACGATATTCAATGTTTTTTTATCTTTGAAATGTAGTAATTTTTTAATTTTGTGATTTTTTATTGTTAAAACTATATTCAATGTTTTATTTCTTTAACATTTAGTTTTTAAATTATGTAATGGCGCTGGAAACAACGTCATTTTGTCAAGTCCTTTTTGTTCACCACTTAATTAGATTTTAGAAAAGATGTTTCACGGTGGACAGTCTCTTTATAGTGGCCTTTTATATTCATAGCAAAATCTAGCTATATTAATGTTGCAGCTGGCAACAACGCTGAACAATGAAAGGGTACAGGAGAGCGCGGGGCGCAAAACTGTAGGTAGATTCAGTCGCAGCCTCTATACTCTGCTTACCAGCTTTTATATAAGAAGCGCGCTATTTCGCAACCATTCAAACTTGGAATCTCGACGCGATCCAATCGGAGCGCGGGAGAGCCGAACGCAACCCTTTACGCGCGAAAAGTGACAGATCTTATTGTTTTTTTTTATTTTTTTTCAATATGGCTGTCTCAAGTGCCAGGAGTATTGTGCACCTGAAGGAGGGACATTTTGAACGAGATAATGCCAGGATTGATAAATATACGGTAAGTAAAAAAATAAAGGAATGACTGGAACCCAAATTCATAACAAATGATAATACTTGTCAAGAAATTGAACTTGTAAAGAAATTTTACAAAAACTGCTCGCTCAGTAAGTATAAAAAATCTAAGATATCAATTTATAAAAAAAAACAAATAAATCTGAAAAAAACAAGGTATAAATATAAAAAAAGTATATAATATACTTAAGTAGGTGTATGTACTTACTACATAGACTCTGAAAATACCAACAATAATCAAAGAGTATAAACACTTCGGCAATTTATTCTACAATTAACTTTTTGCTGAAAGAAAAAACTAAATGCTATTACTTTAAGTTACACTACACTATTGATAAAGGAAATCATTATACCGACCCTTAAATTTTACTCAGGTAGGACGTAAACTAAGAAAATTATGCTTAACTAGCCCAAGCCCGCGGTTTCGCTTGGTTCGGCATCGTAATAAATCATAAATTTATTTCACCAATTTGTTGCTACCTAAAATATGAACATTTTAGAATATAAGTACCTAGGTTTAGTGCCTAACATAGATATTATACAATAATAATAATAGTTGTACCAGTTAAGGACGCTATTACCATAAATGGTACCCAAAAACCGTTGGTATTCGTAAGTGCCCCCTTAAGTGTACAGTTTTAGGTAGCTACTTACTTAACAGTAGTTTAGGTAACTTTCTGAGGTAGGGATAAAAAAAACCAAGCTGGGTTTTAAAAACCTGTGCTATGGTTTTTGATGCCTCCCTTTGACCGTCACTTTTACAAAAACATTAAACAAAAATAAAATAATATTAAAAAATAATTTTAGGAAAACAGAAAAAAATAACAATTTTATAAGTAGTAATATATTGACCTACCTAAGTATATTATAGAGACATTATAGACTTACCTCAACGTTAACCTTGTTAATTGTTAATCGCAAAAGGACTAATTGTAGACTATACATTTGAGATTAATTCGAATTAAAGTGTTTTAAAAAAATATACTATTTAACATGACATTCTATTTAACGCTGACATACGATTTTCATTAGCTATAAATAGAATGTCATGTTAAATAGTATATTTTTTTACCATACTTAAATTCGAATTAATCTCAAATGTCTAATCTACAATTAGTCCTTTTGCGATTTTGAAAATGTCACTTATTTATTTAGTTATGAATTTTTTTTTTTAATTTCAAATTTTCGCACGATGCGCTCTTAAAAAGAAGAGGCGTAGGTAATAGCAAAAATTCGCCTTATTATAGTAGGTAGGTATGTAGAACCATTTGGTAATAAAAAGTAGCCAGGTAGGAAAGTTTTATCCAAATCTGTGAAGCTACACACAAATACACAAGTATTATAACATCTAAAATTCTATATTTTATAAATTATGATGAGTTCTAAATATTACCTATATGCAATATAAAATTTAATTTATTTCTCATGCATGATAATGACAAGAAACGTGTCATATCGACTTTGAGTATAAAGTATGTAAGTAAATGAGTATTTAAGTACCTACTCCCTCGCATTATTAATAATTACCACACGTGCTACAATGATTGTTATTGATTAATTATTACAATAATTGATTTTTAAAAGTCTTAATTGATTTATATAACACGGTGACGTGTAATGTGTACCTAGTGTTTTTTTTCTTTATGTTGTTCAACAATTATGATCTAAGTATTTGTGTCATATTTTGAATTAAATTTAACATTCTCTACATTTTAGTCTAACTGAAACTTCTTTCACTATAAAAATACGGGGTACCTTTTAGTCTCACGAATGCCACGTCCATACAAAACAGAAATGAAAATTTTCATACTTTGAGTGCCAGCCAATGCCATGACGTAATTGAACCTTCCTTTTTCCAACGTCTTCTCTTATTACAATGTTTTTAGGGTTCCGTAGCCAAATGGCAAAAACGGAACCCTTATAGATTCGTCATGTCTGTCTGTCTGTCTGTCTGTCTGTCTGTCTGTCTGTCTGTCCGACCGTGTCACAGCCATTTTTCTCCGAAACCATAAGAGCTACACTGATGAAACTTGGCGAGTAGATGTATTCTGTAAACCGCATTAAGATTTTTACACAAAAATAGAAAAAAAACTATAAATTTTGGGGGTCCCCAAACTTTAAACTGAAACTCAAAAAAAAATTTTTCATCAAACCCATACGTGTGGGGTATATATGAATAGGTCTTCAAAAATGATGTTGAGGTTTCGAATATCGTTTTTTTCTAAACTTAATAGTTTGCGCGAGAGACACCTCCAAAGTTGAAAAAAGTTGGTCCCCCCCCCTCTAACTTCTAAAATAAGGGAATGATAAAACTAAAAAAAATATATGTTGTACATTACTATGCAAACTTTCAACGATATTTGGTTTGAACGAGATCTAGTCAGTAGTTTTTTTTTTATACGTCATAAATCGTAAACCGCAATTTACCTTTCGACGAACTACAAGAACCTTTATATTATGTTACTTGATGCTACGGAACCCTTCATGGGCGAGTCCGACTCGCACTTGGCTGCTTTTTTTTAATATTTTTTTATTTATTTATTTGTTTTTTGTTTTTTCTTATAATTAGTCTCAAAATAGGTAGATATGCGAAAGTAATGGTAACTCAATCTTAGACCTAACTTGGAATTAATATAGTTTGTAGCTTGGGTTAGCATTATTATAAGCTATTTTTTATTCCGAAAAATGATGTACAGGACCGGGGCGGAAAAATGAACGGACCCTCAATAGGATGTTAAGTGATTATACTGCCACCACGCGAGCGAGGCCGCGAGCAGCTGCTAGTTTATTAAATAATAATTAAATTGCCATTGTTTTAAAAGCCTTGCGCCTTCCTTTCAGTGAAAAGTTGTCAAATATCGCTGCCATATTTGACAGCGTTTCAGTGATCACCACCGCAGAACGCTTAGATGTACGAGGCTTTACAGAAGTTGATATTTACCGTTGTTTAAAATTAGCCTGTAAAACAAAGAAAATATTTCTTCCTTGACGATGAACGAGATGGGATTAATAAAAAAAAATTGTAGTGTCATCGGTCCCACAAGGTCGGCGTCGTAGAGTAAGACCCCGGAGAAGATAGTGCGACAATCTCGATTGTCTTATGAACGACATGCCCACTTAAGCCAAAGATCGAGAGGTGCGGAAAAAGGGGAGGTAGGCTTTTGCCCTTAGTGGGACAACTAAAAATAAAATAGTGTAATTGGTGCTCGATACATGAGCCAATTTTCAATTTAATCGGAAGTCTTTAAGTTGTTGAAATTGCGATAAAGATTCCGTTATATGTAATTTTAAACAAGCTAATAATAGCGTGTTCAAAATAATCTTTAGGTAATATAGTTATTTATAGATATTGGCAAAAGTTCTTACCTTTTAGGTAACGCCAGTAGGAAATATAACTTTGCAAGTCCAAATTATTTTACTCCAGCTAATAATAGCGCGCTTAAAAAACTCTTTATGTATTAAAGTTATTAATACGCAGGCACTGACAAAATATTTTGCCTTTTAGGTAATGCCAGTAGGAAATATTACTTTGTAAGTGTCCAAATATTAAATAGTTACTATGGAGCAAGTCCTTCCGGAAAGGTCGACTGGGTACGTAAACGACCACGTTTTTATTGCTCTAGTAGTGCCTTCGGCAAATGCGGCAAATTTATCATCCGCACTTGATGTGCGGGCTGGTTTTTCCGCAAGTAGGCTGCTGGTGGGCCCTTTTTGCGTGACCCTTGACACGTGTTGCTCGAACTTTTTTAGGAACTACTAGACCACCAGTGCTCTATAGTATTGCCTTGTAGGAGGCTTATATCGCTGAAGGCATTTCTCACTAAAACCTTGTATTTAATTAATTGATAGGTTTATTATGTTCTAAGCATGTAAATAATTGAATTTTGAAGTTTTAAAATATATATATATTTTTTTTGTTTGGAAATAAAGTTGATTTTATTAATTTGTGTACATATATAAAATTTATAAATAGGATGTAGTAGTAAGTACCTCGTAATCACAATCAGCGTAAACAAAAACACTGAGTAACAGGTTTTTTTTGACTCGTGCCCTGGCTTTTTTTAGAACAAGTCCTTGTAAGTAGTTCTACAGAATTACTTCAGTAACAAACCAAAAACACATATTACACTACATGGTAACAAAAATAATCGTCTAAGTAAACAAAAAGCTGCGTGGACGCAGCGAAATGCGATACCTCATCGCATTTACCTAATAAGCAAACGTTGATTTTCGATGGTGGGCATTTTTTTGTGATAGTTTTTAGGCCAATTCGGGTGTAGTTTTTTTATTAATGTTTGTAATAGCTTATATGCACCGATTTAAAAAAATCTGTTTTTTGTGATTAGTCCCACAGAAGTTTTATTAAATTCGGTTCAGCAGTTTGACCATGAAGTCAGTTTCAAGTTTTTTTAAACTTCACTTGTTGTATTAGTAATGTATTTACTGTGACAATAAGATTTATTTCTTACGAGACCGTGAGAATAAATTACGGTCCAGAAGTTGTTTGAGTGAAGGTGGCTGGTGCTCTCAAATTAGCATCATGACGTGTGCACTTTTAAATTAAACACATAATATCATCATTATCAGCAGGAAAACGTCCACGTGCTAGACATAGGCCTCCCTTAAAAACCCAGGAAGAACGAAAAAGTGCCCTCTCTATTCACCGACTTCTTTGGGTCTTAACAATGTCATCGATCAATCGGGTGGGTTGGCGACCGATTCGTATATAGTCACCATTCGAGACCCTTTATTCCTCAGCGGCTGTCACTTCTTCGAGCCATAGCCGGCCCATTCAAATACAAAACTTTTATATTCAGTTGAATCACAATGATCACTTTGAAACGCTTTAGAGCTAGATGAGTCTAGGTGTCAGTTAAACACGACCAAGCCTAGAAGAACAGGCAACAAACTACGGCTTCACACCCTTCAAACCGAAATACAGCAATGCTGCTTCACGGCAGAAATAGGCATGGTGATAGTGCTTTCCCGGACGAGCCCTTCAAAAAGAGCTCTACTACTGCTAAATTATGAAGATTATGAACATAATGACTAAAATATTATGAAGGTTTTATCCTCAATTTGAGTGGCAAATTTTATTACAAGTCATATTCATGTTAAATTAATCAAATACATTCTTATTCTTATTCTATCTTATCTTATTTTGTAATGATCAAAAATGAAATCTACACTAGAGTGTAGCTAAATTTATATTTTTCTATTACTGTATTCAAATTTTTATTTTATTTTTTTATTTCCCATGTTGACCTATAATAATTATTATCAATAAATGACTTATGACATTTCTCACATTTTAAACTTTTGCGTCATTCCTAAGCGCCACTGTGAACACGAAAACACTTCCTTTTATCCCATTCCACCTTGTGGGTGACACAATCTAGTATAGCTTTAGCTAGCCCTAGGATTAGTCCTTAGAATGATCGTAATTTAGTTTCTCACGCTGAACTAGTGAAGGGTTCCTTTCACAGCCAGCACTTAGATGTTTATAGATCACAATCCAATCCATTTAATGTAGAACAATCCACTAATAGGTACTTGGATGACGCTGTAAATATTTGCAAATGAATTGAAATGATTTGGTACATTACTTTTTACTGTTTTACTTCTAATAACCTATGTGCGTGACCTACGAGGCAATGCTTTGTTATAGGCGATGGCTACCACTTAAAATCAGGCGGGATATTATGTTTGTTTCATCATCATCAGTTACTTGCATAAAAAAACCTATTTTTACAATAAAAAAGACTCTTGAATCTTAATGTATCTCTTGACGTAGACTGAAATGTGGCCATTTGACTGAGCGAAGTTGTCGTCGATAAAACTAATTGCTGCCGAGAAGTTCGATTTTTAAATTTTTCAAAAAAAATTGTCAACTCACATCGTATTCAGCGAAGTGATTTGTGTTGCTAGAATTGCACCCATTCGAGCAACACGGTTCGATTGAGTGATCGCTGAATCAGCGTTCCATTTTCAAGTTTTTAAAGCATAAATTGACAACTCACATCGATTTACGCGATCGCTTGAGTGACTTGTGTTGCTGGGATTGACGCCCTGCAGGCCAATCATGTAACTTTTGTTGTAGTTGTTTGTTTGTGTAGTTCGTAAATTGATAGTTTCAATAAGATTTTGATTGAAACCATTGCAACAAAAGTTACGAATGATCGGTCTGCTGGTGTCACTTTATTAAAATACCTAGTGCATTTCCACATAAAACTTCATTCCTCCAGCGGCTATAGGTTTTCATCCAGTTATAGCCACTCAGTTCAGCTCGTTAACGAGTCCTATGCACCTATAGAATTTCTTCTTTGTTATTGCGACACCAATCAAATGAAACAGTAGGACAGAATGCCTTTATAAAATACCTTATTACTGAATTTTTTGATTCCATAATAATCTTTTAATTTAGAGAATACCCAATTTTCAGGAATAGTATTTTACACATAATTTTCTAAGATTTTATAATTTTGTTAACAGGTCGCTTTTTACAGTGGGTTTGAAAACCCACAGTGATTATGCAAAGTGTATCGCTGTTAAATATCGCTGCGATATGTATGCAAATTTGACAGCGATACACTGACCGCTTAGATGTGCGGTGCGCAAGGCTTAAATAATTTGTTTTTGTTATCATCAGTCATGGTGTTGTTTTACATAATATATGTTAAGAAGCAATAAAATATACCAGACATAAAATAAACATGACAATAAGTAGATGCATAGGTACAGTTAGTAGCAAAAGTACTTATCTATATAAACAAATCATCTGGTTTATCATCATATTAAGTTCTAAACTTAAGGTTCATCAAAAGTTCCCATGCCCATCTTATTTCAAACAATAATGCCCAAAACAAAACTACTAACTTTAGACTACTACCTATAACATGTAATGGAGGGAAATCAAGGTGTGTTCCAAAGAAGTGCGGCGTTGCCGTTTTTTTCACTCGGCGTCATGTTGAGTGAAAAAAGTACTATTGAATAGTTGGTTGTAGAAACGAGGGTTTAAAAAGTAATGAATGATCATCTACTTTTATCGCTAAGTGTACTCTTTACTATGACCGTCTTAACCAGCCATGAATGAGGTTTGAACAAAGAAAGAGATAGAGTTACCAATTAGCATCACTTAAAAACCGCATCATAGATGTTAGTCACATCCACCTATACACCTATAACAAGCATACTTATAGTGTTTGTATATTATGTAGATGATTATGTTCCGTTCAATTGTTTTTATACAACCTTGTTTATACTGTACTGGTCTGAAGGTGCGCTGCATCGTGATATGCACTGAAATTTCCGCGTAAAGACCAACACGCTTTTGATTTCTCTGTAAGCGTAAATTATAGGCTACACGGTAACAACAGGCCGTAAGCTTGTCTGTTTACTTTATTGTATAAAACAAATCCGTTTGAAACCAGACAGAAACAAGTCGATAACTGGATCATCAGTGTGGGTAATAATGGTGAATGAAGGAAGTTCGATTTCCACGGACAGATAATTTTTGCAAGAGTTATTTGAAACAATCGAGTGCAAAGTTGCTTTTTAACCGCGTGCAAAACTTTTATGACTGAGCAAGCGAAGGAATCAAAAGAGCACGAGGTGTAAAATCTACCTAAATTTTCATCCCACCTCAGCCAGGAAATTACTAAATGCAAAAACGAAAATGGCGGGCGAAAATTAAAATAAAAGTAACACATGCACCAAGAAGGTTCGGAGTCTGAGTTTTTAACAAATTAAAAAAGAATGCATGATTAATTTGGCACCATGTAGGTAAAAGTAAATAGGTTTACTGATGTTTTGAATTCCTAGTGCACACGATGTTCTAAATTTAAACTCTCTTTACCTAAATGCTAATTATTTCGGTTCGGCAACAGAGTACGCAATGTTAGTACTTTTCTTGCCAAGCCCTTTACAAAGAGCTTATCTACTATTCAAATCAAAATGTTAGCATTGTAAAAATCGGGTTTTCCTTTATGGTGTATGATTTGATTGACGCTGTAGCTGAATTCAATCTAAGCAGCAATCTTTCGCAAGTCCGGCCCAGGCTGCAAGAGTCCGGTTGCGAATTCCAAGCGCAGATTATTACATCCTGTAAGCTCGAGACCACGGGCATTCCCAATGTCACGTCAATAGTCAGTTCTACATAGTCTACCTTACGCATACGGAATTAGCATGATATAAAAACCCGGATTACTTCAATACTTACACTGACTACTTATTTTATATTGATTTTTAGTGCACACACTTAGGAAAATCACAAAGATTTTTCCACGGTTGCGTTAGGGCCGTATTAACAGTACTTAGGAGTTATTCTTCGAGTGTGATGAGGATCCGATGGCGCAGTGGTCAGCGCAGCCCTGTACCAAGGGGAAGGTCGTGGGTTCAAATCCCGCACTGAATGCTTATAAGATACACTTATTTAAGTATTTTTTATATAAGTCGATATATCAAATCTTTGACCCATCTGATGTAAGGTGTGACCATCAACATTAGCTAAATTAGTAAACAAAGCGTTTTCTAGTAGGTCACGCACTTTAGGACCGTGCCTTTCGATGGGATAATAGAAGTTATTGATATTCGCCGGTGTAGAAGTAGAGCCGATGACAAAGTGGCCTAGAGTCCTATAGGTCTGTTTCATCAGACCTAGACAATGAGGGGTAATTAAAAACTACCATCCATATTTGTATCGGGTATTAGTGTCGCAACAACCTTAACATTTTTCATTGTGAGGAAATCCATGCCTACCTCCAATTAAGGATTGTTTGATATCAGACCTCATGGGTTTGTCTTATTTAATAAGACTGGTTTCCGCAGGAGCCACACACAGGGGAATAAAGGGCCCACCTTTATTCGTGACGGGTGGTGGTGTTGCTAGTTCAACCACTCGATGTCCTACAGGAAGGCTATAGCAGCTCACAAATTCGCGGGCGTATGCCTCCCTAGGTATCTTCGGTGCTCCAAGATTGCCCTGTTGAGGTGCCACACTGCTGCACTGTTTCCTCTGTGCTTATACATCCTCTGCAAAGAGGACTGTCAGTAACACCCAGTGTAAATAGGTGCTTGTTTAGTGACAATTCCAACAATCAGGCGGAGTTCGCACGCTTCAGGTTGAGGAGCTTTCGGGAGTCGATAGTGTTACATTTTGTTTATTTTATTCTTCCGCACTATCAACCTTAACCTAGACGAACAAAATTCGTTATGCCATACAAGTATTCGCGAGATTTCTATCAATGCCACGGCTCAAGCCTCGCTCACGATCACTACCAAGGTCCATAGTTCGATGATCGACATTCACTTACGTTTCTCGCTGTGGGTTTTGGGGCTGACTGGGCTATTATTGGCACTTTCAATGTTCTTGAACCGAATTAAAGATATTAACCGGGTATTTATAGCGTATAATAGTTTAATTCTCCAGGACCTTCAAGAGCCGGCGCTTTAATATAAATGTGTTTTTATATTTGTACTAGCAGCCACCCACAGCTTCGCTCGCCCCGTTTCCGTTCCTGTTTTTAATTAATTCCAAGCATTTTAATATTCATTCACCTTTTAAACCTTTTCTGGACTTTCACAAATAATTCAAGACCAAAATATACAACATAAACTAATTTATTTTGTATAGCAAATAATGAGCGTCTTAGAAAAAAAGTAAAAACTGTTTTGGAATTTCCAAACAAAGTTATTTCATTATGACATGTAACTAGATTTATTTGTGTACATTTTTTTATTTTTGCACCCTAAAAACCCCCATATCTTAATAACCCCTCATCCCATTTTACTCATACTTACCAGTAAATTTTTCAAGTACAACTTATCGACTTAAACTCGACACAAAGCACGGTTCGAAGGTTATTGTCAGACAAACATATACAAATACATACTTACATACGCACATAAAATGCCAAATCGCCCAAGTTGTTTGTAAGATCTTCGTTCGCTTCGCTCACTCGAATAATAACTGAAATTGCCAATGTACCTACTTTAGATACTGACTGTACCTACCTTTAGGGCTTAGTTAAAACAGTTTTATTGAACAAAGTGACCTTTCCTTACCATATTTAGAACTAGTCTAGTCTTAGAGCATAGTAACACAAACTGCCTACACTTATCGTAAAATCAAATCACTGGCTATTAGATTGATAGTTCATAGTTGATTATGGTGAGGTTGGCATAAATACATTGTTTACCCTTAATGCTTACTACTTCTACAATCAGTTAATGGAAATTACGGTAATTTTCATAATTTCAATGAACTCTTGTAGTAGTAGAGCTCATGAATTGAATGAGTAGAGCTCTTTGTGAAGGGCTCGCCCGGGAGAGTACACCACCATGCCTATTGCTGTGTTTCGGTTTAAAGGGTGTGGGTGCTGGTGAAACTTGCACGTGAGGATTCACGGGAGGAACATCTGTATGCCTCAAGTTTGTTATACGCGATAGTTACCATGTAGTATCGGGTGGGCCATATTTTTTTTATTTTTTTATATAGATAGCTAAGCATTTGGCTGCCATCACACCTAATGGAAAGTGAGGTTGCAGCCATGCTTAGCCATAATCCACTTGTTCACTCTTGTCTTAAAAGTTCCCAAAATGTAACGTTCCGTAAATACTGACGGCGGAAGAGAGTTCCACTCCTGGCATATGCTTGTTCCATTAGCTATAGTTGTGTAAATTAACTCTGTTTGAAGCTGGCAAAAACATTGGAGGTGCTGGTTTGATTCCATGAACATAATTATCTTTGCACATTTGCATGAACTGCAAACGTTTTATCTAGGTCAATGGGCCCACTCGTACGAGTTGGTCAAATCATATTATTATGTTTGATATTATCGAACATATTTGATAGTACGAGCTTCTTGGCTAAACTATTAAACCGATTTTCATGAAAAATCAATTCCACATTCACATCACAATCAATAATCTGGAACCTTTCAGATAAAAAAAGATTTTTTCAAATCGGCTCATAAATGACGAAATTATGCGATAACATTAAAAAAAAACAATTTTAACAAAACGGCTATGCCGATTTTGATGATCAAATAAACTAAGAGTTTTTTAAATCAACCAATAAATGACGAAAAAACAACTGAATTGAGAACCTCCTTCTTTTTCAAGTCAAGCTTTCTGATACGTGTCAATCAAGGAAGTTAAATGTGGAAAAGGTTCACATTACACTTCCTTGATCGTTAAACTGAAAACACAATAAATATAAAAAAAGGTTTAATAAAAATATGCAGAAATAAATAAAACATAATTACAGTCATGAAACATGACTCGTGACGGTTTAACTAATCAAATCACAATCTGCATTTTAAATCAATCTACGTTCTCTGAACGCATTTATTTTACACTAATAGAATGCCTGCTAATTTGTTCGTTTAAATAATATCTATCTATATATCAGTAATTATTTTTTTATTAGTTCTTAATCTAATAAAATTGAAACCGACTTCAAATTTAAACCAATTTTGAATATTTCGATTTAAAAAAAGAAGTTTTTATTTAATAATTCAAACTGATTTTGATGAAGCTTTTTAATGAAAAAAGCTTGATTGATATAAATTTTAAAATCAGTTCAGAAATAACAAAGTTCTTACGTAACAAACTAAAAAAACAGTTTTCCAAGCTTTGTGTGTAGGTATTTAAATAGGGTGATGAAGGTATTGACTATACTCTAAACCGGTAACTCCCATTTGTTCTATAGGACTGTGACGTCATAGAACTTTAAATACTTTTTTATCCTTCTAGTTCCATGGTAAAACAAAACGGAAACTGGCCCATTTGTTCTATAGTACTTATAAAACTTGGTAAATTCCATCAGTTCTATTAAACTTCAAAAAGCTTCATTTAAAATTAAAACATAATAAATATCCCATCGTTTATAAAAAAATCTAGTGATAAAAACCGTGATAGTTTCAAAAATTAGACCTATATTTTGTTCGTACGTTGATTTTCATTCAGTCAGTCACACGTCTATTTTACACGGATATTGAGATTTATAAAATAGATACTAATTTACATAAAATGCCAGCAGTTCTTGTAGGTATCCCTACACTACAATCGTGAATAAAGTTTCAGTCACGTTTGTGAATAAATTGCGATAATAGAACAGCTATTAACCGGCAATTTGTTCTATGGAACTGTGACGTCATAGAACTGTTAAAACTTTTCTAACCTATTAGTTCCATGGTAAAACTATTAAAACTGGCTCATTTGTTCTATAGAACTATTAATACCACAGAATACTGAATACAGTAGAAAGGCGTTCATGCGCCGTTTGTATGGGTGCCGATGTTACCAGTTTTACATTTCCACTATTATATTTAAAATATCACTAAACATGAGGATTCTAAGAAATAAGAAGGAAGGAAGATATTAAGAAAGTATTTCTATTTTTTATATTGTCGCTTAACTTGTTCGGAAAGTATTTCTTGCGCTGCTGCAAGACATTTTTCACTTTACGACTCCTGAAAAAACTGCTGAATTTGTATGAAGAAAGGAGCATAATATGCTCATGTATTTTGGCGACACTTTTCCGGCCATATGGCCGTTCTACTTTGTTCTGTGATTAATACCTACAATTTATTCTGATACCATACATACGTCTAGATCAAAAAACTAATTTAGTCTAAAATCCCTTGCGTTCTGTATCACTGTGAACCAGCCCTTGTAGTCTTAAACAAAGGCTATAACTTAATAATAGCATTCAACCAAGGCGAAACAGCCAGGACATAAATTAAACGGTATGTAAAAGGGCTTGAATAATATCAAAGCCTACGTGACCTAGTTTGCTAGCACTTGCCAACATCTTACTTCCCGTCCTAAATAAAATTATTGCGATAAAACAGTTTACTTTAGGCGGATAAAAAACCAAACATTTTAATTTCGTATTACGACTTGCATTTACAATCAAATCAAATCCCTAAATCATTCCCATTTTTTTTTTCCTACAACTAACTGATGGAACAAGTATATGGCCCACCTGATGTTAAGTGGTAACCATCGCCGATTAGGTCACGCACGTCAGTAACGTACTCTACGATGCACTTTCCTGTGTACATCAACTTCAGGCACAGATGTTCAGCCTCACGTGCCAGTAATTTCGTTTGTAGGGATATATTTTTTGGTTTGTCAAAATAAGCTTCGTATTTCCTCCTTAATTTATGTTGGATTTAAGATAATACAACCTCTGTTTATATTCAAAACACACAAAGGATGCTCAACACCAAAAAAAAAGAAAAACTTTCTCTCAACTTGTTATCTGCCATACGCTACGCTGTAGCACTTGCTCTACGGCGTAGAGGAGTAACAAGTTTTGTGGGAAACATTTTTATTTTATTGGAATATAAAATAATCGTTTCTTCTGGAACGATAATGGAAATTCTGTTGAAGTTCGATGGTTCATAGCGGAGTCTAGCAGTCGTAAAATTGTTTATGGGTATTGCAGCATTTTTCAGCATTAAGTTGTGCAATTTGCAATTTCAATTTATTTACCTAAAAAATTACATTACAGATATTTCAATCTAATGCGTTACTCAATTCTTTGGAGATTAAAAACTAATAAATTCAAATTCTATAAACCTAAAATTTCTTACAAGCTATTATATTTTCTAACTGATATAATAAGTTTTAATATTTTACAGCAATTTATAAAAGTAAACCTGTATTAATGAACAATTCAATGGTAATATAGAGTAATTTTAAGGAAAAAATATGCATGTATATATCAGTTTCTATGTGAAGGTAGCTTGCCAATGAATAATTTATTCCATCAGTGGTCAGTAATCAAAGTAGGTCTGCACTTGATTTGAATTTGACTCTCTTCTACAGCCAATAATTCGTGATATTTTATGACCTGAATAAGATATTTTATTATGCAAACTGCAAGGGCTGGGCAGCTGCAATAATTTCAGCAATGCGTTCACTATGGTAACAAGTTCTCGTTCTCAACTGTAGGCCTACAAACTCTGTCGGCTCTGTCTCTTGCTTTGGGTGTGAGTGCTCACCAGTGTATTATGCTGTGTGTGTGACGTTTCGACGTAGGATTTATTTAGTCAACACTCACACCACCAAACCAGAAACTCAAAACCAGAGCCAGAGACAGAGCCAGACAGAGCTTGGGGTAGGCCTTCTGAGTGCCAAATCTGGATCATAATTATTATTGCATTGATTGGCACATAGCCATACCATACTCAATAGCAAATACTTTGAGTTGAAGCAGTGTTGTTAGATCTTGTTTCTAGCAGACTCGTACATGAAAATTGATTTTCAGTTTTATAACTATCAAATTAATACGAGTGTCGATTCTGTTTTATAATAATACTAGCTGCATTTGTCTAAAATATCAAGAGCAACACAAACATTGCATAAAAACTTGGTTGATAGTTGCGAGTCTAAAGATTTTTACAAAAGAGTAGCGTGTATTGTGGCGTAAGTTAAACACAATACTAACAGTTTTTATTTTTGTCTAGCTCGCAGACGAGCTGCCAGCTCAGCTGGCCGAGCTCAACCTGCGGCCGCGTGCTATGACCCAGCCTTCGTACAGCCTCTGCCGAATCACCCCTAATGACAGAGATCTGGTGCTGAAGTTTCTGAGAAGGTAAGCTTATAGCGCCTTCCTTGCAAAAGAAAGCAGCAGATGCAAAAAATTACTTTGTTCTCTGAGGCACGTATGGTAAGTAAGTAGAACTGAATACCTATGCTTATCATATAGCTCGAAAAACCGAAAACTTAGGAAATAAAGGTTCAGAATCGATCTTCCTGGAAATATGAAGGAGGTCCAGCAGAGGACTTGTTTAAAGCTGATGATAACGTGAGATTCAATTATCTATTAGTTCAAAAGAATTAAACATACCTAGTTTTAAAAAGTTAAAACAAAACTTTAACGTCTGGACTATCCAAGATGGCAAGAGTATTTAATCACCCGTAAATAAAGTATAGCCATTATTTATACATTTCAATTTTAGATTCTTCTTTCGCGATGAGCCGATGAACCTAGCCGTGAACCTGCTGGAGACGCCTGAATCCCGATGCGACGAGCTGGAAGACTATGCAGCTGCTAGTCTTGACGACCTGGTGTCAGTGGCCGCTGTCGACGAGCATGGGGACTTCGTGGGCATTGTCATCAATGGGATCTCCAGGAGTGAGGTAAATTTCATCAGCCTAAAGGCCTGCGCACACCAAGTTTGCTGGCGGTAGCGATCAGTGAAACGCTGTCAAATATCGCTGTCAAATCTCAAATCTGACAGCGATATTTGACAGCGTTTCACTGATCGCTACCGCCAGCGAACTAGGTGTGCGCAGGCCTAATAAGTTGCTGCAAAAATTTAAGTTACACAACTGTCAAATATTTAATTGGTCGATTATAGGTCCTTTATTTGGATTATGAGAATACCATTGTCTGGTAGCGCATTAAGAATCGTCAGATGAACACCAAAAGTTAGTCCATTCGAAATAAAATAAAAAAAATACTATACCAAACTACTACACTACCTATCAATATTGGTTATCAGTACTATAGTCTTATAGTACAGATTCGAAGCACGATTATTCTCACCTTAAAAAGTCTTCAACCCAGGTGTTACCTTAAGTATTCCAGTCTCGTCCTGACATTTAGTCTTAGGTCCTAAATTGGTATAATTGCCACAATAAAAAAAAACCTATGATACCGACATAGAAGAATAAGTCTTGGTTGTGATTTCTCTATTTCTAACTGTTATAAGGATTTATTTGGTTCCAACTGGTATGAGAAATATAGGCGTATTGGCTTATTTGCTGGGAAAAAGGATTATTGTAAAGGTCCATAAGCATACTGGAGCAATAGTTTTTGTAATTCAACTTTTTTTTAATACCCGTCGAAGGCCAAATAATTTGCACGTCTCACTGTACAGTCTACACAAAGATACAATTACAACTTTCAAAATGGTATCACAGCAAAAAAATGAGGAATATAATTTTTGTTTTATTTTATTATTTTTTTTTCCTTTAGTGACGCTGTAACCATTTTGAAAACATTTGTTTTTTTTTGTTTACATATTTTTTTTCTCAACAAAAGCAATACATTTTATGCGGCTGACAGTACAAAGATAGATATTCCAGATATAATCACTTCCGTGCAGGTGTTGAAGTACTAGGTAGTACTTATAGGAAACAATGGCGACAAAACCCACATAATTATTGCACTCCATTTCAAAGGCATAGCTATAAATAAGTCCGTATTGCAATTAAACAAGCGTAGGTTATCAATGTAGACCAAGTTTATCATTAGATAACTAACCATCTACTTGTTATTAAATACTGTTATATTGAAGGGCATATTACTACAAAGTGTAAATACACTATGCAGCTGGCCTACCGTGAGCTTCATATGGTTATGGTTATGGCTGTCAAAATTGTGTCAACAGTGTCAACACATTCAAACCCAAGAAAAAATGAATGTGTGGGTCAGCCTATCTATACACAATTTGACAGCCATAGCCATAACCATATGGAGCTCGTGGTAGCCCTGCAGGTACTTTACTCATGCTCATACTCAGAAATCAACAGAAAATAATAGTTCAACAAAGTTACAATATACAAAGCAAGTTACAATATAAGAACTAAGTTAATATTTGTGGACACTAAAAGCGTCTTCTAACTCCTACGTTTAAGCTTGTCATGCTAATACAATATGTACAGGCTAATGTAATAAAAAAAAAACTGAATGATATTACTCCAATATTTTACAGACAAAACCAAATAAAAGAAAGACTGATACTCGTAGCTTGATATCCCTGGAGAGAGTCGACTAGTAGAATGTCATCTCTCTTTTTATAACGCTTTTATTAGCTTCACCTGTATGTATGTTTGTATGTATGTATGTAACCGACCCCTTTGAGCTCGATTTTGTACTACTTTGAACGATCAGATTTGATTCAAACTTTGCACACCTGTCAAAGGTCGATGACAATGCAATAATATGAAAAAAATAAAAAAACTAAAAAGTAAAAAATAAATTATAGTTTAAAAAACTAAAAAAAAACGCTTTTATAACTAATTGAACTAAAAAGTTGAAAATAAAACTGTAATAATCATTTAAAAAATTTATATTATTGTACAAAAAGCGCGGGGGGCTTGATTTTGATTGTTGTAAATACTTTATTAATAGTTGATTATATCTGAAGTCATTATAAAAAGCACCCCACGCTATTTGTACAATAATATAAATTTTCAATTGATTATTACAGTTTTTTGACGTGATAACGTCTTATAAATCGATGGAGCCGGCTGCACGCACGAAAAAACATGACTCATGCGTCGTTACGTCGTTTCGTCGTTCCATTTACCTGAGTCCGAGCCCGGGTCGGGTAATGGGTAAGGGTAAATGAGGGTAAGGGTAAGGGTTCAGTCTGGGTCCGGGTCCGGGTCCGGATTTTCATTCAGTTCCATTCAGTTTCATTCAGTTTCATTCAGTTTCATTCAGTTTCATTCAGTTTCATTCAGTTTCATTCAGTTTCATTCAGTTTCATTCAGTTTCATTCATTTTCATTCAGTTTCATTCACATTCAATTCAATTCAGTAAAACTAAAATTTTCTTTTGAAAAATGCAACCATTCCATCAGTATTTTCTTATGACATCACGTTCAACTATCGTCAGTAAACCGACTTTACAGACAACCGATTTTTTTTTTCAACTTTTTAGTTCAATTAGTTAAAGCGTTTTTTTTTAGTTTTTTTAAACTATAATTTATTTAATATAATTATATAAGTACATACCTACTTACATGGATTCTATACAGAATAGAAAATATTTAAAATGAAAAAAAATTAAATATTATTTTATTTCAGATAACTTGATCCATAGTTGTTAGTAGGTACAAACTTAATAACTATGTTAGGCTGGCTCACAAAACAAAACAAATAATAAAAAATAAATAAACGTTCTGATGTCCGGATAATGACGTCCTTAAGTGCATCACCTATGCCGTCATTACCCGCACACAGTGTTTTAAAAAAGGGCTGTCCCATTTGGCAGCAATGGTGCCCAGGATGGTATTGGGACTTCCACGAACTCTGCTCAGCAGCGACGCGATTTTTTTCCGCCTGCAGGCGGCGAAACCGTCAGCGCGCGCCTCGGCAAACATACCGGAGGCGCTGCAAAATCGAGGAAGTCCCAATAACATCCTAAATGCATTATTGTATTGGACTCGAAGGGTGTTGACTGCTTTTTGAGTATACGTGATCCATAGGCTGCTCGTGTAAAAAGACTGACAATAAGCTTTAAATAGTGTTATTTTAACATCATTTGAACAGCGAGCGAACCTACGGACCAACATGTTAGCTCTAACAGTCAATGCCCTTCGCTCCCTTTCAATGTCTGCCTCATCACTCAGGTTGTCACATACAATGTGCCCTAGGTACCTAAATTGGCTCACCCTTTTCAGGGCAATACCATCTAACAAAATGGGTGGTACACTCTCCAGACATTTTCCTTTAGGTGCGAATACCATAAACTCGCTCTTCTTTACATTATACCGCAAGCCATGACTAGCGGCAAACCTCTCGCACATTTGCACAAGCTTCCGTAGTGCACTGATAGATGGAGCCAGCAGAACCATATCGTCAGCGTAACTTATGTTATTGACACATACACCATCTATATAGCATCCAAAAGGCTGTCTGCTGAGCCCATCTATCAATTCATTAACATACAGATTGAAAAGCTGTGGAGAGCTTACCCCCCCCTGTCTCACCCCGCATTCCAATCCGTATGCGCCGGACAGCGCCCCAGACCATTTAACATGGTTTACTTGATTGCTATACCAGTACTCAAAAACAGAACAGATTTCCTTGGGTAGCTTGGTATCATGAAGCTTTCGCCACAGTATATCGTAACATACAGTGTCGAACGCCCTTGATAGATCGAGGAAACAAGCATAGACCGGCGTCCGTCTGTCCACATAATACCGTGTCGTGTGCTTAAGGCTTAGTATAGCACTCTCCGTAGACAGACCAGGCCTAAACCCGAACTGACCATCGTGCAATTTTACGTGTCTCGTTAGGTATTTATCAAGAAGCCGGTCTAACACTTTCGCTATGATGGTAGCAAGAGAAATTGGTCTATAATTACATTTATCAGAAATGTCCCCCGTTCTGTTCTTGACCAATGGCACAACAATGGTTTTCATTAATTCATGAGGCAGATATGCATGGCTTATGCACAAAGAGTAAAACATAGACAAAACTCTAGGCAGATGCGGCCCCGCATACTGCAGATGCTCGATACTGAGGCCATCATGACCCGGCGATTTACCCCTGCTCATGCACTGTATCTCGCTCCTGACTTCCTTTGTAGAGATTCGAACACTACATTCAGCTCCCTGACTATCCTCAGTATCGATCACCTGCTGCTGTGCCGCACACTGCTTCAAATTAGGCTGTACACTAAAATGGGATTTAAAAAGGTCCGCGATATCCTTTGGCTCAGAGGATCCTGCCACATTCGCAGGGAGGCCAGACTTTAGGTTAAGCTTATTAATATTTTTCCAAAATTGTGAAAAGTTTTTCGCGGATCTATTACTGGCAATTATATCCATTTTAATTTGGTCCTGATGTGATTGACACCATTTGAGTTTGGCCTTAAATATTTTACGACTTTCACACATTTCATCAAAACATTTCCCGTCACTTGGCCTACCATAGAAAATCCACAGTTGATATTTATGCCTAGCGTACCTGTGAGCTTCGTTTACATGTTTATTCCAACCAGTGAGATAGTTACTCTTTTTGACCCGCTTTTCAACATACGCCTGCATTGCTCCCTCTCTTAAAATATTTATTATATTACAATACATTTTATCTAATTCTAATCTATGTGCTATCTGCATACAACGTCTATCCGCACATTGTGCAAGTGATTCAGGAAAATGTATTACACGCAGCCCTTCATTACATACTTCCGAATATACCTTAATTTGTTGTTCCTGACGTTCCCCCCAGATAACCGACCTATTAATGTTATTACTATTTGTTATTAACTTTTTACATACCAATTTTAAATCACAGTGCACCTCTAAAGGGTGATGATCGGACCAAACAACGTCGTAACGTACCTTAGTGTCTGTTATGGTTTCCCAGGCAGATTTCGTCACAACACAGTGATCTAGCCACCGTCGCGACCCATGCGCATCACTCACAAACGTATATTCACTTGAACCCATACCTAGTTTTAGAATATCCGCACAAAACCACGCCTGATCCGAGCAGAAACTAGCCAGTTCCGTTTCGAATAGCTCGGTTGGATGTGCGTTAAAGTCACCCAGGATAAACACAGATTCAACTTCACTACTTTCGATAATAGCACTTATTTCGCTCAAGCACTCCGTAAACTCGGGCAAGTTATCTATACACTGCGTAGGCATGTACACGCTAAATACAATGAAAGACCGGTTTTCTATTTCGAACCGCACGGCTCCGATGCGCGCGCTCACACAGTCAATCACTGTTATTGAATTAAATGCATTTTTTCGCCACAATAATGCTATTCCTCCGTACGGCCTGCCGCGTAGTAACTCCCGTGAGACATTAACTGCTGACTTCCCGGTGTACTCGAACTCGTCGTGAATAGATCCAAGAAATGGTATATCATGTGAAAGTAGCCATGTTTCCTGGAGTGCTATGATGTCCGCCGTGTTACATAATTGCTTGATACACATAGCGGACCTCTTTACTGACTTACAGTTAAAACTAATTAGCTTGCATACATCCATTATGGTTTTGTAAGATCTCTCGATACATCCTCGGTTCGCCTGTACAGGCTCACGAAGCGCCTAAATGTTATGCCATCCGGCCAGAGCTTTGTATCCATAAAAATGGAAAGCTTGCTTCTAGGTACCATCATTTTATAGGCATCATATTCACGTACTTGCTTTGATTTTATCTTTTCTAAGGACACTACAACGTTAGTTTTTAGTGAAATGTAGTTAGAAATATCTGTAGTAGATGCACATTTGTCAACGTTGTTTATAAATAACGGCACCTTTATATCTGCTGCTTTGAATTTATTTTCTGCTTCTACTTTTGCTTCTCCTTTTGAGGTCTCTAGTCTATTCCTGTATCTTTTTCTCTGCACTATTTTCCATTCTTCGCTGGGCTGTTTATCCCTCCATTCTCCTTCTTCACTGGCCAGCTGAGCAAACGATTTACGCGCTGGCGAAGCCGGAGAGGGCTTACCTACTTCAGTACAGACAACCGGAGTAGGTAGTCTCGGCGTATCCTTGATATTATCAACCATTACTGGGCGGTAAAACGCCGGAGGTGGCGATTCTTTCGCACTGCTGGGCTTTGTTAAAAGTTGTGATGTGGTCGCACTACTACTAGGTACAGCCTCAGGGCTTGCCGTAGTTTGTAGAACTTCTGGAATATGAAGTAACCCTATCGGTCCGCTATTCAAGCTATCAACTAATTCTGAGAATTTAGAGCCACCCCGGTGCCTCGTATTCACGTTGGTCATTTCAAAGTTATTAACAATAGATGCTGTTTTCATGTTCTCCACGTCATTTTTCAGAGCAACCAACTCTTCTGTTAAAGCATAGTTTTGTTTAATACTTGTAACTTCTTTTTGCAGTACCAACAAGTCGCGTAGCAAACGGGAAACATCAATATGGTCGAAATGAACTGGGGGTAGTTTATTAATATCTCGGACGACAAATACGGGAAATTCGTTCGGATCCAAATCCCGGAAAACTTCCACGATATCCTCCAGGTCTCGTCGGGACTTCCCATCTCGTTTTCGCTGCGATTTTTTCTTTGTAGATTTAAGGCAATCAAATAACAGATTTTTGGCATCTGTGATATCACCTGCAGTAAAGGCACTTGCACAAAGCTGGATTAGACTTATTTGATCCATCACTTCTAACTTGCTTTGAATAAATGCAAGAACTTCACTTATTACTACATTGCAACTGCTACACTTTGCACTTGACATTTTTTATGCTCTACGAGAAACGCAGCGACCGTCAGGAACGCGTGCGTCACCAAGGTCACACTGACGACGACTCAATTTAATTGCACTAAAACAAATATTGCATCGTGCATAAGTGAACGTCACGTTTTTGGCAAAAACAAAAAAATAATCAAAAGTTTTGACCGTGCTTTTATTATAGCCTTTGCTGAAACAGTCCGTTTTTCTGGTATTTACAAAGTATGGGTGTATTGTATGATAAATGCAAAAAAGGCACTTCACACCGACTATCATTCTTGCGTCGCTGTCCTTCAACTTGCACGTGGAGGTAAGTTCCGGAAATGCCAAATCCGATTTTCCACTAAACCTTGACCTAAGTTTACTTTACCAGTTCGATCCAGTTTATCATTTAGAACAGAGATCCAAGGATAGAAGGGAACGTGTCACGGTTGGATAAACCATAGAATAAGCAACAGTTGCAGTTCTAGGTAATCCTATCGTACCCAGATTAGGTAACCAGCGCCTATAGAGAAGGCGTAGCACAAGTACCAACATTCGTATAGTGACGCAAGCAAAATAGAAAATTACATGTGAAAAATATTTATTATAAAAAATAAAGAAAACGTGCTCAGGCTGTGGAATGATCTCCCTGCTGAGGTTACCCCTGTTAAAGTCTAAGTTTTAAAGGGTCGGGAACGCGCTTGTGACGCTTCTGGCAATGCATGCGTCCATAGGCTACGGTAACCGCTCCCCATCAAGTGGCCCGTATGCTTGTTTGTCGGCTTTGTTGTATATAAAAAATAAAAAACGTGAATGCCAAAAATGAAACGGGTTTTCTCCTTATTAGTTTTTAATCTGAGTTTGTTATTTTTCGATACACATTTGAATATCGTAACTGTATGATTTTATTTTTACAATCTTCAACCAACCGTCATGATATTGGTGAACTGTGGCTTTGTTGTGCTTGAGTGGTCTTTGAAACTGAGATTTTCTGTAAATTGACCGCAAACACAACGCGGAAAAGTAATTCTTCAAATCATCTTGTTGTGACAATTAGTGACTAAGCATTGAATTAGATTTGGAAATCTACTGTAGAGTTTTTTAGTCTTGTAATTTTTTTAGGAAATAAACGTGACATAATAATGTCACGTTATGTATAATAGTATAGCTCTAAGGCCCGTATTCCGAAACACTGCTTGAGTCTTAGTCGAGCCTCAAGCAAGGTTTTTTTGGATAATTATTTTTTATGGGATTTTACGCAATTTTATTTGGGCTTACTCTATAGCAATTATCACTTAAGAGACAATTTAATAACTGCAGAAAAACATTACCCTGAAATTATTTTATTTATAATGTCCCAAAAGTTCAACTAAGTGGGACTCAAAAAATCTATGGAATTTGATTCTATACAGGGTGTTACCAGACTACTACCGAAAACTTTAGGGGGTTAAAGTACCCATCGATATGAACAACTTTTTCTAAGAAACCAACACTGTGAACGCATAAAAAAAGAGCTGTTTCATACATTTTAGCCAAGTAGGTATTGAACTTTTGTTTGGAACAGCTGCTTTTTTTTCGCGTTCACAGTGTTGGTTTCTTAGAAAAAGTTGTTCATATTGATGGGTACTTTCACCTCCTAAAGTTTTCGGTAGTGGTCTGGTAACACCCTGTATGGTTCTCTCACGTACGGCCTTAAGATCGAACGATGCTGCTACCACTAGACCTCTTTAAACTCAGATTTAGGGACGTGATAAATATATCGTGATTTCCGTAGGTAAACAAAATGACGATAAAATTCAAGGAAACCCTGTAAACAAATAAATAAAGTTCATATTTAACTTCTAGGAAGTGGACTACACTGACAAGTCAGAAGAATGCCCCAATCCGAAGTTCAGGCGCATCCTAAAGGTCCTAGGCCACCTGGACCGCGAGGCTCGCATCTGGGAGAACCTTCCAGAAGACTGCCATACGGTGCTGGAAGTCAGGATTGCTTCTACGCACACCGACTGGCGGGGCAGAGGGCTCATGCGGGTGCTTTGCGAAGAGTCTGAGTAAGTGTCTTTACAACCTCCATTTTTTTTTTTTTTACAGTTTATAGGATAACGCTTGACCGCGATCTCACCTGATGTTAAGTGATTTTCCTTCTAGTGAACATTTCAAGCTCTCAAAGATTTTACAATGTCCCAAAAGTTATGAGCCGAGCGGGATTTGAGCGGGGTACATAACTTTTGGGACATTAAATTTTTTTTGTGATTTCCTTAAGTGTAGTAAACACTAATACAATAAAAAAAATCCAGCTCTATTTGAATAACTCTGAAACCTGTATGATCAAAATATACATTTGCATAATATTTGAAGATTCGTCTTGGCTCTTATCAATTTTCAATAAATTAAGAATCTCAAATACCCACAGAAATTTACAAAATAGTTTTTCGCTTACTATTCAAAAGACTGTGAAGTATACTGCTCTGTCCTACTCAAATTAAAATATTGATTTATTGAATGGTATCACAAGTATCACTTTGAAACGTCTTAAAACTAGGTGAGTCTAGATGCCAGTTCCACGAGACCAAGCCCTAAAGAAGAACCGGCAACAAATTACGGCTAGTTTCCTAATAATACACACAAAAATATCTTTCCTAATAATATCAGTTTAGATATAGTAGATATAAATAACTTTTGAACAACGCTGTCACTGATTCGATATCGATGATTTAAATTGAATCTCAATAAGATAATTGCGCATAGTAATCAGTAACAACGTGATCATGTATAGTACTAGGTTTAATGACTACTGTACCCGAAGTCGGAGTTTTGCTACCACATTTCGTTACCAAATGTTGTTTTCGTTTCGCCTATTTGTCTCTCTCTTTTGTATGGAGAAAATATGAGACGGCAAAAATACGTTACGTAGTTAGAGTTGTTGTCTCGTCTTTTCTCCATACAATAGACAGAGACAAATTGGCAAAACGAAAACAACATTTGGTAACCAAATGTTGTAAATGCACTGGGACTTCGGGCTCTGGTAGTTAAATTTGCCTTTTGCATGTCCAGCAATCAGTACCTTATTATTTTTTTTACCATATAAGTTATGTATACTTTGTTCAAAGTAAATAAACAAAAAATGCTTTATTTTAGTCAGTCAATAAAAAAGTCAATCATTGTAACCCGGAAGCCGACCAAGCATAACTGGGTGCGAACCACAAAGTTGGCAGCGCTATTAGGTCGCTACAAAGGCTAGTAGATACTAGCTTTTGCCCACGACCCGACCTTTCCCTATCCTATATGGATGGATATACAGGTCTTATATCATAAACCCACTATAGGATAGGAAAAGATGGGATCGTGGGCAAAAGCTAGTTTACCATTGGTGATAATTTATAATAATATAACCTTTGCAAAAAAGAGAGATATAGCTCAGGACAGAACTAAGAAGTATCGCAGATTTTTGTACCAACTATTAGTTAGGTATATACGGTTGTAGGCAATAAATATTGCATAATTATCGGCTTTACTGCTTTCGTAGAGTGGCTATCTCTTTCTGACGCACACTAACGCTCCATGAAGCCGAAAATAGACGATGTACAATATGTTTTGCCTACTACTAAGTATACATTTATTTTTACGTGAAATCTAACTTGGAAAGTGATAGGATTATTCAGAAAAGCTCATTAAAAAACTTGTTTACAATATAATTTAAGCTAATAAAGGAATCATCAATTTTATTTACCTCAAGAATTTTTTTTCTTGACCATACCTACAAACAGACAGTTTCGCTATAAGCTTTAGTAGGATTTTTTTTTTCGCATAATGTAGGTAGTACCTTACTATTTTATATTTAACCCACTTTGATTCCTGGTTAGAAAAAAAACTAGTCGTTCTCGTATTCAGTTATTCAATATTATGTCACGTTTAATTACAAAATATATTGTAGGTTTTTAATAATTGGAGGTTTTGCTTCAAGCTTTGCTTTCAGCTATTAAACTATTAAATATTTTTTTAAATTAGGTAGGAAATCCATAAGTCACTTGGGAATGCAGTTCCATTTTCAAAACTAGTTCTACAATTACGAAACTAGATACCTACTGGACTTACGACAGAACAATGTGCATTCTGAAGCGAAGTACCTACTGACTATTCTAATCTAATCTAAAATGTAGAACATAACAATCAACGTCTTACGAGATGATATGACACATGCATCCGAAACGTACCAAGTGCAGTCATACAACTCATGCGATGAAAATAAAACTAATGTAAGGGCGATCGCCCACGACGCGATTTGTGAACGCGCGACAACATCGCTTACATCGAAATTGTAACAAGTATCAAAACCGGTTAGTATCGCTACTGTATTAATGGCGAGCACACGTCTGCACACTACTAAACTGGTAGTAGACTTGATGATGATGATTTTGATGATGGGACAAGCTAGTCTACTATAATACTACTACTGTTATGTGCTAGTTCCTCCTTTTGGCTAAGTTGCGCAAAATGCAATTTTCAAACACGAGCCGAGCTAAGCACAAATTCGTGTAAGTGTGGAGTGTGGACAGCCTTAATTTTATTTATCTGGTTAGAATTTTATCAACAGCTGTTAGGTACGATAAAACTAATTAATCTTAGCTAGGTGGAAACATCTAGAAAGATTAGAGCGGCTCGGATTGCGCTCAGTTCGTAATTCGTATTCGGCTCCTCTAGCGTAGACCCACCTATATCGCTGCACCGCTATAAATTAAGATTAAAGGTACCTATACTCCTGTATCGCTATAGTAGCTTGTAAAATCTTGGTTACGGAGCCAATTCATACTTGCCTTAGACAGCATGACAAAATTTTCTGCTGTATATCGTAAGTCGTGCTGTATATAGTCGCTAAGTCTTTGTGGACGAACGTCCTAATCTGAATGCATTCAAACCGATGAAGATGCGTACAAATTGTTCTGTTATGTCAGACACGTAATAACGTAATGGCTTCATGATTGTGTAACAGTTGCATGCTGTTGAGGTATGAAGGACATTGTATATCAGAGCATGATCTTAGGGCTGTTCATTTCGTTGATCGATAAAAGACGAAATTCAAAGTATTTGTAACTTCAGTAGACTGATAAAGTGGAAGTTTGAATTGAATTCGTTTATGGTAAAATATTTAAAGTAGATACTCAAGCTTTTAAGCTTAATCCATGTGTCAGAGGATGTAGATATTACATGAATTTATTGTGTGTCTTATTGATTTTTCACTTTACAATTCAGATTTCCAGTTCAGAACATGCGTTTTTGAGAGACCTTTTAACGTAGTCACCTCATATAGACCACACATCGAATGTAACAACAGGCACTGAAAGTCTTATACTTTTCTAGATTCCGTATTAAGCCGATAGAAAATTTACGGTGTGTTCGTTGACATCTCTAAAGTCTATACCTAACAGCAAATCTCGCGATATCACAGTAAATTGGTGCCACAGTAGTTTCAGGCACTTAGGTAGTTAATTCGCGTCTTGTTATTGCTGCCTTCTGGAAATTGGCTTTGTTTGTTACTTATTTTCAGACAAGGACTTTTAACTCGCTGTCTTTTTCTGCTATCTACTGGACGACGGTTTTTTTTTATAACAAACATATTTGTATAATTTAACTTGAATATCCAGCTTGATTTACGTAGGTTTTAGTGCACAATTTAGCTTGAAAATCCAGGTCAGTCAGTACCTTCTTACAATAAGGAAGTAAAAATCATGTGTCAAGTTTTATAATTCATTACTGAGAAACAAGAACTTCACTAACTTCCTTGCCTTTTTATGGATTATAATAAAGTATGATCCGGAAGCACATGTCATTTAATTAGATATTTATTTTGTCCTATTTGACACAGTAACTCACATAACGCTCGTGACTTCCTTACTGAATGACCATAAAGACATTCTTTGAATTTTAAGCTGCTGATATCAATGGCATATCTTCTTAATTCTTAATTCTTAATTCTTTATTGCACACAATATAAAACACAGGAAAAAAACAGAAATAGAGGACATGTACAAAGGCGAGCTTAACCCTGAATAGAGTTTTCTTACAGCAAACCTTTCACACACACACAGCACACACACACACACACAGCACACACACACACACACACAGCAGCACACACACACTTCTTCACACACACACACACACACAACAGCAGCTTCTTCTTCCTGCTTTACCCCACTTTATGTGGGATCGGCACAATATGTGTTCGTTTTCCATTCCCCTTTGTCAGCCGTCATCTCTACATTCACTCCTTTCTTATCCATGGTCATCTTTTACACAGTTTTTCCTTGTTTTCTTTGGCCTACCTCTGCTCACTTATCCATCCACATCCATACTAATCACTCTCCTATATATAGTCACTTGACTTTCATCCCTCCTCATGACATGCCCGTACCACGCCAGCTTATTAGGAGGTCCTCAATTGTTCTGTCTCTGGCGCTACTTTTAATCTTCCCCCGATGTGTGGAGTGACAAGATTGGATAGGCCATTCTTGTCACTCCACACATCCATCTCAACATTCGCATCAACATTGATATCAATGGCAAATCTTCTACGCCGTAGGTCAGAGGTTCGATCCCCACCGAGAACAAATATTTATATAGTGTCTTAACACAGATATTTGTTCTCTGTCTGGGTGTTATAATGTAATCTAAGGATGTATTTACAAAAAAAAAACGTATTTAAGTAGGTACTATATCAGCCATCTGGTTCTATCTGCGCTAGTGTTGTGTGGATTGTTTAATATTTAACATAAATACGCGATAAATACCCATTTCTTCCATATAATGATGCATACCGATCGCGTTCATTTAGAAGGTGTTCAATATTTATTTATTCGTATACTGAATAGGCTTTTCTTTTTCCAGGCGCATAGCCAAATCCATCGGCGCCGGCGCAATGCGCATGGACACCACATCTGCCTTCTCTGCCGCAGCGGCAGAACGACTGAACTACAAGCAAGTGTATTCGACTCTGTACTCAGACCTGGAGTTTGCACCTCAGCCGGACGCACCGCATCTTGAAGCGAGGGTTTACATCAAGGAGTTGGAATAAACGTAAGTTTATTCCTGCTAAGGTTTTTCCTACGGACTATAGCGTGGGGTTCTTCAAAAAGGGCGTTTTGAAAGTTTTAAAGGGTCGGCAACGCGCTTGTGATGCCTCTGGTATTGCAGACGTCCATAGGCTACGGTAACTGCTTCCCATCAGGTGGGCCGTATGCTTGTTTGTCAACTTAGTTGTAGGTATAAAAAAAAAGAAAGTTGAAGTGGCAAATATGCAAGTCATAGGCTCAAAGAACCAATAGCCGCTGCGGAAAAAGGTTCTCTTACTCAAAGTCAAATATGTATTTATTCAATAGAACCACAAGGATCACTTTGAAACGTCATAAAGCTAGGTACATAGGCTCTCTATAAGATTCCAGGAAGAATGATTCTGCGCCCTTTCCACCGACCTCTCGCGATCTTAACAATGTCGTCGGTCCATCGGGTACTTAATAGGTATACTCGCCAGTAAATTTGTACGAAGGTAACTTAGTAAAATATCCTTTGGCCATACTGGTTTGATAGAACCAGTAACACGATGGAAAAAGTAATTCCTACTTGCTACAATTAACGGTAAACAGTTTCCATCCATTTCAAGACAATCGCTAGAAGCAAGAGTTTTTCTCTACGTTTATAGAGCCTAGACCTGAAGCTTAGGGATTCCATAAAACCTTTTAAAATACGAATTTTCATTTTCAGATGCTCCAGAAATCCGATTATAAGTAACCTTCAACCGCGCGATTTTATTGTAGAATTACCAGTCACAAGCTTTCGATTTAGTTATTTTATAAGCACAGTGCATTTTGAGGGCCTTAATCCTGTAATCTCACTAAAGCTTTATAAATTGTAACACATTTTGGTTACTAGAGGCTGTTTTCTTTAGAAATTTAGCGCACTAGGCCCTTGGCACGACAAATAGGTATGTATAGAATTAATGTGATAGCATAGTAGCATCTTACCTGGGTTAGCACAAATTTTGCTAATGTTCCAGCTATCTAGAAAGTACCTTTCCTATAATACTAAATTTTAATGTTTGTATGCGTCGAGTTCTTACGTGGACAAACGCCTGTTAAAAAACTATAGCAATTGGTCTCTATGGAACCTTCACAGATTGGTATGTAAATTTAAGTAGGCTTCAATATTGGATTCCTAGTAAATTAATTTTGGTTGTAGTCATAAATTATATACAAAATGTGAATATGAAACAATCCCTCTTAAAAGTCAAATTACTCGGGTAGTGCTGAAAGTTGGTGCAGATTTTGATATACCTGGATAAGTGGTAAATTATTTTAAGAGTAGGTATTGTATTTTTGTTATGAAAAACGAGGTTGTACTTTATTTATCAGCCTGTCAGAAGTCCACTGCTGGACATAGGCACTGTAGTTTGTAAAGGTACGAAATCTTAGGCTGGTTTTCTTGGCACGCTGATCCGCATACTTGTCATATTGACCTATCAGCCCTCACGAACAGCAAGGCTCGAAGTAAAAAAGTTAATAGGCCTTTTGCATCTATTTATAAAGCGTCAAGAGGCTACTGATGGCTTTCATGCCCCTATTTACGGGACGCTGTAATGCTTGGAATAAACTTGCCTAGCAGCTATACCATCCTCTCAGCTAAATGGGCCTGATATGAATCAGGCCGACTGCCATGACTTTGATATGGATCAAAGACATGGTCAATACGCACGCTGACTAAAGCGCGGGTTTCCTCACAATGTTTTCCTTAACCATTCGATCAGCGAGGGTCAGTGTAACCAGAAAACCAGCCAGGGTGTGAGTCACACTAAATTGTCTATAAATGTATTAGAAAGTAAGGTAGTTCCTTTTAGTATAGTCATTTTTAAATTCACACGAGTCGTATTTATTAGCTCATGAATGTATTTGGAATAATATTGTGATAAAAGCACAAATGTATTTAGCGCACACGTGTAAGCGGTATTTTAATAAACGATTAGAAATAGTAACCCTTGTTTATTTATTACCTCTTTTAAACCCTATGCATAGATTATTCAAATAGTTTCATTTGTAAAGAAAACCATATCACGCTTCAGAAATGAAATTACGTTTATAAACTGACTTCACCACCATACAGCTAAACAAACTTTGATGAAATTTCTATGGGACCAATCTGGACTACCTTCATATAAAGATATTTATTCAAATCCATTTATGTCGGAGTTATGCGGTTACTAACATAAAAAAACTAAAATCAAACAAAGCAATTTTTTGACCAAATTTTTTTAATGTCCATAAAATAATAAATCCAGGCGTTTTTAGAAGCGGCAAGAGGCAAAAGATACGTAGGTACTACTTATATAAATATTTGTATTTGTTGAAGCGAGCTGCGCAATAGTATTTTTATCTTTCGCTCTTTCACCGTTAGTATGGTAATGTTGTACTATTTACAAGTCTTGCGCTCAAAACGTTATCTGGCTGTTTAGTTGTGTGCGCGAAACGTAATAAATAACATCGATTTGTGATCGATCTGCAATTTTGCACGAATTTTACGTGTATACAACTATTTGGAAACTAATTTTCGGCTCTACCATTGAGGTAAACGTTCAAAAATACTATTTTAAACACCTTTGCTCAGTATCGTTTAGAATCAGTCGTGATTACATTCTTTTGCGAGTCGAATAGTTTGTATACATTAATATGATTATTCTATAGAAGGATATCTTATCAGAAATGTAAATAATTTAGTAAGAATCAGTCACCAAGTTGATAATTATTCTCAAATGAATAATACAACACCGGTAAACATAATCCTATAAGTGGTACCTACTCCTATTTTTTTTTGGTGATATTTTGAACATGCCGTTAGTGTCCCAAAAGTTAAGAGAGAGCAGGATTTTAACCCACGACCTCATGAAGCGCACTTTTAAAACACCACACTTGCTTAGATAAAACCAGTGACAAGATAAAAAAAATATTCTGTAGAAGGATTTATCCACACAGAAGAAATAATAGTACTAAGTTACTATGAAACAGAAGTGTGCGTAATTTATAGTGAAAATTATAGCCGGTAATTAACTTCATATGCTTAGTCTACGAGATCCTGTTATCTACATGGCCAAGGATTGTCAATACAACCAATCTATATAGTCTACAATTATTTTGAAAATTTGATTGTTGCAAGGACCTACGATGTCTCAGTACAAAGTGGAACCGGTGGGTAAAGACGATACGGATGACATCATGAGCCTCTTAAAACGGTAGGTGACTTCAAGTAAGTACTTATACTAGTTTTGTATTAACATTTGAATACCCCGTCGAGTAACGTCGAGTATAGATATTAGAGTTAGGACATTTTGACTTATGAAAAAAAAATCAGAGGCATTTAACTAAAATATTTGAGACTTTTTAGAGACGCACCAGACAGAGACGCGCATTTTGGACACTAAAGCCCGTATTCAGAAACAGTGCTTGAGTCTGAGTCGAGCCTCAAGCATAGATTTTTGACATTTTTAAATGGAGAGCTGTTAAAAAATCTATGCTTGAGAGTGCTTGATGCTCGACTCATACTCAAGCACTGTTTCTGAATACGGGCCTAAAACGAACATAATAAAGACTCATCATAACCACCAATTCTCTCCCATAGACTTAGAAGAAGAGCGAGTTACTGATTAACGAACCAATGAGTTGCGCAAAACTAAAATTCATATAAGAAATGAGTTCTGCGCAGAGAGCTATCGTAACTACTAACAGACCCAACCACTGAAGTAAACTACCCTATTTTTGTATCTTTCAGAACATTTTACATAGACGAGCCTTTGAACCAAGCAGTGGCCCTCTGCGAGACAGAGAGATGCGTAGAACTGGATGAATACTGCATACATTCAATGCTGGAAGGATTATCTTTCAAAGCCGTGGACGGAGAAGGGAATATTGTTGGGGCTCTGATCAGTGGAATCTGTCCACTGAAAGAGGTACGAGTAGGTTAGGTTTATAATAGGGAAAACACACAGGTTGGTGGACTTTGTCTCGTCTTCTGGTTAAAGATATTCACAAAAATGTCTATTATTATGACTAAAGGCCATGCTTTGTATTATGAAACAATACATACAACTCATAATTAATTCTTCCGTCTAGTTAGTTAAAACATTGGACAGATGTTAACTCATTAAACATTCACGTTATTATACAGAGCACAATGTTTACCGGAGTTACAAGAGTGGTTTTGACGCATATATCCATAACATCATACTTATAGTTGTCTTATGCAGATCACGGAAAGTCATTGGATGGAGAGAGCCCAGAATTGTTTTTTCCTGGAAATGTAGGTATTGAGGGTTATGACTAGCAGTGGTTTTCTTCAAGCTGATGATCAGCCATATAAAGACGAGACAATTCCGAAGAAATGTACCTATCTATCAAGGAGCCGATTGCTTCTTCAGGCTATTTTGAGTTTGTAACCAAATCGGAACTGTAATTATGATGATCATTTTTACAGTCCAGAGAATCGAAAACCTCGTAAAGATCGCGAGCAGTCAAATAATGGCGGGCTCAGAATAGTTCTTCCTGGAAATGTAGAGAGGAGGCCTATGTCCAGCAGTGGACTTCCTCCTGATGATGAAGACAACTGAGTACAATACTTACAGGATGACAACGGCAACGACCTCCTAAGCAAAGCGGAACGATGCACGAACAAGAAGTTCCAGAAGATTTTATACATTCTGGCGCGAAGGGAAGCGGGTGCTAAGCTTTGGGAGAGGTTTCCAGGAGAGACGAACTGTGTGGAAGTGAAGGTGGCAGCCACTGACCCGGAGTGGAGGAGGAAGGGAATCATGAACGTACTTGTTGCTGAGACAGAGTTAGTGAACTTAAAACTTTATGCTATGCGTTCTGTAATGTAATTTTTATGGAGAAAGACAGTAAGAAAATTTATTTATTTGACATTGATGTAGGTATTGCTTAGGACCATTGATATTTCATCATTTTGGATTTTAAAATGCATATTGGATATGATGGAATGAGGCTTACACAGGGGTATAACCACAGAACATTGTAGAACGGCCATGTGGCTCCTGTTTCTCCACAAATTCTCCAAATTTGGCAGTTTTTCGGGAGTAGTAAAATCAAAAATGCCTTGTTGCGCAATAATTAGTTTTCCCAACGAGAAGTCAAGCGACAACACTACGCCTTATGAAGCCGAAATTAGCCGATGTGCAATATTCGTTGCCTACTTCTACAGGGTTATTCATTATTAGCTGCAAATACTCAGGAATTAGGTTCAACAAATAAAATAAAAAATATATATGCAATTATTTTTTTTTTATTTTGATTTAAGTTTTTGTATCAAAATTTTATTTTTATTAATTTCTTTATGGCTATTGCATAATGATTGCTATGGAGAATAGGACGATGACCCACCCAGGCGGTGACTGAACGCAGAGTGTCGCTAACGGCACGCGGGCGCGGATCAAAGGTCAAAATAGGTCAGGCGCCAATGATTCCTTTATCGATTTTCTCGGGATTTTCATAACAAAACTTAAAAAAAATCATTTCATAAATATTTTTTATTTTATTTGTTGAACCTAATTCCTGAGTATTTGCAGCTAATAATGAATAACCCTGTATACTAATATTTTTTTATATTTCAGAAAAGCCACAGCCCAAAGAGGTATCCGACTACTCAGAATGGACACGTCGAGTGCATACTCAGCCAAGTCCGCGGAACGGCTAGGTTTCACTTGCTGTTACCAGGCGTTATACACAGATTTGTTGCTCGACGGACGTCCGTTAATAGTGCCCGAACCACCGCATTTGGAAGATAGGGTTTATATCAAGAGTCTGTTTGAGAGGACGTAAGAGGCAGGGGCGTATCTACCGCCGTATCTGCCGTATCAAATATAAATGACGTGCGTAAGCAAAAAATAATAAAAACATCAGCTTTTTTTAACTGTAAAAATTTACCTAAGAACTTCGATAGCAAATGAACGCTTGTCAGACCTTTCACTATTGTCCATGTCATTAGAGGCAGAAATTTTATAAAAACCAAAGTCGTCATCATTGATTTATAAATGATTTAATAAATCAGTTAGCCGAAAAAAAGGCAAGGTCTTAGGTCCCTATACTTGATTTGAATTGTGTGTTAAAATATTGAAAAAAATGGCTTAGATGATTATGTTGACTATATTATAATAATTTAATGCAAACATTGTTTTTTCTTTTGTGATAAGTCTTCATGCCCTTATGAAGGTAAAGATTTATCACAAAACAATTTTTTATACGGGGTCCTGCCAAAGCACGGTACGCCACTGGTTAGAGATAATCCCCCTTAACAGTGTTTAACCAATCTCTTACCACCAGGGTAATTGACATACAATGACAAGGCTAACTTTAAGCAAGGTGCCACACCTATGTAGCGTTTGTAAGGAAAACTATTTGCAGTTTTAAGATAAATTGAGGTAACCTTGTTAGAAGATAGTTTACCTTTAATACAGATATACATATACAGATTTTATATTTAAACGGTGATACTGATAACATTGGCAAGGTTAGTAGATAAAAAGAGCTCAAAATTATTCTTCCTGAAAATCTGAGCGGGAGAGGCCCATGTGATTTTAACATTAAAATTTTAAACACACTGTATAAAATTATAAGCCACAGTATTATATATATAACTTGTAAGTACTTATACACCTCTATCAAATTATGGGAAATTATTATTTTCGAACTGATTTATTTTACTGTTACTAAATTATTATAAATGATACTGTTCAACACACTGAATAAACATTCAAAACCAAGTTTCTTATTTACTAGGTACTTCACCATGTTTTAAACGATTGTTTCAAATTGGATGTCTGAAAATAATTTTATAGAATATAAGGGTGTCGATTTCGAAACTATGCAGCAGTGCTAATAAATATTATCAGAATAGCAAAAACAAAATGGCGCTTTTTTTGACCAAGCATACATATTATACTGATTGTTATGATGTCGAAAAAAAACAATAGCTATTATACATTACTTACCTATTGTTTTTTTTTACGCGGTTTTTTAAGCCGAAATTATTTGACGTCTGTCAGAAAATTATGATGCACAAGAGCGTATGATCAAGCGCACCATCCATTCTGATCGTCTTAATAAAAAAACATCACTGCAATTTCAACATCACGGCGACATAACCAAGCACTGGCAAAATAATATAAAAAATTTAAACAAATAATTAAAAAGTTGGTTGAAGGTATTTTATACATACCTTACCAGATATAGGACATTATGTTTCGTACTAAGCCACAGAAATTCACCTTCATATCTTCTTTGGGGGCGGCGTCATACCATTCGTCCGCCACTTCCGAGATTCCGAACTCTGCGAGTAACGTTTCTGAGCCGTCTCTGTGAAATACCAACTTTATTGTTATACCTACTACTAAATATCATAATTGACCTACCCCGAAAGGTCGACCAATTGATGAACTCTAAATGACAGCTACGCTACGACTGGCTGAGGCACAAGAGGTGCGAGGGTTCGCTTCCTGAGTTTGTATGGTCTTATCACGCGATTTTGATCATGGCCTGTATGATCAAATTATCACTTGATGACCGGTGGCGACTGACCGAGACGCAAGAGATGCGACGGTTCGGTTCCAGGGTTTATTTTGTCTGATCACGCGATTTTGATCACGGCCTGCATGATCAAGTAGTCTCTTGGTGACCGGTTCAGCTGGCGACTGGCCAAGAAGCAAAAGGTCTCAAAAAGCAAAAGATCTATTCGAATCTCAAATATACTATTATATTAGTAAGAGCTATATCATTATAAAATTGGCTATATGTATTGTGAAACATACGCAACTAGGTTTTTAGTTTAAATAGATAAGTGTACCTACAAAAGAATAATATTTACCTGGACACGCCAAAGATCCGTTTAACTAAAGCAGAATTATCAAATTAAAAACTATGCACAAACAATACAAAAATAACAATTTATTTAAATTACGTCTGTTTCTTTACAATTAACTATTTAAATTACATCTTTACTTTTAGTTTACTAGGTATTTACAATTCAATTATAAACAAAAGTTTGAAATAAGGCTCAATATCAAATGTAAACTATTAAAACATGAGGTAGCAACTCACAGTAATTGGAGAGTGAAAAGATTTACAAAACATATAACAACTTTTACTCTAGTTTACAAATTACTGTAATCTACAGTATTTTTTTAACTACATGATAATATTTCTAGCTAAAATTGTTTTTACGGGCCAGGTGTAACGTCAAATTTGGCCAAGAATATTAAAAAAATATTTTTCGTCAACAATAATTTTTTATACTCTACATTTACAAAATTCATCTATTTGCGCCAAAAGCATCTCGAAAGACCGTAATATTTACAAGAATATTTTTTTTACATTTAGATTTGAGCACTGTTACAGGAATCATATTATACATAGACTTATATGAAACTCTTTCCTGCTCAATATAGACATGTAGTAACGCTTTATTGAGCGTGCCGCGAATGCTGGAACTTATTGTCAGAAACCTATGGAATCTAACAAAAAGATTCCAGCAAAAATAGTTCAGCAACACCTCTGTACAATTTTACCTTCACAACAGATTAAATTTTGCACGCGATAATACTAATCAAACCAATGACATTTCGTCTCCATTGTAATGGGTTTCCAACTAATCAAACCAATGATATTTCGCGTCCATTGTAATGGGTTTCCAACCTTCTTTATATAATGTGTATGATGTACCTACCCTATCATGTGTATGAGTGTATATTCAGCTTTTGGCGCAGAGTATCTACATTGTCTAACTGTACAAAGTACTCAAGTATCACTTCTTTTCGCTGGCCAGGGCTTGGCCGAGGGATGCCGTGGTGACGGTGGGATTCGCTGCCGCCACTATTTTGTCTAGCAGCAAACGGGTTTGTAGCTGAAAAGTAATAAAATAATAATATAAATAAATATTGTGGACAATCCAACACTATCTAGCCCTAAATTAAGCAGAGCTTGTACTATGGGAACCAGATAACTTATTTTTGTAAATACATTCTTAGAATACAATATAACACCCAGACAGGGAACAAACATAATTATGTGTTTACTGCACAAATATTTGTTCTCGGTGGGGATCGCACCCACGATCTACGGCGCAGAAGGCAGAGCTACTACCAACTGAGCTGATAGGCCAGTGTAGTAATAAAACTATGCTAAGAAAAAATACAGGGAGGGCGGTGTTATTTCAATACACACAGTAGATATTATCTCGGAGTTTTGCAAAGGACTTATTCTATAAGTGATAGGCCGCAAGCCTATCCCCTCTGAAAGAAAACTTTCAAACTGGTAGTCTCAGTTTTTGCAAAGATTATAAATAAAAGCAGTCATTTTGTTGTCAGTTATTATCAAATATTGATTGCGTAGAACTGGTTTACACCACCTAATCTAACTACATAGATAATAAGGTAATCTTAATATTAATTTTCTCATAATAAATGCGAAAGTTGCGATGGGTGCTGAGGTGTTTGTGGCTCAATCACGGCCACCGATTTCAACAATATAGATGTGACTTACTGGATTGAAATGTAGGCTACTTTTTATCCCAACAAAATAGCAGAAACGGGAAAATATAGATAGCGGCACATAACTTTAGCGCTGACCGTTATTGCGCAGAAGTCAAAAATAAGGTACCTGAGGGGGGCTAGCGGAATGAAGAGCGGGCGTGCGTAGCGCTAATTGGTTCTCCAGTCGCACTCCGCTCTCTGTACCAATAGGACACTCTGCACACATCCACACATCCAGTGTCCACACTACGACGCATGCGCAGCTATCCCCTTCGCGTATCGCTCAGCGCTAAAGTTATGTGCCGCTAGTTATACCACGCGGGCGGCCATTCGTGTTTATTATAACATACCTCATTGCCATTGTCTTTAGCCGCTGCTCGCACCCGGTTCAGCTCTTCTGCCAGAAGTATCGACCTCTCCTGTGATTTCGCTCGCTGGACGGCATACATATTTCTGGAATACAACAATATGGCAATTCGAAATTCCAAACAAACTGACTGAATGATGCTTCTGTTTGAAAAAAAAGCAGCCAAGTGCGAGTCGGACTCGCCCATGAAGGGTTCCGTAGCATCAAGTAACATAATATACAGAAAATAAACAGGAAACAGGTTCTTGTAGTTCGTCGAAAGGTAAATTGCGGTTTACGATTTATGACGTATAAAAAAAAAACTACTGGCTAGATCTCGTTCAAACCAAATATCGTTGAAAGTTTGCATAGTAATGTACAACATATATTTTTTTTAGTTTTATCATTCCCTTATTTTAGAAGTTAGAGGGGGGGGACCAACTTTTTTCAACTTTGGAAGTGTCTCTCGCGCAAAATATTCAGTTTAGAAAAAAACGATATTAGAAACCTCAACATCATTTTTGAAGACCTATTCATAGATACTCCACACGTATGGGTTCGACGAAAAAATTTTTTTTGAGTTGCAGTTTGAAGTATGGGGACCCCCAAAATTTATAGTTTTTTTTCTATTTTTGTGTAAAAATCTTAATGCGGTTTACAGAATACATCTACTCGCCAAGTTTCATCAGTGTAGCTCTTATGGTTTCGGAGAAAAATGGCTGTGACACGGTCGGACAGACAGACAGACAGACAGACAGACAGACAGACAGACATGACGAATCTATAAGGGTTCCGTTTTTGCCATTTGGCTACGGAACCCTAAAAATGTGGGGTAATTCTGATTTTCAACTGCTTAGCCAGTCACATAAAAGTTTTTCTGTTTTTGTACCTGTTTTAAAGTAGTAACCATCGCCTGTCACTCTTAATCTAAGGGTTTGAGAGAGAAAGAGCACTGGTGGTCTAGCAAAAGCGTGTTTGCTGCTCTGAGGGTGGTCTAGTGGTAGCAGACCCGCCTTCTGATCCGATGGTCGTGGGTTCAAATCCAGTAGTGTACCAATGAGTTTTTCTGTCGAAAAATGAGGAAACCGACGTGTCGTAGAACCTAAAAAAGTTCGAGCAACATGTGTCAAGGGTCAAGCAAAAAGGGCCCGCCAGCGGCCTACATGCGGAAAAACCAGCCCGCACATCAAGTGCGGATGATGAAAAATTGCCGAAAAGGGTTTGAGAGTGACAGGTCCTTATATATATAAAAGCTCACCTGATCACAACTAACTGGATCATGATGCCAATAAAAGCGACGCCACAGCACAGGCAGATGATGTAATAGTTTGGCAGCTTCTTGATCCCGCTGAAGCCATAATACCCGTTGTTGCTACTGGATTTCTCCTTGGCCCTGTTTGTGTTGGTCTCCGACTGGTAGTAGTAACTGTAGTTTGGGTTTTTTCTTAAGCTGGAATTATACAACCAGTGATCTATCAATATCTAAATCTTTCTTTATTCTTTATTGCACACACATAGACAACATTTGGAAAACTTAAAGTTAAGACATGTACAAAGGCGAGCTTAACCCTAAAAAGAGTTCTCTTCCAGCAAACCTTTAAGGATAGATATATGTGTAAATGAAAATGGGCTGGTCACGTCGCACGTATGAACAACGATAAATGGGCAAAAAAAGTAACAGCATGGCCAGGACCACCTTACAAAAGGAACAGCGGAAGACCTAAAGAGAGATGGATAGATGAAATAAAGAAATTAGCAGGTGAAGACTGGATGATCAAAGTGAAAGAAAGAGATGATTGGAACCAATGTGAGGAGGCCTTTACTCGTTGAGAGGTCCTCAATAGTATATAATTTTATTTGAATTTAATTGCATAATATTATTGTTAATCATATGTAACTGAGGAAATAAAAGAGGCTATATTATTATTATTATATGTGTAAATAGAGGCGGGTACAAGTACAAGAAGGGGTTTGAAAAAATCTTTATTTATTTATTTATTTATTTATTTATTTAATCTTAGACTCACAGTTACAATATTGTTTATCTTAAGCTATTCGATGTATTTTATACATTAACCAATTCGAATCTACATTATGTAAGCAGTAAAGTAAGTAGGTAGGTACAAAAACAGTAATAATATTATCTTTCTAAAGTTATGTTCGGCGAACTAATTGAAATAGGTAGCATATCAGGTTATCTAACTAGCATGCTAAATTTGGTAGGTAGTATATGAAGTATTTAGTTTAGAAACTTACATTTAAAATCAAAAGGTGAAAAATAAGAATTAAAAACACAGATGAATTGCTAAGCAAGTGTGAGAATGTGTGTAAAAAGTGAAATTGAGTGAATGTGTAGTGTAGTGTGTGTGTCGTGGTGTGCATTGTTGATAATAATTTTAATAATGTTGTGCTATAATATACATGTAGTGTGAGTAGACAAACGCCCAACTTCATCCTGTCAGAAGGGCAGGCGCAAGCGCAACTAGCTCTTTACTGTCTCTTTGGGCACAATACTTTTGGTAAGTATCTATTCAATCTCACTACTACTTCCTACGTCTTACTTGTAGGGTACATGTGTTCTGTAGACATATGAAGGAGCTCCAGTGCCGGTGGGTATCTCAACGGTGGTGTCGTACTGCGCTCTGCTGCCCGGCTTGCCGAGGATGTTGTATGCTTCCACTATTCTAACAAATTTCTCTTGTGCTTTTACATCCTTGTTTTTATCTGGGTGATACTAAAACATAACAGTCATTCTGACAATATGATCAGAATCAGTAGCTACAAATTTGGTAATGTCATCATGATAATGTCAAGCTGTGATTATTCACGTGACATTGACAACCTACTTATTTTCAGGACAAACAACTAACCTACCTACCACTGTCTAACATGCTAAACTAGGTAACAAGTTTCTGCTGTCTCATGTTCAACTATGAGGCACTTGCATGGGACAAAGATTCACAAAGCCTAACTCCAGAGCTGTAAAGAGCTCTTGTGACTGTGATAAGAGTAATTGATACCTCAACGTCATCCATACTAGGAAAGATACAAAATTAAGGACCTACTGAACTTTCCATGGCTTTGAATAAAAAGTAAACAAACATATTGACTAACCTCCTTACTCATTTGGATGAATGCCTCTTTGATGTCTTTGTCTGAACAGTTTCTCCGCAGGTTGAGCACTTCATAGTGAGTTTTTCTCGCTAAACTGAAAGAAAATTACGCAAAGAAGTGAGTCTTACGAGAAATAGTAGCACCAAGTCTTCAGATGGAATGGCAACAAAAATAAAAGTTACCTGTAAAGTCTTAAAAACGTATTATAATTAGACTTGAAATCGTGGGTTTTCCTAATTAAATACATATTGATTTAGACAACCCAAAATCTATAAAATTAATTTGAAAGCTCATGTTCTGTATTTATTTGGCAATAACCATTTTTTGCAGCCGAAAATGTCATTTTGAAAAAGTCAATCAAATCACGGTTACGTCACGTCATTGTCTAATCGAGCGTGACAGTGACATTACCTATGTAAATTTCATTATCAATCAATGTCATATTTTTTTTATGTGGTAGAATGCACGGAATGTACCGTGCCAAGTAACAAAACGCAACCCTGAAGATTGTAATGGAATGTGAATTTTTGCGGGGACTTTTGAATAGTCAAGATTAGGTACATGAGCACTGACGTCCCACCATGTAACTGACTGACGTCCCCCATTGTGCATTGTCCCCCTGCTAACCTCACCCCAGCCAGTCCGACTCCTTTTAATAGCGGTGTATAGGATTGATAGGTTGATCGCAGGCAACAAAATTTTAGTAGACCGGATGGTGGGTGGCACATTATGTAGATGTCCCTATCAGTTCCATAAACCCTGTCTTGAACCTCGCTTCTTCGGTTGCAGAGCAGCCTTGGGGGGTATTTTGGTTTACTCGCTATCGGACTCGGCTCGGAAAGCTCTCAGGAAAGCTTTAGCGAGTGAATCAAAATACCCCCTCTTATTTCGGACTACTGCGTTCTATTAAGCGGAACTGGAAGCTGGAATTGGAATCTGCAAGAAATAGAAAGAAGAAACGTGTAACTACTTAGGTACAGATTAGAAACGCGTTGCTCTAACTTTGTGGTAGGCTGTAGGCCTACAACTTCTAAATAAAGCTAAAGTAGGTCCCTAAGTAAGTAATTTTTTGAAGAATGCCCTCGTAGATGTATTTGTACACTGATAATAATAGTGAGGTAGGTAAGTTTATAGGTAAGTAGATAAACTATTTAATCAGGAACTAGAAATACAAAATATCTCCGCCTTTGACGCTCATAATAGCACAGTGCGCAGCGGAGCGAGCCGTCGACAAAGCGGCTTCGACGCGCAAGGCGCCTAGTACAGTCCGCCCGATACACGCGACTTGCCCACCCTCGCTTCCGCTGACGACTGTAGTCACTGGAGTGACGCTTGCTAGTATTCTCGCGTAACGCTACGCGGGAGGACGTACGGTCATGCGAGAAGCAGCTAACAGAATGGCCGAACTCGAGTTCGAAGCTCCGCTCGCGCAAATAGAAGATGCCGACGACTGTCTCTCCACTGCAGAGTACCCGCAGAAAAACATCAACGGAAACGACATCCACATAAACAAGATAAACACCATCAAAAGTGAAATGGTCAAAATACAGACTGATTCCAACAAATTGAACGATAATGAGGAACCTAAGCCGGTGAAGTGTAAACAGGATAATATGCAGAACGGTGAGGGAGATAATTTCACGGAGACTTTCTCCGGCTCACTTGAAGACCTGGTAAACACATTCGACGAGAAGATCACCAAATGCTTTGGGAATTATGAAGAAAGTGTGGAAAAGCTAGCGCCTGTTCAAGTTCGCACCCAGGAGGAGATAATGAACGAGTGCCAGTGAGTACTTTATCACATAATTAATGTTCATTGGTGCATGCAAATTATGATATCATAATTGGAACCATTTTAGATTTTACCAAAGTACCAACTTGGGCATCCAAATTTAACATAATACGTAAGGATATGGAGCTACATACCGATATTTAGGAAACATAATTTATTATCAAGGTGTTTAGAGAACAAACCACCAGATTAAGAGATGATAATACCTAAATGGGTAAACAAAAAGGGCGGACTTTGCGCATGGCGTTGGCTGACAGAGTATCGATTTTAGCACTGGTTGAGGGGGTGCGTGGCAGAGGGTGGTTTGATGACGCATCATACCCCACCCCTTTGTTACAGACTAACAGAGACAAAACATGGGACACTATTTATTGTGATTCTGCTGATGTTATAAATCATTCCAATGCAGGCATAGCCGATATGGCTACATAAACAATCGGTATAATTTTAAGGTTTTAGGTACTATCACAATGCACAATGGTAGAATATAATGTATATCTAGACGTCTATATAATAATAATGTCACCTATGAAAAAATAATATGATGTACCAACCTGCCTTGGTGACATAATTATTAGAAGTACCTAGGTACTTAAAATAGAAAACCTATGGACAACATTTTTTGGGCAAAACGCTCACCACAAATCCTAGAAAAACGCATATTGCATAGCCGATCTGGATTTTTTCCAACAATTAGCGGATATTGTTAGTTTATTTATATTTTATGCAAATTTCTTTGAAAATATTTCTATAGTGATCACTATAGAAATATTGGGTCGATGACTTCATTATTGTATTGATAGTAGTAGATCTTAGTAATTCAGCTATTCTATTCGCATTTTTTGTAGAAAAAAGCACATTGATTTTCCACATATATCTCGGCGAGTCTCTAAAACGGGCCTGTTATCAATATGTTTAGGGATCGTAAAAACTTCTTCAAATTTCTTCGCAACAAAGTATTTTGGAGCCAGTCCAGACGACCTAGATGCCAGAACCTGAATAAAAATAATAAAAACAAAACAGTTCGAGGGTGTACACGTAATACGGCCTGATAACAACATCGTTTTAGCATAGCAAAAGAAAAATCTGCTAAAAATCATAAACCTTGACCCGGCATTATATTTTAACCAGACACGAAGTTCCAATTAAGAAACACATACAAGATGGTCCACTTCATAATATTCAAAACGTATTTCATCTACCTAAGTGTAGGTACTTTTAAAGCCATTCTTTACAACATCCTGTCTTGACAATACATGACCACCTGACGCCAAAACTTTTTATGCCGGTACATAAATCTGTCCATGCAAAAGACAGGTGCATGCGTTGATTCAAAATTCGGGATAAAGAGGCGCAGATGGCGTAGACACCTTGAACTGAAGTACACCTTGAGTGAAGTATCCATGAACCGACATGAGGGGCCCCCATCCCTTTATTTAAATTAGATTTTTTCCTGGCGACTCAAATCGAAGTGACCATACCCTTGCAATTTTGATTGATGCAATTGACTTCATCATTATTCAGTGCGTCCGTCGCCAGTTCCGTTCTCAAAGTGTCCACCTCCGAAATTAATTAAATGTATCATCGATCCTGATTGAGAGTTAGTAAATACCTAGTTACCTAGATTTCAGCTAACTTATCAGACAAAGTTTTTACAAAGCCGTCAGATAATGCTCGTTTTCCATAGAGGTAGGTACTTAAAGGTTTCATGCCTTTGTTCTGAGTAGTCCCTTGGTTAGTTCTTTTCGAGGTATTACTGAGCCTTTTTGTCTACTTTGTTCCTTCAAAGGAATTGGAGGAACTGCAGCTTTTGTTGATAACAAATTCAAGTTTTGGATGGATAGTATGTAATATTGTATTCCTTTCACTTTCTATAATTGCAAGAACTCTCACGATAATGACAAAATCGTTTATATTCTGCATGGAATACTTTATATTCATCAGGAATATTCCTACATTAGAATCGGCCACGGCACACGACACACGTCCGTCTGTGTGTCGCACAGTTTGAATGCGAATGAGCTAAGTATCATACAATCTCCAGAAAGAAATATTTTTTAGACTTTCTTTCGCGTTGTTAAGCAGAGTGGTAGTTCTTCTATCAACATTGAATTTTATAGGTACTTTAGTACAATAGTTAGTTATTGGGGCGCATGTGTAAAGTAAACCTTTGACCTTATAGTTGGCCGTATTTGCGCACACGAAACCAATTTCGTAACCGCAGCTCCAGAGCCGCCAATTAAATACAATCTACGTCTCGGTACCTGTCTAGGTACTATCAATGTTGAAATTTTAACTGTTCATCTGCTTTTGAAGCTTTAGATTAAACTTTTGAAATTAACAGTTTTCTCACACACTTGCTGAAATATGCTGAACAGCAACATAACACAAGGGCTCATACGTAGTAGTTATTACGAGTACAAAGCAAAGTATCGCATTAATTTGCAAGTTTTATCAGCTCTTCCTCTGACTCTGAGGAAGCGCGCCCCAGATCTGCTGTACCTACCTACGTACATTAAAATTAGCATAGACTGACTGCCTAGGCACCTACTACAGACGAGAGCAATCGCAATTTGCATTTAATGTATGCTCTCCGACATGAACTACGTCAACGTCTACTTGAGTATTCTACGAGGACTTTCGTGTTTTAATAATGGAAGCCTCTCACATATACGTGACTCGAATTATCTACACACGTGAAAAGCTTGTAGCAGTAAAAGCTAAGATGACATCTTGAATTACCAAATAGAGTTGTAACGGATTTCAAAAATTAATTTCCACATCTTTTTTTATTATCCAGCCAGCATGATATCATCGTATAACCCTATATGTCTTTGTTGGAACTGGCTATATCCATAACAAGTAATCCATATCGTGTTACCGTGACTTTTATCTATAGTTTTAAAGCAACCTCTTTAGACCTACGCATGCAGGTTTGAACAACGGCACGCCTGCAATTTGCAACTACCCACATTATTTACACAGTAGTCATCACAAACATAGATTGACCGATGGCTTCATATTTTCTGTTTGCTTGACTAGTCTTGCCGACATTGAATTCCTGTTCATGGCACTATAATCCATTAGAAAGCCGGTGTGAGATAAACTCGCATTAGGTGGTCTGTTTCTCACGCGTTTCTATAAATCTAATAGTCCAGACTGTGTATTTAATTAGTTACGCCTTCAGTTGTAAAACTTTATGCCTAATTTGAAATATTGAATCTATTACACGGGTATTTATCGCTTATAACCTTAATTTATTTATTTTCCAATACCCATATTGATTTAATATATGTGTTATGTTATGATCGCGAAAGTTAATTTAAAATAATTTTGTAAACTGCATTCATTACTTGGATTTCATTGGATTCAAATTAGGATAAGACAAGTGGAACATCATCAATCAGGCTTGTCATGACAATGAGTTGAAAATGTGGACATCATCAATACAAAGAATAAAGACAAATGATTGTCTATACACCATTCAACCATTCATCAATGTTTATTTATCAACTGCTTGTCTAGTTCTACTCAACAACAATCTTTCAAACAGTCTTTTAGAAGGTGGGCACGAAATATATTAACCAGAACTAGTGACGTCATACAATGTTCAACTTATTTGTTTTTATTTTGTTTCTGCGTCTGCCTTAGTTTGGCGACGTCAAAGTTCACAATGTAATTCTAAGATTGCCTAAATGATGGGAACCACAGTAGGTACTGTTTGGAAGAGCGAGATAATTTGACAAGTATTGTTTCGGCACTAATTTCTCCTTGTAATTTGTGTGTAAATCTTTAGGGCCTTATTGATAATCCTGGCGTAGCGTTGGACTAGTTAATCCTTGTTTTGTCACATTTGTTCGAGTTGACAATTGCATGTCAATGCAAGAGACAAAACACGGATTAACTAGTCCAACGCTACGCCAGGATTATTAATAAGGCCCTTTGGGTTTGAGATAAATTGATATACTTACTTAATTTATTTACTTTCAACTACTTTAGACCTAAGCATGTTTTTCTTCTTATCTCTTTTAGCGGTCTCTCTTCCATCACCAATAAACCCATTATGTATCTCAACAATTTGCGAAATCCAAAGCGTTTAATATAGAAGTAACTTTACACCTACTAACGTAAACCTTTCTTCACCGCTCCATTTCCTCACAAAACAAAGCAGTACAGTTAGCTTCACTAATTGATTACTCCTTTAACAAAATAAGAGCGTATAGACAGAGGTTTATTTTGACTTTTCGCTTTACACGCGAACGTTATCAAACATTGTGTTGTGCCGTTGTATAAATTGCTAAATTTTTATTGTACTTGATATTATTTTAATCTTTAATGTAGCTGACTGTACATCAACAAGGCGTAGCTGTAGGCCAACAATTATTCGGTCGAGTGAATCAGGTGCAGCGACCATCACATCGATTCAGGCAATTCGGGAAACACTTGATCAAAGAATTGATAATAAACACAATGAAGGAAATTTCACAAAAGAACAACAAACCTAAGAAACTAAGTAATAATAAATAAATATTGTGGACAATGCACACAACACTAAAAAAAGTAAACATGCTTTTGCACCTATTTTAGATGATTTATAAAGCGTCAACTGGTGATTACACAAGCTACTTGCTATCTAACCACAAATTAAGCATATTTCGCACTATGGGAACTAGGTAGCTCATATTAATACTTGTAAGCCTACATTTTCAGTTGTAAATACATGCTTAGAATACAATATAACACTCAGGCAGAGAACGACAATCTGAGTTCACTGATATAACTGATAAAGCTTCATTGCAACAATATACAGGGTGTCCCAAAATTCAACGATAAGCCGGCACCAGAGGATGGACCTACGAATGACTATTCGAGAAAAAAAAAGAAAAAAAAAAATACCTCTACTTTTTTTTAAAACATTTTCCAACAACAAAAATCTATTTTGGGCACATAGTAGAAGTGATTACTATTAACAACAACTTATGAAATTTGGTTCTTGATTAGAAAAAGTGTCATTCCTAAAGTATTATACCATTTTAAAATCTAGGTTAGTTGCGCTAATTTTTTAAAAAACTTGCCATAGTAGTGTCCATATTTTTTTTTTACACTACGATGAGTTAAAGTTTACTGAACGTTAAAACCTTTCAAAATTTTAGGGAAATAATTTTTTTTGGTTGTTTTTTTGTATAAAACTACGAAAATTCTGTAATTTTCAAAGATTATGGTGAATAGTAGTACTACTTAGGTTGCCGATACAAACAAAAAAACTGAAATATTTGAAAAATTGTGGTCATGGTAGTTAAAAGTGTCATAAGGGGTATACATTTTCGAAGAATTTCCATTTTTTTTAAGTAATTTAAAAAAAAGTAGAGGTATTTTTTTTTCTTTTTTTTTTCTCGAGTAGTCATTAGTAGGTCCATCCTCTGGTGCCGGCTTATCGTTGAATTTTGGGACATGTTGTATATGAAATCACACAGATGACTGATTGTAATTATAAAATGAACGAGTTAATGGTGATACCAGTGATACCCTACTACTTTACCATTAAGGTACTAGGTGCCTATATTACGCCATAGTGTGCGATGATGGCATAACTACCTTGGCTTGTGTGTATAAAACTCATAAACTTGCTGTCAGTCGCTCTCAATTTATTTATGAGAGCAATTACGGTGAATAACATGTCTTCCACATGAACCATTTCATTGGAAGTGAAACGAACGAGATGACTATGCTTGTAGATTATCTTAGGAACTTGTGCAGTGTCCTTATCGTCACGGTGTCATTGTCATGTCAAAACAAGTAGATAAACTATCACAATAGAATCTACCTGCACAATATTACGATGAATCGATTTGCCCTGAATTACTAGCTCATTCAATCGACAATTCGACACACAAGGCAAAATCAATTGTTTTCCTTACTATATTATGACATATTTTACTCTATCAGCTGAGCAGTCGCTGAATCATCCTAGTCAGCCATATGCCGTGTTTTCCTTGAATTCGCCAACACGATATTTAACACCAACCATATGCTTCACGACAAAATAAATTAATGTGCATTTCTCCAGCTTCCTCATATGGAAATTGCGAATTCTGAAAACGCCAACATTTAAAGCATAATTGGAGCAATCATTGATTTGAAGGAAAATTTAGCAGCAAAAAAAACAACGACTCTATGAGACTTTATAGGTGTGTTAGCTGGAGAGCGGCTCCACAGCTTCCTCATTCAGTGTGGGCAAACGGCTAACGATAGAGCTATATAGTAAACGCCAAATTTTAGAGCATAATTAGAGCACCCGGCATAAAAAAAATCAAGTCTCTAGCTCGAAAACTCTTTGAGTTAGAAGACTATAACAACGTGTTTGCTGGGAAGCCATTTCTCCAGCTAACACATGTGGATCTCAGGAATGGCTATAGCTAGAAAGTTGCTTGATATCTCCAAATTTAGAGCAAAAAATATCATGGATGCTCCAAATATTTCAAGTGTCTAGGTTCAAAACTCACCGAGTTAGAAGCTTTGATGACTGTGTTAGCTGGAGACACGTTTGTCTGGCACGCACATGCTACATCTGAGGATCTACAATAGCTACAGATTCGGTTGACGTGTCCAAACCGAGCTATGAATTAGAGCACTCGGCTCCAAAATTTTGGACTCTCTAGGACAAGTAGTTTCCTAGTAATCAACAAAAGAACATTTTGCCGCCAGAATTTTCAAATATTATGTTCGCACCCGTAAAAATGCGGCGTTGCCGCTCTGAAAGTATGGTATCAGCGTAGGAATTTGAACGTTAGTCGGATGGAGTTGTGTGTTGCCCGTGCCTGGTAAATAGTTACCCTAGGATTCATGTCTTAAACACTCATTACGTAGCTCAAGAAGCGGAATATAGGTTAAAATGAAACAAAAAACACCAAAGAAAAGTTTTATAATGGTTAGTTTAAGTTTAAATATGTATTTATTAAGAAACCTGACTTCAGATTTTTTATTTTTAGTTTTAAATATCATGAAATTATATCTCTAAGTCTCTCAACTAACCAACAATGTTTTCAAATCATGAGTTACCTACTCTTGTCACACTAGGTGTAAATGGCATCGTGCGAAACTATCATTGTGTCTGTGAGTACGTACATAACTAGCGAGCTGCAGTAAATACTCACGGGAAAGCGAAAGGAAATATTATAAATATAATAATTATGAAGAAAAGTGGGGGGGCTCTATTCCGGAAAACGTTTTATTTTTTTTCTTCAAAAGTTGTTAACGTAGATACCTATTGTTCTAAAGGTTTTTAGGGCTCTAATTGTGAATTTGACATTCATTTTTGAATTCAAGATGGTGGCTTCATTTTTTTTCTTAAATAATGGATATTTAGGTATCGTTTAATAGGTTTTTGGGGGCTCTGATTGTGAATTCAACATTAATTTTTGAATCAAAGATGGTGGCTTCATTTTTTTCTCAAAAAATGGATATGGGTATCGTTTAATAGGTTTTTGGGGGCTCTGATTGTGAATTCAACATTAATTTTTGAATCCAAGATGGTGGCTTCATTTTTTTCTCAAAAAATGGATATGGGTATCGTTTAATAGGTTTTTGGGGGCTATGATTGTGAATTCAACATTAATTTTTGAATCCAAGATGGTGGCTTCATATTTTTCTCAAAAAATGGATATGGGTATCGTTTAATAGGTTTTTGGAGGCTCTGATTGTGAATTCAACATTAATTTTTTAATTCAAGATGGCAGCTTCATTTTTTTCCTTAAAAAATGGGTATGGGTATCGTTTAATAGGTTTTTGGGGGCTCTGATTGTGAATTCCACAATATTTTTTCAATCCAAGATGGAGGCTTAATTTTTTTTCACAATATATTGATATGGGTGTCGTTTAATAGGTTTTTGGGGGCTCGGATTATAAATTCGACATTGTTTTTTGAATCCAAGATGGCGGCTTCATTTTTTTCCTTAAAAAATGGGTATGGGTATCGTTTAATAGGTTTTTGGGGGCTCTGATTGTGAATTTGACATTATTTTTTGAATCCAAAATGGCTGCTACATTTTTTCCTTAAGAAATGGGTATGGGTATCGTTTAATAGGTTTTTGGGGGCTCTGATTGTGAATTTGACAATATTTTTTCAATCCGAGATGGCAGCTTAATTTTTTTTCACAATATATTGATATGGGTATCGTTTAATAGGTTTTTGGGGGCTCGGATTACAAATTCGACATTATTTTTTGAATGCAAGATGGCGGCTTCATTTTTTTCCTTAAAAATGGGTATGGGTATCGTTTAATAGGTTTTTGGGGGCTCTGATTGTGAATTTGACATTATTTTTTGAATCCAAAATGGCTGCTACATTTTTTTTCTCAAAAAATGGATATGGATATCGTTTAATAGGTTTTTGGGGGCTCTGATTGTGAATTCGACATTATTTTTTGAATCCAAGATGGCTGCTTCATTTTTTTTCTTAACCCGGCGTCATGGGGGTTGGGTCAAATTGACCCGAGACGTTTTTTTTAGCTTGTAGATTCGTAAATACGTAGGCGACGTTGCTGTTTTTCTCAGTAGCTGGAGTTAATGAGTTGCTCTAAGTGTTGTTGACAAAGAAACAGTTGGACGGCGACAGTGCTTGCAGCTGCGTGTGTCCAAAGTTAAAAAAGGTATTTATGACCCATCCCCGCACTCGGTGTAACAATTTTGCGCCATTGTTTACGTAATTATTTTTTATGATTTGTTATTGCTTTTGGTGTAATGCTATGTGTATTATGCTTTTGTTATGATTGGTTGTTAATTGATTTACTTTTTGCCAGAATGTGGCTAGATTGCCTGGAGAACTGAAAAAAAAATTTCGACAATTCGCTGCCGAAGGTTTAGAGGAGCCTCCAGCTAAGAGAGCCAATGCTCGTAATAGATGTCAGGTATGTCCAGCGAAGAAAGATCGCAAAACAACCCACACTTGTCATGACAAGTGTGGGTTGTTTTGCGATCTTTTTCATCTTTGCAACCATGGTTGCAACAAATATATTTGCTCTGAACATGTCGTACCTTTCTGCAGTGATTGCGTTTACAACGATGATTCTGATTAAATTTTAGTAAGTTTTCTCCAAAGATGTCTTAGTTTAGTTTATAAAAGTACTATAAAAGATAATAGATTGTTAATTAAGGATAAGATAAGTGAGATTTAGCTAAGGAATGCAAATTTTGTTGATTTTTTTACGTGTTTCTTTTTAAAGGTTATATACATAATAAAAACGTTCTGCAATCAAAATTCTTGTTTAATTTACTAAACCATAAAACAATAAACACATAAACCTAAAAATAAGTATTCATGTCTTTGAAATATTAGAAATATCGTCGGTCAAAATGTTGGGTCATATTGACCCACCCCAACGTTGGTGTAGTCAATTTCCACCCCCATGACGCCGGGTTAAATAATGGATATGGGCATCGTTTTATAGGTTTTTGAGGGCTCTAAAATTGTGAATTCGACATTGTTTTTTGAATCAAAGATGGCAGCTTCATTTTTTTTCTAAAAAAATGGTTAAGGGTATCATTTAATAGGTTTTTGGGGGCTCGAATTATAAATTCGACATTATTTTTTGAATCCAAGATGGCAGCTTCATTTTTTTTCTTAAAAAATGGGTATGGGTATCGTTTAATAGGTTTTTGGGGGCTCTGATTGTGAATTCGACATTATTTTTTGAATCCAAGATGGCTGCTCCATTTTTTTTCTCAAAAAATGGATATGGGTATCGTTTAATAGGTTTTTGAGGGCTCTGATTGTGAATTCGACATTATTTTTTGAATCCAAGATGGCTGCTCCATTTTTTTTCTCAAAAAATGGATATGGGTATCGTTTAATAGGTTTTTGAGGGCTCCGACTGTGAATTCGACATTGTTTTTTGAATCAAAGATGGCAGCTTCATTTTTATTCTTAAAAAATGGTTATGGATATCGTTTAATAGGTTTTTGGGGGCTCTGATTGTGAATTCGACATTATTTTTTGAATCCAAGATGTGGGCTTCATTTTTTTTTTCTTAAAAAATGGATATAGATATCATTTATATCTTATAGTCTTATAATTCAATAGAGCCGAATGCACGCAATGCAAACGAGAGCGTGGAAAGAGTGCCAAAGAAGCACAATCGGCCTCAGCGTTCGGCAGTGTTCGACATCTGTTTCTCCTTTTTGAGTGAGCGATGCGTTCGCGTGGACAGCTGTATGACGTTGTCTCGTTCAACCATCGTCAGTAAACCAACTATACAGAAAACCGTTTTTTTAAGAAAAAAAATGTAGCCGCCATGTTGGATTAAAAAATTAATGTCGAATTCACAATCAGAGCCCCCAAAAACATATTGAACGATACCCATATCCATTTTTTGAGAAAAAAAATGATGCCGCCATCTTGGATACAAAAAATAATGTCGAATTCACAATCAGAGCCATTTAAAACCTATTAAACGATACCCATATCCATTTTTTAAGAAAAAAATTAAGCCACCATCTTAGATTCAAAAAATATTGTCGAATTCACAACCAGAGCCCCCAAAAACCTATTAAACGATACCCATATCCATTTTTTGAGAAAAAAATTAAGCCGCCATCTTGGATACAAAAAATAATGTCGAATTCACAATCAGAGCCCCCAAAAACCTTTTAAACGATACCCATATCCATTTTGAAGGAAAAAAATGAAGCCGCCATCTTGGATTCAAAAAAGAATGTCGAATTCATTATTAGAGCCCTCAAAAACCTATTAAACGATACCCATAATCAATTTTTTGAGAAAAAAAAAGAAGCAGCCATTTGGGATTCAAAAAATAATGTCGTATTCATTATCAGAGCCCCCAAAAACCTATTAAACGATACCCATATCCATTTTTTTAGAAAAAAAATGAAGCTGCCATCTTGGAGTCAAAAAATAATGTCGAATTCACAACCAGAGCCCCCAAAAACCTATTAAACGATACTAATATCCATTTTTTGGGAAAAATAATGAAGCCGCCATCTTGGATTCAAAAAATAATGTCGAATTCACAATTGTAGCCCCCAAAAACCTATTAAACGATACCCATATCAATTTTTTGAGAAAAAAAAGGAAGCAGCCATTTTGGATTCAAAAAATAATGTCGTATTCACAATCAGAGCCCCCAAAAACCTATTAAACGATACCCATATCCATTTTTTAAGGAAAAAAATGAAGCCACCATCTTGGATTCAAAAAATATTGTCGAATTCACAACCAGAGCCCCCAAAAACCTATTAAACGATACCCATATCCATTTTTTTGAGAAAAAAATGAAGCCGCCATCTTGGATACAAAAAATAATGTCGAATTCACAATCAGAGCCCCCACAAACCTTTTAAACGATACCCATATCCATTTTTTAAGAAAAAAAATGAAGCTGCCATCTTGGATTCAAAAAATAATGTCGAATTCACAACCAGAGCCCCCAAAAACCTATTAAACGATACTAATATCCATTTTTTGAGAAAAAAAATGAAGCCGCCATCTTGGATTCAAAAAATAATGTCGAATTCACAATTAGAGCCCCCAAAAACCTATTAAACGATACCCATATCCATTTTTTAAGAAAAAAAAATGAAGCCGAGATCTTGGATTCAAAAATTATTGTCGAATTCACAACCAGAGCCCCCAAAAACCTATTAAACGATACCCATATCCATTTTTTAAGAAAAAAAATGAAGCCGCCATCTTGGATTCAAAAACTTATGTCCAATTCACAATATAGGAATATAGTTGAAAATGAAACAAAAAACCCCAAAAAGTGCTTTTTCTTCTTCCTGCCCTTACCCACCAGGTGGGGTCGGCACAACATGGTGAGATGCCCCCCCTATCACTTGCCATCTGGTGAGATGGCAAGTGATAGGGGGCAAGTGTGCGTGAGTACGCACACAACTAGCAAGCCGCAGTAAATACCTATTTTCCGTCCGCCTGGTTTACTCGATACGCTCATAAAAACCTGACTGAATACAGTAAAACACAGAGAACAGACGGCTAACAACAGGCAGAGTAGGTAGAATCATCAACACTGGCCTAGCAGGTACCTATTTACAGAACCAAATAAAGTTTTTTTTCTAAGAATACCTAAAAGACACGCATTACTAAAGAAACTATAAAACGAACAAGAACGGGCAACACACAATTCTCATATAGATAGAGAGAAAGCTCTCAACCTAACAAAAAGAGAAAATATGAGTTTGAGGTTTCAGAAATCAAAACCGCTAAGCGCATACGAAAATGACTCGTATCGCGATCTAAAATAAACCGAATAACGTTCAAATTCCTACGCTGATACCAAACTTTCAGAGCGGCAACGCCGCATTTTTACGGGTGCGAACATACATTTGAAAATTCTGGCGGCAAAATGTTCTTTTGTTCATTACTAGGAAACTACTTGTCCTAGAGAGTCCAAAATTTTGGAGCCGAGTGCTCTAATTCATAGCTCGGTTTGGACACGTCAACCGAATCTGTAGCTATTGTAGATCCTCAGATGTAGCATGTGCGTGCCAGACAAACGTGTCTCCAGCTAACACAGTCATCAAAGCTTCTAACTCGGTGAGTTTTGAACCTAGACACTTGAAATATTTGGAGCATTCATGATATTTTTTGCTCTAAATTTGGAGATATCAAGCAACTTTCTAGCTATAGCCATTCCTGAGATCCACATGTGTTAGCTGGAGAAATGGCTTCCCAGCAAACACGTTGTTATAGTCTTCTAACTCAAAGAGTTTTCGAGCTAGAGACTTGATTTTTTTTATGCCGGGTGCTCTAATTATGCTCTAAAATTTGGCGTTTACTATATAGCTCTATCGCTAGCCGTTTGCCCACACTGAATGAGGAAGCTGTGGAGCCGCTCTCCAGCTAACACACCTATAAAGTCTCATAGAGTCGTTGTTTTTTTTGCTGCTAAATTTTCCTTCAAATCAATGATTGCTCCAATTATGCTTTAAATGTTGGCGTTTTCAGAATTCGCAATTTCCATATGAGGAAGCTGGAGACATGCACATATAAATTAATATTTTAGTAGCTTGGAGTACATCTTTTTCTTTATCTTCTTTAATAAAATACATCTTTGGGTACTTAACTCTTACATCTTAGTGATTAAAAATAGGTGCTGGTCAATGATTTTCATGCATTTGGACAACTTCTTATCATACGTTATGTTCTTATGGTACCTTAACCAGAATTCAAAATATTTATTTCAATAACTTTTTATCTACCTAACTCTATTGCCAAACGTTACTTTCATTTAATTTCATTGTCTATTTTACTACATCGTAAGCTATCGTAAGGTTAGCGTAGATAGAGCACTGATAGAGCTTCTATTATTTGGCCCATCGATACGCAGCAAAACATCTTGTTCTCTTGACACAAATCCACACATTGCTCACGCCTACACCGTGCAGTGATAATGTAATAGATCGTATTTAGCAGTACACCACTGACCTTCCATTATTTTAAAATAGCTTTTCCCGCAGTCAGTTCTATGTGTGTAACCTATCTTTCCGTACTACACAACTCACCACTACGTACCTACCTCACCTTTCAGGCAACGGCCTAATCGATATATTTACTAGTAACTTCTCAACTGCTGATAGATGTTATAAATGTTTTTATAACCGCGTTGATTTACGATTCAGAGACGAGAAACACAATATTTAATAACCTATCAAAATGGTTGATTAGTGTCAATTTTAATGTTTAGACCACTGTTTATTTAACGGTTTTAGTTAGAGAACACCCAACCTTAGAAATTATACGAAGAAGTCTGAAGAAATTTTGCTTGTAGGAGGTAAGTATTTACTAATAGCACGCAATACAAGTACTATCGTACAATTTCTTTCGCTCAATCGGCATTATGTTCTTGCAAGACTTTCTGTACTCATGATTGATGATGGCAAACGACTTGCGACCGTTTTTGCTCACTATCTCCATTGTCTCCTATGGTTTCTGCGAACCGTTATCTTTGTACTGTTAGAGAATCGCATTGGAAGCTCGGTTAACCACTAGGGGATAGTATTATTCTAAACTTTCCATCGTTAGCACTAAGTTTTGGATTCCAAGTAATTTTATCGTCAATTCAATTGGTGGAATGAAACATAAAACACAAATTAACATAGTTAAACAACGTAACTACCAAATATCTTTTTGTTCCAGTCTCAATAGCAAGATGTCGATAAAACTATTAACAATTTCTTGGTAAGTAATTCCAAATAATTAATAATGATGTAGAAAAAAGATCGGCGGATTTGTTATCTTGTATTTTGGAATGTTTTTTCTTGTATTGGCGTGGATTACTTCATACGTTTCAACGCTGTTTATAAATATAGCTCTCGCTCTGCGAATATTTTCGCAAGATTCACGTCATCCAGCCCGGGATTGTATGTATGACTCCATGTATGACTAAAACTATGCTCGTTGCTCGGTTTATGAATGAGTAATCACTTAGTTTCAGGAATTTAGTCTAGTCTGTGTTTGTTTGCTTATTAATTGTTAAATTAGCCTGGAAATTTACTTACAGATAGCGCTATAAAGCTACCACAGCTATAGAATAACAAATAGGAGATATAATCCGGAAGACTGACTCCTTGTAACACTGATATCTTTGTCCTCGATAATAACATGAGAAGCGTAACCTTGCCAAAATTATAATTTCAAGGACAGTTCCAATATTCCCAACGTCCGTCGTCATTCCCTTACGAGACATCTTGTAAAGACTTCCCCCCGCATCCGCTCGTCAATGCGCATGCTCCGACAAATTCCCAATAGGTCAATGACAAAAGCTGGTGGTACCAAGCTTCAAAGTCTTATGATTTACGATCCCATAATTTTCATAGTAGATAAACACGCTATGCTGTACCGCTTTGTATTTATAATACTGCGTTTATCCTCAAAAGTTAAGCGCAATCACGTAGATCGTTCGTCTCCTTCATGCTTTGCAAAGGTTAGTTGGCTTGCAATAGCGGTGTTCCTTTCGTACACAAGTTCTTACCCGTAAATATTTACTAGAGCCAATCTTGAAGCGAGTGCTATCTCAAATTATATTTTCGTAGGTATGGTTCTATCTCGTACAGCACTTAGAAGTACCTGGATGTTTCATACACCAATTTACTAAATATCTTGAAAGGTAAGTTAGGCATAATCGTTCGTTAAAATATTCACCTCCTATGGAGTGCCTTCGGAATCTTGGTTTTCCAGAAATAGTCTGGAATTCCCTGTGGGGCGGTCGATATTAGTGTCAGCACGAAGACTGGTATTTTAATAGAATGAATATCAAGCGACATTTTATTGTAAATCAAAGAAACCTCGGAATAGACATCGTCGTGATTGGAAGCAATAAATTTATGGTAGCTGGCGAAACACTGTAACTTAGTTCGTCATGATTATATCAACGTAACGAATCGAAGAAAGTAAAAATGTTCGTGAAACATTGGTCTCAGAAACATTGACCGATTACAACCAGTTGTTCGTGTAAAAAGCTATTACGCACGCTGCTATTTTTTTGGTTTTTCCTGGCGATAAAGCTCATATTATTTTCAATGTTTATTGTAGGCAAGTTACGAAAACCGAGGTGGATAACCCCTTGGCTCGTAACTAGGCGAATATGCCGTATATTTACATACATACATACATAGTATACATATATTTGCTTTAAACAACGAGAGACGATTTCTTCAAAATTTCAGTTGAGAGGTCCAGACGTATCCGTAACGCTTCTAGGTCAGTTGACGGCAGCTTTGAAAAGGTTATTATATCGGGCTGTATTAGGAGTCAAAGAAAGTCAGGTCGGCGCGGTCGTTCAAACTGGATCTTTACATTCTCCGTCGACCGGTTTGACCGGCGCAAATCCTGGCTGCCTATATACCGTCCATGTATCGAGAAAACGTTATAAAACTTTTACATAATGTACGGCAACAGGTTCAGGCTAAGGTAATCTTTTAATTTAGAAAGAACAATGCCTGTTTTATGAGACGAAGGAATTATTCATGGTAAATATTTGACTGCAACAAGAGTGAATATTGAGGTAGGAATCATAACAGGTAAAACAATTTATGTACAAAACATGAATAAGACGCTGAATGAAATCAGCAAGAAAGCACAACACGTTTTATATGTAACAGCGATAAGGTCAGGTACAGTTTATTTATACTAACAGCGACACGAGATTTGCGCAATATTTTAAAAAGAAAATGGCGCACTTGAGTCACCTTTATGAAAATACTCTGGAACTGTGTTATGTTTTAAATTGCATAAAACAAGCGAAACGTGAAGAGGAAATGTGGTTCTATAATAAACAAATCTTACGTAAACATAATATGTATCCTGTTTCACATTGGTGGCCAATGGTTTATTACAAGCTTTCAGAAGGTCCCTAAAAAGTATCTCGCCTTCCGTAGATTTCGTTACTATTAAGTGATCTTTTAGCTTATCATTTTTATGCTAAATAAGCATTTTTTAAATTTGCTTACAGAACATGGCATTGCTTCACAAAACAAAATCATAGTTGCCGATGACATAATTCCTGTTAGGAAAATTATCTACGTCACATGAAGAAGCCATGAAGGTGTACGCACAAAGATTGGAACATAGCCTACAACGCAGTACACCCTTACTATCTGTAGTACTATGCAGAAGATGAATGTAGATTATCTTCAGAATTCAGATGTTTGTAAGTTTTCTTTTCTCTTTATTTTCTGGACTTATTTTGCTCTTTCTTTTTCTTCTTTAGTTTTTATAACATCGAGATACTTTTTTTGGGTTTATGTATAGGTCCATCTTATCTTCTTTTGTTTCATTGCCACTTAAAGTTGCTGTTCTCCATCTTCCTTTGTTTCATTACCGCTTTCCTAAAGTTACTCAAGTCTTTTATCTGATCAACAAAGTTCTTTCAACTAACCGAGACAAAAACATTCCAAAGCTATAGATTAATGAACAGTCAGATAGATACGTAGGGTATCTATATCTACGTTACTTGGAGATCAAAGGGCCTGATAACTGTAATTGATCTGCGGTTAATTTGTTCGGATCCGCTCGGCTGGATACGAATTACTGAGCATTCAATGAGCCATGGTGTTTATAATACGATTTCTTTAGTGCTTCTTTCTTCAACACCTACTTTAGCTTTCAATAGTTCAGGAACATTCAAGCCAATTTATTAGTAGACCAATTGAGCATCAAGACTAGACTATCCACCATCTGTTAGCGAGTTCTTCGTTATTTCGATCATATAGCCCGCAGACAGTCAGATAACCTAGAAAAGCTAGTTTTAGTTGGGAAAAGACCACGTGGCAGATCACCAAGCCGGTGCCGGTGGTCAGATCTAGTAAATAATAATAATAATAATAATATATCTTTATTGCAGACACGAGATCCATAAAATATGCACATACAAAAGTCAGAGTCTTAAAAAACTAGAAAGTTGCATAAGCTAAGCTAACACACGATTAAATAAAATAAAATATGATAGGTAGGCATCATGCCTAACGTAAAGGCTCTCACTGGCCATCCTGTCCCTGTGGCACTGAGGCAGACCGAGGATAAGGCAGTTTGGGAAAATCTTGTCAACGCCGCGAATAAGGTGTTTCAAGACAGGCACGACCGTAATGAAGAAAACGACGAAGAAGAGAGAACGGTAGTAGGCACTACTACTAACGCTTACCGAAAACACAATTTTGAAGAGAAACTTCTGTTTTGAGCACATAAACGCCTTGGAGCCTATTATTTCGATTAGTCACGTCAACCAGTGAAATGAATAAAGTAAGTAGATTAGGTAATCAGAGCATCGGCCCACTTTCTTTCGTGTCAATAAAATATCAAGAATAATATGACAATTAACGTTCTTTACGGGTTAAGTCGACGCACTAGGTAAATAGTTAGATAACGTAAAGCTTATATTATCATTTTATTTTATTTACATTTTTTTATACTAACCTTTCATAGTGAGGTAAAATATTATAGGATACCTTAATTAGGAGGTAATACTTTTTCTTCAGAGCCTTATTAGTAAATTAAAGGTAAGTAGGTTAGGTAGCTATAGATAACCTAAATTTGGGGACTGGCAAACGTGTCAATGAGTTGTGTACCTACTACCTAGGCATGTAAGGGAACTACATTGCTGAGGTGGGTAAAACATAAAAGAGGTCAATGCTCTCATATCCAGTGCGATAAAATCTTTTACTTCTAGGTATTTCCTTAGTTGAAATGATAAGGATATCAAGCAAACAAAGAAGACAGATATGGAGTTGATTTTCATCAAAATATGATAGTTGCTTGCTAAGCACTGTAGGTACATAAAGTAGATATCTAACTAATTTATATAAAACTCCATGCTGCGTTTTTATCACATAAAATTTGTACATTTATCTACCTATCTACCTATCTATCTAGTCTTAGTCAAGAACCGGTAGCACCATGAATTAAAGATAAGCTTCTTTGAAATTATATTAACTTTACTCATCATTTTCAATTGCATTGTGCGAATTTCTTCTTATATTAATAGATATTGTATTTACTTCTTATTATATTGTTATGTACAAAATGACACTTTCTAAACTAAAGTAGGCACAGTGCCACCAAGTTACCTATCTAGTCCTACTTTAGTAGTGAGTATGTCCAAAGTTTTCCTCACAAATGCATAGAAAACTTAAATATATAAAAGCCTTCTCTTCTCACCTCAGGCCTCACTGCCTAAGCTAGCTTTGGTGGAAGGAACTCCTACACATTGCCATAAAATAAATAAACATTAGTTTATCATAGTGATCGTGTCAACGTCGGTAATAAAAGCCTGCGCGCACGCATCCATAATTTAGATCACGATCATGTTCAATTCAATTGATGAATATCAACAGACGTAAACAAAGAAATTGACTGGTAGATTGCACACCAATCACTGCTATGGCGCTATAGACGAGCTAGAAATTGCCGTAGTTTTAGATGTTACTGTTTGCGCCGTGGGGTTCCTCTCGTGGCGTGGATGAATACGAAGACTTGGATTCTTGATAAATTGCGTTTATTATTTGATTAAAAATATAAGTTACAGAGTCTGATTTGATGCGGTTAGTGGCGAAGTAACAGACTAGGTGCTGTCAAAAAAATATTTGAATTTTGAGTCTGACGTTTTGTTTCCGTTCGGGATTGAGACACGCACGCGTATGGCGCCGCCCCGCGCCGTAACATGCTTACGGCAAAGAGAGTGATAATCCTTGCAGCAATAAATAGCCAGAAAACAGGCCTGTTTATAAATTTTATAAATAAGGTAACAAGTTATTCAGTACAAGTATGAAAATCGATTTTAGTAGGAGCTAAAAATAATATTAATTGAAAAAAACTCTACTCTGACAAAACAATTTTGTTTTTCTTTAACTAAATGGCTTTTAGCGATTTGACTATTATTCGATGAATTAGTAGCGCGTCCTTCAGTAAAATCGATACTGGCTATTTCTGTTGCGATCAACCCTCAATTTGTAGCATTCGCTGTTTTATTATGCAGTAGGTTAGCAATACATTTCATTGCACGCTTTTTCTACTCAAGGCAACACTAGCTTGACTTTATCATTACCAACACTGTGGAAACTCTGTGAAAACAATTATTGTGATTACAAAAACCATGCAAAAACTGACATATAAAAATTTTAAGTGCGTGTCAATCAAAAACAAACATGAGTGAAAGTGAATAAAGTGACAAAAAATCTGAAAAACTTAGAGGACTTGGCGGAAAAACTTTGAATCCAAACCAGAACAAAATTAAAAAAAAAAAAAAGTTATCATTACCCATCTTTATTCTGCCTATTTTTATTAGGAATACACCTAACTATTCAATCAAATGAACGACTGTTGGCGCATCAGATAATTTAATTAAGTTCTTATATCCATCAATATTGATCAAGAGTTGATTTATTAAATTGGGACCATTACAACTGATTTAAAAATGCTTCCAAGCACGATGACCATGCAGTTCCACTTGTTAACCACAAAACCAGGAGTGTAGTCAGAATGCGTTCTAAAGATTAATTATATATCTTACTTATAGAAGTTCGCCATAGCCAAAGTCGTGAGACAGAAATGGATTAGACTGGCAAAAGATCGAGTTAAATGGCAAAAACTAAGGAGGCTACTAAGCCTCCCTTACTTTTTGCCATCTTTCTACCTTCACCTACTGCTATGGTGAAGGCGATATACCCAGCAATGGGTGAAGGCAGATGGATGATAAGAGATCGAGGTTTCTTAAATTTTCATATAGCTGAAATCATGAAGATGAAAACTCAAACGGATGAGATTCAAAGGAAAAAAACATTAGGTACCAAGTCATGAAAAAACGTAGGTCGTAACAAAGTTCAAAGTGATCCTTGTGATTCCATTTGAATAGAATACATATTTTACTTTGACTTTGACAGTGCAAAATAACAACTAAAAGTAATCTAGGTAGTATTCTAGGTTTCTAGCCCGCAACCACTACACTGTACCCCATTCCTCCTGGAAACGAGTAGGGGAGGCCTATGTCCAGCAGTGGACTTCTTCAGGCTGATAATGATGATGATGATGATGAAATATTTAACGTGAATCCAGTCCTTAGCTCCAACCCTGGAAAAACAAATAGGTAGTGCGTTATGCTTATGACATCGTCGCAATAGTAAAGACCCAACCTGACCTACATCCATCAGACCACTTATGTAACTAGGGCTCGTCCTTCTGAATAGAGAATAATGAGTGCTAGACATGAACATGAAACGGAAATACGATAATCGTAGGTTTCTACACCCAATTATCTAAAATTGTTTTGCTCAAGTAATTTGCACATCCTGGGTTCAACTAGACGAGTGGGAAAAAGGACTTGAAAATTAAAGAAATACCTCTAGGGATGTTTTTTATCGACTGCTATTATTTTGTACTGCACCACTAAGCAGATTGCTACAGAATCCTTGGTTTTTACTTTGAAGACTGAACAGGAAGTAGGAACTGAGTGAGTAGGTACCAACTAAGTAAGTTGGTATCAACAGAACTGTTAACCAGTTTTGAGAATGGGACATCCCTGGTCGGATCAAGCAACGGATCACATCTCTAGTGAAGAAGAAACAGAAGAAGGAAAAGGGCGTCGTCACGCGTAGTTGTATTGTTTGCCGGGTATTAAAGTAAAACAGAGTTCTAGCTATAACCAATGAAGAGTGATTACCTCACTACTCACTCTATTCTAATAATATAGGTTTGGTTTATTATTGATTTATATAATTCTTGGCAAATATTATTAAAGGCTTCAATATTGATCAAAGAACTACTAGAACCGTTTAAATAACCATTTGACCTACAGTGCAGTCGTTAAGTTTTTCAAAACTGACAAGTTGTGATTTGAAGATGACCTTGTGTGGGTGGAAGTCAATACAATGATGTAAATATCTACAGTTAGAGTGGGCTGGAAATGTTTAAGCAATAAAGTAATCGGTAATTTGATATATACATGTTGCCTCAAACATTCTTGAAATATTCGCTGAGTGCAACGAACATTTTAAGAATGTTTGAGGCCAGTCGATACCTAAGCATTTTTTTTGTCGTAGGGATATTTTGGTTGTTAATAATATGAACTATTGACTATTCGCAAACCCTGGGGAAGTAAACCATTAACCAACCAACTAGAAATGCTACCAGCAAGCAGGTTAACTATCCAAACATCGACTGACCCAAACATCAATACACCACAAACACCACCAATAATCAGAATCAGAAATGTTGCAAAATTATAAAATATGGAAAGAAAGCTATAGAGAGATCGAGCATAAAGTAACTAATAATGAGACAGTGTTCATGTGAGTGGAACAACTACCACACCCACAAAGGATGGTTCAATGCCAGTGACACTCACAACACAAGAAAAAGTGTAAAAGTAATGGAACAAGTGTAAAACCGCCAGGGATTAAAATCAGCGATAGATGAGCACCATAGGGATTCAGGCCCTAATCGCTGGATTTAACTACATGACCCCAAGGTGCTATCCAATGAACGGCCACATACACACCATAAAAGCAACACAGCCGAAACGTCGGGAAAATAAATAAAATAAGGTAGTAAACGCGATAAATACCCGTGTTCAGTATTTCAGATTCAGTAAGTGTAAAACCCTTGGTTTTAAAAATGAAGATTGTATTGGTGTTCAAATAAATAGCAATGGTCCTAGGTGGTTGGAACCACTATAACTCTTTATTAGTCCATCCATATATATTATTACGAAAATCAGAAGCAGAAGAGGTAGAGAGGAAAAGAGTGCGACATTTAGGTTGTATAATTATTATCATGGAGCAGATCAGTGTACTTGCTAATAGACAAAATATTTGACTGCTCTGATCTGAACCAGCCTTTATGGCAAGACATTTTGCGAGAAGTAGGTACAAGAGTGTGCATTAGGCCCAACCTAAAACAGTATCTTCATTTATCAACCTGTTTGAGTTGCCTCACTAAGTAAACTAAGGTGGTCGGCTTTGCAAAGGCCGTACGATACGTATGCTAATCCAGTACCTTACGCTAACTACACTTTTACTTTTCTTTAAGAATACTAATTAGATATAACAGGTGCCCATTATGTTGAAGAATCCGGGCAAGATACTCTCACATGATTACTGTTCGTTTGTTCTTAGAGTTTGAGTCTTCCTGAGTTTTTGGAAAGACCAAGTCATACTTATACTACTTGGAGTCTTTCGGAGTTTTTGATTGCTCTCTTTAGTCAGCCAAATCAATCTTTTTGTACCCAGTTTAAACTGTATCACCACCAGTTTTATCATTTGCTTCATAAATAAAGCGACTGTTTTTGTACGGTCAATACTACGAGGCACCTTTTCTATTTACGCTCAATGGCCCTACACATTTTTGATGCATCATCCAATTATAAATTCAAAGTCACCTCTCACCAATACCATAAGTTTATGAAAGCCAAGGAATGTTAGACCATCAATCAGAAGTAAAGAGTCAATTCAAACGCCCAATACATCCAGCTTACCGTTTCCTAGTTAATTAATGGCTCTATTATAAACAATACCAGCTTAGTACCAGGACCTAAAAATTAAGAGGAAAGAATCTATCGTGATTTTCAGAATACTCTAGTCTGATGCTTTCGTTGTCGTTCCCCACGCAACTATTTACGAGTATATCTAAAATTTAAAATCCTGTTTTCCGTCCATAACTTTACAGCGGGCTATTACGGTTACGCCTCCCTTTTTATTTTTAAACTTTTTATAAAGGAAGTGGGCAATAAGGTTAGTCCACTACCTGCTGTCCGGATCTGTTCTTCACACCTGCTTTCTAAAAAAAATATACAACCACCGGGCAACTATTTCGGGGCTCCATACTGTGCCTCCTAGCCACGAGACCGTAAATTAGATGATGACTGGACATTATAGGCATTTTGTAAGTTATTTATCAAAAGCAAAATGATGCTTCACTATGTTTTTATGGATCCAATGGGATGTTGAATAATGGCTTGACGATAGACTTTTGAATAAACGTTAAAGATTTCTTGGCACTTGCTCCGACAAAATTCATAATCTCCCATCGTTATTACGTTTGGCTTGGAGAGCTATTCGCGGCGGCCCCATTCACACTCGTCGGTTAGTGACATCGGTCGGCGAAATTAAAAAAAATATCAGTGGCAAACGAGTGGAGACTGATATAAAATTCTAAATTTGAATGCCACACCACACGAAACGCTTCTGCTGCGACAGTTATTCTTTCTGAAAATAGTTGCACTTTATATTCTAGAGCACAAAAAACCTATAGGTAGGTAGATATACATCTATTTAGTAATCAGTTTTGTGTGATTAGATCAGGTAGTACCTAAGTAAAGTACCTCACTACCGCATCTACTGCTATCATTATGATTTATGATTGACGTCAATGATGTAAACTTACTATTACCTATTTCGAGATCCATCTTCACCTGGAGACTGGTCGTATCTTTGGCACGTTTATTACAATCTTTGCGTTCATTTACTTTTATATGATTTCATTTAAAGAAGAGAGCGGTTTCTTGGTTGATCAATAGATTTGCTATATGAATTTGCATTAAACTGTTATTTATTCGCATTATCTGTAGTTTTAGGTTTAATGCGTGAACCTTCGCGTGTTTTATCATCTTCTTTTTTGTATCTTATAATATTTATAGGTAAATCGCGTGTCTTTGGCCAAAATTAATACTATTCGCAACCCTGGATAAGTAGAAAACTGCCTTAAATTTGTGGCTGGCGCCACTCCGTCGGGGTTAGTAGGGTAGCGAGTAGCGAGCGTACTGTGGTCGCTCATGGCGCCAAGCCGATCAATAACGCATCCTTTAGGTACTGTTCCAGTGTTTCATTTAGGCTTCGTCGCTAGCAGAGCTTCATTTAACTTTACTCGTATTCTCTTTTGTATTGTTGATTCTCAGGCAATTCATTTTAATTCATCTAGTAATAAGTATACATTGGACATACTATAGGTATATTTGATCTTATTATCAGTCCTATAGTATCTTTTCATACTATGTCCAATGTCCATCGCAACTGCTTCAGCGCGCAGCGCCAGAACCGAATATAGGTATTCTGTTTCTTCCTCTTATCTATCAGTATTCATTGTATTCTGTTTTTTAAACATGAACCTAAGAGTTCCTATGTGTGTGCATCTGTGTGTGTTCATTTTAATTTTGTAGAGTTGTTTATGAAGGAATCAAAATATAATTAACAATTAGGTATTATTGTGGTATATTTTTTAAATTTGTTTTTAAAACCTCTTGTACAACACGCAATAAAGTTATTGACTACTATTAGCTTTTGGCTACTTACCCACATACATTTATACTAGCTGTTTGATCATATAAGCCATGATAGGATCATTTGTCACGTTAATACTTCACTTTAGAAATTAGAAAACCAACTGAAATCCGTTTATAATGAAACCTGTTGCAACCTCTATGCATCATTAACAACACGTGTGCGTAGTAGATTTGTAAAGAAAACCTTTAGCTGCGACTTATGTTGTGAGTTATGATGACATTACTATAGGGTAGACGTTGAGAAATATTACCCCCGGGGGAAGTCTCTGTTTACAATAGGCTACGTAAGTACTTTGCAGCAAAATGCCAACATACGCTTGCTTTGACCTATATCGAAAAGTAAATTATTAATTTAAATAGATTTATCATTGTTTTTGAATGTATAAAAAAATATATTTGTAGGTGACTTTTACAAACTTATACTCAAAAAACCTAATCAATAGTAGGTAAACTCTACCAAGCTAGTTTAACGCGTCGTTTCTTCAATAGGAATATGGGAAATAATATCCAATAAAAAACTCGTTCACTATGGTTAGGATCATAATAAGTACTTCAATCTCATACAATCCATTCTGCCAATTGCCTTACACGTACCTAACGTTACTTCTTCCTCTTGAATCGTCTGACAGCGCGCCAAATACTTTGACAAAACAGATGACAGACGACATACCTTGAGCACAGATAATTGAGCTATAGCTTATTAAAAATAGTAACGTTAAACTAGGATCTTAGAGGTTCTCCCATACTCTCATAATTTTTGTTGTTCTCATGTCTCAAACGTTATTTTTTTATTATCTAGTAGGTAGTTATGATGTTTATGCATTTTGTAAAGCTGGGTTCACCTTTGACTGCGATAAAATATAAAGATGATAAAATTGTATGCCAGTCGAGAATATATTTATGAACTTAACCTCATTCTTCTTTCTTATCAACTAAGTACCTACCTTGGCGACAGCGTGCAATTTTGTAGACAAATTGTCATTAATTTTATATTATGGCGCTTGTAAACGGGATAGCGTTGTTGTGGCAATTTATTGCTGCAATTAAAACTATAATATAGCTGTCTCGTTTGCGAACTATTTGTGTAAAAGAGATAGCGATAGCCACTAAGCGCTAGAAATTGCCGCAATTTGTAACTTGTTTAATAACGCTATAATAGCGACACACATAATATTTCAAAAGTTGGCAATAAATTGCAGTTTATTTACCTTCTTTTTCATATCGTGTCACTGGTTTTCGACCCAACTTTAGTGAAAGGATTTTAATTGCACCTCAAAGAGGCTCCTTCTTGCACTTGACACATATTTTAGTTTTTTTTAGGTTCTGCGACACAGTTAGACCCAGTAGGTAGTAAAAAGTAGGTTTCATACATAAGAACGGGAAGAACATTATTGCATAGGCGTAAAAAAAAAAACTAAACCATACCTATAAACCTATGATTGCTAGTTGTTCTTCTAGGTTCAGTTGCATCACAGTTGTTTTAACTTAGCTTCAAAGTGATCCTTGTGATTCAACTGAATAAAACCTTTGACCTTGTATGATAACCATCGCACGATCAATTTACTCCATCTTCCTTTTCATTTCCAATCAAAGCGTCTTGAAACCAGTTAAACTTGAAAATCTCTGGAGTTGGATGTAGTCCGAAGCTTTACGGAGCCGCTACAGAGCCTTTTAAGGTAAGTAGCGGAATTCCGAGACCAAAATCCAGTCTTGTGGGATTCTCGGAAGTAGAAGCGTTATCCTGGCAGCTCTGCTTGGAATTTATGAACCAATCACACACACTTGCTTTATTTTTTAACAGACTTCAAATCTCAAAAAAAGAATGTTCTCAATTTGGTTGTATATTTTTGTATCTCATAATTTCATTTATGAGCTGATTCGATTTTTTTTTATCTGAAAGGCAAATACTTCCAGTCCCTTAGAAATTTCACCAAAATCGTTTCAGCAGTTTGGCCATGAAGTCGGTTTCTCATGTTTTTAACTTATCACAAACATCGTTCCATAGATTTCATATTGATGCACCATTGCATAATGTTTATAGCAAATAGTAAATCTTGGTAAATATGGGTGTGCATGTGCATCTTAGCTACCTTGTATTATATAAGCAGAGTACTTACATATATGTAAGAACAGGCTTACCTTGAGCACAGAATATGGAATAGTAAGTACATTGTAAGTAAACATAAAATGCTATTCAGCGTGGCAATGTCGCCAGCGTCTTGCGGACGCTTTTGTCTGGCACTGTTTATAAGTAAAGTTGATTGAAAGTATGTCAATTTGTATATGTACATTTATTTTCACAATAAATTGACAAAATGTACAAAACACACAAGAAACAGTTGAGCTATCACAGATAGATAACAGTCTGGAAATAGCTCATCTGTTTCTTGAGTAGTTCGTACATTTGGTAAAAACCTACTTGTTTCTTTGTGCATATAAATATATACAAATAAACATACTTTTACAAACTGCTTTTTTTATACAACTAGCTGATGGAACAAGCATGTGGCCCACGTGATGTTAAGTGGTAACCATCACCTATAACGAAGCATTGCCTTGTAGGTCACGTTTACATGGACATCGCGGGCGAAGCAACAGCATTTTGAAGACTGTAGCAGGCAACTGGACGTCTCCACTGTGGAAGTCCCTTGTACTGAGGACTTAAATGGAAGAATTTATTTGTTCCACTGATCGTTCACAGTACTTGCCAACGACATGCTTGCTAGTTTTTCAAGTGTCAACTGTTTTTGAAATTAGTAGTTATATTATATACAATAATACAATAACACATACAAAAAATAATACAACAATATATAGTAGGATTTTTTTTAACTATACTATACTATATTTAGGCACAGTACAGTCATTTGGTCGAAAAAATAGAGGTTACCTGGAAGGTTTTCCGGGAGTTTTGAAAATTGGCAATTTTATAGATTTTGATATGCTCTTTCCAAATTTCAACTTTGCCACCTCGTATGTTTGCCGCTCGCACCACCATATTGAAAAAATGGCGCCCAAAATCTGTTTTTTTTGATAATAACTCCTTTCCGGCGCATTTGACAGGAAAAACATATCAAACATTATTATCAAAAAACTGTTTTTGGGCGCCATTTTTACAATATGGCGGCGCGAGCGGCAAACATACGAGGTGGCAAAGTTGAAATTTGGAAAGAGCTTATCAAAATCTATAAATTAACCAATCATCAAAACTCCCGGAAAACTTTCCAAGTAAAAATACTAAATGACTGGACTACTAGTCAACCAGAAGATATTAGACATAAATGCTTTCAATACGATGGGCTGTCATAACATAACAAAAGCAAGTACTTACCTACATAGTAGGTATGTATAACGGTGCTTACCATACGAGGCTTGTGAAACCGTATGCTTAGGCCTTTGAGGCCAGTGGACCAGCCATTTCTGACTGCTTTAGTGACCTCAACTGTTTGAGGAATTGTAGCGAAAGAAATTGGAATAAGCTTTTATCAAGAAAACCTGTAGTTTTAGCAAAAAAATCGGTTGTCTGTAAAGTCGGTTTACTGACGATAGTTGAACGGGACAACGTCATACAGCTGTCCACGCGGATGCATCGCTCACTCAAGTAGGAGGGAGACAGATGTCGAACGCTGCCGAACACGGAGGCAGATTGTGCCTCTTTGTCGCTCGTTCCGCGCTCTCGCTTGCACTTCAAGCCTTAAATGGAACGCCTCAGAGTGAGGTAACGCCGCATGAGTCATGTTTTTTCGTGCGTGCAGCCGGCTCCATCGAATTATTAAATTAAGACGTTGTCACGTCAAAAAAAACATTATATTGTAAACTAAAGTTGATTACAGGATTATGTTTTTGCCAGCGTGGGCAGTCTAAGATCACTTTTCCAATTAACAGAAATACTGTACCGAGTTTTATGGCTTAAAGTCGGCCTGGTTGATCACCTTGTTTAACCACAGCTTTCTCTTCACGTTTTAACTGATCTATTTTATAAAATTGACAGGCGAAATAAACTTTACATTTCATGGAGTATTACGTGTTACCTAATGCCTGGTTTTAAAACAGGCGCAAATAACTTAGTTTTTATAGTCTTTTTTATGGCAGCTACGTTATATGAGTCAGTTTTAGAATTTTGAAGTCGACCATGTAGGTAACACTTCGCCCACGAGTAATAACAAAAACACGAACGAGCATGCAAAATGTCATCAACACTCCTATCAGCTCCCGACCATATGGCAATGACGCAACGCCCACATGATGATCCCGCCAGACCTTATGCTATCGAAATTATTGATATCAACCTTGGCTAAGACTAAGTGGACGTATCTAGCTAAGATTGATTTTAGAAGTGAAGTATTGTGTACTTGTATAGGCGGGATTGAGTATTTTGAGGTGGAAAAGAACCAATGAACTCGTCATCGCAACACCTCTTCGGTAAAGATTAACAAACTTCGCCAAAAACTGCGGACAAAACCAAACCAAAGGACGAACAGGTTTGACAAATTAAATTAGACGATGCCAAAGTGAATGAATTGGGAAGGTAAGAACTAAATAGTTAGGTACCCTAACGATGTTCAGGAAACATTTCTCAGGAAAACCATACATTACACACTTGTCACACTTTCAAATAAGGATATCGCAAATTGAAAACAGCAGCGAGGAATTCATATATCCTAAAATAGACACCAGCCAGCAACACCAAGCGCTATTATAAGACATAGAGCACATGTTTGTGGCCTAACATTTGCCTCACACAAAGAAAAAAATAACGGATCTGATAGTGTATGCCAAAGCTTCAAAATGCTAACAGATGTTGATGTAGGTTACACGCCCAAATTAGTCGAAACTGGTAAAAAAACAAAAGGTTTGTTAGTATTTAGTTAAGACCATAAAGAGAATGAGATAAAAAACATTGTAACCAACGATAAATTGCCTTTTAGGGCATGTATTGTGAAACTAACTTCGCATTCAAATCACACAGACTGAACTGGGGATATTAGGACTACGCAAGAATGGTAAAGAAAATCATATATTTTATGGGACTCTTGTAAAAATACTCAATCACTTAAACGTAGCATAAAAGGGCAGTTAATATTTGCCTATTTGTACATTAGGTAAAAGCAGGTAAAAATAATAAAAGAAGTAATAATAATGCACTAGTTTACTCTTCCAATAAATTTCTCTTGAAGCGTGTGTGTAAAAAAGTGACCGTGAGGAACATAAATTTTCAGACATGAACATTGTTCTAGATTCAGACTTTTACGACGACGTGAAGACCGACGCTGTGAGAACTAAAACACTGCAATATCTTTACAATCCACAATAACTTATAAAAATATTTTACATAACAACGCACAACTTCATTGACCTTGTAATCTGAAAACATCGTGATAAAGACTGATCTGACGACTAAGGGATGATGGTGTACCTAGCAGTGGGCAAGGCAATGTGAGCTGCCTATGTTAACGTGGTGTACTAAGTGCAACAAAACTTCTTTATACCGTGGCCGACACTACATGAGTTATGAAGTGACACATTCCTCAATTGAACGGTGGCGTAGCGATCTCGAATTAGCGCCAATTTGTGCCTCCGGGCTCGGTGACTCACTGGAGTCAGGATAGCTGGATTTGTGGGATGAATTACCATGGCCACTTTATGTTTTCAAACCCAAAGCTAGCATTGTCACCTTACGATTTACCACTACCCACTGATAGGCTTATTGGGAATCAAAGATACTCGTCACCATATTTAGGAGTCGGTCGTTTGTTCACAATTTTAAAGTAAGGTATTAGGAACCTTCCAAACCATTCATTCTTCTAGCATAAAAACCAGTATAGTAATGCTCTAGTTAGCTAGAGACTAGAGACTAGTTAGCTAGAGACTAGAGACTCTAGTTCCTAAAAGAACCAGTAGGTATACTGAAATGGTCAAAAGACTAGATTAAAGTAAAGACTTCGCTTTTCCAAAGTAAAAACAAACCACCAAAAGCCCAAGAAAGATTCCAGTCCACGAAGAATTTTAAATAAACTCTCGTTGATGTTTCAAAAGCAGTTTTCTCTGTCTACAATTTTAAATACGTATCAAAGACGCTCTATAAAATTTCTCCCCAGAGAACTGTTCCATAAACCCAGGTCGAGGCTACGGTATTGACTTGGATACCACAGAACAACACTAGTTGAACGGCCTTGCTTCTCCCGAATCGGAAGGCAGGCAATTGAGCTCTTCCCAGTTCTCAGTGCAAATTACGGAATTAAGCTGATCAACTTTGAGGTCTCCCGGGGTCAGATGACAATTTGTTCAACAGTGTCAGAACTAAAAATATGTTGCTAAAATAGGTGTTGTATAGAGAAAGGAGCTCATATAATTATTTTGGCGATACTTTTCTACTATGTTCTGTGCCCCTATCTAAACCACATAAGCTCATGCCCGGTGTTATGTTAAAGCCATCGTTTTCTTCGGTTAAAAGCACGTTTTCTTCGGTTAAAAGCACGTTTACTTTGTGCGCCATAACTCATAAGTTTATTAGAAAAAATATGTTTGAGAAGATTACATTTCTAATTCTGTAGCACGTCGACTTATCTCAAGTTATGATGATTGAGAGTAGACATCGATTAACATTTTTATTGAACTTTCTTCTTTTATTTAATTTTGTGACTTTTTCTTGTTTTGTTGACTATCACGCACTTTATTAGGATGGAAATCTGATTCGTTATTACTTGTTTCTCAAGATTTAAATATGTTTTCTTTGTTCACAGAATGTGGTGGACGATCACTGGTAACTTTGGCAACATCCTGCCCATAGACTGGACCAAGTCTTTCTCTAGGAAAATGCATATCCCGACCCTCAACTTAAGCGACAAAATGGTAAGCAAGCGTTCAAAAAGCTATGAACTACGACTTCTCTACAAGAGACGTGTACCTACCTAAGTACCTAGTACCTATCCATAACACCTTGATGTCTTTTAAAATCCATATTGTGTATATTGAACAAATCTTTGGCGCAGTGCGATGATGGAATTACTATGTGATATCATTGTACACAAAGTTTGGCTCTTACATGTCCTTAATTTTTCTTGCGTTAAATAATTTTACTTCGTTCACTGTCTTGTCTTCCCATTCGATAAGGTTGCTCATAGGAAGAACTACGCACATCGAACTGTCTGCGCTAAATGACTGTACAATATCCAAACTGATAGTGCGTAGCTAATCTTCATCACACATTTCGTCATGGCTCCATTTCCCCGTAGTGAATTTAATTAAGCTTCATTAAATACCCAGCAATGTCTCTGTAATTCTATACCTTCACCATGACACGAACTATTTCGAAAGCAACAAAAAAAGTATCAGTTTTCTATTGTTTTGTGGGAATTAATTATGTGGCATCATTAAAATATTACAGTGCACAGCTATTTGTGTGGCACTAGAGGCTTGAGGTTTTTGGTTCCCTACTGTGACGTGCGAGTGCCTTTTTAGGGTTCCGTAGCCAAATGGAAAAAACGGAACCCTTATAGATTCGTCATGTCTGTCCGTCTGTCTATCCGTCCGTGTCACAGTCATTTTTCTCCAAAACTATAAGAGCTACACTAATAAAACTTGGTAAGTAGATGTATTTTGTAAACCGCATTAAGATTTTCTCACAAATATAGAAAAAAAAACAATAAATTTTGGGGGTCCCCATACTTAGAACTGAAATTCAAAAAACTTTTTTTCATCAAACCCATACGTGTGGGTATCTATGAATAGTCTTCAAAAATGATGTTGAGGTTTCTTATATCGTTTTTTTCTAAACTAAATCGTTTGCGCGAGAGACACCTCCAAAGTGGAAAAAAGTTGGTCCCCCCCCTCTAACTTCTAAAATAAAAATAAGAGAATGATAAAACTTAAAAAAATATATGTTGTACATATGACTATGCATACTTTCAACGATATTTGGTTTGAACGAGATCTAGTCAGTAGTTTTTTTTTATACGTCATAAATCGTAAACCGCAATTTACCTTTCGACGAACTACAAGAACCTTTATATTATGTTACTTAATGCTACGGAACCCTTCATGGGCGAGTCCGACTCGCACTTGGCTGCTTTTTATTTGAATAGAGATGATCGGAACATAACAATGGTAACAATGCATCGAGACGACAATGTAAGAGACGCAAACTGTACGTCGAGATGCTCCGGTTACACTGCATTTGTAAAACTCACAGGGTAACAATAGGTACTTTGTTGCAAATACTCGCACTATTGTAGGAGCACAAAGAAAAATATTTGCATTTTGTATTTTTGCAGTCACAGCAAATGCTACTGAAAGATTTGAATAATGATGAGAAAATTAAATGGAAGTCGGATTTGAATACCTAAGTGTATTTTTTATCTTTGTTTCTTTTCCAAATCATAAATCATAAATAAATCATAAATCATTTTATTCATACAAAAAAATACACGTCAGGACACAAAAGTTAAATTCATAATGTAAGTACGTACAAAGTAGGTACAAAATCACACAATCAAATTAAATTCATACATTAAAAATAATAATAATAATAATAATAATGCAATCTAAATTGAGTACTTATAAAAATTATGTAGGTACATAGGTAAACAAAAATGTAAATAGAAAATAGCAATTGTTGCGTTACTATATTTTCTTGTTCAGAAACTCTTCTACAGTGTAGAAGGATTGCTTGATAAGCCAGGTTTTCAGTCGGGATTTGAAACAGTCTGAGCTTGGTGCGCCGGAGACGCTAAGTGGGATCCTATTATACACGGCTGGGCCCATGACATGTGTTAATTTTTTGGATTTAGTCAGTCTGTGTGGGATCGATACAAGGTGTTCCGCGCGGCGCGTGTCGTATCGGCTCACCTCACCTTTCCTACAGTACGAGTCTAAGTTTGCCCTAACGTACATCGCTACCTGTAAGATGACTATGCAGGGCAACGTTAGTATTCCTAATTCTTGGAAGTACGGGCGAGCCGATGTCCGTCGTGATACTTTCACGATGGCTCTGATGGCGCGCTTCTGCATACGGAACGCACGTTCCCAGTCAGCAGCGCGCCCCCAGAGCTCAGCACCGTACTGTAAGATAGAGTGCACAGTAGCAAAGTAGCACGTTCTCACGACTTCCCTGGGTAGAAATCGGGATAATCGATAAAGCGCGAAACATGCCCCACCGAGCTTTCCACATACTTTGTCTATGTGGTCCGCCCAAGTGAGGCCCCTATCTATTTGAAAACCTAGAAACATGGTGCCACTAACCTGATTGACAGTCTCACCGTTAGCCACTACCGACATTTGTCTGAGCGGGCGACCCGAGAGACAGAAATGAATAAAATGCGTCTTCGAAAGGTTTAATACCAAGCCGTTATCTCGAAACCACTGAGCCAGTAGCGAGGCTACTCCATTCATCTTCACCTCCAGCTGGTCAATAGATGGCGCCGTCACAACCGCGGCTACATCGTCGGCGTACATCACGATCTCTGCTCCTGATATGGCGGGCGGCAGGTCGTTCAATAGCAAGGAGAATAGGATGTTAGATACGGCTGAACCTTGGGGGACTCCTATCGTAGATGTAAGTGGGTCAGATTTCTCAGAGTTGCTAGCACCGACAACTATCTGTGTCCGGCCACTCATCATATCTTGTAGCAGCATGAGAGGCTTTCCAGCGATGCCGTAATGTTGGAGCTTCATCGCGAGGATCGCGTGGTCGGCTACGTCGAAGGCCTTGGATAGGTCACAGCATAGGACGGCTACGTGTTGTTTCACTTCGCGAGCCTGCATGACTCGGCGGAGGACTTCGCGCGTCAGTGACGTAGTCGACCTACCTTCTCGATAGGCGTATTGCCGCTCGGATAACGCGTTTGACGCCGCCAGGTAGTTCACCAGCCGGGAGCATAGCCCATTTTCGAATATTTTGGCAACCACTGGTATTATTGAAACTGGCCGGTAGCAATCAATGTCGTGGGATTTCCCTTTCCCTTTGAAAATCGGTGAGACCTTACTGATTCTCAGTGACTTGGGATATGCTCCCCGCTTGAGGTACCGGTTGAACAAATCAGCAAGTACGGGGGCCAACGGTACGGCAGCTACATTCAGTAACTTCATGGATATCCCATAAACATCTTTGGATGGTTTGGGTGGGATCCGTGAAGTAATGATGCGGTGTACCTCATGCGGCGTGAAGGGGCGGAACCACAGCTCCCGATCCGCGGGCGCGCGGGCCTCATTGAGCGCGCGCAGCACGCGGGCCGGGTCGGCTGGCGGCGCGCCACACGCGGCGGCGGCGCCTACGAACCGGGCATTCATAGCATCCGCCGCCTTCTTACCACTTGGAAACCGGTTACCCGCGGCGTCCCTGACTATTTCTGTAAAATTCATATTACAAGTGTTAGATTTACCACGCTGTTTATTAATAAGCCCCCACATTGCTTTAGAGGTATTTTTACTGTTAGATAGGATATTTGTGTAAAAGGATGTTCTTTGTTTCTGTATCATGTCATCATACCTAGTATTTAGGCCTAAAATTAAATTATTTAAATTATCATTATCCGGGGTCAATTTACTTATTTCTATAATGTCAAAGAGCAGTTGTCTGTATGATTCAATGTCATCAGTGATCCATGATTTCAGTTTATTGTTCTTTAATACTTTCTTCAGTGGGAAACAGATTTCAAGTTTATTAATGATTATATTAATGGTAGACGATGTGATTTGGTCAGGACAATCAGGGTACCGACTTTTTAGTTCCTCCCAATCTACACTTATCAGGGCAGCTATAAAGTTTAAGCAGTTTGATCGGGAATAATTTCTCACAGTTACTTCTTCCCTTAGTGAGGGGCTTAGACACCTAAGAGTCTCACCTCGGATTGCAAGGTGGTCGCTTAGGTTTGTGACAATAGGTCTGGCTGTAACATCATCTGGACTCAGGTTTGTATAAATATGGTCAATGCTCCGAGCGCTATGTGACGTTATGCGTGTAGGGAAGTCCACTACATTTGTCATGCCATGGGTAGACAGCAGGTCAGATAGTCGTTTCTGATCATGTCGATCAGCAGGGGCATCGCCCAGGCTGTTTATGTTGAAGTCTCCCACAACAATGCATTCTATATCAAGCTCACTGGTCTTATCAAGCAATACCTCAAAGTGTTCAAAAAAGTCTTTTGTACTCACAAGATTCGTTCTGTAAACACACACAATTGTCATTTTGTAGTCAACAAGATCAACCGCTGAAATCTCGCAGTATCGTTCTACGGATAATTTAGTTAAATCTACATTTTCTACACACTTGTGGTCATTCCTGACATAAATACACGAACCACCATGGGTAATAGTTTTCCTACAGAATTTGGATACAAGTTTGTATCCGTTAATGTGGACACTTTTTATTTCTGGCTCTTTGAGCCAATGCTCAGTAAGAGCAAGCACATCACATTTCATTTGGGTCTCTAACAACACTTCAATCCGTTGAGTCTTCTTATCAATAGACTGTATGTTTTGGTGGCAGATAACTAGCCTAGACGCGGGGTCTGTCGTTTTTTGCAGTTGTGAACATGCACTATTGTCCTTGGCTAGCAGCGCTGGTCTCAGCGCTGGATCCAGCGGTCGGGGTTGCTGTTTGTAGATTGTTATTGTTTTCGCCTCGCGCTGGACGAGGCCGGGCAAGAAACCACTCAGAAATTCGCACGCCTTGTGGCCACGAAGTTGGCAAGCAAAACCGCTCGTACAAGCTCTCGGGCATTCCTACTACAAATGACGAAAAGCGGTCAGTTTTAATTTGGCGCTTTTCTACGACGTAATCTGCGTTTGGTACTACTTTGTTCAAGTACTTGAGAATATTCTGTGTCACAGTCTCTGGGTGGAACGCCCAAGCTTGCATGTATCTTAGTTTTTCTACAGTTTGGATTTCATCGTCATCGTTTCCACTACCAGCTATTATGGTACGGCGTTTTGTAGGGCGTTTATGGCTTACATATTTCCACTCATTTTGAGTTTCGTGTTTGGTTTGGGTCAGTGTAGGTGGCCGCTCCGTTGGTTTCGTGGCCACACCGGTTGCATTCGCCGTTGTTGCACATTTCGGAACTGGCCGGGCGCCTTCGGGTGTTTTCGTACCGGAGTTCGGAAGCGATGCTCGTGGCTGTGTAGTGCTTGAAGCGAACTTTTTTGTGGCTCCAGCGTAGTCGCTTGAGGTGGCTAACGCGGCAGCAGCTTTCAATCTCGCTTGACGCACTGGGCGCTGCAGCGCTGTCGGTGCTGTCGGGGGTTGAACAGCTGAGGTACTTGGCTGTATAATACCCTCCACCGCTGGTTTGAGTCGATTGATAACTTGCGTTTGGGCACTAATTATCACATTTAATTCTGAGATTTTACTCTCCAAACTAATGATTTTATCACCGTATCCAGTAACAACTTTACTGAGGTCGCGAATTGCACTTTCGAGAACTTTTAGTGACATTTTCGAATTATTGTTCGTATATAAAGCGGACACACGTCTCTGTCGTGGGCTACCCCCCACGAGTATGTAATAACGGTACAGGCATCTTGCGATATTAATAAGATTTGAGAGCATTCATTGAACATGCGGAGTGAAAGAACCAATGCGACTGCACGATTCTCCTCTATGATAAAAATAATCTCCTGTAAAAAACAACTAAAATACTATCGTTCTTTCCAGAACTCCCTGAGCCCGGACGACGAGATCCCAAGTTCGGAAGACGAGGCAGTCGCGTCAGATCTAGACATGCACGCACTCATCCTGGGCGGACTGCACCAGGACCATGAATGTCCCGTTAAGACTGCTGATGAGGTGAGATCTTGTTTTACAGTAGTCAAAGTCAAAGATTTCTAGAAAATGCTTAGAAAATGCTTTTATCCGGGAGTAGAAAATAACATACTTAGAAAAAATGAGAGTGTGAGAGATGAGAAGATGAACAGTGTAAAAGATGACATGGATAAGAAAGGAGTGAATGCAGAGATGACGGCTGTCAGAGGAGAATAGAAGAGAACATTAGCTGCCGACCACACATAAAGTGGGATAAGGGCAGAAAAAAGAAGATAAACTTCTTCGGGCAATGATAGTTTCCCCACGATGATTTTCTTAATAATTTGGGAGCGTTAATACTTTTTCAATTTGAAACCTTCATCGGATCCATCTCCATCGGATTTGGATATGTTGACCATCTGTCATTAATTTTGCCACCACTACAGTAGGTAAGGTACAGTAGCCTAAAATACGATCCGGTGGCACATTTGGTTAACGCATCTCCGTATCAAGTGGAAGGTCGTGGGTTCAAATCCCACTCGATTCATAACTTTTGGTACAGTATTTATTTCTTTGCAGGCCCTATCTTCCAGTTTTGCAATTAGTTCAGGACGCTATTTAAACATTACAGGTAATCCAGGAGATAGATGACATGATGCAGGACACTCCATCCTCGGAAGGCGACATCATCGAGTACAACGAGGCTCTGGAGAAGGGCAAGGAAGTGCTCAGCTCTCCGCTGTATGAAGACAGTAAGTTTTGTTCTCTTTATATCTCCGTAAACTACTTATAAACGTAATCATCATCATCCACAGCCCGTCATAACTCACGGCTGGGCATAGCCCTCTCTTTGCTCCCGCTATCGACCCTGATTTGGTGCTACCCTCATCCATCTGACTCACGATGCTGTCAATGTCGTCAACCTCAAAATATTGCCAAGAATAAAAATAAAAAAAAACACCTGATGTTTAGTGGTAATTATCGCCTATAACAAAGCATTGCCTCTTAGGTCACGCGCTTCAGGAACGTGCCCTACGATGCACTGCCCTACGTCCATTAATTTTAGCCATACAGATGTTCAGCCTCACGTGCCAGTAATTTGCCAATGGTGTGTGCCAATGGTGGCCACCAGTCTGTATGAGAGCCTTCTTAGGTTATAAAATAGTTGCTAAATGACCTGTGCGCATGTCCCAACCATAAACTAGTCAATTATCTACCAACATATAACTCCTAGACGCCAGCAAACGAGTCAACTTTTTGCACCAATCCGGAGTAATGTCCAAACCAAACAACCTAATGACATAATTGATTTCATAGCAAATTGCCCTTTTTTGTCACACAATTATGTGCTCACGTCTATCAAGTCTAGACTATTATGAAGTATGTGATGTGTGGTACAATCGGTGCATTAAGTTTTATCTAAGGTTTGAACTTTATAGTACAAACTGCAAACGAGCAATTTCTTATTTCTTTTTTAAATCTTGCGAAAGTGGGGTAGAAGATTTAATTTACTTTTGTCGGTGATTGTACCTATCTACCTACAGTATCTATTAGTTATTAGTATTGAGAAAAACCGTTAAAGTGTGAGGGAGGCTAGGCAAAACCAAAAACTACCCACATTATCATTTATATTTTTGAATTTGGCAAGCAAAATTTGGTATTATCAACCCTATGGTGTTCTCGTAATTTCAAATTACGAGAACACCATAGGGTTGATAATACGAAATCTATCCATAGAAAACAGTCAGACAGAACTCTCTTTAAAATTAAATTACGGAAAACATGAATTTACGCGTTACGACGCCATCTTTTCTTCCTTTTTTCCACGACTAAGTGATGTGGTTCATAGTTCAGTCTCGGTAGTGATGCCCTACTGCTAAAACCGACTATCAGTTGTACAGTGGTTCATTGTTGTGTGTTAAATTACATCATGGGACAAAGATAGAACACTGGACCTTATAAAGACGATTCAATTAGCTGTAATTTTGTTTTCTGGAAGCTGTGTGACTCAGTTGAATGTTATGATGACTATAATTATTACCTACCTACTGTTTGTATCATTACATTAGACCGCAAAGAGCTATGAAACTTGATGACGTAGTTGCTAGCCACATGGTCCTTATTTGATTAGGAGGTTAATGATGCTAATTTGATCAAAAAAGCTTCTACATTCTACTACGTACTCTGTCAACCACTTTCAATGGAGTCTGGAGTCCGTCTATTTATTTGGTTGTGGATTCACCTTTTTTTGTATAAAAAGCTAGCTAGTGGAACAAGAATATGAACCACCTGATGATAAGTCGTAACCATTGCTTATAACAAAACACTGCCTCGCAATGTAGTGTGTGGTTTGAACATTTTAGGTGTTTTTTTTCTTATCTTAAATTGTTCAGTCCTTATTACAAATAACAAGTGAATTGAAAACTGTTGAGAAACAACTTCAAATAAAATTCTGATCATAAAAGTTTGTTTTAAATCGGTTCATAAATGACGAAGTTATGCGAACAAACATGAAAGAAAACAACTGAATTGAGAACCGCCTCCTCTTTTATTTATAGACGATTAATTAAGTTCCCTTGTGAATTCTCCCATCATTTCGATTTTTATCAGTACACTTTTTTACATGTTGCTTCATTGACATCAACCAGCAAAAACTCGTACACTAATCACTCTCAGAAGTTAGTAATTTGATCTCCTACTTTAAAGTTCAAATTCGATCAGCATACGCTATATTTTTGCGTCTCAGTTCATTCACCTCGTGTCTGCCTTTCTGCACAACATTGACCTTTATTTGAAAGAAAGCATTGGCGTTTTATTGATGTTCAAGTAAGGCGATTGACCGTCATGTTTGTTTTACCTAAATACTAAAAATATTATAATATAGGTAGGTTTTGATATCTGTTTCTCACGTCACAACAAGGCAGACCTATTTTGATGAAACTTAGAACAAAATATGCCTGGGTAGTAAGTAGTACCTAGTGATCTGGAATAGCAATCCACACAAAGCTTCTCGGAACCACGCGAACAAACAGTTTTGTTTTTTCTTACAATTAATAGTCACTGAATTCAATGAATAAGTTGAATAGAATAAAGGCGGATAAGGCTTCTTCCGGCTAAAAGCGATCTTTTATTTATTTTGCATCGGAACAAAAAGCTGGTCTGTCAAAATGCTACCTACTTAGGACCTTGAGCCTATCCCGAGACTTTTACTGATGCAATATCCTAGTAACTATAGATTAAGAACTTATGAGATTCTGAATGCCCTGAGACAGATCTCTAAACAATAATATAGGATCTACTTGTGCAAAAAATCTAAAATCTTCTGAAATTTTCCATAGTAGGTAAGTCTCCAACCAGCCTATCATGAAGCCAAACGCAAAATAATATAGGTACTCATCATCAGTTTTTCGCAACTCCTTTTTCAGAACTCCGTCAGCTATCCCTCTCCCAGCTAAACGAGATCTTCATGGAACTGGAAACCCTGATCCGCGAGTTCTCCGAGACTCTCATCGCAGAGCTGGCCCATCGCGACGAGTTGGAATACGAGAAGGAACTGAAGAACACTTTCATATCTCTACTCTTGGCGGTGCAGAACAAGCGCAGGCAGTACCATGTGGAGAAGAAGAAGAGACCGGCGCCAAGGTCGCCTAACCTGAGCAATGGCAGCTCTGAGTCTAAGGTAAATGTTACATGAGCTTTCGACAGATTTTTCAATTAAAAAAAGAAGTTTAGACCCTTATATCCAAGAAAACGTATTTGATTCCTGTCCCTAAACAGACTTCCCGCGATCACAATGTCGTCAGACCATCGGGGACCAGTCTCTGTTTTCAAAACAATTTATTTTTACGCAAACAACTCTTTGGCTTAACAAATTTTGAGTAGCACATCTGCCTATACCAGTTGTATTAATGTCAAAGCACCAAAGACTTATCATAAGTAACCTTGGACAAAGTCCATAATTCTTTACAAAATCATATAGCAATCGGAGCATTGACGATAAAAAATTAACGAATGTTTTTTGTTTCAGTACTTGACGACAGTGATACCATTCCACCTAGACAACGGCCCACCAGACAACCAGTCTCTTCAAGTACTGATCAAAAGTAAGTTAAATCTTTCCAGCGATCAACCATAAAACCATACTTCTTCTTCCTGCCTTTGCCCCACTTTATGTGAGGTTGACACAACATGTTCTCATCTTCCGTTTTCTTCCGTCAGCTGTCATCTTTGTGTTCGCTCCTTTAAAACCATAAATCTATGCTGCCACCATAAAAACTTTTTGAGAAGACGAACTTCTGGTCCAGGTTTCTTTATTTACATGCGTAAAATCACGCCTTATTCCCATAGGGGTAGGCAGAAATCACGGATCCACTTGCTACGATTCTGACATACCTTACACTTCATTCCATACCTTACATACCTTACTCTTTCGCTTCATTCACTCGCATAACATTCTTCATACATTCTCGTCAAGTTAGGGTACTCTTGAGCTGACCTTTCTCTATTAAAACGTCTGCTACCTAATCGAGATACATGCGCTTAGGTCTTCCCCTTCCAGCAGTTCCATTCACATTAATTTCTTTATTTATTAGGAGGATATTAATGAGGCCTATCGGTCAAAAACTGACCTTTGGCTTTCTTCATCTTTAAAAAGTTAGACCTGGAAAGATCTAACATTTTCAGGATTTTTGAATATTGTTTCGTCACATAGATCATTTTAACTTATGAATTTACTCTCAAAATTAATAGTACTTCTACTTATCTCTTAGTTTTTTTCTTTCAGTTTTGAAGGCGATAAACGAAGACAGCCCCACCGTGCCGACGCTTCTAACAGACTACATCCTCAAGGTTTTGTGTCCAACCTAAGCACACCCTCTAGCTAATTCCATTCAAATTCAACATTTCAACATTTGCACTAAAACCTACGTACAATACGGCCGGCGTAACTTGGCAAGCCTGAAGTTTGTTTGTCGTAATTGTCGTAACTTCAATTCGCCATTCGCCATCGGTCCCACTTATTAGGTGACGACTGCGAACTGCGATGGTGAAGTGATCACGCGAACAGTTCTCAGCCATCATTGCCTTCACATTCGTCATCATTGCCACCGATAAATGCTTGTGGAATTAGATCTACAGCAGTTTCAAGGCAGTTATCAAACATGACTACCAAATTGCTGTGGGCTTTGACAGCTTGCAGCAGTGTGCGCGGATGTATGCAAAACCCTACGCTGAAACTGATCGCCCCCTCGCCATCTCAGTTCGCAATTCATCGCAATCTGCTCTACACTTAACGTATAAACGGCTCACTTCAGACCCATCAAGTTACGCCGGCAGAACTGTACATTTACCTTAAGACTCAGAAACAAGAAATAGGAGGATATGGTTTGCTTTTTAAGCTGGGAACATATTAGGCGGACGCGTCCGACGGACGCGGCTGAGAGCCGCGACTGAAGATATCTAGCTAATAGATAGTTTGTACACTGAAGTGTGCAAACTATCGGATGTAAGCCGCGGACGTCGGACGCGTCCGATAGTTTGCACACTTCAGTGTACATTCATTAGCTAGTTAACTATCAGTCGCGGCTGTCAGCCGCGTCCGTCGGACGCGTCCGCCTAATATGTTCCCAGCTTAACTCTGTTACAAAATTGTTCAATAGCCCTAATATGGATATCACCTACAATAGATATGAGAAGGAAAGTAGAGCTGTCTATGAGTCAAAAAACGGCAGAGCGAGTCATATCAACGTGTTGATTTTGGATCGGATAAACTGTGAGCAGCTAAAATAATGTCCCGAATGTCATATATGTGTATGTATATATGTATGTTTCATATAGTCGTATTGACATACGAACATAATTATGAAATGCCGTGAGCTGTTTCTTGAGTATAAAAAGCACTCTTATAAATCTTTGCGGCTAGGAAGTTCGGCTCTGCGAATCAATGTATGAATGTTCGTTTTAATATTGAGGAATTTGAGAGTTTGAGTTGAGAGAACGTTTGAGTTTACCGCCACAGATATTGTTGGAAAGTCTACCTTCGTATTTCTTGTTAGATCTGAGTAATAAACGATAGATTCCTTCTAATTAGGTCATATCATAAGAAATAATCACGTTTAGATGTTGCATGTCAGCACATTTAGTAATTGCATACTCAGTAACCAAATATTAAACCTTTATAATAGATTCATTATATCTCGATGTTTGTACCTTGAAAATTACTTACTCATTAGATACTCGTTGATATTGCAGTGTTGATTATTATGTTGAATCAGCTTCAGGTTCAAATCAGTTTCATTCAGGGTTCAATTTAGTTCATTCAATTCAGGTTAGTAATGAGTTAAATGAACGCGTTTTACAGTACTCAATCAAGACACCGTTCTTTGTGTGTTCTAAACTCTGCTTCCATAATTTTAACTCAATCACGATCTATAGCTTGGTTATTATTAGCCTGACGTTTTAGTTATATTTTAGCAGTTTATGTCGAATATTTGAATTGCCATAACACAATTTATTTTGATGTTTTAATTTTAAATGTTATTATTTTATTCAAGTCTTATTATTTGCATAAATGAGCTGTGATATCATTACGATAGTTGATTAATTATTGTCTACATCTTCTGTATCGATCTATCTCATCGGTTTTTCGTAATTATTATATGATTCGACTTGTAAATATTTAAAGAATTTATTGAAATGGAATTGTCCTCATAAATTTAAGGTAACATCTTGCGATGAGAGGCTTGTAAATAGTTTTAAAATGTCTGCTTTTGTCAAGTTTTGAGGGCACAAGGTGCACGAGGTAGTTCATTTCTGCAGAAGTCTTTACAATGATTTTTAGGGAAATAGGTGTAATAAATACCACACGCAGAAAGTTTCACCACACATGGTCTTACGACGAAGTTATATTTGCAAAGGTCTTTGCCCACCCCACGGTATGTGGCGATATCATCAATGAAATATTGTATTATTCTGTGTGTGTGACGTTTCGACGTATGATTTATTTAATCAACACTCACACCGACTCAAACCATAGCCAGAGACAGAGCCAGACATAGCTTGTGGTAGGCCTAACTGTTCAGTTGGTGTGGTGGGCAAAATCTCTAAAATTTTATCTTTATTTTATTATGTTGACATTATTTAGTGAGGACATCGAATTTCATTTCTTTTGTTAGTTATAGTATAGCATAGATTAAACGCCCGCAATTTAACTCAGCTACGTATTGTTATTTTTAAAAATATTCCAATAATCATGAAACTGTTGTAATAACAATTTTAGTTATTTCTAGTCTGAATGTTTCTTAGTCATAATTTGTTATTTTTAATGTAGGACAGGTTAAAATAATGATAATTAATTTAATATTGCAAGGTAAGTCACAAACGTGAGAAGTTTCAATTTGTCATTTTGAATCAGTTTGCGCAACTGTTGCTTACTTGCACATTTTAAATTTTACTTAGAAACACTTTGTTGTGCATCTAAAATTATATGAACGCGAGATTGTACCGAATAACTTATAAAATGCTCTTGTTATTGTGACTAAAATGTGTATGATAAACTGTTGTACTGTAGAATAATTCTATATTTACCTACACTTGTGAAATCTATCAACAGATTGTTGAACAATGATGTTCTAGGCAAGTACGAATATTGAGTTATTCTAAGGGCTGGTTCCTCGTATTGCTAATCAACCGATTAAAAATTTGACAGCTGTATTACTCTAAGAATAAGTTACGTGAGCCAGATAAAAGAAAAGTTCGCTGTCATATCGTCTAAGGAAGTCAAAGATGCCGCATTCGAAAGACAAAACCCCGACAAGAGCAAAAGCTCCTTTAAAAATTTAAGAAGAGAAGAAGTGTAACTCAAATTTTTGTTTGCTATAAATGTGATGAACAACTGTCAAATATTTAATTAATCGATTTGTATTTCGTCGAACCAGTCCTAAATAGTTTAAATGTTTTGCGTAAAAATACGGTTTAGTCCGTTTGATGTCATTATAAATCCATGTATGAAAGAAATAAAGGAGCTTGAAAATATCAATGTTTTTATTGGTTTTCCTGTGTTGAGACTATCAGTAAATTAGTAGGTAACAGATTTCGTTTTAACAAACACATTCCTTATTAATTTGCCTCAACGATTTATTGATTACATCGAAGTTTGTTCTCTGTCTGGGTGTTATATTGTATTCTAAGTATGTATTTACAAACAAAAAAGTATTTAAGTATTATATCAGCTATCTGGTTCCCATACTACAAACTCTGCTTAGTTTGGGGCTAGATAGTAATGTGTGGATTGTCCAAAATATTAATTTATTTATTAAATTATGATCGATATAAACGTCTAAATAATTCCGTACAGTTTTTAGCGGCTCGCAAAAAGTATATTATTTCATTTTCAAAGTTTGAGTGAGTATAGGCCAAATAGTACAGTTGGTATAGGCCTTTTCTTAACTGCGCCCCTCTTTCCAGTCCTTCGCGAGTCTCATCCACTCATTCCCATTCCATTCAATTATTATGTTCTCTCATTTTCATTCACTCATTCTATAAACTTGATGGAAGAAAATCCTTAACTATATTAAAAAGGCGGGAAGTTTTAAAAATATACGTTATTTATCCTTATTAATATTATAAATGCGTTTGTAACTCTGTCTGTCTGTCTGTCTTCCTGTCTGGCTTTCACGCCAAAACTACTGAACCGATTGAAATGAAATTTGGTACACAGATAGTTGAGGGCCTGGGGAAGGACATAGCCTACTTTTTATTTTGAAAAAAGGGTTGTAAGGGGTTGAAAATAGGGGTTGAAAGTTGTATGGAAGTATCGTCATTTTTAGAGCTAGAAACTTAAAACTTATTTTTTAGTCTGTTGATTTGATATAAAAAATACGACATTCAAAGTTTGTGCTGGGGGGGTAGAGGGAGGGGAGTACAGGGGGGAGTGTGGAGGGGAGGTGCGGGGGGAGTGTGGAGGGGAGTATAGGGGGGAGTGTGGAGGAGAGTACAGGGGGAGTGTGGAGGGGAGGTGCGGGGGGAGTGTGGAGGGGAGTACAGGGGGGAGTGTGGAGGGGGGTACAGGGGGGAGTTGGAGGGGAGGTGCAGGGGGAGTGTGGAGGGGAGTAAAGGAAGAGTGTGGAGGGGAGGTGCAGGGGGAGTGTGAAGGGGAGTACAAGGGGAGTGTGGCGGGGAGGTGTGGGGGGAGTACAGGGGGATTGTGGAGGGGAGTCTGGGGGGATTGCGGGGGAGTGTGGGGGGAGTTTGGAGAGGAATGCGGGGGGGATGAAAGTGTGGCGTAGTACGACGCCATATGTCTAAGTTTAGTAAGAGGGCAGACGACTGTGTCACGTGCACGCGAATATGACGTTGTTATTTAATTACTGTTTTCTTCCGCTGCAAATTAAAAATGCTACCCATAGACACTATACCACGCGGACGAAGTCGCGGGCACAGCTAGTAGGTTATAATTTTTCCCGCCGCTGCGTGAACTTAAAAGTCGACACTCCATTTCGATTACATTTATTAGACCAAGTTTCTGGAACATTATGTCGGTTACCATAAATGCTGTGTGATGAAGTTGTTGAAGCTGGTAACCCGGGCAAAGGCTGAAGGGTGTCCGAGTTGGCAACCGGCGGCGGCAACGAATGAGCTGATACCCACCTGGAAAACAAAATATCAAAAGTCGATTATCTGCGAAGGAATAAAATAAGTAATCCCTCAGGAAAAAACTTCTTTGCAAATCACTGGTTATCTGACGCTAGTTATCTGCTAGGAATAAGCACAATTTGCTTGATGTAAGTGTGTTTTTTTTTCGGTTATCATAACCAACAGTCAAGCTAATTAGTTGATACTTTATTTAATTGGGACACCCCGCTACAAGATGGATGGACAGCGTCAAAATTGCAAATTGGTAAATTAGGACGGAAATGCACTTGACTGGAACAGATCGTGGTAGATGGCACAAACTAAGGATGATGCTGATGATGAAATATAAACGTAGTTTAACCTACTGTTGAAACCCATGACTGGCTCCGCGTATGGAGTCAGGAACAGCCAATTATGAAAGTTCCATCTAAGACCTAACAGGAATCACAACTTTGTGCAATGTCAATGTTTGTCATTGCTTATATGCGTAAAAAGTACTATTTTCGTAAAGGCACAGCCACATCTAAGCGATACAGGTATCGCTCTCACTTATCGCCTAGATGTGCCCTTATAAAATGTCTATTACGTGAAGATTTTTAAAAGTACTTAAGGCCATTAGAATAAAAACACATGTAAAGATAATCCAGTTACATTACTTTTATTATTATAGACGTAATCGATAGGTAATCAGAAGCTACAAAGATACGTGAAGTGAATTATTTTGATTAGATAGCTTAACTTGATTAAAATGCTTTATTTTTAATCCAATCTACAAACAAACTAAATCACTAAGAAATAAAATAATGGAATGGAGTTTACAGAGTCGCCACCATGCCTATTTTTGAGTTATACTCGATCAGTTTGAACAATTCGTTTCGCCTACGTGTCTCTCTCTTTTGTATGGAGGAACGATGAAAAAACAGCTCATTTCGACCCTCAACGTAACGTATTATTGCTGTCTCATCTTTTCTCCATACAAAAGAGAGAGACTCGTAGGCGAAACGATTTGTTCAAACTGTACCCGAAGTCCGAGTTTTGCTACCACATTTCGTTACCAAATGTTGTTTTCGTTACGCCTACGTGTCTCTGTCTTTTGTTTGGAATAAAGATGAGACAGCAAAAATACGTTACATAGTTAGAGTTGTTGGCTCATCATTTTTCGATCGAAATGTTGTAAATGCACTGGGACTTTGGGTACTGATCGAGTAAAAATGCGATTGCCCTTCTGATTTGGTAAAATAACGAGACAGGAAACAGGAACACAGGGGCACTTGCTGTTGTATTCAATGTAACTTACCAAAGTAGGTACTCCATTCCTGAGTATGACCAGCGGGCCACCAGAGTCTCCGCCGCAGACGCCCACGCCGCCAGCGCCGTTGGTGCACAGAGTAGATGATTGCACGAACACTGAGCCGAACACAGCCTGGCATTGAGCTACTGTGATCACTTGGAGGTTCACCTGGCTCACCAACGTGTTTACTGTTACTCCGACTTGAGCTGAAATATTGTTTTGAATGACAAGGATTCCCGGTTTCACTTTTCGGTGACTTCCCTAAGATTATGAATTTGAGGATTCGATTTTTTTTTATGCCATAACAGGCAGACGAGTCTGGCACCTGATGGAAAGTAGTCACCGATTTGAATTACAAATTTAAAAAAAAAAATAATGTACTCAGTCAAATTTGTCACTCATCGATATTACTACACTCTATTGCATGCAGCAAGTAAATTAGTTTTTATTAATATTTTTAATGGCACAAGCATTATTATGACCCGCGTGGACGTGGACTATGTTTTAATTAAAAGTAAAAAAACATGACTTGTATCCAAGGCATCTAGGTGTTTACAATGTTTAACCACTGATAAGCTTAACTGGTTTAACTTACCATCACTGGTCTTGCCGTATCCCGCAGCCGTGGTCCACTGGCCAGCGAAAGTTTCGAACAAATCGAAGCCAGAAGGAAGAGCTACAGCTCGGATGCTGTCTGAAATTAAATCATTTGTGAGAGCCTTATCTCGCCTCAATATCCTGAAACTAAATTTGAACAGGCTGGGTAGCAATGTAGCAAGGTGGAGATGAGAGAGAGAAATGTTTTGATACACGTTACACGTGGTACGTCAGAGGTCAACTTGGGGTCTACCAAGATCCAATTTGGACTGGCTTCTTAGCTCAGTTGGTATTAGTAGTTCTGTCTTCTGCGCTGTTGGTCTTGGGTTCGATCCCCACCGAGAACAAATATTTGTGTGGTAAAAACAGATGCTTGTTCTCTGTCTGGGTATCATATTGTATTCTGAGTATGAATAAAAAAAATATTAGTATTATATCAGCTTTCTGGTTTCCATATACTATACTATCATTACACAGACTCAAAACCAGAGTCAGTGACAGACCCAGACAGAGCTTGTGGTAAGCCTACTGATCGCCTAGACTAGATACTTCTAGTCTAGGCGATCAGTAGGATCAGTAGGCGCAAGGCTCAACTTACAAAACAAAAACAAAAAGGTGACTCACTGGTGAAGAATACATGCGTAGGCAGATAGATCATAGCGACATCATTGTTGAGCGTGGACGCAGAATACTGAGGGTGCATGATAACAGAGCTGGTGGGAATCCTGGTGCCTCCAGTGAAGAGGTAATGAGAACCGAGGACCACTACGAACTGCGTGCCCTGGTTCCAGCCGTCGAACCAGCAATGCGCGGCCGTGACTAGCCGGTTGGTGGTGAGGAGCGATGATCCACAGACTGAGTTACCGGTGATTCCTAGCAAGCTGATGATAAGACCGGCCTAAAAAAAATTAGGGCTTGTAAATAAAAAAATATTTTTGCATTTCAAAATCAAATCTGTAGCTGAACAAAGGCCACACTCAAATTTCTCGAATAGTCTCTATCCCTCGTTTTTCCCCACCTTCCATACTCGAAAGCTCAAGGATCGTCCGACCCTCGACCTTCGTCTTACTTTGTCTTAGAAAAATCATTTTTGAAAATGGTAAAGACATTTATCAATCATTGTTATTTTGTTCACAAACTTACCAGATAAGGGTGCGCGTTAACCGGAGCGTTGGCGCCACCTACAATCCGATCAGTATCTTCGCTCATCACACCTGTCCTCGCCAGGATCAGATCCTCTTCAGCCTTGATCCTCGCAGCCTCAGGGATGCCCACAGTAGCGTGGTACCCCATCTGAGCATCCTGGACCCCTGAGGCCACAGCAATCAAAGCTAACCCAACAACTAAAGCACGCATTTTTAAATTCCAACAGATTTTTTTAAAACATACATACGGTTTATATACGTTTTCCGTTATCAAGTCTGTTCTTTCTGGTAGTCGAAGACTGATTTAATCCAGTAATAATCATTCTTAGATAGTGTATCGGATTTAGACTAAAGTAAACCACATTTAGTTAATCTACTTTCAGCTGTCTATAAAAGTGATTTATTTTTATTTAATGAATATTATTTAATCTTTAGGATTTAAATGAAAATTGATGGATTGGAATTTTCTATTTTTAACCTTGCGTTTTAAACAAAATGCTTATAAGCAATTATTATAATCCGATAAAAAAACTCTGTATTTTGACACAAAAAAAATCAATAATCACACACGTAGCTATAATATTATATTAATATAAATTAAAGCAAGGCAATGTATTTTCTCTACAAATATTCAAGTGACCACATACGATATATTTCTATGACGTCACCAACTTATAATTTATATTTTATCGTATAATAAAGCATGGCATATATTATGTATGGTTTAAATTGTCTAAGTCTATAATACATTCACTAACCTAAATTTAAGATGGGAAATTGTTGTGGATTCGCGTAGGTACTAGTTGTATTAACTTCCGGTTTTACAATATTTGATGATTAACGCCAATCGACAGATAGCATATTTGATCTGTACTTTTGTAACCAATTGTCCATAACAATGACAGAAATATTATTATCGGGCGGATAGCTACGTTGGTGCATAGACATGGTAAAACCCTCAGGTAAAACCCGTCTTTATTATTATCTATTTAATTCTGTGACCTAAGCTAACTAAGCTTTAAGTATTAGCTAGGGATTTCCTTTTCATTTTTATCTTATTTTGGTTTATGTTGAAGTGGGATTGGGCAGGTCACGTCTCCCTGATGTGGTATGGGCTAAATCTACAACAGATTAGACGTCTAAAACGGAAAACGACCGCGAGGTAGACCACGACGAAGATGGAGGGATGAAATGAACGCCTACTTTAAAGAATGGCCCACAGTGGCACAAAATTGAGAGAAGGGAGGCCCTTTGTCCTGCAGTGGGACATACTTAAAAAAAAAATAAGCAAGTATAGCCATATTGTACGCCCAAAATATAGGCTGTTGGAACAAAGTTACTTTAACATCTTTTTTGACAGTTTTCAATAAATGATTCTTATCTTATCTTATCTAAGAACGAATCTATCTCAGATATGTGCTTTAAAATGTAAAATAAATTGGAAAAAAATAACTCGTAGATTTATTCATAAATATAAAAAAAAATCTCAATAAATTGTTACTTTTTTTGTCCTTATTGTGGGTGAACTGTAATACAAAACTACTCAAAAAGATAAAAATGCTAATCTAACACAATGCCGGTGACCTCGCTGATCCAGGATAGGTATCTTTGAGTCCTCGTGAAGACTGACGGTAGCTCATCGTTGCATCCGTTAGCGCTGACAAATGAGGCTACTCCAATCTGAAAGAACAAAATACACCATATTACAAGAAAATTACAATTAATACAAGCAAATTGAATTTAATAAAACCTATTTTAAACAGACTTCAAATAAAGAGTTACAATTCGGTTGTATTTTAAATCTTATCGTAATTTAACTTCGTCATCCATGAGCCGATTTGAAAAAATCTTTTTTTAAAAGGTATAAATACAAATGTATAAATAAATGAAATCGGTTTCTCAAGGTTTTTAACATTATATTATAAAATACAATACAACTAGCATATTTTTTACCGTCATGCAAAGTTTATTTACCAAGATAGTTTCGGTTTCATCCACGTCGTCTATTGTGCGATGGACCGATATTGTCAACGGGCCTCCATTGTCTCCCTGCAAACAAAAACACTTTTCACTTAGGATATTATCACACACAGCTTCAAATCACAGTTGCCTAATTTTTTCAATCGCTCGAATCTCTGAGGGCAAAATCTAAACGATTATATTCATAAAAAATTATTGGCTCGGTTTTTTTTTAATAAAAAGTGCATATAAAAAAATATAAGTAATTATTCTTACTTCTCTCTAATTTTCTCGAGAAAACATATTTTTATGATTTTTTTTTCTTCGCATTAATCTCTACCATACAATACATGTTAAAGACTTCAGCTTGGCAGACTTATTTATTTTCTTTGTTTATTGTAACCGGTTATTTTTGTACATCTTCTTATCGTATCACTGGTTCCTTCAAACCAAATGCGGTGAAAGGATTTAAGACTCCTTTCGTGTACTTGATACATGTTTTTCGTGCACTTTAAACTTTTTTTAGGTTCTACGACAACGTGCCGGTTTCGTCATGTTTTCCTTCACCATTTGAGACATAAACACACACATACGAGTACGTTTCGCCATATTTAAGTGTAGGTCTCTTTTTCTTTGGTTTATTACCACGTGACGGTTTTTTAACGCATCCCGTTGCCATTGCTTTCTGTCAACTCGCATAAAAAATAAGTAGGAGAGAGAGACGCATCTGCAGGCTCACCACAAGCTCTGTCTGGCTCTGTCCAAGGAATATAATACTCTCTAAACGAGAGGCTCTGGTTTTGAGTCTGTGTGAGTGCTCACCAGTGTATTTATGCTATGTGTGTGACGTTTCTACGTAGGATTTATTTATACAGCACTCATAAAGACTCAAAACCAGAGCCAGACAGAGCTTGTGGTAGGCCTACAGATGACATTATAAACAATTTTACCTTGCAAGTGCCAGCACCGTTACTGAACCCGCACACAGTATTAGGCGGCAGTTGGTTCAAGTAGAAACTGTTGCAGAGCGGATCTGTCATCACACTCATTAGTTTCTCACGGAGCGTTGGCGAGATGAACGTTACACCTGATGAAAACAAGTTAATTTTACGAAAATTTCGAAAGGGTCATGAATATAATTAAAATGGAAAGGCCTCCCCTACACATTTCCAGGAAGAACGATTCAGAGCCCTATCCATACATCGCTTTTTTATACAACTAGTTGATGTGGAACAGGCATATGGCCCACCTGATGTTAAGTGGTAACCATGGCCTATAACAAAGCATTTTATCGTCACGCACGTCAGGAACGTGACCTACGATGCCCTTGTCCATCAACTTTAGGCATACAAATGTTGAGCTTCACGTGCCAGTAATTTGCCAACTTGAGGCACAACAGACTTCCTGCGATAACACAACATGATGTTGTGCTAACAATGTCGTCGAAAAACTGGTGGAAAATCGAATAAAAATCGGTGAATTCGTTTCTGAGCTATTATCGCACTAGTATGTAGGTAGTAGTCGGCATAGTAGCCTACTAAGTAAGTAGCATATTAAGAAAGGTAAAGCCTGACACTGACACTTATAAATCTTATAATAATAGGTACCCCTCTTTGCGATATTTACACAAGGATACACATACTATACACTGCTAGCCCTAAAAAATACCTGCCATACTATGCTCCCTAAAATACACAATAAAAATGAAAATGTAATGGAAACAAATTTAACAGAAAACAATTAGGTCACCTTCTGCCAATAACCCTATTAAAACCTTATCAGCAGGTGTAAAATAAATGTAAATGTAATAACCATTGGCAGCGATGCCCCATCCTGACGCAATGCAGCCCTGGCCTGCGAAGTTGTGGGACACAGTACTCAGGTACGGCAGACGGACTACGTCGATAGTATCTGAAACAGATGAACCACGCTACATAGACTCTTAAACGAAGTCAGGTACCATTTCAATTCAAGAAGAATATGTTCAGTGGGCGATGTTGCTGTACTGGCCGAATACATGCGAGCAGCGGCGGCAAAAGTTGTATGAAAATCCATTACTGTTGTGTTTAGCAGCTCAGCTATCTAGCTGAGCTTCAACGTGGCGTTAATCTTTCCAAGTGAAATTACACACATACTGATATGAGTTTACTATGTAATTTAGATAAATTACATAGTAAACTCATATCAGTCTCTCGTGTAATTTAAAAATGGAACGATCTTTTACTCCGAAACAAGGCAACCAAGGAGGGAACTCATCAAAGATTTCATTTCAATTTCGAACTGGCTTGCTAAACTAAATGCTGTCTATGGAAAAAAAAACAAATGAACACTACAACGCGCGAAAAATTAGTGTGGTGCGTTTTTTGGTGTAAATCTATTTGACAAAATGAGCTTGTAGTACTTTTTAATTTCCTCGCATTTTAAGCTTTGGCCACAACTAGGCATTGATGAATTTACATAGGTGGGCCTCATTTTACAAGTTCGTCTGTCAATGTCTCTTTTGCTGCCGCTGCACAGCAGGCGATATCTACCATAGCTGGAGATCAAAGCAAAGCTGTGATTTTTTTCCGATTTTGAAGTAATACTGACCAGTAATCTGTACAACATTAGCCAGTCTAAGCAGCGCCAGGTCGTTATCGAAGGATATCGGGTCGTATTCAGGATGGACCACTATTTCCGCCACGTTGACTATCCGCCGGCCGTTCTCGTAGCGGTCGTAAAGAGAGTGCGCGCCGAAGATCGCCTGAATAGAAATGACTTCTGAGTTACAATATATACAATGTGTGATCAATTCAGATATAAACAAAGAACATGTTTATTATACACAACAAACGAGGAACATTTTAGAGTTCTAAGAAAACTCTAAAAGTAAACTAAACTACAAAACAAAAAATTTTATTAACAAAAAAGAGGGAAGAGTAGTTTCCCATGTGCCAGGCGAAACTAACCATCTCAGCTAGAAGCTTAATATGCTACATTTTTTTTCATAATAGGTTTTTTTATTTCAAATTCACCAAACGAGTTGCTTTTCGTTTGCTCTGTTCAGACTCAAAACCAAAGCCAGAGACAGAACCAGACAGAGCTTAGGTAGGCCTACTGACCTGAACATGATCGACTTCTCGTGCCTCGTGGAAGCAGCAATGTGCCGCGGTCAGCACCCACTCCTGATGCACCAGCGATCCGCCGCAGAAGCCCAGCTCGCCAGTCGTGCCCACTCGCATGTACAGTGCTACCTATTATAGATAAACCAGTCTAAAAATGCACGCCCCTCCACCACGTTTTCTTGAAGTTGGCTCACAGCAAAGTACTTCAAAATGATCTTTGTGATGTAGGTATTATACCTAGAACAATTTACTTTGACTGACTGAAGTAGTGGGACGTGCAGTTTAGGATTGGACTGGAAGATTAAACAGTACGTAAAAATCAGATATTTTTTGGAACAAGTTATAGTAGAACTTGCTGAACCGATTTTTATGCCACCTGATGGAAAGTAGTCACTGTCGCCCATAGACACCTGCAACACCAGAGGTGGTGCTGATGCGCTGCCGGCCTTTTAAGAACTGATAGACCCACCTTTTGAAGGACCCTATGTCGAAGCTTCGAGGGAAAACAACAGAAGGCAGCTCATTATTAAGCTGCTCGTGCGCGGTAAAAAGGAAGCGAAAAACGAGCAGTTGTGGTCTATGGGGCCAATCAGGAAATTCTTTGTTTATCTGAAAAGTTATAAGTACACCTACTTCCAGAATGGTCCTATAGAAACCCATTCAGCAGTTTGGCCATGTTGTCGTATATCAATTTTTTCAACAGACTTACTTAGTTTACTTATCGTTTTGTGATTCTTGGAGCGGTTTCTCACCTGGAAAGGCCTGGTATTCCGTTCAGTCATATCCCCAGCAGCAATCCTCGCGTATCTTGCATTGCAGTCATCTCCTTCACACAAACGAGTAGCACTCAATACGACTGGCAGAAGAAATAAAATTACTTCTCTCAGCATTTTCATTTTGTCTATATTCTTAAGTTTTCGAAAGTATACTCTCTACAAAATGGAACTGAGTAGTGTGAGAAAGTTTATCTCGTAGGAATCTCGAGTGTTTGACGAATGTCGAAATGTTTATCTATAATCGCGTCTCGATAAGCCAGGTCACAGATATGATGTTCTTTTGATGACCCACTCTTGAGTCATACCATATACCTACTAGATATACCTACCTGTTTGTGTGACAGATCTTCTACTATATTGCAACACCCTTAGTTTTTTACACCTTTAATTCAAAACTAGTTCTAAGATTCGACTTCCTCTGATAATTATACTCCTTTCGTATCCTATCAATTCTTGTCACACACATCCATCTCAACATATATGGCCTTACTTACAAAACTATGCCAAAAGATAATCAGTGCTTAAACTATTGCCATCTCTTACCAGTGGGTAATGACTAACAGTAACAGGGCTAACTTTAAATTGCATTTATAAGTATGGTTGATAATTTTATGGAATCGAAAAATTTAGAGATTACTCACTTATAACTTAAGTAAAACTTCGTAGTACAGGAAAGAAGTAAAAAAAAAATTGTTTAAAAACATCATTTATTATATTTTCCTCAAAAAAGTAAAATTTTAAAATAAAATACACAGGTATTTTAAACATAGGGTCACATGCAATAGAGTGAAACATAGTGGCAGAAATACGACCAGTAAAGAGAATAATAAACTCACTGCCACTCACAAATATACAATAAGACGTAAACAAAACTAAAACGTGTACCATAATATTAAGATGTGTAATTTAGATAATACGTATTGCTTACAAAATATAACAATTTGTGAAACTTGGCAGTAAAAATTAAATTAAAAAACGTTAAAAGTAGTCACGACACTTTAGAAGCACTTATGAGGCATTAAAGCGAACTTACAACTCTGAATACTTATACTAAAAGCGTCGACTGCGCGGGCCGTATGCGTCGTGACGTCACGCATACTCACTCCTACATCTACGCTTACTATTAGACAACGATCTAGGGAGAAATATTTGATATAATTTAAATGCGACATATTACGGACAGCGCAGTCGACGGTCGGATTGAAGACACTTTTATAATGGAAATTAATATCTAATACGTCGGTTACGTTATCTCGTATTGCTTTCCACGTAGCAAAGCAGTCAATCGATCCAAGGGGAAGTCAGTATTGAACGTAAATGCGGCTACAATCCGTCTTAGCTAATAAGTAAGTCAAATATCAAATGCGATTATCAAATTCCGATTGATATTGGTCGATAGGAAATATATTATTTAAAAACTTTAAGAGTTATCTTTATGAATTGGAACGACATACATCTCTAATTCGAATGAATTTATATTACACTAGCTTCATTTTACACATAAATAATTAAAATATATAATTTTTAATCTGAATTTTAAACATTTAAATTATCTATTCATAAATAGCGTCGCATTTAGAATTTCTAATATAATAATATGTATTTCAATAGAATTGTTTTTTTTATTAATATAACAACACTCGGGGGTGGGATCCATACATTATCTGTCACCGAACCAATAAATAGAGCAGGCGAAATTCAAACACTCAATACAGTCTCAAATAACGTTTTGTACGCAACAAAAATAGTTATAAATAGTTAAATTAACGTGCTCGAAAGTGTGGGCTGTCGACATGATTTCTTCATTAGCAAAGCTTACGGAAGCAAGCGTGTGGAATTGTCCGTCGTCTACGCACGTGCGTTGCGTACGAGCGATGCGTACTGCACGCGCGGCGAGAACGCATCATGCCTAATGAGAAACGGACGCCGACGTCACACCACCTGTCTGCTGCGCTCCTCGCTCTGCTGGTTAGCTGTGAAACAAACATCAACGTTAATCATCCGACAATACATAATCACCTGTTATTGGTTAGTAAAAAGTGCGTGAATTTAAGGCCCAGTTTCACGGATGACTATGACCAATACTATAATTTTACAAGGACAAATTTTAGTTAAACAACTGTCAATGATGAAATGATTGGTTGATTAATCATCTGTAAATCGGCCTTAAATCTGTAACGAATAAAATGGCCATCCATCTGTGCATGATTTGTGATACAGTGAAACATTTAAACACTAACAGCGTAAATCATGACAAAATGAAAATAATATAATAACTAAAGCGTTGAGAGAACTTGTATATCAGCTCGAAAATTTTGTTTATACCATACCCCCTCTAAAAAGCTTATTTTATTCACTGCAAACAGTGAATAAAAAGCCCTTTTAATCACTGTTTTGGTGTTTGAATTTGGAACACACTAATAAGGTCAACGTCCATCTCAATACCTTAAAACCTTCTTGCGCCATAAATACTTTGGATATGAATTTTTGACAAGGCGTTTAGCGTTGGATTATATACTGTTTTAGTAGAAAAATTAAATTTATTTATCCTTCTTTTTTTACAAATCAAAACAAAATCAAAAATTTGTGTCATTTAAGAATAGTATAAACAAAGTTCATAGTTTTTAATCCCTTTTCGCTTAAATCTTTCTTTTTCTCGAAGTCTTGGTATAAAATATAGTATGCAACTTTTGAATAAAACGGATTTATATCGAGGGCCATGAATCACTGGCGTCGTTTAGGATTCTAACACTTGAATCACTCGCTACGCTCGTGATTCAATCATTATGAATCACTCCCTACGGTCGTGATTCATTCGTTAGAATCCTTCACTTGCTTGTGATTCATCTACGGCCCTCGATTTAAATCAGTCTTTTATTCACTAGTTACATAATATACTATTATACCATACCCCTTCTAAAAAGTTTATTTTATTCACTGAAAACAGTGAATAAAAAGCCCTTTTAATCACTGTTTTGGTGTTGAATTTGGAACACACGAATAAGGTCAACGTCCATCTCAATACCTTACAACCTCCTTGCGTCATAGATACTCTAGATTTGAATGGTCGAAATTTTTGACAAGGAGTTGAGCATTGTATTAAATACTGTTTTGTGTTTTTTGCTGTCATTTTTTTCATATTATTTGTTTATATTTTTTAATTTTAATTTAATTTTAATAGTTTTTAAACCTTTTTCGCTTTATTTTTTAATCTTTCTTTTTCTCGAAGTTATGGTATAAAGTATAGTATGCAACTCTAGAATAAAACGGATTTATTTCGAGGGCCATGAATCACTCGCGTCGTTTAAGATTCTAACACTTGAATCACTCGCTACGCTCGTGATTCAATCATCATGAATCACTCCCTACGGTCGTGATTCAGTCGTTAGAATCCTGCACTTGCTCGTGATTCATCTTTGGTCCTCGATTTAAATCCGTCTTTTATTCACTAGTTGCATAATATACTATTGTCAACTACCCCACTTTTAAACAACATATGCAATAAATGTTTTTTGTTATTGAACATCACTAAAGCACATTGCATGAGTGGATCAGTCTATGAGGCATCCTATCACCACATTTTTTCTTTCATCATCGATTACAACAAGGCCCTCTGACAGTTACCATACTTTTTTTCAGAACTAACCAAGAAAAGCAGTCACTAGAACCTTACTAAGCGTACTTTAGGCCCAGTACACATAGTTACTGACACAAATGAACAATGAAGAATAAATAACGACACGAAGGACCCCGATTGAGCGATATACACACATGCGACAAGCGTGCAGTACGCGGCACTAGGTGACCTAGGCGTTTGTTCTACGGCGAAAATACAAAGCTCAAGGATTCAGCGGACTTCCTCTTGAGTGTGTTGGCCCTTGAAAAATAAATGGTGTTTGGAACATGGCACTATTTCTACTCTTCCTTTACTCCACGTTCCCAACGATGGCAAATTTACAAGCACATTAGGAGCACATCAGTACCCCGTCAACGTAATTATAAGAGATGGCCGCTGGCCGGTGGTGGTCTATCTAAGTATTATGTATGCCAATGTAGCCGTTCTGTGTATGTTATATTACTATTAGCCCAAATCATGCCAATGTTGGGCAAAGGCCTCCCCCTAATCCCGCATGGTGGGGGTGGTTTGTGTACCACGGGCCGATGAGGTTTAGATTTAGAATTATTTATTGCCAACATGCAAATACATTATTTACATAGCTTAGGTATATATAAGACCTCTGGTGGTCTATATAAGTATCATGTATGCCAATGTAGGTATGTGTAGTGTGTTAGGTAGGTATAGATAGTGCAATTCACGAAGACGCGCCCCTCGTGGGGTGCGGGGAGTTTGCTCCGAGCGGCAGTCGCGAACCGTAGTCTATTCATTGTAGTGTGCGTGTGCACTCATAGGTAATTAGTGTGTACCGATAACACTCAAACATTGACGGAAGCTTGCACACATATACTATAAACGGTTAGGAGGAATAGTGGGGCGCGCCTTCGTGGATTGCACTATCTATATAGCTAATCCAGCCGCCAGCGGCCTGCTTGCGGAAACCAGTCCGCATATCGATCTCCGCGTCGTCGTGCGCCTGTAGCAGGAACTCCGAGCCCATGCTAATGCGGGTGTGTGCGTGTACTTACTTCTTCTTGAGCGTGAAGAAGGAGCGTCGCTTGGGCTCCTGGTTGGCGGGCGCGGGCAGCGTGTGAGAGCGCGGCGCGGGCGCGGCGGTGCGCGCTCGCAGTGCCTCTAACCACCCACCCATCTCCGCGTCGTCATGCGCCTGCAGCAGGAACTCTGCGCCCATACTCAGTCTGAAAAACAACATTACATTAACGCCCGTAGCACACCTCCGCTGCGGAACCGTTAAAGCGGCACCATAATTTTCGTTGCAATCAAGTAAAAACGGCGGCCAGAGCGCGGAAGTGTGGCTGGCGTCGGAGCAGATCGACGAAACCGCGCGGAGAAAGAGACGGAATATAGTCACATGTACGCGTTAGAACAGGCAGTTTCGCTAGTGATCCGCATCTTCTACGCGGGACAAAACATGATAAAATATCTGCGGTATTTTATCATGCCGGAATTATTGTCGTCAATATTCCGGAGCATTACAACCTTGGAATTTTCAAATCAAGAGTGAAAAGTGGATAATATTGACCATAATTATAAGTTTAAAAAACTAGAGAGACCGACTTCATTGCCAAACGGCTAAACCGATTTGAATGAAATTTGTTTGGGACAATCTGGACGTAAGAATAACCTTCCAAATAAAAAAATAATTTTCTAAATCGGTTCATAAATGACGGAGGCATGCAGTTACAAACATTAAAAAAAATGGCAACACCGATTTTAATAAAATTAAAATGGGACCAATCTGGAAGCAGTACCTTTCAGATAAAAAAATAATTTTTCAAATCGGCTCACTAATGACGAAGTTATGCGGTAACAAACATTAAAAAAAAAACGAATTCCTTCTCCTTTTTGATTGGAAGTCGGTTAATAAAATAACTTCAAATACCATCCGTTTATAGAACCCGAAACTCGCTCGAACCACTATCATCCGCATGCCTTTTGAGTTTCAACTTAGACCCTTATGTATATACTTACTTGATTCGGAACACGTGCTTCTTCTTGGTGTAGTTGGCGGCGACTTCCACCACGGCGCCGTTGAGGTCGAGCGGCGGCTCTCCGCGCCAGTATTGATCGGGCGAGGCCTTGGCTGATTTCTGGTCCTTGTAGAACGCCATGCGACCTTCCTTCGCTACCACGAACACCTTGTCCCATGATCTGAAAATGCGTAACGGGATTATTAACTGCTTTCATAGCTCAGTCGGTAGTAGCTCTAACTTCAGCGCTGGAAGGCGTGGGTTCGATCCCCACCGAGCACAAATATTTGTGTGGTGAACACAGATGTTTTTTCTCTGTCTGGTGTAATATTGTATTCTAAGTATATACATATTTACAAAAAAGTGTAAGTTTATAATTATTATATTAGCTATCTGATTCCCATAGTACAGGGGGTTAGATAGTTTTGTGTGGATTGACCAGTTTTTTTTTTTTTTATGATTGCACCAATACATACCTGTTGGTAGCTCGTTTAGAGGCAGATTCCCACTCGTGCTTGCGGGTCAGTGTTCCTTCCACGCCTTCGTCGTCGCCCGCGGGACTTGCACCTTCTACATTATAAAGCAACATTGCTTATCTGTTCTCTGATTATCACACAAAAAACAAACGAATAGAGTCTAAATTGTTGTAGCAACATCAAATATTAGTACTTTTTTTAACTTGACCAGCTTGGTATGATTCTGTTTTATCAAAGTAACAAATCAAAATTGACGCTCATCATTACTTCCCACTCGCACGACATTGTTAGCAGTAGCGTGCGAAGGAGAGGTACTGATTAGCAGCGCTTTTTATTCGATTCGGTTCTTCAATGGCCGATCATTGTCACAATCATGTCAAGCAAGCCACAGTTTAAAATGGCGAAAACTTTTATGTAGATCAAACCCTCTGTTTTATTTTCTGTGGGAAGGTACAAAATCGTGTAAATCAATAACTATGCTAAGAAATACTGTCTACGTGATAGGTTTGATACTTATTTTCGAATATCATGTCGTTCTGCAGTCATTCTCAATGAAAGTCACGCAAGGTACATTACATTTATTGCAAATATCACACCTACAATCAATCATGCGCGAACAAACACAAACAGCACACGTAAAGCATTCGTCGCAACATAAAGTTATGCTTTCTCTTACTAGAATGTGGATGGATCCATGTAAAACTTAATTTGACGTTTTTAAGATTTTTTTGCCATTTCAATCCAGCCGCGCGCATACCCTTGAACGCGACTCCGATCCCAATTTAAAGTTTGGACGGAATTTTGACAGAAAACTCATAGAATTTCTGTCAAAATTCCGTCAAAACTTTAAATTGGGATATGAGTCGCGTTCAAGGGTAGACCGGCTGAACCCTGTTTAGAGATTTTTATTTATTATTTAGTGTCTGGTATTGGAAGTCGTATGTAAACGCCTATCTGAACTCTTTACTAAAGATCGGAGAAGTTTTTTAAATGTAGTTTCCAGTGTTCATGTATAATTTGTATCATCCCATGAAACTAAAGAAAGTTAAAATCAAACATTTGTCGTTTTCAGGAAAGTCTACTGAATACTAGTTCCATGTATAATTTATATTATCACATGAAACTAAAGAAAGATTACATCAGACATCAGTCGTTTCCAGGAAAATCTACTGAATACTGGTTCCAAGTATCCAATCCATCCACAATCTACCAAAGTATACCTTCGTCATCGCTATGATGTGATCCGGCGATAAGTTTCTTCGCAGAGCGCCATCTGAAGCTCCGGAATGGCGACTTGCTTCTCGAACGCGACTTCACCTTACCGGAACTAGATGGCGTTGCCGGCGACGAACTTGATCCGGGCGCTGTCCGTGTGAATGTGGGATAGTGGGGGTAGGAACGTGCAATTTAGGAAACGGCGGATATATGAGGAGTAAATTTAATGTTTTTAAATTCAAGAAAAGCAGGGTGCGATTTGGGATTGAGATAGAAATGAGAATGATTTGAAAATGATATAAATTATTGTTGTAAAAAATTATGTGAGCGGAGTGGGTTGGGAGGAGGGAGAAAAACAAAAAATAAAAATCAAAGCAACATAAAAACAAAACTGCGGCGCAGAAAAAAACAGAAGCAAATTATTCATGCTATTTGTAAGATTGACTATTAACTATCACGTTACACAAAGGGGTCAATAACAAAAACACAGATGTTAAAAGTTACATGCACAGAGTACATAACACATCCTTTCAACCATTCTACTTCTAAATAGTTCTACTTCTAGCAGATTCTATACAATACCAGGCTGAGAGTGTGGTTCAATTCTGCAACAAACTTTAAACTACAATTTTTGAGAGAATATAACAATCACAGAAAAGTTTACAAATGAATTTGTTTTTGGATTTTTCGTGTACATTTCGTTTTGCAATGTTTACATAAAATTGGCATTAAAAATTTCAGGGCTACATTTCACTTTAAATGCAGCTGAAAGTAAAAAAGATCTAGGGATTTGACAAAAAATACCAACTAAAGACTTTAAATCGTCAGTCTATTCTCTGCTCAAATTATTGGACATACAGAATATTGCAGTCATCTTTATAAAAAGGAACTAGAGATTTGCGAAATACCTACTAAAGACTATCGTCAGTCTATTCTCTCCTCAAATTATTGGGCATACTGAATATTCAGTATTCAGTACATTTATTACCTTATTATGGATGTAAATTTAACGGAGTCAGATTTTAGAACTAGTTTTTGAATGAATACATAATTTACCATGTAAGGGTATATATTCCAGACATCATTGTAGTTAGACATACTGAATATTCCAATCATCTTTATTCCTTGTATAGAGGAAAGAGAGAGATCTGAGAAAACCTAGACTATTATCAGTCTATTCTCTCCTCAAATTATTGGACATACTGAAATATTCCAGACATCTTTAACTGATCTTAGAAGTTGTTGCAAAGCTGAACCAAACGTCCCGTAGCAGTGTGCACTTACTAGACAGTCTCGCCGGTTTGGCGGGCGTCTGCCTGGTCGGCGAGGCAGCCGCGGTCGGGACCGGAGACTCAGCCAGCACTGGCACTGGCTCCGGGGCGGCTCTACTCTCTGCATGCGTACACTACGTGCTATTACTACTACCACTACACGTGCACATTCTACATGCTACATCTACAACGTCTATGTTATACATCTACATGCTGGATTTGTACGCCTATTGAATTATTGATTGGTTTTCGAAAGCCTCTCTGTCGAATTATCACGTTTTTTTTTATGAATCATAGTGTTTACTTAAAGAAAGTCTTCCCGCGACTACAGCTTTTTTAACACTGTCGAAACGACGGGAAATAAAAAAATAAAATCACGATAAATATCCGTTTAATCTATATAATTTTACTTAAAGAGAACAGAGTCACTCGGCTTGTAACTTGACAATTTAGAATCTTTATGAAATGTCACTAGTTCTTTCTAAGCAGTGTGGTAAAAAGATTTTAAGGGCACATTAAAGAGGCGCTTTTAGTGCACTTGACAGATACATAATTGGCATATATTTTAGGATTCAGAGGTTTAATCTCAGTTACAATAGGCTTACAAAATCTCTAATAATTACACCTACATGCTACAGGTACACTAGCTATTCATCAAGTTTTTATAAGTAGAGAACGAATTGGCATTCCAGTTAAATCCATTTTTGTTACGTTTAATAATTTTCCGCTGGTACTTTAAATTTTGATGAGTGATGATGATTAAAATTCAATAAAAAGCATTTTATTTTGTTTAGTACTGTGGTGTGCCCATTTTTACCCATTAACCCATAAATATTTCAATACCCAACACATAACTTGACAGCTGTGAAGTAAACCGCAAACACTGCATCCCACCTCTATCCAAAGATATTTGTTATTTGAATTCAGTGCCTTACTAAAACTATTCACAGCTATAAAGTTAAATTAAAGGGATTGAATATTAGCATTTCTATATACAAAATAAATACACAAAAGTAGCTATAAAACAAAGCGGTGCATGATAGTATTAGAGCTAAAATAGAAAAGCTAAATAAAGATGTACCTACCTTGACTGAAGTCAGCTTCGATAGTATCAACACGGAGATACAATACTCAACTGGCATTTTTAAATGATGAAAATAAATTACAGAACAGAAGACAGACATGAGAATGAGAGTATCAAACCATCACCGTGAGTAGCTTATGATAAACATAATATAACTATAGTTTAAAATATAAAACGAGTAGATAATATATATCGATGAATATAAATTATAAGCCTAAAGAATTAAAATACGTTAGATAGATCGAATGATTTTGCAATAGCTGATGAAGAAGTGTGTGCACCATCACCTAAAATTACTAAACTAAATAACAGTGAAGTGTGTAAAGATTGAAATCGTGCAACAAAGATGGTGCTACTTCGTCCCAACTACTCTTCATTGCCCTACTAAATGTACTAAATAAAATTAGATCTGTGATAACAAAAGCTAAAAGCCGTAATACCCCAGTGGCGACTAATCGAGCGTATAACCCGACAAAGTTTAGAATACAGTTTACTACCTTCAAAGCTCATGCCAATAGGGTAGTATACACATGTATTGTAAGCGCTCGTATTACCTGGCTGGGAGTGGGGTCGCTCTTGGGCCTTCTCAGCCGCTTTAGTGGATGTTCTCCTTACGACTACGCGAGTGCATGTGTGGACAACACATTGGTAAGTAACGGCCCTTATCACACGCTATGCTCAAACGGCGAACGGTTATCAAATAATACAGGTTATTTTAAAATCGGGACTAGATATTATCACTTTTAGAAACGTGCGGGTATGATAGAAACGTTATGCGTTTCAATAATTTCCGTGCGTTTGTCTAGAAAAAAAAACACTATCCACTGCGTCTTTTTCAAGAAATCTATAATTCCGTTAGCAGATTGAGCAAGCAATGTGAAGGGCATTATCGTATAAACACACGGAAAGCGGCAAGCGTTGCCGTACAAAATTCGAGCATCGCTGTGCGAATGTGCTTTATCTCATTTAAAATAAGACCTATATTTCTTTGATTTTTTTATTGTGTTATTGCAAACTGCAAGCAACATTCACCAATTACGGTGTAAATTAGTGGAAAAGATTTCTTGTAAATTGTATAGAAAAGAGTTTTGTCCTCATTCAAAAGTGCTAGAAGATTTACACATGCGTGCACTTTGCAGTCTGTGAGTCAGAAGTGATGTTAATTTAGAAAAATACATCTTTCTGTGTTTTTGATAACATATCATGTACGATAAATAATTGGGGGTTTTTCTGACTATTTGAACATTTCTTGGTTCTGATTAACCTAAATTAGTATAAGCACTAAGTGCTTTTCCTTCCGATATAACAAATTTGCAGTCAGATGTTGATGACGCAAATGAATAAGACATTGTAACAGTATTACAATCTGACTGCATCAATCTTAGAGCTGGAGCGAAGTAAAATGGACATAATTATAGAAACTTTCAAAATAAGTAAAATTCTTATTACATCTTCAACAGATGTTTGTTTTATTTCCATTCTACTTAGCTTCTAAAACTAATGTCAATTTATGTTAACGCATTTCCGAAGGTGCGTGGGTCCGAATCCTGCTTTGTTTTTTATCACAATAATGGTCGGAGCTGATATGTCAATATGCATAGATGGCTAACAACTCTGAGCTGTAACTTGATACATATTGATATATTTGCGACGTCGATCAGCGTGATAAGACAACTAGTCTAAGGCCTGTATGCAGAAACATTGCTTGAGTCTTAGTCGGACCTCAAGCATAGATTGTTTGACACTTTACAATCAATGGATAACTATCAAAATATCAATGCTTGATATATCATTACAATACGGACAGGTTTTGGTTTGTAGTTAGCCGTTAGTAGACAATAAATATTGCACATCGACATTTCTGCTGCTACGCAGCCGAAATTAGCCGATGTGCAATATTTATTGCCTAATACTAAAGTGTGTACGTAGGTGTGTACGTATTGTGTACCTTGTGGCTGTGCATCTTGTGGCGTGTCCGCTCGGTCGACGGCGTCATGTGCAGCGGCAGCGGCGGCCTCAGCAGCCTCGCGCTCTCGCTGCTCTCGCTCGGCGGCCTCTGCGGCTTCTTGCCGGCGCTTCATCTCTTTCACTTCGAACTGGAAGGGGAAATGAACGTTTGACGCATGATCAACTACGCGTTTGCTTCTTCATCTCTTTCACTTCGAACTGGAAGGGGAAATAAACGTTTGACGCATGATCAACTACGCGTTTGCTTATGACTTTTCTGCTCTAGTCGTATCTTTTCGCGTTACTCTGGTTAAGACCTGCGCACATCTACACGACCAGCTAAAACGCTGTCATATTTTACAGCGTTTCAGCTGATCGCTATCGATGTGCGCAAGCCTTTACTCTGAGGCCCCATTTGCGTTGCGTCGTTTATCATATATTTTTTATACAACTTGCTGATGGACGAAGCATATGGCTCACCTAAGTGGTAGCCATCGCCTATTAACAAAGCATTGCCTCGCACGTCAGAAACGTGCCTTACGATGCGCTGTCTTGTTAATGATGCCGAGTTAGATAAAGCTTTACATACTAAGGTTTAGTGACAAAATTATGTGATGATTGAATAAAAATATACCAACCAACTTCAGTGTATTCGAAAACCTCGTATAATGATTTACGCCCCTTCTTCAGATGTCAAATCTTATAATACATACATAAGCAAAACACATAACCAGCATTAAGTAACGTGCGGTATTCATGCAAGAAGAAGATTTACTTCGCATGCTATATACACAAACCCAAACTTACAGATTTTAAATAGTCAAAGTACCATGCAGCGTCAGGGGGCAACAGATTTCTAGTCTGGGACAGGAGAAGGAGAGAAGGATTCAAAGGAACGCTCTTCACATCCTTGCCAAGGTCATTGATAGCTTTGTCACTGCTAGTCAAGCCGGGCAAGGATAGCACACCAACTTCACCCTTATTTTCACTGTCAGAAGATTTACTTCTACGTGACCATTTGCGAACGAAACGCTTCAAAGTTAAAATCAATGAAGAGCTGCTCCCTTTCTGCTTTAGAAGAGACACGTTTGGATATACGTTGCAGTAGGATAGCTTTTCCCATAAGATAAAATCAATGCATGCTAGATATGTATCAGGTTTTTCAATTATGTCGGGGAATTCGAAGAAAACCGAGCTGTAAATATCTGCGGTGCGTGGTGAAAGCGGGGACAAAGGCGGGCTACTCGTTTCTGATATCGTCGACAGACTATTCTTTACCGAGCCAGTTGACCATAAGTACGAATCGTTTTTGACCAATGGTTTCGAGTGATTTATATTCAAAGTCCGCGCTTTAAATTTATCAGGTATTTGACACATGTCGCTATCACTGATTATTTCTTTCACGACTTGGGCTACTGGGCGTGTTTTCACGGTAACGAGATTTGGGGGCAAGGTTTTGGATTTAGATTTATTGGGCGTAGGAAGAGAAGGAGGGGGTTGGAAAGTAAAGTTGGATTCGTCAAAGTTTTTCCAAGGCTGTGACATTGCGTCACGCGTGTCCCATAGTGCCCCTTCGCGTAGTTCAAGCTAGTGAGAGAAAATGAATTAGAAGTGCAGGTGACAACCAAAACCATGAAGCATATAAAAAGAAAAGAAACTTAGATTTTAATGTCCCAAAAGTTAAGAGCCGAGCGGGATTTGAACCTGCGACCTGCGCGTGCGCACCATCTCTCATCGCTGCGCCATCGGATCCTAATCACACTCGACGAATAACTCTTAGGGACTGTTAATACGGCACTAGCTCGATCGTGGCTTAAGTGTAGTAAACACTATAAAATGAAATAAAAGATACCACTTGTTGATCAAAGTATTCGATTACTAATAAAAGGATCTAATATTAACACTTATTGGTAACTATTTAGTTTAATTTCAGTAAAAATATGATCATTCTATCGAATCACTTTGATAAACAATTAAGTAAACTGTTTTATTGATAGAAACTGTAGAAGTGTAATGGAGTTTCAGAGAGAAAGATAGGTTAAAAGTTTAAATCAAGTTAGTATAAGTTTGTAACAATAGCCAATATAACACCACATTCAACAAACCAATACACAAGCAACTAAACCCAATTATCACAAACCACCACCAACTTATAAATCTATAATTTTTATCTTAAGATGCTGAAAACCGTTAAACAAATTCTTGCTTGCACACTTTTACCTTTTGAAAGATATAAAAGCAGTGAACTTATTTATTGAAAATCGCGAGCAACTATCATGTTTGCAATTCGATTGCACACATTTTAGCAAAGAATAATGTTGATCCTAATTTTGATCTTTATATGTAATGGGTACATATTTTGTTTTTTATAGAACTGTATTTTCAAAAACAATATTATATATATTTTACATATTCTTGCTTGCTGGCTTGCGTTTGACCGCAATCTCGCCTGCTGTTAAGCGATGAGGCAGTCGACGGTGTAGCACGCTTACCTAGAAGATACCTATTCACTCTACTCTCAAAAACACCCAAGTTATAAGTGTCCGGAAAAACAGACGCCGGCAAAGAATTCCAGTCCTTGGTTGTCCGCAACATAAACGTTGAAGAAAAGCGCCTGGTGCAGTTGGAACATCAACCCTGTATGGATGTCGCATTTCCGTGCGTCTGGTGGCAATCGGTATTTAAGGCAATAAAGCAAGTTACTCACGGTGGTAAGTCTCTGCAGCGCGCTAAACCTATCTTCCTGCGCGGCCGCCGACTTTTCAAACGCCTCGTGCTTCTTGATGAGTGATTCCACCTCGTCGATGGTATGTCCTAACTCCTGAGACATCAGGTACGGCTCCTGAGCTATCAGCCACGCCTCGGCGACCGCGGCATCGCGCGCGAACTGGTATACTTCCAGAACTGGGGGGAAAAATGGATTTAAATTAATTCGCCGAGGAAAAACAAAAAACAAAAAAAAAAACCTACTGCTGCTTGTATGACTCCATCCATAGTTTCCATAATAAATCAATAGATAAAAAAATAAATCTAAATATTGTGGACAATGCACACAACACTATCTAGCCCCAAAGCCGAGCTTGTGTACCTACTGGAACCAAATAGCTGATATAATACTGTTTTTTATGTTGTAATTATACATACATAGAATACACTATAACATCTAGACAGAGAACAAACATCTGTATCCACCACACAAATATTTGTTCGCGGTGAGGATCGAACCCACGACCTACGGCGCAGAAGGCAGAGATACTACCAACTGAGCTGAGAGGTCAGTCTACAACCGATACAATCAACAACAATCAGTCTTCAATCAATACGGTTTTTCATAAAACGCTTCCGAAACATTTTCTTTGAACGATTTACTTTTAATATTTAATCACATCAAAATTTGGCCCTGGCTGAAAACCAGCGTTGCTTGACATGGAGGCTACTACCATATCAAGCAGCAAAAAGCGGAGTCAGGGCCTATTTGACATATTATCTTATTAACCATTCAGCACAGGACGGGACTGGTTGGGACCCAGTTTTCTTGAGTATAGTGTGTTCTGTGCCCAGTTCTGTTTGTATTATTACCTTCTTAGGTAGCCTGCCTGCTTTCGGTAGTCCGTTCTGTGTGTTTTATTTGTGTTACGTATACTTATGTCAAATAAATGTATTTTCTTTCTTCTTTCTTATCAAAATACTTACTAAGCTGCAAGTTCTCCCAGCGTTCTTCCCACCGCCTCAACAACGCATTCCTCTGGTTTGTCAACTGCAGCAGTTTCTCCTTGATGTCATTGGTAGCGTAGTGTTGTCGCGACAGCAGCTCTTTGCCCAATGTGATGCACGCTGAGAAGTTGTCTTCGCGAGTGTCGATCTCTGCCTTCAGCGATTGGTGGTTGTTCATAAGGAGTTCTACTCCGCTTACGTCCCTGTGCAAGAGATAATATGTTAGTGAACTGATAAGTGAAGAAGTATTTTGTGTCTTTTTCATGTTACTTTGGGTGCAATGGTAGTGTTGTACCTACATAAAAAAACATTCATAGTCATCTAGCAAGCAATCTTTCTTTCTTTCTTTCTAGTCGTCACTAAGCCTTCTTGAGTTTAGCAATCGTCAAATTTTTAAAATTTGATTTTATGAATTCTACTTCACGTAATGACGCTTTGAACGGATGTTGGGTCGCAAAGAGTTCTATTTATTACAATTTGCTGTGGGAAAAGAACTAAATCGCGACAAATCCTAAGATTTTTCTATAATTTTACAAACTTTTCAGCATTATTTTAATAAACAACGGGATATTTAATTTACCACAATTTTATTTTGTGATGACTCTCGATATTACGGCATTCACCATGACTACGTGTTGAAATTAAGTCTACGAGTAAAATAAATTTTATTGGCGGAAAATCAATCTACCCTCATTCGCACTCTTATATTACGCGATAAATACCCATGTAAAAGATTCAGTATGTGTTATGATCGCTAAAGTTTAAAAAGTACTAGACGTGGTAATGTGCTTACTTGGGCTTCTCTCCGGTGTTCATCTGTCGCACCACATCGTCCATCCACAAGGTGAGTGTCCGCACTTGGTTCAGGAAGCGGTACAGGTCGTCTGCGTCCTCCAGCTTGGCCTTGCGCGCCTGGCAAGCCGCTCTGAGCGCAGCCCACGCTTCCGACACGTCGGCGGCGCGACGCGTGATCTCGGCAGCCTTATCGCCGGCGTAGGACGCGCCTAGGCGGCTGCATTCAGAGGTTATACCCTCCACCTAGGCACAATGATGTCTTAAATCTCTTATCTCGTAATGAATTAACAATAATTATTCATTCAAATACCAATATGTATTTAGTTTATTTATGATCACAAGCTTTGTGCAGTGAATTGAATGTAATACATTTTTTGCAAAGTAAAGTAGTTTTTTTTTGTTTCTGGAAAATAAAGAGTTTTGGACTAGTGAACAGTTATCATTCTTATGACCGTGTTGGAAAAATAGCTGAACTGACATTGGTTTGGTTGACGAATATAAACTAGTGACAAAACCAAACAAACCTGATCAAGGCAGTGCTTATTGTAAGTTGGGTCATACACGCGTTCAATGGACATTTGAGAAAGAAAAGATTCGGACGAAAGCCTTGTTTTTGCTAAGCATTTACGCTATTGAAATACCTTACGAGTTAAAGACAAAATATTACTGCTTTACCAACCTCAAATCTTCAGGTTAAATTAAATGCAAGGAAATTTACATACCTGTTGTTGCAGAGTAGTGAGGTCCTGCATAAAGTTGTGATGTTTCCTCTGCAGCGCGCCCACACTGATGGCATCTCTGCCCAACTCGTCGCTCACGCCTCGTGCCTTCTCGTTCACACGCTGCAGGGTGTCCTTGCAGTCGTGGAAGTATTTGTGCAGCTCGCGAGACGCGGATAGCATCTGGATATGGTATAACCGTTTATTTGATGTTTTATTTTGGGAGAAAGCGCCTAAAGATTGCTCTGAATATGAAATAGGCTCCAGACTCCAGACATGGAAGGTATTTTTTATTTTTATAACGCTTTTATTAGCTTCATGTATGTATGTATGTATGTAACCGACCTCTTTGAGCTCGATTTTGTCCTACTTTGAACGATCAGATTTGATTCAAACTTTGCACACCTGTCAAAAGTCTATGACAATGCAATAATATGAAGAAAAATATAAAAAACATGAAAAAAAAAAACTAAAAAGTAAAAAATAAATTATAGTTTAAAAAACTAAAAAAAAAACGCTTTTATAACTAATTGAACTAAAAAGTTAAAAATAAAACTGTAATATTACATTGAAAAATGTTTATTATTTTAACTTTTTAGTTCAATTAATTATAAAAGCGTTTTTTTTTAGTTTTTTAAGCTATAATTTATTAGCATGCATCATCACTTCAGGGCAAAGGCCTCCCAAACCCCCTTTCACTCTTCCGGTCCTGTTTTGTGGATGACCAGTCTTCCATAAACGAGTCAAGGTCGTCCCGCAATCAATATACCTTTGAAGATGTTTAAAAAGGGGTTAAGAGAAAAAAAAAACATTGGCACATGCCCACATTTTACAGTAGTTGGTATTCCATACGCATCAATACCAGACCAAAGACGCTGCATACGTTTCCTTAGTGTTTTCCTTCACGGAAGCTGCAGGCTCTGTGGAACTCGTGGAATTCACGAGTGAAAACATGCATTTTAAATGGAGTGCAAATTTCCCAAAATCGTTTCTTAGTTAGCATCTAAACCCCTCCAAGAGTGTGTCGAATTTCAGACCTCTAGACCTATTAACAGAGATCTCATAATGAGCGAGTGTATTTATCCTCTACAGTTATACATTTCACAAATTATACTAACCTGAGTGCGTGTCTCGATAAGTTCCAGAAGGTCCTGCCAGGTTTCCTTAAGTCCCTCCTTCCATTGCGCGATGGTGGCGTTGTCAGAGTGTCCCATTGCTATCATCTGGTCGGCGATACGCTCTGCTGTAGCGACGCGCTCTGAGCCCACGGCTTGGGTTTCACGGGCAAACTCCTTGAAACGCTCCCAAAGCAACTGTGGGATGTAACAGACTTGAATTATACGAACAGAGAGTGAATACAAAAAGCTCATTTATTTATTGGAAAACCAACAACTTATAATAACTTAATACTATTAATAATCTAGAAACTAATAGTGAGCCAATTACAGGTTTTCACGGATACAAAACAATCTAGAAAAAATTAATGTGAACGCCGTAAATCGACATAATATTGAAAAAGATTGGTGCATGCATGTGCATTTTACTCGCTACCAAAGAATTCCCTGTTCAGCCGCTGCCTGACTGAACCAACACTAGACTTGTGCAAAATAGAGAGAACATTTTGTGCCTAAGAAAAATTATGACCTCCGGCTCGAGCTATCAAATTTTCTTCATATTTCAGTATCACTATTACACAATTTATCTTTTCGCAGACGTTTTCCTTAAGAATAAAGTGGTTCTCGAGATCCCTGGTCGACTTATACAGAGGATTTGACTCTTCTGTGATCATTTGTGTACAAGGTAAATAGACAAATTCAAAACTTTTTTATTCAGTTGTATCACAAGGACCATTTTGAAACGTCTTAAATATGATCTAGTTAGGCCGGTTTAGATTTAAAATGAACCATGAAGACCTTAAGATATCAATATCAACTGACCGTAACATGATCGTAGTCCTGGCCGAGCTCCTGCGAGCTAGCCACCAGCTCTCTCTCTGTTATCCATTGCTCGAGGTCGTCGACCTCTCGCGACAGTTGGAACAGACGTAGCGCCTCGTCCAACTTGGCGCGACGCTCGCCCGCCAAGTCCTTGAGGCCAGCGTATAGCTTGTCCACTTGCGATTGCTTTACGGATATCTGTTCGCTGTAAATATACGAAAATATAGGAGACATAGGAGACATAATGGCGTTTTCAAGTTTTTTTTTAATCCACACAATACTATCTGGGCCCAAACTAAGCACAGCTTGTACTAAGGGAAGGAAACCAGATAGCTAATATAATACTTAAATATTTTTATCGTGTAAATACATACTTAGAATACAATATAACATCCAGACAGAGAACAAATATCTATATTCACCACACAAATATTTGTTATCCGTGGGGATCGAACCCACGACCTACGGCACAGAAGGCAGAGCTACTAGCAACTGAGCTGAGAGGCCAGTCAACGGAGTCAGTCGCGGGAAGTGGGCAGATTACCGGGCTCACAATGACACCTGTGGCCTATTTGCGGAAACAAGTCCGCTCGCCTAGTACCAAGTACTTGGTACTTGAGTAGTAGTTTAGTATTTCAGACAACTTACCTAAGAGGATGTTCTTCAGACGTTAGTTGACGAACTGTCTCTCCCAGCTGCCTGATAGTCTGTGCGTAATCATCCACCGCCTGCTCCAGAATCTCGTGTTTCTTCATAAGATTCTGCGCCGAGATCTCATCCTTGCCGCGGTCTTCCACCATCATGTAGAGCTCTTGTTCGCTCATCCATGCTTCCGCTTCATTGGCGTCGAATAGGTATTGCTGCGCTTTCTCCCATTGGGCCAGGTTGTTCTTGCGTTGTTCGATGGCATCTGTTGGTGAAAGTAAGAATATTGCAGAATTTCTTATTTTGTAGCCTGAATAAAAGCATTCTAAATTCTTATATGGAAGAAACAGGCATTTACTGATTACCTTTCGACAGTGTCACACACAAATGACAAATGACACAGAAATACCCATTTCTTCCATATGTTTATGCATTATTATTATTATTATTTTTAGCCTGCATCGTCCCACTGCAGGGCAAAGGCCTCCCTAACCCCCTTCCACTCCTCCCGGTCCTGTGCTGTGCATGCCCAGTCCTCCATGAACGCGTCGAGATCGTCCCGCCATCTGAGTCTTGGTCTGCCGCGAGGTCGTCTACCATTGTTGGGGGCCCATTCAGTTGTTATTTTGGCCCAAAGATCGTTTGGCATGCGGCAGACATGACCAGCCCAATTCCACTTTAGGCTAGCCGCTTTATGTTTATGCATACGATCGGTTAATAGCAAAAGTGCTATTCTAAATTCTAAAGTTTAAATAAGCAAATAAACATAAAAACTGTCTAGATTCACATTTCAGATCTTATAGTGAAACCACAACTCTAATAATTGAGCACTCAAAAACGGTTCCATTCAGTAATCAGGTAGAAAACGTAAATTGAGTTGCCTAGATTCCCAATTCCTATAATAAAGTCGCCTAATGTATATAAGAGTATTGTGATCTCACCTTTCAATTCTCGCCACCTCGCGGTCAACTCCTCAATTAGCTCCTTGAACTCGGGCGAGGCCTCATGACTCTCGTCAATCAGCTTCTGTCCGTTCGAGATAACGGTCAGGATCCTCGGCTCGTGGTTATCCGTCTCCGTCTTCAGCGACTGGTTCTTCTTTTGCAGCATCTGGACGTTGAAGAGGGAATTGCCGAAGTCGGTGTTCGTGGCCAGAGGCATCTTCTCGTGAATCCATAGCTTCTCGTCTTCAACGTCGCGACGGAATTGGAAGGCTTCCTTCTTCTTAGCGAGTTGCTGTTGACGGTCTAACAGAGGCGCCTTGAGCTGCTCGAATCTCTGTTCCACGCCCTTCTTCTTCTCCTTGATCTCCTCCATCTTATCGGGCACGGTCTTCTGCAGGTACTCGGCTTGGGTCTCGAGTTCGGTGACCTGCTTGGCCTTGACCGCCATCTGAGTCTCGATCATCTGTTGCTTCTGCATGAGAATGTTGACAGACGCGAGATCAGTGCCCGTGTCGGTGTTCTCGATCTGCTTCTCGAGCTCGTTCATCCACGAGTCGATGTCGTCGCAGGTCTGGTGGAGGAGGACTTCTCTGTTGGCGTCGAACAGGCGTTCGCCCTTGTCCTTGGTCGTCACTTGCAAGTTCTCGAATTGATCTTGGAGTTCGTGCATTTTCGGGGAGATCACTTCGACGAATTCCGGTTTCTGCTTCATGAGCTCTTCAGCGGCGTTCTGGACGGCGAAGAGGCGTTCCTTGTTCGCAGCGATTTCGGCTTCGAATGCTTGATGGCGCGTCCATTTGGAGTGGATGGTCTTCGCCGAGCGGTAGGTATCGTCTTGTGCGGTGACGTTCTTCTCTTGCACCCATTCGCCGAGCTCATCGCAGTCCTGGAGGAACTGGTGCAGTTGGTCTTGGTCTTGGAGTTTCTTCATCTGTTGGAGAGCCTTCTCGCGGTTGGAGTTGCGTCTGCCCTCGATGTTTTCAGCCTTGCGCTGTATCTTGTCTGCGTCGAAATGACGTTCCTCGACCAGACGGTTGGCGAATTGTACGACGGAGTTGATCTTGTCGTCGTTGGCTTCCATGGTGGTGAGGAATGCCTCGTGCTCCTTTATCATGTTCTCGGCTTGTTCGAGGTTCGTCGGTGGTTCGGTCTTGGCTAGCCTGTGAACATAATGAAGACAATTGTTAGAATATATGAACCTGGTCCTATTTTGAAGAGTTGATCAGTCCGTCGCGGAGTTATTATCCCGCAAAAAGATATCATGGGCGACTGATTCGGGTGGAATTGCAGCATAGTACTGCTGTCAAGAATAGTTTTTGCTTCAGCTGCACTTGCAGCAACATATACCTGTGCTCCTGGTGCGACAGCAGCACCTCCGCCTGCCTGGCGTCTCGCTGCAGCAGCTGCAGCTCGAGGCTCTGCGTGAGGAGCTGCTGCCGGTTCTCCCACATCTGCTGCAGCTCAGCCCAGCCCTCGCGCAGCGCCTTCAGACGCTCACGCAGGAACATGTACTGAGGATCGTCTTGGGTGGATGGCTCCTGTGGAATGGGGGCTTATTAAGGGATTGACGTTAAGGGAACGATGGATAGAAAAGAAAGACAGACCATTGATAACAGGGATCAATTCGAATTGCACTTCTCCCGTGGTGTAGAGACGTCTAAGGAACGCAATGGAAATAGTCAGCAGCATTATCTGAGTATAAACACCAACTCTGAAGTCATCAAGCCGCCAGACAAGCATGGTGGCTATGGCAAACGATTCCATAGATTAGGAAATCTTATGACCAGCTGTGGACTTCTTATAAAGAAGTGGCAAAAAGAAAACAAGCGACGAGAACGCTTTGATAAAACCACTCCGCGTGTTAGAGGCGCGTACAACGAAAGTAAAAAGCGCTGCAAAAACAATTCACCCGTTTTCCGCGCAACTTTTGGTTACAATGACATGACAAGTTCTTTATTGCACATAATATAAAACATAGGAAAAGGACAAAAATAGAGGACATGTACAAAGGCGAGCTTAACCCTCAGCAGAGTTTTCTTACAGCAAGCCTTTGCTAGAGAGAGGTGACTATATAGGCAGGTCTTTCTATTTGAACAAACATTTTCTTACCGCAGTAATCTTCTCTCCATATTCCATCATCTTGGCATACTCGTCCTTGTAGTTGTCGATCTCTTCCTTGATCGTCTGGTGCTGTGACAGCAATTTCTCTGCCTCGGACAGGCTTGATGGCGTATCTAATAAAAAAACGTAATGTTTATTACATCTATCTATATAATAAAGAAAGTAGAGTTAGTTACACAAACACCATTAACTCAAGAACGGCTGATCTGGTTTGGCTGAAAATTGGTGGGGTAAAAAGTCAGAAGACGGACATAGAAATACTTTTTATCCCGAAAAACTGATGGGACTGGCCCATCTAATGGAGAGCGGTAACCGTAGCCTATAGTAGACGCTTGCAACACCAGAGGCATCGCTCCCGCGTTGCTGACCCTTTAAAAATTTTAAAAATATCTTTTTCAAGATCACCATAATGTAGTCTCTATGGAAAACACAGCAGGAAGAGTAAAAGAGCAAATATGGTTTCAAAAAGCTGAGACATACCTTCGGAAGCGACATCTGTCTGTGTCTTGGTGAGCCACGCCTGGAAGTGATCCACGGAGCGAAGGAAACGATGCAGATCGCCTGCCTCTTCCAGCTTCGAGTCGCGTTCTTTCAGCTGTATATACAAATATTCAGGTATATTAGTACTGAAATATAATCTTTAGCGCTTTACCTTACTTGTCTCAGTTTACCTTCCCAAACAGAAAAATCCATAGGTACACGACTGGATTCGAACCCGCGACCGTAGGATTGGAAGGCGGGGTTACTACCATTAGACCACTAGAGTGAGAAACCCGCGGCTTAATTTTGCACGTATTGACCATGTCTTTCCAGATACTTATATATATATTTTTTGTAAATACACACTTAGAGAATACAATATAACACCTAGACAGAGAACAAACATCTGCGTTCACCACACAAATATTTGTTCTCTACTACCAACTGAGCTAAGAGGCAAGTTTTTTTACCTTACCGACAAGTTCGTAAGGCAGGGCTGCTATTACTAGGCCACCAGAGCTTTTAGTAGTAATATTTCCACTTACCATCTGCGTCAGTTGTTCCCAGTTGTCCGTAATAAGGTCGATACGGTCGCGGATAAGTTGAGCCTCGGCCGGATGTTCGCCTTCGATGGCGCTCGCTTCGCTCTCCAGAGAAGAAATACGAGCTTGTATAGCGGCTAAGTCGCGCTCCATGCCAGACAGACGACGTTGTAGGGTCATCACACCTAGACACATAGGACATTTTAAATAATGAATTCCTGAACCTATAACTGATGTTTTTGTATGAAACACCGTCGATTAAATCGTTACTTAACATTAGGTGAGATTGCGGTCAAACGCAGGCATACAAATTGTAAAAGAAAACAAGTGATCTAGTTTTAAAAAACGTTCAATATCTAGCTAGTTTAATCAATTTTGTCAGAAACTCTGGCATTTTAAAAGTAAAATGTTTACTCAAATAGTTTTCATAGTACGCAGACAGGCATTATTGTGCCTCCTCTACAATGAACTCTAAGCTGAACTAAACTTTAAAGAAATCAGAACAATAAATTGCCGTACCAAAAAAACTTTCAAAAAACAAGCCATACAAACAATTCCCATCTCTTACCAACAAGTAGTGTCAAAAAGAGACAGAGCTATTCACGATATTAAAGTGTACTTACCGTTGAGATCCATCTCCAGATTGTCGGTCTGTTGCAGGATGCGTTTCTTGTCTTCGATCCACGACACAGTCTCTCGGCATTCGATATGGAAGGTCTGGACGCCTTGAGCGGACTTGAGCTCATCCTTCTTGGCTTCAGCCTGGAAGAAAATATTAGAATAAGTTTTCATGACTAGATAAATAAATATTGTAGACATTCCACACAGTACTATCTAGTCCCAAACTAAGCCGAGCTTGTAGGATGAGAATCAGATTATACTTATATATTTTTTTGTAAATACAAGTTTTGAATACAATATAAAACCCAGACAAAGAACATCTGCGTTCACCACACAAATAATTTTCTCGGTGGGGATCGAACCCACGCTCTCAAGCACTACAATCAATCAAGGTAGAGCCACCAACTACCAACTGAGCTATGAGATCTAAGGCATTGCGAAATAACCTCTGTTTGAGTACAAAAAAACCTGGTTTTGTATTTCATGCTGATGTCATGCTGATAGGTTTCAGTACTGCAAGCTACTGTAATGAGTATGGCGTGTATGGAGAAATAGCAGGTCCAATAGCACTAAAGTACACCCTATTGCTATATAAATACAGATGATAATACCTTCTCGCGCAACGCGCCCCAAGCTCCGTTGAGCGCGGTCTGGCGCTCTTGGATCTTGGGCGCTTGGGGATGCTCCACGTGGATCAGTTGTCGCGCCAGTTGGTTGACGACCGCCACGCGAGAAGCGTTCGCGTTCATTTCCTTGTCGAAGCCGTCGTATCTGTACAAAGATAATATGCTATGCGTTATACTAATTCACTATGAAATATACGCACTTTTGCCCGGTTCGCAGATATGCACTGCCTACCTTTAGAGTCACACGTCACCTAAAAACTAACCAAGTTATTATTACTATTACTACTAGCCGTACTGTCCCACTGTTGGGCAAAGGCATCCCCCTATTTTCGCCAGTCACTACGATCTTCTGCTTTAAGTTGCCAGTCCCGCTCATAAGCATACAGCTCGTCCCTCCATCTCATACGACGCCGCTTTACTATGTCAGACCTCCATTCGGTAGTGGTTTTGGCCCACAGGTGTGCATGCGATGTTTCTCCGCTATCCATTGGTCGGCGGCGCCTGCCTCCGCGAGTAGTTTGAACAGGGAGAGTGCGTCTAGCAGACGTTGTTATCTCGGCTAGACTTACCTGTGCTTCATGATCTCGACGTCATCGATATCCTTGGGAGGCAGCATGGTGTCCAGCATGCGATGTTTCTCCGCTATCCATTGGTCGGCGGCGTCTGCCTCCGCGAGTAGTTTGAACAGGGAGAGTGCGTCTAGCAAACGTTGCTTGCGCAGTCGCGCTAGTTCGGCCAGCTCGTTGTGACGCGAGTCGATGGCGGCGAGACGTTCTCGTACTTCGGCGCTGTTCGCGTCTTCGGGGGTAAGCTCTTGAGCCTGTTATGTACAAATAAGAAAAGCTGAGCAACTTAGGACTTCGAATTAGGATAGCTTTAAGACGTTTGACAGTTCCCTTGTATGAAGGCGAAAACGAATCATTGAATGCAACTAGAACTCTATTCATCTTTATAACACGGCAAACAATAATGTTCGCATTACGAAGTCATCTTTTTTGAATATTCAGAAAAACTGTCACAATCCAAAAATTAAGTAATTAACCTGTTGTTTGAGCTGTTGAATAACGTTAGCGTAGTTCTTAAGCTCGTCGGTGACATCCTTGTGTTTCTTCAACAAGCTCTGTACTTGAGCCTCGTCCACTCCCGTGTCTTCCGAGGAAACCAATCTGCAAAGAATATTATATATTGCATAATACTGATCAAGGAAAGGGAGGGACGCTCTGCGGTGGGACGATCCAGGCTAAAATAAATGTGAATGGATTGTAATGTGCCGCTACCTACAAGACTGTTGTGTGAGTGAGTTGAATTTACCTGAGCGTATCTAACATCCAGTTATCGATATCGTCAGCATCCACGAACACTTGATGGTATCGCACGGCGGCGTCCAACCGGTGCTTGCGCAGAGATACCACATCGAGAAGGTGGTTCCATTGAGACAAGATGTCGCGGAGACGTTCCTGTGGAAACATGTATTATAAACACCTGCTCCCGACTTTTATCCTCAAGCAAAGACTTTCTCTAAATCTTACTTTACTGTGTAAATTATTTTTTAATTTACTGGGTAGCCATGGGGATCCATGGCCTTAAAAGGGCCTGTCGATAGCTTGATTTTTATTTTTAAATTCCCATGGTTTTGCAAGGGTTAACTTATTTTGAATACTACACCTTTTGGGAGAAAATGATGGGAACAATCACAAATATTAGTGGGCAATGGTGTGGTGGATAAAATATAGCTGTCTCCGTTAATCCAGTTAATAAGAAAGAGACGGCAACTTTTTGAGTGCTGTCACATCACTACATTTTAGGAGAATGAAGCCACACAGTTCTTTTTGCCGTGTCACTAGTCCTTTAGAAAAAAAGTAGAGAGAGGATTTTAAGTGCGTTTCGAAGAGGAACCTTTTGTGAACTTAAAACACAGAATTGACACAAATTCGAAATGCGAAGAAAAAACATCGTGAGGAAACCCGCGGTTTAGCCAGATCCGCACATATTGACCATGTCTTTACTGTCGATTAGGCCGACTAAGCTGTCAGGATGGTATAGGTGCTCCTGTCCCAGGCAGGGGGGGGGGTCTATGTATTGCTTATTTTGGATGACATGGGGGGTAGGGGAGTCTAGATGATGATTACGTCATCGGTAGTAAAATTACTTTTTTACACGAATGGCAACCCTTACATTGTCTTTGCTTGAAAACGAAACGTATTTTCAGGGATTCCCGCAAATAATGCATATGTTTAGGCACTCGCTTTAGAACCGAGTAAGGGAATTACCGCGCGCTTTTCACTTGTCAAAATATTCTCTGTCAGTCTCCATAGGTACTAAATCTTTTTTCTTATTTTTTAAACCATAATTATAATACCTATTTAAAAACGACGTTGATACCCTGGGAGCGGGGAAGGGCTCTCGTGTGGGATGCTACATGTGTCGACACGTTAGCCCCTTCCCATCTCAGCGGTTCGGTTTTAAGGGCTGGAGCCGCGGCGGAGGCCGCAGAAGAGGCCAAGCGGCGCAAGTATGTGACGCTTTCTAGCGACTACATATTTGTGCCGCTTGGTTTTGAAACTTTTGGTCCATGGGGTCCCAGTACAAAAAAAAATTTTAAGCAATTGTTTCCTCGGCTGGTCGACGCCACTGGTGACAAGAGGGCTGGCTCTTTTTTCGCACAGAGAATAGCTATTGCTGTTCAACGTGGGAATGCAGCCAGCGTTCTTGGCACCATGCCTCATGGACACCCACTTTTGTTAGATTTTTAAGGTTTAGTTTTAATTAGTTTTAGTTTTTTTTTTTGTTAATATTATGAATTTTTGTTTTGTTGTTATAAAATTAAAAATAATAGAAGAAGATAATGTTTTCTATATTTAGTAGGTTGGTGTAATTTATGAATTGCCTACTGTAGATATTTAATGCTTATTTTATTTATTTTTTATGTTTATATTTGTGCAATAAAGAATTTTCTAATCTATAAAAAACAATACATCAATAGAAAAATATTTATGAAAGTTTAGGGGGAGGGGGGAGTAATAACTGTAATAAATCTGCTTACGTAATACTTAACGGCCCCATAGGCAAAGGCCTGTTTACTTACTTCAAGAAGTTTGTTTGATGTCATAATATGCGTGTTTGGGTGTGTGTATAGATAGATAGATAGAAAATGCTTTATTGCACACAACAAATTGCCTCATACAATGGGCGGTCTTATCGCTAAACGAGCGATCTCTACCAGACAACCTTTGGATGGAATGGACTCAAGATATTTACAAGGGGACTGTGTGCAAAGAAAGAATAAATAAAAAAAAGCCTTAAAATTTTTGATGTGTAGCTAACATACACACAAAAGAAAGTTAATACATAAGGAGTCTGAAAATACTTATATTATCCATAGAATATAATATTACATACTATACAATTTCACATATACCTACTTATAAATACATACCTATTTAAATACATAAACACATGTATACCTGAATCTTATCAGCACCGAAGTGCCCTTGCGAGATGAGTTCGTCTCCTAGGGCCGCCACGCTCATGAGTTGGAGCTCGTGAGCCGTCACGTCGGCCTCCAGAGCTTTGTGCTTCGATATCAGCAGGTACACTGTGTAAACAAAGGCTTATTCAATCTTCTAAATATATAAAACCCTTACGTTACTGACTGACTGACTGACAATCAACGCACAGCCTAAACCGTAAGTCCTAGAAGCATCAAACTTGGAGGATATGTTCGTTTTTTAGCATAAGGATGCACTAAGAAAGGAAATTGGAAAATTATTTCCCTAAGCGGAGAAAAAGAGGAAAAACTTTTAAAAGAAAAATCAACGCGGCGTAACGGCTGCGGGGCGAGCGAAGCCGTGGGCGGCCGCTAGTACTCAATATATTTATTCAAAATCATAATCATATCAAGATATTCAGTAGTAGCACAAGGATCATTTTGAAACGTCTTAAAGCTAGGTGAGTCTAGGTGCCAGTTCCACGCGACCAAGCCAAGAAGAACCGGCAACAAACTACGGCTTGGTTCCGTTTCTTTGTATATATTTTGTATTTGAAGAATAGTTAACGAAGAATATGAATTTTCCACCCCTGGTGGCTGTATGAGGCGACAACGGAAGGAGACAGGCCAGCACTACTTCTTATTTATTTAATTCTTTATTGCACCAAAAATACGTGACAATAGGAGAGCTTAATGCTAGACAGCATTTTCTACCAGCCAACCTTGACACTTTACTTCTTGAGTCCATCACACTAATTTCAGAGAAGTAGAGCTCTTTGTGAAGGGCTCGTCCGGAGAAGTACTACTAGCATGCCTAACACGTTTTGTTTGAGGCTATAAGACTTGTCACCGAGTCTACGGTAAAAGTTGAGTAAACAGCCGCAACCGACGCCACAAATCATCTATAAAACTCACCAGTAGTAAGATCGTGTCCGATATCATCGACCGACACAATCTGTTCCTTCTCCTTAATCCAGTTCTCCTCATCAGCCATGTCCCAGTAGAACTGCCATAGCTTGCGGCTGTCTTCGAGCCGCTTCCTGCGTTCCACGGCTAAGTGGACAAGTTCTGCGTATGCGTTCTCGAGCTGCTGGATACGTTCGACTGTGATCGCGGGATCGCAAGGCCGGTAGCCTCCTTCTTCTTGTTCGAGGAAGCGCTGGGATTGGCCGACAACCACCTGTGATAATTAATGTGTTTAAATTACTGACACGTGAGGCCTCAATTAAAAAAATAAATGTATTTTGAACTATTAGTATTACTATTAGCCCGAATCATTCCATTGTTGAGCAAAGGCCTCCCCCTTAAGAGCGGGTCGTGCGAAAATTTGACATTCTATTTAACGCTGACATACGATTTTCATTAGCGCTAAATAGAATGTCATGTTAAATAGTATATTTTTTTAACACACTAACCCCCGAATACTGAAACGCAACTCAGATTTAAGCACGTCTCAAGCAACGAATATTTGACAGTTTTCAATGAAAATCTGTCAAATATTCGTCGCTTGAGACGTGCTTAAATCTGAGTTGCGTTTCAGTATTCGGGGGTTAGATTCGAATTAATCTCAAATGTATAGTCTACAATTAGTCCTTTTGCGATTTTTAAAATGTCATTTAGTTATTTAGTTATGAATTTTTTAACAACAAATCTCAAATTTTCGCACGACCCCCTCTTAACTAATAATACAGAAACAAATTTAAAAACCATGACATTCGAGAACGAGTTTATTTACGGACGCAGGGCAGTGCAACGTAAGACACGTTCCTGTGCGTGACCTACGCGGTAATGTTTTGTTACAAGCGATGGTTACCACTTGATTTCAGGTGGGCCATATGCTTGTACCATCAGCTATTTGAATAAAAACAAGGCTGGCAGGTTTGGATTGTGGTTACTAAAATGCGGTATTTGTCCCATGATTCGTTTCGAGTATGTATGAATTTGCAACATGCAACATTTCTTCTTCTTTCTTTCTTCTTGTTCGAGTTAAGATTCTTGAGATGAATATAAAAAGCACTTAAAGATAAAAACTTTGAGCTTCAAGAATATCAAGTAACATGTTACTTCACAGTTTGCCGTTAAAATAAAATTCCGGAAACCATTAATATTTTTATCGCATCGTGATAATAATGGTTATAAAAAAGTAGAGTATTCTGGGTATATTTACAGTTCCTACTCTCACTGTTCCCGCTAATTTGCATGCTACAGATACAGCAGACACAGACCGGTTTACTGGCAACATAATTTTTACTCACTATACTTACCTAGCTACCTTTTTTATTGACACTATAAGACGTTCATAGAAAGGCTGCGTTTTTAATATTTCCCAAACCCAGAAGCTTCAAACCTACGATACCTCGGCAAATTTTTATAATCCGCACTTGATGTGCGGGCTGGTTTTTCCGCAAGTAGGCCGTTGGCGGGACCTTTTTGCGTGACCCTTCACACGTGTTGCTCGAACTTTTTTAGGTTCTACGACACGGTTTCCTCATGATGTTTTCCTTCACCGTTTTGAGAGTACTGGCATAGTGCACATACATTTTTCGACAGAAAAACTCATTGGTACACGACTGGATTTGAACCCACGACCTTCGGATCGGAAGGCGGGGCCGCTACCACTAGACCACCAGTGCTCTCACCTACCAAATCAAGTAGAACTTCTTGGACTAAACACTCACCTTGACTCGTTCCCCAAGCACATTGATATCAGCTTCCACCAAGGCGTGCTTCTGCAGTAGATCCTCGACGCCCATCAGATGTTTGCCGTAGTCGTCTGTCAGCAGACGCATCTTGATCTCTTCCATTGAGTCCAGGATATACAGCATTTCCTGGGGAAGAATAACTTTTTGTACAAACATACAAACGTGGACTTTCTTGTTTTAGAATAAGTACAGCCAAAACATCACGAAATTGATTGATATGTTCACTTATTTATTTGAGCATTTGCATGTATAATTTAGTTTGCAATGCTACACATCCCTAAAAATTGCGTGTTTTTTGTTGTGTTATATCAGCTATCTGGTTCCCATAATACAAGCTCTGCTTAGTTTGGGGTTAGTGTTGTGTGAACCGTTTACAATATTTATATTCAAAGCATTACAAAAAAAAGTATTTTATGTATTACTAGCGGCCGCCCGCGGCTTCGCTCGCCCCGTTACCGTTCCCGTTGAAAAAAAAAAAAAAATTTTTTTGAACCTTCTCTGGACCACCACAAATCATTCAAGACCAAAATCAGCCAAACCGTTCTCGAGTTTTAGCGAGACTAACAAACAGCAATTCATTTTAATATATCAGCTTTCTGGTTCTCATAGTACTAGTTCTGCTTAGTTTGGGGCTAGATAGTGCTGTGTAAATTGTCCACAATATTTATTTATTTTACCTGGAAGTTTTGTTGCAGCTGTAGAGAAAGCTCCAAACGCGCTCGTCTTGCGCGCAGTAACTCTAGAAGATACGCCCACAGACGTAGCACGTTGTCGCGCCGCGCACACACTCGCTCGATGTCATGATATCTGTACACAGGAACAAGCAATCACCACATAAGTTAAGAGCGGGTCGTGCGAAAATTTGAGATGCGTTTTTAAAAATTCATAACTAAATAACTAAGTGACATTTTAAAAATCGCAAAAAGACTAATTGTAGACTATAACATTTGAGATTATTTCGAATTTAAGTGTGTTAAAAAAATATACTATTTAACATGACATTCTATTTAACGCTAATGAAAATCGTATGTCAGCGTTAAATAGAATGTCATGTTAAATTATGAATTTTTTTAAAACGCATCTCAAATTTTCGCACGACCCGCTCTTAAGGATAGCGCATGAATACAGATTGAAGAAGACTTTTTCGGGATAAAAAGTATAATTATGTCCTCTTGGTTCTAAGCTAACTTTCCACCAATTTTCAGCCAAATCGGTTAAACCGTTCCTGAGCTAAAAATAGTGTAACTAACACGACTTGTTTTATATATACAGGATGTTACAAAACTACCCGTAGAGCCAAAAGGAGGTTAAATGGGGGCTTTTAACGAGTCCATTCACAATATGTATGTATATTTTTATTATTATTATATTTTTTTATTCACATTTATGAATGAGAAATCGAAAAACTATTAAAGTAGACAATTATTAGGTAAAATAGGTACGTAGTCCTATCTGTTAAATAATCTTACTAGGGTTTTGGCTCTGATAATTTATCATATTTTTTACGGGTATTTTGTAACACGTTGTTTTGACTTGCATAAGTGTACACAAGCTTTTAAAGTATGTAAAAACTTGGGAGGAACTCATACGGTTTTTTTTAATGTAAATGATAACAAGCTTACAGCCTACTTGATGGTAGCGGGCACCGAAACCCAAGAATCTTAAATGACAAACTTATGAATAGATATAATAAGTACCCTCTCTGATGACGAAGAATTGATGATATAACTCACCTCTCAGCCTGCAATTCAGAGCACACAGCGACCACTGCTTGGACGCGCTCCTCGTAAGCGAAGATATCAGTTTCAATGGCTTCGTGTTTCTTAGCCGCCGCTTCAACAGCCGCGAGGTCGAAGCCGAAGTTGTCCTGGCTGACGAGACGCTGGTTCTCGGAAAGCCATGTCTCACGCATCTGAGCTTTGCGGTTGAATCTGAAAGGTTTCGATAAATTATGAAACTGTTCGTTTTTAACGGTTTTAAGGAATGAATCCTAAAAAAACAATACATTTTTATAGGCTGCACTGCATTTGTAACTCCAAACTACTCGTCCCAACACTTCAGTGAAAATGTTTGTGATAAGTAGTAAGAAGAGGACTGTATTGGGAAGAAGTTAGCAGCCGTAACACAGGATCTACCTAGCACGGCTGATAAACTATATATATAGTATCACTAGATGGTAGGCATCTTTCCAAGGTAACTTAGTATGTTGTTTGATTGTTATTAATAAGGTCTAATGTATCTAGTGTTAACCGATTTTGGGAATAGGACATCCCTAATTGGATCAGGCGACGGGACACATCCCTAGAGTAGAAAGAGGAAGAAGGGAGAAGATGGGTCGTAATGCGTAGGTGTATTGTTTGCCGGGTAATAAAGTAAAACAAAGTTGTAGCTCTATTCACTGAAGAGTTTTCGCCGTATCACTAGTTACTAGATAAGTATCCCTGAATAAACAAGCTTTACTTCTCATAAAAAATACTATGAAACTCACCTCGCAGCCAGCTGTTCCAGCTTCTCCTGTCTGATCAGTTCCTCACGCAGAGCCAACTCTCGCTCATGCTCGGATTTCTCCAATCGCTCCCAGGCGCGGTTGATATCGTGGATCATTTTACCCTCTTTAGGTGTATAGGGCTTTTGGTTAGCTGCTCGCATGCGGGATTGCAGCGTGAACAATAGTACTTCCAAGTTGCCTTTCTCAACGAACCTGAGGGATTAGTTTGAATTAACGTGGTGTATTGGTGTGACGAAACGTAGAGCCCACTGTCTGCAGACTTTTTCGGGATGATGATAATGAACGTGGTGTATTCGCACCACACTGAGACTTCACTAGGTTTTCATTATTTAGTAAGAAGGATCATACAAAAATGGTAGCAACCTAGACACGCATTTCTTGCGTGTCCTAAATGTGGTGCTTAGATGAAGTTATTTTATCTCCTTGAACATGAGGAACCCAGACATGTTGTATTGAATAATTTGTATTTGAGGGTTTTCATTAGCCAAATTAAAGTATTTTTTACTTTTTTGAATAAAATGTACTGATTACTATATACACTGAAATAATTTTAATATCCTTTCTCAATTATTGGGATTAATCATTCATGCTTTTATTCGTTTGAAACTGGATTTTAAATACAAATAAGTGCTGGAGGTCGGGATATAGAATCTCTCGTCCAACACACCTTACCTACTTTTGTTTCTGTGCCTACAAGTTAAATATTGCTCCTATTTTTTAGAATAGAAAGATATTGTTCTTGAACCTCGTTTGTACTTTTTTATAAAATAAATCATTTGAATTTTGAAAATAAAAACTTACTTGGGTGGTTTCTCTACCGTGCGGTAGTTGGCGAACTGAATCAGCTGTTGACGGACGCCTTCGAGAGAGTTCGCGAATGTTCTGTCGCCGAGAGCCTCGATCGTGCGCTCGATCCATTGCAGAAGATCGCTGTCAAATAGATGGCAAGTTAGTTTTTACATACAAACAGACGACGTTATTATACTCGTATATCAAGCTGAAAAACTTGGAAATGGCTGCACGAATTACCACGCCTCTTCCCACGTAAAAGCCTTATTGTGGCTTGTATAGTAGATACTTTTCTCAAATAATGCGAGGAAATTAAAACTAAGTAGTACTATTTAAACTCATTTGGCCAAATACGTCAAACAACGAACAACACTATTTTTTCTCGCGTTGAAGTGTTCATTTGTTTTTTTTCAACATACAGCAAGTACAGCAATTTCGATTTATCCCGAACAAGTTTGTCAAAATAATGCTCAATTTTCCGAGCATGTTTGAGAACAAGTGAAGTTTAAAAAACTTGAGAAACCGACTTCATAGCCAAACTGCTATACCGATTTTGATGAAATTTATATGTGACCCATTTGGAAGTGCCTTTCAAATACAACCGAATTGAGAAACCTCCTTTTTTATTTAAAGATGGTTAAAAAGAAGTTTGAACGGAGTGTTGTCGTACCTTGTCAGTGACTCGTATTCCTGCTGCATCTTGTCGTTCTCCATGGCGATCCCGACGACCTTGCCGATTCTCTTGCCTTGCACTGTCTCCTGCTTCAGCTTGCTGAAGTAGTGGTAGTACGTCACCACATACGTGATTATCGATTTCTCGTCGGGGTGGTCCACGGCAATGTCTGAAAAGAGTTTAATAGTTAGCTTTTTTTATTTATTTCTATTGATAAGTACCTAGATGAAACTTAATTTTTCTGAATGTTTCTTAAACAGCTCAATTTGGAACCATGTTTTGAGTTTTATTTCAAAACTAGCTGAACCATGCCCACTTCATTGGGCGACTACCAAAAGTCTTCATTTTTAGGGTTAATATAAAGCCTATAAACACTCAAAAATAACGTGGCTTTCTATTGACACAAGAATTTTCAAAATTGGTTCGGTAGATCCAGAGATTACCCCTACAACTTTATAAACTCACAAACTTGATTTCTATAAAATATAGGATCTGCCTGGAGCTATAGCTATCTTCAAACTACCATTTCTTTACTGAAAACAGATAAAATTAACACTGAATAGCTATTATTTTTTTATTTAAATTTAGTCACTGACTGTATCAACGCTTAGCTATCTTTTGACTGGCTATCATAATTAATGATCCTAAACCAAAGTCCCATGTAGATTCAAATTCTCACCTTCAGCGTCCAAGAGCTTGGTAAGCCCTAGTTTCTCCTCAGCAACGTTGAAAGCATTGTTTAAGTTGTGCATAGGATTGTTTCTATGCAGCTTCTCGAACTGTATTAGGTCGGGTCTGAAAAAAAAGATTGATCTCAAATACTGTCTTCTTCCTGCCCTTATCCCACTTTATATGTTCTCCTCTTCCATTCTCCTCTATCAGCCGTTATCTCTGTATTCACTTCTTTCTTATCCATGTCATCTTTCACACTGTTCATCCATCTTTTCGTTAGCCTTCCTCTACCCAAATATACATCTACATTCATACTTATCACTCTACTAGTTACATGACTTTCATCCCTCCTCATGATATTTTAACACAGTATTGATATCAAATGCTGTAAAAAAAAACTCTTTCCAAAAACAACCCGGTTTATTGCTTGGATCAAATTTTAAATTAGTAGGAGAGATTGGTATTCCAGAAATAGCATAAAACATCAATATAAGCCTGAACATGTCCACTGCTTGAAATAGTTCTAAATTAGTCCATATTTGAAGTATTTTGACATAGTCAACACGCTTGACAACGAATTAGTGACCTCAGGTATTGGTGACCTCAGTATTATAAATAAATATATTTGTTTACATTTTTTACCTTTGCCTATAAGTGGAGTCCACCGTTTACGTCTTTTCGATAAGATTAGGAGCCATTATCGGGATCCGACGAACTATTGGCTTTGCGTGACAAGAGGCGTCATAGAATTCCACACACGATGGAAAGAGACAGGTGGATATTCACCGAGTTTTCCCAAACACTAACTTACCTGTCATCATCTTCCTGCCCTTATCCCACGCTAAGTGGGGTCGACACACCAGGTTTTCTTCTTCCACTCACCTATGATTCGTCATCTCAGTGCTCACTCCTTTCCTGCTCATGTCATCCCTGACGCATTCCATCCATCTTATCTTTGGTCTACCTCTTCTTCTATAACCAGTCTAACTTACCTGTGTTTATGTATAATAGCGTTGAAGGCCAGTCCATCACGCCACGAGGTGGTAAAGTTGCGTACATTGACGTTGTTGTAACCAGCTGTCTTCATTTGACACCACAGCAGGAGAGCATCCTTCGCGGATTTAGTCTCCTTGTTGTCTGTCTCTTCGATCGTTATGTCTTGGATCTGTTAGAGCGGGATGGCTTTAGTAAATTTTGGGTACTTGAGAAGGATAGCTGTAGATTAGCAGTTCGGAAATGCAGTATTCTCCAGTACTTTAAGTATGTAGCTTCAACTTGCCACCATGTACTTGAGATCTTGACAATGTCTAAGGGAGAGTTATGTCCAAACGTTACATTTGGCTTTTTTTAACTGCCCTATAAGAAGGGTTTACCTAATAAGAAATGTTTTTCGCCGAATTCATAAAGCCCTCCACAATTATTTCACACTGTCCCAGGCACTAAAGCGTCCCGTAAGCAGGGGTATGAGGAAACACCAGTTGCAATATAAATCTACCTAGAGGATCTAAAGCTTATTTTAACTTGATTTCTGAATCACAAAGATTTTTATAATGACCCAAAAGTTAAGAGCCGTGCGGCAGGAAAACCCGCGACCTTCCTCTTGGTACGGGGCTGCGCTGACCGCTACGCCATCGGATCCCAATCACACTCGACGAATAACTCTTAGGCACTGTTAGGCACTAACGCGACCGCGATGATATACTTGGAAGCCTTGGCCAAACAATAATAAGCTTGTTACAGAAGCCTGTATGCCTAAGTTATAAAGGGGTTGGTTAACATACTTGGAAGCGCAGAATGATAGTCCAGATGAGACCGAGGTTAAGCCTCGGGTTTCCGTCGACGATGTCATGGGATCCCATGTTCTCCAGGTGCACTCTCTGCTCACGGAGGAACTGCAGTGCTTTGTCCACGTTTTCAAGGCAGTGGATACGCATCTTGCCTTTTGTTGGACGAGGCTGAAACAATAGCATGTTATCTATAGTATACTAGCTAGACTACTAGAGAGGGAAATCGAGAATGTTCAAAATTGTAGTTCTTCTTATCGTGTCACTGGTTCTTTTAAACGAGTGTAGTCAAAGGATTATAAGTGCGCCTCAGAGAGGCTCCTTTCGTGCACTCGACACATGTTTTCGAAGATATGTGTAACATAATTATATTTTCAACAGTGGATACTAATATTGCCTTTTGTTGGACTGAAATAACCAGTTATCGTGATAGTAGAATGTAGAGAAATTCGGTGGATGGAGAATTATCAAAATAATTGCTCTTCCTCAAAATGTAGTAGTAGATCTCTTTGTGGAGGAATACTACCACCGTGACTATTTCTGCCGTGAAGCAGCATTGCTGTGTTTCGGTTTGAAGGGTGTGGGTGCCGGTGAAATTACTGGCATGAAGCTGAACATCTTTATGCCTCAAGTTGATGGACGCTGGGTGAGTGACCATTGCCATACGCTTCTCTATCAGTTAGTTGTATTTAAAAAAATATGTATGAGGAAGATCTTTATATTTCACGTAAACAGTGGACTTTTGAGGCTATCGTTTACAATTTACATTTTCAGATCGGGCAGGCCCTTTCTAAGATCTAACCATCATTTATTTCTTGAAATAAAATGAAACCACTCTTCTTAAAATAAATGAATTAAGTAAGTACCGTTTTTGATAATATATTTTTGAAGGGGAAAAAGTTTATTTCCGCGGGCAAATCTACTGATTTACATAATAACTGTGAGCTGGATGTAAATGAGCAGGTTTCACTTACATTTTCCGTATTTGCACACTTCGCCTGGCTACATTATTACAATCACAGGCCCTTGCTTGTTGGTCTAAAACCAGGTCAAGCGAAAAATAAAGATTTAAACTTAATATGAGCGTACAGTACACTGAACTTTCTTTTACGTAAACAGAAATATTTCAGCTAAAAATCATCATCAGCCTGTTAAATTACACCTCTGGACATAGGCCCCTCCCTCCTTCCTTTTACATTTTCATGTAGAACGATTCTGAGCCCAAAACTATACAAGCAACGACTAAAAATGAACTGAAAATATGAAGTCATTAACTAAAAGCATTTGAGTTATTAAAAGAACTATTACTTAGTATACTAACACTGAGCTCTTAGTACTAAAGCTATTTCTCCTAGTGAGTAATTCTTTACTCTCCGATTCATTCCAATTTAGGATTTCATGGTTATGTATAAAAAATTATAGTTTAAAAAACTAAAAAAAACGCTTTTATAACAAATTGAACTAAAAAGTTAAAAATAAAACTGTAATAATCAATTGAAAAATTTATATTATTGTACAAAAAAGCGTGGGGTGCTTTTATAATAACTTCAGATATAATAAACTATTGATAAAATATTTACAACAATCAAAATCAAGCCCCCCACGCTTTTTGCACAATAATATAAATTTTTCAATTGATTATTACAGTTTTATTTTATAACTTTTTAGTTCAATTAGTTATAAAAGCGTTTTTTTTTAGTTTTTTAAACTATAATTTTTTTTTTACTTTTTAGTTTTTTTTCTTTTTAGTTTTTTTTATTATTGCATTGTCATCGACCTTTGACAGGTGTGCAAAGTTTGAATCAAATCTGATCGTTCAAAGTAGGACAAAATCGAGCTCAAAGAGGTCGGTTACATACATACATACAGGTGAAGCTAATAAAAGCGTTATAAATAAATTATAGTTTAAAAAACTAAAAAAAAAACGCTTTTATAACTAATTGAACTAAAAAGTTAAAAATAAAACTGTAATAATCAATTGAAAATTTATATTATTGGACAAAAAGCGTGGGGTGCTTTTTATAATAACTATTGATAAAATATTTACAGCGTGGGGTGCTTTTTATAATAACTATTGATAAAATATTTACAACAATCAAAATCAAGCCCCCCACGCTTTTTGTACAATAATATAAATTTTCAATTGATTATTACAGTTTTATTTTTAACTTTTTAGTTCAATTAGTTATAAAAGCGTTTTTTTTTTAGTTTTTTAAACTATAATTTATTTTTTACTTTTTAGTTTTTTTTTTCATATTTTTGCATTGTCATCGACCTTTGACAGGTGTGCAAAGTTTGAATCAAATCTGATCGTTCAAAGTAGGTTTTTTATTATTTTTTTTATTTCTTTTCATTTTTTTTTTTTTTTTTCATATTATTTCATTGTCATCGACCTTTGACAGGTGTGCAAAGTTTGAATCAAATCTGATCGTTCAAAGTAGGTTTTTTTTATATTTTTTTTATTTCTTTTCATTTTTTTTTATTTTTTTTTTCATATTATTGCATTGTCATCGACCTGTGACAGGTGTGCAAAGTTTGAATCAAATCTGATCGTTCAAAGTAGGACAAAATCGAGCTCAAAGGGGACGGTTACATACATACATACATACATACATACATACATACATACAGGTGAAGCTAATAAAAGCGTTATAAAATAGGTATATACCTTCATCACAAATCTCCTTGAATTATGAATGGTCTTCTAATAATTCAGTATGTTTCAGTACAGTTAGAAAAAGGATTTAACAAAGAAGTACTCATTCGTTCGCTGCTAAAGGCATAAACATTGAATTTTGTTATGGTTTCGCTAATTTTAACACTGGCCCAACAAACGGACGTTGAAGGTTATCGATTTATTTCAAAGGTTACCATTTAAGAAAGGAAGTTGCGATTTCATTTATTGATTATCGAGTATTTGTTTTATATTCTTAACCTCAACTAAATAGCTATCAACAGTAATTTTAAGAACTATTCAAGTTCAAATCAGCAAAATCGAAAGCACAGATGATTTTTACCGATTTTTATATAAACTTTGCCTTTTGCTACAACTCGAGCATACACCACAACTAATTTTACACTTCCTAACACAAACACGATAAATCATTGTTCATGATTAGGAGACAGTGAGTTTCACTCAAATTCGAGGTGAAACCTTGATGGAGCATCAGAGTTGCGATCCTAGCAGTTTGATAGGATACATTCGTCATGTTTTTTTTATAAAACATGATTTTTGCATGAATAAAAACTCGTTTTATCGAGAAAGATTTTTGTTTATCGTTGTTTCTGGGGCACAGTCGCCTATAGGAAAATGTCAGGTACAGAAAACACTTACCAGTCTCTCTCCAGACAGCACCTCGAGCAGTTTGATGAGGTTCTTGCCATCACGCATGTCCACGTACAGGTCGCCGATACGGCACCCGACGCGGACCAAGTGAGAGTTCACCCATTTCTGGAACGTCTTCTTTTGCACGCTCTCTCGTTCGTCTGCGGAGTGACATCATAATTTAATTTAAAAATTATCAATGTTTTCAATCGAAATTAAACTTTTAATTCACTGAAACAGCACATAATAACAACTAAAAAGATACATAGAATTTCCATCTAACCAAAAAAATGCTTATATATTGGGCACTATTTGTGATGATAAATAAACGGACCTGCGAGCCCCAAAAAATAATGCACATAGTACAACTTCATTGAAAAAAGTAAAGTAAAACAATAAAGAATGTTAACACATCAACAGCCAGTGAGGTCGACCGCGGTGCGGTGACCAGATGGCCGGCCTTACTGCTGGCCTGGCTGCTGTCTTCAGGAGTGGGCGCCCGTCCGGGGCCGTCGCCGCCATTGTAATAACTCCAGAGGAACAATACTAGACCAAGGTGTTGTGTTCAGTAAGTTATATCTTGGTAATTCGAGACGAGGATCGGATTGCTTTTCGCATGCTTCAGAGCGGAAAGCTCAGTCCTAGATGTGCAACATGCACATTGCAGTTTTAGTTATTTTTTTATTTTTATTCATATAAATCATAATGTTACAATCATCATCATCCACAGTTCGACTTCACCCACTGCTGGGTATAGGCCTCTTTCTGTATGTGCCACTGTTGACGGTCTTGTGCTAGTCTCATCCAGGTCTTGCCCGCGATGTTCGCCATATCGTCTGCACATCTTGCCACAGGTCAACCGGCGGCGCTTCTATACCCAGTTCTTAGACGCCATTCAGTTAGCGCCTTACTCCACCTGCCATCACCTCGCCTTGCCAGGTGTCCAGCCTAGCTCCATTTTATTTCCATTATTACAATTATAAACAAAAATTATATGATAAGCGATCCAGCACTCATTATAACCAGCACCAATCACACGGTAAATACCGCAGTTTAATGATGAGGAAACACTGTTCAAATAGCTTCACTTCACAGTTTATTAAATATTTTACCGATAATTTAAACATTATTTTACTCGTTCAAATCCAATAACAATTCACCAGCTTTATCAGAGAACTAACCTCGAAGCTCCAAAACGACCTTGTCATAGTACACTTCCAACCCAGGCACTTCTATATCAACACCCTTTTTAATCAGCTCGTAGCAATCCGTAGATGTCATGTCGCCAGCTCTGCGGCGACTGGTCCGCAGCCCAGTACCCAGCCAGTATTGAGCGAAAGACGGGAAGAATTAGAGCGACTAAATTCAACAACCAGCGGATAAGGATATTCGATACGATACCAACGCTTCAGATGTCAACAACTTTTTGACCGGTTTATTTATTAGCTCATTTTATCAAGTTTTCACACGATTAGACGTCAATTTTATGAATAAATCCCAGTGTATTGAAGATAGAAAAAAAGTGGAACACAGGTTAAACCGTAAATATAGTAATTTGATAACTGAGAAAAACCGTGCGTGTTCAGATAGCAACACTTCACTCTGATAACGAAAACTACTTTTCAAGAGGCACTAAAATAATATTCAGTCGCGAGGAGCCGTATATTGAACAGCACTACGATTTAAAAGGAAAACTGGAAATCGTGGTTACTAACTATTGATGTTTCCTTTTATAATAATTATACACTCGCCTGCAAAAATAATGGGTAACCTTTGAAAACAGCAATATATTCAAGAACTGATAACTTCTATTGCTTATGAAATTAAAACAAAAGAGGTTATGTGGACTGTATGCAACCCAGTGATTCAATTCAGACTTTTGGATTATTTTTTTTTAAATTGTGTATAAATATGGGCTTGTATGTACTCAATTCGAGTAATTTGTGAAAGTCATGCCTTTGACTTTGGAAGAACGCACGAGAATTCTATTCATTTTTAAATTAATAGATGTCAAATGTGTAATCAAACTTAGTTTATTTTATGTGTAATAAAATTTTCTTTCAGATCCTTTTTAATTTAAAGAGCTTGCTTTTGTGGTTTCAACGTTATTTCGAGTTAACTAGGTGACCCTTTATTTTTGCGGGCGAGTGTACATATTTATAAATAATACAAATAAATATAAATATCCTGCCAGTGATGTCATACCAAAAAACTAATTTAGTATTTAATAACTATCCAACATGAGGTAAAATATTCTGCCGTTAACGAAATAAAAACATTATTTTAGGGGAAAAATTACAAAAAATGGAAGCCCTAAGACTATTCCATAATAATATATTACTATTCCATGTCTCTTGACAGAAATAAGCAAGGTTAATCATAAGCAATTTAAAATGCAATCCATCTCTAATTCTGACTGGCCTCTAGCTCAGTTGGTAGTAGCTCTGCCTTCTGCGCCGTAGGTCGTGGGTTCGATCCCCACCGAGAACAAATATTTGTGTGGTAAACATAAATGTTTGTTCTCTGTCTGGGTGTTGTATTGTATTCTAAGTATGTATTTACAAAAAAAAATGTTTTCAAGTATTATATCAGCTATCTGGTTCCCATATTACAAGCTCTGCTTAGTTTGGGGCTGGGTAGTGTTGTGTGAATTGTCCACAATATTTATTTATTATTTATTTATTAATTAATGTGTCTTCCAAAGTTCAATTAATGTTTAACATTTTTAACATCGATTCACGCAGAGGAGTGAGTAGTGATAAACGGCAAGAACTTTGTCATAAAAACATAGATTTAAAAGATTGTGGAAAAAATACTGAGATAACAATTTATTGATGCCCGAACGACTGGGAGCTAAAAGAAGACTAGGTAAGTATACTATACAAAACATTTAGAAGAAGATATTCTGCGGCCTATGGTTGGAACAGAGTAAACAAGGATTTCAAGTGAACGTGGCCAGGCAAAACGTTAAGAAGTTAAGAAAACGTTGACGAAGAGGTGATTGTCCGAGGGCTCCTGTTTACTGTTGATATTTGAGAAAAGTCTAAAGCCATGAATAATGATAGAAGTAAACAGAAGCTAATCACCAGTAAGTCAAGTCAGGCTGCAAATGCTCCCGATAAAAAAACATGAACAGCATTTGGCATTTCATCCTAGCAAGCAATTCAACATAAAATACAGTAGACATAACGTGGAAGGTATTTACCTGCTAACGCTTTGATGCGCGATCGTTCGAATAGCCTCGACGACGAATTACCGCCATCGTACTCGAACTCGTCGATGATCTCTTGTCCGTGGCCGACGGATGGGTCCCAGCGGGACACCGATATGTCGGTCGTCATCACGACCAACTGTACGTCACCACGCCACGCTCAACTAATCTGAAACAAGGAGAAGCATTGTCAATAACTTCTGCGATAGCTTAGAACCAAAGAGTTGCGTGCACTTCACTTTCTGCATCACATTCACAACAAATACCAAATGGCTTCGCACTCCACGCCCAAAATACATACGACCAAACTGCATAGCTTCATACTTATTGTTATTTGATATGACATCACTTCGCCGGTGATAAGATTAGATAAAAAAAATCAAGTTTCTTGAAGCCGCACCTGAACGAAGACATTAATTCAATTTGAACTGGTTATTAGTGTTTATTAAATCAACGAGATATAAAATAATGAAATGAACGAGTACCTAGGTCCCTATACTTCTAAGAGGAGTAAGGGATTGCAAAAAAACTGTCATATTGCATAGTATGTGCTAAGCAATCCTTAGGCGTTCCTTTCAATAATTATCACTCGTATGCAAGTGTTACCTGAACTGCAACCGTTACGAAATTAAACCATTTAGTAATATTACCACTGTTTGTTCGATATGTTGCGTAGAGTCTTATGCGTGACTCACAAATACTCGGGGTGTTAAATTTGTAACTGCTCGATTTGTTATAGAAAACACTTCCTTATTCTTTAACAAGTTGATAATCTCATGTGATCGTGATCCGTGATCTCCTGATGTGTCGTAGTTTATTTTTATATTTGTTAATCTCCATCTTACTTATAATAAGGTATTTTTATAAGGATAGTAATTATAAGGTGCCTTTTATCTCAGAAAACGTTGGGGTCAGAAAGCAATTCCAGAAAGGAAGCAAAAACATAATAAACTTGATACCAAAATAGAAGAAGAATAAGGAGAAAAATAAAATTGATTAATGATTGCCACAAAAAAATATACGTAGTATAAAAAAATCCGTAAATCCGTAATAGTGACTGTAAATGGTTTATAGGAGATCCAGAATTTATCTATTAGCATTGGAACGAGTCCACATATTGAGCATATAATTTTTACGACGACTCTGACCTTCAAAACACACAATACCTGAACTTCATTGACGAATGTTCTTTCAATGGTATCATTACAGAATGTACGCCTCACTGGCACAGTATTGTGAATAGATTTGTATGTCACCAAGTAATTTGTGTGGCGAAATAGACAAGATTTTTTTATAAAAACTGCGATCGGTATCCTCTCTGATCTCTTGATATTCTCCTTGCCTAGCGGCAAGTACTAACTCAAGATTGTTTGATGATGTCTAAGGTATGTGCATTAGCTTTCGTGCAAGCCATTTTAAATATTTTTAGTATTTCATGGGTTGCCCATAGCTGCTGCTAGGATACTAAGCGAGTGCATGTTTTCGTTTTCCTTCACCGTTTGTGATTATCAAAATATTTTTAGTTATATTCGCAATTGGATCAAAGAACCCTGTTTTCTTATCTAAATACCTATCTTTACCTAATGATGTTGATAATTATAACCTCCAGGTCCAGTACAAGAACATACTTCCCAGCATTGTTATTATCAGGCAATGTGCAAACATTTACGCAACTCGAAACAAAAACTTTCGGTATCACATACTTTTTGCTGTTCTGTGTCGTACTCAATATTGTAATAACGGCGATATTATTCACTAAACAAAAATATAAATACTTTATTGTAAATAGTATGACGATCAAAAAGATATTGTGACGATCGGTAGGTTGATCAAATCTTTATTTTTGAGGCTTGAGGTACTGAGTTAATATTATTCATTCACTTGACCACCAATGCGTCAACATTCATCTGGTTATCGATAACCATAAATCATTGATTATATTGCTTGCTACAGTTTCGCACTTTCCATCACGTAGCGGATCGGTCACGCACAGCTTCGACCCAATTAGGTATATCAATTGTGTTCACGACATGACGTCTGACAGAACTGACAGTTTGATACTACAAAAATAAAATCAAGAAGCAGAAGAAGAAAAATTTGAAGCTTTCAATATTGCACCGTAATCGCTCCTTCTTTTTTCCCCAACCACGCACGACGCACAAGCTACACAGATTTCTAAGAAATATTAATTATTATATTGTAATTTCAGACAATAAACGCTTAAAACTGTACAAATATATACGAATAATTGGATATCCTCCGTTCCTGCCCCAACATTGGTCCTACGAGTCGGAGCAAGATACGAGCCAGGCCGCAAGCCAAGCCAGGACACGTGGATACGCGAGCGAGCCATCAAGAAGCGAATGGTCAGGATATCCTGTCTTTTACCCATCCATTCCCGGATTTGTGTTAAAACGCTGTGTTTTGTAATTCCAGTTGCGTGGTCTAGCGTGCAGTTGCGTCAATCGGCGTTCGAGGTGCTGCTTACACGTGAGTTACTTTCCGATTCTTTAAGCCACCATTATGTCTGAGGAAAAGACCACGTTATTTGTGCCCTCACCCTCTCATTCCCCAACTAGGAAAAAATGTGAGGAACTTCTTACTGAGCTGAGGAAAAGTAGAGGTTATTGGCGTGGTCGATTGACACAATTTAAAACATTTGTTGAATCATTTAAAGGTTCTAGTCCGTCAAAGTTGCAAGTTACAGAATTGAAATTGAGGTTACAATCAGCTAGTGAACAATTTAATAAATTTAATAACACATGTAGGGACTTAGAGTTATATTCTCCTCCAGAGGAGTGTTCAAGTAACCTCATGTATATTGAATCAGTAGAAGCATTTTACTTTAGCACTATGGCTGCAGCTCAATGTTTAATTGCCAGTAGCGATGAGACAAGTGACAGTTCTTCAGCTTCAGCTTCAGTTAAATGTAGTCATTCGCCTGTAGAAAGTTTAGCGCATGTAAAACTGCCATACATAAAGCTAGCAACATTTAGTGGTGTCTATGATGAGTGGCTAGAGTACCGAAATTCTTATGTTACTATGATACACAAGCGAACGGATCTGGATGCAATTCATAAGTTCCATTATCTGAGATCTTCTCTCAGTGGTAGTGCATTACAGGTCATAAGTGCATTGGAGTTCACTGCATCCAATTACACCCACGCATGGGAACTTTTGGAAAATAGATTTCATAACCAAAGGCTTCTTGTACACAATCATATTAAGTCATTATTTAATGTTTCATGTATCAAACAAGAATCTGCAGTCCTAATTAGGAAACTGAATGACACCATTTTGAGAAACCTGAGAGCTTTAAAAACTTTAAATGAACCGACTGAGTCTTGGGATACCTTAATTATATACCTAATTGTTTCTAAGTTAGATCCTTCCACGGAACGTGAGTGGGAGAATCATAAAGGCTCCCTCCTTGATTCTAATAGCATGCAGGGGTTGAAGTTGGATAATCTTCTTATATTTTTACGGAACAGAGCTGATATGCTTGAGATGATAAATGCGAATCATTCTAAGTCAGGTAGGCTTAGTGGTAACTCAAACGATTCTAAACCTGTCCAACAAGTACACAGCTATGTGTCAACTGATAATGAGGTCCTGAAAACTAAGCCATTTCATAAGAAAGAAAGTAATTTTAAGTCTACATGTGTAAAATGTAATGGTAAACACAAACTTTATGTGTGTTTTAAGTTCCTTAATTTGTCTGTAAGGGATAGGATTGTTTTTGTCAATCAAAATAAGTTATGTCATAATTGCTTGCGCTCAGGACATTCAATCGATGAATGTTTGTTTGGGCCATGTATGCAATGTAAACGAAAGCATAATAGTTTGCTACACTTAGACGAGCAAGGCGAGAACAGTAGCAATGCGAATGTGTGTCTGGACCAAGTTCCTGCATGCGCTACTGCTTCGACAGCTTTGCATGCATCAGCTGAATGCGTGGCTGGTGCTTCTGAAGGCACGGTCACTTCAGGATTAGTGCTACAACAGGTTTTGCTATCTACTGCTTTGATAGAAGTAGCCGACAAGAATAATCAATTTCATGTTATACGGGCTCTTCTTGATAATGGTAGTCAACATAGTTTTATTACGGATAAACTAGCTAAAAAATTAAATGCGCCTTATTTACAGTCCACAGTACGAATAACTGGTGTAGGCCGCAGCCTCACCCATGCGAATAATTCATGCAATATTGTAATGCGATCAAGAACAAGTAAGTTCAGTACACGAATAAGTTGTATAGTGTTGCCTCAAATAACTCCTTGCTTGCCATCAACAAGTGTAGTATTCGATTATGTAGGTATACCTAACAACATACAACTCGCTGACCCGGATTTCGCCGTGTCCGCTGAAATCGATATGTTAATAGGTGCGGATAAATTCTGGGAACTTTTAGACGAAAATAGGATTAGGCTACCAAACGGACCTTTGTTACAAAACTCTAAGTTAGGATGGTTAGTCTCTGGTCCTATCAACACAAAGGACTTGAAAACAAACCAAGTTCAGTGTAATTTTACTGAAACACTAGACGTTCAGCTACGGAAATTTTGGGATGTCGAAAATATACCACAGAAAGTAGATAGGGTTTTCACTCAGGACAAACGAAAGTGTGAGGATCTATTTATGAATACGACAAAACGAGAAAAAGATGGTAGATTTTCGGTCCGTATTCCGCTATGTGAATCAGCTGAAATACCTACGCTCGGCGATTCTTATACGTTAGATAATAAACGATTTTTGGCCATAGAACGCTTACGATGATCATTGATTATTTAGTTATACATATTTTTTCTGATTCTAGTTTGGTGCCTGCGCGTACGCACGTACCGACATATAGTCACGATTCAGATGTTACAGTAAGATTGATATGCGTGAAAAGTAAGGTTGCTCCACTTATAACGATTAGCATTCCACGGCTCGAGCTGTGTGGTGCCCTGGTAGGAGCTAGGCTGTACAAGAAAATAATCGATTCTTTAAGGCTGACTTTCACTAAAGTGTACTTCTGGACGGACTCGACTATTGTTATGGGATGGGTGCGTATGTCACCTCACTTAGTGAAAACATTCGTTCAGAATCGCGTTACAGAAATAAACGAGTTAACAAGCGATTCTGTGTGGTAACATGTAGGTCTATAGTGTTTACATTCGAAAAATATTCGTCATTTTCTAGGTTGCGACGCATCGGTGCCTATGTACTTCGTTTCATTCACAACATAAAAATGAAACGTGATCGATCACAGCTGAAAATCGGTTTGCTCGATGTGCAAGAGTTGGACGATTCGGAACGTATGCTCGTAAGGTTCGCTCAAATTCATTCATTCTCGGACGTTCATTCTTGCCTTGTAAATAAAATTCCTGTGAAAAGTTGTAAACAAGCTAAACGTATTTTGGGTCTTAATGTATTTTTAGACGAGAATCAGTTAATTAGAGTCGGTGGTCGTATAAGTAATTCACCTGACTTTGACTACGATAAAAAACATCCAATTTTACTGTGCGGAAAACATCACTTGACGCTTTTGTTATTCAGACATGAGCATACAAGGTTATTACATGGAGGTCCATTGCTTCTATTATCTAATATACGTGAGTGTTGGTGGCCGTTGGGTGCAAGGAACTTGGCTAAAAAAGTGATTCATGACTGCGTGACCTGTAATCGATTCAAAGGTAAAACCATCTCACCGATAATGGGTAATTTACCGAGTGAGCGTCTAGATCCTGGTTTTCCATTTAAACGTAGTGGAGTAGATTACGCAGGACCTGTTTCTATCTTAAATCGAAAGGGCAGAGGTGCTCAACTTTCTAAAGGCTATATTTCATTATTTGTTTGTTTGGTGACACGAGCAGTCCATCTTGAACTTGTCACTAGTCTCACCACAAATGATTATCTTCTAGCACTAAAACGTTTTATAAGTCGTAGGGGTAAACCTGAAGTTATTTTGTCCGACAACGGAACAAATTTTGTTGGTTCCAAAAGGGAACTGACCTCATTTTTAAACGATAATTCTCAATTTATTACTGATTCTCTTTCTAATGATGGAATCAAATTATGGTTCACACCTCCCTATTCTCCTCATATTGGTGGTTTAATGGAGCGGGGAGTTCGCTCCTGTAAGTATCATCTGAGGCGCATAGTTGGCAACGCTAGGCTAACGTACGAGGAGTTCAGCACTGTTTTAACTCAGATAGAAGCTGTCCTGAACTCCCGTCCTATATCCCCTATGTCCACAGATCCAAATGACTTCTCTCCGCTTACCCCAGCACACTTCCTGATCGGACGCCCGCTGGTGGCTCCCGCATGCAAAGACCTGACGTCCAAGACAGAGACATCACTCACACGCTATCACAGAGTCGAGCAACTGAGGCAGCATTTTTGGCAGCGCTGGTCAAGAGAGTATGTGTCTGAACTACAAAAGAGAACAAAGTGGAGAACCAACCGAGACGAAGTTGCACTGAACACACTGGTCCTGATCAAGGAAGACAACTTGCCACCTCTGAAATGGAGATTAGGTCGCATTGTACGTGTCTTCCCTGGAACAGATGGTATTTCACGCGTTGCTGATATCCGAACGGCAACTGGCATTATTCGGCGCTCCTTTTCGAAGATCTGCCCCCTCCCACTGGAACCAGAGGATCCTGTTGAACCTACTACTGCTACAACGACTGCTATGTTGGAACCCTAGTCTTCCAAGGCCGGCGGTATGTTCACGACATGACGTCTGACAGAACTGACAGTTTGATACTACAAAAATAAAATCAAGAAGCAGAAGAAGAAAAATTTGAAGCTTTCAATATTGCACCGTAATCGCTCCTTCTTTTTTCCCCAACCACGCACGACGCACAAGCTACACAGATTTCTAAGAAATATTAATTATTATATTGTAATTTCAGACAATAAACGCTTAAAACTGTACAAATATATACGAATAATTGGATATCCTCCGTTCCTGCCCCAACAAATTGTTTTGAATTTATAACTAATCACTAGCATCCATTCGCACACTAATATTCACATACACAATTTCACAAAGTCACGACAAAATGGAAAAAAATGAGACTCGTTAATAGCAAAATGAACAGAAGGCGTATCCTAAGCGTTTTAGAAGATTAGCGAACTCACAGTCATAGACATCAAGTCGTAAGCTAATGTATTCAAAAAACCAGCTTAGATTATGTGAAGTTATGAATACAGAAATTACCAACGTAGTTGTTTTGTTATGCAAAAAAGGAATACCTATAATGTAAGGCAAAGGAAAAAACGTTTCACGGGAACCAACCAAGCGACACCGTACAAATTATATTTAAGTTATCAAGTCAATAGATATGTCATCGCATCAGAAACATAAAATTTAAAGATTATCAATTCTTTTCAGTAGTACCAGCAAGCATGTAGATGAGATACATAATTTAAAGCATGGGACCAAACCAACGTCCCTGAAAACACCACATACGTTATTTCGATAGTAATCTCAATATTTGCAATAAAACCCACATGCTCCTGTGCTGTGCGTTACTTCATTAGATAAACCTAGATAAAAGGTACAAATCAAGAAGCAATAAAAGTCTAACAAATCAAGTGTATCGAATAGGCAAGGCGCGGTCGTTAACCTCTTAGAGGCAGACATGGCGTTGTCGAGCTACAGCCTGCTATTAACAACCACTTTGAACGAAAACGCTATGAGTATACTATACAAATTCATAGGTACGTTCCAAGAAATAACCAAACAAATCAAAATTTTGACTACAATAATGATAATAACACATTTTCGTCGTTTCGTTTTAGCGTGACTTTAAATAATAACACATTTTCCATTATAGAATACTGAAACACTTACACCAGAGAATAAAAGGTTACAACAAAAGGTTTACAGGCAACCGCCTGGTAAAGATCGCTGTTGACGATAAAGGCCGCCCGTTGCATTACTGTGACTGTATATTCAATAAGGAGCTATCTATCTATCTATTTATAAAACACAATATAGAGCTTATGTAAGTAGGTAATTTAACCAGTAAAAAAAAATTGCAGTTGATTTTTAACCAAAACTAGCATATAATACAAGATCTTCTTATCGTGACACTGGTTTTTTCGAGGCAAGTGTGGTGAAAGGATTTTATGTGCGCCTCAATATATCTAAGAGTGGTATATCTAATCACCTTGAAATAAAAGCATCCTTTATTCCCCCAAGCCTCGCACAAAATATAGACATTATGAGCCCCCTCGTGTTTACCGCGTCTAGTGGTGAACATGAGTATTAAATGACTAGACGCCACGCTATCTGCATTGTGAGGGCTATATAATGGCGTGGCGTGGCGTGCCATCGTCATGTCGCACAAAATAAGTTGCTGGGACCGCTTTGGCTTGGCGGATATTCCAATATCTAAGAGTATGATACATATTGCATAATAATGCAGTATGATAATAGCACCATCGCAATGGTTGAGATTTCATCATCCTTTATTTCTACAGGCCCGTAATCAAAAAAACGTAGTGACGTAGTTAAACGTAGTGAGACTCGTCAGAAAACAATTGTAATGTATGAAATCTTTGAAAGTGAAACAAAACCCTAGTAATTAATAACTAGATCAACTATGATGTTGCATTAAGATAATGAATCGCGTTTGCTTTTCTGTTATGTAAAATTAATCAAAGCATGTTGTGGTTTTACAAATGTTAAAAGACAACAACAATTTGCAAAGTTACCAACTTAATTTAAACCTGACCCCAAGAAGTAAGTAAACTGCGCTTCAAGATTAGGAAAAAATATTCGAATAAGGTTATTAGGTATTAGGTGAGAGAAGTGGGATACGAACAAGAACGTGATGATGAGATTGAACAAATATTGTTATTTCTCTATCCTTTACTTATTTTCTTATTTTCACTACGAAAATCACAAGCCCATTCATCAAAATTTCTACTCCCTTATACAACCACCGGAAACTACGCGATTTCAATCACACGGTTCCGTTAAATCTGTCGCTGTACTAAGCTCTTACGTCAGCAGCAATACAGTTTAATATAGAATGGCACAAGGTAACTGTTATTATGTACGGATGAATGTAGTATTTACAGTCCGTAACAGTCACAGTACAACGAATGCTAGCCAGGGTATTCATAGCTGCATTTTCAACCACATTTGAGGGCATTGTTTGTTTATTTAATTAGTCTTACCGAAATAATATCTTTTATAATTCACAATTACTTGATAGTTCCTATCCAGTCCTGTAAAAACTGAAATGTCATAACACTCTCGGTTTCAATGATAAACGCAGAGTTCAAAATTCAAGTCAAGAGTGTTCAAAATACATACGGAGTGACGTAATCCTAAAAATAAACAAAAACCTCACTATGTTCGCGTATTTATGTGTAAAAATTTAAGCATATTTCGTCTTGGACGATAAAATCTGCAGTGGCACAATTTCCAGTTTCCGATGTGTAAGCTTCTGACATCACAGCTCCTAAATATAGAGCCATTAACTCGCAAGTGTTCGATGGTCGCTGCTCATAAGATTTTGACTATTCGTTATTGTACGGTAGAAATGTATGTACAATCTACAGTGTAATGGATCACGTTTTATCTGCACTGTGCTCAATATTTTATCAACAGTCGCATCGATAATACAAAACTACGATACCGCAGCATATCAAATATTCGTTAGAAACTAGTTTAGTAAGCAGAAAGATTTGAGACGTCGCGTTCGTGCAAACGATCCATTTTCCTTTTGTTGAGGAGTAGGAAAATGGAGCAGGCCAAGAAAAATAGGCTGGAAATAAGCTGGAAATGGCTGGAGCGGACGGAGTTGCTAGCTAACAGGCACTTCCCATGCTGATGTGCCGGTGTGCGGACGAATCTATTAACCCAAATATAGAACCGCGACCGAACCCACTAGCGTGACATACTCTAGCTAAACTAAAATTGTAGTTATCAGATAGAACAGGGACAATTTGTCAACAAATTTGTCCGAAACCACTTGTCTCTAAGAGCTGTAATGCCACTGATAAAGAAACCACTGTGATAACATTGTCACTGGCAATAATAATTACCACTGGATCATTAGGTGTTATTTATATTATCAAAAATCTATCAAATGGAAATTATATTAGTAGATAAGTACCATATATTTTAGAAAAAGTCAAGGCCATCATTATAGAAGGTTAGCGTTCTAATTAACAACTCTGTCATGCAAGATAGGTAAGACGTCATAAGAATAATCTACTAACAAACAAACTGAAAGAAAAAGTTGTGTGAGTGAAGAACACATTAAGAAAATAATTTACGTCTGGTTATCACACAGCTCACGCCCAATCATCCACTGTGTAATCAACGGCTTCTGTCGGCTACCCTTCGAACGTTCCCCTCAAAAACAGACCACAAGCGCCCGTTACAAATAATAAACAAAGGCATCGCTGACACGAAACATGACGTTTCTACCCAGAAACAAAAGGGATATCCGGTCTACATAGCAAAGCATCCAACGTGAACATTTTAGAAAATAGCATCATTCCATCGACAGTTCATTTTACTTTGAAAAAGCTGTAGAACTAAAGTCTAATGAGTTCGATCATTTAGAAAGTTAATAACACTGATGGGCGGTATCGTCAACCACATACATTCCGGAAATATAGACCGATATGAAACTTGCAAAACATCGAACCAATTAGGTTTATGTGAAAACGAAGGCCTATCACAGACAACCCACACAAACTGGATACCTATGCCTACGTATACCGCAGCACTAAATCCCCACCCTCGGGGTTGCTACCCAGCACATGAGGTTACATGGTGGGACGGTTAATGCCAGTCAGTGACCGGACATTACCTACACATTACAGTCCACAATCTTTTGCCAGGTCGTTTCGTTTTATTATCATGAAAGTCAATCCTCTATTTTTAGTTCACCTAACTATAGGATTCTCTGAAACGAGGCCATTGATTTCGGATTTCGGCCAGCGCTTTGGTCATCATTTGTAATGTCTACGTTCATGATTGTATTGTCTATTTTAAGGTTTGCATTAAAAACGACTGACTATGTTCTCGTAGCATTTACTGGTGGAATTGAAGTGGAGTTATTGAGGCTCTAAAGCTACACTATACAATTTATGAAACTTTGGTCATCTATCAAAATAGAATCCAAGACGTATACCTAGTCATAGTTACACCATCGCTTTGCTGTGAGAGATACAGAAGTCAATGAGTCTAGTGTGTGGGAGTCGGCACTGAACTTTGTAGTAGGATGCGCCTAATTTGTTGCCAACCACCTACCTAAAGGTATGCCCTCTCGGTTTGAAGCACACATATTTTTGCAGTTCATTGATGCTATTCACATTTACCAAGTATTTACTTAGCTTACATAAGAAGGTAAATAAAAACAACTCGAGCACGGGCTAGTAGGTACCTAAAAACCGACAAAAAAGACGAAGCGCTGTTTGTAAAGCTTCAATATCAAATGACGCTTGTTGAGTGTATTTCTTGGAACTTGAATTAAAAGTACCATACAATCTTAACCAACCATATAGAACCAATTAATTTCGTTTTTAATTTATGGCCATCGGAGTCAAAATTGTTGCCTGGGATGATGATGATGACAAATGGAATGATTGATTCTACGAGGTAGGTGGCAAGTATTTATTTATTCTATGCAACTAGTTAAGTGGTCGTGACGTAATTACCAATCAGTATGTCTAGCGCATCGTATCGCCTGACCGATATTGCTTACTTACACATTGTTCTAAATAAACGATCTGGCGTCAGAACATCAGCTATGGTCATGCAGAACGAATCATCTTTTGAAAAAGATCGTGAATTCGTGATCGATCTCTCCGTGGCAAACTTGAATAGACTTGGCAATGAAGATATGAATCTCAATGTAAAAGCTTGATAAGTGTAAAGTTTGGTCGGCCAATTCGGCAATATAGACTCATAGCTGGCGGTTTGTGTTGGTATGACATAATCAGGGTGACGTCAGCGGGCGTCGGCAACTGTGGCGAAGGCCGGCGACGCCGCAGCCGTTTTGTTTGCGCGACTAGGACCGGTTTTATAGGGACACATGCACTGCATGCTACTTGTGTATCACGCGACTTCGTAAGGTGTACTGTGCGTGCGCATTGAAGACATTCCAAATAGACTAAGTTATAGGGTTATTATTGATTCAATTAAATTGATATATCCAGTGTTTTGCCCCCTTTCAGTTTTGTTCGCTTAAGAATTTTCTTTTTGAACGCCACCGCCACGTCCTTAATTAATACAAGATGTTACAAGATGTTCGCCTCGATGAAGCGATGACGCTGCTGTCTTATTTAGGTCAATAAGTTTATAGACTCATAAGCTATAAAAGTTTGCAGCTGCAGTTCTGAGTGCAGCATAACTTTTATTGCTAACATTGAACACAGCCGAAGGTAGGAGAGGATAGAAGTTTACTTTATTATTATTCTTGTAATAAAACTTTATAGTTCATTGTTATAAGAGTGAGAATGTAAAGTATTTAGCATGAGAATTCGTTGTTTATCATAATCCTCAATCTACATTAAGATTACGACTAAAATAAGCAGTCGGCCATTGAATTCCCCCGGAGGAATATTTGAAGTGTTGCCAACTATCATAAAGCATTATCCTACCGCTAGCTTCTTTTTGGACACAGAGCTTACTTGTTACTTCTGTATTGATAGGAAAATCGACAGAGTGGAAATGTAATACAATCTGAACGAAGAGAAGTCAATCAATATCCATTTAGCAAATGGATTCTCGTACGGCTGGCTGCACGGGCAATAAAGCAAGTGTTGAGTTACGAGTCCAACCTAACACATGTTCAAGTAGAGACCAATCAGTTTTTTTTATTCATATGAAATAGGTAATGCTTGGGGATTTAATTTCAAACCAAAAGTTATTTATTTAACGTCACATACCAATAGCATAAACAAGAGTTAACAATAACAAGGAACAATGACATTAAAATTGGCTGCCACTCAGCATAAATGATATAGTACCGTGAGCTACTAAAGCACTGGTCTTCCGTGACACCACTCTCCGTTGAAACAGAAAGAACAAGAACCCATATATTTACACACATTTCAGGATATAATAAACAAGTGTTAAAGTAAAGTATGTAATTTGCCATGATGGAATTTATTGATATGGTAGGCAAGTAATAATTTGTCAGATAAAAACTTATTATCGGGTCATTTCAATCAACGGTAATGTCGATAAAGCACATTCTCAGAAAAGAAAATAGGTGAGGAGTACAGTTCAGTCATTCGTGCTCATTCATATCATAACGCACAATGAATTATTCAGAAGCCATCATATTACATTGAATTCTTAGCGCAATAGACATTGCACGTGAGCGCACTTTCCATATTGCCAGTCAACAAAATATCGGGAGAAAGCAGACATTATAATAAAATTATTTATAAAAGTGCAGACGCACCCACACGTTTTGTAGAACGACGCCGGTCAGAAATACAAACACAAGCTTTCATCATTGAGGATAAGAAATAAAAACTGTTGGTTTTTCTTATAGAGCATTTCCATCTCATCCACATTACAATTTAATTAAAAAGAATAAGAAAATGCTAATTATCATAAGTCAGCAACATGTACAAATACTCGTAGTACTTTTTGACAACTATTTTTTTATAGAAAGAACAATTGTAATCATTTTGAACGATGGTTTCATTGAACACTAAGTTATCATAGCCTAAATAATAATAAAAAAACACGGAATGCTAAAAGCCCAGACAACATCAAATAAGGTCAAATCCACTGGAGTGCTCACAATTCCGAGAACGTAGTTGGAGACAGGGAGGGAACAATGAAGGAAAGCAATGTTCAAATAAAACCCGTCGTACAGAACAGTCCCTTCAGCTGTGACCTCTATAGAGGTTTCAAGCAAAATGAATCGTGATGAAGAACGGTCATGAAACCAACAACAAAGCGTTGCAGAGCAAATTTTAATAAAAGCGGTTTTCTGTAACTTGACCTTGAGTGTCAACTTTGACGATGTAGTCCATAATGAAATGATTGTCGAATTGTTTATTTCCATGTGATCATCCAAAGTGTTTATATAATTCTGTCATCAGCTAAAGCCTTGAACGAAGATGACTTTATCATTATGTTATATTCAGAAGAGGAGCTTGATTGCTTCGATCTAAGAAGCAAATTGCATAGTCATAAACAGCTCATCAACTGTTTCATTCAGTCGAAATGAGCGCTCTCTCAGTGTTTGGGCAATGGGCATGTTGGGCTTAACCCACAGAAAAAGTAAGTAATATGTGGCACATGTTATTCAAACTTTGGTATATAAAATATTTAAATTGAAACCAACATTTATACGTGCACCCATTAAACCCGTATGATGGCTGACATTTAAATATTTCTTCAAGCATTATTTCGCAATAGCCAAAGATCTAACTGAATTCAGATATGACAGGAGCTGGTACTGACTGACCAATAGAATAACTTCTTAAAGATTTATCTTCTGTCTGACAGGACATAAAGCGGTCTGGCCAATAAGTGGCACGTCTCCAACCGGTTCTTCCACCGATACCATACATCCGACCGCGAGCCATAAAACTTCCAAGCCGTGCTTCCGCGCAATCTAATCTGGATTGCCTTTTCAATTTATCAATCGTCAACGGTTTCGCATTTTCTTTGAATCTAGAAATCACTTAGGCAGGCAATCGATCCGTCTGATTGTATGTAAATCGGCAATCATCTCGTTGCTGACCGAAACAAAAGCAAATTGATTTGGTATATCGCAAGCCAAAAAGTGATCAAGAAAATCATTGAAAGCCTTCAAATTGGCTATACTCTCAACTCTAGCCAGCAGTTGTAAGTTTGTATGTACAGAAAGCGGTTACGTGATCAGGCGAGTGCAAGACGTGGACTGGATTTAAGTTCGTCGACCCCGATAGAGCGGGACTCAGGACTTCACTGCCGGAATATTAAATACTTACCAACTGCATCAAATAGATGGAATCGTCTTATGAATGCTTCGTTCTTAATTGTGACGCGTGAGTCAATATGTTGTCCTTCAACCCTAATAAATTTTAGATGAACCGTAGAAGGAATTTTTCAATAAGAGTAGAAATCAAAATTCCTCACACCTAAAGAAGTACGATTGGAAAGCACAACAAACAATGAACAAAACAGTCCAGTCCACAAAGGGCCACTGTTGGTTATCTTCATTAGAAAGGCCCAGCCGGGCGTGGCCTCGTAGTTAACACCATTATTGCTCAAGCTCTCGACCGTGAAAGGGCTATATTGGTAAATTCTAACTTTTATTACGAAATAAAATGAGATAGAAAAATGAAAGTTAGCAAATGTCTGCCGCCTGATATTTTCGTGATAAACTGTTTAACAAACATGAAAGTAAGTACCAATACTAGAAAATAAAAACTTTTAGGAGCCTAAAAGAACTCGAATAAGAAAACATCTTTGAACTAGCATTGCCAACACCTTTATCAGAAATTCATGGTATGAATCAGAAGGCGTACTGGCGTCTAATTATAGTATCTTTGAATTACAACCGAATTCCTGGGAATCCGTTGTGAATCTACTAGGAAGAATGAAAAGAATTGTTATAGCTTTTACAATTTATACCGAGAAAGGGATTCTTCGTAAAATTTTTAGATATGTTGGATTCAAAATTCGGGTTATTTTTGGACGAATGATACTACGAAATCATCGACAAGAATAGTAAGTAATTGACGATGTAGATGCACGAAGAACCGTACACATTTCAAAATCTACAATCACGTCCAAGGTTCCACTACTCGATGTACCCACGATTCTCGAGTATATAAAAAAGCATTTGCTTAGGCGAGGCAATCTGTCTAATCTAAACAATACCATACCAACTCACGGCCATCCATTATCGGTAAAGACAATAACACTAAAAGTTCTAGTCAATCTTCCCCGGAACAGAACTTTGTCAACCAACAGTATGAAGTCCTGTGAGACAACTGCTTTCATTAATTAACTTCAACTGACCTTCTTAATTTGAGGGACAAATGTGTAATTATAGGCTGCTATAGAAAGGGTAACCGCGACTTCATGTAACTTCATTGATCGCATCATTGCCATATCAAGAAGTGATCAATGACAGATTTATTGGAACAATAGAAAAATCTCGGATCATAGGTCGACGAAACATAATTTTTTCTATTGTGTCACAGCTATACTATGCCTTCAGGTCAATTAGAAGGTCATACTGTTGATAACTATGTCTAAAGTAATTGCTTGATAAGGCAGTGAAACTGCAATTACTTACTAACCAAATAAAGCCACATTTTAACCGTGAAATAACCAGTTTTAAGAACTTACGCAACCAAGGAATGAGCTTTAAAATGTTGCAAAATATAACATTATTCTCGGTAATTCGGTTGTATGTCTTGTGTTTCAGATAAAAATGTATTTGCAGATAAGCGATGTTGTGGACTGTGTTATCGTTATGTCGAGTGTATGCTAATCAATTCTGAATTACTCAAAAAAGAAAAATCAGTAAAACATTTCGGCGACGAATACGTGAAATGGTGACCAATCGGGATGAAGATCAAAACGCCCACAGAATGGATGAAGCATCAACAAAGCTGACACTTTTAGAAACCAAAGTCAGATGAAGATAAAATCGTAAACGAAATGAATAGTCAATCGATGTAAACGAAGTATGGACTTGACGATGAGCTCACCTATTATTTTTTGTCATTAGCATTATCATGGCTAACATGCCTGACCGTTTGACTCATTACCACAGTTAAGATACTACGAGTACTATGAAACTATACAATAGCTAAACAAAAGGGAAAAGAACCCCTTGTCCCAAAAAAGAAAGAATACAGCGCACAGATAAGGAATGACATCATAATATCCTAGCTAGAGCAATAAAAATTATGAGCATGAATGATATCATACGTACGAAGATGAAACAGTACAAACGAGGCACCACTTTATTTAATCTTTTAAGCCTTGGGAGTGATTCGGGAACATAGCAAATGGCCGCAACCTGTAGTTTAGTCTTGCTGACACACTTAGGAGCAAACTAACTACCGTGGATCTAATATGTACCTCTAAAGTAAACGAAACCTGGAAAATGAGTAGAAAATGGGAATTCACTGCTAGTCTCTAATTAGGTTAAACCAGGCTAAAGCTATAAAACCCTAGCCGTCCAGTATCAGTTAGTACATCACTGCGCATGACCTAGATGACGGCAGGGGGCGGGGCCGACAGTTCAGCATCGTCCTTACCCGGCGAATGTCTGAAGGAGCATTAGGAAGAACAGGTCAATACGATCACTGAACTGGTAAATTGGTCTGTCTCGGGCAGTGACTCATGTAATAGCTTTCTTCCTCTGTCCTAGCCCGGTTCGTTTAGAAACGGAATGTAGGCGAACACATATAAATCATGACATATTCATAGATGATGCAGAAATATATTCCAGTTTGCCAAGGTAATCAGTGTTTGATTTGTGAACAAGCTTTTATTAGTAAAGCTTTCTCTATTCTATGAGGATCTGCACAATCATTTCATGTAACCAATTGGAAGGTAGGATAAAAAATAAACGTGGGAAGTATCAACATGTAATCTTCAATGCCAGCGAGGACTGACTTTCCCAAATTCAATACGAACACTAATCTGAATGACGACACTGATCCTGCTCACGGATGTACAGGTTTGACGAGTAGTGACATCATGAACCGAACTATTGATCCTTAAACTACTGACACAGACACACGCACCCACCCGGTTTACTTCTAAAAAGCTCACTCACCCGATAGAGACTATCTCATCTCATTGGTACATCCAATAGCAATTCACTTCACTGTAGTTTTGATAGCAAACTGTAAGGTACAGATGCTAAAAAGTACCGACGCAGCACGTAGGCTTGTCGCGAGCCCGAGTAAACGGAACCGACTGAACGTAACAGCGAATGTATCGATCGTACTCCTGGCGGCGCCGGCGGGCCGCATATTCCTGGTGCACGCACGCCCCACCCCGGCAACTTGCCACCCCACGTAATACACCCCTTGATAGAGGATTAATAACGTGACCGGTTCAAAAAAACTGAGCATACCTGTAAACTTTAACCTTCAGAATAGGAATTCGGTGTTCAAAACCGCTTTTTGAATATTTTTATAGGCAATATTTTTGCGCAATATCTAAGTTGAGGCACAGGTAAATTATATTTTATGTAGAAATGCGGTAATGAAGACTGAAATATCAGTCGGGAATTTCCATAATTCAATCAGGAATAATCAGTTTTACATCCCTCTCCAACTCAAGCAACCGACCTTGTAACGCCACGTAACCCGTAGACGCTAGGGGAGTTTCGCAAGGGAATTATGTGCGGAGAAGCCACTGAATAAGGAATAGGTACCTTACCTACCTAGTAATCTAAACAGAAATCTAACTTTGACCTCTGGCTTACGCCAGCCAAAATACGATCCAATGGGGCGACGACACGATTTCTATTAATGATTAGTAGACTGATTTCTATCAAGCAGCAGCACGATACCTACCATAGTATATTCCGTAACTTTAATAGGTGTATAACCGGTGTTTTCTTCTATAGTAATGGAGTGCTTTTATTCAGAAATGTCTTTACCTTTAATTATAAAGTTGAATTACATGCTTTGTAAGAAAACAAAAGCTTGAAACTTAAGAAGTAATTAATGATCCTGTAATTTTGTTACAAAAATGCTCGTTTCTTGGTTACGAACGTTTTGACTCGAATTCGGCAAAATTACCCAAAGCTTTTATTAAAACAGCGACACAAGGCCGCTGACGCTAAGCCTCATGTTCTTCCATCCTGCATCAAAGCCACTTGACGCTCCATTCTGGTATGGAGCCATGTAGCCCGAGGCGTTAGTGTCTAGGATCTTAGTGCACATTGTCAGACGACTGCCATTCAAATGAAAGACATGCTTCATCAAAATGCTGTTGGAACATAAAGACTGTTTGAATTTTCTCCCCTTGTGTAATTATTTTGTTCCTGGGGTTGTCAAAGCGGTATCCATACAGACATTTTGTAGCAGTTAGTTGCCCATCGCGACACAGTCATCGCTGAACTGACCGACCTTCTTGATGACTGTCTTCGAAAAACGCATATAATTAAGAAAGTAGTTTACTGTCTACGAAGTTTTAAACTCCCCGATTCATGAATAAGTTTTCCATCTCAATGAAAGGGTTGAATACCTAATGTTTTCAAAGTTGGTAGGTGAGTAGGTAAACAAGCAAACCATTCATCATTAGACTGAGAAATACATTGATGCAGGCTTCTTCCATAAATTTCCAGGAAAAAGATTCAAGGCCTTCTCCATCTATCAACTTCACAATGTCGTCGGCCCACTGGACATTTTCCACACGCATCTGCCGGCCAGCGAACATGACGCCTGTACCAGCCTAGTCCATCCGAGGAAGGAATCATGAAATATTATCATGTATAAACACTTACCGACGCGGGCGGCGTTGAGTCTGGGTCTTCACCAGCGTCAGGACAGCAAGCTTCCCACTCAGCGCCGGCCGGCAAAACTGCATGTGTTTACTTATTGTAGCCATGTCTTGGTTATCAGCCCCCTAATGTAAGAGATAAAACTAGCAGCCGCCCGCGGTTTTGTTCGCGTGTAGTGTAGCGATAGCGTGTAGCGATTGTATCATCTTTAAAGCATTTTACCATTTCGATTCGTATGCATTTCTATTTTTTACGTCACTCTTAATATTTTTTAGGGATTTATGTAGATAATATTATGCCTACTTAAAAGTAGTAAGAAGTTCATTGATAATAACTAGTTTATTAAGAAACCAGATTAATTTGTTTAAAAATAGTGTTTAACGTATTAGATAAGAAGGATTTTTTATTTCATTTTATAACTAGTAAATAAGTACCTACCTAGCTGCAATTCAAATTTAGGTGACGAACTATAATTTACCGTGTTTCAATTTCTACTTGACATAGTAATCTTTTAAAATGCTACTCATACAAAGCAGATAGGTACACAATTACCTAACCATTCAGCAGATATGTTTACTCGTTAGATAATGTTACAAACAAAAGATTATGTAAGTCATATTATCAGTAAATTTACAACACTTAGTTTTGAGTATATTTTAGGTGAAATTAGGCTGAATTTTGTGACTTTTTTTAATAAAACAAGTTAATGGTGAAAATAGTAAAACTGCCCTACGATATAACAAATTCATGTACTGTACCAAACCATTCAGCAGATATGTTTACTTGTTAAATAATGTTACAAACAACAGTTTATGTAAGTCATATTATCAGTAAATTGACAACACTTAGTTTTGAGTATATTTTAGGTGAAATTAGGCTGAATTTTGTGCCTTTTTTAATAAAATAAGCTAATGGTGAAAATAGTAAAACTGCCCTACAATATAACAAATTAATGTACTGTTTGTTTGGTTCATTTCGAGTTATTTCGGGTGAAACACTTTATAGCATGGTAACACAAATTCAAAATAATGTTCATTCAGTTGTATTGCAAGGATCACTTTGAAACGTCTATAAGCTAGGCATGTCTAGGTGCCAGTTCCATATCATAGGTAACCCGTATCATGGATAACACACCATATCATGGAGAAAGTGACATGCAACTAGTTACAACTTGTTTAATTGCTTTAACCTCCTCCTCCATCAATCCCTAAGAGCGGGGGCACACGATGCGTTGCGGCGGCGGTGCGGCGCCGGAGCGGTGTCGCTGCGTCGTCTTACATAGAAATATCTGTGGCATGTCAGAGCGGGGGCACACGATGCGTTGCGGCGCCGCACCGCAAATATTTCACCGTGTCAGTGGGCACACGAGCGGTGCGGCGCCGTAACGTTGTTATGTCGCAGCGGCGCCGTAGCACCGTTGGACAGTCTGTTAATAAAAATGGATCGTAAAAGACGTCTATTGTTGGAAACAACTGAGCGGTGCCGCTCCGACGTCGCAACGCATTCACCCCTCCCCGCTTCGTCTTGGTGGTTGCAAGTCCGGTGCGGCGCCGGAGCGCATCGTGTGACATGCCACAGATATTTCTATGTAAGGCGACGCAGCGACACCGCTCCGGCGCCGCACCGCCGCCGCAACGCATCGTGTGCCCCCGCTCTCACACGATGCGCTCCGGCGCCGCACCGGACTTGCAACCACCAAAGACGAGGCGGGGAGGGGTGAATGCGTTGCGACGTCGGAGCGGCACCGCTCAGTTGTTTCCAACAATAGACGTCTTTTACGATCCATTTTCATTAACAGACTATCCAACGGTGCTACGGCGCCGCTGCGACATAACAACGTTACGGCACCGCACCGCTCGTGTGCCCACTGACACGGTGAAATCTTTGCGGTGCGGCGCCGCAACGCATCGTGTGCCCCCGCTCTCACTGCTGAGGATTGTGACGTCATGCAAGAACTTTTCATACAGTTTCCCTGCACCTGTTTCCTTAACAATTAACTCTTCGTTAATTCTTCGGCTTGGTGGTTTGGAGATTGCATTTACAATACTTAGAAATATCTGTATTTTTAAACTATGCCTTATAATAGCACCACCAACCCACAGATGAGTCATACATTGCATACTTGTCTGACCTTTGCCATTCTAAATTACCTACACTAATAGCTACATATACTTCTTCTGTGCTAATAGGTATGATAATGATTTTGAAAACTGAAATGTATTTTTTGACTAATAATGTTTTATTGACTAATCAAAAACTGACTACTTGAGAAATTTCCACTGCTATGATTTAACTGTAGAATATTTTAAATAAATTAAGGTGTTTCTAGTCATTCACAACTCTCACAATGTCAAAATATGCGAGTGAGAAGGTCATCAATGGTAAAGCCTTTTAAAAAGTAAATCTCGGGTGGGTAAGTAGTTTAATGATTATTCACATAAAATAAGGAAGTATGCTATAAATCTACACTAACAAAACACAGAAACAAAACTTCAGGCACAGAAACAAAAAAAAAAACATGTTTTATTGTATTGATTATCACAATACCCTTGACCTAGAAATTGCAGGTTTAAAAACTTCAAGGCATGTATCAAGCTGTGATTAATATATTCTTTTTTATGTTTTATGAAATTTATAGCAATTTATAGGTATATTACAGAGGTTTATGAAAATTGTTTTCTACTACATTTTATGCACGCCAACCTCTTTGTTTTCCACCTGCCAAGGTTGGCTAAAATGCTGTGGTAGCAAAATGCTGTAGCATTAAGCTCTCCTATTGTAACTGGTTTTTTTAGGCAATAAGGAATAAAATAAATAAATGTGTGTGATCTGATGACCTAAAATTTTTTGTAAACTGCGACTGGAATTCAGCAGTTTGGCCATGAAGTCAGTTTTTTAAACTTCACTTATTTAATTGTAACTATCACTTTAACTTTGTATTTTCTAACAAATTATTATAATTGTATTTTATTATTTAAAATAAATGAATTGAATAATACCTTAGACGAGTATTCCTGTTAATTAATCTAGATGGAGTAAAGAACCCACCATAAAAGGATTCTGCCAACTAAATACCTCTAATCTAAAATGTATATGAACTCAACGAGTAGACACATATGAATTTGAAACCTCGGCCTACCTCTATTGCTAGCCTCTAATATGCATGGTCCATGTGATACTGCTTACACCTAAGACCTATGTTATGTACCCAATTTAGAACATGTGTGAGCAATAAATATATTGAGTACACTAATAGGTATTTCCAAAGCACATACACAGGTGAGTAATGTAATGGCTTTAAAATAGATTATAGATTTTACTTACATGTTTCAATGATTTTGAGGTGATGATTTTACTGGTATTACCAAGTAGGTATTTCAAAACTTAAAGATATTTGGTAGAGCGGCAAAGGGCAGGCGTCGGTACATAGTAAAGCTGAGGCATAATAATTTCGGAGTTCTATGGCACTCCACGACTAACAACAATGATTGCGAAACTATAAATAACGATGAAATACATACCTTAGTCAATATTCCGGTATCCCAGCTCAGCTATCCACACAAATACGTGGGCACACACTAATTTACACTTTGGTTTGGAAACGGGAACCGCAACCAATCGTTCCAAATTCTCTCGTCACAAACACTCGAGTTTTCGAACCAACTCTCAAAACTTTTAACATAACCCGTCCAAGTTGTTTTATAGCAAATTTAGTTTATAAATAATCGCTATTCATGTAGAATTAGTTGAAGTATCATCCGTGAATACGAGTACGAACACGGCATCGGGGCGAAGCAAAAGACCGATCGCGAAAGCAAGAAGCATCCACCCAATCTGACTTCGTTCCGCCCATGTCAAAGATAAGTTACCTACTAGCTTTCAAAAGTGACACTATAGAGATAATTTTTTTACCTACTGATTAAGCATTTCACACATCGCTGCAGAAAAGAAATACCCCAATTATAATAGAGTAAGTCATTAAATGCTTCTCGTATAAGCACCCACCTTAATCTTTAACTAGCGGCCGGCTGCGGTTTCGCTCGCTCCGTTTCCGTTACGACCGATTCCCGTGACCTTTTCAGGATAAAAATTATCTTATGTCCGTCTCCTGGTTCTAAACTACCTTTCCATCAATTTTCACCTAAATTGAGCCGTTCTTGTCCTGTAAATAGTGTAACTAACAAGACTTAATTTGAATAGGTACTTAGATTGACAGGTACATTATTCATGGGTACCCATCCATTCCAAATAATTCTAATCAATTATAGTGGACCCACAAACAATAACTTCTTTTCTCCTGATGGCGATGATGCCTGCCTGTATTCTTACAGGGACAGTATTTTTGTACTTTGCATAGTTTGTTATCGTTTTCTGAACAATAATGATTTACAAACTGGGGCCCTAAGCTGCTACCTCCCCACTACTTATTATACTCTTTGGCTGCTACCTGCTTAGTCAACTCGTCATCGACCTCAGCTTCATTTTTGACATTTGAAACCTAGCCTAGACTTTAACTGTCACTTTCGTATTGTTTAACCTTAGTATTGTTTATCTTCTGACTTACGCAACGCCACTACCACCGAAATTCAAACCTAGTGAATGAATGGAACTTGATAGAAATTCATATTTTGGAATTGTGTAACGCTGAAATGAACTTCAGTTGGGTACATACATTAGACAATCCCAGCAAAATTCTGACGGGGCCAATCAGTGTCAATCGGCTTAGAGTTCACTGTTATTGGATTTCAAGTTAGACAAGCCTTATTGTCTAACTTGAAATCCATTATCCTGGTCTTACTTAACATTGTTATAAAACATAAGTAGTATAAGTTTATTGTAGGCACAACGTATTGCTCGTAGCGGTTGCCCTCTGCTATATCTGTGTCATTTACTCTTTGATCAATGATGTCATCGCCAGCTAGGGCGGCTCTGTTGACTAGTGATGTGCTGCAGATACGTCAAACTACAATCAAGCTGTCATTATCTGTGGCTTTGTTGATAGCGGAAACGGAAGTGCCTAAAATCCATAGACTTGAGAAACTCTTTGTTGCGCAGTAGAACTTTCTGTTGTAAACTTGTAAATTGTAATGGGTTTCAAAATCCTTGAATAAAAAAATATTTTCTTATTTATTTTTATGGTCCCGACAATGTCCTGACATCTATTGGCGGATCAGGAACAAAATTATTAGAAAAAATATTGTTTCCTTAAGCCATCATAGATGGCGGTAGTTTTGACTTCATTTTCGCTTATAGGCTTGTTTACATTCCAAAAGCTTTGTTGTTTCCATATCATCCTAAATGGCGGTCTTACCATAAATATAAAGTAAATTCCACATTTGCCGCTCGACAATATTTTTAATCACCATTATTCACGTACATTTGCTATGACTATTGTCTTGCATCCTTTTAAAATCTGGTTTCGGTAGATTGATATAGATTACTCAAGGTACTCAAGGTAAGTACTTAGGTGCTTACATTATTAGACAAATCATTGAGCGACCTTATCGCTATAAGCGATCTCTGCCAGGCAACTTTGTGAGGGGCCTAAGTTGTTACCTACTTGATACTAGAAGATTTGAGGGGACAGACCGTGCCAGAATCAGAGTCATTTGCTTGTCTGCTTCTTTTAAAAATAAAATTCTTATTGATTTGTTTTCATAATATTTATTAAATGTATAAAACTAATATCAAAATTATTAGAGACCTTTATTATTACATCACAAATTATAATGTTTTCACTACAACTAGGATTAAATTACAAGTTATTCTAAATGTCGAGGCAGTGCTAATGAAATATTTCCCTCAACCTTGTATCCCAAATTAAATATCTACCTACATATTTGCCTAATCCATTAAAACACGTGTCAAAAAAAAAATTCTTCCATGCATTTAGCTTGGACGTTATTGCCTTACTATACGCCTGCTAGAAATCGATTAGCAAGGATTTTATAACGAATGTTTTCACTACCACAAGTAATGGCAGATAAATACTTACAAAAATCACGTAAAGAAATATTCAACTTCCTTGAAATTCCAAGAGCACCGCCTCAAAGGACAGACGTTTGCTGTCCAATTTACTAATAATACAAATAAATAAGTAGTTCATTAAACTCTAAAATAGATATTTTAATAGTTTTGGAAGTCCCTTCAAACACTTCAATGATTTTAAACAGTCTTTAGGGGTATACATTTAGCAGAGAATGCCTTGTGATTATTTTGATCAAATTGGAGTTGTGCCACTATTATAGCTCTACTTACATTGGCACAAGTAAATTTTGCATAAGTTGCCAGACCATACTTTTTCAGTAGACTATTCTTAACAAAACATGACAATCAAATCTAAGACCAAATTCTAAGGCCCGTCATGCCATGTTCACGGTCACAGCTGACTAATCGTTCAATTAAATATTTGACAGTTGTTTATTTCCAAAAATTCAGTCAAATATTTGATTGAGCGATTAGTCATCCGTGAAACCGGGCCTAAAGCGGCAATAGGAGCACGTAGATAAGGTAAAAATTCTTGTACAACTATTATTATCTGCTACCCCTAACAATCATGCTATTTTTATCAGTCCTATTACGATCAAAATCAACAATAAGACACACCATCAATAATTATCAAAGAAACATTTTTGTATGGACCTTGGCATAACTACTCTCTCCGCCATTTTGAAAAAAAAAAACGATATGGCAGCCTGTGATTAAAAACAGAAACATATTTAGAGAAGATAAAGATAGTGATTACCGTGATTTCAACTTAAAAGTATTCAGTAGGTGACCACGCAAGTTCCTATTTTCTGAAATATCTGCCAAATCGAATTATTTTCAAAATGGCGGAGAGAGTAAGATATTGTAGGTACTTATGCCAAAATATGCAATATAAAAAACACTGACGTGCCAGGCGCAAACTTATTTGGCGCGAACTCTAACTCAAAAAGCTCTTGAATATGGCCAGTTATTACTAGAAGAGGAATGGTGATCGAAATACGGACTATCGGTCAATAGAAGTTTACTACCACTGAGTCCCGAGCTCGAACTCTCATTTGACGAAAACACACTCTTACTTCCTGTGTAGAAAGAAAGAGAAGTATGCAGCGGCTCTCTTCCTATACGTCTTCTCGCTCGCACTAGCGAGATGAACGCTACAGCTATCGCACAGAGGAATATAACCCCTAGGATGCAAAACGCAAGAGCCATTTTCCCTGGCGACATGCAGATCGTTTTGTCTCCAGGGGAAAATCCTCGAACGAATTCATCTTCTTCTGATTCTACTCTTCTTGAACCTGCAAAAGAGAAATACCATGTTACAAGTTTGTCATATCACTCTCTACCAGCTCGGGCATAGTGACTTTCGATTACCGAATGTGTGCAGAGTATTATAGTAACTTACTTAAGTAACTATAAGTACCTACCGATAAAGTGAAATCTATCTATTAAATACGGTTATAACTCTATTTATCTTTACTAGCAATTGGTAACCGAGCTTCGCTCGGAACTATTTTCGTTAATTTGTATTTTTAAGAAATCATAAGAGTCATATTAACATTTTTACTGGTTTATTCTTACTGAACAACTCCATCTGGTGGACATGCTTGCAGTTAGTTGCTCACAATCGTCAATAGATGGCAGCAGCAGTCACATATTCAGTTTATGTTTAATTATTGAACTCGGAAAGAAATAATCATTTTCTTAAAATGAATCCTAGCTAGATCAATTTATCGCCCCCGAAAACCCCTGTATACTAAATTTCATGAAAATTGTTGGTGCAGTTTCCGAGATCCTAAATATATATATATATATAATATATACAAGATTTTCTCGTTTAAAGGTATAAGATATCACGGAAAATAATAAGCTACGCATTACGACGCCATCTTCTTTCTTTTTCGACTGATGTCCTATTCCTAAAACCGGCTATCACTAATTAGGTATACCTACCGTTCTCTATTACCTAATAGCCAGATTTGTTTCCCCGCGATGTTTTCTATCATCTGAGTTTCAAACTATTTGTACTAAAGGAATTTTGAAAATAAGCTCAAACACATCGTTATCCAAATTATTATTTACTGCACATCAAATTTTTATCTTACCTCGTATTGAAGCTTCATCTTCCAACTCAATATTAGGCGCGTGTACCTCTATACTGTTATACACCTCCAATCTATCAATCACTATTCCTTTAGCATCTTTATCCAATCTAGCCTTCCTCACTAGTCCATCTCTGGTCTTCTGAGGTTTTTGTAAAGCCTTGCAGTCTACAACCGGACATTGACCCTTACACAGCTCTATATTACACGTCAAATGTAGTTTAGCACGATCAGGGAACTTGAAAGCGGAGAAAGTCGTCACCGCGTGTTGGTAAGTCATGATATTCTTCAGCATATACTCAGGATCTGTTCTGGATAGTTTCAAATTTGTGCTTTCGTCGAGATTTTTGATTGGGTCAACAGGTTCTAGGTCTGAGAAGTCGATTTCGCTGCTCTTGTGCTTGTGGTGGTGGATGGTGGGTTTGGTGAAGATTCCTTCGTCAATAGGACAGCCGGCTTCGTCGAGAAGTTTCTGCGAGGCTTCCCCGAGGCCGTCGTGGGCGACGCAGTTCGTCACGCGGAGACCCACACCGTCTGGAAATGATGAGTATCAAATGAAAACTTAAAAAGTAATTGGAGCTAAGATCTGAGGGTACGAGTATAATCCACTGTGCCCAGGATTTAAAGTGTATTTCTTATTTTTACTTGACAACGGCAAAGCAAAAAGGGTTATTATTCTCTAAAAAGAAGAAAATATGAAGGTATAGGTTGCAATAAGCCATACAAGTTCTGGCAGCTTGCTTCTGCTTTTTTTGACTCAATATATATTATTGTTAATGTTATTATTGGGTATCAAATCCGATAAAAAAAACTGTTCACGTCTATTCCAGTCTTAACTCCCAACGCGTCTGTGTGAATAACTATTCTTTTCCACTCCCAATTCTCGCCATGTTTTACTAATTATATTAACTAATCCAGTTGTCTTATCCCCCTCCTAAGTCCCGTCATTCTTACCTGGCAAGGTGCACTGTATCAGTAGCCTCATTTGCTGTCCGACCTCCACGGAAGCCGGTTCACTCGACCCCGCGGCCGGAGACAGCTCCATCCAAGCCCTGGCTGCTTCCATCAGCCATTCTCTCTGCTCCAGTTCGAGAGCACTCGTGAACCCTTGACGGTTGCGACCCATTCTGGAAAGGGATTGCAAAATCTGGGATCAAAACTCTTTTTGGTGTATAGACTCTTTTTCTGAAGCATAGGAAACTGTTATTCATCAAAGTTATTTGGCACAAACTTCCCCCTTATTGTACGTTCGGAACGATCAAACCGTGAAAACTATACCTACCTAGCCGATCTTTTCTGTACAATAAGCAATAAATATTTCTGATTTTTTATTTCTGAAAAACGCGTTCTTTGCCTATCTAGGAGACTCTCGATAGGTCTCTCCCATTGCAGCCATTGAGCCCGGTCTTTGGCTCTTCGCATCCAGTTGCTGCCCGCACCACGCGCAAGTCGTCGTCGCTCCATTCAGACTAAGGTCGTCCTACACTACGCTTGCTTAAACGCAGTCTCCACTGCAGAACTCGTTTATCCCTGCGGCTATCGGGTTTTTGGCAAGCATGACCAGCCCACTGCCACTTCAGCTTGTTAGTTCTTTGGGCTACGTCGACAACTTTGTTTTGTTTTTTTTATAGGGCATGGTCTCATTTAAATGGTTCTATAGACCATGAATACATATTCTTTATTGTACCTGGTTTTCTTCAATTCGAGTCCATTCATTTCGTGTAGTTTGGAGCTGATGACTGTTTCTAACGCCGAGCTGTTGATGCGAACTGCTTTCGGTTTTAGTTTGCACCTGAAATGTAATTAAATTTATTAAAATATGAAATAGCCAACTTTGATGATTGGCTGCCTAAAGGCCAGACAGTCTTTCGAAGCACGGGATTCCTCAGAATTAAAAACCTCTAGCCTCTATCTTTAATAGTGTCACCATGCGTAAAAGGCGATACTAGCACCTTACTGGACCACGCATACTCAAACCTGCCCGAGGAGCGCCTCGTCGCCGTCGCCGGCGTCGCGACGCACCTCAGCGACCACGACGCCCAGCGTCTTACCATCACACGTAATACCGCGCCGTTACCTACGTTTGTATTGAGGCGATCGTTTACTGCAGCTAACAAACTTAACTTTTCAAGCGCCTTGGTGTCGATTGACTGGGATTCGGTGGTGGAGAGAGTGGGGGGTGATTGCCATGCGCTTGCCCATACCCTGGTGTCCATCATTGTAGGTAAATTCGATGCGTGTTTTCCAATGAAAAAACAACCAAGCATCCATAAATTGAACACATGGGTAGATGACGAGATACGTAGCTTTAAAAACCTTTTATTTGACATAATTAAATTAAAAAAAATATTCCCGGACAACGCCGACCTGTTAGACATTGTTGATAGTTACTCAATAAAATATAACACTATGCTAAAAAACAAACGCACCGACCATTACTCTAAAATTATTCACGACCATCCAAACAAAGCAAAATGTATGTGGAACATTATAAGTACCGAGCTTGGACGAGGTAACCGCGAAAGGGTTGATTATACCGATCTAGTGAGGAACGCCAACGGAACACCTTTTAGCTCAAAGCAGCAGTTGGTTGACGCCCTGAACCTCGAGTTCACTACTGCCGCTACCAAGTGCGGCGCCCCCCCGGCAGACGTAGCCCGCGCATGCGACACACTGAGCGATGACGCAGCCGCGTGCAACCTTTCACTACGGCTCGTGTTATTTTCCCCTGACGAGATAGTGATAATTGTCAACAAACACATAGCTGCAAAAAACAGTACCGACCTTTATGGCATATCATCTAGCCTGCTCCGTGTCATAGCTAAGCCACTCGCCCACATTATAGCCTACCTGTTTAACGCCTGCATTCGGGAGGGCGTATACCCTACCGCCCTCAAACGTGTTAAAGTATCCCCGCTTTATAAAGGAAAAGGTAAGAAAACGGAAATGAAATCATACAGGCCTATATCACTTGTTCCCGCCATTAGTAAGATTTTTGAGGTAGGACTGAATAAGAGATTGCTATCTTTCATCGGTGAGCGCAATAGTATGTCGGACAGGCAGTATGCATACAGAGCCGGGCGTGGCACGACAGACCTGGTGCGCGAGGTTGTGTGGCGCGTGCTGAGCGCGCGCGAGGCGGGCTCGCATGTGGCGCTGCTGTGCTGCGACCTCTCGCGCGCGTTCGACACTGCAGACCACCACCTTATCGCTAACAAACTCCATTTCTATGGAATACGCGGCCCGGTGCTGTCCTTGCTGACCGCCTTCATGTCACATCGCACGCAGACTGTGGTCGGTGACAACGGCCGCGTTAGGTCTGGTGAACTGGTGAACACCATGGGAGTCCCACAGGGTTCGTGCCTCTCGAACACTTTGTTCAGCTTACTGCTGAACGATTTACCCAGCGCCATCAGCGACGCGGAAATCTACATGTACGCTGACGACGTGGCCGCCATTATCACTGCGCCAACGGCGCCGGCCCTGGAGCAAAAGCTGAACTCTGTTGTTCGAAGACTCGAGCAGTGGTTCCAGGCAAACGGTTTAGCCCTCAATAAAGAAAAAACCTGTTTTATGTCATTCCAACTAAATGGAACCACACCTCCCACGTACAAAGTTGTTACCGGAAACGCTCTACTACAAATGGTCCAAACGACCAAACTGCTGGGCTTTCATCTCGATAGCGGCCTCACCTGGGACGTCCATATTGACGAGCTTTGCTCGAGACTGGGCCGCTCGTGTTTTGCGTTACGTCGGCTCGCTAGCACCGCATCTCGCAAGGTGGTAGTGTCATGCTATTTCGCTACTGTCCACAGCATCCTCACTTATGGCGTAGAACTGTGGGCGCGAGCTGCGGACGTTGAGCGAGCCTTCGTCATGCAAAAACGAGCCCTGCGAGCCATTGTGGGCGAACCTGATGACTTCTCGTGCAGGCTATTGTTCGCAGAGTTAAATATTATGCCTCTCCCTTGCGAACTCATCTACCAGGTAGCCCTTTTTACATTCAATAACATCGATATTTTCAAGCAAAGAGGCATTAACACATCCCGCGCGATGCGCAGTAACAAGCTCGCTCACCTGCTCGTCACGCCTGCTCACAAGTTGAGCAAATCGGAGAGGTCAGTGTATATAATGGGCCCCTCAGTCTATAACAGGCTGCCGAACACAATAAAAATAGATGCAACTTCTACAGCAGTCTTTAAAATACGACTACGTAAGTGGCTGCTCGGGCACTCGTTCTACTCGGTAAAAGAGTTCTACGAGTTACCGCTTATCTAGGAATAGATATAACTAGTGAGAAATAAATTTAATAATATAATTAGCATCATTGTTAATGTTTTTATAATTATGATTACAATCCTTTGTTTTTACTATAATATAAAAACTTTTTTATATTTAAAAATATAATAACAATATTTTTTATAATAATTTGGATAATGCACAATTTTTTGTGAACAATTGACTTGTAACTTGAGTTATAAATAAACTATTTGTATTTGTATTTGTATTTGCGTATTTCTGCTGTGAAGCAGCATTGCTGTGTTTCGCTTTGAAGGGTGTGGGTGCATGACATTTCTGGCACGTGAGGCTGAACATCTGTATGCCTCCAGTCTAATAAGTATCTAAAGTAGGTAAACCTACGATAAACGCCAAAAGGGATTAGTCATTAATGAGTGGAATATACAGCACAGGTCCTCATCATCGTCCGGCTCCTAATGCGTGAGTGTTCAGAAGAGTGGTCCTGACGTCACGCGTTTGATGGAAAGTGAAGAGTCACATTGCTCTGAAAGTTACTTACCTCACGAGTATCTCCTGGTCCGAAGACTGCTGCAGCTGGCGGTCCATCTGCACCACCAGCTCAGCGTTATAGTACAGGTCCTCGTCATCGTCCGGCTCTGAATGCGTGCTGTTCAGAGGAGAGGTCCTGACACCGCACGCGTTCGATGGCAGGTGGAGAGACACATTGTTCTGGAGATTTCCTGGAACGGATTATGAGAAGCTGGTAAAACGAATTCTAATTCTGCTCGTCACGTCAGGCTTGTCCTAGTGCTTACTGATCAACTACTACTATGATTAAGTTGCTATTTGAATGGGTGACAACTGGTGGTATTTAGATTTAAGGGCTTCTGTAGTCAAAACCATGATGGAGACAACGGCTCCATGGGCTTATAAGTACTAATCATGACTAGGATCTCAGATCTTTTAGCTTTTTTACACAAAAACATACACAGACACACACTAAGGCCTCAAACTTATAACACCCCTTCTATAGTCGGGGTTTTCTTAATCTTAAAACTTTCTAAGAAATCCCTTTCTTTATTGAAGTCAGCATTTCTTAGACACCCCTCTAAATTCTCTCGCTTCTTTCTTCTTAACATTGTCTTTTCGAAACACTAGTCACTGGTCTTTTAGAGCCAGTGCAGTATGGTGAAAGGATTTTTAGTGCGCCTCAAAGAGTATACTCGCTTGTATTTGCTGTGTATATAAATAGTTCCTTAGAAAATCATCTTCAGCAATAACCAGCTCTGTATTAAGATCAGGGTCGCATTCTCAATTTTCAAACTGGATCTAATACCTGCCAACCTATTACCTAGGTAACGTGCCTAGGACGTGTAGGAGTTAGTCTTAAGTTTACGTATAGCTCCAAGACGGGTTCTAGGTACCTTATGGTCACTGTAGCATTTATATTGTGGGTTATTGTAAAAGTATCCAAAGCCGTAGATGGTTGGGGATTTATAGGTCTGGGTATATCTTTCTAATTGATTTACATAGGAACCTTTTTAAGTAGGTATACTCAAGTAATGTATGTTGACTTTGCAATTGATATGCGAAGTAGCATGTCATCTGTTTACATGGTATTTTTGATGGTTCCCATCCCATATTCTCATCTTCTGATAGAATTAGTGTATCATTATTACATTTACATTGATTACGAATTTAAAGAACAGTTTATTATGATATAACTATAAACTATTTTTTTTATACAACTAGTTGATGGAACTAGCATATGCCCCTGATGTTAAGTGGTAACCATTGCCAACAAAGCATTGCCTCGTAGGTCACACACGCCAGGAACGTACCCTACGATGCATTGCCCTACGTCCATCAACTCGAGGCATACAAATGTTCAGCCTCACGTGCCAGTAATTTCTCCATTATGGTTTTAGCACTATTCTTATAAACGGGATATTGACCTTGATTTGGCATAGTTTCATGCACCATGACTTGATGATTGTCTTTAACCCGTGCTCATGACTCATGGTGCATGCAACTGTGCCGAAATATCGGGGGTCAACACTCACAAATCATGGTAAATATCCCGTTGCTCACGAAAACAGTATACCTTGTATCTTGCACTCTCTGGAGAAGTCCTTGCTGAACACAAGCCCCTTAAACGGCTGTTCCATCTCCAGATGCACAGTCATGGCGGTCTTATCGCAAGCCGTGGTGACGTCCACCACCTGGTTGGGCCGGCTCTTCTGCCCAGGAGTGGGAGACGCGAGGCAGACCAGCAGTATTGTACGCCACATCTTGGCGAACCCTGAAACAATAGAATTATCGCTTTAGGTTACTTATGTAAGAAGAACGGCGTGATGGTCCTGGCAAATAAAGGACCCCTATATTCTTTAGCGGATGTCGTAAGAAATAGAAATAGAAATAGAAATAATTTATTTTGCGTCAACTCAAGAGGCGAGCAAGGTAACAAAGCTGTAGTGGCCGTCGTGGTCCCGGAAAAGAATAAGACTCTTCCATTACCTCCCGTGAATGTCGTATGAGTCGACTAAGAGAAAGCACCTTTGGATAGCCAGAACCATATCCTGGACTTCTTAGACCTACACTGCGGTCATCAATTTAATTTAGCGTGGTAACGACGCCAGAAGTGGCGGCGCTTTGCCAATGTCTAGCGGTAGAATTATCCTGGCTGATGATGAAGTAAGAACAGAAAATTTACCAAGGTATGGTAGTCGGTGGTACTGGTAGGTAGTCGGTATAACTAAAATATCCATCAAAGCTCAGACATAAAATCTACGTTCTATCTTCAAGCGATCAAGACGTAGAATTTCTGGTTTATTTTGCGGTTTTGTCCGCGAATATGAGAGCAATATTAAAACCTCCGACGAACAATCATAAATTATATTAGAGCGGTTTGAATTTTATTATACCAGTGGCTTTATAAGACGCAAAGTAAAATAAAATTCAGTCTACAAGCGAAGTCTAGTAGTGCCTTCTAATTGCCTATCTACCTATACTATTAGGTAGGCTATTTGGATACCTAATTGTCGTTCAATTTATAGCCCGCTTTATGTTAGCAATTTAACATGAAAGTTTTGCATGTCGGCCTCCGCCGAAGTATGTGGTACTAACGTTACTATTTATTGATTTATTGGAAAACCAACAGCTTATACCTAACAACTTAAAAATATTAATGCGCTAGAAACTAGTGAGCCAATAAATTATAGGTTTTCAAGGATACACGAAGACACAAGAAGATTTTCAATATTGACCATACTTTATAGGAATAAATACAGTCCATTTCATTTCATTTATAGGTATTATACTCAGCTGAGTAGAGTACATAACATAACTATGTTACAGAGAAGTTGTAATGAACACAAAGCCGGTGAGTGCAGAGGTTAATCTTCAGCAGTTGACTTCTTCAGGTTGATGATGATGTTGTACGAAGTACCTTTATTTATCGGTGCCACAATCAATAAAAACCCCTACTACGCTTCTAGCTACTGAAACACTTGCGGAAATCGGCCACTCGGCATAATACCAGTATCTGAGATTTGCTCTTGATCCGCGGAAGACAAAAGTTTAGCGCTTTTTATTATAAGTGGTTACATTGTTAGAAAACCGTTGTTTCCGTTCTGATGGTGACTTTTGATACTCCACTTAGATAATGCCTGTATCTAACAATGATAGTGTACAGACAGATGTTATTTTCAACGTAATTGTATTTTTTTAGACCTAGGCGCATGTATCTCGATCAGATCGCAGACGTTTTAGAGAAAGGCCAGGTTAGGCCCTAAACCAACGAGCATTTATGAGAGTGAATGAAGCAAAAGAGGTGTCTCAGGATTGTAGCAAGTGGAAATCCGTGATCTCTGCCTACCCCCATGGGAAGGAGGCGTTATTTTATGTATTTATGTTATGCATGTAATTGTATTTTCATTCGGTAATATAGACCACATTGTTTAAATCGCGGGAAGTCGCTGGATGGAAATTAAGCACTCTGAATCGCTCTTTCTGGATACGTCTAAGGAAGACCTACTGGTGCCACTGAAAACCAGCATTACAAGGGGTGTGGTGCCCTTGTAGCTAATTAATGCTGAGTTGGTTACCTTTTTTTCTGACAAGACAATTAAGTTGAGCTGTTAAATTAATAATTCAGCCTTTAAAGAGCCTAAGAGCCTTTTAATTTCAAGTTGACGCAAAATAATCTATTTCTATTTTTATCCAGCAGTGAACTTCTTCAGACTGATGACGAACTTAGACTAGTTTCTTCGGCCAAAGTCAGACCGAAAAAATCCCCGTTTTGTTTCAATAAATATCATATTTTATCAGTTCGAAATTGAAATAAAACCTTTGATAAGTTACGGAGTAAAATGACGTTCCATTTTTAAATTACACGACTTGAGTTTGCTATGTAATAAGCTGCTCACGGATCTGTTTTACTTATAAGTTCGAGAACTGGCAAATTGAAATTGGTCAGTGGTTTCTCCAAATTAGTAGGTTTACCAGTGTAATGTCCGCCATGTAATTTGGTCGGTGCTTTGCTCATCACTTTTGGAGCTCAATTTAAGCTCCACTGTTTTGTTTTCCTCGTGTTTTCTGACCCACTAACTTGAGTCTTGAATCTTATAAATATTACAACCAACTACTACTATTGCCATATTACCAACTATTACGTAACTGTAAGCACTTTAATTACGCTGTAAACAGAAGATCGTTCTATCTTGAAGTTATAGTCATTGGCCACACGATTAGCCTTTTGTCTGATCCCATTTTTCACTGCTAGTTCGGCAAGTTAAAGAGGTGGTAAAGTAGGCTCCTTCTTCTTGTCGTGTCTAGTTCCTTCAAACCAGTGTCGCAAAAGGAATTTAAGTGCGCCTCAAAGAGGTTCCTTCCAGGAGCACACATACCTACTTTCGATCTTCTTAGGTCTTAAGACATACCTACCGCCTCACGATGATATCCACACACAATTTTTGGATACTTTAGTAGGCACCTGTAATTTCCGGCTAAATTCCGTTTTTCTTAGCGCTAATTCCCATTCCGTTAAAATCCCAGGCGTAACAACAAAACAATTTTATTACTTATATAAACCGTTATTGCGTAATTTTAATTAGCGTAGACAATTAGAACTGTAAACGAGTGTGTGACCATTCATTTTTCCCGTTCGTAGCGCGTGAGGTTGCGTGCGAACTGACGGGTAATGTGATCTTGTTTGCAGCTGAACCCACGTACATACAATCATCTTGATCTTAGTATAAAACGGGCAAGTGCGAGTGGGACTTGCCCCCTCTGTCTGTACCCAGCTAAATGGAGATACAAAGAACACAAACGCGCCAAAACCAACCCATAAAGAACGATATCGTTGAAAGCTCGTTTCGAGTTTCAACCACAGAAGTTGCACAAAAGTGCTAAGAACAATGTATCGTTCTTCTTCTTCTTATCGAGTCAAGACTCTAACTAAACCCTCCTCGACCAATATGTCGCCACCTCAATAGCTCCACTCGATGCCATGTTTAGATCTTCCATGGTGCAGGTGGTCGTGCACTGCGGACATGAAAGTAAGTGTGGCATGTCCTGTATGGGGGCCCCGCAGTTGCACGGTACCCTGGTCGGGTCGATGATTCCCCACTTAGCCAGGTTTTTTCTGCAGCGGCCTACCTGGGCCCGGAGTCGGTTGAGTGATTTCCATATAGGCCACTGCAGATCATGTCCAGGTGGTAAATGTTCTTCAGGTGCTATAAACTGTAGAGGGGGAGGATGTTTATTTCTCCACAGCTCACATTTCAAACTCATCGCACTTTCTTCTGAGGAGGTGGTGTGACTCAGGAAACTTTTTCTGCTCTTAAGGCGGGCGCGTGGGATCCGGAAACCATTTAAAGGGTGGCGACTATCTACTTCTTGTTTCCTCTTTTCTAAGCGGCAAGCTGTTTCGCGACGAACATCGGGGGGCGCTATTCCTGCCAGTGGATACAACTTGTTAAGCGGAGTGGGCTTTAAGCACCCAGTTACAATGCGACAGGTGTCGTTCAGCGCAATGTCTACCTCTTTAGCGTGGGCAGAACGATGCCACACTGGGCATGCAAACTCCCCAGCTGAATAAGCCAGAGACAGAGCGGTTGTGCGTAGTACATGCGGTGTTGCTCCCCAACTGGTTGACGTGAGGCGACGTAGCAAGTTGTTCCTGGTATTAACTTTTAGCTTGGTGTTAACACAGTGGGGCCTGTATGTCAGCGATCTATCAAGAGTAATGCCCAAGTAGCGTGGCTGATTGCAGTGTATCGTTACCTAAAACTTTGTTTTAACCACATCAAAATAGAAGCAATTTTTCAAAACCAACTTTTAACTTAAGAGCCATATTCAGAAACAATGCTTGAGTCTGAGTCGAGCTTTAAGCATAGATTTTTTGACAGTTCTCCATTGAAAAATGTCAAAAATATATGCTCGAGGTTTGAGTCAGACTTAAGCATTGCTTGTGCATACGAGCCTAAGAAAAAATATATAAGGTATCATTATAATATTGAAATTGAAAAACCTCTAAAAAGACATCAACGCTCGTTGCCTGCTACGCACCGTAGCTCGTAGAGGCCGTTTTTGTTCTAATAAGTTAAACGTATTAGCACATTAAAAATACTTCTTCAACCAAAATCCAGGAACGTTTTAATATGACTCACACAAACAAATATTTGCCCTGGTTCCAAAACATAGTTCCCCAAATCTACAATATCGATATCGCAAATTGAATTGAAGCATCGATATTCGATATCAAGTGAAAGCATATCAAGCATGACCTCCGAATCGTGCATGTTATCTCTGGATCGATCGATTGAAGAATCGATCGATTGAAGAATCGATATCATAGCTTTGGAAGTCGGTTACCTACTGAGAAACATCACTTTTATCTCCTGTATATATATTTTATCTCTCAGTATGAACCGATATATTTTATGTATAACTGGCGTTCGATTTGGAAAATATCCATAAAATTTGAATTTCATAGTAGGTCAAGTATTGCTTTTTAACTAATCGCTGCTTCTACATAGCACTACCTAGCAGGTTTCTTTACTGGAACAGTAAGCCTACCACAAGCTCTGTCTGACTCTGTCTTTGGCTCTGGTTTTGAGTCTGTGTGGGTTCTGACCAGTGTATTATACTAACTGTGTGTGTGACGTTTCGACGTAGTATTTATTAAGAGCGAGTCGTGCAAAATAGTTGAAAACGATAGTCACGGTTAAATCGATATTATGAATATACTTGCAATAATGAATCTAAAACTTTGTGTAAAGTACCAGACTGAACGTATTGACAATTATTCCGTAACAAAAAAAAATATTTATATATAATTAAATAAACACAGATAGGTAAAATTTGACAAATCGTATGTCGGCGTTATTAAAAAATGTCATGTTACACTGTTGATTTTATGAACAAACTTTAATTCGAATTAATCTCAAATGTTTAGTCTACAATTAGTCCTTTTTCGATTTTTAATAAATCACTTAGTTATTTAGTTATGATTTTTTTAAAAAAGCATCTCAAATCCGCCATACAAATTTACTATGGACGCGCGAAGTTGAATATATACGCGACGAACGCTCGCGGAAATTCAGTCCACCACGAGAGCTCAGAGTGGGAGCACGTCTCTTTGCGAGGCGACGCGAGCCAACTAGCAAACGCGATCTTATGTGTATGTACACACAGCTGCAAACAGGTAAAGTGAGGTAAGCCATTTTTTATTATCTATGCTTTTTATTGCTCAAAAAAATGTGATGTACCTATAAATATTTACTCTGTTTAGGGAACAATGGGAAAGCGAAAAGAAAGATATTCTAAGAAGAAAAGTGGCGCTCTGTTCCGGAAAAAAAATTTCGATAATATGTACGTATGTAGGTATAGATTATTTTCGTATTTCAAATTTGATGTTGGTATTGTTCCAAGTTTTTTTGGTCAGGCGAATCGAAAACCCAAGATGGCGGATTCATTTTTTTTTATATTTGATATTGGTATCGTTTAATAAGTTTTCGAGGGCGCTGGTTCCGAATCTGCCATTCATTTTTTAATCCAAGATGGCGGATTCTTATTTTGTCATAAATTTTTGATATGGGGTTTTGGGGGCGCTGACTCCGAATATGCCATTCATTTTTTAATCCAAGATGGCGGATTCATTTTTTTTATATTTGATATTGGTATCGTTTTATAGGTTTTTGAGGGCGCTGGTTCCGAATCTGCCATTAATTTTTTAATCCAAGATGGTGGATTTTTTTTTGTCATAAACTTTTGATATGGGGTTTTGGGGGCGCTGGCTCCGAATAAGCCATTAATTTTTTGATATGGGTATCGTTTTATGGGTTTTTGGGGGCGCTGATTTTGAATCTGCCATTCATTTTTGAATCCAAGATGGAGGATTCTTTTTTTTCTTAAATATTTGATATGGGTATCGTTTTATGGGTTTTTAGGGGGTGCTGATTTTGAATCTGGCATTCATTTTTGATTCCAAGATGGTGGATGTTTTTTTTTTCTTAAATATTTGATATGGGTATCGTTTTATGGGTTTTTGGGGGTGCTGATTTTGAATCTGGCATTCATTTTTGAATCCAAGATGGCGGATTCTTTTTTTTCTTAAATATTTGATATGGGTATCGTTTTATGGGTTTTTGGGGGCGCTGGTTCCGAATATGCCATTCATTTTTGATTCCAAGATGGCGGATGTTTTTTTTTCTTAAATATTTGATATGGGTATCGTTTTATGGGTTTTTGGGGGCGCTGGTTCCGAATATGCCATTCATTTTTGAATCCAAGATGGCGGATCCTTTTTTTTGTTAAATATTTGATGTGGGTATCGTTTTATGGGTTTTTGGGGGCGCTGATTTTGAATCTGCCATTCATTTTTGAATCCAAGATGGCGGATTATTTTTTTTCTTAAATATTTGATATGGGTATCGATTTATAGGTTTTTGGGAGTGCTGGTTCCGAATATGCCATTCATTTTTGATTCCAAGATGGCGGATGTTTTTTTTTTCTTAAATATTTGATATGGGTATCGTTTTATGGGTTTTTGGGGGCACTGATTTTGAATCTGCCATTCATTTTTGAATCCAAGATGGCGGATGTTTTTTTTTTCTTAAATATTTGATATGGGTATCGTTTTATGGGTTTTTGGGGGCGCTGGTTCCGAATATGCCATTCATTTTTGAATCCAAGATGGCGGATGTTTTTTTTTTCTTAAATATTTGATATGGGTATCGTTTTATGGGTTTTTGGGGGCGCTGGTTCCGAATATGCCATTCATTTTTGAATCCAAGATGGCGGATTCTTTTTTTTCTTAAATATTTGATATGGGTATCGTTTTATGGGTTTTTGGGGGCGCTGATTTTGAATCTGCCATTCATTTTTGAATCCAAGATGGCGGATTAATTTTTTCTTAAATATTTGATATGGGTATCGATTTATAGGGTTTTGGGAGTGCTGGTTCCGAATATGCCATTCATTTTTGATTCCAAGATGGCGGATGTTTTTTTTTCTTAAATATTTGATATGGGTATCGTTTTATGGATTTTTGGGGGCGCTGATTTTGAATCTGCCATTCATTTTTGAATCCAAGATGGCGGATTCTTTTTTTTCTTAAATATTTGATATGGGTATCGTTTTATGGGTTTTTGGGGGCGCTGGTTCCGAATATGCCATTCATTTTTGATTCCAAGATGGCGGATGCTTTTTTTTCTTAAATATTTGATATGGGTATCGTTTTATGGGTTTTTGGGGGTGCTGATTTTGAATCTGACATTCATTTTTGATTCCAAGATGGCGGATGTTTTTTTTTCTTAAATATTTGATATGGGTATCGTTTTATGGGTTTTTGGGGGTGCTGATTTTGAATCTGGCATTCATTTTTGATTCCAAGATGGCGGATGTTTTTTTTTCTTAAATATTTGATATGGGTATCGTTTTAGCGGTTTTTGGGGGTGCCAAAACATGATTGGTATTTTCAGGCACAAGGGCAATTACACGTCACACAAAGAAAAACATGTATATTTGCTGTTTGGACTGACGTAGACATGAAAGTTGAACAAGTAGAGGAAGATAAAGAATTTTGGTGTATGATGGAAGGAAAATTGAAAACATTTTATTTTGATTGTTTACTGCCAGAGATTATTAATTCTAGATTAGATAGGCTAATGGAAATCAAAGAACCTAAATATATTCTAGAAGCGATAAATAAAAAAATCGTCAAAACGACAGCGAAAAGGAAAATAATTGAAAATGAAACTAAAACAAACAAAAGAAAACTGCAATAAACTGTATTTAGTATGCAAACTGACTATAATTTTTATTTCTGAGTAATAATTATTATTAGGAGAGATGAAAGTCATGTGACTTTATGAGTGATGAATATGGATGTGGATGGATATGTGAGTAGAGGTAGACCAAAGGAAACATAGATGTGTGAAAGGTAACATCGGTAAGAGAGGAATGCAGCTATGACGGATGACAGAAGGGAACGCAGAAGGAAAACTCGTTGTGCTGACGCCACATAAAGGGAGATAATGGCAGGTAGAAGAAAAAGTAATGAATAATAATTATGATCTGATTTAATTAACATAGACAATATTCATCTCCCTCAGTCACTCAACCAATCAACAAAATAACAAAACCAAAACCAAAAAATGCGGCACTGGTTCCGAAGCTATTTTTTTTTTATTTAAGTCAATTAAAAAAAATAGTTTCGGAACCAGCGCCCCCAAAAACCCATAAAACGATACCCATATCAAATATTAAAAAAAAAAAACCGCCATCCTGGAATCAAAAATGAATGGCATATTCGGAACCAGCGCCCCCAAAAACCCATAAAACTATACCCATATCAAAATTTAAGAAAAAAAAACATCCGCCATCTCGGAATCAAAAATGAATGGCAGATTCAAAATCAGCACCCCCAAAAACCCATAAAACGATACCTATATCAAATATTTAAGAAAAAAAACATCCGCCATCTTGGAATCAAAAATGAATGGCATATTCGGAACCAGCGCCCCCAAAAACCCATAAAACGATACCCATATCAAATATTTAAGAAAAAAAAGAATCCGCCATCTTGGAATCAAAAATGAATGCCAGATTCAAAATCAGCACCCCCAAAAACCCATAAAACGATACCCATATCAAATATTTAAGAAAAAAAAAGAATCTGCCATCTTGGATTCAAAAATGAATGGCAGATTCGGAATCAGCACCCCCAAAAACCCATTAAACGATACCCATATCAAATATTTATGAAAAAAAAAGAATCCGCCATCTTGGATTCAAAAATGAATGTCAAATCCACAATCAGAGCCCCCAACAACCTCTAAATCGATACCCATAATTATCATTTATTTAGGATAAAAATGAAGCTGCCATCTTGGATCCAAAATGAATGAAAGTATGAAAGAAAGAAATATTATTTAACATAACATAGGTACACAGAGCGGAACATTGACAAAATCAAAACTAAAATATGAACAAAAAATTCTAACACAAATAATTGAGTAATTACCTACTTGCTATCTTAGCACATAATAAAAAAAATTGTGCACAATATTTATTATTTATTACTATTATTAAAAAACCTAAAAGAAAAGTGAAATGAAAATGTAATTATTTTGTAAACTGACCTCAGATTGTTTTTTTTAGAGAGATGAATTTTACTTTCTGGCATAACGTAAACAAAATTTCGTCTCTATAAGTCACTCAACCAAACAACATTTTTTTCAAATCATGGGTTACCTACTTTTGCCACACTAGGTGTAAACGGCGTCGAGCGAACCTATCATTGTGTGCGTGAGTACGCACACAACTAGCGAGCCGCAGTAAATACCTATTTTCCGTCCGCCTGGTTTACTCGACTCGCTCTTAAGTCAGCACTCACACACACTCAAAACCAGAGCCCGAGACAGAGCCAAACAGAGCTTGTGGTAGGCCTACAGATCGCTACATTCGTTGCCCGCCATAGCACCTCTGAATTTAGGACAATCAATTTGAACTTTTATATGTTACTTAATTCACACTCCTCATAGGAATCTATCAACTGACCAAAAACTTACACTGCGCACATAAAATGCAGTAGTAAACATTTTCTAATTCATTTTTATACGCCCCGAATCATTTCATTTCTCATAGACAAGTACAATCAAAAATATAAATTGACTATCAAAATAATAAATTCACAGTTTTGAACACCAATGAAGTGTAGTACACATTGCAGGCGTTTCACTACGACTATGTGATTCAAAAACCGGCCAAGCGCGAGTAGGGCTCGCGCACGAAGGGTTCTGCACCAATTGTATGAGCGGCAAAAAAATAATGTCTGTTGTATGTCTGTTTTAATTTTTTATTTGAAAAGTGAATAATAAAACTCAATATTCAGTGAATATTGCAAGCGTGTACCTGTTGCCGTTATCATTACCGAGCAAAAACGAGCAAAAAATTATTGTTTTTTGTATGGGAGCCCTTTTTAATATTTATTTTATTCTGTTTTACAAAATTTGTTGTTATAGCGGTAACATCATCAGTGAACATTTCAACTGTCACGGTTCATAAGATAAAGCCTTGTGACAGAAGCACAAACATACAGAGGAACAGCGGTGTCATAGTAATAGGGTCCCGTTTTAGCATTTGGGTACGAAACTCTACAAATGCCAGAACTCTACCTAATGTTAATCATTTATCAACTTGTGCAACCGACCTTACCTACCTACTTCCTCCTGATTGATGACTGTATACAGTAACATCTCCCGTATCTACGCAGGTACCTTCCTACAGCATCATTCGTAATCGTAATAGCATGCCAGTGCGTTCATAATTCAAGTTCATTGCTATCGTGGAGGTAATGACCAATTTTCTAAGGCGCACGGTATAATCGATTTGAGTTGAAATTTGACAGTAACCCAGATTATAAACTACGCTGGAAATTACACACAACTGTTCAATGGGACTATCTTATTTAGGTAATAGAAAGGTACACCTAGATAGTGCCATCCACGAAGGCGCGCCCCACTATTCTTCCTAACCGTTTATGGTATATGTGTGCAAGCTTCCGTCAATGTTTGAGTGTTATCAGGACACACTAATTACCTATGAGTGCACACGCACACTACAATGAATAGACTACGGTTCGTGACTGCCGCTCGGAGCAAACTCCCCGCACCCCGCGAGGGGCGCGTCTTCGTGAATTGCACTATCTATAACAGGAAAACAAATCATACCTAACAGTGAAGCAGCATTGCGACGTGCATGACCTACGAGGCAATACTTTGTTATAGGCGATGGTTACCACTTAACATCAGGTGGGCCATATTTCTGTTTCATCAGCTAGGTGTGTAAAAAAAACCTGATAATAAAATAACTCTTTCTTCAGGACAGTAATAAATTAGTCCACGACATGAAATGACTTTTTCTTTTGCTTCAGCAGGACAGGCAAGTAATGAAGAGATGACCTAGCGAGCACAGAAATAATTGATGCTAGTACTTGGAGACCAGCTGCTGACAACAATCCACACTGACCACAGAGAGACTTTAGAAAGACTTAGACAGAGGCGGCCTAATGACAAAACCACAAAATCTGAGACATCTAACCAATAGGTAGGTAGTCATATAATATATCACCTAACCTACATTCAACCAAGATCCAATTTAATCCAAATCTCGTCACATAAAGCCAGTGCAACAAATAAACGACAATGCCATTAGTCGGTCGTAATTTCACGTGCCGTTATGAAAACTGTCTCCGAATTACGATTTGGAATTTATTGTGAGCGAAGGTGGTCAGGTTAATGGTCCGGAATTCATTGTAAACGATTTGAAGAAAGTATTTTACTGTAAGAAATGTGGATTTGGTAGTTAAATGTTGTATTTGGCCAATTATCCGAAGAGATTTTCGAGATGTGATGGGAGAAACTCGAGAATGTATGCCAGTTACAAAAAATGCATGCAGTTTTGGTATGAAATAAACAAAGCGTCCAAAAAAAAGCCAACACTTAGATCTTCTTACACACACACAAACATCCTGATAAAGAGAAATCATAAGTATCTCTTCTACCAAGCTTATTAATTTAAAATCAAGTAACAAAATCTACATTATAATGCCTGGAAATTCTCAATCTATAATAATATATACGTACCAAACCAACTACTGTGCCTCGGCCTACCTCCATGTTGCTTTACCCTATACACAGGGTCCATGTGATACTGACTTACACCTAAGAACTATGTATGTACCTAAACTAAACCATGTTTATGCAATAAATGTATTGAGTATTGAGTATTAAGACATTCATGACGACCACGACTTCTCTGACAAGAGTAAAGCGACTGAGAAGAAGAAAACTTCTTCCTTTCAGAACCTCGTCTTAAAACGAAATCCCTTTATTTAGAGAGGATACCACAGCATTTTATAGTTGGCAAGTATTCAAAAAACTAGCAAGAAAGAACAAAGATTACTATTCCGACTCGTATCTACGATACCCATACGATTGTTCGTTGTTCCCACCACCATTGTTACAGCTTCGATACATCGAAGAGTTTCACCTTATTGTTCCATTTCTTGGGGAGCTCACGTATGTTCGCTAATTAGCTTAATCATTTCACTCTGGGCTTACAAAAACTTGGAATGAAGGTCAGTTCCAGACTTCCTATTATGGTGAGAATGAAATGGCTTCCTGTTTGTCTTATGCTTGTGTATAAGACTAGTTTCCACCGGCAGCTTTTCTCGCAACAAACTATAAGTTAGCTTTGGTAATCTGGTGGTGCTGTTTGGGTGGGTAAACTGGTATTTAAGCCCTGGACTCTCGAAGCCAAGATCTAGTCGTGATACTGTACTTGTAATGCTCTACAATCTTCTTTCTTCTGTTAGTTTGTTATGTGTTTTCCAAGGTGTTGATCTCAGCCCCTGAATCTCCGTGACGTTATAATTCGACACACGATTATAAGGTAAACTACATAAGTCAACTCGTACGAAATCATTGGCTTTTAAGCATATCGAATTTATATAAGCAACATGTCTGCAGCAAGACTTATTCAAAAATGCACCTCATTGAACGCTTAAGTTCCCAAAAACAATACTAAATTTCTAAGAGAACTGTTTCCTCCTTTGAGTAAACGAGACTCAACTAAATTTAACCTTTCTAGGCTACGGTTAGTTTATCTAATGCCGCAGTTACCCTATATTTTAGCAAAACCGTTTTGAGTCTATTAAGTTTACAACTGGTACGCAAACGTGAAACGTTCTAACTGTTACCCGGCAGTGTGGATTAAACTGTGATATTCTCCGTTATAAGCTTAGCTAAATTGTAAAACAACTCGTATAGAGAAATTTAATATTGATCTTAGGGAAATGATCTCTTTGATTAGGTTTCAGCAGATGAATTTGTAGAATCATTAACAAACATAGGTGGGTAATAATTGATCAATCAAATTAAAGGGATATTGGGCACTTTTTAGGTCTTGTGGAGAATGTTTGATCTTGGAATGGAAATCAACGTTTTGTTTCAAAAAGATTAAATTTGCGAATGAAATTGGATGCGTTTTTGGTTTATAGACAAAGACACGTTATCACGCTTATATTTCAATTGAGAAAGGAAGATCGATTTTTAATGGAATCTCTCAATCTTTGAAATAAACTAAGGTACTTTGTCATTATTCCAAGCGTCTATTGATAAGTAGGTAAACACCATGAGCACATTCACACGGAACTGGTAGCAACCACAACCACAGGTCCGTAAGAACTGTTAGCAGCGGTATTGACAACACCGTTTGAGAGTGCATCGTATGCAATTAGGTAGGTACACGAGTGTAGCTATTTGCAAACAAAGACTACTATTTGTATGAGAAGGTAGGGTAACAGTTACCGTTACAATATTTGCTGTGTCCGAGTGGTTATAGTTCTAATAGCTCGTAGATTCGACAAACTATGGAGAATAAAGTTAAGCGGAAGAAGAAGCCAGCCAACCGAAGAACTATAAAATGGTGAAGATAGTGGATGAGGAAGGTAAGGTATGCGTTCTTCCCGGAAACTTTATGGAGGAGGACTTTCATGATGATGATGGTATCAGAGCCTGCCTTCCTAGGTTAATAAAAAGAAAAGTAGTAGTACCTAGGTGAGATGGTAGTAAAGCTAAAATAGGTTCCTAACGGCTAGTTCAGCAGCCTTGACAGCGTCCTAGACAGTTACTCAGCGGTCGCGAGACATCACATGTGAACTCACCGGAACGCTTTCACTATCACCGTCTGTATTCGCGATGGTTATCTAACTGAGGGCTTGGTGTGCACACTGTATCAGCATTTGCTCGATAGACTGGTTCTTTCAGCTTGTTGCTAATTCTACTAACAATTGGTCACCAGTCAGGACTCAACGACCTCTGCCATCACCATCTTCCCACAAAGCGCGGATTCTACTAACAAGTGATGATTATTCACTTAGCTTATAATACTTATAGAAAAAGCCGTTATTTTTGTTTTATTCCGTTTTAATTTTAATTAAACCTGCAAAATCTTAAGATTCTTCAGCTTCAACTGGTGATTCACCCCAATATTCTTCCATTTTCACCTCCGACTCATTTAGCGGCTTATTTTCTGTTAGCCGATTCGCTACTTCAATACGTCGTTTTCTTATGATAGCCAGAATCATTTCTTCTGTTTCCAACGCAGTTTCTAGAGGTAGCTGACGTAACTGTTCTCCTACAGTTTGTCCAAACAGATGAAATTCATCTACCTGTACACATGGCATATTTGCCCGTGTAATGTTTTGTGTTACAGCTTTTTCGGGAGTGTTTACAGCCCTGAACGGTTTATTTGATTCATCATTATTTTCTGTAGATGCTTCTGTAGGTGTTGAATTCTGATGATTACTTTTTGGTTGAACTAAATCGGTTATTTGTAGTGGCTTGTAGAGAGTCTGAAACAATTTAAATCTAGGTTACTTATAGCTTAGCTTTATTATACCATTCATAACATTCTTTCTCTCTTTATCAAAAGTGATAAATAACCAAAGGACCATTGCAGATTTGCAGGTATAGGTGATACATAACTAACGTACCTCATTTCTCTTATTTTCTCTATTGAGCATATTTATAATGAAGTCCATATGTGTCAACCATTTTATTCTGGATTTATACATCTGACCTTTGCGGTTAGGTGTTCTGGTTTTGTTTATTTCATTGGTCAAAGTGTTTCTTAGCACGCGTATTCTCTTAATTACTTCCAGCGTTGATGCCATATCCAAAGCTTCCTGGATCTTGGTGTAGGCCGCCTCTCTCGCGTCTCGGTTTTTGTACAATGCATGTTTCGGGTCCCATAGGCACCTATGTTGTTTGTATTCGTTGATGAATTTGATGTTTTTTGATGGCTCCCATCGGAATTTGTTGTAGGTTGCCATTTAGATGGAATATCCAACTCGATCGATAATTGAGCGCGCGTAAGGAACAGATGGATACGTCAGTCGGGCACCATTGCTGGCGCGTCACTACTTTCGTTCGTTCGTAAAATGGCGACTATTTCGTAATCGTCCCCGGCTGCTGAAGGTGCGATCATTTCTCTGCAACAACAACTGGCATAATTTCTTTCATCTGTTCGTATTGTAAGAAGTCTCCCTCCTCGACTATGTAGCACTAATTAAAACTCTTCGGATAGTATGTAGAACATCTTAATTATATTCATTCACATTAAACATCACCATAGATCCATAACCTCCCTGACGTCTATCTATTTCCCGCCAAAGCCGGCCTCTAACTGTCACTCGTTGACATTATGCTGTGCATGACAGGTGACATAACAGAAGTAAGGTGATTCTATCTATATCTTAGAGCTTGTAAATAACGCTGCGTTACAGTCGGCCATCCTACTTGGGACGGGTCCCTTCGTCCAGTACGAAGTAGCAGAGTGGTCGTCAGTTATGACCACACAAAATAGTTGGTATTCCGAACTAAACTATTGAGTATTTCTAGCGATTATATTAATCCAATAACCATGTGTTCGCCTACTATATCAACTATTTCGTTCACATTATGTTTACATGTTTTTCCACTTTGGAAAAGCTTTAAGCTTCACAGCCTGGTGTTACAATCCTAAATCTAGACATTATACCAATATAATTGGTTCTTAAAGTTATTACCACAAGTATTAATGTTATTAGTCTCTAATTATCAATGAGTGTTTTACTGCTTGAGTATGCATAACTAATCTTAATTTATCCAAAATCTAGATAGGTATTATACCAATATAATTGATTACAAAAGTTCTTACAATTTTAATGGTATTAGTCTTTAATTACCACTTTGTGTTTTGCTACTTGAGTATGCTTATCTAATCAAAGTTTATTCAAAATCTAGATATTATACCAATATAATTGGTTCCAAAAGTTCTTACCTACAATATTAGTCTCTAATTATCACTTTGTGTTTTACTACTTGAGTATTTAAAACTAATCTTAGTTTATTCATTTACTTTTGACAAAACATTCATTTAAGTTTAGCAATAAGACTAATAACCAAGTAGGCTACAGATTCGTATTGCAAAAGTCGTTTCTTGATTGGGACACAACTATGAAACACTCGTTCACCATTGATAACATCGCAACCATTATAATATTCCACCAACCAAAACACCGCTAGCTATACAACTATATCTAGGTTGTCTGGAAAAGATCGCTCTTCAGCGATAAGACCGCCCATTGTACATTTGTATGTTTTCAATTATTGTTACTTGTTTTTCCACTGTTAGTTTTAAGGTGTGCAATAAAGAATTTTTCATCCCACCAGCTCTGAAAGTGTGTTTTTGCTGTTTAATTTCTGACTGGAAAAGCCATTTTTATCCGCTAGAGGATAAAGTAAATTTGAATTTAGAATATCGTGTTCAATAATTTTGTGAATACACAACCTATTTACTTCTACCTCCATGGTGCCGAACTTATCTTATCATACAACCTTTTTTATTTTGTTAAAAACTCGCACTCGTAACCTTCTTGCTGTATTTGTGAATTCAAAACACCATTAAACCTATTTACTTCTACCTGCATGGTGCCGAATTTATAATACAACCTTTTTAAATTTGTTAATAACTCATACTCGGAACCTTCTTGGTGTGTTACTTTTAGTCGCGCCATGTTCTTTTTATTTTTTTTGCATTTAGTCATTTCCTCGAAGGTGAGATGAAAAGTTACGTGTTGCACTCGAGTGCTAAGATTTTCCACCTTGTGCTCTTTTGATTCCTTCGCCAACGCTTAGGATTCTAACTTTTAAACCACTCGCTACGCTCGTGGTTAAACTTTAGAATCCTGCGCTTGCTCAGTCATCAAAATTGAGCACGCGGTTAAAAGCAGCTTTGCACTCTTGTATAACAAATAACTATTCTTTTCTATTCTATTGTTTTTATCCTTCTCTTCCTGGATCCATGCGCGAAACACTTTGACACCTATAAATGACAGCGACAGATTGACAACCTACGTTAAGATCATAGTAAAGCCATAGCTTTTAGAATGGCATCGTTACAGTCGGCCATCCTAAAAGAACAAGTCCCTTCGTTCAATATAGTCAGTTAGTCTCATCTACACAAAATAGTTTGTTGGTACACAAGAATTTCAGCTAAGTTTTTAATATACCTACCTACATTCCTTTCAACACATCTAACGGTTCTGGCAGAGTAACGGCGCTGAGCTGCCGCTGGTGGTGAAGCTTAATGCTGAGCCAGAGCCGATTTGCTGCAGTAGCATACTCTAGCTCATACAACCTCTTTCGCTGTTAATATTTGTAATTATATCTTTCTTTATGATTTTGATAATATACAATATTAGTCTTTAATGTTTTCTTAATGTGCAAATAAATACCTGTCTGTGTCTGTATGTCGTCTATAATACATCGCATCATCATACTCATCAATAATATCATCAATAACTTAGCTAACATTATGTGAGCCTGAAAAGTCAATCGGACGGAACTAGATCAGGACCCAGACAAGTGAGTTGGACAGATCAGTTGGACCACTGCCCCGTAACGGTGCTTTGCTCGTAACTTAAAACTGAAGCCTCATCAATTTACAGTAGTACCTACTCAAATAACTTTTATCTAGTCTTGGCGTACCAACATCTTACTTTAACAATTCCAATATTATTATTTTTATCATCAATGTCCATTAAGTTTTGTATAATATTTTCGTCAATCGCGAAGTATCACAATGATAGTCCTATTTATAGTAGGTATCACGAGTATCAGGAATAGTGAGATTTAACTATCAGTCATGTTCAGATTTTCATGCACCTACTTACCTACTAGTCGCTAAGTGGCAATATTTTATTCTTTGGTCTATGTAATCATCTTAGTCAAAACATGACCGATGCTTCTACGTTTAACAATCCTTATTCACCGAGAACCCATTGTATTGAAACAGGAATAACTTCCTTCACGTTGTGACTTACACACACATTTACAACTGTTTTTTTTTTATTATTATTATTATTATTTCTTTTTTTTTTTATATTATTCCCATTGACTGGTGTCTTACTAAATCCAATATTAATGGCATCACAACCTTCAGATCCGTCATCCACATAAATTTAAAGCAATAGAGGCCCCGAAGAATTACTTTATAAATAAAACTCATTGTTTATCCAAATACTCTGAGCATTACTATCAGCTACTTCAGAAAGGTCACCAAAGTTATACTTAATGGTACTTTAAAGAATGTCATGGTTAAGCCCAGTCACCGCATAATCTTGTTCGTTTACTTACAATTTTTTTTTTTTTTTTTTTTTGTTCTTATTCTCAAAATTTCCATTTTCAACTAAATGTGTACTATCTCAACTCTATGTTTTTGAGGTACATGATGTCCCAACGGTTTACTTCAGTTAATTCATCACAGATGTTTTCATTACTAATTATTTTCCAGTCCCATATCATTTTATGTATGTTTATCGCGTATTCTCCATACACATTCAATATAGTGAGTTTTTTTTCTATTTACTAATTCGAAAGTTAACTGCTTAAGTCGAATTGTCGCAAGGAGTCTTCAAGGCATATAATTCAAGTAACCAAAAGTCATGGCCTAAGCTATAACCATAAGTACAAATTCACAAAAATATTTAGGATCAATATTTGGGCTTGTCTCTGTAATTTAACAGGCTGAATCTCGATTATGCCATTCTCAAATTTTGCTTTATAACAAGGTATAGTCAGAACATAAAGCTAAGCATTTAATATATAGGTATTTTAAATCTTGTTATTGTTGTCAACCTGTTAATTTAATTTTTGCTGGTTTTATAGTTTCCAATCAATCTTAGTTTTACGTTCATAGATTGAACAAAATTATCAGATCTCACTCAAGGAGTCTCGCAACATAATTTGTTTCGCATGAATCTGTAACAAAAAAAAGTTTCCAACCCATCGAGATATAAGTCCAACCACAATAATCGTACCCGTAATTCCAGTATACACATATGGTTGCTGTTTCAGCAAGAAGCAATCCATCAGATCAGTTTTTATCACCTTTTTTTTTTCTCAGTGCTATCAATTTATTTAACCCTTAGGCAAAGTCAAATCAAATGGCAGATCCGCCTCTGTATATAACCACTTTATTTGCCTCTAAGTCATCTATATGTGTTCAGTAAAGAATAAATAAACTGTTGCATGCCACTAAAATAATGGCACTTGGTTTTTGACGCATTCATTTATGTTTAACATTAACTAATCATAAGATTATTAATCCGCCTGCAATCACAATTGGACGGCAAAATCATGCATCCGTCGTTCCTTCACATAATTACAATTTTAGGCGGCAAGGTCGCAAGTCAAGCTTTGCTATCCAACTACAAGTTGGATAGCAAAGTCGTATAAAATAAATAAATAAATAAATAATGCGGACAACCCACACAACACTATCTAGCCCCAAACTAGGCAGAGCTTGTACTATGGGAACCAGGTAGCTGATATAATACTTAAATACTTTTTTTTTTTTTTTGTAAATACATACATAAAATACAATATAACACCCAGACAGAGAAAAACATCTGTGTTCACTGCACAAATATTTGTTCTCGGTGGGGATCGAACCCACGCCCTCCAGCGCAGAAGGCAGAGCTACTACCAACTGAGCTATGAAGGCAGTCAATGCCATGTTTCACATAATTACTTGGGCTGCAATATCGTTTGTCAGTTGTCTGTACTCGTTCACCAATAAGGCGGCAACTCCTTATTGTATAGCCAGGTCACATGTCATGTTCTCATTAAATAATTAATTGGGTGGCAACGTCGTATGCCGGTCATGGTCTCTATTGATAATCAATTGGCAAAGTCGTATGCCATTATTACCCTCATTCAGTCAAGCATTAAGCGGCGGCAAAGTCGTATGTCATGCCACTCTCTGAGTTATCAATTGGCAATGTCGTATTCCAGTCAGGTCCTCTCTGGGTTATCAACTGGCAATGTCGTATGCCAGTCAAGCCCTCTCTTAATCATAACTGAGCAGCAAGGTCGTATGCTGGTCATGTCTTTACTCGATCAAGTATTGGGCGGCAATATCGTATGCCTGTCTTGCCCTCACGATCACGTATTGGGCGGCAATATCGTATGCCTGTCTTGCCCTCATGATCACGTATTGGGTGGCAATGTCGTATGCCTGTCATGCCCTCACTTAATCATTACTGACCAGCAAGGTCGTATGCTGGTCATGTCTTTACTCGATCACGTATTGGGCGGCAATGTCGTATGCCTGTCTTGCCCTCACGGCGGCTCCTTCAGCCAGCGCTCCCTGTGTCCCTGTGTCCCTCAGCACCGCATGTACCTGTCGCGCCGTCGACCGGCGCCAGGCGGGCCAGCACCTCGCGCGCCACCTCGCGGTACAGCTGCAGCGCGCGCTCCGCGAAGTAGGCGGGCACCAGGTAGCGCGGCTCGCGCTCCACGCGGCTCGCGATGTAGTCGGCGAGCCAGTCGCCGGCGCGCAGGTTCTCGCACAGCAGGTGCGCCAGCTCGTCGCGCGGCATCACCTCCGCCAGCAGCGAGGCGACGCCCTGCAGGCCGCAGTACACGAGCGGCCCATGGCCCGGCACGTCGTAGGCGGGCGGCATCAGTCTCTCTCTGGCTCAATCAGTTGTCACCCATGTTCTAGAACTTAAAATATTAACTGAATACATCATTCTGGTCTTTATGTTTTTAGTTCCATTCAGATATAAATGGCATCCATCAAGATAATATAACTTTAGTATACATAGGAGGCCATACAAAAAATCATCATTAGTAAAGTACCTAGCTAAGTCTGTACCAGCTTCTTCCATTAATTCTTCACACTAATGAAACACTTCACAACGAATGGTGTCACAAGGTAAGCAATATCTCATAAATAACATATTCATGAATGCGGGAAGTAGCATTTCAATATAATCATTCAAAGGTTCATCGTTCAATCGGTTTGATTATTTCAGCTAGTTTCAATAATAATTAATATTTGAACAATCACCGCAAAGCCCCAATGATTCAAATAATAGTAACTTACAGGTAGATAGTATTTTTATCACGAGTATTCTTATTTTAATGGTGGACGGAATGGCGGGTTGAAGGAATCAACTCGAGTCACAAGATCCCAAAGATTTAAACACTTGTTAGAGCCCAAAACTCGGAGAGGTCAGAACGCATACTCTACTAGAGTAAATAAATTATACCATTATTTATTATTAGGAGCACCCCATTTGTCATGGCTGTTTGAACATTCAATTTTGTCCTGAAGCTCGCTTGGAATTCTGATAACTTGTGGCCTCAGACCAATTCTCAACAGACTTACTTATCCATAACTTGCTATTAGTCCCACAAAATTATTTATTTATTCATTTAAAACTTCCACACAAACTATTTAGTGATATGAAGACTTAATGCTAATAGCATTGTCTACCAGTCTAAATCTCTGGGTCTAAAATTAATATTTGCTCGGATATTCTCCGACTCACAAAATTCAGTTTCTCAAGTCAACTTCAATATATAATAATATCAAATCTTTGCAATTGTTATTAATGAAATACTATATTTACCAATTTCCATCAATGCCATTTTGTCTTACCACACCAGGTCTATTTGCTTGCTGAGATGAATTCCAACTTTAAGCTCCATAATATTGTGTAACTCAGCACAACATTTTTTTTTTGTCCATTTTACCATTCAAAACAATTCAGTAACCAAGCTTCAGGTTTCCAGGTTTGTAACTCTGCTCAGGCTCTGTGTATTTTTGTTACTAACGTTGTCACATTTTACTGTTTTATTTCTTGTCGTGTACAGCTTGTTTTTCATTCTTTCTTTCTAACAACAATGGTTCGTAATTGTTGTTGAAAATTGTTGGATATCTTTATCATAAATTATCACGACACGAACGGCTTGTAGGCCCGTTGGTTCATCCTATCTTCTGACTTGTAAGAAGTCTCCCTCCTCGACTATGTAGCACTAATTAAAACTCTTCGGATAGTATGTAGAACATCTTAATTATATTCATTCACATTAAACATCACCATAGATCCATAACCTCCCTGACGTCTATCTATTTCCCGCCAAAGCCGGCCTCTAACTGTCACTCGTTGACATTATGCTGTGCATGACAGGTGACATAACAGAAGTAAGGTGATTCTATCTATATCTTAGAGCTTGTAAATAACGCTGCGTTACAGTATACTAAACTGATAACACCGTTGTAGTATATAGTTACTTACGGTCAGATTACGTATCGACTTCCCTATACAAAGATGGCAACAAAACTGCAAAGTGACGCAGATTCCTAATCATTCAGGAACAGTAGTGAACATTTACTAAAAATATACCTACATGCCCAGCAGTGGACTTACCCATACCCCGGTATACCTATACTTATATTAATACCTATCTAATAAATACAAGTTTAAGCGCTTAAGAAAAATCTAGACAAAAATAATAAATGTGGTGTTATTTACATTCACCGCACGAACACATTAATCTGTCCCGCACAGTAAATCAGTTGAAATGTGAGCATTACGAAGAGTCGGTATGTCCCGCTAACTTACTTCCATCATCAGTCTTATCACGTGCCGGCACATCTACTCCAAATAACTTATCATTTTTATACCAACAATCCTTAAGCTGAAGGTTTAAGGTTCAAATTCCCGCGTAGGTTTTGTATCGATTGATATGGTTACCGCGTGGCCGACCTCTGTGACCTAAAGAACCTTGGTTCGGGTTGGGTGAAAGTCGGGAATGGCTCGAAATAAGAGCGTGGTAGGACATTAGAAATTTTAATATGGGCATGTAGGTAAACGATCTTATAAGCGACTGTTACCATTTGGTAGAAGCATATTAGAACCACATCGGTTTTAGACTTTGCATACGGCGACGGTTGTAAACCTCTTTTTTTTTCCAAAACCTCTTTTCTTAAAACCTCTTTCTGATTGTTACGATAACCGAAAGCTTTTCTGAATATTACCGTTGATTACCAGTGAGTGACGTAAAACAGGTAACAAATTGCCCTTTTCTAGGGCACGACGGAATGCCGTTACTTGCCCATGACCGTAACCATAGAATGACTTGTGAAGTAGTATTGTGATGCATTACGTACGACTCTAATACCTCACTCTCGTCTCTCGTAATACATACACTGTAATACATACACATCTCGGAAGTTATGTACATGAAAGCAATAAATAAATAAGTACTCAGATACTTACACAAATAGTTGAGGCTTTCGTCGACTCGGACCGGTAGGTACTCGGACCGCAGTCCCACTCGCCGGAGTAATTTAATTTTATTATTTTTCTTCCGGCGACTCGGACCACTTTTGAAGTCAAAAAACTTAGGTTCTATGTGCTTATAAAAATATTGGTAGAGTAGCTTCCATTTGTAATCTAAGGGTCGATGGCGAAAGAACTTCCCGAACTAGAGTGTTAAGAGGTACCTATGTTATAGGCCCTCGTCTCTATTCACAAAGAATCTCTTGATCGATCGGGCCCGGGTCAAAATACAAATTTATTCAATGCGGTATCCTCAATGTTAGCCTAAATTCCCTTGTTCTTGTTTGAACTATCTACTGATGTGCTGGCCGTGACTGCAGCAGAACCGAAGACAATCGTGAACAAGAAGAACACGTGTTCTGACGCCTCAATCCATTGATCTATACCTCGATACCTCAATCGAGATCGAAGATAATTGAATCACTCTGTAATGGCGTTGTGACGGTGCAAGATAGAAGCCTATTCTTTGTCTCTAAAAAACGTCACGCTTGTTTGTCCGAAATAAACGTACTCACGTATTTTCGGAAAGACAACTGTTACTGTCCGTTAGTTTTATAGAAAAACTGCAAAAACTACAACCCTAGATACCTTAAAATGAGTGGATATCATATAATTGGCAGTTTTTGAGAGTTCATTGCACCTGTATAATGCAGTAAAAATTGTTTACTTGGCCTCTGGAATGGCGTAGAACAAGTGGACTGCCAGAATTAAAATTTCAATTGAAGACGGGAACAAAAGCTTGTTTTATGTATAGTCTATGGTCTCCGTGACGAGGCAAAACGAGGAACAAATATCTTGACTGACGGTGCTTGAAGACGGACGTTTTTTTCGTTCTCAAAATAGGTCACGCATTCCATGGGGTAAGATGACAGACAGATTTTCTCTCTGGGTCATTATTACTCTATTCACGGTACACTAACTTAATTGCGATGAAATTGAGGCAGTATAAGTTCCAAATGATAGGATCTTAGAACCTATAGGTATATCTTACTCTCATACATAACACAAACTTCGATCATACTTATTTGATCGAAGCGTTCAAATATTTACCTATTCCGTAGGTCCTATCCTTCCTATGTGCATGGCAAATGAACGCAGAAGACCAAACAATAAATACATAAATATTGTGGTTTCGATTGAATAAACTTCCCTCGGTAAAAGAGGAAGAGTTACCAAGCGTGACACATTTTAATTTTCGAGGAAACAAAACGCAAATTTTCTTCAGGAAATGAATGTGTTACACACAATGTAACATAGCTGAAAGTACTTACCTACATGGTAGGTGCATTGTGTATACAAAATAAGTAAAAATGTTGGCTACAATATTTTACGATTTTGTCCATCCATTGTATGGTATTCTGGACAATGGATGAACATTTTAAGAGTAGGTATATTAGAAATCCTCTTTTGGGACCTTAACAAAATCAATTCAGTTAACTTGAAATTAGATAATCATACTCCTTGGAGGAATTAGAAATGGAGATGTCAAGGCAGGGCTTTCCCCTCTGCCGGTCATATACCGATCTCGATCATATCCTTTAAATAAAAGTGTTTTACTCGCAACTGCAGCCATTGTGTGTCGTTTCATGTCGCGAAGTGGAGCTCCGCGAAAATGGTGAATTGCATGGTAGTTTCTTGTAAAAGACGATCAGAGACATCAAACTTCCGGGAACATGGTATTTCCTACCACAAGGGAGTATCATTTTGTCAATTGTGTTTGTAATTTTGTAGAATTTAAGTTCAAAAGAAATACCGGTTGCGACAGATTAGCGACAGTATTGTCAAAGATTATACCTTGGTAGAAGGCATAGTGTTGGGAAAAGTTGAATGAAATTGATGAATGAACGAATGATAAAATAAACGTTAAATTATTATCACATTATGTGTTGTCTAATTACGTATTTCGTGCTTTTTAAACCCCGACGTAAAAACGACGGGATGTTATGAGTTTGCGGTGTCTGTGTGTGTGTGTGTCTGTCTGTCCCATCGTAGTTCCCGAACGAATCAACCGATTTTAATTTAGTTTTTTGTTTGTTTGAAAGGTGAATAGTCGGGAGTGTTCTTAGCTATTTTTGATGAAAATCGGTCCAAGATGGCTGCCGCCACGAAATATCGAATTACATTTATTCACAAATCCCACAATATGGGTATCCTAGGTACCGGTCATCAAACCCTCTACTCATCAATGTATAAAATAGGACATGACATCATGCTCAAAAATAAAGTCGTGGGTGTAGTGAAAACATTTTTTTTTGCCTATTTTATATTTCTTTTACGTCCTGTGCAGGTTTCCAAAAAACCCTGTTGCTTGAAGAGTGGACAAAATTTTTTGGCCAAAAAAACAACTTGGCATGCAACAAGAACGAGTGTGATTTGCTCGGAACATTTTACAGAAAGTTCTCAAACTCGGGCAAACAAACATCTGCGTTCTCCACACAAATATTTGTTCTCGGTGGGAATCGAACCAACGCCTCCGGCGCAGAAGGCAGAACTACAAACTTCGCTGTGGTGTGAAGGCTGACGATGTAATGTGATTTCACTTGTATTCAAGTATTATATCAGCCATCTGGTTCCCATATTACAAGCTCTGCTTGGTTTGGGGCTGGGTAGTGTTGTGTGAATTGTCCACAATATTTATTTATTTACTTTATATATATTTTTCAATTATTCAGTAAAAGACTAAACGTATGTGTACTATGCTATAACATGTTAAGAACTATTGATTCAAACTTATAACCATTAATAAAACATAACAACTAAATTCAGTTCTTTTATTTTCTGACTGTTACAAAATGTGAAACCTGTTGTGCTTAGCATATTCACAACACTCACTATTACCTGTACCTAGAAACCCATTTCATTCATTATTTTATTCATCGTTCAATTTACCGGTCTTACTGAATGCCCATCACTAGAGATTATCCTAATGTGAGTCTTGACACTGCGTAACTACGTTATATTTTTTATCTGTGTGCAAATTTTAAGATCGTGTGCGGGATTGTCAATGTTTGTGTTTACATGAATAGGATTTTGCTATGCGCGTGTGCCATGCGTGTTTACCTCGTCCCCCGTCAATTTTGGCAGAAAATATTGTTCGTGGATTTAAACGTTGACACCTCCATTTCTAATTCCTCCAAGTCATACTCGTAAATTCATATACCTAAAAAGATAAGTACAAGCTTGAAATGGTCTGCGAAGGTACCTGATTTACTACTACTTATTCTGTGGTAAGGTACTGGACCGTTAGTCGTGATGCCAGCTAACTCGGCCAAAGAGTAATGGTAAATAACATCGAGCAACAGCGGGTAGCCCTGTTGTGGGCAGCCATGGAGATAACTAAGGCTTATATGTTAGAGTAAGAACCCCGGACACAATCTTAGCACCACCCACACAAAGCACTCTATCTGGGGCAGATAGTTACAACCTAAGTACGTCAGCTTATTCTAAGTACCAATAACTAAGTAAGTGTATCGTTTTAGGTAAGAAGTGAATCGTTTTTGAGAAACGACCAGCTAACTTTCCATTTGAGGATTTTATACTCTTGTAGTCTTATTACAAAAACATGAGTTAGGCTGCTTTCGTAGGTCATAATATTACCTGGGTAATAAGACGAAAAGTGACTGTAAACTGTACGCGATTGCAAAATTAGGAACTTACCGAATCAGTAAGAAGAACAGAGGATGTTGTTGCAGCCCCGTCGCTTTAGCCAGATACTAAAATCAATTTAATTATTCAATGTCTTCAAATTACAAGGATGAATTTGAAACGTCTTAAAGCTAGGTGAGTCTAGGTGCCAGTTACACGCGACCAGGTGTAATAGAAGACAATTTCACAGTTACACGTAGATCATCCATAATGTACCTAATACACTGTTTATTGACTAAATACCTACAATAATTGAAAACTAACCTAACTGCAAGCATCTATATTCATCATTTAAACAAAGCTACGCGAATGGTTTACATAATGTCGTATCCGTACAATCCGCATGCAATGCATTATGGTCTTACTCCTCGTAGCTCGTGCAAAACAAGCTAAAACGAAATAAACCATGGCTTCCTTCACGACTCGCCGTGAGAAATCTGTGCATTTGTGCAAGGTCTCAGCATAAGCAGGAGCTTGGACCCGCGTTCGATATACCTACCGCATATTATTTGTGTCAACCTGTTGTAAGCTATGCTAAACCAAAGATTTAAATCAACTAAAACTTGCGAGAGCTTTTGCAAGCTTTAGATCAAGTAAATAAGTAGGTAAGTAAAGGGTGCTTGCGTAGAGTAATGAAGTATGAAACCTACCTACCCACAGGCATGGACTTATCTTGAAACATCGACATCATCACTAAAGTTAGGAGTGCTGGCGAGAGCTAATCAGATTTATTCAACAGTGTAGTACCTACCTAATACGATAGGCATTACTGTTTTGCATAGTTTTTAGAACATAAAGTCTAGTTTTTGGTAGCTTTCTGTGTATCTTAGTCTTGTTGGTCTCTAATTAGATCTTAATGAACTTTAAACATTTTTTAATTCGACAATAATTGGTACAAAGGAATTAGAAACACGAGAACAAGAAGGTATTTCTTACAACAATATACATAGTAGGCGGAACTTAATCATTTGCATGATATTACAATGAAGATAACAATGTTCTCCCGCTGCAATTAACGGGATTTGTACAGGAAATCTAAATTGAACTCGTTAGTGCTATTGTGCTAGTCCCTCGTGCCTAGCCAGAAACTTATATTTCACTAGAAGTGAAACTCTCGTAAAAAATCTTGAAACCCCAATCATGAGTTTTCGACCAAATAAGCGCAGCAATTTCGAAATTCTGAATACCTACTGAACTTCTAATGCTGCACAAATGTTGTTCAGCAATAAGAATTCATTGGAGTTTCATGTCTATTCGCAAGTAACACCAGATACTAGTGACTATTCGTGTTTTAGGTCAAGATCTATGTAAAACTGTCGTGATAGGATCGTGAAAGCCGATGATGGAGTGTAGATGAATGTTTCTATGCAGGTGGGCTGCAACGCAATAATCGCCATTATCGGTTCTAATAATCGATTGACCAAGGACTATTTATAAGGATAAAATAAACTCGGAACTATATAGAAAACGACTTTAAACAATGGTACACAATACATGCAACCGTCAAATCCTTTTTCTTTCTCCCCATGCATATAAAAATGGCATACTCGTACATTTCAATGTGAAAATTGACTAGGTACGTTGTAAGCACTGTTTATTTGATACCAAATAGGTATGAGATATTTTTAAAGCAAGGATAAGCAATGTGGATGGAATAGAATGAGCTAGCTGCCTGCACTAAGCTATTCCATAGAATATTGTGCTGTAGCTCGTATCTGCAGAGTTCAGGTTGATCGCACTTGACTGTGAAGTGAATAGAGCACGAGTCTTCCGCGTTTGTATCTTCGATCTGCGGGTTTAACGGCCTGAATATATCTTATAATGGTAATGGCTTTCTTAGGGGAATGTTCAGTGAGTTAGAAAATTGATTTCTGTAAAGGTTAGGTGAAGGCGTTCGTTAGATTATTCCTGTTTATATCACAACAGATGCTTTAGTCTAAGTTCTTTTCGTCTAGGATAAAAAAGCAGTGGGACCATAATAAATAGATATCGGATTAAATAAATACCTATTTCCATAAAACGACTAAGGTAAGATAACTATATTATAAAGGACAAGAACAATTAAAACGTCTTTAAAGAAGCAACCGAAAAAATCAAAATTGCAAGGGCGCCCTACGTTTTCCTAAACTCAATTTTCCTAATTGGAGTTTCTTATAAACAGGCGTGAGTTCGAGGCTTAGTTGCTAAGAACCACGGATAATTTCAGAAAAAAGAAACTGAAAATTGAGCGCAAACCAAAAAGACAAGCAGCAATTCTCCTAATCTTCCGTAAATCACGGTAGCAGCCAATCACCTGAACCGGTTCAATCTGGCATGATACCAGTGGGTAGGTAGGTTGTTACTAGTGGTATAGAATCAGTCTTCCGCAGTAACGGCACCCGACCGCCCTTCGAGATTGCGTTTAGTCGGGTCTAGGTTAATGGTACCACAAGTCCGGGATGCTTGGCTCTTGGCGACCCGTCTTGAATATTACATAAGTGATCGTTCTCAGGATAAATATTTCTAGCAGATTCATGGTAATGTAAGTCTTGACTGGCTTTTCAGCTCAGTTGGTAGTAACTCTGCCTTCTGCCGTAGGTAGATAGATAGTTAGATAAAAACTTTATTTGTCTAGATTAAACACACAAAATAAAAACAAAAAGAAAAAAATACAGAGATATATTATACAAAACAAAAACTTAATTAATTCAGCTCAGTTGGTAGTAACTCTGCCTTCTGCCGTAGGTAGATAGATAGTTAGATAAAAACTTTATTTGTCTAGATTAAGCACACAAAATAAAAATAAAAAGAAAAAAATACAGAGATATATGTATATATACAAAACAAAAACTTAATTAACAAGAAAATAAAAACTAGCTACGAAAATTAAGCTGGAGGTCGTGGATTCGATCCCCACCCAGAACAAATATAACACCCAGAACAAATATTTGTGTGAACACAGATGTTTGTAGTTTGTCTGGGTGTTATATTGTATTAAGCATGTCTTTATAAAAAAAATGAATATAAGTATTATATCAGCTATCTGGTTCCCATAGTACAAGCTCTGCTTTGTTTTGGGCTAGACAGTGTTGTGTGGATTGTCCACAATATGTATTTATTATTTTAAGGACGGTAGAGTCCACAGTCAATGTAATGGTAAACCTAAAACATCTACTATAAAGCCCAAAAAAAAATCTTAAATTTTATACGTTATCGTCTAAGTTTGGCTACGGGTTTTTGATTTTTGGTATTGCACACACTCAATTACTTCTAAGCTTTGAAAAGTAAGAGCCTTGATGTCCCTGGTCGATGACCTAACGTCGTAGAAAGAACATGGCGCAGTGGCTAATCTTAGCCCAAGGATCATCTCAGCTGCCTCCCATGCACTGTGTTATGAGTTAGTTCCCCATTGTTCAAGGGGGCCCAACGTATCATGATCTGCCCCTCCTCTAAGCGTAGACCATGGATGTGGAATGTAGAGTGTAAATTACTTTTTATTGCAATGTGCAAGTACCAAGACTTACAGATATTCTAACAATGCTGTAAGATTGCGCCTGTAGAGTTGGTTGTTTCTTTTTGTGACTCGCCGAGGTTTCAATTTTTTTCAAGTTATAATTTTGCAAAGTCGTTTGTTTCAATTTCATATTGTGTAGCCACAATCATGAAAGTTTTGAAGGGTCGGTTGAAGACGGTTGTGATGCCTCTGGTATTGCAGGCGTTAATGGCTAAGGTAATCGCTTCCCATCAGGTGGCCCGTATGCTTGTTGTATATAAAAAAAAAAATGCCAACAGTGTATGAAACATTGCAGGGTACATTGCACAATCATGTCCTGTCATCATCCTGTTCATCCTGTCCTGTCCACAACTAAATGACCACAGAATAGGGCTATCCTATTATTTCAATACACGGGTTCTTTTCACCATAATTGATTCTTGGCCGTCATTCAGAGCCACTCAATTTTGCAACTGAGAATTCAACAGGCATTAAAAACTCATACAAGCAACCCTTGCCCAGCGAAGGTACACATCATTTGGATGCACGAGCAGAGATACTAAATATTGCACCGAAGCTTTTATTCTCGATTCAATAACAGGATACTGCATCGATCCTGTAGGGCTTTCTGATTCTGATTTATTGAAATAAATTCAATTCAACTTGTTGTAGCCAGTCTTAAGCAGCTAACCCAACAAGCAGTGAAGCCAACCCTGGCTCAGTTCATAGGCCTCTTTTGAATTGACAAACATTAAAGTGCAATACACAACATTTTCTCAAGATATTAAGCCAGCACGATTTCCCAGAAGCGGAGCGAAATGTACAATCCCGGTACATAACGGTGATCCCATTAGGCCGGGCCGCGGTATGCGCCTAGCGAAGTATGCGACCAGCTACACCCTTGGGCTTATAAAATAGTGTTTACCTAGATATTAACCGGCAGTTACTGTAACTTCGATATCAATTCATGAATTATTCAGGTTCAACAACAAAGTTTTTTGTTTTTTAAAGAATTAGCTGATGGAACAAGCATATGGCCCACCTGAAGTGGTAACCATCGCCTATAACAAAGAATAACCTCGTAAGTCACGCACGTCAGGAACGTGCCCTACGATGCACTTCACTGCGTCCATCAACTTGAGGGCATACAGATGTTCAGCCTCACGTCCCAGTAATTTCACCGACACCCACACTGTTCAAACCGAAACACAGCAACAAAAGCAAAGTTATGGAAGACTTGGGAGAATCCTACTCTTGCGTCCAACAGCGATGGTCAACAGAGTGAAAACAATGTTTCGTTTCCAAACTTGTACTGGAACACTAAAGATGATATGCATCCCAATGGCATGAGTTGTTTTCGTTCGTGCTGTAATTACTACCGAGTATCCAAAGAGAATATAGTTCATTTCTTTCAATGTTCCTACAACCGCAACAGTTGACGTAACGGTGATCCCACCAGGCCGAGGTATGCACTAGCGTGGCATGCGACATTGCCAGTACCCTTGGGCTTTTTACCGATAACCTACATGCCCATTAGAAGCTTGTTTTTACATCATGGCACTGAAGTTGGACTGATGAAGACGATACCAGAATAACATGTTTAGTAAGGAAACATTATGTGGTCACTTTTCTCTTTTCTTATCGTGTTACTAGTTCTTTTGAGCCAGTGTGGTGAAAGGATTTTAAGTGCGTCTTTTCGTCCACTCGTCATTTTTCGAACTCTATAGGTTCTAGGACATTCCGGTTTCCTCACGATGTTTTCCTTCGCCGTTTGAGAGTACTGGCATATCTAGTGCACATGCATTTTTGGACAGACAGACACATTGGTAGGTATTAAGTACACGATTAGCTTTGAACCCACAACCTGAGGATTGGAAGGCGGGGCCACAACCACTAGGCCACCAGTGCTGTTACTTATTTTTTTTAATAATTGCAGTTGAAAGGAGTTAAATTAAAATAATCTGAGTTTCACGCGTAGGCATGAGATTGAGTAAAGGTGAGTAAAAAATTTAAGATATTGGTGATTGGTAAGTATTTTAAGAAGTAATCCTTTAATTTTAAGATCGCAGGAAGTCGATGGATGGAAAGGGCTCAGAATCGTTCTTCCTGGAAATGTGTAGGGGGGCCTATGCCAGCAGTAGACTTCAGGCTGATGATGATGAAGAATCCTTCAACTGATGAAGACATAATTCATCACGCAAAATTGTCACAGCTGAGGCATTCTATAAACAATATTCGTCACGAAATCTTCAAACAAAAGCTGAATATACAAAATAATGAAGAAGCCACTCAACCGACAAGCCTAACGTGCTACTGTACGCGCTATTATATCAATTAGTATAAATTACAAACGTAATGATTGCAATTTTACTACAAAAACTAGGATTTAAAATGTCCTCTTTCCTTCCGACCTTGTATCTGCACTTGGCATTTTGAGCTTTATTGCATCGCAATAAGATTGTAAAGTTATTATGTAATTGCGAAAGTCTACGTTGCGCATCTCCATTTCAATGGCATGTTATCAAATGCTATGTTTAAAATGCCGGTTCTTAGTCAATCTCGGTATTATGCAGATTTGAGGACGATGACCATACTAGCGAGCTCGGAAGCAGGGTTGCCAGTCGCAGATATTAAAATATAACATGAGACAGCTCAAAAAGTAACATTTTCACAAGAAAAGTAATACCATTGCCTCCACTTTTATAATGCGGACAGCTAAATAGTGGAACTCGTTGCCAGCGTCTATTTTTCCGAATACCTATAATTTGGACGTTTTCAAAAAAAGAGTGAATAAGTAGGTATCTTCTAGGTGAGCGCGCTACACCGTCGATCGCATCATCACTTAACATCAGGTGAGATTGCGGTCAAGCGTTAGCCTATAAATTGTAAAAAAAAAACACATAAATTATATGGAAAACGACTCAACGTACGTCAAACAACTTTTGCGGGGGAGGATTGCACTTCTAGGAACGTAGTGCTACCAACTTATATTATTCTGTTCTTGAGCAAAGAGAATTGAGAATTGTCCTGTATCCTGTATTTTATTTTCCTTCGCTGTCATTTGCATGAGAAGTTTTTTTTTAACCGACTTGAAATAAAATAGGAGGTTCCCAAACGGTTGTTTTTTTATGTTTGTTATTACATAATTTCGTCATCTATGAGCCGAATTGAAAAATCATTTTTTTATTTGAAAGGTTTCCAGATTAGTCCCATAGAAATTTCATGAAACTTGGTTCAGCCGTTTTGTTTTAAATGTTTGTTTATGTTTGTTATCGCATAATTTTGTAATTTTATGCTTAGAGAAGATTTGTAAAAATTATAGGGACCTCTCAGAATGGTTCACTGGAATAAGGAATCTTAAACATCATAAATCCACGTCTCGCGGTCATAGTGCCAGAGATTTGCAGGCTACAGGTGCAAGTTCATTCACCACTCATAAAATGGGCTCGTAAAAGGACTGTCTGTTCGTGGCGATACAATATTACCCCACAGATAATACTTAGGCATAGTTCTATTCATAACTTCGTATAATTTTACATGCAGACACACTGTATAATCATAGTACTCATAAATACTTACATGACATAATTATAATCAGAAAAGAATAGCAATAGAGCATAGAATGAGCTAAGACCAAGTAATGTTGGTAAAAATAGCTCCGAAATTACACAATATAACTCAAAATAACACCAAAAAAACAATTCAAATGAAAAAGCTAATGAGACTTCCTAAAATGACAGAATAGGAATCCTATACAAATCCGATACACAATTACACACACGACACGATGTCAATAAATTGCGTAATTTATACTTATACTTAGTTCTTTTAAAACTGCAGTGAGCATTCACAGAAACATGCACTCAGATTAACTAACTGGTTGAAAGACAAACATATCACGTAATAGCAAGTACTTATTCAGAATTCAGAAGCGATCTAGAAAGTAGGATCCCAAATATCTTGCGTAATTTACCTACTTGTTATCTAACTAAAACATCTGTAGATAGGTATGGATACAGTAGGATACAGCTCAAGTTACTTAAAAACAAAGAAAAATGATGCTTACTACAAGGAAATAAGAGCTAGCAGTGTATAGTCTGATGCATTCCTTGTGTACTTGTATATTTACAGGTATTCGGCTCCAATATGGCATTGTAAGGTAAAATACCACCTTCCTTGCTTCGTACTTTTATAAAACTTATCATAATAATGGCGTGCGAAAACATAAAGATATAAAAATTATATAATTAAACAAGTTTTAGTATATTCGCACTAAGTGAGCGTAACGTAAAGATAAGCTGAAGTAGGGAAATAACATCAAGATCCACATAGACAAGACAAGACGCGCGTGGGAGAAGAGAAGAACGCATGAATGAAATCGTGATAAACAGCGATAAACTGCGAAAATATCAACCATTATATAAAAGACTAGCAGCCCGTCCCGGCTTCGCACGGGGTAGACAATATTGTTGTACATTATTTTGTTCTATCGCTAATAGTTTCGGCAGCGCATTCGACGAAAGACATTTTAAGACTAATTTTTCTACACCTTCGGTTACATTGTTCAAATTTTACCAAGGATCCCTAATTTTTTTCAAAATGAAATGTAGCCTATGTCAAATTGGAAGAATGTATCATTCTATTGGTGAAAGAATTTTTTAAATCGGCCCAGTACTTTTTGAGCCTATTCATTACAAACATACAAAAATAGGTACAAATCTTTCCTCTTTATAATATTAGTGTAGATAACGTTTAGTTGTAGGCAATTAATACTGCACATCGGCTAATTTCGGCTTCATAGACCGTAGTGTGCGTCAGAAAGATAACGCTCTACGAAGCCGAAAAGCCGATGTGCAATATTTATTGCCTACATTCGCACGCGAAACATTACCGAGTATCTACTCGCTTTATCTGCCGTTACTGTGTTTATTGTAACTGCTCTAAAAATATTTTCAGTTACAAAAACTGTATTTTTCTTGTGGTGAATAAGATTGCACATATGAATTTACATATTTTTCGTATTTACGGCGAGTCATTAGCTAAGTCCAGCATGTCGACTTTGTGTTCTGTATAATTACGGGTTACCCTGAACTCCTTTTCTTTGTGTAAAAATTGATGCACAACTGAAAGTGAACGCTTTTGGCTTCCAAATTTACATAAATCTTGCAGTCAATGACCTTACATACATCCACATACCTATCTTTTGTTTCCACAAAGTTACTTCACACAGTAACGAAGTAAATGCGGTCACTTGACCCGAACTCCGTATTCAGTGTTTCTTCTAAAGACTGTTGGCCAACGATGTGGTTAGGTTATTGAGTGATTGATGTCAATGCTTGTCTTGTTTGGATGAAATGTTTTACGATATCGTTAATACCTAAATGCTTAGGTTAGGTAAACGATTTCGGACATACATTGCTTCGCTTCGCTGCAAGCTATAATTTACATCCTACATTAAAACTTTCAAAGGGCATGCAATCGTATTCTTAATGGTTAAATTCTCTGCCAGCCTCTATTTGTCTCGGAGTTACCGAATGGTTCTTGAGCTGCTTGCTATACAAGTGAATGAATTCTTGTTGCTCACTAGCCTTTTTGGAACGACTTATTCTATCTTTGGATCAAGATACCAGACTAGATTACTGTGTTTTGCTGTGAGATGACTTGATGTATTGCTACAGGTAACTCTACTACAATAAAATAATTGTTGGTCATTGAAGCTAAGCATCCTAGGCCATATTTAAATATAAGTAGCTCGGTCTTTATGCCAACAGCAAAAACTATTAATTACACTATCTTTAGGATTAGGATTGCCTTTATATGCCTCCCTATGAGAGATCATTGCATCTGAGATAGCTGCTACTTGAAGGCATTGACCCTAAGATGAATCTATAAGATGTAGCAGGCTATACGAATCTTACAAAACATCCTCAAGTCTACTCCATTCGGCCATTGTATGCGTTGCCTTCAGACCATCCAGGCCTGCGGTGCATTGTTCGCGTTACAACACTGATAGTGATATATGGGGCCGTGCGGTTAAACAATTGGGGCTATTTAAAGGATAGTTGCTAAGGCTATCCTTTGAAGGCCCAAATAGTTCGGTGATACAGACAGCTCAACTAAATCTAGTATTGATTTAAGTCACGACGCTTTTATTAAATCTACTCTTCCCAGTTGCAACGAAGAGGGCTAACTAAAGACAAAGTGGTTACCTATACCTTGAATCGAGTCTTGAGTAAGTATTATTAAAGAACTGCGGTAGGTATACTCTATGCACCAGAAAACGCCGCGTAGGACGGCCGGACTAGATGGCGAAACGAACGAAGGTTGCGGAGAGCCTTTAGGTGGATGCAGCAAGTGATGACCCTGATCGAGATTCCAGACCTGACCTAGATTGCCAGAGTCTGATCAAAAGATCAAAGAATCTGGAAATCAAGGTGAGGATTTTTCAGCAGTGGACATCCCACGACTGAAATGACGGTGATGACGAGAGATTTTCAAAGACGTCTAGATCGCATGAGGATAAATAATCATAGTGTAAGCATCAAACCTTTATCTAACATGCATTGAACGCAAAGAATCTCCATCAAAAACAAACTCTCCAGACGTTGTCCGATTAAAATTTCGTCGCAGTCAAAAGCCATTACTATGTTGGCTACGCTTCCTCTTCCTGCATCAGCCAGCACCGTGGTGAATAATAAACAGTCAACCACCATTACCCTGTCTGCTGGAACGGAACGGTTTAGGTACAAATTGAGCTGAGAAATGGATAATACCTTTGATGGACTGATGACCGGTACCCTACTTTAGGTTATTGACCATGTGGTTATGGTGACTGTTCAAAGAACTTGTAACCGCTGGTGCAAGAACCATCCAAGTTAATACATAGTCAAGTTAAGACCCGATCGGATTGCAAGACAGTTTTTCTGTAAGCTACGGAGGTGATAATTTAGAGTGTGGATTGTTTTGCGTTCAGTTGTGTTTTATTTACAGTTTTTAATAAGTCTATTTGGCTTTGGACACCGAACAGAAACTTTTTTCTTTGTTCTTCTATTTTGTTGCACCTCAGAGGCTTTTTTGTTTAAAGATTAGGTGTAGTTATGTCAAAATAACATGTGGCTTCTCTAGGGGTCAATCATGCTGCTGCCGGTTTCCTAACGATGTCTTTCAATATTTATTGTTTTTAGCTGTGACCGCAAGTTACACAAGTTTTTTTTAAATTTGCTTTTCTGTATTTATTGAAATCATAGGTACACTTGGGTTTTTTATCTATGACCTGGGTATCTTTTTAAGTTTGGCAAATATAGAAGTATCTCAATTTTGTATTTATTTAATTTCTTCCATTACCGCAAACATAGATCCAAACAGAAAAAACTAATTCCAAGACTATCCAGCCTATAATGCTTAGGTAATAAAAATACGAGATTTAAATCGTCTTGACCGCAAGCTACCGCACTCAACCATGCAACGATTAACCTGAGCTTTTTCACTTCGCAACCATTAAGAATAAATTTTATTATACAGGTACATGTGTTATTATTGTTGTATATTTTTATGAGATTATATGTTGCAATTACTTTCATCTGAGCAGTATTATCTTATCTGTGTCTGAGCCTTATATTCTCGTAGGTAGTTTTGTACCTACTTATTCAAAACTTTTGACACGGTACCGATACCTACACGATTCGCCAAAGCTTTAGATTTCTACCCGATCTTTATTTTCGCAATAATAGTAATTAATATAGGAGAACACTTCCCACACCAGCGCTATCTTGTCCCAAACTTATTATTGCTTATCTCAGCAAATAATTACTGAAAATAAAAACGAACGCGTAATGAAGATACCGTATATTATGCTGTACAATTTACTACCGTTACTAGGTATCCATAGTATCTGTGTGACATCACGGTACGTGATATTCTATACGCATAGATATTCTTGTCTATTCGACGCCCGCTATCGATCATATCATCAATAAATAAAAGACTTGTTATAAAGAGCAAAGATTTGTATTCATTGTATTTTTCGAAAAGTTGGCCCAATTTAAAAAAAAAAAAATTAGAAAGCTACAGTATCCCTGCCGCAATATAGGTTGATAGGTTGTATATTTTTTCAGCGACCTGCCCCGGCTCCCGCACGATTGTGATTTAGAAAAAAGAAGAAAAAAATGTGAAGTTATTGTCTTTGAATTTTACAACCCATACGAACGTCATACGAAGCTGGGGCGGCGAAATAGCCATCGACTAAGCCAGGAATAAGCGCGTAAATATTATACTCTACATTCCGAAGTGGTAATATAATCTGTGGTAAAAGTGCAAGCGCCAGTTCACTATCCAGTTTTTTTTTGCAGAAAACCAAACAGCGCACGATCACGTAGCGTAACCGAGAATAGAGAACTGAAAAAGGCTTATTATGTTATTGATACACAAAAAACTTACGATCCACTCCTGCGTAACTTTCGCTAGCTAGGTAATCTATTACCTTATACCTACCTAATATAAAACGTGTTCTTTGCTTCGTTTACAAATAACAAACGAAACTTACCTTTTGCGTAGTAAATAGAGAGTTACCTACCTCAGAATTACCCAGCGAGTTTTCTTTTATCCAACTTCAAAAAAAGGAGGTTTTCAATTTAGCTGTATTTTTTTTGATAATGTAACCAATTGTCCGGATTTTTTTTTTTATATTTTACACAACAATAATGAAAGGTTTTACTTCCAGATTGGTCCCATATAAACTTTATCAAAATCAGTTCAGCAGTTTGGTTTCCAAGTTACACCTTATTACCTACTCTTTTATTTATTTCTATACATATTAATGAGGGAAAATAATTATTCGCAACGACATGCGACTTCTATAAGTAATACCATTTATTACTTATCAATTACACTATCACTTATCAGTTATCAAAACACGAACAAGAAAGCCTGGCCGTACAAAAACTAGACCCTCCAGCTAGAACCATCGCGGAGCAAGTTCTCAAAGGCCCAAGGATTTCAAGGTCACTTTAACTATAGAAAATCTCAGGGTGCCACCTACTATATAGTTACTTACGTGTGTTTTATTGAGGGTTGTATTTTCATGTGTCAAAGTTTTTTCCTTCATTCAAAGCTTAGAAGATCGAATAATTCTGTTACAGGAAAAATTAAAGCCTGTTGTATATTTTTGTGTATAGTTAGGAAGATTTGAAGACTATTTTTATTTTATTTTTAAGGTCAGATTTTTTTCATATGAGATGGAATAATAAAAGTATTTGTAATCTTATATATATTTATCTGTACTTTAACCCCGCTAATAAATTAGTTATGGTTAAACTTTAACTTCAGTTTTTCACATAAAGTAAAGTAAAAAAAAACTAATTCATAAACTTTCCAAGAATTTCAAACTTACATAACTTTATGTAATACCGTAAATCTTGACGTAAATAAAAAAAACAATCATCTCTTCAAATGATGGTTTTAATTACGAGAGGAGGTAAAATTACCAACAATCCGTACAAAGTTCGCACGAGAAAATGATATTTCCCTTCTCTAAGTAATTTAATTTCATCCGTTATAGCAATTACCTTAGGGTTAATACACTAAACATGTTTTTCTGCATTAGACACAACGTTAGTATTATGCCAATCCTGTTTCACTTACCACTATTATGTTATTACTGAAGAGTCCTCGCGATCTTCACTATCACTGCACTATTAACATGTACATTTATTAAAAAAAAGTAGAATGCAGGATTATTCACTGCATTATTTATACTTTTTAATTTTTAAGTTTACATTTTACGCGCGTAGGAAATATTTTTTAAATTTAGAACGCGGCAATCTTGCCTTCGGTCGTCAACCGCACCGCGCGCTCGTCTATGAACTGAATGTTTTCTTTATGCTCCCTCCATCTTGGAAGTTGAACGCAAAAGCTCGAGCGTAGAACACTGTTGACTGCAGTCTAAAGAACTCATAACGGATAAAATAAAATTCCCATTCGTTCGGCTGCATTGATTCGGAGATTTGGTTGCCATAATTTATGAAAATAAATATGAATTACAATCATGAGCAAAATTTTATTTAATATTTGGTTAAGTAAAACTAATATGGTAGTATGTTTTAAATTAAAAAGATGCTTAAATTTACAATTACTACTAGCCCGTAGTGTGTAAATTTACAATTAAATGAATATAAAAGTTAAACTCATTAACTTCTTGATTCGTTATTAATTAATAGGTAGGTACTACATAGTTCTAGTAAAGCCTAGTACAGTTTATCTAATACAACTAGTAAATAAAAAAAATTAATTATTTTTCAGATCAAATTCGTAATTATGATAAGTAGTATTTATACAAACAGCATTATTTTAAGAATATAACATGGGGGAAATAAAAATATTTTCAACAGATAGTATACCTACATGAATAACAGACATCTACTCAACATTTGATTTTATAAATACATAATAAGAACTAATAAACTATTCACTGTTATGTACTCCATATTTTATATACATACTATACTATTTCATACCTAAAACTATAACTATGCCGGTTTGCAGGTAGTTAAGAGTTAAATATTGTTCATACACATCATCATTAGCCAGAAAATAATTCTTGGACACAGTCGGATCCCCATTACTATTACAGGTGAAACTATTTTGAGACTTCAACATCTACCGACTTTTTCAATGTCTTCGGTCTATCATTTCTTCGAACAAGGCTTTTCTGACTAATAAAAGTAGTTTTTACTAAGTACATTATGACAGATATGCGAATTGGTTGAGTAAATAAAAATATGCAAGTGTTCCAAATTAATGTTATCTTTATCAGTCTAGAATTTCAAGTCTAAATTCGTAATAATCTTCATCAATAAAATTTTAAAATTTAATTTCACCGAATTCACCAAATTCGCAAAAGTATTAAAAAAATTGGCAGCTAGGTTAATTGTTGAGCTGATTTTTACTTCACGTGCAATTATCTGAACTAAACGCAAACTCGAGTATCGATTTCGATACTGGGTGGGTTCGATCCCCAGTAATCCCCACCGAGAATGGGGTGTTATATTGTAGGTATTCTATTTAGGTCTTTTATTGTTATACTGTATGTATTAAAAAAAAGGATTTAAGTAAGTATTAAATCAGCAGTCTGGTTCCTATAGTATAAACTCTGCTTAATTAGGGGTTAGATAGTGTTGTGTGGATTGTCAACAATATGTAAGTATTGAAAACTAAAGGGACTGCGTATGATTTTCTTTTCGATTAGTTCTGGTTGCAATTTTAAATCAGCAGAACAACTAACGCCATAAATAAAAGCATACACAAAGCATTAAATGTAAAAAATAGACTAAAATAAATCAGTTATTATAACATTTTGTTGTGTTGGAGTGAAGCGTGTCTTCAAGTGATGCGTTATCGAAACAATATATTTGTAAGCTATTGTTTTTTTTGTACAAAATTTGTACTAGAGTGCGCGCAAGATAACTCTTCGCGTGACTGATGGCGGAAAATGTAAAAAAAAACTCCCCATTAATGTTTGTGATCAAGAGATTATTTTTAGTCAGTTTTATTTACATTTTCCATCTTGCGCGCACTCTAGTAGTACAGTGCATTCAGTTTTATCTCGACGGAATACAGCATGTGTATTCTCGAGACTTTCATCGACACTTCGAGAGATAAATATATAGGTTACTTACTGAGACAAAGCTGGCCTGGAGGGAAAAAGTGCTCTAAATATTACTCAGAGCATTCAAATATTTATAAGCATTCAAATATGTTAAAACTGTCTTGAATCGTTTTTTTCAAAAGATACTTGCATCAACCGGGAAAACGATACGGAATGAGTATATCAGGGGAAGTCCGAAAGTAGTACCGGTGACAGAAAAGTTGAGGAGCAACAGGCTGGCGTGGTACGGGCATGTCATGAGGAGAGATGAAAGTCATGTGACTAGGAAAGTGATGAGTAATGTTATGTGGGTAGGCCAAAGATAAGATGAATGAACAGTGTGAAAGCTGACATGGATAAGAAAGAAGTGAATACAGAGATGACGGCTGATAGAAGAGAATGGAAGAGGAGAACATGTTATGCCGACCCCACATAAAGTGGGATAAGGGCAAGAAGAAGAAGACTTGCATCAACCGGGAGTCAAGCCTACATAAGCGCGAATGCCTGTATTTTTATGTTCACAAATGTATAATACAGTCACATTGAACCTAATTAATTGTACCTACTTCTAGTCATTCTAAATATAGGGATTCGATATGGTCCAATGCGTCACCTGATACGACACGCCTCGCTTCAACAATGTAGCTTATCAGCTCATTGAAACAATTCAAATAATATTTACCCACACGACAGATAGAATAAACAATATAATATCCCAAAAGTAAAACATATTCGAACCTAACATACATACTTGGGGGATTTTATAGGACCTAAATTGTAACTTTTTTATTACAAAAGCTATTTGGCTCATATAACATATTATTATGAAATATGTTTTTAATGATAAATGTTAAGGTACTTTATTATTTTTAAAGGTCTTTGAGTTAATTGAGAAAAACTTTTCTATGCCAAAACCCTTTAAAAATCTAATAATATATTTACGTTTCCTCGATATTGGGGTTTTCGGAGAACAGCTGACTATCGTTGTAAGTCCTCAGATATCTTTTCGTCGTCAGGTATAGTAGCAGTCCCCACTTCATCATCATAAATGCCCAGACTAACCTGATTGTGATGCTTGTGTCGATCGGCAACACGGCTGAAAATAACAAGAACATGTATTATATAAATTATATATGGTGCCATTGAAAACCAGCGCTGCAAGGGCTACCGTGCCCCTTGTAGCAAATGCTGAGTGGTTTACCTTTTTTGCCGTCATTTAATCTAAGTTGAACTGTACCTTATAATTTTAAGTTGACGCAAAATAAATTATTTCTATATGAAAATCTGTCAAATATTCGTCGCTTGAGACGTGCTTAAATCTGAGTTGCGTTTCAGTATTCGGGGGTTAACCTTTAACCACCGACATGGGGGCCTGAGAGCCTGGCCGATGACAAAACCTGGCCAGTGCGGGTTCCGTACAATTATCAATAAAAACGGCAAAAAATAAGTTTGTTGTATGGGAGGTCCCCCTTAAATATGTATTATTCTGTGAATATTACAAGCGTGTACAGTGGGATAAAGCTCAAGTTACCTAAAAACGAAGAATAATGACGCTTACTGAAAGGACATAAGAGCTAGCAGTGTATAGTCTAATGTGTATCCTTGTGTACCTGTTGCCGTCATCAATATCGAGCAAAAATGAGGAGAAAAAAACATATTTGTTGTATCAAAGTCCCCATTAAATTTTTGTTTTATTTTATTTTCATGTTTTAAATATATTTTAATATTAATAGTTATCTTACCAGTTTTGTAATAGCACTGCATGAATATGTAGAAGCAGGTGAGAGCAGTGCCTGACACAAAGCCCACGATACCGATGTCTCCGATGTATTGCAATGCTTTACGGGAGAAGTTTACGTGCAAGGATTCCTTCAAATAGTGGCAGTGGAGCATTAGGGCTAGTCCTGCATGGATTGCTGCAAAATTTTATAATAATTACTTTACAGCTGTTCTCGGTCTCTATGTTACGGACAGTTAAGATTTAAAATAAGTTTCAATACACAATACACATAGTGCTTTTACATGCCAGCACTCTAGCGAGGCATGCACCCGAATACGTGAGCTGCTGGCCTTCCTGTAGGACATCGGGTGGTTGAATTAGCAACACCACCACCCGTCACGCAAAAAGGGCCCGCCTGCGACCTACTTGCGGAAACCAGTCCACTCACCAAGTATCAAGTACCACATGCCAGCACTCCCAAATGGTGAAGGAAAACAACGTGAGGAAACCGGCATGTTAGAGAACCTAAAAAGTTTTAAAATCTTTGTCAAGTGCACGAAAATAGACTCTTTGAGGTGCACAATCTTAAGATTTTAGCTGACTCAATGGGAAGAAGATTACACATGGTGGAGGGAAATGCAGTTTTTGTTATAAGAATAACAATGAACCCTGCATAAGGTATATAATATAGTCCGAAAGAAATAGTGTACACAAGAAGAATAGTGTATAGCAATATAGAAGTATGGCAAAGTTTTTTCCAAGTAGATATTTACATACAATTGTTTTAATCAGCTCAATATTTTATTACATCAGGTCAGTGACCTAATAAATATTATTTTTCCTTAGCTAGACCGACGCTATTACAGATAATTTTTTTATAATATTTTGGATAGATAGGCTATATATTTGACAAAGCAAATGAGACCATTGTTCCTAGGTAGGTACTTAAACAATTCAAAGTTAACTATAGCGTACTATTATTATTTAAATACGAGTGCTTCTTCGTGTCACTGGCTATTTCAAACCAGTGTGATGAAAGGATTTTAAGTCCGCCTCAGAGAGGCTCCTTTCGAGCACTTGAGACGTGTTTTCGAACTTTTATATTCTACGACAGGCCGGTTTCCTTCCGATGTTGTCTTTCACCGCTAAAGAGTACACGTCTACATTTCAAAATTTGTTACGCTTTTGAAACATGATGGTTTGGAAGTAAATACCTCACATGTATTACATTGTATTCTTTTAGAATCACTTACCAGACATTAGGCCCCACATTCCAGCTTCGACATTAGCGTAAATAATGCAAAAACATATGAATGCCGATAGTCCGAGAAAAACACCAATCGTACTTATGGCTATGTGGATCTTTGTTCGTAACATCTTCAATTTTATTGCTCGTTGCTCGAGAGTATTCGTCCTAATGCGTATTTCGTAAAAAACTGAAAAAATTACGAGAAGAACAGCTGCAACAGCTACTCTCGCACTGTAATGTAAACAAAACGAACGAATGAATAAATGCATGAACGACAGTACTTGACTTGACAGTAGGTCTTGGAGGAATTAGCAAATTTCTAAAAATTTCTAATTCCTCCAAGCAGTAGGTAGGTCGTGACAACCAGTGCTGCCAACTACAAATAACTATATGCAAATACAAAAATGCCAGCATAAATTAACTGAAGGTAAGACTGTCAAGAGACATCAAAAAAATTACAATCTACCAGCCGTCTTCTTTTGAACGCGATTCCGATCCCAATTAAAAGTTTTGATGGAATTTTGACAGAATGCTCATAGGATTTCTGTCAAAATTCCGTCAAAACTTGAGATTTGTAGTTGGCAGCACTGGTTGTCACGACCTACCAGCGACCTACCTACTGTCAAGTCAAGTACTGTCGTTCATGCATTCATTCATTCGTTCGTTTTGTTTACATTACATTACAGTGCGAGAGTAGCTGTTGCAGCTGTTCTTCTCGTAATTTTTTCAGAATGCTCATAGGATTTTGATGGAATTTTGACAGAATGCTCATAGGATTTCTGTCAAAATTCCGTCAAAACTTGAGATTGGGATCGGAATCGCCGGTTACTAACGGTTATTATTATCACGTTAGATGGTTCTTGTTCGAACTAGAGGGTATCTTTTGTGTCACCTGATACAATATCATACCTAGTACCTACGTCATAGTTTTCTTGAACTACAAAAAAAACCGGCCTCAAAGCCTGCCACATGAAGAACAGCTTCACGACTTTGATCCCCCTCGCTTGATTGATATACATTAATACTACATAAGTGTGTAAAGAGTCTCCTCGCGAGTCTTATGTAGCACAAATTAAAACTCTTCGGATATGTTGAACATCATATTGTAATCTTTCACATTTCACAGCACATCATAAATCCCATAGCTAGTCTGACTAGCATTCGTTTTGCCCCCAAAACCTGCCTCTAACTGTCAACTCGATGACATTATGCTGTGCATGACAGGTGACATAACGGACGTAAGGTTATTCTATCTATAACATAGAGCTTGTGAATAAAGTATCGTTACAGTCGGCCATCCTACTTGGGACGGGTCCCTTCGTCCCGTACGGAGTAGCAGAGTAGTCGTCAGTTATGACCACACAAAATAGTTGGTATTCCGGACTAAACTATTGAGTATTTCTAGAGATTATATTAATTCAATAACCATGTGTTCGCCTATAATATCAACTATTTCGTTCACATTATGTTTACATGTTTTTCCACTTTGGAAAAGCTTTAAGCTTCACAGCCCGGTGTTACAATCCTAAATCTAGACATTATACCAATATAATTGGTTCTAAAAGTTATTACAACAAGTATTAATGTCATTAGTCTCTAATTATCAATAAGTGTTTTACTGCTTGAGTATGCATAACTAATCTTAGTTTATCCAAAATCTAGATATTATACCAATATAATTGATTCTGAAAGTTCTTACAATATTAATGGTATTAGTCTCTAATTACCACTTTGTGTTTTACTGATTGAGTATGCATAACTAATCAAAGTTTATTCAAAATCTAGATATCATACCAATATAATTGATTACAAAAGTTCTTACAATATTAATGGTATTAGTCTTTAATTACCACTTTGTGTTTTGCTACTTGAGTATGCATAACTAATCAAAGTTTATTCAAATCTAGATATCATACCAATATAATTGGTTCCAAAAATTCTTACAATATTAGTCTCTAATTATCACTTTGTGTTTTACTACTTCAGTATTTAAAACTAATCTTAGTTTATTCATTTACTTTTGACAAAACATTCATTTAAGTTTAGCAATAAGACTAATAACCAAGTAGGCTACAGATTCGTATTGTAAAACGTCGTTTCTTGATTGGGAAACAACTATGAAACACTCGTTCACCATTGATAACATCGCAACCATTATAATATTCCACCAAACAAAACACCGCTAGCTATACAACTATATCTAGGTTGTCTGGAAAAGATCGCTCTTCAGCGATAAGACCGCCCATTGTACATTAGTATGTTTTCAATTATTGTTACTTGTTTTTCCACTGTTAGTTTTAAGGTGTGCAATAAAGAATTTTCTTTTCTATTCTATTGTCTTTATCCTTCTCTTCCTGGATCCATGCGCGCGAAACACTTTGACACCTTTACATGACAGCGACAGATTGACAACCTACGTTAGGATCATAGTAAAGCCATAGCTTTTAGAATGGCATCGTTACAGTCGGCCATCCTAAAAGAACAAGTCCCTTCGTTCAATATAGTCAGTTAGTCTCATCCACACAAAATAGTTTGTTGGTACACAAGAATTTCAGCTAAGTTTTTAATATACCTACCTACATTCCTTTCAACACATCTAACGGTTCTGACAGAGTAACGGCGCTGGGCTGCCTACTCTATATTCTATATTCTATACTCTAGCTCATACGACAATCTCTTTCGCTGTTAATATTTGTAATTATATCTTTCTTTATGATTTTAATAATATACAATATTAGTCTTTAATGTTTTTCTTAATGTGCAAATAAATGCCTGTCTGTGTCTGTGTGTCGTCTATAATACATCGCATCATCATAATCATCAATAATATCATCAATAACTTAGCTAACACTATGTGAGCCTGAAAGGTCAATCGGACGGAACTAGATCAGGACCCAGACAAGTGCTCTGCTCGTAACTTAAAACTGAAGCCTCATCAATTTACAGTAGGTAGGTACCTACTCAAATAACTTTTATCTAGTCTTGGCGTACCAACATCTTACTTTAACAATTCCAATATTATTATTTTTATCATCAATGTCCATTAAGTTTTGTAAGTATAGGTAATATTTTCATCAATCGCGAAGTATCACAATGATAGTCCTATTTATAGTAGGTATCACGAATATCAGGAATAGTGAGATTTAACTATCAGTCATGTTCAGATTTTCATGCACCTACTTACTAGTCGCTAAGCGGCAATATTTTTTCTTTGGTCTATATAATCAACCACACTTAGTCAAAACATGACCAATGCTTCTACGTTTAACAATCCTTATTCACCGAGAACCCATTGTATTGAAACAGGAATGACTTCCTTCACGTTGTGACTTACACACACATTTACAACAGTTTTTTTTTTTTTTTTTTTTTACATATTTTATTCTCATTGACTGGTGTCTTACTAAATCCAATATTAATGGCATCACAACCTTCAGATCCGTCATCCACATAAATTTAAAGCAATAGAGGCCCCGAAGAATTAACTTTATAAATAAAACTCATTGTTTATCCAAATACTCTGAGCATTACTATCAGCTACTTCAGAAAAGTCACCAAAGTTACCTATACTTAATGGTACCTTAAAGAATGTCATGGTCCAGTCACAGCATAATCTTGTTCGTTTACTTACAATTTTTTTTCTTATTCTCAAAATTTCCGTTTTCAACTAAATATGTACTATCTCAACTCTATGTTTTTGAGGTACATGATGTCCCAACGGTTTACTTCAGTTAATTCATCACAGATGTTTTCATTACTAATTATTTTCCCCAGTCCCGTATCATTTTATGTATGTTTATCGCGTATTCTCCATACCCATTCAATATAGTAAATTTTTCTATTTACTAACTCGAAAGTTAACTGCTTAAGTCGAATTGTCGCAAGGAGTCTTCAAGGCATTTAATTCAAGTAACCAAAAGTCATGGCCATAAGTACAAATTCACAAAAATATTTAGGGTCAATATTTGGGCTTGTCTCTGTAATTTAAAAGGCTGAATCTCGATTATGGCATTCTCAAATTTTGCTCTAAAACAAGGTATAGTCGGAACATAAAGCTAAGCATTTAATATATAGGTATTTTAAATCTTGTTATTGTTGTCAACCTGTTAATTTAATTTTTTGCTGGTTTTATAGTTTCCAATCAATCTTAGTTTTACGTTCATAGATTGAACAACATTATCAGATCTCACTCAAGGAGCCTCGCAACATAATTTGTTTCGCATGAATCCTTAACAAAAAGTTTCCAACCCATCGAGATATAAGTCCAACCACAATAATCGTACCCGTAATTCCAGTATACACATATGGTTGCTGTTTCAGCAAGAAGCAATCCATCAGATCAGTTTTTATCACCTCTTTTTTTTTTTTTTATATCAGTGCTATCAATTTATTTACCTTTAGGCAAAGTCAAATCAAATGGCAGATCCGCCTCTGTATATAACCACTTTATTTGCCTCTAAGTCATCTATATGTGTTCAGTAAAGAATAAATAAACTGTTGCATGCCACTAAAATAATGGCACTTGGTTCTTTGACGCATTCATTTATGTTTAACATTAACTAATCATAAGATTATTAATCCGCCTGCAATCACAATTGGACGGCAAAATTATGCATCCGACGTTCCTTCACATAATTAAAATTTTAGGCGGCAAGGTCGTAAGTCACTAATAAGTTGGATAGCAAAGTCGTATGCCATGTTTCACATAATTACTTGGGCTGCAATATCGTTTGTCAGTTGTCTTTACTCGTTCACCAATAGGGCGGCCACTCCTTATTGTATAGCCAGGTCACATGTCATGTTCTCATTAAATAAAGAATTGGGTGGCAACGTCGTATGCCAGTCATGGTCTCTATTGATAATCAATTGGCAAAGTCGTATGCCATTATTATCCTCATTCAGTCAAGCATTAAGCGGCGGCAAAGTCATATGATAATTGCCCTTCCTTAGTTATCAACTAGCAAGGTCGTATGCCATCCTTATTTTATTAAGTTATATATTGGTCGGCGGCAAAGTCGTATGCCAGTCAAGTCAATTGGCAATGTCGTATGCTAATCAGATCCTTATTCAGTTAACATTGGACGGTGGCAAAGTCGTATGCCAATCATGCCTTCAAATGTTTATCAATTGGCAAAGTCATACCAGTAACACATAAACAAATAAATATTGAACGGCGGCAAAGTCGTATGCCAGTCATGCCACTCTCTGAGTTATCAACTGGCAATGTCGTATGCCAGTCAAGCCCTCTCTTAATCATAACTGACCAGCAAGGTCGTATGCTGGTCATGTCTTTACTTGATCACGTATTGGGCGGCAATGTCGTATGCCTGTCTTGCCCTTACTTAATCATAACTGACCAGCAAGGTCGTATGCTGGTCATGTCTTTACTCGATCAAGTAATGGGCGGCAATGTCGTATGCCTGTCTTGCCCCGTCTTTACTCGATCAAGTATTGGGCGGCAATGTCGTATGCCTGTCTTGCCCTCACTTGATTATAACTGACCAGCAAGGTCGTATGCTGGTCATGTCTTTACTCGATCACGTATTGGGCGGCAATGTCGTATGCCTGTCTTGCCCTCACGGCGGCTCCTTCAGCCAGCGCTCCCTGTGTCGCGCCCTCAGCATCGCATGTACCCCTCCAAGAAGTGAGGCAGCCCCGCTGACAGCGTGAGGTCGCACCGCGGGCGCAGGGCGGCAGCGCGGGCGAGGGCGGGGCAGCGCCGCGCCCAGCACCGCGCCCACCAGCTGCACCGAGGTGAGCGCCAGCGCGCCACAGCGAGCCTGTCGCGCCGTCGGCCGGCGCCAGGCGGCCAGCGCCTCGCGCGCCACCTCGCGGTACAGCTGCAGCACGCGCTCCGCGAAGTAGGCGGGCACCAGGTAGCGCGTCAGTGCCTCCAGCGGGTGCAGCGCGGCGCAGTCGAGCGGCGCCACGCGCGCGGCCAGCCGCGGCTCGCGCTCCACGCGGCTCGCGATGTAGTCGGCGAGCCAGTCGCCGGCGCGCAGGTTCTCGCACAGCTGGTGCGCCAGCTCGTCGCGCGGCATCACCTCCGCCAGCAGCGAGGCGACGCCCTGCAGGCCGCAGTACACGAGCGGCCCATGGCCCGGCACGTCGTAGGCGGGCGGCATCAGTCTCTCTCTGGCTCAATCAGTTGTCACCCATGTTCTAGAACTTAAAATATTAACTGAATACATCATTCTGGTCTTTATGTTTTTAGTTCCATTCAGGTATAAATGGCATCCATCAAGATAATATAACTTTAGTATAAATAGGAGGCCATACAAAAAAAAATCATCATTAGTAAAGTACCTAGCTAAGTCTGTACCAGCTTCTTCCATTAATTCTTCACACTAATGAAACACTTCACAACGAATGGTGTCACAAGGTAAGTAATATCTCATAAATAACATATTCATGAATGCGGGAAGTATCATTTCAATATAATCATTCAAAGGTTCATCGTTCAATCGGTTTCATTATTTCAGCTAGTTTCAATAATAATTAATATTTGAACAATCACCGCAAAGCCCCAATGATTCAAATAATAGTAACTTACAGGTAGATAGTATTTTTATCACGAGTACTCTTATTTTAATGGTGGACGGAATGGTGGGTTGAAGGAATCAACCCGAGTCACAAGATCCCAAAGATCCCAAAGATTTAAACACTTGTTAGAGCCCAAAACTCGGAAAGGTCAGAACTCATACTCTACTAGAGTAAATAAATTATACCATTATTTATTATTAGGAACACCCTATTTGTCATAGCTGTTTGAACATTTCATTTCATTTCATTTTATTTATTGATTGCTCACATGTACATAAAATAAATAGCATTTGTTCTTAGAGTAGCTTAGGTCAGTACATGCACCCTGTTGGGCACTGCAATGTCATAGCAGGTTTATATACAATTAGCGGTTAACAAACTATAGCACACAACTATACATTCAATTTTGTCATGAAGCTCGCTCATGGTATTCAGATAAACTTGTGGCCTCAGACCAATTCTCAACAGACTTACTTATCCATAACTTGCTATTAGTCCCACAAAATTATTTATTTATTCATTTAAAACTTCCATCAAACTATTTAGTGATATGAAGACTTAATGCTAATAGCATTGTCTACCAGTCTAAATCTCTGAGTCTAAAATTAATATTTGCTCGGATATTCTCCGACTCACAAAATTCAGAGTCTCAAGTCAACTTCAATCTATAATAATATATCAAATCTTTGCAATTGTTATTAATGAAACCCTATATGTACCAATTTCCATCAATGTCATTTTGTCTTACCACACCAGGTCTATTTGCTTGCTGAGATGAGTTCCAACTTTATGCTCCATAATATTGTGTAACTCAGCACAACATTTTTTCATTTTATCATTCAACACAATTCAGTAACCAAGCTTCAGGTTTCCAGGTTTGTAACTCTGCTCAGGCTCTGTGTATTTTGTTACCAACGTTGTCACATTTTACTGTTTTATTTCTTGTCGTGTACAGCTTGTATACTTAGATGATTGTTTTTCATTCTTTCTTTCTAACAATATTGTAACTCGATGGCTCGTAACTGGTTCCATGAATAACTCCTAGTCCTTGGTGACTAGAGTTACTACAATGAAATGAAGCACAAACAAACAAGCTTGTTGTTGAAAATTGTTGGATCGTTGTCATAAATCACGACACGAACGGCTTGTAGGCCCGTTGATTCATCCATCTTCTGACTTGTAAAGAGTCTCCTCGCGAGTCTTATGTAGCACAAATTAAAACTCTTCGGATATGTTGAACATCATATTGTAATCTTTCACATTTCACAGCACATCATAAATCCCATAGCTAGTCTGACTAGCATTCGTTTTGCCCCCAAAACCTGCCTCTAACTGTCAACTCGATGACATTATGCTGTGCATGACAGGTGACATAACGGACGTAAGGTTATTCTATCTATAACATAGAGCTTGTGAATAAAGTTGCGTTACAAGTGCCACCACTAGCCACATTGTGCTTTTAGTCTAATGCTTTTATCTAGTGTAGTGACTGCATTCCTGTGTTGCGGTTTGAAGGGTGTGGGTGCCGGTAAAATTACTAGCACGTGAGGCTGAACATTTGCAAGCCTTTATTTCATTAACGCGGGTAGTGCATCGTAGAGCACGTTCCTGACGTTCGTGACCTACCACCATTGTTATCACCAGGCCCTAATATCAGGTGGGACATAACCGCCGTTATGCTTGTTCCATCATGGAGGCACACGTAAAATCCTTTCACCACACTACGAAAGAGAGAGGTAACCATTGCATTGACCTAGCCTAGGCCAATGGCGAAACCTCGTTTTACAGGCTTTTTTCTCATTTGAAGACGGTAAAATATGGAATTCAGTATCACGACTTCATGAGACAAGGACTAAAACTTTTACTTAAATCAAATTTATTTGAAAATAATTACATAACTTAAGAATAGATTAACATTTTATAAAAAGATGTCGGTGAAGTAGGTACATAAGTGGGTACCTTCTTACATCTCCACAAAATCTATTTAGCTACATACACGTGATGTCACATAACCATGTACTACATGGATAAGTTAGGTGACTTCACATATTGACCTGACTAACCATAAAAACCTGTTCATAGGTTGAACACTGATCTCAGAATAGAAAAGGACATAACATTTTTTATTTTTAAACATACATTCGTGGTATTATTTCGCTTCGAAACTAGCTGCGTAGCCGCTAACAGAGGTCTGCCACTGCCACCTTAATAATATAACTAAAGTATAAAAGTAAAAGATTTGAAGCAGCTGATTGGTTGAAATCAGGAGTTGTGTTGTCTATAGTCAGTGAACTTGGCGGTAGCTATGGCTACTGGACCATAATGGCGGTAAATGAATAATGAATAGAGTCTGTTCAGAAAGAGAGCCGTCGTGGGATCGGAGGGCGCTGCTGTGCTTAATCACCTTTTTGTTTATTGGGCAAAACAATAGCGCGTCTGTTGCGTTTTGATTCTATCACAACTAGTGTACTATTCCTTTATTTAATTTTTATAATGCAAAATGCTGACAGAAAGAAAGGTATGAGCTGCCATATAAAAATCGAAACGTTAGTTCTCAATTTGGCCACGACGGCTCTATTTCTGAACAGACTCTACCCACATTTTTATCTGAGTTCGGCTTTCGTCACTTAGGATTCACGTTTAGTATAGATAAAATGTAGAACTAAGGCTTCTTTAGATACTTAAACCAGTTCGGTTTTAAATTTTTGATTTGTTCTGCACTTAAATCCAGCAGCCTATGGTTATGTGATATATGACTTGTCATGTTTCCACGCTGTGCATACCCTCGGTCACAGATAGGACATTTGAATGGAGTCTCTCCTGTATGTAACCTCATATGCTCTTTTAGGTATTCTTCATGGAAAAAACTAGCGCCACACTCTGGACATTGGGCTGGCCTTATACCTGAAATTATATTTTACTCTTTAGGTCAACAAATATATTAAGAATAGAAATAAGTGTCTAGGTAGGTACAAATTTTTTTAACGGTCAGATTTATCTCGCATTTCAGGTACCTAGGTACTTATGTATTTGTTGTATCTGGTTATATCGTGGACTAACTTAATCTAATCATCACATTTTATAAAACAGTGGGATGGACATGTTCTTGTTCTTATCGTGCCATTAGTACTTTTGAAACAGGATAGGGAAAGGATTTGATGTGCGACTCAAAGAGGCTCTTTTTCGTGCAATTGACACATGATTTTAACTTTTTAGGTTCTATCACATGCCGGTTTCCTTACAATGTTTTCCTTCACAGTGATGGATATTAATTATATATTTATATATATATATATATATATTTTTTAATTACCTGTGTGTGCTGATCTTTCGTGTATAGTAAGAGATTTAGCATTAGTAAAGCCCTTACTACATTTTTCACATACAAATTTTTTAATTAATTTATTTAATTTTGAGTGGACTTTCATAATATGGGTAGCCAGACTTCTTTTCATAGTAAATCTTTTGCCGCAGGTGTCACAAGTAAATATTTTTTCAGCATGTACTCTTTTAATATGCTGGGTTAAACTATGTTTTGAGTACAAGTGTGATGATTGTGGGCAGTCAGGACACTTTTTTGGTGGCAAGTGCTTATTTCTTCTGTGAACCATCATTTTCGCGTGGTTTTTGAAAACTTGTCCGCAAATGTCACATAAGCTTGGTGGAGGTGGTATTGGTTTAGAAATTGGTTTAGGCAGTTTAAGTTTTGTATGTTTCCGCTGTTTCTTTGGGTTTTCTTCTCTCTCTTCTTTTGGTTTCTTCAATGTGTTTGATTTTAAACTGTAAGATAAGCAATATGAGTGATGTGAGTATCTTTCTATCTATCAATACTGTGGCATAAAATATCATAAGCACTGGAATAAAATTAACATTCTACCTGTCTCAAGTAAATTTTATAATTTATCTACTTATTTTATTGAAATTAATGTATTATTATTGAATATCTTATTGTAATCCTAAAAAAGTTTTTTGGAATTGTGATCTTGCGTTGACCAAACACAAAATACAGTTTATATTGATGAGATTTTATATTAACGTTATATTAAATAATTACCACCACCTTTCCCCGTTCCATTCAAATTCTGCTTCCAGAATAGATGAAGCTACTCTTCCAGATTTGCGGACAGATTTGCCGACACATTTTCTTTTAAAATTGATTTCTTTAAGGTTCTTTAACTTTGCCTTTATTTGGGTCAGGTTTTTATCTTCTCTGTTGACTAAAGGTGTATCCCATAATGTATCATCAAGTGATTCTAAGAAATCTGAATCTTCTTTTTTACAAACTGGTAGTTCAATGGATTCTTCTTTGAAAAAGTCATCTTCATAATTGCCATCACAGTCATTGTCACTAAAGACTTCATATTTAACAATTGGGACCTCACATTCTAGTAACTGGCAGCTTCTTATGTACATGGTGATAAAGTCACACACTGTGTTTAGCGTGTCGTTGCATGACTCACAAATATTTCGAGGGTATCCTTCTATGTCTTCTATCTGCAATCATTTTTACATTGTAATGATTCCTACCTCTAAGGTTGGCAGGTAGAAAATGCTTAAAGCATTAAGCCCACCTTTTGTACATAGCATTAAGTTTTGTGCAATAAAGAGTAAAATAAATAAATAAATTATGTAGGTAATATATCAAATTTACCAACGCCTTAGGGACTTGGCTTGTATGAATAAAGGAACAATATTTTTTACCTTTTCTTTAAAACATTGGAAGAGTTTAGAATACACACTGTCTTTACTTTCAACACTATCAAAAATTGGAAGTTTGGCTCCATCCAACAAACATACTCTGCATTTGTTTATGTTGGACATTTCTAATAAGTTATGCCAGATTCTAGTCGAGTCAAAAACTTTCAATGATCCATGTTATGAGGTATTGATTTTAGCTATAGCTTTGTGCGTATAAAGTTAATTAAATTACGCAGTCTACCAAAATCCATGATAATCTGGAATCACATAGATATTTAAGTATTTATTTATTTTGGATTTCACGGTTCACTCACTCACCTTGGTCCTTGATTGATTTCATTCACCACACCACAGATTCATTCAGTTTTGTTTGCATTGTCTTTTGTCACGCAGTCACTGTCACTTATGACATAACGATAACTGTGGCATTAGCACTGTCAGGTCAGGCTGCGGGCTGCCTAGCCTGGCTTGACATTGGCAGAACTGTGTGTCAGACAGACTAGTACATTTGTCTTTTGATTAGATATCTGTGGATTTATACTTCGATTCGGATCACAAGACCAACCAACCATAGACAATAATTTATCAATTATTTTCTGTCATCAATCAGGTGATTTGGATTTGGGTTTGGTTGGGTATAATAAATCCTGGAAAAGGATAAATCGCCAGTTAAAATCCATTCAAAATGTCGGGAAAAGATAGATTAGCGATTTTCCCTTCCCGTGGGTAAGTTTCGTTGTTGATAACTCATTCATACTATCAAATTTTAGAGATGGATGAACTTGATTTTGCATAGCTACATTTCTGATTTTCAGTGCTCAGATGTTGATAAAGTTCCGTCTAGCTGGAGCACAAAAGGGACATGGACTCCTCAAGAAAAAAGCTGATGCTTTGCAAATGAGATTCCGTATGATCTTGGGAAAAATTATTGAGGTAAGTAACATACCCACTATCCATTTCTCACTGACGAATCAGCTGTTCATTGCATGAAAAGATGCCCTACTCAGTATTTATTTGATGATAACAGACTAAAACTCTCATGGGAGAAGTGATGAAAGAAGCTGCATTCTCACTGGCGGAGGCTAAGTTCACAACCGGTGACTTTAACCAAGTGGTGCTTCAAAATGTTACCAAGGCCCAAATCAAGATCCGTTCAAAGAAAGACAATGTTGCTGGTATGTAAAATGTTGTTTACTGTATATTTTATTATGTTGCTATATTATTGTTAGTACCTACCTACCTAACCTAGTTACGTATCAATCTGTTTGCTTAGAATCTCAATAAACAATAATACCAATTCAATCAATGTTTATGTCATCTTAAACTGAAGTAAAGTTAATAATGTAACACAAAAATAATAGAATAAAAATTAACATAAATATGAAAGGTGACTTAACAACATATAACTGCCAAGGATAGGCAAAAAAAGTAAGTAGGTACATAACAGTGCCTACTCCAATAACAAACGGAAACTGGGTTGCATCCAGTGCCGTTCCATGCTGAATAATAACTGAAAACCAGTGCTGCAAGGGCTACTGTGTCCTTGTAGCAAATGCTGGGTGGTTTGCCTTTTTTGCCATCATTTAAGTAGTGCTTTTTAGTTTAAAGTTGAGGCAAAATAAATTATTTCTATTTCTATAAATGATGTCCATGCATTATTATTTCATTTGCTCCTGATTGGTACTGATTTGGACCAGTTGAGCTATGTCTACCGCTTGGAATTATCGGCAGATAGCTGTTTAATTTCTGTGTTTTTTTTATAGTTTAAGATGTTTTTATAGTACATAATTACTTCATTTATGAATTCATAACTAGACTAAAAAGTACATGCCCTTGTAAATTGCTTTTAAATTTACAAGGGCATATACTTTTTAGTCTACTCTTTGTATAATAAAGAAACAATGACTAATTATTTGAATGGATCACTTTGATGTGACTTAAAATCGTTGAATCTAGGTTCCAATTCCTTGGTACCAAGCCTAGAAGTATAGCCAATATTATTACACTTAGTTTTCTTGTGTAGTATTGATTCACTTAAAGCAAATGGGGTCATGGCTTTTGTTCAAACTAATAGCAAAAACTTGGCACATACTCCCATACATACCTACTCATCTTTGGATTGTATTATTTAACAATATTAACTCAATTCAAGTGTTTTCCTACTTCTTAGTTTTGTTGTTCCTTTATCATTATCACTGCTGAAATAAGCCTCAGGTACAGAATGTCAGTACTCTAAGGTTGTGGAATACTCTGCCAAGGTTTTCCCTATAGATAGATTACAGCATGGGGCTCTTCAAGCAGGGCATTTTAAAACATTGTTTTAAATTTTTAAAGGGTCAGCAATGCGCGAGTGATGCCTCTGGTGTTGCAAGCGTCCATAGGGTACAGTAACCGCTTTCCATAAGGTGGGCCTTAGTTAACTTAATTGTATAAAGAAAAGAAGGTACCTACTACGTAAAGTAGGCGTGTTATCATCAAAAATGACGTCTTGAGCTATATTTCATTCAGGTGCAATTGAATTTGTCATTTTTCATCATCATGAGCCTGAAGAAGTCTACTGCTGGACATAGGCCTCCCCTATACATTTCCAGTTAAAACAATTCTGAGCCCTGTCTATGCACCGACTTCCCGCGATCTTAATAATGACGTCGGTCCATCAGGTAGGTGGGTTCCTACATTTCCTCTTCTGGTTCGTGGTCGCCATTCGAGAACCTTAACTCCCCAACTGATATCAGTTCTACACGAGTATAATGACCTGCCCATGCCCATTGCCACTTCAAGCGGATTTAATTTGTTACTGTGAGAACTGGTTAAGCTGCTAAACCACGTTTGATGGCGTTTACTAGAAATAAAAATAAACTATTAGAAATAAAAATAAACTTTATATTCCCAAATTTCGTCTGCAGAAGGTAAATGGGTTAAAATTTTATGGGGAACACTGTACGCTTCTATATTAAACTTCCGGAAAATGCAACTAAGCTTCCTATTCGGAAGTTTAAAGCCTATGTTAAGAATAATTTAATAAAAAAAGCGTACTATACTCTAGCTAGATAGCTATATTTATATATGAATGATAAAACTGCGTGGCCCGAACCCATAGGAAGCTAACATGTCAATTTGCAATGTCTGTACCTACTATTTTCGTGTCTTATTCTTATATGCTGTCTAGATACTTTATTATAACTTTGAAGCGTAGCGTGTGCTGTCTTTGAAACTTTTGCTTTTGTATTATTGCATTGCATACGTCTGGCTAAGTGAAGTGAAAAGTCTAAAATAATAGCAGTGAAGTTCCAGTGTGGTGCACACTGGAACTTCACTGCTATTATTAACAATAGTGCCGAACAACGCTTACACTGTTTTAATTTGCGCACCTATCAAATTATTGTATCTCTCCAGGTGTGACCCTGCCGATCTTTGAGTCGTACCAGGACGGCTCAGACACATACGAGCTCGCTGGTCTGGCCCGAGGCGGCCAGCAACTCGCCAAGCTGAAGAAGAACTTCCAGAGCGCTGTCAAACTGCTGGTCGAGCTGGCCTCTCTTCAGACCGCCTTCGTTACCTTGGACGAGGTCATCAAGATCACTAACAGGCGTGTCAACGCTATTGAGCATGGTGAGGATATTTTTTAATTCAAGAAGAGATTTCAAAAAGATTTGTATCTGTTTTTGTATGCAGATGAATGCCGCCAAAGACCGGGATCAGTAGAACTTTAGCAGTAGTTGGACTAAATGTAATTTGAACTTGTTTTACATTGTCTCCAACTCCAACTTTTTTTTTAAACATTGATTTAGGGTAAACTGTATAATAAACTTTTGAAATACATAAAATGATGTAAGCTTTCCCCGCATTCATGATGAAAAGTCATGATGTGTCACGTCATGTCATTTCATAGTGAACGCGATCAATTTAACCCTCGAAATATCGAAATATTTCAGTGCAATAGATCACCTTATGGGGCTTTTAAACGGTTCATGTTTTACTGCAATTTGTGGCCGGCAATTATTGGTGTCCTTCTCTTACTCACATGTTAGACAGGGACACCAATAGTTACCGGTCACCATATTGCAGTGATACTATGGCCCGTCTACGAGCCGCTCTAGGTATAGCAACATAGCATGCGCACAGCTGACTAATTATATAATCCAACTTTGACATGATACCTGCATACAATTTTGACATCAAAAACTAGACAATAACCGGCACGATAACTACCTACCAAGATAAGGTACATCACAATCCTAAATATCAAGATAACTAATACATATAATTTAATCGTCACCTACTTACCTTAAGAGCGCATCGTGCGAAAATTTGAGATTTAAAAAAAAAAATCATAACTAAATAACTAAGTGACATTTTAAAAATCGCAAAAGGACTAATTGTAGACTATACATTTGAGATTAATTCGAATTTAAGTGTGGTAAAAAAATATACTATTTAACATGACATTCTATTTTTTTACTTCAAAATTCAAATTTTCGCACGATGCGCTCTTAAAACCTCGGCCTGCCTCCATGTTTGCTATACCCTATGCAGGGTCCATGTGATACCTACTTACACCTAAAAACTATGTATGTACAAACTAAACCATGTGTAAAGCAATAAATGTATTGAGTATTGATACGTAAATTTGTCATTCTCCATACTATTTCAGTTGATTCAAACAGTCGATCGTGCTGCCACCTGCAAAAAGCTTTGTGTGCTCCCCATTTACTACTCATCATCTCTGACCGATCGTAACGTCTGTCCATCGGATTCCCTTCCGGGTTACTATTATTGTGTGTTCAGTTGGTAGTAACTCTGAATTCTGCGCCGTAGGTCGTGGGTTCGATCCCCACTGAGAACAAATATTTGTGTGGTGAACGCAGATGTCTGTACTCTGTCTGTGTGTTATATTTTATTCTATGTATATGTATTTACAAAAAAAGTATTTATGTATTATATCAGCTATTTGGTTCCCATAGTACAAGCTGTGCTTAGTTTGGGGCTAGATAGTGTTGTGTGGATTGTCTACAATATTTATTTATTTTGTTATTTTCATTTCTTATTAAGGTATGTCTTAGCATAATAATAATTGAACTGGTTTTGGTTACATAGTAATGCCACCAGCAGCGTCTTGGGGACGCTTCCGTCTGGTACTGTTTTGGATCAGTTGAGCTAACTCTAGATCGTTTGTAACAATTTAGACATTCTGTAAAAGTGCTGGACAACAACTGGTTTATTCACAAATATCCACATCTAAGTATGACAACGATGATACCATCATCATCATCATTATCACCAGGCTGTAGAAGTCCACTGCTGGACATAGGCCTCCCCTAAACATTTCCAGGAAGAACGATTCTGAGCTCTTTCCATCCACCGACTTTCCGCGATCTTGACAATGTCGAAGGTCCATCTGGTTGGTGGGCGCCCTACATTCCGTCTTCCGGGTCGTGGTCGCCATTCGAGAACCTTTATTCAACGATGATTAATTACCCACAACAATAGCTTGTAGAGTTAGTAAGTTGAAGTGGCAATGGGCAGGCCACATAGCTCGAAGAACCGACAACCGTTAAATAAAGGTTCTCGAATGGCGACCACGAACCGAAAGACGAAGCGTAGGGCGCCCACCCACCAGATGGACCGACGACATTGTTAAGATCGCGGGAAGTCGATGGATGGAAAGGGCTCAGAATCGTTCTTCCTGGATATGTGTAGGGGAGGCCTATGTCCAGCTGTGGACTTCTTCAGGCTGATAATAATGATGACCCACAACAATTTGTTTAGATTTATGTAAATACAATGTATATGTTTACTGGTTATTATTATTCCAGTGATCATCCCTCGGCTGGAGCGTACCCTGGCCTACATTATCTCTGAGCTGGACGAGCTCGAGCGTGAGGAGTTCTACAGGTTGAAGAAGATCCAGGACAAGAAGAAGATTATCAAGCAGAAGGCGGAGGCGGTATGTTCACTTCTTTAACTGACTTCAAATGAAGTTTAAAGACTAAAAAAACCGACGCTACTTTTTTAAGTGGGCGTATCGTTTATCAAAGTATTGCTTCGCAGGTCACGCACCTGAAAAACGTGCCCTACGATGCACTGACATGCACATCAACTTAAGGCATAAGACTAAGGCCCGTATTCCGAAACAGCGCTTGAGGCTCGACTCAGACTCAAGCGCTGTTTCGGAATACGGGCCTAAAACTCTTTTGCCTGTCAATTCATAACTAACCTGCTGAGCAGATTTTGATTAAATTCATATCGGAATCAATTAGCTTTTAACAAATAAATAATTATTTAATACAGTTTATGAATGACAATAATAAAGAACCATGGACGTTGTAGTAATAGTCGATCGATTTAATCAATAGCGTTCTTGGGATAAATTCGTATCCTGCCACCAACTGAGTTCAGACACACACAGCTATGAGAGTAGTCAAATACTTTACCTGTCTTAGATTGCATTTGCACTAAATCATTGATTAATCAAAAAACTAACCCTATATTACTTTTATTTGTTTTGCAGAAAAAGCAAGCCATGATTCTCGCCGGCCAAGACATGCGCGACGAGATCGGAGTTAATCTTTTAGACGAAGGCGATGAAGATCTCTTGTTCTAAGCACTTTGTAGACCTATCTCTTGTAGCCTGTTTCGTAGAATGCAGTCGAGTTGCGCTAACCGAAGTATAATGGTTAAAGACCTTTGCCGCGCACAAATAAAAAAAAAACAATTTTGTCTATGGCGATTCCACTTTGGCGCGAAGTTTAAAGTTTTATACGGTTCAAGAATAATAGCTTTATTCATTATTGCTTTATAATTTGACTGCATGAATATTGATATTACAGTGTCTGTAATTTGTAAATACTATCTTGTTGTCACTGTTGAAATACCTTATTGTATCACGTTCTAGGTCTTAGGTCAAACGGATCAAGTTTTTGGCTGTTTGCTTGGGTTTGTATGTAAGCATTCCAGCGGTATTGTCTTGTCAGCTTTTATGAATTAGTATGGAATCAGATAAGTACAGTTTCTAAGTATTTATGATTTTGATGTTGTCGAAATAACCTAACAAATATTATTATAAGTAAGCAATCATGTAAATACAAGTTTGTGATGCGAAATATTACAAAATTATTATTGAATCATTTGTTTTATTCCTAGATAAGTTAGATTTTGTAAACGTCATTGATGAAAGTGGGCTAGTCAGTTTTAGTTGTATTTATTCCTTCCGTAAACCGAACTCTTCAGCGCCTTAACCACCTACACCTATACACCTACTTTACTTAGGTACTAGGTGAGCTTAGTTGGGCCCAAATAGGTACCTTATGTACCACTTATCCACTTTACACACATGGTCTACACCAGGGATTCCCAAACTATTTTGGACAAGTGACCCCTTTTCCAAAATGAACAGTTTCCTCCGACCCCCATGGTCAAATTACCTACTTTTAAGATCAACCCCGCAATGGTCCGCTTACTTAAAACACCTGCTACAGAGTGTTATTTTTCATAGGTCTCTCTCGGTTTAGGTCAAAAGAAGAAGACAGAGTGAGAATTAGCAATGCTTTAAGTCAGCAGACTATTATGAATAAGGGGGCGTATCTTTAGTTTTTTCCTATTGATACAAAATACCTAGGTACTAAGGTATCAATTGGAAAACTTTGCACTTGGTTAGGTGATTAAAGTTGACTCCATTTTCTCATCAAAATTTAACAAAATAAACGTACGTTGTACGAACTTGAGATTTACATTACTACAACAATGGTATTTCCTACAAAAATATTAATTATTCTCAGTATACGTAACACAACATAAACAATACAGTACCTACCTACCTATCTTGAAAGTTTGAAATAAGAACTTGTGTTAATTTAATAGGGGTCGATTGTTAGACCTCGTCCACCCCCAAAATCAGTTTTCGTTTATGTCGACCCCTAAGAACTCGACCACTTTGGGAACCCCTGGTCTACACAATCTTACACTATATGAAATGGTGGAAGGTAAGTACCTAATAAACTTAAAATTTGTATTAAAAGTAGGTAAACAGGCCTTTACATCTATTGTAGATGTGGTAAAGAGTATAGGGTATTAGGTGTACTTACCTAATACTCTAGTACATGTACCTACCCCGTAGGGGCGCTGAAGTTCGGAGTTCGATTCTATCATGGAAATAATAAAATTAATTTTTAGGTAACCTACCTAATAGGAATTTGAAATCTCACTTTATAAAATTCTACTTGCAGGTACCTATACTTAATTATTACGTAGGGCTCTAGATTTTAAATGAACACCCCTTACCTAGAACGCGTCCTATAATCAAAGTCCAACGAGAAATTACCAATTAAGTAAGCATCTAAATTACCTACCCACCCGCTGAAACTGAACCCAGGTCGACCAGTTGGCCGACCGATCCAGCTGACGCCCAACTAGTCAACTGCTGCGGAGCACGGCTACGAAAGGCACATATCCGGGTAACTGGTCTGAATTATTGCAACTTCGTTTACCTAGCCTGACGCCCGGTTTGTGCGGTGAATTTGGTAAGCTTTTGAGATGAAGGTATTGGTGATCAGGAGTAGGTAAATGTGATGTGATTTTTAACTTTGATGGGTGCTTATAGTAAAGTTTGCTTCCTAAATTACAAAACATACTGAAACGGGAACAATAAAAAAATATACAATAAAAATATTGATATTTGTTCTCTGTTATATTGTACTTATTCTAAACACGCTCTGCTTAGTTTGGGGCCAGATAGTGTTGTGTGGATTGTCCACAATATTTATTTATTGGTTCGACGATGTCCGTGTGATCACTGGCTCCAACCATAGGCCATATTTTTCGTGGATATCAGACAAATACTATGCCGCATAATATTTTGTTCTGATATCCACAAAACCATAGCATCTACTTGGGATGGTAACTATAACAGTTACCTACCATATCACATATATGGATCATAATAACATGCAACGAGAATACTTAGATCGTGCGTTTCAGCCTCATTAATAGAACAAAAAGGATAACAAAATATAATTTTAGTTTAAATTATTTCTGTCGTAGAGGCTCTACGGCGTAGAGGCTTGAGGTAAAATGGATATAATCGATAAAAACACAGAAAACCCTAACTTTTAATTTCTTCCTGCTGCATATTATATTTCATTTCTTAGCTTAATAATTTTTAGTACCTACTATATTAATGAAATTAATTTATATGCAATAAATATTCTGCGATTAGACAGGATAGGAACATAAACTCAGTGCGTTTTTAGAAAAAAATTCGAGAAACATTTACCTAATGATAAGGATTATTAACTAAAATGGCCTACTCTATGAAGAGGTCACAAGAATTTATATATTAACAGGTCAGTTAGTAAAATAAAACAATAACTGGAAATTAGAGTTCTTTATTCGTAGAATATTTCTCCATGGGGTGTGCGGGAGTGAGGGTGGCTGGGGTGGCGAAGTGTGGTTCGCTGTAAACGTCAGGGGTGATCAGTCCCTAACAGGATAGATTTGAGGAAGGACCAAATAAAATCGGATAATCGGCACTGCTATTTTTGATAGTATTTAGCTAGATAGTGGCTATTCTGTTGTCACAATTAATTACCATTAGTTCGAGACCATTAAAAAATGAGAATATTATATATGTTTGCTGTCTTCACAGATCATTTGGTAGTAGCTCTGCCTGCTGCGCTAGAGGACGTGGGTTCGATCCCCCACCGAGTACAAATATTTATGTGGTGAAAACAGATGTTTCTTCTCTTTCTGGGTGTTATATTGTATTCTAAGTATGTATTTACAAAAAAAATTCCTAAAAGTATTATATCAGCTATCTGGTTCCCATAGTACAAACTCTGATTAGTTTGGGACTAGAATGTGAAATGTCCGCAATATTTATTTATTTATATTTCTGTAGTTTTTATAATAAATGTAATACATAAATGAATTAGAACAAAGCAAGTTTAGTCTAAGGCCCGTATTCTGAAACAGTGGCACTCTCAAGCATATAGATTTTCTGACAGTTCCTCATTGAAACATGCCAAAAATCTATATGCTTGAGGCTCGACTCAGACTCAAGCACTGTTTCTGAATACAGCAGGGCCCTAATATGCTCCCACAACGCTCCGTTCTTGAAGTTATTGAACAAAGACACATCACACATTTTTTTGCCTTCGCCTACACTCTCCTATTTCAACACAAATCCGTCAGTGCGACTGAAACTCAAAGCTCATAACTTTACTGAAAGGTTTCTCACATATCATTTTCCTCGCCCATTTTTTTCAGTGCGATACAAACTAGTTCACTATGGGTAGAGCGATACTTATATATTTGTTAGGTGTTCAACACGTTTTTCCTGCGATGGCACACAGCGGTTATGGCACCGAATAAGTAATAGTAGGTTAGCTTGCAAATCGAGCCGTTGACCGGTTGTGCAATCGGTCGAGTGATTGTAAAAGATGGTAAATAAAAGTAGGTAAATAATAAAGATCACTTTATTTACACAAAGAAACTTACAATTAATACCAGTAAAGTGAAAACGTGTTTTTACTTGTAAAATTCGTTTGTAAAAAATACCACACCTACTCTGCCCTACTCCCTACCTTCTTACTAAAAACATGCCATAACTAAATACTGTTCCATTTTAGAAAACCAATTTCCCCCCAAATTGTGTGTTTCGATACATTGCTAACAGATGGCGCTAGTTGTTTGTAAGCTGCGGCAAAAGGTAGATAATGGAGAGAGTGTAGGTACCTTACCAACCAACATTGGTAGAGCACGCGACGTAGAGCCATATCAATAATTTATTTGGCTGTGTAAGCAAGTATCTAGGCTCTCTAGATACCTAGATAGATACCAAGCGTAAGCAAGTATCTAGCAATTACACAAAGCCCTTGTTTCAAATATCAAGCAATTTACCTTAGTAGATCACAATGTTAGTCCATTTTTTTTCGCCTAATTTTAAAATATTATCTTCTGCGCTGTGTGTTGAAACCGGAAGTACTGTTGGAAATCATCATTTAGGTTATTTTATTTCCTTGAGTTAGTTTACTATTAATGTCAGGTACAGTCAGCGATAGAATTGAGTTATTGAATGTACTTATACCTATGCTTTGATTAATAGAGACATATATTAAAAGCTTATAATTCATAGGTAATGTTGAGTAAATACAATGAAACAAGAAAAAGTTGCTAGGTAAAAAAATTGCAAAAAAAAATACTTCGAACAAAAACTTGTATCCAGTTGGATACTTAATAGGTAAGTATTAGTCCATTTGGAAAAACTATCTCACTACCGCCTAAAAACTTTTTGGAGAAAAGGTTACCTTATTGATGCGAAGGAGGTGAAACGCGTTCGCGTCTATTATGGGGAAACTTGTGACATTTGAAATGCCCACGTACCTCGCCCCCACAGAGTCCCCTACAGAGTAAATGAATGAAGCGTCTAGTGATCGTGGATGGGACTCATTTTAGACATCAATTAAGGCGTTTACGTTACAGCTATGGGATTGATAAAATAATACCTTTATATTTGCTGACTTTACAATTACTTAGATTATAATTTACTCAAACATGCTCGGAAATTTGAGCATTATTTTGACAACCTTCTTTGGCAACACATATATTTTGCCAAATTTGTATTAAAATCCATTCTTGTCGTGTTTAGCGGCCAGATAAATTACATAGTGAGCTCTTAGCTTAGACAATTTTAGGTTAAATTGTCTAAGGCTCTTAGGTGTCGCGTAACTTAAAAAGGAACGATCTTTTACTCCGAAACAGGGCAACCAAGGAGGTCACTTGTCAAAGGTTTTATTTGAATTTCGAACCGGGTTGCAAAATTAAATTCTGTTTATTGAAAAAAAAAACAAATGAAACCTTCAACGCGAGAAAAGATTGAGTCGTTTATTGCTTGTCGTAATTGTATTTGACAAAATGAGTTCAAGTACCTAGTACTTAGTAGTATTAGTAGTAGTTATTTAGTAGTTGTAATTTCCTCGCATTATTTAAGGTAAGTACTATACAAGCCTTGGCCACAACTACTCGTATAGGCATTGATGGACTTACGTATGTGGGCCTCGGCTTCAATGCCTCTTTTGCTGACCGCTGAAGTAATATAGTACCTACTACTAATACCTATTATACTATCGCCATCTTTGTGACTTTCGTTAATCCTTTCCATTCCAATGTTGTTGGGAAAAGGCTCTTAGCTAAAGGCATTGGCGAATAGGTATACTTTGTAACTATCAGCAGATTATAAGGACTGTTTCAGCAGGCTACTATGTAATTTCTACTTTAGCCAAAAACGAGACTAATTTACAAAAATACTACACAAGTAAATCTCGTATGCGCTCCGTACGAGGTTGTGTATATTATGTATGAAGTACTGTAAAAAAAATAACTAAAAATATAACAAAAAATAGATAAAAATATTTGACCGTGCTATTATCATTAGTAGCCTCTACTGAACTACTTACTGAGCTTTTTTGGTTATTACAAAATAAAAAAGTTTAAAATCGAATGATGCTGGTCATAATTTTGAACAAAATAAAATTGGCTAAGTACCTACCTACTACTAAATAATACTCATAAAAATCCTGAAAATAAAGTACCTACTACCTACCTACTACAAAATGTATAAAAATTGAAAGTACAAAAAATATTGCTATTTATTAGTAAGTAGGTCGAAGCCAAATACACAAACAAGGAACTTTTGACATTTCCGATGGCCACGTACCGCCTGTTATAGTCCCCAAGTGGGGTTTTAGGCCGTTATTTTTCATCGACATGGTATCATGGCTAGCAAATTACTTTTAAGCTTGAGTTTTTTGAAAAACGGTCCATTTTTCATACCATTGAGACTCGCATAACACTTATTTAGGTTACTAACAGGTTTGTAGTAAAATTTGGACGTATGTTTTAAATTATTGATAGATATTTCGACGGCTACCATAGCGCAGTTGGCAGCTCCACCTTCCGCGCTGGAGAGTGTGGGTTCAATCTCCACCGATAACAATAATTTGTGTGGTGAACATAGAGTTTGTTCTCTGTCTGGGTGTAATATTGTTTTAAAAGTATGTATTCACAAAAAAAAATATAAGTATTATATTTACTATCTGGTTCCTATAGACTAAGCTCAGATTAATTCGGGGCTAGATAGTGTTGTGTGAATTTTTCAATATTCATATTTTATTTATACTAACACAGTATCGTCTATATAGTCTAAAACTCTAAACTTTCAAAACTAAAGTAAACCTAGTTAGCTTACTCGTAGAGTAAGTCTAGGTTGTATTCATAAGAAAAAACGTGTGACGTCATAAACCTTGTTACTGAAGGCCTAAATTCCAAAGATTTACCTACTTATAAAGTTTTAATTTGATTTAACAAAGGTGAACGAATTTCTGCTCTTGTCGCGTCTGTTTTATATCAATACTCTTAATAAAAGTCGGTTTCAAACATTTTATACTACACTGCTTGTGAGCTTAGGGTTTATGCAATTCTGATTATCATCCCCTTTATTTGCATGTGGTATTTTCAAGGGGTGCGTAGTTTTTATATGGAGATCATAATTAGTTGTGATCACTGGGTAAACTTTAGTTATCACACCTTATTAGATACATTTGTAGACAAAGGCGCTTCATTTTAAGGTCATTCCTTTCTCTTGAACTATAATCTGTGTAGGTAAGGCAAAATAAAACTAGTGGCTCTGTGAGCTGTAGACCTCGCGAGCACAGTAGAGTGAGCAATTTACTGCATTTTGAGGAGCTGTTCTGCTCATCATGCCGAAGATTCGCATCTCACCGAGTTTTTATGAGACCAACATAAAGTTACTAATTTCAAATAAAAAAAGAATCATTGCAATTGGATCTCATGCGGCAGAGATATCCAGTAGCTCCCCTTTTTGGCCCTTTTTGGAGGAAGTACCCCTCCAATCAAAAACCCCCGCTGACAAAAAAAACTGTGTACTTACCTACTAAGTTTTTTCCAAATCGGTTGAAAAAAAACGACCTGTAGGCGAATACAGACAGTGGATCAAAAGCATTTTTGGCCAATCTCAAAGCTTAGACGCTTTGCTCGCTCGGTCAGTAACGATTTAGGTGCATAAATCACTTACTTACATGACGTCAATCCTGACAAAAATTAACATTTGTAATACATATGGCCAAGCTACAAAATATTTTAAAGTTTACCTTCTGCAATTATTTACAGGCATTGCAAATTCAGCTTTACTATCATATAACTAGTGTCGAATATCGAACGCGGAAAGTTCAATTGTGTCCCTTTCCACTCAGGTAATAATAAAATAAAGAGATTACATCTTTGCGTAAGCAACAATAGGGCCTCGTGTTATTTTACTAAGGGCTCCTCTTGAACGAAAACCGCCATTTCGCTCTTAAAATAAGGTTCGAATTTCTGTAGCAGAGTTGTAGATTTGATTATAACAAAGTCTGATTGTTTTGATAGGTAATCGGTTGTTCAGAAGCGTTTAAACCTGGGTACCTATAACCTACCACCTGTTAACTTACGAGTTGATTGCAATTATTGATTATAGGCTCTATTGTGTCTAAATAGTTTAGATTTCTATGCAAATTATACATTATTCCTATAAATTAATTTATATTTTAATAAAATAAAAATACGCAAGCCTGTCTTTCTAAGGATGTGGCAATAAAAAAAAATGTTTTTTTATAAGACGTGTTTTTTCTATTTGTTCAACCTTCAAACTTTTTTAATCTTAAACTATGAGAAATTATTATGGTAAGGTCAGAGAATAGAAGGAGGAGAGTGGTCAAAGATGGACCTTTATGTTCGATCATCGTAAGATGGATAGAAACATTATTATGACTTATTACCAGCCTCACACTTGAACCAAAAACGAAATAAACCAAACGGATGCGACCGAAGAATGCATGCCGATAGTGATGTGACTCACTCCATCACCGGCCACCTCGAAGTTCCAACACAACCAGCTCTACCAGCTCCCTTATTTAATCAAAACTCCCCCTTATTTCCCAAGAGATAAGGTTCTCAAGATGGGACGCCGTAATCCAGTTTATGATAGCATAACCGCAAAATTATGCTTGCTGCTCAGAAACTCATTTCACGAAAGTATCGTTTTCTGTTGAACTCTATGTGCTCAGATTTAAGGGTTATTATTTATAGGTTTTTTTTGTAAGGAGGTAGATTGTAAGGAGTTATTATAACAGAAGTTTAGACTACATTCCGTCGGTAAGCTAAGCAGTGCCGTATTGTTCACTGCGTGGTTTCTAAACGATGTATCAACAATTAAGCTAGTTTGCTAGTTTCTAGCGGCTAGGATTGGACGGATGGATGACATTCGGAGCAAACAGGTTTTAGTAGAAAACAAGGCACGAGCTATAGGTAGATATTCAATGTGTTAGTGTTTTTTTATGTATATAGGCTCTATAATAGTATGCGTAGGTTACTTTTGCTTACTCTATAGTTAAGAAATACAGCATTTCTTAGGTCTGTTGTAGATAAGACCTTATGTTAATAAGACCTTATTTTATAATACTTTTAATTAAAACTCTTTTATATATAATTTTTTTTATATGTCACTACTCCTTTCAATGAAGATCGTTTTTCTTTCCATCAATTTTAACACGTTATCAGTTTGGTTTAATTACTAACTGCACTAGGACTACATATTTGCAAAAAATCTAGGCTTAGTAGCATTGCAAAGGGCAATATAAATCATTAAATCTGTTGTTAAGTTCCCTTATTTTTTCAGCATTTGCCCCGTAAATGTACATTGCACTGCGACACTAACCAGAAAGTTTTTTTTATACAACGAAGTAGAAAAACAAGCATACGGCCCACCTTATGGGAAGCGGTTACCATAGCCTATGGCTGACCCTTTAAAACGCCCTTTTTATAACCACGAAGTTACTATGTTAAAAGAAGAATCCAGCGACAGATCCAAAAAAAAGTACATGATTGTACAGTTTTTATTTTTTATCCGTGGCCTCGTAAATATTATGAATATAACGGGAAAACATATTTTAGACGCAAACCAGAACAAAGACCAATTTTTGGTATCAAATTTTGCATCTATATTTTTTATCGTCAGCCTTCACAGCTCAGTTGAATTTTTGACTAAGGTTTATTTATCTATCTATAGATTACTTTGCTATCCGTCAAATAACAATATTTCTTTCTCTTCTATAAAGAGGAGAAACAAAATATAATAATATTTTTATTTTAGGCTTATGCTTGTGACGTTGTCACGTTCAACTATCGTCAGTAAACAGACTTTACAGACAACCGATATTTTTACAAGTAATGTTGACATCGCTAGTAGGTAGCTCTGTTGTAGTATACCCCTCGTTGGTTCTGACACTTGGCAACGGATCGATAGATTACCGTAATGATGTCGGGGGCTGTAAGCGATACACGATTTGTATTCCTTTGATAATTTAATTATTCCACGAGCTTTTCGGTTTTTGAGGTTATTTTTATGATGAATTCGGATATTGCTTGGATGAGAATATATGATGTAGGCTTTTATCACTACATAATACAAAATTTTATAATGGAAGGTTTTGGGGGAGCTCTTTGCCCAGCAGTGGGACACAATAGGTTAATAATAATCAATAATAATATAAAGCAAAGTCGCTGTCGCTGTCTGTCCCTATTAATATATCTTTAAAACTACGCAACGGATTTTGAAGCGTTTTTATTGATAAAGTGATTCAAGAGGAAGGTTTATATGTATAATACATGCATAATTTTGTAGAGAAACACTGATAAAATTATAGGTTTCTAATGTGATGTCGTAAGTAAATAGCGGGAACGGGGCGTAACGGGAATGGGCCGAGCGAAGCCGCGGGCGGCCGCTAGTTAAAAATAATTCAAGCCTTGTGCACAACCGCAGAACGCTTGTATAGGTGGGTGCATATTTGACAGCGTTTCACTGATCGCCACCGCAGAACGCTTAGATGTGCGGAAGGCTTTAATAAATCAACATGAGATAAACTCTAACGCCTACTTGAATACAAGGTGGGTGGATTATCGTACCTAATGATCCATGCTTAGGCGACCGCGACCTTTACCTAGAACTTCAGACCTTTATGAGCACTTTGAAGTGATGATTTAAGCGTATTCCAGTCATTTTTTAATTTTAAATTTGGTGATATGGGTTTTTTCAAATATCTACTAAAAGAATATCTACAGTTACAAATTACAAAGCATAACTTATGTAGGTAATTCTAATAGTTCCCGTTAATTTTTCGGGGTAAAAAGTAGCCTAAATAATAAAATATGCTGAACCAGGTTATTCACTATATTCATTCTAAGTATCATCAAAATTGGCCCAGCCGATCTTGACTTACAAATGTATTTTTTTAACATCAGCTGATGTAACGCCTATAACAAAGAAAGTAACTGCTTCGTATGGTAACTAACCCGACTTTAGGTTCATCACAAAACAAAAGAAACACGAATTAAAAGACGTCTAATTATTAGGTACAATGTACCTACCTACATACATATGGCACATACTCATTTTGTAATAGTTTGAAGTTGGAACTCCAAGCGTATTATTACGAATTTTATTTGAGCTTTGCAAATCTACCAGACTGATAGCGTCGTGCAGCGCCTGACCGCGAGACAATACACTAATCATAGCCGCTCTACACTTGAAGGTCTATGACGAACAGCTAAATTGCTTATACCCACCTCTAGGCACCTACCTCGCCAGTTATGCCAATTTGTTTATGGTTTTGCTGAGGTCACCTACAGACGCGGAATTGTGGAAGCTTTTAAGTTTGGTTACATCATCAATTTTAATCGATAATGTACTAGGTTCTACTTATTTTCAGTATAACTTAGATTAGATAGGGCTGATTAAAATTTGATGTAATAGAAAAAAAGCTGATCCGAAACCACAATATAGGTATACCTACCTACCTACAACAAATGTAGGTAAATTATTATAAAGGCAACACGTTGCTGTTAGAGATTTTTTGATGAAAAAATAGGTACCTAAATTTTTGACATTATAACTTCCCCTCAAATACGCCCTCCTAATTCAAACGCTATCACTTAAAAAAGGCTAAGTTCAAATATTGACAGCATGACGATTCTGATCCCCTTGCCCATAGACAAAATAAGAGTTTTTTACAAAGTTGTACAGATAAGTAAGAGTTAGTATGGAGGTTAGTGAACCCATAGTGCACCGTGCATCCGACAGGATGGGGGGACAATAGTATAGATAGAGGAACTATTTAGAGCCGTTTTAGTTATGAAGATAAGGGTGACAATGTTTATGCGAAACTAAGGATGCGTAAGAAGAAACAAGTAAACTTTTCAAAAAAATTAAAACCCCCGCAAAAACTCTAAAGATCTTTTTCTGCATCTACATTATATCGTGTGGTCGAAGCCATAAAAAGTCATTGGCTCATGATAAGCCTATGAAAAACAATTCATTTATTGGTCAATTAATGGAAAATTTTGAAGCTTTTCTTTTGTTTGTCAATGAAAAGCTAAACAAAGGCTTTGAAATAATCAGTACAAGGCATTGATTCATACTCGTTGCACAAAACCTTATGAAAAAGTATTGTTGTCAGTTTGAATTGAGAACTGTCCAATTCTTCAAGTGTCATACAGATAAGCGATTTGGCGCCAAAACAGATATAGCCTGTGCGCATATTCACCCTACTCAGTTCTATGGGGTATCGATTATTCCGGCGCTCTGCGCAGTTCCCCGTCCCTCGCCGCGTTCCGCAAACTTGTAGAAAAAGTTCGCGTTTTCGGAAACTATTTTGGTGTGTGTGGGATTTTCGACTTCATAAAGCACCTTTTTTTTAAATAGTCCTGTGATTTACTTAACTTTTTAAAACTTTTTATGCGGTTTATCGCACTTTGCCCAGCGTTCAGTTAGCTGTTTTGTGCCTTCCTTTGATTTTTAAATCAAAGCGCCTGTAGGTATTTACGAATTATCTTACAAATATGCTCTGTTGTTACTATCTTGTCACACACGCTGTCACCTAATCTTAGTTATTGGTGGCAATTAAATGTTCAGCATCTTTGGTTCATTTTTATAATCTTTCACGCCAAGTTTATCGTTACCTGTCCTGTTTTTATTAATATTTACCTACTAAGTTCTCTAAAGTTCTGCGGTTGAAGGAATCAAGCGGTGAAAGCGAGCGAAGACAGCTTTATTGACGTAATTTCGCGCTCTTTTTAATCATAGACAATTTTGGAGCTACGACGCCATGCACAAGAGACACACAAAGCTTCAAACATGGTATAACATCCCTCTTTTACTTTAGGGGTTAACTTTTGGCTTGACTCTTTGAATAATGTTAGCGTTACTAACGAGATAAGTTCAAATAATAGAAAAACGACATAAACTAAACTGTTGAACTAATTTTGATGGCATTTCTATAGGACTAATCTGAAAGAAAAACCAACATAACAGGTAAATAAAAAAAAACAAATGGAGATAACCGGTAACAAACGAAAATACATCTACTTACCAAGTTTCAACATTATCATCTCTCACAGTTTCGGAAAAAAGTGGCTGTGACATACGGACAGACAGACAGACAGACATGACGAATCTAAGGGTTTCGTTTTTGCCATTTGGGTACAGAATCCTAAAAATACAACCAAATTGACATTCTCCTCCTTTTTTTTGGGAAGTCGTTTTAAAAATATTGATCAATCAGGCAGGCTGTAGGTGTTTCGTCTTGGCTCGTTTGACACCAAAGCCATAATCCCAGTCCACCTTGTATGCAGAGGGCGTCGGTTCCCAAAGCTATAGGTTATTGAATTTGGAACGCAATATAAAAACATCAAGGGATGTGGAAATTATGAAACACATAAACCCAGGCAACTTGTTATACATAAACAATTATTGCAATGTATAAAAGAATGAGCTTACACCAATGTTTAAAACTATGTTGAAAAACGTCATATCCTTATGTCTGGAAGAGATAGCTCTTAGCGATAAGGCCGCCCATTGTTCCCTTATTTGTAATGTTTCTTTTAAATGTAGGTATTCAAGTATTAATCTATATATCTATACCTCCCCGGACGAGCCTTTCACAAAGAGCTCTACTAACTGCATGGTTACTTAGATGGCAGACTATGGTACAACTGAGGTTTAGCTCTGCTTATACAAGTGAAGATCAATAGAAATGATCTCTCTTCCAAGGTTCCAATTAAAGGGTATTTAAAGTCCCGGCCACACCAAGGCGCTCACAGCGATCTGCGATAACATAACAGCGATGCTTGTATAAACCTAAGTTTTTGACTGGCCTCTCAGCTCTGTTGGTAGTAGCTCTGCCTGAGGTCGATCCTCACCGAGAACAAATATTTGTGTGGTGAAGGCATAATGTTTGTTCTCTGTCTGGGTGTTTAATTGTATTCTCAGTAGGTATGTATCAAACCTCGTTCTTATATTTTGACATTTCTGCCAGATACCAAATAAGTTACATATCTTGCTACCATGTTTTTTGTCAATCCCGTCTGTTTGTGTTTTTTTTTTTCAATACACCTAGTGCTAGAGTCCAGCATCCATATTCTACCAATTAATAACACAGACTCTCACACATTAGACTCTCACAGATTAGAAAATAACGTATGAAACCTTACGTCAGTGAAATATCATTCTTAAAATACTACTTAACTAATTATTTTCCCTTTGCTTTCATTTGGGCTGTCTTGTCTATGGTCCATATTAGCTGCAGTATGATGTAATAGGGAATTCCATCGAGCGTCCAGCATAGCAAGCGATTTGTAGAGGCCTATGCGGTTACTTTACTCGGATTAAAGACGAAATGCTGTGGTTGCTTTGGATAGGCAACCGCTAAATTACGGTCGTATTGTTTGGACTTTGAAGTAGTATTTATTTATATTGTGTGATTCGGGTGAGTTGGATTAAGAAGAAGTGTCGTTTTCTTTAATTATATATTATGGATTTTGGTTGTGACATCGGAATATAGAGAAGAAGAGAGAATAGGACCCTTTCATCCCCTGCCGTGGATGTTGTAAGAAAATAAATGAGGGAGCACATCAGGGGATAGGCAGAACCAGTACCCATCTCCTGAGTTGTTCCTCTGCATTATACGAGTAATATGACTACGGCAAGCGTCCAAAATAATTGAAGAATGCCCATCTCTTTCCTGACAAAACAAAACCAAAGAAAACGTTATCTGTATTAGGTGGTTTTATAGGTACGTAACCTGAAATGTGTAGTTGACTGTACACTGGAATATGTTATTGCAACCGCTAAGTGGCGGTGACTGCAATTCGGAAAAATCTGATGATGAAAAACGTTGTGGAAAAACTTATAAGGCAGAACTTTAGAGCTAAAGCTTATTCCGCTGAGTAGAAGTAGTCGTTAAAACACTGTCATTCAGGATACTGAAATTGAGAATAGATTTTTTGTCCAACTAATAGTTGTTTTGACGTGAATACATCTTTGAAATTGCTATCTTAGGGACGCAATTAAAAAAAAACTAATGATAATAAAATCGGGGGATACAGTTTAGTGTTGCAGCTACATATCTATCTCCCCCATCTAAATTTGAATTACATCGTTGGATAGCTAAAGAATCAAAGAACTTATTAAGCTAAGTGAGGACTGTAACACATCGCGCAAAGTAGGGGGAAGCCCCGAAGTTAGGAGACGCATTCACATACAACGAACGGTCGGTTTTTTCTAAATTAGTTTCTAAAGGTAAGTAAGTATACCTTTTAACACTCTGTTTATAGAGAGTAGGGTGTCTAAAAATAAGTAAATTTAGCAACAGATTTTATGCTCTTTGGGCTTTTGCACTGTAGTTGTCTATGCTGTGGAACTTCCATTGACAAAGTTACAATTGTAAAGGTACGTTCAAGTGCAGCCTGTAAGTCCTTGGTAAGTACTTGAGGTAGGTACTCTTAATTGCGTTAATAACATAATAAAGACGCAACCATAAACAAAAGCCCGTAATTTATCAATTATGCAAAAAATATCACCATGAAAACTTATTACGACAAAGCGACAAAAGCCAGTGTGGCGGGAACATATTATTTTATTTCGTGCGAAACGGTCGTTGGTGCAAATACTCGACTGATCGCTCGACTGGTTGGTCGATCCGGACCTTTTTAATCATGTTACGATTAGGGTGAAATCTGAGGGCTATTTTTTTGGAATATGACATTAGTGGTTCGTCCAGACTACGCTCGAACACTATAGTCATTTTCTTAGTGAAAAAAAAATAATTACATAAAAGTCCGATTCATTTTAATTAGTTATTGCAATCTCTGAAAAAGTTCTGAGCTGAGATAACGAATTAACGACACAGTTTTGCATTTATTTATTTAAACTGGCAGAAAAGAAAAATTAAAGAGCTTCCGTCTATTTTCTGTCTATAGCAAAAGTACTAGAAATAATAACCTTAGGTGAATTCAAAATAGGTACTAAGTAAAATTATGAAGCATGAAAAATATGCAAATCAAAGTTACAGTACAATCGTATCGATCAATAGTCGTATCTATCGAAATATAAAAACAGTAATCTACCTACTACAAAACCATAAATGATTACTACCAACTACTTACCTATTACATAGAATCTATAGAAAAGATATAAAAATAACCAGAAAAGTTAAAAACAAATAAAATAACAAGTTTGCTGCAACACAGCGATTATACGCAATACACCTAAACCAGCTTGCATAGACCCACCCTGCTTCCTTCCACCGGCAAACTTTCCCTCACAGCGGGATGCAGCGAAGAGATGCCAGGGGTCTGGGGCCCTGGTTGTAACAACTCACCGTAAGATTTTAGGAAAATTAACTTTAAGGGGCTCCTCAATCTAAACCTTTAAGAGATTAGGCCACATAAGCCGGTTCATTATGGCCAGTCGTGTGGTTTCTTCTGTAAAGTCAAACTTGCAATTTATTCTTACTGTCATTTCTCCCAACTTAGGTAAAATGATTATCAGCCAATGATAGACATCACTGGTATGGTAATCAAAGTTTTGACTGACCTCTCAGCTCAGTTGGTAGTAGCTCTGCCTTCTACGCTGTAGGTCGTGGATTCGATCCCCACCAAATATTTGTGTAGCGAACGAAGTTGTTTGTTCTCTGTCTGGGTGTTTTATTGTATTACTAGTGGCCGCCCGCGGTTTCGCTCGCCCGTTCCCGATACACCCCGTTCCCGTTGCTTTTTCGGGATAAAAAGTATCCTATGTCCTTCTCCCGGTTCTAAGCTACTCGTACCTCCCCACAAATTTTCTGCCAAATCGGTTCCGCCGTTCTTGAGTTATAAATAGTGTAACTAACACGCCTTTTTTTTATAAATATAGATAAGTACTCGTAGGTAATGCATTTACAATTACAAAAAAAAGCTTTGCTTAATTTGGGGCTAGATAGTGTTGTGTGGATTATCCATAATATTTATTTTTATTTTACATTAGGAGTAAATACTTTCAAGGACGACTTATATCAGAGCATATATTGGTGTTGCTGATATCAGAGATATCAGCAACACCAGAGACACATCACACGCGCGTTACGGACCCTTCATTCATTTCAAAACGCCCCTTTGAAGTACCCTATAGTTGTAGCCTCTAGGGAAAACCTCAGCAGAGAGATCATTCTACAACCTTAGAGTTCGTGGGAGGAAGTTCCTCTGAAACTGTAGCTCCAAGCTTATTTTCAATGCGCTTATGCTTTTCTTTTTATTAATTTCGTCCCAACGAGAACAACCTCATTGATAAAACACCTAACTGGGTGATAATATTATCTAGAATTTGTGCAGTGTTTTAGGAAGTTGGACAGTAAAAAATGTTTAACGTGTCTAAAGTTATGTTTCCAAGACTTTCTGATCACCCAAATGGATGGGCTCAGTTTGTAATCAATAATATTTATGGCATATTTACACATGGTTTAGTTTTTTTACATATACATCGTCTTATATAGGTGAAAGACATAAACCTCGTTGAAGGTCTTGAAGGAATATAAACCTCCTTGCTGTTTCTTTCTTCATTGATAAGCATGATGATGAACTTGCTAACGATAACTCCCCCCTCCAACCCCCCCAGGGGCAGTAGGTAATTCTGATCCATGAAAATGTCCCATTGAATAAGCTTTTGGGCTCGGACCAAGGGCAAGTCTCTAAATCAGTCAACGTCGGCACAGCTCGCGCGGAGTTAGCCAGGGCTCGATTATTGGCTCTTTTCCTATTTGCGATCAATAACTGAGCCTTTCAGTAACACGTGGAATAACCCAGCTATAAATGAATTATCCTGGCTAGTAGTTCCACTTGGTGGAACATTTATGGTAAATAAGTAGGTTGAACAGAATCTGTGAAAAACATATATTTTCACCAAGGAGGTTTGAATAGCAAGGAGTTTCCAACCTCCTTGGTGAAAAATGATAGAAAAAAGTTTTGTAGTATCGTTTTGAGCTACAGTGTGGGCAAAGGCAAATAGAACTCCACATTCCACTTCTACTCAAAAAGTTTAACTTTTTTCGTCGTTTAGATGATTTGATAGCAAAGCAAAGCGGTCTGTAGTATCATAAAACAAACAATAGATAAGTATCTCGTAAACGTTGATCTACAGTAATCTACACCATAATACCCGCCCGGAAACCGGTGTTATGATTTTACCGATTGCACCCTTGCTAGTGCCATATGGGAGGTATAATAACTTGCGTCCCATGCTCGCATGCCGCCGCACCGTTGCATCGACGGTATTCGTGTTCGGAACCACGCATTGTAGGGGGTTAATTGCCAAACAAGATTTAAAAATACGGAACCCTAACTGCAATAGAAAATATATCGAGAATGAAACTTTTTACAGTTCAATAATGGAATGAATTTGTATAAGTATATGCTTTAGTACATGCGCTGCCGCTAGTCACCTCCTGAGGTATGCGAGAGGGGGATGGCTCTCTTGTTGCCAGAGACCGTTGCGTCGATGGTTCGCTCACCCCTCTCGCCACTCGCATACCACAGGAGGTGACTAGCAGTTGTAAGAAGAGTTTTACAGTAAAATTACAATTAAAGGTTTAATTTTATGGTGAAATAAGTTTAAGTGCAAGCTTACATAGACTTTAACAAAAGTTCCATCGAATCCGAATCGTGCCTTTCGTTTAAAAGTTACGACCGTCGGGCATAATAACGTAAGAGAAAATGCCACGGTGACGCGTTGTGAGCGAACATTACAGCCCTGTGCCCTCCTTTACCGTGCTAGTGATAGGTTTTTTAATTAAATGATTTCATTAAAAATGCCGATTCCATAAAAAACATTTAAGAGCAGACGAACTACCAAACTATAAGATATCATATTTATTTACTACTAGTGGCCGCTCGCGGCTTCGCTCGCCCGTTCGCATAACGCCCCGTTCCCGTTGCTTTTTCGGGATAAAAAGTATCCTATGTCCTTCTCTCGGTTCTAAGCTACCTCCCCACTAATTTTCTGCCAAATCGGTTCAGCCGCTCTTGAGTTATAAATAGTGTAACTAACACGACTTTCTTTTATATATATAGATATAGAAAATTTATGTGCTTAAACATGAACATCATATTTAAGCAAAATGGATTTGCATAAGTATTTAAAGTTACCATTGGTACCATTGGTATCCAATCTTAATGTTGTCTGACCATCGCCTATCACCACTTCACTCACAAAACCTCTGTAAGTTAGACTAGTATTATTGCATTGCGTTCTTCACACTGAGAATAAGATCGAAAGTTTAAAACTTACACGCTCCCATTTATCAACCTTATAACCAACGTATTAAGGTTTATTTTCAGTTAACTTTTTACCGTTAATACACTGACTCTAACTTTGTCTAAAGGCTTTATTATTAGAGGGATATGGACGATTTTCGTTTGATCAATGGCAGTATTGTCGTAGCTCAACAATCAATGCCCCGGGTGTAGGGCGTTGTGGGGAAATATTTTTAACACTAATCATCTCTATCTGAAACTTGTTTTGGGTGACTGATAACGCTTTAAGTGGAAAGTTGAGGTTTTATAGAGAAATGATTTCAAAGAAGCATTTCCTGGCTATTTGAACGAGTTACAGAATAAGCGATACAAAATTAGGAATAATTTAAATTTAAATACAGATTAATTATTTATTTAATCTATAATAACTGCTAACAACAACAAAAGAATTGAGTGTCGTTAGACCAAACATTAGCTAAGCTTTGTTTCCCTGCTAAGAGATGGCGCTACTATACGAATAATACCACAACTGCTTCTGCGTAGTTTATTGTTTTTCACCGCTCATAATCGGCTTAGAAGTATCTGTAAAGAGAACCCATACTTTAACAAGGTATGTATGTATTATTTGGTTTTGAACATATTCATAAAAAAATACTTATGTTTTTGGAGTTCCATTACAATAATTTGATACAACCAACATTATATACAAACATTTAGACACTATTTTCATGAAATCAGTTGATACAAAACTTACAATTTGTTTCAATATGCAAGGGCATTGTACTAATGTTAGGCCTCTCAATGACGTCACAAACCACAGGTTTATAGTTGATGTGAGTTGAGTACTAAGCTTTGTGAACGAATGGTTCTTAGGCAAATGACCCTGTTTTTATGTTTATGGATTAAATAACCTTATCTAACGCCTAAGAAAATACTCAGCCGTAGGGATATTTCAAATTTTTTCAGATATATTTCGTAGTCAAAATTTAATAATAGGCTTACATATTAGTAGTTACAATCGTATTTTGCGGCGTGACCAAAACAAAAGCTAAAACAATCGTACAAATTCCTGCAGAATTTTACAAAAAATAAAAATATTTATTTTTGACCCAAAAAACACCAAAACTAATTTCTAAAAAATATTTACAAGCTGATAGTCCTATACTATTGTATAAAATTCCACTTAAAATTATTAATAAATAAAGGAACAACCCAAAAAGCTGCCTTAATTCTAATGGTGAAATTACTTTTAACTTTGCAAATTTTTTACACTTTAATTTACATTTGAATGTGTGTGGAAACTCTGCTATAGAATAAAGGCCCCACCCCTGAACTATTTGGCAGCGCTGTAACAATCATTAGATAACCACCAGTATTTTAGCAACCCATTTAAAAAACTTTCAAACAAAATACGGATACTTCACAATATCCTACTTTTCTGTAAGGGAAAGCTTGCTTATGCCTATCTTGCAGTCAATTTCTTCAGGTTGATCTTCTTCTTGTATATCATTAGTTTATTTGAACCATGTAGTGAAATTATTGTTAAGTATTGCATTCTAAAGCGGTTTTAGATAAATCAAAGAGGCTTCAGGTTGATGATGATAAGGTATTTATATTTCGAGGACCTGAAGAATTTAAAAGGCCACATGCTTCTGACATCATAACCTACAGTATTTGACCATCTGTTCAAGTCCTTAACCATGACCTATAACACAATCTTGGATTATGAGAACCGCTCATCAAAGACATCTATTGACGGAGTAGCTTTTATTAAAAGTCCTAGCATGAAGAATAAGGGTTGAACGCATGAGCGAATTAAACTTTTGATAAATACTTTCAGCCAACCGCAGCTTCACACGTAAGGTGGCTCATGGGACAATTTGTTTGAAATCCGTCCAATAGTTAGGACTTGATTGAGCCACAACCATCAAAGCATCGTAACTCTTGCATATTTAACATAAAGTAATTTGATGATCAGTCAGAGATTTTTTTTGTCGTTTACAGTTGTTAAAGTAAAGGCGGAAATATTTTTATGGTAAAACCCACCCTACATAGTTTTTTTCACGTTGTTCATGACATCTTATCAGGGTGAGTGACCGCGTCGGATGTGGCACGTGACCGTCGACTTGCGGGATCGACGGCGACGACGAACGGCGGGAGGCAGTCCCGCGTTCGATTTCCGCTCCAGTGAGAATTCACCCTTATATCGATGGTCTAAACTTGTATCTAATTGTATGAATCCCCCTTACGTTTTTATTGCCGTGGGCAAACATGAACAAATACGACCTTACTTACAAAAATGGTGGGGAGATAAACTATGGTTAAACTATTGTCATCACTAGGCTTATTTAAACAATAAGTCACTCTACTCGTTTATGAATAATGAATTCTGCGATTAGGGACAAAGGCCCGTATCCAAAAACAATGCTTAGGACTCAACTCAGATTCAAGCACAGATTTTTGACAGTTCTCCATTGAAAAGTGTCAAAAATCTATGTTGAATCTATGGTCTATTTATCTATGGTCGACTCGTTTTTTGACAGTTCTCCATTGAAAAGTATCAAAAATCTATGCTCAATCTATGGTCTATCTATCTAACATCTCAGATAGAAGCATTGTTTTTGCATACGGGCTAAGGTACTGACTAGTTTTGACCACAAACTACCCTCTCTTTTACATATTTTCTTACTACGTTTATCTTTAATTTTGCCAGGGTTAAGCACCAAGGTACTTATAAGTAATGGGGTAAGTATTGTAATGTATGGCAAGTGGTAACCGTCCCTTCACACCTGCAAGTTGCTTGTGTAACCGGTCGTTATAGTTCCGGCTACCGACAATGATAAGTTATCCACCCTTTTAATAACACCATGAATACAAGAGAAACAATACGATCAGATAGTGATAGTAATTACTAGTTTTATCAATTAAAAAGTAAATTAGTAGGTATCTATGAAAAATGGTGTATAGTTTATCTTTAGAAAAATACAGGTTTCAAAAGAGCTTCTGGTTGACATACAGGACTTAGCTACTCGGTAGATTTATATAAAACCTATATATCGTATAATTAATAGGTAAAAAAATAGTAATATACCGCATACTTACCTAAATGAACAACGAAGGTTAGTATCTATTGAAGTATGTTCAGACTGTACGAGCACATCAATTCTCTAAAGATTGTAGAGCATTACTTGTCCGAAACATAAAGGCGTATCTGCTCAAAGTACCGTCTCTATTGCCGTTGGTTTAACTTTTACATATTGACGAGAAATCTACAATCAAGGTAAAACAAAGTCAATTTCAGAAATAAGTAAACATTCAAACGAAAGTGATTTGCGAGTCTTGTAGCAGCAGTGCCTGCTGACCTAGAGGATAACCGAGATTACTCGCAAAATAACAGAATTCTTCAGTTTAATCTTATTAAATTAAGTTTTATATAAAGCGAATAAGACTCAAATTACAACGGGCACGTTATACCAATTAGTGCTATTTATCAACGAAAATTCCCCAAATTCTCTCTATGAACGAAAGGCTAATAAATCATCTAGCGCTTGATAAACGCGCCACGATTTTAAACCCATTTTAACCTGTCATGTGGCAAGCAGATGGAACCAATCATCGGTAATCCTAGAACAGAACCGTCAACTCTTATCAATCTACAAAAAACGCGTTTGTGAACAAAAGTGGTTTGGAAATCAACAAGATACAACGCAAAGCGAGTAGTAACGACCTATATACAAATACCGTAACTCCATCCTTGATAAACGGAGCCTTCCAAGTTTTTAGTGCACATGGATGTGAATATCTGTGGTTTGCTTTGGAGAGTTGATGAAAAAAAGCAATGGAAAAGGCACACGCTAGAGGCGACATAGTATTTTCGCATGCGCTACGGTCGTCTCGAGGGCATACTGTTCTATTGTGTCATAACGGCGTGTGTATCGTCCTCTTTTCTTACAGTTTACTGCCTTACCGCAAGTCAATAAGGTGGTTTTGGCAAAGGATGTGGAAAATATACGCTCTTTTGGAAATGAAGATGATATACGGCCGCCGCCAATCGGCCGCATTCGGGTGCCGTCGTCGCGCACGTGCACATGGCGGGAAGGGGACACTACGCTCGTCAGGGCTGCCACACTCCCCAGCTCACTACGATATCGTTGCAGCCTTTCAAACAAACGATCGCTAGCTCTCGCATAAAGAAATTAGTTTTACGACTTCTTAACTATTTTTACTCAAACATTCTTTATGTAGATAAAGCGGTCGGTATAAAAGTAACACGGTATACGCCTTACCAGATAATATGAAACATAAAATTGGAAGTAGCGCTCTAAAAGAGTCATAAAAACTGTATGTTGAACTACTTATAGATGGAAAAGGAATCTTGAATTTTGGATTGGTGTAATATAGATAAAAAGACAAAGTGTTTTACGAAATTTTTAAGCCAAGCTGATGTAGTTTAGTATACCGAACAAATTTGGTTTGATTCATAAAAATAAATAGTGTAGGCAGAAATTGTGACCTTATGATATTGGATTATTCATGAATAGTAGTCTCCTTTTCTATAAAAGGCACTCACGTAAAAAGTGATGCAACCCTAAAATAATTATTAAGTAAAATGTATCGCGCCTTCATTGGTTCAGCCTTGTTGGTAAAGTTCTTATTTCAAAAACTTATGAATCCATCTGTTTACGCGTGCGACTGGCTTCGAACTCCACGCTCCAAGTTTAAAAGTTCAATACAGTTCAATATTCAATGCCGTGTGCGTTAATTTAAATATAAATTTTCCGGTTACAGCATTATGACTGTGACTCGTCAATATTATGACGATGAAGACAAAGAGATTTTTTTTTATTTGTTTGCGATTTTAGCAAAAGTGATAGCTACTTTAAGATTGATTATAGACTATCGACCGCCCACAGCTTCACTCGCGTGGTTAGCTTTGAGAATGGGGGCCCGTTAATTTTTTCCCCATTCATATTAGTTCAATCGTGGTAGTTTTTATTGCTTATATCCAAATTTATGGGGGTCATTTTTATCTTGTTCTTGTTAATTTTCCGAGTCGCAAATTCGCATAGGACTACATCGTATTTAAATCTGTTGTGAAAAAGCTTCAAAAACATTTCTTTATATTTTGTTGTAGGACTCATCCGATGCGTACTACCACCATGCCTATTTCTGCCGTGAAGCAGCATTGCTGTGTTTCGGTTTGAAGGGTGTGGGTGTCGGTGAAATTACTGGCACGTGAGGCTGAACATCAGTATGCCTCAAATTGATGCCGCAGGGCAGTGCATCGAAGGACGCGTTCCTGACGTGCGTGACCTACGAGGCAATGATTTGTTATAGGCGATGGTTACCACTTAACATCAGGTGGGTAAGCTTGTTCCATCAGCTTGTTGTAAAAAGGACTTACGTTCAAACCTGTAGGAAAAAAGTACTAAGTCTGGGTTATTCCTAAGTGGTGGTCTCATTGTCTCTTGATTAGACGCAGGAGGTGAGGTATAAGGTTCTAATAACAAGTTCTGCGAAAATCCTTGCATGGAGGCTACACGTGTCATAAGAAGATCGCGGTAAATCTTCTTCAATCCGGTTTCTTACAACCTTGTAGCTTGTAAAAAGGTATTTATTCAGTTAAATTACAAGGATCATTGTGATAAAGAATAAATAAATAATATTGTGGACAATCCACAGAACGCTAATAAAATAAATCAAAAATAAAATAAAACACAACGCTATCTAGCCCCAAATAAAGATGAGCTTGTACTATGGGAACCAGTTAGCTAAAATTACACTTATATAAATACATACTTTGAATACAATATAACACGCAGACAGAGAACAAACATCTGTGTTCACCACACAAATATTTGTTCTCAGTGGGGATCCAACCCACGACCTATACGGCTTTATTTTGTACGTAACCTACTACCTAGGCCTATTGTATGTGTGTACGCACTGGATTTTTTGGTCACCTTGCGTAGGTCAGTGAACAGTTAAGATATTGGCCCTGAAAAAGGCCTTGTTTGCTGTTTGTGAAAGGATTAATTGCCTCACAGATGATTATTATGGCATATAATATAATGTTGTAAATATTATTATAAATCGTGGTGCGCTGGGTACGCCGACAGAAGTCAAAACTTGAACAAAAAAAAAAAAAAAAAACTTTTTATTTCAGACCTTGATCTACAGGGGTTAGTAACACGAAAAAATAACTTATAAAACTATGTTAGTAATAAACAAATAGGTATACACGCAAACACAATTACCTACATAAACACTAAGCGAGAGATCGGTGTGGCACAGCCAGCCAGTGTCTCATAAAAGATGAGTAGGTACATGTCCTCGGCAACGACTTTCAGCAGACTGTTGGTGCCTCCTCGTAAGCGGCTCATCAGGGATGCGGTTCTTTGTCGTATTATAAGCATAGAAATCAAAAAACAAAAAAAAGTAAAAACAAAATAAAAGTGAAAAATTTCTTTTATCACAAGGTCACTTTGAAAGGTCTTAAAGATATAATGTGTCTAGGTGAGTCTAGGTGCCAGTTCTAAGCAACGAAGCCTAGAAGCTACGGTTTTTACACAAAAACTTGTGGATATCTGGCACAGCGTATTAGCATTGCTTTTCGTGGCAATCATATCAAATCAAAAGTGTATTTATTCAGTAGGATCACTTTGATGCTGCTAGCCTTGGGGACGCTTCCGTCTGGTACTGATTTGGATCAGTTGAGCTATCTCTAGATCGTTTGTAACGGTCTGCAGATCATGCTCAGCTCAACTGTTTCTTGTACATTTTGTAAATATTTGTTTAATTGTAAGTTTATTTGTGTATATAATAAACGTTTGTTCCTACAACAGTTGCCCGAATTACGAAATGTTGTTTTCGCTTCGGCTATTTGTCTCTCCCTATTGTATGGAGAAAAGATGAGACAGCAAAAATACGTTACGTAGAAACGATCGAAACGAGTTGTTGTCTCATACATTTTCCATACAAAAGAGAGAGACGTGCTCACACAAAAAAAACATTTAGTAGACGAAATGTGGTAGCAATACTTCGACTTTGGGTACAGCAGGGCTACCACGAGCTCCATATGGTTATGGCTATGGCTGTCAAATTGTGTATAGATAGGCTGACCCACACATTCATTTTCTTCTTGGGTTTGAATGTGTTGACACAATTTTGACAGCCATAACCATAACCATATGAAGCTCATGGTAGGCCAGCAGATTCTTCGATTTCATCTTCTACATTGTTGTGAAGCTATTAGAAATGTAATTCATCAAACAATTGACCTCCACGCATGGAATTCTAGTGGGTATAGCGAGATGAATCAATCTACCCAAGGTCTGGTTTGCCGAGGCCTTAGTCACTCTGCACCGTATTATTTTAATATTGTACTTTATCTCGTAGGTTTATGGGTTAATATGGCAAGAAAAAGTAGTCTATGTGAGTGGTACAAAGTAAGTTTATTTTGACGTGACAACGTCTTATAATTCAATGGAGCCGGCTGCACGCACGAAAAAACGCTCTGAGGCGTTCCATTTAAGGCTTGAAATGCAAGCGAGAGCGCGGAACGAGCGACAAAGAGGCACAATCGGCCTTCGTATTCTTTTTTTTTTAAACAACTAAGGTCCAATTTCACCGTTGAACGCGTTTAACTAAACTCGTTTATATGTACGTACACAAAAGAAATGCAACGACATTGGCAGGTCTTTAAGCGCGTTTAGAGAAAAATGTACCAACTGAATGCTTAAACGAGTTTAAACGTCAGTAGAACGCGTTCAATTTCAACGGTGAAATTGGACCTAAGTTGACAAACAAGCATGATACGCAAGCCCACCTGATAGGCAGCGTCCGACATCTGTCTCTCTCCTTCTTGAGTGAGCGATGCGTCCGCATGGACAGCTGTACGACGTTGCCACGTTCAACTATAGTCAGTAAACCGACTTTACAGACAACCGATTTTTTATGAAGTATAAGGTTCACAAATTGAAACATGCGCATCACTTACACCTATACTAATAATATTTGCTGGCTGGCCTCTCAGCTCAGTTGGTAGTAACTCTGCCTCCTGCGCCGTAGGTCGTGGGTTCGATCCCCACCGTAAACATTATATTTGTGTGGGTTCACCACGATGGAAGTCATCTTAGAAATTCGCTTTAAAATTGTAGTTTTCAAACTAATAAAATAGCTTTTTAGCCAAATTCATTTCTATTTTGCGGCAGCAGGACGAAATCACGCGTAACATACGAATAGGAACCCATAATATTCTCCTTCAACAGCTTCCATTATCATTTTGTCTATGGAATGTAAAAAATCCGTCCAACTCATAAAATCCGTAGATTGCTCTGCTGTGAATGGAATGGTGGGTCTTGTTACACTGGCATGTAGTCATAGCCCTAGGATGGTGTGGCTGGTACTAACTGTTGTTTATTCAATGGTGGTGGATGAATCTGCGTTACGCTCATTGTGAGGTAATGCTCTTGTTATTTGTGAGACTTGTTTTGTTTAGAATAATATGGATATTAGATCATTATGTTCTATAGATTTCTTCATAATCTTGGGTTGGGTTGTGGATATGTTATTTGCTGTGCCTTGAAAGGAAAAAAAGAATTGAACTTGCTTCTCTTGCGGTTCGCACGTTTGAGTAGGTACTAAATAATAGTTAGCCTACTATAATATATTTTTACATATATTTTTATACAAATAGCTGATGGAACAAGCATATGACCCACCTGATATATGTATATTCCCGGTTTCGAGTTATATCTATTCCAGATTTCATCCAAAACGGCATTGTTTTTTATTTTAATTGAAATCCTTACGGGTGTGTGTTGTGTGGGTACTAACACTTGAGGGAGACACAATATTTTATAGAGTTTTTATTTGTGTGACAGTGTGATGTGCTATATACATATATAGTCCAAGTACGAAACTTCGTCTTACTCAAAAAATCTTGTACAATACATGTATGGGGTAAACAGAGAAAAATAATTTGTAAATCGAAGTTTAAGTTAAAATAAAATAATGGAGGTTAAACTTTTGCATTTATATCTATTTAATAGTAGGACAGAATTCGCTAGAATTAGGGTAAGTATTTGCAGAAGTTGAGACTTCGTTGCATGAAGCGTGTTTTTAACAAATTATATACGACTATTATACATTTTAACGATTAGAATACGATTATCAAAACGATGGCTACCTGATATAAAGCAGGACACCGACCAAGGGAACGGAAACAAACAGTGTTAAGTTCTATACTAACTACTACTTCTATAATTTTTTTAATGTTTGTAACTGCATGCCTCCGTCATTTATGAACCGATTTAGAAAATATTTTTTTATTTGGAAGGTTATTCTTACGTCCAGATTGTCCCAAACAAATTTGATTAAAATCGGTTTAGCCGTTTGACAATGAAGTCGGTTTCTCAAGTTTTTTTAACTTATAATTATTGTTATCGTATTTTATATCTGAAAGTCTATCTTGATTGCAACTAATTACTAACTCAGATTTTTGAAAAGCAAGAATATGTCTTTAATTCGCCGATACCAATCTGTGAAACCAGTCCTAAGAAAGAGCCTTCCTTCTTTCCTGCCTTCTTTAATATTCGCACGGGTCTGTTTCAACTTAAGTGACTGCCCTTGGTATAACTAATTCTGAATAAATCAGTAATCATAATAATCAGTCCAAATGTTATTCCAATGAAACTATGGACTGAAGATGCCTTCTTGGAATACTGATAACGGGACTCAATATTTCTTCCGTGCGTGGAACGGAATTATAATAAAAACAACATCAGCTTGAGATGTCCACTCATCATCATCATCATCATGAATTGAATCATCCCCACCCTGAAGAAGTTCACTGCTGAACATCGTCATCATCATGAACCTATATCAGTCCACTGCTGGACGTAGGTTTTTTGATGAGTTAAAAAATAATTTCGATTGTTTCTACGTAACGTATGTTTGTTGTCTCATATTTCCTCCATACAATAGAGTGAGACAAATGGACGAAACGAAACCGACGATTTCGTAGACGAAATGCTGTAAAGTGTAATAGTGTATTTTGATGTTAAATCTGTGTGCGATCGGATTGCACACAAAAGTGTTGCTGGCGATTTTCAATAAATAAGTTTGGTCATTTTAGATATATCATTCAAAGGGTCAAAAAGTGCGAGTGAGAAGTACATTGACGGTTGTCTTCGCCTTTATATCTAAATGACCCTAAAACTACAAAAAAATGCTAAATCAATCGCATCAAAGTTTTTATAACGTCCCAAGGTTCAAAATGTGTGTTACAATAAAATAAACATGGATAAATAACGATAGGTCCTCAAAGGGCGTGGAAACGCAGGGTCTCGCCCGATATAAATATTCAAAGAGGTTAAGTTGGGGTGAACCAACCCTGATAAAAAGTTGGAATATTCTTGAATTACTAGATGAAGAGGCATATACACACAGTTTGATTATAAATAAATACGAGCTGGTGTGCCCGAGCTTTGCTCGGTTTTTTAATAATATTTTGTATACTAATTTTCATGAAAATTTCCGGAACTTTTGTGTCGAGTGTTTACGTAGAAGTTCAATAGATGGCGTTCTCCGTGACACTAATTCGTGATTTCGACTACTCGACAAGAGATGGCGCTAAATTTTTTTATTATTAAAATAACATTTAACCCGGGTCTTTTCTGAAAATGAAACCTAGCTAGATCGATTTATCGCCCCTGAAAACCCCTGTATACTTAATTTCATGAAAATTGTTGGTTCAGTTTCCGAGATCCTAAATATATATATATATATATATATACAAGATTTTCTCGTTTAAAGGTATAAGATTTTAAGCAATTCACACAACACTATCTAGCCCCAAACTAAGCAGAGCTTGTAGTATGGGAACCAGATAGCTGATAGCTGGGATTATATCAGTTATGGGGTTACATAGTATTGTGTGTGATATTATTATATTATATTTTTCACAATATTTATATTGAATATAATTATTTATTTACACAAAGAAACTTACAATTAAACAAATATTTACAAAATGTACAAAATACACAAGAAACAGTTGAGCTATCTGGAGATCGTTACAAACGATCTAGAGATAGCTCAACTGATCCAAATCAGTGCCAGACGGAAGCGTCCCCAAGACGCTGGCGGCATTGCCACGCTGAATAGCAATGCTTATATTTATATTTAAATTCATGAGAAACTATTTTTGACGTGATAACGTCTTATAAATCGATGGAGCCGGCTGCACGCACGAAAAAGCATGACTCATGCGTCGTTACGTCGTTTCGTCGTTCCATTTACCTGAGCCCGAGCCCGGGTCGGGTAATGGGTAAGGGTAAATGAGGGTAAGGGTAAGGGTTCGGTCGGGTTCCGGGTCCGGGTCCGAGAGTCCGAGTCCGAGTCCGAGTCCGAGTCCGAGTCCGAGTCCGAGTCCGAGTCCGAGTCCGAGTCCGAGTCCGAGTCCGAGTCCGAGTCCGAGTCCGAGTCCGAGTCCGAGTCCGAGTCCGAGTCCGAGTCCGAGTCCGAGTCCGAGTCCGAGTCCGAGTCCGAGTCCGAGTCCGAGTCCGAGTCCGAGTCCGAGTCCGAGTCCGAGTCCGAGTCCGAGTCCGAGTCCGAGTCCGAGTCCGAGTCCGAGTCCGAGTCCGAGTCCGAGTCCGAGTCCGAGTCCGAGTCCGAGTCCGAGTCCGAGTCCGAGTCCGAGTCCGAGTCCGAGTCCGAGTCCGAGTCCGAGTCCGAGTCCGAGTCCGAGTCCGAGTCCGAGTCCGAGTCCGAGTCCGATTCCGAGTCCGAGTCCGAGTCCGAGTCCGAGTCCGAGTCCGAGTCCGAGTCCGAGTCCGAGTCCGAGTCCGAGTCCGAGTCCGAGTCCGAGTCCGAGTCCGCGAGTCCTCGAGTCTGCGAGTCCGAGTCGGGTCCGGGTCCGGGTCCGGGTCCGGACCGGATTTTCATTCAGTTTCATTCATCTATCAAATCCATACAAAATATCTATCAAACAAATATTAATTAAAATTATTTTGAAAAATGCAACCATTCCATCAGTATTTTCTTATGACGTTATCACGTTCAAGTATCGTCAGTAAACCGACTTTACAGACAACCGATTTTTAAACTTGCTAATGGAACTATAATAGCCCACCAGATGTTAACTGTGTAGTAACCATCACTAAGGCATTGCCTCGCAGGTCATGGTCCGAAGACAATGGATAATTCAATATTTCGCTCAGATTTGGAGATGTTCAAGGCTTAGATTTATCATCTTTACGGCCGGTATCAGGATTAACCGCTTCTTTTTTATACGAGTATAATACGAGACGAGTTTGCCTCCGGGCGAGTACAGTTATTTTTTTTCTCTGACTTCAGTCGGCTGCTGGTCTGTAATCAAGACTACCTGTATCTATAAAGCTATATAAACTTAAGAGTGGCGAAAACGAAAACGCTACAGTAGGTCCGCACTCAAATATATATATGTAGATATTAGATAAAGCCTATATCCACTGAAGCGTATACTCGTATATAGCGAAAACGAAAACGATGTTTTTTATGCGATAAATAAAAAAGGAACATGCCAATATAAAATTATGGCACCTAGACTCACCTAGACGTTTCAAAGTGATCCTTGTATACCATTGAATTATGACTTTGCCCACCAGAGGGCCTGTCCCAAGTTGATCACATGTTTTTTTGACAGATTGTGTGGTGTACACCTAATTTTTATTATGAAAACACGAAGTTTTCTGAGTTTCAGCTAGGGGAGCTACCCGTTTCGGGAAAGACTTTCCGTCTTTCCCGTTTCGTCCGTTGAACCATTTTCACTCATTCAATCATCGAGGTTCAGTTTGTATTAACAAACTGAACCTCGATGACCATGATAAAATTATGATACTTAGTAGGCTATCACCTACTATCATAATTAATAAACATTCACTTACAAAATCTAAGTGTAAGCTAGTGTAGTTAGCAAATAACTTAGTTATTAGATTAAATATTTTAAGTTTTTGTATAGTTTCAAAGTGGTATTGAATAAACAAAATGAAATCGAAAAAAAAAATAGTCTTATTCTTACGTATTTTAAAATTTACGCAAATGAATGCTCGGTTGTGATTTGTCTGAAGGTTTTTGGGAGGTTTTTTGTGTACGCTTTGAATGCATTAACTTTAGCTATATTACTACTATAGCAAGTAACTTATTATACCTGCCTTACATTTTAAACCTTCATACACTTTTTTTAAGAAAAAAAATATTCTTAATGCATGTGATAGTATCTCTTTTTTTTTTTTTATTTATTTACCGTTTTAACTTATACATAATACATTAGTTTGTTAAAAATAGCATCTAAAAAACCACTAAGGTTTGTGCTGATCTACAGTATTGTTTTAGTGTGTTCTTTTGATGAAAACTTTTGATCAAAGTACTGCATTCGACCACAAGCGTTGACGACAAGCTTCAAATAATAAGTTTCGTCAGTGCGTCCGCAAAACGCCATAAAGCCTTCTCAGTGCTACCGTCGTAAAACGAAACGAATTATCGACTTGGGTACTAAAGCAAATAAGTATTTGTTTAGAAACTGTTGAAAAAATATTAATTTACACTTTACTCACACTGTGCTGAGTGCCCAGTGTAATGTGTTAATAATTTGTAAGTTTATTATGTGAAAAAGGTACCTAATTTTATGGCTAAGGATGAAACAAAAATATTTGATTTGAATGGAAAGAGGTGTCACGGAAGACACGCTTCTTTAGCATTTCTGCTGAGAGTGATTCTGACTTCCTACTACTACCTATTTATTATATAAAAATCCAACATAGGCATCCAACTCAAACGAAGTCTAGTTCAAGTCAAGTTTGCTCATTGAATTCAAAACGAACTACCCACGTCTATTACGTAGAAACCTTGTCTGACATGTCCTTGGGACATAGTTAAACGAGATAACAATAATGTCACAAAAAATAATGTCGAAAAAATAAGGTTTGAGGGCGCTACCTGAATGGAAAAACGATGACGCTGAGCTTGACGCGTGATGTTGGTCAAACAAACGTATAGCGACTATATTCCTCCCGATAACCCGGAGAAATTGCGTAAACACAACATACGCTTCATGATTGAGTGGAGTGGAGCGTTTCAATGGTCGGATAATATCAATTTAAATACAAAACAATCAGAAAAGAAGAAGTAAATATGTGTTTGCATGATTCCATGCAAACAGTAAATGGACATGAAAACTATTCATTGCGAATTTTTGTTTAAAAAAAAGAAAGAAGTAACAATATTCTTCTTATCGTGTCACTGGTTTTTTCGAACCACTGTGGTGGTGGATTTTAAGGAAAGAGGCCTATTTCGTGCTTTTCGAGCTTCTAACTAAAACAAACAACGTCCCGAATAAAAGCACGAGCTATTCTTAATTAATTAATTGATGTTTGCTTATGTTTTATGTTCCTATTATTAATTATTACCGACTATTAAATCCCCTATTACCGAGCGGCCGAAGTATGCGACTTTGCCGCAAAGGTTGTCGATGACGTATAGCAAGGCGCATGCCAGGAAAACGAACATGATTATCAACGCGCACAGCTGGTAGCGTGCCCCGCTTTATTACGTCAACCTACCTTTCACAACAGGCAATCTACATTACCGTTTTTATACGACGCGCATCTCAACTGCTTATGCAAAGCGCGAGATGTACATGCAACGCGTGGAAATTGTTGTTGTGAAGTAAAGAGTCGATGTAACGTGGTACCAGCCCATTACACACACACGGAGACGATACAAATGGTGTAAAACCATGTAGAGCACTTTTTATTTTGTAAGGAAAGGAAACATGTTTAAGTGTGTTTTTGTTAAGATATAATACCTGAGTCGGTGCTTACAAGTGCACTAAGTAGTACCAAGGAATCGGTTTGTGGATCCACTTAGATAACCGTAATTTGGTTGTTATAGGTACATAAACTTACCTACCTAGGTTGGTAATTCATTTCACGTAGCAAATATTTACACATTTCCTCTTACGCCTTTATTAACCCTCACCTTTTACCTCATCTTTATACCTATTTAAAAACACTTATAAGTGATTTTAAATAGGTAAGTGATTTCGTCAATTTAACATCACTTGAAAACTATACCTATTAAGAGTGCTAAAGTAGGTACTTAGAAACTCATATTAGTTTGCAAGATTTTGAATTTTATTTCCATTAGTTTATTAAAAAGAGTAGTACCTATAGGTAACTAGAATTATCTCAAATATAAAAGCGTGTAAGTTAAGCAATAAGTGATGAACACTCGTCTTAAAAAGAAACCTAAAAAAGGATCATATAAAAACGGTAGGAATCAAGCCGTAGCTTTGTTGCCTGCTCTAGGCTTGGTCACATGGAACTGGCACCTAGACTCACCTAGCTTTAAGACGATTCAAAGTGATCCTTACGATTCTGTTGAATAAATACACATTTGATTTGATTCTTGCAATATTAGGTTAGCTTAAAGATTACGACAGTAATGTTTTAATTTTAAGAAATGTAAAAATTAATTAAGCTTATTATCGGTAAAGTCGTAAGAAGGTAACCTTAAGAAATGGTTGTAATTGCCTTTTTTTAAGGGGGAAAGTTATTTTGGAGTTTTTCTAACAATAAATTACTTCATGGAACAATAAGTTACTTTATGGTCTTCCGCGTGAACTTCAAAGCACCTTCAAAATAAGGAGTTGACGAAGCCATGTGAACTCTTTGTCAACTTGATTCGTTCCGTTTCCTATAAAGTCTAAAATTATCTAGAAATTAACAGCCATACTTAAAACGCAATTTAAGTTAACCTTGTCACTGTATTTACCTAGTGGTAAGAGATGCCAATAGTTTAAGCACTAATTTTCTTTTGACATATTTTTTAGAAGGTCATAAATGAATAAAAGTGTAAACAGGAAATATCACTGCAAAACACCCTGCTCGTTTATTTATTATTCATTATGTCCACAATTTAAATAATAAATAACCAACCTACGCGCTAGGAAACTGATAAATAAAATTCTGTATAATAAATTGGGCAAAAAAGATACAGTAAATACTTACAATATTAGAGCTAACAGCGATTTCCATAGATAATAAACAAGTTCCAGCTTCATTATATCATCAAGAGATGGCGCCACTCGTAGATGTGGAACACGGACGGACCGGTAGAGCCTTTGAAATGGAGAGCCGACGAAGTGGAGCAATCAAGTTTTGTCAATTATCAAGTTTACCGCCAGTTCTTGCTTTGTATTCTGACGTTATTTTACAGCCAATAATGGTTTTAAGTGTTTTAGACATTATTTTATAGAGAATTTACCTCTATATTAATTAGTGATGTAAGCCTGCCCTACTAAGTAGTAATGTGTCAGTGTACTTTATTACACGTTGCTACGTAATGATGATTGTATAATATTTTATGTGCCTTACGAATCCATTATAAGTCTTTTGAATATTCTGTCTGGCCCAAGTAACTACTTAGAATAATTGAACAATAAATAAATGTGTAAGTAATTAATAATTTTGTGGACAATCCACAAAACATTATCTGGCATCAAACTAAGCAGAGCTTGTACTATGGGAACCAGATAGCTGCTAATACATATAGGTAATACAGTTCTAGAATTCTTACGCGCACACCTAAGCGATCTGGGGTGGCGGTCAAATATGACAGCGTTATTTGACAGCATTTCACATATCACCACTGCAGAACGCTTAAATGTTTGTAAGACTTTACACGCCCTATCTTCAGTCATACAAAGTAAAATGCTCTTAATTTCTTATGTCACAAGGATCATATTGAAACTTCCGGCGTCAAAGCAAAGAAATCCCGATGGAAGGGTTAGATTTAGACTGGAATATTCTAGTCTTTATTTCTGCTATGATCTAACTTCATAAAATGTGAAAGTTGGATGTTTGTTTGTTACTCAATCTCTGTGCCGTATCCACTTTACCTACCGAAATACACTTGAGAGCAATGAATCTGGGTCACTGCCTCAATGCATCTGCAACCTTGAGGTTATAGAAATGCTAGCACTGTTTATTAAGTTTTTTTCATGTTTTTAATTGGTTGGTAATAAAATGGTTTATCAAGCAATATTATTTTCAATATACTGGCGATCTTAGTTTTGCGGTTCTGAGGGCTTGTCTTGGTGAGCCGAATTCATCGCTCCCAAATATAGTAGTTTTTACTCATACAAATGCCAAAAAATAATCTGTTACCAATGAGTAGCGAGAAACAGCGTCAAACCTAATTTGAAGCACCATTTATTAAATATCAATGAGCAAGTCTTTACTACATTACTAAAAAAATTAAAGTTTATAGGCAAATTCAAAAAGGGCGTTTTAAAGCTTGTGTTAAGCGCTTGCGATACTTTTGATATTGCCGGCGTCCATAGGCTACGGTAACCGCTTCCCATCAGGTGGGACGTATGCCTGTTTGTCTAATACAGCGGTTCTCAAACTTTTTTGGTCACGGAACCCTTTTGACAAGCAAAATACTTGACGGAACTCTACAATAAAACAATAGTTTTTAAAAGTGTATTCTTTATTATAGAAGCATAATAAAAGAAAAATGTAACAGTTACTAATTATTTTGTTTTTTTTTTCTAAATTCTTGCGGAACCCCTACAGGGGTAGCGCGGAACCCTAGGGTTCCGCGGAACACACTTTGAGTACCGCTGGTCTAATATGACGTATAAAAAAACGTCGGGTAGGTAGTAAAGTAACGCAGAGTAATAATGAAAAGTTCTTTGTTTGGGCAGGTAGCGTATCCGGTGTCAGACTAACTAAAACGACAAACATTCGATATTCAATGGAATGACGTCTGGGCTACATCCTCTGTTATAATAAATTAGGTTTCTTGGCCCAATTGCTAAAAGCTAACAATCTAATAATAATCTAATATTTTTTTTCCTAATCCTACCTATTTTTTTTAATTTTTTATTTAAGCGCGCGAAGCTCGCTCTCACTTATCTTACCCACCTACTTTCACTTTTTTTAACCTGCAAGGCAATTCTTTGATAGTGTCGATGATTACTACTTAGCATCAGGTGGGCCATACACAAGTTCGATCAGCTATTAAAAACCACATTAAAGTAGGAAGGTACGATACGAGTAAGTTGAACGGGACGCATAGGTTCAATTCATGATGTAGTGTGGCATGAAGACTCAGACAGTGTTTCAAACTCGTCTTATAAAACCGTATGTTGCTAAAAAAAAGGAATTCAAAGTTACCAAGGAGGTAGGTTAACTAAGCAGAGCGCAAAGCAGGTGGGTATAGAAACTGCTTGGACATTCACCTACATGCGTTGGCTAAAGATCAAGACAATGAAGCATCAATAAAACAAATGGACAGATCATTATGATCCTTAGTAGAGGTACTCACTATAGCGTAATTAAACCTTTCTTGACCAGAAACAAGATTATTTACGCAAAAAGTAATTTCTAAAAAATTCCAGACGAATCCCTTAGAAAAATCACCCGCATTGCGTATTTTGAGAGTTCAAATTTGAATGGCGCGACATAGAGGCCAATGCCACAAACACATGTTGGCATCGAGCGACCAGCTTACTAGACCTGCCCTGCCCCTCTGTTCTTCAACAGAATGTTCAAGGCGAGGTGTTGGTTTGTTGGTTTTTGGGGGTCTGGAAGTTGTGGCTGGTGTTATAGGAGCAAAGGGGCGCAGAATGGGAATCAATGAACTCGGCCGAGCGACCGACAAAGGACGTTTCAACGGGCAGGTAATTATCCTAATATCAATCCCTTTTCTACACGAAACTAAAGATGGTCGTCAACTTAGTTGCTTGCTTTATCTGTTCTGACCGCGCGTGACGAAGTATTAGTTTTTTATCGTTTCTCTATGGTTTAAGTTTTATTGAGAGAATTTTCTACATCTTTTTTTAATGCACGAGTTTTTGTCTGTGGTATGGTTGTCTTGTCTATGGTTTGCTAGTTTATATGTATAATTGTTATGTCTGGGTATTAAATAATTAGAAATTAAATAATCAAGTAAATCAACAGTGTATCTCTATCATTTTCAAAAACCTATGTCAGTATTAGGCAAGTGATAATTCAGAAATACCTAAGTCTTAAATTTTAATAAGACTTAGCTTTTTGGTCTTACTCTATCGCTCTATCTTCGTAGCCCCTCATTCGTAACACCTGACACTTTCGTTGCTCGCTTAAAATCTCTTGTCACTGTCATTTTCATGCCAAAAAATAGAGATGGCAACAAACTTGGGTCTTCAAAATGACTGATCATTATGAATAGAGCCAGTTTCCGACTTTTTTATTAGCCTTAGAAACTTCTTGCTGAAAGACCTCATTGGTCTTTACTCAGTGGTCAAAGCACTAACTTATTTAATCTGTGTCACCAATGCAAAATCATACTCAAGAGAGAGCTCTGCAAATAGAACTTGTGAATTTATGGTCTGTGGTAGGTATAAGGGTTTGAAGCTAAGAATATTTACGAATAATTTTGGCCAAATAAAATGGAAGGAAATTATCAACGTTTTTGGTTTTCATTAAACACTGCCTCAAATAAATTGGTGACCGCAACTCCTATTCTCTCCATAATGTTCTAAGTATGAGGTAAAAAATTGGCCTTTGTTTTTTTAAGAAACTTAGGTACTTAATTAGAAACTGAGATGTTTTGTAAACTTCAACATCACTAGGTATTTTATTTAAGTTAGTAGTAAGTAAACAAAAATATACCAAAAATAAATTCAATTAAGTAATTCCTAAAATTCCTAAGAGCTACCGTTTCTGAGAAGTTCTATATTAATCCTTTTACACGTGGCTTTTTTGTAGAATACAGAAACAATAATATTATTATTTTATTATTATTATATGCCCTACGGGCCCCACTGCTGGGTCATTAGGCCTCCCCAATATAATAATAATTAAATAGAAATCACGTACAAAATGTAGAAAATTTACTGACATAATAAATCGTAGAATCAGCAAGTTGGTAAATTATGCTTATATGTATAGGTTACAGGTGACGGTGACCACTTAACATCAGGTGGCCAATATGGTTTTTCCATCAAAAGTGGCTTTTTAAAAATCTCAGCTGCTAGAAGGTTCTTGAATGACGACCACGAACCGGAAGACGAAGCGTGAACGATAAAATAACGATACGACATGACATTTAATTGTAAAGATCAAGGAAAAGGGAAGAAAGAAAGGATCAAAATTATTCTTCCTGAAAAATATGAACGGCTTTTACGAATAGGGGGCTTTTACTCGTTTCAAATAAGTCCAAAAGTATGAGGTTGCCTTGTAAAGTAAATGCCAACTTCATTAACCACCAAATCTTCTCTGTAGTTAGTATTTTGTTAATAGTTTTAAATAAATAGCGTAGGTATTTTTTTTTCTTTTAGCGTCGCAAAATTTTGCCGTAATTTTTGTTGCTGACCCGGCACACCAACACAGGGCAGGGGTAGTTATAGTTACTGTGTCGTGTAGCGGGGATCGGACACAGTTTTACGTATGCGCAAGGAGAAAAGAAAAAAAGTAAAGTAGGTAGGTAAAGGTACCTCCTAAGGTAGAGTGGATAATTTCATACTGGTTCTATAGATACCTAATAGTCATCGGTAGCTTGACACCAGACTCAAAAGTGTCCACGTTTGCGCCCTGCCTAAGAGACGCATTTTTTTTTTTTTTATTGCATGTAAATAAATATTTTTCCTTTCTTTCTTTCTACTTATCTGTTCAGATTTGTTTGACACGAACAGGATGGAACAAGATGACCAATTTCCGAATATTGTACGTAAACTGCCTTCACAGCTCAGTTGGTAGTAGCTCTGCCTTCTGCGCTGGAGAGCGTGGGTTCGATCCCCACCGAGAACAAATATTTGTGTGGTGAACACAGATGTTTGTTCTCTGTCTGGGTGTTATATTGTATTCTATGTATGTATTTACAAAAAAAAAGTATTTAAGTATTATATCAGCTATCTGGTTCCCATAGTACAAGCTCTGCTTAGTTTGGGGCTAGATAGTGTTGTGTGGATTGTCCGCATTATTTATTAAAACCATTTCAAAATCATTTGTATAGCAGTTGCGTTCGAGTCTGTCTGCGCGAGACCCCTTCACAAGGGTGGCATTGCCAACCCTTTCTTATTATTACCCGCCTACGAAATAACACCCCTTTATTTCCAAAGCCCAGTGATTGAAGCTTGTACCTTTTATTATAATGTATAATTGATTCAATTATTGTAAGCAAATCATTTTGTATTCTGTTTTTAGCCAAAACTTGAACGGAGCACTGACACCTTCATGATATTGAGCGTTCAAAAAGGAAAAGTGGATAAGAAATAATATACCCTGGTATACACGTTTGTTACCATCAAGACAAAATAATGGGTACGGAAGCCTAAAAGGCACACAAAAAACCCCTAAAAAAGTACTGGAGGCAGGCCATCCACTCTGTACAGCAAGGACATCCTAGGGATCACGATCTTCAGTCATGAAGTGCCGACCACAGAGACCCAACGGGTAAAACGGGGCCCTATTACTAAGACTCCGCTGTCCGTCCGTCCGTTTGTCTGACTGTCTGCCTGTCCGTCTATGGCTGTATCTCATGAACCGTGATAATTAGACAGTTGAAATTTCCACAGACGATGTATTTTAAGTTGCCGCTATAACAAATAATAAAAAACAGAATAAAATAAATATTTAAGGGGGCTCCCATACAACAAAAGTGTTTTTTTTCTCGTTATTGGTAGACGCTTGGCATATTCACAGAATATTGAGTGATATCATAAAATTAAAAATAAATAGGTAGTTACATTTCAATTAAATTGATGTTTACGGGGGCTCCCGATACAGACATGATTTTTTGCCGTTTTTGTAGATGGTACGGAACCGTTCATTCGCGAGTCTGACCCGCACTTGGCCAGTTTTTTTTGTTTATAGGGTTTTATAAGTTTCAGTATTAGTTTTTTAGAAGTAAACTACTATTATTTTCGAATATTTTTGATTTGTAATAGGATCATATAAAAAAACGGTAGGAACCGAGCCGTAGTTCGTTGCCTATTCTTCTTAGGCTTGGTCGCGTAGAACTGGCACCTAGATTCACCTGACTTAGCTGTTCTATTGATATGACATTTAATTATTATTGTATAGCGTTAGTATAGTAGTAGAATGGAATTTTAATTTTATTATGTAGTGTTAACCAGTTTTGGGAATAGGACATCTCTATTCGGATCAAGCAAGAAGTAACATCTCTAGGAGGAAAAAAAAAGGGAAGAGGAAGGAGATTATGGCGTCGTTTTCTAGAGTTGTATTATCTGAAGTGTATTAAAGTTTAACAGAGTTGTAGCTATAATCAATGAAGAGTTTTCGTCTTATTAGTAGGTCTTCTTCTTCTACTTATCGTGTCACTGATTCTTTCGAACCAAGTGTGGTGAAAGGATTTTAAGTGCGCCTCGAAGAGGCTCCTTTCGTGCACTTGACACATATTTTTGAACTTTTTAGGTTCTACGATATGCCGGTTTCCTCACGATGTTTTCCTTCACCGTTTGAGAGCACTGGCATAGTGTACATAAATATTAGTAGGTACTTATTTAATATAATTTCATGTTTTTCGTAACTTAAATGGCATGAACCAAACATTTGCATCCCAGCTATGGGGAATGAGTGACACTTATTTATCTTTCATGTATACACTTCATTGAGGCAAATAAATGATTATGATTAGCAATACACAATTTAGCATAAAACCTACATGCTTGTGACATGGGAACATGCATCATTGGATCGCAGCCAGCGTTATTCAGACATGGTCCCTAATTCACTCCATTACCCCGTCTATGAAAGCATTGGTGGTCTAGTGGTAGAGTCTATCTTCCGATCCTTAGGTCTTGGGTTCAAATCCACTTGTGTACTAATGAGATTTCTGTCGAAAAATGTATGTGCACTATGCCAGTACTCTCAAACGACGAAGGAAAACATCATGAGAACACTGGCATGTCGTAGAATCGAAAAATTTGAAAATATGTGTCGAGTACCTACACGAAAGCAGCGTCTCCGTGGCGCACTTAAAATCCTTTCACCACACTGGAGTGAAAGAACCAGTGACACGATGAGAAGATACCTCGTCTAATAAATAAATGGTGCATGCGTTATTTTCCAGGTCTGGAAAAAACTATGTTTTCCTTCACCATTTGAAGACATGTTATTGTAAATTTTTTCATGAAGGAAAAATTCCTTACGTAACATTGAGAACCTATATTTTGTATGGTAGGAAATTCCTTGGCAAAAACTCTTTTGTTTGACCGGAAGCTTTCACGAAGGTTCGATAAAAAAGCAAACGAAAAAGGTAAGGTATACTTCAATAGTAATGTATCATTTAATCGTTTTATTGAGAGAAGTATAGGCTTGTTAGTCGCGACAGGCTCGAACCAAGCATAGAAGAATTTATAAGCAAAAGATTTTATCCTGTCTGGAACGCCGACAGTCAAATGAGAAGTGGTGTCGTATGAACCTTAGACCCGTCCGGGACATAAATTTCGCCATAGCCTACGCACTGCGATTTTCCTCTTTGAGATAAATGAAGTACCTACCTATCTACTACACACATTTTCTTACATCTAATTTCTGTTCCGTAGTACAAAAATTAGTAGAAGAGTTTTGGTATCCTTAAAAGGAGACATTTTACTACAGCCTTGTGCACATTTAAGCGATCTGCGGTGGCGGTCAGTGAAATGCTTTCAAATATTGCAGAACACTTAGATTTGCGCAAGGCTTGTTTTTCACATTTTTGGTGGTGGTTTCTTCTTGCAAATTCCACTTTATCGATTTTTCTCATAAGTTCGGCCGCGGTTTTATCAGTTTAAAAACCCCGGGCCAACCCCATAATCACCCAAAAAGCTTAGCAATTCGCAGCAGAGCCCGCCCATTATTTAAGAAGATTAAAGACGGAATCATGTGAAGGGTAAAAGTGGTCGTTGTGGTCTGTTTGTCGCAAATCATTTGATTTAATATGGAGTCGTTGCGAGCGAGTGAAAGCGTGACGTCACAGTTCGCTTGGATGGACGCTCACTACGCACGCCATATTATTGATACTGCCCTTAGCTGCTACTTAGTTAACGAAGTGATTACTATCAAGAAGCAACGCTACCAGCCCTCTGCGCTCGTCCTTGTTCGGTAGCGCTGTGGAGCTCGTGTTCATTACGTTTGTAACCTCATTTCAGATAGATATATATTTAACTCTTCATTGAGTACAATGACACACTAGGTACGGTTGTAGGATAAAAATTTTACATCGGCTTTTCGGCTTTGTAGAGCGCTATCTCTTTCTGACGCACACTACGCTCTTTGAAGTGGAAATTAGCCGATGTGCAATATCTATTGCCTACAACTGTAAGTAGGATAAGTACTGTTTTAGCTTAAAAATAAACAGTCACAGAAATATAATGGGCGGTCTTTTAAACAGTTTTTTTCAGGTTCAGGTTTTTTTTTTTTCTTTGAGCATCGTTTTCAATTACGTATTGTTACCTATCATAATAAGTACCTACTATGTATATTTTTTATTACTTCTAGGTTATTATTTTTTATTTTGTTTCTTTGTACCTATTTCATTTAACTAGGTATTTAGATTGTATTTAGATTGTGGAACATTTATGCTTGTTTTGTTACGGAGGAGGGCGCTGGCACTGCTACTCAGTTTTTAACTTTTGCAGTGTCAACGTTTTCATTTATTTTAGAAACCTTGTTTTTTGTTCCGAATAAACACATTTTGATTTGATTTGATTTGATTTGTTTCATTTGTTCAAGCTTATTGTCTGAATGCATTGACAGAAGAAGAAGTGACAAAATATGCAGCAGTTCATTTAAAGTGCCCCATCATTTGTAATCCTGGACACTTTTTAGCGATTCGCTAAAAGTTACTGTCACTTTCCTGTCAAAAATTGAGATGGCAACTTATCGGTCTGCTAAATGACTGCTATAGGACCTATAGGACTGGAATTAAGAAAGTAAAAGACCTATTTAGACTTGGCGTAAATAAAAGAAAGTTTGAGGACGACTATGTCAACCTTCAGTAGGGAGAAGCACCCTAAGAAGAAGAAGGAGCATTATAAATATCAGCATTACTCTAAGTTCCGAAAGAACTCACTTCTTCTCTATGTATAGGCGAACATTACCAACTAGTCTTTGTAGATGGACAAAAACCATTTCCTTAGAAGTCACTTTCAAAACTAGTCAGTTTCAGGATTCCCCGACTTCGTTGTGCTAACGATTAGAGACAAAGGAGTCAATAATCTTCTAGTATTGACACTATTTCTTTCTAGTAATGAATAGATCTTTATGAAGATTTAATGGTGAGCTCTAAATATAAAAAAATGTGTAAACGTGTGACTATAACAATGTATTTCATAAAAAAAAAGTTGATGTCATGATCCTACTAAAAAAAAGCGCTGCTAGCGCTTTGTTAAGCGCTGTAGAGCTAGTAGAGTGCTGAAGCGTTGAATGTAATAAGACCAGCAAGCTAAGTTATCAATCAGTTTGACCTGAATATTTTTAAATTACAGTTTTAATATGTTTCGATATTTTAGATATCGCAATTTCAAATTAATTGTTTATTTTGTTATTAGAAAAATGTCATAACCCGGCTTCATGCTTTGGTTTTTTTTTTTTAGTATTTGGTACATTATTTAGGTGGGTACTTATAGCATGAGTAGGTACTTATAAGTGATTACATGCTTATTAAAAACAATTATTTGTTATTGATTATGCCAAACCCCAATAGAAAATGATACAAAAAAGGATATTAGCGAATCACCTATAGGTAGTTCTGGATTCGCAAAAGAGAGGCCTACGTTCCAGGAATGGGTAAAAAAGCCAGGATTTGATGATAACGAATTAAAAAAGCCTACGTGTCCCTCCATGATGATAAAAGAATCAAAGAGTCCAGTATCACACCGCTAAACAAAATACTAACAAGCTAAAAAGCCAACCAGTCCCAACAAGATGATAAAATAATCAAAGACTTGAATATCACACCGCTTGCCAAAATACTACCACGTCATAAAATGTTTTTATTTTGGGCTACCCTAACCTTTCAGCTACCACGCTATTGTTCTCCTGAAATTTCTTTTAATTGTTACAACTCGACAATCAAAGCCGCCAGAATGCTAAACACAACACACCTGAGACGTTTTTAATTATCGAAAGTAAACATCCCGGAATCCGTTACGGGACTTCATAAATGTAAATTGGAGGCGCGCATCCCGTTTAGCGCCGCCCCCCCCCTCGCAGGCTTCTCCCTTCCCCCTCCTTCCGAAACGGGGCCATTGCGCTTGTTGCCAACTAAGCCTCACTTGGCTAGATCTAGCTAAGTTTAGAGTGGGAAAATCTTGATTCTCAATATTAGTTTTATGAAAGGTACCTACTGTGTAATTTTTCACTGAATGTAAATCTACGTCCCTCCTGTTCATTTCTAATTCACTTCTGTCTGTAGGTATGGGCTTTAAAATATGCAATAATACGCCAAAGAACCGCATCCCTGATGCGCCGCTTACGAGGGGGCACCAACAGTCTGCTGATCTAAGGATCAAGGTCTGAATAAAGAAGATTTTATTTTATTATGTAAATAATGGAAAAAACAGGTTTTTATTTTTTTCTGACTGTGTAACATACCTTCTTAATACTCTTAGACATGACAGCTTGATTTTCTGAATGTGTTTTGTTGAACTGTTGTAGGTGAAACCCGTGTTTGTAGGTAGTTGTTGTAAGTAGGTAACTTTTCTATCCATAAAGTACTGTAGAGATGGCAACAATGCTTCGAATGAGCAAGAACGAGTATTGCGGTACATCACTACAATATCGTCTTTGTATACTGGATCGCGGGAAAGTTTTTACTTATAATTCCCGGAATCCCGTGATTTACTTCCTGATCATGATCATGCTCTATTTTAGTATGAAAGTGTCTCTATTAGGTTATTATTTTAGTTAAAAGAAGCTGTTTTAGAATCAATGACATTTAATTTACATTTACATTGCAAATTGAATAATTGCACAAATCTGAATCGCGCTAGATTCAACTATTGCACATCACAAACAAAATGATCGGTCTTTCATTGAAAATACAACGTCTCATTAGATTAAATTATTTGGGAACAACTAAAGGTAAACTATGTCAAAGGATTGTAAGGAACTAAATTACAATTAAGGACAGATTACTAAACCAACATTTATTCAAAAGGCTTTCATTTGAACGTAGTATGTTCAGATATAACAGCTTATAACATTTCAACTCCAAACACGAGACAGCTACTCGACGAAGCGTAGACCACACGGACTGGTATAAACAAGCACTATTCGACTTTCAACCCTATCTGGATCGTCCAAGGGTTGAATATCTTTTGGGGGCTCCTTTGAAACTAAATATCAAAGAAATTGTACCAGCTCGGTTACTTTGACCAAAAATATTCGTGATGCTTGCTGATTTGCAAAGGAGGCGTGAATTTTTTTTTCAAAGCGCAAAGGCTACGATTTGTTCTGTCTATTCTGACAATGGCTGGGTGGGGTGTTAGTTATTCTGTGGTCAGGTGGAATAATTAATAGCCCTCCGAGGCATTCGCGTGGTTAACGTTACGAGGGATTGAAACTACTCTTTGTTTACGAGTTTAACTTTTTTAGAAATGATTTACGTACGTACATAAAGTATCTTCTGTAAGATTTAATATACTTAGAGTGCCATACATATGTACCAAGTTCTTGGAAGTGGTTGTATTCGTGGAACTGGCTAAAACTTCTAGACACTTCGTCTGGTACTGATTTGGATCAGTTGAGCTATCTCTAGATCGTTTGTATCAGCCTGCAGATAGCTCAACTGTTTCTTGTGTATTTTGTACATTAATGTAAATATTTGTTTAATTGTAAGTTTCTTTGTGCTAAAACTTGCCTAGCTAATGGATTGCTTAAAGTCTTTGAGACCACTGCTATATTACGAGACCTTTACCCTTTAGTATTTTATTGTTCAAAGAAAACCTTTTAAAATCAATAAAACTTCAAGGATCACTTTAAAGTATCTTATAAAGCCAGTTCCACACACAGTCAACCCAGTAAAACAGTCGAGCGACTTAGGGCTTGGTTCTTGTTCCTCACTTTTTTTGTCAGTTGCGAATAAAAGTAGACTATAGTAATTATTAGATGCGCACATTCCAACCACCTAGATATTAACAATTCTATGGTACGCACACAATTCAAATTAAATATTAACAGACTTTACCCAGTCAATTACCAATATCACTTTGTATTGAAATGACTTATTTATTAGTGGATAGCTCGATTTATCAAATGCAAACAATAACATGGTAGGTTAGATTACTGATAGAAAAGGGCCGTGCACGAACAAGTAGCAGACCGATGTAGATAACATCATCATAGTAGTAGTAGAGCTCTATATAAAAAAATCTTCATCAGCTTTCTACAGATTTCAGAAGATATAATGTACCTTACGGAAAAATTTGACTCAGCCCTCACGGTCGCTTTAAAACCAACACATAATTTATTTTCTGTAACCTAACTGAAAAATAATAAGTAGGTTCTACAAAAAAAAAAAAAAAATATTTGGAACTCATACATCTCTAAACTGTCTAAAATCTATCATTTTTTTAAAAAGTCTAGCGCTGGTTCTAATGTGTGAAGCGACCCTTATCTTCTGATCCTAGGGTGTAACATTTTCAATCATTTTTTTACTAGAAGTAGAGCACTGGTTCTAATGTTTGGAAACGACCCTTATCTTCTGATCCTAGGGTATATTATATCCTAGGGGATATTCGGGACTGAAGAATAGGTAAGAACATGAATGTTTCACAAGTTTCCTATAAAATGATTTGGTATCCACGGGTCACCCTTATAACTTCCTAACCGAACTTTAAAATGTAACATTGATTAATATTCAAGTCCGAAGTTCGAGCTTTGATGCTTGAAACAAATTGCATTTCGTACAAATTGGAAGGAATATCAAAATCAAAGAGATCCGAGATATTTTGGTTCTTGAGTAGCAACGTCGTACAGCCCTGCAGAAAATCCTACTAATATTATAAACGCGAAAGTTTGTAAGCATGGATAGATGGTTGTTTGTTACTCTTTCACGTAAAAACTACTGAATGGATTTTAATGAAATGAAACGTTACAATAATATTGCTTATAATTCAGAATAACACAATAACTGAATACTTTTTTTCGCCAAAAACAAAATACTCCCTCTATTATTAAACCAATGGATTCTGTTGTTGATAATTAAGGATCAATCTTTGCAAATAAATGTTTTTTTTGTGACTTTATTCCAAGAGACGTATCATATTATAAGTTTCAGATAAAAATCACGTATAAATAATGAAATTAAATATGTAGAGTCATCTTTTTAGTTTCTATATTTTTTTTGCTATTAAGAACAATATTTCATAATTCTCTGTTATTTTCAAACATACATGTGAAGTTGAATTCATTCATTGCATTTTTTTATTAATTAAGTACTTAAATCTTGTATTAAACTAAATCATATTTACATGTTAACGCCATTTTTATTTCACTAGCTCCTCAAAGTAAGTGAATCACCACGATGACTTCACCACAGGAATTATTCCCTTGTATGGACTAATTCGATGACTGGTCATTTCAATGACTGAATAATCATACGATTTCCCTTTAGGCAATAACAAGTCATACTTTCGTTGTTCAAATTACACCGCAAAACTCAAACAATAAATAACATAAGTAATTATTGATGTTTAGACAAAAAAAAACAAAAATAAAAAAAAATTGCTTTAAACCTGTCATTTTGTCTTCAAGACGGTTTGTTTGATATTTGATATTTATTATTTAATTAACCATTTCGTTACAGTAATATAACATTTGTAAGTAAAATTTTCACAATCAAGTCTTATTTATGTATACATGTTATATATTACAATACACACTTACATAAGTACATAATATGACGCTACATTTACAAATCAGAGACGTTTCTAGACTTTCAAAAGTATTCTCGATGAATTAAATTCCAAGTTGTATCATAGACAAAACGTTAAAATAAACCACATCGTAGTTTCCAGCGATTTAAATCCGATACTATTAACTCAACTATGCATAGGTATTAAGTATTTAGGACATCATTTCTGTGTACAATGACCTCGGGATCGGTTCGCGCATCGTCAACCTTGCTCTTGCAAGTGACCTAATTCTCGAAAGTAAACTAAACGCTTTACATTCAGTAATATCAAGAAAAATCGTCTGACTAACGTGTCAAAAAACCTACGAACTCGTTGATTTTGCCTTGACATTAGTATATTTTTAAAAATTGTATTGTATACCTTATCCTGAGAAAAGCCAATCATTTTGATTCACTTAGTTTTTTTAGTTTTTGCGATGTAATCATCCTTGCGCGTTCTAGTGTTAGTCTCATCTAGAACCAAACAATTACATGCGATGCAGTTATCATAGTTTTATTTTATTAGGTACAATGAAATAGTATATGCAGCTGTCAAATAATGTACATAGACACACTAGAAGCTGATCTAGGAAACATGGCGATAGTCACGTAAATCGTACATTATCACAGTGACCCAGCAACAGTACACATCCGCTATGCAGCGTTCACACGGAGTTCAATCCTACTGCGCGGCGTGCTATTATTTCTTCTGTGAGCGTGCGCGAGCGCATTGCACGCGAGGGAAAGAGAGAGTGGGGGCTGGTGCAGTGGAGAATAGCCAGTAGGACTCTAACGAAAACTGCAAGTCTCTAGAATAAAACCTTACCTTCCTAAGACGATTTGTTGTTTTGTTTGGATGTTTTTCTTCTAAAACCTTACTCGAACCAAATTCTAGTGTATGGACCGCGATAGATAGAGAACAGAGGCAGTTGTTTGCACGTAGTTTTTGATTTTAGACCACAAGGTATTTTTTTAAACTCAGTGAAACATGGTGAGCCAAGCCATACCTAATTAATTCCATCATTAACAATTGATTGAAATCTTAAGAAGTAATTCCAAAGTAGTATTACCAATCTGTGAGCGATAAAGCCTAAACGACTTTTTTCAGTCAGTCCTGTATTTGAAAATACATACCATCCTTGAACTTTTAAGAACAAGCAAAGCTTTTAATAGTTGTTAATTAAAATGAAAATTCAGCTTAAGCATTTATTTATACTAACACTTTAATGAATCGCTAAAAGTCTCTTGTCCCCGTCGTCACTTTCATGTCAACAAATAAAGATGGCAACAGTCTTATCGGTCTGCTAAGCTAAATGACTGTTATAAAACCATAATGAATTTGAAGGTTAGAATACAAGTCTTACTGCCTCAACTGTGGCAGGTAAAGAACCAGCGTTCAAACACAGGTGTGCGTCTCGCCAGCCGGCTCTATCAGCTGTTCGGCTCGTGCGGCCTGCTTGCTACCTCGTCGCACCACCTCACTTGACATCAGCTGTCATTGCAAAATGAACTCTGGCGAACTAGCATTCTGATTCAAACCGATTGTTATTCAGGTTTTTTTTTGCCATTCTTTTTTTGCTTCGCGAATAAGGCATCCGGCTAGAATATGAATTAGGACGGGATTACCAGCTATGACTGGCTTGACGAATTGAGCTGTGTCCTGAAGCCTGGGCTAGACTAATTTTGTGTGTTGAAGTGAAGCATCTGCAGGCCGTAGATACTGTTATTGGCTCTGTAACACGACCACTCTGGGCCAGTGCCCGTCGATTGGCGGTCGCGGACACACGCGCGCTTCGCCTGCCTCTAACAGACTGTCAGTGTGTGTATGTGTACCGTATTGTCAACCTCCTTGTATAAACAGGTAGGTTCAAAACTTTTTTCCAAAGAATGATCGCATAGGTTGGTATTGCCAGCTATAAAGACAAAGAGTACGACGATAAAAAGGACCGAAACTGGTTTCCTGTGGAAAGGCATCTGGCACGCACTAATTGATATAGCATCAACTGGCGTTTGTAATTACCGGGCTTGAGCCCGCGAGATACAATTTGTATCAGTTTTGTTTAATACTATGGTATTATGGATATCACTTTCTTCTTGGATATCTTTTGATCTCAAGACATATAAAGTTTGAATAAGAACGCGTTTAATCGAATCGCGTATAATGTTACCACGTTTGTTTTTATTTTCGCCTCAATATTTCCATAGTGGCCTTGCTTCTAGTGACGGTAGGGTACCTACTTGGCAAGGCCGTTTCTCCGAACCTTTGTTGACCTCATTTTTTCAGATAACACACAGAGTAGGTATAAGGTACCTTGGTATAACGAAGTTATAGCGTACAATTATAACATTAGATACAAACCTACCGAGTGATTGATATACTCGTAGTGGGTATCGAGAAGGGGAAAGAGAGGAGTGAGGAGTGAGGGAGGGGGCTTAGTGACGCCCATGACGTAACCAATTGGTATGCGATGGTACGAACAAAGAAATTAGCATTTAATTAGATATTTAAAATCCTCCTCTCTATCTGAAGAAAACTTCAACCAAAAACAAAATTAGTATAGAGTGTTTGGGGACTATTGAGTCATAGACAAAAGAAAATTAAACATTTCAGGACATTCCATAAAGTCTGGAACTAATCTAGGCCAAGGATTATTCAAAAGGAACAAGCACTTAATTCACAAAAGCTAATTGTTTTCTCTAAGTATTATATATAGTCGACATGGGCACTATATTGATGCCCTAATTAATAAGTTCCTTGCTTTTCGAATAGTAATTGAGAAATAACGTACATAAATAAGAAATAAATACTGAGGTACCTACTTCTTCAAGGGCTAATTTTTCCATCTAACGATAATAAAATATCCAATCCATCTCTTTAGGCTTGTCAAAAACAAGGACTCGCTTTTTTATTCTAATAGCTTTTCTCTATAGATGAAAAAATAGCTTTAAATATCAGAACCTTGACTTGAAATGAAACCAAATTTATTAAGCGAGGGATGAATGGGACATGAAATAAGGGAATGCTTAATGCTACATCCGTACAAATATTACCATTGTTTTTTGTAGTAAAAGTGACCGCGATTATCATCACTTTTAAATTGAGCTCTATATCGGTGGGATAAGGCTCATAGATGTTTAGCTAAAGAATGTTATACATTTCTAAAGTCTGTGTTTGTGTGTGTGTCACTAAAGCTGGCTGGCATTGTTATGTATCTTCGTGATTGGAGGAACTAAATAAAAAAAACAAGTTAGCAACCACTTCATTTACCTACTTTTCATACGTAGGACAGAAAACTTCATCAGTAGGTAAGTAAGTACTTACAATACAAGTAAATAAGTAAGTAATTAGTTATAATAACTTGAAAATCCGACTATTTCGATGAAATGAATATGAGACTAATCTGAAAGTATAACCTTTCATATTATTCAAATTGGTTTATAAATGGAGTAAGTAATGCGGCAACAAACAAACAAACACCCGAATTGAACCTCCTTTTTTTGCAGTTAGTTGAAAAATAAGGTCAAAAAGCCTCATCCTGAAATATGCATTTTCATACGAGGTTCAATCTACTGAATAACAAATGCCAGCCCTTTTTTTTCTAAGGCGTTAAAAAGAGATAGATATATTTTTACCTGACGGATAAGCTCAGTTCATTTGGAGATTTATAAATTAACCCCAAAAGAATTTAACCTAATCGAGTAAAATTTTCCTAACCATGTGTCCGACAGTTAGCTGCACCTAGGGTGACCATTGCTAAATGAACTCTGCAAATTTGCAAGTTTCTATCATAAAGTACTGGTGTTACAGTTGAAATTCGGTCACGCTCAGCTTTGGCGCTTACGACTAAGCGATGGTGCGGTCAAAAATGAGCAAAAACTTGAGTGGTTGAACCTTTTTTGACCTATGTTTTCATGAAAACTTCGTGTTAATAAATCAAACGGGGTTTGAAAAAGATGTATGTACTAATTAGATGGAGTTAATTTATTTAAGCAGTCTTAAGATTTGCTTTTGCAAGTACATTATGTAAAATCAAAACTGATAATGTTACGTGATTCATATTCATAATTTATCCATTTTGATAATAACTTTCCAAGTCTGCCTAATGGATGGACATTATGATATAGGAGGTTTCACATTGTGACACCGCCCTTATGCCTGCGCACATGTAGGCGATGGCTATGGCAATTGACTGAAAAGCTGTCAAATATGAAAGCGTTAAAGCTGATCGCCATCTTCATCGCCTAGAATTGCTCAGGCCTTTTGTCTGGTATCGAATTCAAATGAAAATGTGCATGTTGGTATTTTTTTCCATGTTGCAACACCACCATGGAAATATTCCAGTACAGCTGACTGTTACAGTTGAGTGCGACACAGTTCTATGCGACACCGTGTCGCGTCGGTTGCGTGACGTAGACAGTACCACTATGATTTTCTCAAGCGTTAAGTGTAGTGACCCTTGGTTCACCATTACGAGCGCAAGTCCACTTAGCAAGTACACAATCACGCATAATTAGTATTGAGCTGTTGAAGTTACAGGGGAAATTAAAAGAATACTAGGTAGGTATACCATTTTCTGAGAAAATATAGCTGTGTGCGAAACTTCTTTCTAGCAATTAGATAATTATTTGTAAGTACGTTAACATCAATTCAGTAATGTGAAATAATTAAAGATGAGATATTTTTTTTTAAATACTACAAATTGAAAAATTCTCTAGTAAAATGATGGTTTTTATTTATACGTTGGTTGTATAAAAAAAGTGATCAACAATTATTAGTTTGCGGTTGACTTCTCGTTGAGTTGTCAAACATAAATATGAATTAATGAAATATATTTATTTTCAAGAAGGCACAATTAGGTCATAGGATTAAGAAATATTTTTTTATATTTTACACAGCTCTATCTAAACCCAAAACTGAAAAAGCAAGTAAAGGCGATCAGCTGAAACGCTGTCAAATATCGCTGTCATAACCGACAGCGTTTTAGCTGATCGCCATGCCATCGCCATCGCCTAGATGAGCGTACCCTAGATGGCTTTATACGAGAACCTGCAATGTGGTTCCCGTAATAACTAGCTGACTGGACTGAGAGTTTTTTGACGTAACAACGTCTTATAATTCGATGGAGCCGGCTGCACGCATGAAAAAACATGATTCTCTCTCTGAGGCGTTCCATTTAAGGCTTGAAGTGCAAGCGAGAGCGCGGAACGAGCGACAAAGAGCCACAATCGGCCTCCGCGTTCGGCAGCGTTCGAAATCTGTGTATTTTTCTTATGACGTTGTCACGTTGAACCATCGTCAGTAAACCGACTTTACAGACAACCAATTTTTTTAAAATATGTTAGAAAAAAAGTGTATGCGTAATTTATGCATGATTCATTATGATTTCAACAGCACTTCAATAACTTACAAAATGCATATTATCTCGCAATGCACTCACTCGACCAATGGCAAGTATTTCACTTAGTTCACGGTGGCCATTATTGGTTAGACATCGACAATAGATAACTATTGATAACATTATTAGCGATAACAAAATCGATGTGCAAGTAATAACGACATAATGTCGACAATGAAAATAAACTATTGGACTGCAGAGATAAGTATACAAAACACTTTTTAAATACAATTTAGCTGGCTTTTTAGCAGGTTCTCAATTTGGTTGATATTTTTTAAGTTTCATCATCATCATTATGAATTATAATGATACGTTCGGGCAGCTGTTTTTACAAACTCGTAGCACGGCAAACTAAAAATACAAAAGATAAAATACTCACATTAAATTTTGGTAGTAGGCACCTACAATAATCCCGGAAGTTACGAGATTAAAAGATCGACTTAGCCGAATCTATCATTGCAGTTTGCAGTTTGCAATGATGGATTTATTCAGATTCTTCTGGTGGTTTTCTACCACAGAGCTGATTGCAGGAAAGTGAACTCCTAACCCTAACTCGGTGATGTAAGGCACACCATTCAATTTAAATTGAAAGTGTTGCAAACCCTTACTGACCAATAATCAGTGACGATTATTACAGACAGAACCGAAGGTAGGTGGAAATTCATTTTGGAGTTAAATATCCGTTAGATCCCTCTTAAGTGGGTCATCTAAAATGCTTTTAGTGCTTCTTGCCTCAACCCTCAAATTTTCTACCCAATATTATTATTCTTATTTCAACCCCAAAACATATGCTTGATTCTACCCAATCCAAAAGTCTTAATCACAGTGTATTCTAAACAATACAAACCTTTGTAACAAAATGCGTCTAAAAAGTAATATGCCTGATTCAAAATTCATTTCAGCGTCGCTGTGTTTCAGTTCGAAGGGTGTGGCTGCCGGTTAAATTACATACACATCATGAAGCTTAAAACTCCTCAAGTTGATGTGCCTGGCAGTGCATAGTAGGGCACGTTTGAATTACCATTATTAGGTTTAGATAGATAAGATTTACCAATCATTAGATTAGATTAACAAGTAGAGTTCTAGAACCTATAAAAAATATATTTATAAAATATTTTTTATAGGTTAAAGACACATTAGAACTGCAATAAAAGGCAATTTCATGCACCTATTGTTATCAATTCCAAAATTTAAATCAAATAAATTATGATTACTGTCATTAGGTACATCAAAAATTATAGAGATGGCGAAAAAGAGGAGTCACATTATCTGTCTCGAATATAAATGTTATTTTCTGTGCGACGAAGGAAACTTAATGAATGGCGCCACGGTGACACATTTACACAGATTTTATAGCAACGAGATATGAAAAAAAACATTTTCACTCCAACAACATCGGCTACATCGTCACATCATCGGAAATTGTAGAAGAAGCCGAAGGAAATTATAGTTTTAGAAGATTTCTAAGCGAGTCTGTCAGTTCCAAGCATTAAGCCTAAAAAAACAGCAACAAACTACTTGCAATGACAAGGGCTAGGGTTTGGCACTTCAAATTATGAATCAAAATCTAGATTTTCAGGAAAAATTTAGTTTATTTATTCACAGTAAGAAAATCTTCTACTTCTTCCTGCCCTTATTTCACTTTATATGGGGTAACAAAGGTATTCAAAATATACATATTTTTTTCCTATTATAACTTTAGAATGTTAAATTATAATTTTGTAAGAAGGATAATACAAAATAACGGTTTAAACCATGCTGTAAGTTTCTTGCTTGTTTTTCTAAGCTTGTCTGTTTGCAACTGGCGGGTGCTTAGATTGACCTAGTTTTTGACGTTTCAAAGTGATCCTTTTTTCAAATATCGAACTTTCTTTTTATAATTATGCTCGCCACTGAAGAATAAATAAAAACAGTTTCTAAAATAGATCCTTATGACTTCTATTGGATAAAAACCCTTTTTGAATTAAAAAAAGCAGCCAAGTGCGAGTCGGACTCGCCCATGAAGGGTTCCGTAGCATCAATTAACATAATATAAAGGTTTTTGTAGTTCGTCGAAAGGTAAATTGCAGTTTACGATTTATGACGTATAAAAAAAAAACTACTGACTAGATCTCGTTCAAACCAAATAACGTTGGAAGTTTGCATAGTAATGTACAACATATATTTTTTTTGGATTTATCATTCTCTTATTTCAGAAGTTAGAGGGGGGGGGGGACCAACTTTTTTCCACTTTGGAAGTGTCTCTCGCGCAAACTATTCAGTTTAGAAAAAAACTATATTAGAAACCTCAACATCATTTTTGAAGACCTATCCATAGATACCCCACACGTATGGGTTCGATGAAAAAAAAATTTTTAAGTTTCTGTTAGACAGACAGACATGACGAATCTATAAGGGTTCCGTTTTTGCCATTTGGATACGGAACCCTAAAAAGAACCTCCCTTCTTCTTCTTGTCGTGTCACTGATTCTTTCAAACGAAGTGAAATGAAGTGTGGTGAAAAGGTTTTAAGCGCGTCTCAAAGAATCTCCCTGTACTCGCACTATTATGGGCAAACTTATCCGTCAATTAAAAAAATATCAATATTTTTTTCTGGCTTGTCTAAAACAAGGACTGATTTCCATCGGGTGGCTCATCTGCTCGTCTGCCAGCTATGGCATAAAAAAAAAAAAAGGACTGACATTTTTATTCAACGAATAGGGAATAATCTGTCAGCCCTAAACCAGACAAATATTAAACTTTTAAGTTCCTATCGACGCAAGGTGACGTGTAATTCACTGTCTCATTTTCCAAATCAACCTCTAAAAGTCGACAGCGGTATACCTAAACCTGATTTAAAAGCTGCACAGTCTACTGTCTAGACTAGCACATACAGACAGATGCTATTCGTTCTAGTATACCTAGGGGGGAACATATAGACGCAGTGGTTCAAAGAAATAACGGTTGATTATAGTAGGTAGGTTACCAAGTCGATCATTGAAATACGGTTGTAACATTAGATTTATATTTTGTTTTGTTTTACATTTTTACATACTTTTAGTCATTTTTGTTACGACCATATGAATTTCATGCAAACTTCCACCGAAAATTGCTTTGAATTGCTCTAAGATATTATTAATATTAAGTAACCGTGCTGATACCTGTAATATACCTACTTCTTTTGTGTCAATAAATAAATATTTTATTTCATTTCAATGAGATAGTAAGAGAGTGAGATTATTTTTAATACATCATAAATCGTAAACCGCAATTTACCTTTCGACGAACTACAAGAACTTCTATATTATGTTTCTTGCTGCTCTGGAACCTTTCATGGGCGAGTCCGACTCGCAGTTGGCCGCTTTTATTTATTTTTGGATTATCATTATCACTAACAATCATAATAATAAAATTGTAAAAGGTATTCTAGTCCATTTGGCAGTAGCCAATACCTACTTACGGTTGTAGGCAATAAATATTGCACATCAGTTTTTCGAATTTATAGAGCACTATCTCTTTCTGACGCACACTACTCCCTATGAAGCCGAAATTAGCCGATGGGCAATATTTGGTGCCTACTAACTGTCCTAAAGTTTCGTCGAAACTAAGCAAAGATTCGTCTAATTTTTTTTCTTCAAATAATCGACACAACACTATCTAGCCAGAGCTTGGTACTATGGGAACCAGATAGCTGATATAATACTTACATACATTGTTTTGTAAATACATATTTAGAATAGAATATAACACCCAGACAGAGAACAAACATCTGTGTTCACCACACTAATATTTGTTCTCGGTAGGGAAACCCACGACCTACGGCGGCGCAGAGACCAACTGAGCCAGAGGCCAGTCTAATTATTCAAAGTCTACCTAAAAACTATTCAAACTCCACTACCCAAATGAAAATCGATGTTGCATTTCATAGGTTTTATTCTTATTGGTTCATGTCAGCCGCAACGAGGAAAAGTTTGCGGAAAATACTGAAAGTAAGGAAGGTTGCGATTCAAAATTGTTTTTTTTTTTTAATTAAAACCTTCCCATAAGATAATCCTAATGCAGTGGTGACCGTAAATAGAGACGTACTTTTACTTTTTTTTTTAAATACATTCATAACAATACATGTATTTTTTTATTCTAATGCTATGCTGTGACATTATTTCTACTTTACTGAACATAACGTTCTGGAAGATATATTTTTGAAGTTCGTAAATATCTCAAAATATTCTTACAAGTTGATAATTATTTCTGTAGTAAAACTCCTCATCAATTCATGTCTCAAGACCAAAGAGGTCTAGATACACTAGCTTTTTAAAACGAACCTTTTTGCTTGTTTTTGTACTAATTACCTTTCTTCCAGCCGTAACGAGATTTTCCTTTGTAATTTTAGACTTCTACCACGATTTTTGATTCTTTGTCCCAGTCAACCAAAACACGAATATAACTTAAAATTTGTGACAGCCTGACTTGACAGCTTTCACAGCTCTGCCTTTTGCGCTGGAGGGCGCGGGTTCCATTCCCCACCGAAAACAATTTTGTATGGTCAGCATAGATGTTTGTGCTTTGTGTGGGTGTTGTATTCTATGTATTTAGAAAAATATAATAATTATAAATAAAATAAAATAAATAAATTAATTAATATTGTGGACAATTCACACAACACTACCCAGCCCCAAACTAAGCAGACCTTGTAATATGGGAACCGGATAGCTGATATAATACTTGAATATTTAACGATGCCCGGCTGGCTACTTGGGTTCTTGGGGGTTCAGGAAGACTGCAAACACTCACTGGATGTTCAGATGTATAATGAAGTAAAATAGACACGAATACAATAAGAAATACAGAGATAAAACAATATAACACGTAAAAGTAATGCGCGGACAATGATCATTCGCGGTATCGCGCCGGCCGTCTCGTTTCACCCAGCGTCCCGATAGGTGGCGCTGGGGTCGTTTTGTTTGATGGAACGCACCGCTGAGGCAAGCATGTCGCTGCAGTCGCGCAGTCCACCCATATATCCGGTGACCGGCTTAGAAAATAGATGGCGTGCTACATACTCCCCCTCCAAGTTGGGAACACGTCCCGGGTCCAACTTGGGACTTAAAACTCTACAGCGTGGTCTCCCTCTGCGCCTTTTAGACCTTACTGGGACTGTGGAGTTGAACGGAGGGCTAAATAGGGGTAAATCTCTATGGCGCTTCCCTATGACGTTGTCTGAATGACGAGAAGCGTCTGATACCTCCTTGCGAATGTCCTGAGACATTTTCAACGGGTCCCTAACGTCTGAGAGAGACAAAATTGAAATGTGCAAGGGCCTACACGAAGGTGAAGGCTCCCCCTGCAGTTTAAGACTGTTGCCATTGTCTTGCAACGAATTGGACAGTTGCTGTCTGCCATCATCATCTCCTAAGAAATTAGCGGCAGCAACGGATGAAATTAACCTGGTTGGATTTTTATACTCCATTGGGTATGTGACATGGTCACCCGAAAAGTACCAGGTGGCAGCATGGAAATCAAGCACAATACCCGCGGCTACCAGGAAATCTACCCCGAACAACGTCTCATTATTTTGAGCATCAGGGAATATAGTAAATTCTAAGTTTATTGACTTTTTTGGGGTTATTCTTACCTCCAAGGTAGTGAGAAGGATATCTCGTGTGCGCGCGGAACCGTCTGCAAGCCTTACCCGTTGAGTGGCCTCCCTACACGGGTGGTTGTGCTTGAGCAGTTGTTCATAAAGCAACGCACCAGCAATACTTTTTTTAGCGCCTGAATCTAACACCCCCTTGCCCCTAATGCCTAAAATCTGGACACTTAAAATAGGCCTTAACCTAGCCTGGTGCTCAATAGAGTCACTCAGGGGACTATTTTCGACATCAGTATTCACTGTGGAAAAATGTTCTAAATTTTTCATGGACACCCTACTTTTCGTGGACATGGTCACACTACTTTTGTCCGTAGGTGTAGGCATTTTGGTGTGTTTACGTTTGGAAGGCAAATCTAAATAGCGAGTAGGTAGATCGCAAGTACTAGACCTAACCTTTGACCTAGACGCGTCGCTATTTTCGGTACCGAAAAAGTGCAAAGGGAGAATCGCTGTAAAATCGGTCGGAGAGTATTGAACTCGTTTGTGTTTACGGACATGAAATGAATTAGAAACTATGCTTGGAAGGGAAGCTGTAGGTATGGGGCTATTGCGCTCAGTACGTTTTGGCGTACTTACCGGTTCATTGACCCTACCGGTCGGACGTTCGGATACAGGGGTGGACCGTGCGACGTCTATGGCGTAGTAGTCGGCGGCGTTGCACTTTGTACACTGAGACCGCGTTACACCAATAGCGTTACACCCGTAGCAAGAAATTATAGCTTGCGTATCACTACCGTCTTTGTCCAGTTTTCCTTTCAGTTTCAGGCACTCGTCACGTTGATGTCCGTGTTTTTTACAATAGACACAAAACCGATATTTATTTGAAGAAGACGGAGCATCGCCGTCGTCGATCACAGATCGCGGCGCGGTAACATCGCGCGGAGAGAGACGCGCGGGAGCGCTGGCGTAGCTACGCGGCGCCGCGACGTCTCTGTTGCTATGCGGGCTGACGTCGGCGCGCGACGTAGGAGATCCGCGTATCGCACGCGGCGTAGTCGGCGCGTACCGTTGCGGTTGCGGCAGCGTTGATCTACTGACGGGGGCTTCGCCCGCGGTAGATGATGATGAAGTCTCTCGTCGGTTCTGGAACTTGTTGACACTCTCGTCGGTAGCATCCTCGACGTGTCTCGCCTTGCGTAGTAGAGTGTCGAACGAAGTTACTTCGTCTCGGCGCAGGCGCTCACGAACTCGACGGTGTAAAAGGCCGTATAGCATATCTAGCTGTACCTTCTCGGTGACGTCTCCATGTGGAAGGCGGGCCAGTAGGGCTCGAGCCTTGGCGACGAACAGCTCGGTTTTCTCTGAGGGACCCTGAGACATGCTGAATAGCTCCATGTAGATGCGATGAGGCGGTCGACTGTCACCGAAGGCGCTTCGTAGTGACGTCAGGGCTTCGCTCCAGGAGGTGATGGTGTGCTTGACGCCCTGCCACCACACAGATGCAGCTCCTGTTACCAGCATGGATAATCCTCGTAGGGCGTTGTCGTCTCCTACGCAGGCGCATTCCTTGTAGGCTTCCACAGCATCGATAAATCCATCGAGCGAGTCGCCGCCGGGCGCTCCGCTGAACCTCGCAGTACATAGCGCGAAGGTTCCGTGGTGAGCGGGCGCGTAGGCCATGGCGGGCGACGGCGCCGCCGCTGGCGTCGGTGGTGACGACTCGTGACGAGTGAGAACTCGGTCGAGAAGGCGTTCAAATGCTGTGGCTTGCGATTGCTGAAGCGTCGCCATGATGGAAGCCATGGCGTTCATGTCGAAGCTTGGTGGCGTCGTCGTCGGCGCCGGCGTCGGGGACGCGGGCGCGGAATCTGCTTCGATCGCGTCTTCAAAGTCAGATAGACGACGTGATTGTCGGCGCGTACGTGGCATTGTATTTTGTATTGTCCGGGGAATTCACTACAACACTGATCGTTCACAGTTCGCGTTCACAGGCCCTCGCTTGGGCAGCCAGTTTAACTGGCGCCCAACGTGGGGCGCCAGTTTAACGATGCCCGGCTGGCTACTTGGGTTCTTGGGGGTTCAGGAAGACTGCAAACACTCACTGGATGTTCAGATGTATAATGAAGTAAAATAGACACGAATACAATAAGAAATACAGAGATAAAACAATATAACACGTAAAAGTAATGCGCGGACAATGATCATTCGCGGTATCGCGCCGGCCGTCTCGTTTCACCCAGCGTCCCGATAGGTGGCGCTGGGGTCGTTTTGTTTGATGGAACGCACCGCTGAGGCAAGCATGTCGCTGCAGTCGCGCAGTCCACCCATATATCCGGTGACCGGCTTAGAAAATAGATGGCGTGCTACAAATACTTTTTTTTTTGTAAATACATACTTATAATAGAATATAACACCCAGACAGAGAACAAACATTTATGTTCACCACACAAATATTTGTTCTCGGTGGATTATATCAGCTATTTAGTTCTCATGGTACAAGCTCGCCTCAACTTGAGGCTAGTTTGGGGCTAGATTATTGTAAAAAGTAACATCAAACTCTACCGTAAATTCCACTCTGTTTATTAAAAAACGGCATTGCATTTGGTATTTTCCATGGCCATTTGCCACACTAAAAGTCACAGGCAAACGCTAATTGGCGCTACTAGGGAATTATTTCTTTCAGCATTCGCCGGAAATTTCAGAAACAATTGGAGATCATTAGAAACGTGTTTGGTTTCATTAGAAGCGGCGGACTTTATGTTATGTATATACTATATGACTTTATGTATATGGCCGTTATGCTCGGGCTACACGAGGCTAGGTTTTCAAGCCAGGATAGCAAAATAGTGATAGTAAGCTAACAAGCTTGCAGTTCTAGCTTTGTGTGAACAGAACCGCTATATGAAAAATGAAGCTAGTTCTGTAGGCCTACCACAAGCTCTGGCTCTGTCTGTGGCTCTGGTTTTGAGTCTGTGTGAGTGCTCGCCAGTGTAACTGTGTGTGTGACGTTTCGGCGTAGGATTTGTAGCCAACACTCACACAGAACCTGAGCCAGAGACAGAACTAGACAGAGCTTGAGGTAGGCCTACTGTTTACACGAAGCTAGGCTAGAACTGCTAGGTTACTATCACTATCTTGCTATCCTGGCTTGAAAAACTAGCCTCGTGTATCCCGAGCATTATATAGAGCGGAGACTGTAAACATTACTCGTAAATAAATCATATAAATAATAGTGTATTTTCGTAAAGTGTATCAAAGCAAGCCTTAGCTTGCAGCCTGTTCTTCTAGACTTGGTCTTGTGGAACTGGCACTTAGACTCGCCTTGTTTTAAGACATTTTAAAGTGATCCTTGTGATAAAACTCTTTTTACTTCCTGCCCTTATCCCACTTTATGTGGGGTCGGCACAACACGTATTTTTCCTCCGCTCCCCTCTGTCAGCCGTGATCTCTGCATTCACTCCTCTCTTATCCATGTCTTCATCAGTCAGTTCATCTTGTGATACAACTGAATATACATATTTTAAAGCAGATTTTGAGCGCTACCTAGCCTCAGACTAAGCAAAGCTTTGTGTTATGCAAATAACTGATAGAATACCTTGTTTTTTTGCTACCTTACGAAACCAGAACAAACTTCTATGTTCATCACACAAAGTTTGCCCTCGATGTGGATCAAACCCACAACTTACAGCGTTGGAGGTAGATCTCTACCAAGTTTATTCTACTGTTACTAAAAGGCATTCGATACACACCAAATTCTAGCATCTAGACATAACCAATATCTATATCGTCACACAAATGTTTGGCCTTGGTGGAAATTAACCCGCAACCTACAACGTGAAGACATAACCAAAGCTGTTTGACGCTTGTCAATAGAATGATTTCAATCCAGTGAGTTTTTTACCTTCTTAGCGCTAACCATCCTATGATCAAATAGGTAATATTTAGGCACATCCCTACATAAAGGATAAATATAACCATATTCAGAAACTTCGCTTTAATCTGCGGTGCAATTTATACTCTTTACGCCAAGCGCGCAGTACCGTAGTAACTATTAGGAAAGCTGTGGCGAACCATCGTTTTGCCCGCATCGCATCCCATCCCCGCAGTCGCCACAGAGTACAACAACAGTTAGTACGTGAAAAACGTCGAAGGAAAACCAAAGGAAAACACTTTGTGGAAAACTGTTATGATTGGTAGTAGTTGCAATCTAGCACATATTAATACTTACCATACCATTGCCAACTATTACTGTGAATGTTGTGTTGACATAATGTTTGGATGTCTATGACTACCCTCAAAACATCTTCAAAAGAATGTTGAAGGGGTACTAGGGAAGTAGTTATACCAAAACATCTGAGAGGATGTCTGGTGGGATTCTAGTCACTAGCCATTTGGTTGCGTAAGCCAGAGAAGTATTAATTTGTCATTTTAGGCGATGCTAATTATTACGAAGTATCTACTTATTTCGCCTTGGCTTCGTGTTAGCTTATCTAAAATTATTTAAAATTTGTATCCGCTCCGTAGCACTTATCAAATTGTTAGCTAGCTTAAAAACTGACCTACTTTGTCATAAGTACCCTCTTAACATTTCGAAGTATTAAGAAGTGCATAACCGGTTTGATTACAAAGATAAAATGTAACTAAGTATTCCGAGGTTTTATATAATTGCCTAATAAGTAGACGAATCACGTTTCATCGAGTCGCTGGTACTCTTGCTTTGTTGACAATCGCACTGACGACATGAACCGACACGATTTCTACCACAACCCGGTGTAAGAGAATCGAGTTGTTTGTCACGACGAACGCAAACAACATTGCCGCGTGCCCTCTGCTACAGCCCACTATATTTCATTAGGAGACTTCGATGGACGGGGCTCAATATTTTACCGTCGCTGCATACCCAACCCGACCTTGTTCGGCAACGGCTGGTAATAACATAAGTTTGTTTGTGTTTGTTTTGCTTTGAGAAATTGTTTTCACGACTAATCCCCGTGTAGCTCTAATTTCTTTAAATTGGCTAGTTGTATCGATTGATGTTTTAACCTTGCGCGCATCTAGATCGCACTGTTATAGCTGTTAAATATCGAACTGTCAAAGTTTGTAGCAGTGTGTGCGTATGTATGAAAAACCCTGTGTTGAAAGTTGAAACTGATCGCCCGCGCCATGCGCCCCAGTGCAAACGGTCTAAATCAGAGGTTCCCAACCTTTTTTCTCATAGACCACTTTCAAAATCGCGGTGGTGGGTCAGTGGTAGCGGCGGCCCTACCTTCCAATCCTAAGGTCGTGGGTCCAAATCCAGTCGTGTGCCAATGAGTTTTCTTCCAAAATGTTTGTACACAATGCCAGTGCTCTCAAACGGTGAAGGAAAACATCGTGAGGAAACCGGCATGTAGTAGAACCTAAAAAGTTCGAGAATATGCGTCAAGTGCACGAAAGGAGCCTCTATGAGGCGCACTTAAAATTCCTTCACCACACTTAGTTCAAAAAAACCAGTGATTCGATAAGAAGAAGAATTTCTTAAAGCCTGTTCCAGCGAGCTTGATTCAGAGGTTTAAATGAATCTTTTGTTCCCGCTAAACGAGCCAACTCTCATCAATATTCATATTTTCGTATCAATTATTTAACGGGACACACTGCGGTTCTTTTAGTGCATTCAAAAAGTTCGTGTCGAATGCGACCGGCACAGTAACTTGAGTGGCGTAACCACTTTTTGTACTTTCGACCCGAAATTGAATAAACCCACTCAAAAAACATTTATAGGTATGTTATGTACTTCCTAAAAGATCTATTGTACCTACTGTTCGTTTCTTGTAATATTTATTCTTTTGAAACAATAATACCTAACCGAGATTATTTAGCCATAATTAGTTATTTTGTGAAGTTGCTAATAATTACTAAGGACTGATTTTTCCATTTACCGAGTTATTCGTCGAATTCAATGTCAAAAATGTCAATGAAAAAAATGTCAGTCCTTGTTTTTGACAACCTTATAGAAGAGACGAATATATTTTTTACCAGACAGATAAATTCTATGGATAGGTAGGTATATTGGATACATTTGCCCTATGTGTCATTTTTGTTTGAGCAGAAGTCTCTTTTTATAACGCTTTTATTAGTTTCACCTGTATGTATGTATGTATGTATGTATGTATGTAACCGACCCCTTTGAGCTCGATTTTGTCCTACTTTGAACGATCAGATTTGATTCAAACTTTGCACACCTGTCAAAGGTCGATGACAATGCAATAAAATGAAAAAAAAAAAATAAAAAAAAATGAAAAGAAATAAAAAAAATAAAATAAAAACCTACTTTGAACGATCAGATTTGATCCAAACTTTGCACACCTGTCAAAGGTCGATGACAATGCAATAATATGAAAAAAAAAAATGAAAAGAAATAAAAAAAATAAAAAAAAACCTACTTTGAACGATCTGATTTGATTCAAAGCACACCTGTCAAAGGTCGATGACAATGCAATAATATGAAAAAAAAATATATGAAAAAAAAAAACTAAAAAGTAAAAAATAAATTGTAGTTTAAAAAACTAAAAAAAACGCTTTTATAACTAAGTAATTGAACTAAAAAGTTAAAAATAAAACTGTAATAATCAATTGAAAATTTATATTATTGTACAAAAAGCGTGGGGGGCTTGATTTTGATTGTTGTAAATATTTTATCAATAGTTTATTATATCTGAAGTTATTATAAAAAGCACCCCACGCTTTTGTATAATAATATAAATTTTCAATTGATTATTACAGTTTTATTTTTAACTTTTTAGTTCAATTACTTAGTTATAAAAGCGTTTTTTTTAGTTTTTTAAACTACAATTTATTTGCATCAAGCATGACTTTAGGTTGGTTACACCCCTGTATCTCTCTCTCTCTCTCTCTCGCTTAAGTGTTTTTCAGCCGAAGTCCATACGTACAATGAACTTAGGTGTGATAAAGTTGTGCTGGTGTACACCCTCTAGGGTAGCTATATTATCTTCTTACAAGTCCCAAGTCCATAAAATAATCTAACAAAGACTAAAAACGGGCAAAAACATCTTATTATTATATTCAAAATGTTCCAATCATTCGAGCGACGCGTAGAAGACTATGTAGGAAGCGTTGTGCGACCTCAGTGACGTCACGAGGCCACACCGCTCTCTCTAGAGTCACGGCAGCCCTACGTACTGTTCCACCACAGATTATGTAAGAGCTAGTACTGCACTGACACAGATGGTGAAATAGTTAATATGCTGTGCCAGAATATCTAGCAGTTAGTAGGCTTCTCCTCGCGTCGCCCGAACTAATATTACTCATTACTTATTTATTGAGTTTACCATCCATTGCTCCACTTTTTTGGTGGTGTGGGCCTTTTCTAGCTAAATAATACGCATAGTGGCTGGGATGGAAGTTGAACTATGTTGAGGCAATCATGGGCTTTGCTTTGTTAGCGAGTTGTGGAGGTCACTCGATAGATAGGTGATTATTTATTGCATACTAACACAGGCAAACTTAAAATTATAGCCTAGCCTTTAAGCTTTATAGTATTTTGGAAGTTAAGCCCATTTTTTGAGGTGAGAAAACCCAACGAACTCGTTACACTGTCACCTTACCTGCCACGTAACCAACACCTCTTCGGCAAAGATCGTAGAAGAACCAAGGTTAATAAGTTGAAGTGGCAATGGGCAGGTCATATAGCTCGAAGAACCAACAACCGTTGGGGAATAAAGGTTCTATGGAATGGCAAACACGAACCGGAAGACGAAACGTACGGCACCCACCTATATACCAAATGGACCGACGACATTGTTAAGATCGCGGGAAGTCGGTGGATGGAAATGGCTCAGAATCGTTCTTCCTGGAAATGTGTAGGGGAGGCCTGCAAGCAGTGGACTTCTTCAGGATGATGATATTCCTAGTTTCATCCAAAGCTGTTATAGCATTTCTAGCAAAGTGGTCACAAGTTAATAATATGGATTGCATAACTGAATAGTGTATTGTTTATTGGTTGGTTTATCTGCCAGCTTAGTGGCGTTCTCCGAATAATCGGATTGACTGTGAAACGGATGCCTACCTATAGTTACCTAGCAAGCATTACTTTATACAAGGGATATATTGCGCTGTGGTAATGCCGTTACTACTGAATAGACACTAACTGTATGAACTACTAGCAGTGTATCCCGGTGTTGCCTGAGAATTTGATTATTCTAGATCATTTCATAATGTTAAATGTAGGTATGTGCAAATTGTAATTTTCTTTGTTTAAATAAATAATAATAATTGTTAAATTGTTAAATAAAAATTGTTAAATTGTTAAAAAATTGTTAAACAACATTCTAGATCTAGAGCGTTTAGAAGCATTCTATTCTTATCAATATAAATATGGATGGTGGTGTATTGAGAGTTTTTAGAAAAAATCTTATGCGATAGATTACGAGTACAGATTTCCAAGAATAAACTCGCAGTTTTCTTTATTTATTTAGGAATCAAAATTAAACTCTTTTCTTTTTACACAGAAGACTCTAAGGGCCTGTACACACTAGTGGAATGTATGGTTTTTGTTTTTTTATTATTTATGCTTTATGCATTGAATAGGCTCCGAAACTACAGGACCGGTTTTGAAAAATTATTTCACTGTTGGGAAACTAGCAACTCGCGCCGGCTTCGCACGGTAGTTATTTAGAAAAAAAGAAAGTGAAAATGTAAACAGAGCTAGCTAAGACAAAAAAATTGTCACTACCTTTGAATTATTCAACCCGAGCAAGACCGGGCAGGTCACTAGATGAAAACAAAAATTTGATTGACAGCCAATCGCAATAGTCTGTGTTCCACATTTTAAAGTACAACTAATGAGCAATTTTGTATAGCACTGAGTCAGAAAAAAATCCCACAGGATAACTCCCGCGGTGAGAACAGGAAGGGGATAACAGAGGGGATCAAATTAAAGCTTTATGGCGCCCGTACGGGGGACGAATGCTCGGGCCACCGAGTATAGCGAATAGCAGGGTGATGAAGAATAAAAATGTTATAAGATAATGCTTATAGTTTTTGAAAAAAATAAATAAAAAATAAACAAAAGCTCATGACTAAATGCGCGATACATTCCTATTTTGAAATAGGAAATAACGTAATTCATATTTTTAATAATTTTTATTTGCAACGAACCTACATGTTCCATCAGATCTCGGGTATATACAAGCACTTATCTATTTGGATTATACTCAAGATCTTGGGTTATAGGGGTAGTCAGAGACACTGCCAAAAATATGTGAGGTCCGTTTCGTAGTTAAGTACTTCTTCTTTCTTAAAAGTACCTACTCAAACAATACTACGATTTTGATGAAATGATTGAGTGGAGCTTTCAGTTTAAAAAGCTTTCATTACAAAATTGCTTTTATTATTGCTTGAACGCAAGCATTATTTCTGTTTAAAGATTCATAATCCGCACATTCCTGTAGCCAGACTCAAATAACATTACTTATTCACAGCAAGGTTTGTATATACCTACCATGTCCATGTATACATACGAGTGTTTGAAAGTGATACTGTGTTATCTTTTATAAGCGAAGAGTATGCATTTTGAGTTACCAATTCATGAGAATTCATGAGAATGTGTAGGTAATTTCGTAGTTTGCATTTTATAATGGCGAGGGAAACACGTGTATCTCTACACCCACATAACTTTGCGTTTGAAAACACGGGCAATGGTTATACAAACATCGAACCTATTTAGTTGAAATAATAATCATAATCCTTAGACTTAGACCATAGTCAAAATCAAATCATATCCTTTTTTGTCCAAAATAGAAGTATGGCTCAGCCATACTTCTATTTTGGACAAAAAAGGATATTTTTGACATAAATTGATCATCTGCCGAGGATTCATTGGCAACAATTATAAATAACTAGCGGCCGCCCGCGGCTTTGCTCACCGTTACCGTTCCCGTTGAAAAAAAAACCTTCTCTGGACCTCCACAAATCATTCAAGACCAAAATCAGCCAAGTCGGTCCAGCCGTTATCGAGTTATAGCGTCAGGAAGGAAAACCCGACTTATTTTTATATAGTAGAGAAGATAGACAATCCACACAACACTATCTAGCTCCAAATTAAGCAGAGCTTGTGCTATGGGAACCAACTATTTTTTTTGTAATTACATACTAAGAATACAATATAACACCCAGAGAGAGAACAAACATCCGCGTTCACCATACAAATATTTGTCGGTTGGGATCGAATCGAAGCCGCGACCTACGGCGCATAAGGCAGAGCTACTACCAGCTGATTTGAGAGGCCAGTCAATCATCATGTATTGAATTTTTCGGTCTGCTATATTAGATAGGCAGGTACCCATAGCGACGGATAAGTTTTTTTTTAAGATAATTAATGGACTTCTAAAACACAAGAAGCAGAGGATCTTTGCCAGAGGTATAAAACGCGCGCAAAATTTTACAGCGCCCTTTGAAGAACCTTGTACCCTTTCTCTAGGGAAAACCTCAGCAGATCATTCGTAACCTGAGTGTTCGTGGGAGGGAATTCCTCTGAAATCGAACGGTGCGCCTGGTTCTAAAACGTGAACACCATGCCAAATTGATACAGGCAATATGGTAGGCAATTATTAACCGACTTCAAATAAAAAACAAGGAGGTTCTCAATTCAGTTGTATTTTTTTAAATGTTAGCGATCGCATAACTTTTTTCAAATTATCATCAAAATCGGTTCAGCAGTTTGGTCATAAAGTCGGTTAAACTTATTATTATTTAGTTAGAGCAAAGAATAAGGCCAACTCTAAATAAATCTACGAGCACAAAACTTTTTTTTTCGAATGGAAAAAAGCTGGTGATCGCCTGACGATTCTTACAGCCCTACCGGACAATGATTGAGGGTCATCATCATCATCATCATTTCAAGATTCAACAAGATTTTCCAGATAAGGCCCCTATTCTACATTATGTAAAGAGAGCAAATATTTAAATTCAACATTTATATTTGTTATGTTTTATAATTATAAACATTTCTAGAACACGGAAATTATTAAATGAGATTTAAACTGACGAAGGTTAGGTAAATACTGTTTATCCATTCAACATTAACCTTAGATGAAGGGCAAAATATTTTATGGGTGTCTTTGACATTGGAGTCTCTTGATATATAATACTCTGGCATTTTCTTCATTTTGGAAATGTATGGTGGTTTGCTGGAGTATAATCAAGTGTTTTAATGTTTGTTAATGTTTTGTTGATAGCTTTTTTATACAACTAGCTGGTGGAACAAGCATATACCCCACCTGATGTTAAGTGGTAACCATCGCCTATAACAAATCATTGCCTCGTAAGTCACGCACGTCAGATACGTGCCCAGAATGCACTGCCCTGCGTCTATCAACTTGAGGCATACCTCACCTCCCCCCTTACCTATCCCTACCTCCTTACCTGTGAGGCTATTCAGCCTCACATGCCAGTGAATTTATCGGCATCTACACCCGTCAAACCGAAACACAGCAATGCTGCTTCACGGCAGAAATAGGCATGGAGGTAGTACTTCCACAGGCGATTCATTCTAGGAGCTCTACTTGTACTAAACTAATAGCTTGCGAAGGTGGCACCCTAATTCTAAGAAACATGATGTAGGCTTTAACTCCTTCACAAAGAACTCTACTACTATTAGACTAGCTTGCGAAGGTGGCACCCTAATTCTAGGAAACATGATGTAGGCTTTAACTATATTAATTGGGTATTACGTAGTTATTGGGAGGAATAATAGGCGTAAGCATCCAATCTTCAAAACTTTACAATAGCGTGATCAGGTTATGACCGTAAATGGATCCTGTAGGCCTACCAAGCTCTGCCTGGCTCAGTTCAATTCAGCAATATTATTTAAAATTCAAAGTCAAAATGTTCTGTATTCTGTTGCATTATAAGGATCACTTTAAAACGTCTTAAAGCTAGATGAGTCTAGGTGCCAGATCCACGCGACCAAGCCTAGAAGAACAGGCAACAATTTGCATCATATACCTACCAAGTTTTATTCGCTCATTAAAATTGTGGATGTTGGTTATATTGAGATGCGCACGTGGTCTGCATTGACGTGGCACATCATAGTGCATCGTAGGGCACGTTTCTGACTTGCGTGACCTACGAGGCAATGCTGTGTTATAGGCGATCGTAATTATTAATGGGAATAAGGAAGTAGAATTTCCAAAAGACGGAGAAATTAAATGAGACATTTCTGTACATTTATTGTCTCAAGTGCACCGAAGTTACTACAAGTCAGTACTAGTTTGGCCTTTATTCATCTTTGCCAGATAACAGCAGTGGTGAAACAATTCGGACGAAGTAACCCGTAGTTATCGCCCAGTGTGTACGTGGCCTTGCTTGCGTTTATCAGTAGTAAAAGCAATCATTGAATGCAGTGAACCACAGATGATGATTTAGTATGTGTATGCCAGTATGGGCTTATATATCATCTGTGGCTATATACAGTTAGCATTGTAGTAAATCTGTGGTAGAAGGATGCTGTCTGACTTTAGACTACAGATATCAAAAAGACACTTGACGACAATGTTGAAAGTATTTTTTATTATTACAATCATTGTTTACTTTACTTCAGACGGTTCATTTTAGAGACACACGCGAGTAATTTGGCATGAATCTAGTCTGAATTTATATATTATGTATGTATGCCTAGGTAAGTAGTTCTTATCGTAAAGTAAGAAGTACTTAGATAATAATCCACAAAAGCATTAGCTTAGCCTAGTTTATATACCCGTACCTACTCAATACTTCGACGCGATTGACTATCCAAACTCAATTAAGATCGCGTTAATGACATATTTCTCAACCGACCTTGCCACACGGCACAAATAATTCACTTTAAAAACGTTCTATTTACCTCACACTGTCGACAATGTATGCATGTATTCATCCAATGCTGTTCCAATGACAATAAACTTGGGGAAACCAGAAGTGAGCCGGCATTGTACACTGTTTTCGCCTTACGAAATGGCTATGCGTAGGCAGTGCGTAGCGATTTGGGTGCCGGGGAAATGACCACGATAAACGACCTACAAAATGCTTGCTTAAAAGTGGGTCGACCTCGGGCGACAATCGTACATTACTGCTATGTTTTGTTATACCTCAGCGCAATAAGAGTAACATTGTTTGATTCAATTGCTGAATATTTTTGGCTAAGATGTGCATTCTAGTGCTTTCTACAGTGCATCATGATCGTTTGATGATCCAATATTATCATGATATTTAATTTTATCTTTGAAATTTTTGCTTTTGTACTACGTACGGTCTCAGTAGGATCATACAAACAAATATTTGGCACCAAACCGTAGTTTGCTGTCTGTTCTTCTAGGCTTGGTCACATATGGAGCTGGCACCAAGATTTCAAAGTGATCCTTGTTATCTAAAAAAAAAAGATCCTTACCCATAAAATAATAATTAATAGTGCCAGAGAGGTGTCATTCCGTATTCCAATAAAAAAGTATGATTCAAAGCTCTATGATTTCTTAGACCTTAAAAGAGTCGGGAGAGCCAAAACAGCTTTGTTAGATAAACTTTAATGTTGCCATGGAAATTGCTAACTATCGCAAGATTATCGACAGATCAAATATTGAGTGTGACTGTGAAGCCGGGATCAATGAATGGTCTTTGAGCAAATTTAGTTAAATAATTTGACCTCTTTCTGAGAACTTCGATGACGTAGAGAGCGTTGCGAGTAGAAACCCAAAACATTTCCTGCAATTTTTGACTAATAATAGGCGGATTCTAACAATCCTGAATCATTGCATTGTAGATTTTCGTTCACGTGGATTTTGTTTTCTTGACGATTTTCCTCCAATATTTTCAGGTCCAACGGTTACACTCTGAAAATAAAAAAAACAGACATTTACTTTTAGTTTGCATCGACTGGCCTCTCAGCTTTGTTGGTAGTAGCCCTGCCTTATATTCTAAGTATGTATTTACGAAAAAAGTATGTAAGTATTATATCAGCTATATAGTTATCATAGTACAAGCTCTGCTTAGTTTGGGTCTAGATAGTGTTGAGTGGATTGTCTAAAATATTTATTGGAAGTAATAACAAAGCACTTGACGAATTTTAGTCAGATTTCGTACCGTTGATTTCTGACATAAAAACCTCTCGAAAATCCAAATACAATGCAACATAATTCGATTGTCGATTAACAACCGCAATCCCTTATAATTGTTTGAAAAACTACCCTTGGCCTTATCGCTAACGTTGCCCTTACCAAATTATTGTAATACCAACCTTATAGTTAACGACATAAGGTAGGTTGTTATGGTGGTTGGTAAAATTAGGGTCATGGTGCCTGTAGGGGAGAGGTATTCTGTGACAGAAGTTGTTCGATTAATTGTGTTCTCGCCCCTATTCAAAATCGTACCGGGGATTGTTTAACTAAATGATTTTATTCTGATATTGAAGCTATCACGCATGGTAAAGTTAATAGTCATGGCGGCCGCGGCGGTGGGCTTGCGACCTGTCACGTAGGTAATATAAAAATGCAAAAAAGGCATGAGAAAAAAAATGCCGCGGAATTTATTAATCAGTAGATATTTTTGTAATAGAATTGAGATTGAGATACTAGTTCAAATTATAACTCGACTGGCCTCTCAGATCGGTTGGTAGTAGCTCTTTTTATGGTCGTGGGTTCGAACCCCGCTGAGACTTTTTTTTGTGTGATGAACGCAGAGGTTTTTTCTCTGTCTGGGTGTTATATTGTATTCTCAGTATTTACAACAAAAAAAGTATTATAGTTAGCTATCTGGTTCCCATAGCTCTGCTTAATTTGGGGCTAGATGGTGTTGTGTGGATTGTCTATAATATTAATTATTATTTAACTCGTTCATTTTGTATAGAACGGCTAAATCATAATGATGCTAATACCTTACACGTGGAAACTATCAATTACATAACTCATCAACATTATTCTACTATTCTACATACAACACAATGGGTAGATTATAATGCGAGCATTATGATCATCATCTCTTGATATTGCAATATAAATGACTTTCATATTTTGTGAGCAAAACGCAAATGTTAGAAAACGCATAAACTTCATACATAATTATGCTTGTTCTATCGGCTAGTTGTGTAAAAAATCCCATTCCTAATAATCAAGTTCAATTGTATAATATAATTGTAAATTTTTGAATTAAATTGTAAATGTAATGTAAATGTAAAAATATATCTAAATATATAAAACTCTTACGTTACTGACTGATTGACTGACAATCAACGCACAGCCTGAACTAATGGTCCTAGGAGTATGAAATTTGGAGAGTAGATTTCTGGTGTAGTGTGGGGGTGCACTAAGAACGGGTTTCCCGAAACTCAACCCCTAAAGGTGTGCAGCGGGGGTTGAAGTTTGTATGGCAAAAGATTAACGCGAACAAAGTCGCACGGGATTTCACTAGTATTTCCATAAAGGTGCAACGCGCCTTCCTGCTTTACCTTGCGCTATGTTGCAGGAAGTAACGCCTATTCCAAACATTAAAATAATTAATATCATTAATATACTTATTAATATTAAATATTAATAATCAAGTTGATAACCTTGTTGAAATATCAATAATTAATATTAAACAATAGGATTTACAGAACTTCCAAAAAGGGGTTAGCATGCTTCAAAATAATGAAGATTGTTGATGGTTTTTTTTTTAATTGTCACAGAGATGTTACTTCGTAATGATACTCTGTAGTGAAATTGTGTGGTATTGTACTTTAGTAGGCAAGTAGTAGGTCAAATGGCGAATTTTAATAAAATGACAGTTCATGTTTACCTTCTAGTTGGCTGCGACATAATATACCACCCAGGATATCACAAACTTATAGGGATGTAGCCAAACAAGGTTAGGAAGATTTGCGTGAAGTTATTTCGGGCTATTTTGCATCAAAGAGTTTGAACCAACCCTTGACGGGACAGGATATTGCTTTATCTACCTTAGTGTTGAAACCTCCGCCATTTTATCTATGGTTTTAGGTTGCGGTTATTGTTTTTTTTTATATTGAATTTTTTTTTTAATGCTTTTTCAAAATAGCTATTGGCCATTTTATAGTCACCCCCTGCCGGGAAAAGTCCACTGCTGGACATACACACTGCTGGCCTCCCCTTATACATTTTTAGGAAGAGCGGTTCCGAGCCTTTTGCATCGCCACCGACTTCCCTATTTTATAAAAATCTATACTTACGCTGTTTATATTTATTGTTAGTAGGTAACTCTTTAAATTTGCATTTTCTAACAAATTATGGATAATATGATCTGAAATAAATTGATTGAATTGAATTAAATATCGCAAGGTCTAAGTTCGCGGCAGTGCGTTAAAAGAGCGTGTTTATAAACACGCTCTTTTAACAACTTGAATAAAAAAAAACTTCTCGGCTGTATTTTCATAATTAAATGCGGCGTGATCCTGAAAATTTGATAGCCAGTTTTCCTAAAAGTCGTTTAAAATTACTCTTTGCTATACAAGCTCAATGCTGTAGAGGCCCTAAAAACTCCTTTTGTCAGAATAAATGCTTGTTCAAACTTAGCATTGTTGTATTTGTTAAGAAAGAACCCTTTTGTTAATACATGCCTAAAGAACTATGTTATTGCCAGGTAATTTTTATTTTTATTTTATAAAATGCATTATTCCACTTCATTTATCTAATTTAGTACAAATGTTTTTAGTTTTAACAGATCATGGGTAAGTACGTATTGTTACTCTTGCAGGATTTGATCCCGCACCCTTTGCATTTTAGGGTTAGAATGCACCAATTTTCAAAAAACGTCACATAAAAAAAACTTCTTTCTTCCGTCTTTTTTACTTTTCAATCAGTTGTCAAAAATAGCAATACAAACTTGTTAGGTTCAAACCTTCTTGGATTGTTGACAAAACATAATAATAATGAAATGTTTATGAAGTAAGTTACTGTGAAGTACCTACCTACTACCTACACAGCATTTTTACACAGCGCCATCTAGTCCTGAATCATGTAAAGCTTGGGACATTTAAGAACAAAAAATTGCCATAATACTTACCAACTTAACTTTTTTGTGAATACATACTTTACTTTTTATTCAGTGGGTAGGCTCGGTAGGCAGATACACTCTAAACGCTCAAACGAAGTTTCGTCCTTGGGAGTCAGACCTACAACCAGCAGCAGCGCAGAAGGCAGAAATAAATAGTTTTATAATGTAAATAGATCAATCAAACAACAGCAGTTACTTAATTTTTAAATAACGTGTCTCCTCGCTTGCTTATCGCCGTGATAAGAAACCGGCAACCACCTACAAACCGGTCGCATCGCGAGTCTGTGCCCTTGGGTGAATAGTTGGTATTGTCACTAATAGACATGATTATTACCAACGTTATTAAATAAAACGGAACTAGGAATTTACGGATGCAGTGCAGTAGAAAATTATGAACGTTGTACCTTACCTAAATAATAATAGAGAAAGTAGAGGGTTGAGGAATGTTGTTACAAAAACGCAGTCAAAATGAACCATCTTCTTCTCAATTATTGCCCATAGACTTTATAAACTCTTAACTTGGGTTCATAACCTCATTGCAATAAACAAAGCGAAAAGTTTGTAGGTTTTGTTTATTTCCACAGTAAAAGCAAATTCTATAAAAATCAATGACTGATTGGAATACCAATGAATTTAAAATTCGAAGCTAAAATTTTTGTGAACTATAAGATCCTATTACATTCGAAAAATAAAATAAACAAAATTGGATTTTGAATTTGGAGCGCAGAAAGGCGGGTTATTCTGCGCACATCGCGCAGTCATTAAACCCGGTCGGTGTCCGGTGCCGGTGGTCAGGCAGGCATTCTGTAGATGCGCTAACGGTTCGCGGCACGCGGGCTCCTGCCAAGCGATTCACGCATGGCCTAGCAGTACTAAACTTCTAATTTTCCATTGCGTATGTAAACGGGATTTTGTGTAGACTTTACACAAATAACACATTTATCTCAGTCAGGCTGTAATGTTTTTTAATTTATTTTTTATTTAAATACCAGTAATTACGCGATTAATAATTAATTGCTTCAAGTTACGAATTTTGATGCCGTCTTAAATTATTTTTTGTAAAAATTTGAATCTTAATCCTAAAAACATAACGTAAGATTAGTTTACTTATAAAATATCAATAAGTAAAGTGAAAGTCACTTTGTTTAACACTTTTTGTTCGGTTACATACTGGTCTAACAAAGAATGTAGAAAACAGTTTGTAACCTATCTATTCAATTTAGCTATTGCCTGCGGCCTGCGTAAAATAACGGTTTTTTATTTTGAAACAGCCCTATTCCATATGCGTTCTACTGCAACTGACCTAGGTTAGGTACTAAGTATTAAGTGCATGAAATAATTCTAGAAGGTAAATTATTATAAGGAATCAATTAATAATTCCTACTCTCCTAAAATATCACTTTGTAACGCATAAGTAAACCTACTACTTGCGATTCGATTATTACTCCCACACTTGTGAATCCTTCGAACCAAATGAACTCTACTTCATATCATACGTGTGTAGATGTAGATTCTGTCGCAAAACTTGAGCAGCTTGCCTTGAAACACGTTTTAAGTGAAATCAACGCCTATACGGTTATCGCTCTTGACGAAAACCGAACAATTTAAGCACTTGATTATTGTAAGATAACAGCTGATAACCGCCGAAATTTTCTCATGAAACTGGTGGTATTCTATTTGTCGAGATATCAATTTACAATTTGCGGAACATCGAAAGTCTTGGGACCTCACAAATTGCTGTCGAGTTTTATCGTCATTTTTTATCGCTGTTTCCATGGCTTTGAAGAAAGTGCTCGGATTTTCAATCATTCCAGCACATTTATTCTTTGCAAGTTAACCATGATACTTTAAATTGTTCTTAGTGATTATGTCCTGCAAATTTTTGCTACGCCAGCATTTTGTTATTTGACATTTAAATTAGTTCTAAAAACAGCATTTTTGTAAGAATACATGCATTCAGTTTACTTGTAAATGTTGTGAATGTATCGATTTTGAAAGAATATTAAATCAAATATTCTTGTTAAAAATGTAATAAATATCAAAATGTGAAGTAAATGCGAGTTCTAAAAGGTTACTGGGCTAACATGTGGTGCACCCAACAAGATTACAGCAGCGATGCGAATGTACCCACGCCTGCCAGCTGTCAGGTGTGAAAATATTATTATCCTATCATATTGAACGTAGCTCAGAATAAGGCTTCAAGTGTGGGATTTTATTTTGAACTCAAATGTGGAACATCGACAATTTTCAGCCGACTACCATTACTACCAACAAAGTGATTGGGTCAACCAAACAACAAACATGTATTTTTCTTTTTTTCTTTTTGAATGGGCTAATGTTTGTGGTCCCATAATGACGATTGAATGAAGGATAATAATCCAAAATGGCCAAATGTTGAAATTTAAGGATTCAAAAATGGAATAATAAACTTTCGGTACAGTTCTATGGCAACATAATTGTTTTAAAGTCATAATAAATTTAGGTATCTACATAATTAAAGACGATTTAATGTTCCTGTAGTTATTTATGTTTTGTGTAGGCAAATTGATATTCACTAACGGTATGGCTACGGGATTCTAGAACGCATCGTATTTTGTGTTGCAAAATAATTGAATTTGAGAATAAACCATTTAAAAGCCACAGACAGTATTTAAAAACAATTAAATACCGTTCGCCAAATTTGCTATTTTCATTAAATCTAAAGATTATTTAAATTACTTTACAAAAATATACCGGTCTAAATTATATCTACTAACCATAAAAAATAAAAAAAATAAAAAAACTAGAAATAAACTCCAAATAAAAAAAATGGGATGAATATTCAAATATTACCTGCGGGAATTCTTTTAAGTTTCATCAAAATAAAGGTAAAATAAATGTTACACCTAAATACAACGCTGAAAATTAAATGAAGGCCTGCGCACACCTAGGTCGCTGGCGATGGCGATCAGTGAAACGCTGTCTTTGACAGCGATATTTGACAGCGTTTCATTGATCGCCATCGCCAGCGACCTAGGTGTGTGCAGGCCTTGACAGCGTGGATCAATGACTCTGGCAGGATTAATTAGTGTCATCGACACTTTAATGCTTTCGTAACTATAAAATTAAATGTTGTTCATCAATGATAAGGAAAGTGTACGACTTGCTATTAGCATACTGTTATAGTAATCGTCAAGTGATGTATTTTATATCAACATTATTATAGGTATAGGTTAGGCGAGGGTTGGCTGCGTTCGTTCTTTATCGTTTTTATAGGGGCTGCCACAGAATAGATTACAGCTTCTATGTGTTTTTTGTCGTCCCCACAAGACAACGTGATGTGAGGAGACATAGGGAGCGTTAAGTGTGTTCTTTTACATCATATTGACGGTAAACCTCTGGCTTAACTAGGCGAAATTGAGTTCGGATTTTTGGTGAAAATGGAACGTGTTTTAGCTATTATGATAAGAAAAGATATACGTTGGATATTTCCCTAAATACTCCATATAATAACATTAGCATTTATTGATAATGTAGTATAAAAATATGTCAAAAATATTAAGTACCTAACGATAAAAAAAAGAGACATGGCAAACTTTATACTATGTTTAAATTAAACATTACAAAGAACTGTTGCAGCTGAATAATACTTAAACCATCTTTAAATTCGCAATTCCGATCCAGAATCGTCTGTAATTCATGTAAAAACATGACGAAGAAAACAATGGAGACACAGAAGGCAGACGAGATATACCCACGCTTCAACGCACCGCATGGCATTGGTAGAGAAAGCGTACCTACGTCTATGGTATAAGTAGGTAGGGATGCTTCAGTCACAGAACATATTAATACTGCACATAGAACGGACACTGTGACCTCCCCACCATCGGGGCTTCCACACCTCACCCCGTTTCAAATCATCTCATTAATCTGATTTTAGTACAAAATACACCACACGCATACACACGTGCGTGTTAAAAACGACATTTGTGTAGTGTCCGTGTAAGAATAGCACACAGAAACGCGTCTAAAATATGACATTGTCTGTATGTGTGAGAATAAGTAGTTAGAACGCGGCTTTTGTATGGGATTTGGTCGAGTGTCCGGAGTGTGCTTCTGTTTTTTTAGTATACTATGATTGAGTTAGAATACCAACACTTTGTATTTTTCATTGATCTCTTCAAATTCAATCTGTTCTAAATATGAAAAAAGTAAAATTAAGAACTAATCCAGGGAATCGAATTATGAATCCTTAAAAGTGAAGTCAGCAGACAGACATCTGCATTATTTTTTTTGTTACAATGGGAAGATTAAAATAAATGGATAAATGTATTATCTTTGTTAATGAATTATACGACCTCAGAGGCAATTTTAATTCCAATAACTACTCATAGAATACAGGAAACGTGACACAACCAACGACATTTTATACAGGGTTATTCATTATTAACTGCAAATACTCAGGAATTAGGTTCAACAAATAGAATAAAAAATATTTATGAAATATTTTTTTTTAAATTTGATCAAAAAATTTTTCAAGTTTTTGTATCAATATTTTATTTTTATTAATTTCTTTACGGCTATTGCATAATGATTGCCACGGAGAACAGGACGATGACCCACCCAGACGGTGACTGAACGCAGAGTGTCACTCACGGCGCGCGGGCGCGGATCAAAGGTCAAAATAGGTCAGGCGCCAATGATTTCTTTATCGATTTTCTCGGGATTTTCATAACAAAACTTAAAAAAAAACATTTCATAAATATTTTTTATTTTATTTGTTGAACCTAATTCCTGAGTATTTGCAGCTAATAATGAATAACCCTGTATTGTACCTTATTTTTATTTATTTATCTTATAAATAGTTTTTTTTTCTATTTTTGTGTAAAAACCTTGATGCGGTTTACAGAATACATCTACTCACCAAGTTTCATTAGTCTAGCTCTTATGGTTTTGGAGAAAAATGGCTGTGACACGGCCGGACAGACAGACAGACAGACAGACAGACAGACATGACGAATCTATAAGGGTTCCGTTTTTGCCATTTGGCTACGGAACCCTAAAAATACATAATATATAAATAGCATTATAGAAAACACTAAGGTTTGTAGGGATAACTACTAAAGAGTCAAGTCGATAGCTTTTATATAGAAAGTACAGAATATTTCCAATAAACTGAAACTAGATGAGTGAGTGATAGCTTTCTATATTAGTACGAAAAGTGATATTTTAATTTAGACCTAATATTTTTTGAATTGATGCTGTTAATTAAGTCAGAGGGAAATCTATTTAAAAGACGAGGAACCAGGTAAACGTATGTGCTGGGAATGTCTATCTCTATATTGCAAAGTAGGTACAGTTAAATAGTGGCAGTAGGATTTCAGCGCTGATTTTTACACATTTTTTAGTGCAACAAATAATACATACCTTTTTAAAAGTGAATGTTTAAAATTGTCATGATGGAAAGTTAAACAAAGGCTCCTTGCGTAAACGCTCGTCGCTTACTGAGTATGTACCTAAACTACCTACCAGACGAGACAGGTATCAAAACTCCTATCTACCGAGGCTTTTACAGCGCATTACAGCATACCCCATAAACCACGCAAAGCGTCGAGTGGGGCACGTTTTATAACGAATTTGTTTATATAAATTCGACCTTATTGCAGAGCGAAATGTGAATTTAGAAAATAATGTTGAACTTTCTGGCTAATGGATATGATTTCTGTCGTGACTAATGCGGAATAGGTAGAATACATTGTTTGAGTTTAATATTTTAACTAGTTTTGAGTTTATAGAGCACCTAAATAAATTTTATTTAAACACTGTAAACCTTTGCTTTAAACGTAAAAAAGTTGTTAAGGAATCAGAATTTCATTAATGAATCCGTGGAATTGGTAGGTACCTAATCATAAAAAATAAGGGTAGGAAATTACATTCAAAATTTTTGGCTCAACTGAACTTTTTACCTGGAAAACTTCTGGAGAAAAGCTATCCAAAATTATATGTATGTTAAACCAATTTGTGACCTGAATAAAGGAGTTTTTTTGCAAGTGACGAATCTTACCGGCTTTTTTATTATGTATTACATCGTATTTTATTGTATAAACGATTAAAAATACATTTTGTACTACTTATATCATAAAACAATCAGTCCCAGTGTTCAGAAGCAATATTCTCCTTATACAACCTTGTGAGTTCGTAAGTACATACAAACTCACACTTGAAATGACGAACGTAACGCACATAGAATAATTTATTTTATTAATAACCTAGTTTATAATCTAATGGATTCAGTCTGTGTTCTCTGTTTACTGTGCGACCCATCAATTGATCTAAAGATAGAATTATAACACCTAGGTAACATTATTATACAGCTTTTCTTAATCTATTTTGCGTTAGCGGCCTATTACTCCGGGATTTGGTCGTGTAATAGGTTTATGTAATAGGTAATGCCCTTTCTGTTATATTATACGGACAACATTCATTTCTGGGAATTAAAGTAAATCATAAAAATTGTAAGTGTATAAACTACCAATAAAAAGTTCATAAATACAAAGCTAGCTTTTAAACTCCGTGTAGATTTACAAAACTAGTACTTACTGCTTTGTTGTAGGTACTATAATGTAGAATGCGTTTGGCACGGTGCCATCTCTCATGGCAATATCGTTTAAATTAACATGCCCATTTGTGCTAAAAGTGTGAAAAATAAACTTATTAGTAAACGTAATGGTTTTGTTCAAACTGACACATTCGAAATTTAAATTGAATCTACGGTATTATCGTTCTATTTAGAAAATCAACAGGGGTATGTCAAATGTTCCTACTTGTAGTATGGGTTGGGATTTGTACAATATTTTGAGTTCTCCATCTAGGTCACATCTCCAGCCAAGTCTAAGCTACGGAGGGCATAGTCTAGACGGAGGCCTAAGGGAGGCCTGAAAAGTCCATGAGCAATTCAACCTATAGTTGGCCACAAGCTCATACGAACTAACTCAGCTGACACTCTAGACACCGAGACATAACTGTTTCTTAATTGAAAAAGCAACAGAATGTCCCACTTCGGTCACCCATCGATTTTAAAAATAGAAGCCCAGTGCGTTTTCGATATAACAACATGGCATGCGATGAGTCCGTCCTGTCTATCCTTTCCAATCTTATCTGTATTAGCATATGGTTGAATATTGTGTATTTAGCTCACAAGTTATAACATTCGTGAGCGCACGCTGAATGGAATTCGTACGATATGCTGCTCTCCTACGTCGAAACTCGAGTTCAAACAAATAGAACGGTCGATTTACGCTTTGAATGCTATTAAGAATCGGATTTGACTCGAGTTGGTAAATCGATTTTTGAGCGAACCTTTACCTGTTTAATTTTTATAAGTAATTTCTAGTTCTTGGTTTTGAAGCTAGGGAATTAATCAAAGAGATGTCGGTAGGTATGCTTGTTGAATAATTAAACCGAGATAAAACGGTCTCGTGATAACTTTGTATTGTTTGGTAGCGTTCGACACTTGATATTGAATGTTTATACTACTTATGTAACAAGCGATAATACTATGATAACGGCTTATTGTTACTTTCCAATAATAAATATTAAATTATTTACACAGGGGAATAATATCACCCAACAAAATAAAAGCGGGGTTACTATTAAACTTACCCAGAGTAGTCACACATCTCTGATTGTAGAGGATGTTTAAAGAGGTACTCAGGGGCACATCTCATTCATTTAGTTTATGTAAGTTTAAATTCATTTAGTTTAAGTAGGTCTAGAAGTTTGAAAGCTATCGGGATTGAAGTTTCAAAGTGATCGGAATTTACACTTTACTATAGACTTCATTAGTATTTTTAATGATTAAATACATGTTTTAATAAATAATTAACTCCGAAGAAAACATCTGTTAATCTATTGTAGGTACCAAAATAAAAGAAGAATGTTATAATGTCTTTAGCCTTGCTTGTTTAGCTATTATTTATAAAATATGAATAAATGGTCGATGTCTGAAAGTCAACGTTGTTTAATAGGTTATGGGCCCAGCATGCTTCCACTACGCTGATCATACCTACCTGATGATACTTAGTTACATTTATATCCAAAACATAGCTTTTTGTATGCGTAGCTTTCATAAGGTTGAGTCTACATGATATTAAAATTCTAAAAGGTTAAAAAGGCAAGGACCTTTGACATTTCTCATTTACATGATAAAGAAGGCGGTCCTCGGTGTAACACCTTAAGTTTTGGCAATAACCTGGCTTAATGAATACTATATTGTACCTACTTAATACATAATCTTATCTACTTACTAACTAGGTTTATACATATTAGCATGTAAAACACTACTTACTAACGAAAACTTAGGGGACCATGCGGTCAATTGATTACGAGGGCAAAATATAAATTAGTCAATTTTGAGAAAGATTTGCTTTTTAATCAAATAAAAGCATTATAATTGAGAATGGAAGAGGATAACATATTAGGCTGACCCCACATAAAGTGAGTTATGGGCCGGAAGAAGAAGAAAGTTATTATAATTACAAAATTTACTTTGAAGTGAGTTTTTTGTCAAATAAACATGCATTGTGTAAATTGAACAGAATGATTGATTTAAAAAAATCCGAAAAATCAATACAAAACCAAGGTAGAGAATTAAATAACAGTATTGTTTTACAAAATTGTCGCATTAGCGTAAAAGTTGTAATATTACAGCAATGAAAGCAGTTATCAAGTGCTTTCGTACCGTTGTTGGTAGCTACCAGTAATCCATCATCTGTGACGGTTGCGACCCGAAGCCACAGTGCATTTCATAGTCAGTACAGAAACACCACAGACTGAGGCACAGTTACTAGAAACTCCCACAGATTGTGTGTGTTGTCGCGATTCTTTATTTACGAAGTCGAGCAAAACTTTACATTGTTGGCAAAGTTGGTGGTGTTGAATTGTATGACAATATTACCTGGTGAAGACGATATTTTGAGAAACAAACTTCTGAATGAATTTTGAATGTGACGACGATATGGTTCATTTTCTGCAATATTAATGAACAAGCTATCGAAAGGATAGGTTCAAGTAACTTTTTTTTTTAGTTTTAAGGCGATATTTATTTGCGCTGGCTTGCACTGGCCACAACCAGCTATTCAAATTGGTAATAAAAATGCAATAATGTGTTGCTTTGCAATGGTAATTTTAAAATGAAAGCTTTAAACATAAGTTTCATTACAAAACATTTTTTAAGTTTTTCTTCTCATAACTTGACAAGGTACTAGTTTTCATTTCAGAACTCTTGATATCTTGTCCGATCATTTCCACTTTTGATGCAGACTGTACAACCAAGGCGTACCACACTGCATCAGAAGCGCTGCGGATGTCAATCAACGGTGACCACTTACCGACAAGTGGGGCGTCCCGCCCGCGCTTTCCCTAAATGACTCCCTATGTATTTTCATGCTGTTACTGTTTCAATAATACGGTTTTGTCTATCTAATCTACGGTTTTGTCGCTTAAGTCGTGTTCTACATTATAATGTTTATAATTTATTAAATAGGCCTATATAATATGGACAACGATGGTACTAGATTTTAGAGAATAAACCAATGCTTTGCGTATAATACAAAACACGCGTAAAAGTAAATTAATAGATTAATTTTGTCTATGTCATGAATATAATTTTTTACAAGACTTTTTGGTTATTTTAGTCAAAGTTTCATAAATAAGTAAAGCATGGTTTTAAGATATTTTTTAAAAATAGCTTAATCAAAGGTACTTACTACTTACTTATTGCCAGTACCAGTAATCTATCTACCAAAATGAAAGAAATTGTAGTCCCAACTAGTACTTGGCGAACTATAAACTCGATCGAAAATCGATGATCAAAAGTTAGCAACACTACTATTATTAGTCCTCTTCTTATCCTTTCACTGGTTCTTTCAAGCCACTGTGGTGGCAGGATTTTAAGTGTGCCCTTTCCGTGCACTTTATACAAACACCGTTTGAGAGTACTGGCATAGTCCACAATCCACATACATTTTATAGGTAGGTATTAAAGTACTTACCAGTGACACCAGTTTTGTCTTATCATTTAGTCGCAAATGTCAGAATTGGCCGATGTCAACAGCTTGGAAGCTTATTTGACTGGTTTCGAAGTTACGGAATCGATTGACGATAATATGCCTAAAGGTACTGGGATATTAATATTTTTTTCGTAGTAAATGGAGATTCCAAATCCAGACTTCTTCTACTTATCGTGTCACTGATTCTTTTTCGAACCAAGTGTGGTGAAAGGATTTTTAAGTGCGCCTCAAACAGGCACTTGACACCATATTTTCGAACTTTGTAGGTTCTACGATTTCCTCACGATGTTTTCCTTCATAGTTTTGTGCAGAAACACTCATTGGTACACGACTGCATTTGAACATTTTGAACCCACGACCTTTAGGATCGGAAGGCGGGGCCGCTACCACTAGGCCACCAGCGCTCTTGCAACCAGACCCAGTCTGAAATTATTTATTCAAAATAAACATTTAATATATGACTTTCATTATACCCACAACATAATTATTATATATTATGTACATATACATATAAATAAAAATAAATAAAAAAAATAAAAAACACAGGTTCTCCTAGGGTGGGAGTTAGCGTACAATACGCATTTAATTCTGTGCAACTTATCATTTTTAGTATTTACGTACCTGTTTGTTAAATGTAGTAAGTAACACTTTTGAAACATTGATGTATTGTTACCAAATAAATAAATCTTTATCTTTATCTAAATTATCCTTGTGGATCGTCTCTAGGAGGTAGTCAGAGCTCCTGAGGCACCCAGGTAACTGTATCACAGTTCGATTTACAGCAGTGCCGGATTAGCCACGAAGCAAGAGTAGCAAATGCTACGGGCCCCGCGAGTTTGGGGGCCCCGCGCCTAAATAAATGACCGTATTAAAAAATATTAATTTAGATAGCAACGTAAAATATCTTTGATATTTGAACTTCCATTTGAAAATCTAAAACTTGATGTTTACCTTATTACCTTTGGCACAACGTAAAAAACTTTTAAACCACTGTAGATGTGAGGCATTTTTGAATAAAGTGATTTTGACATTGCTTCGGAAACTGTTTTCGTGCGTGACGTAGCGCTGTGTGCAAATAAATAAATAATAAATAAATATTGTGGACAATTCACACAACACTACCCAGCCCCAAACTAAGCAGAGCTTGTAATATGGGAACCAGATAGCTGATATAATACTTGAATACATTTTTTTTTGTAAATACATACTTAGAATACAATACAACACCCAGACAGAGAACAAACATTTATGTTTACCGCACAAATATTTGTTCTCGGTGGGGATCGAACCCACGACCTACGGCGCAGAAGGCAGAGCTACTACCAACTGAGCTAGAGGCCAGTCACGTGTGTATTAGTGTTTTATTGAGAATTTACAGCAAACCAAGGGCCCCTTGACAGAATTTGCTACAGGCCCCGCGCTGGCTTAATGCGGCACTGATTTACAGGTGCATTCCACTTTGCGGATTCCGCATGCCGTATTGATGTAATCGCGATGTTACGTTCGAAAAAACTCGCTAGAGCGGGGAAAGTGACGCTCTTGTGCTAACTTCGCTTTTGGCCAGATGCTGCCATTCTATCATCTATTCAAGGGAACTAGATTTGTGACGTCATTTCTACGGGTTATTTTTCCAGTTTTCGAAAATATGAGATTAATTCGCATGCAGGTAACACGATCGTTTGGTTAAATTAAGCGTAGAAAATAATTATTGTTGATACATTTCTATCTAAATAATAGTTATACCCGCCCGAATGGCCCGAATTCCGTAACAGTGCTGTCTGAGTGAGATTTTTGTAATTGTTCAATTGAGAACTGTCAAAAAATCTATGCTTGAGGCTCGACTCAGGCTCAAGCACTGTTTCTGAATACGGCCTTAGTGGTTAAAAGCTAGCTAAACTATCTCTAAAAACCACCAAAGAAATTTCCAGAACTGTCGATTTTTTGAGCCAAATACTGCCGCAATACTCGATCAGTTGGCTACAGTGGGAAAGTGACGCTCCGCGCTTCAAGACCGTGAAAGGTACTCGATCACCAGTTTGTTGAGACCCCTGCTAGCCCTCCCGCGGCTCCGGGTAGCGCGGTACTGACAAGACTAATTTGTCAGAGTTCTTTGTTTGCTGGCCGTGTATACTTACGACACCGTTCGGAATTCGAACTACTTTCGCATAATCTGTCTGAGTGGAATATGGCGCCCTATTTAGTACAGTATTATTACAGTAATTTAAAAACTGGAACTAATCTCGATTAGACTAACAGTTAACACCTGTTTCACCCACTTTTTGCACAAACTTTACCATGTTTTGGAAAAAAAACGCCAAGTTAGGTACATAATGTTTGCTATAATGCTGTTTTTAACCAAGTAATATGTAAAAAAGGTTCTCAATTCGGATGATTTTTTTTACAATGTTTGTTATCGCATAACTTCGTCATTTATGAGCCATTTGACAAAAACTACTGATCAAAAAAAAAGTTAATACTTCCAGATTGGTACCATAGAAATTTCATCAAAATCGGTTTAGCAGTTATTTTACTTGTATTTAATGTTGTTATAACCTCTATTTTATCACAAAAGCTCCGTGTAATAATATTATGGTTCTGTGTGGACAGATAACAAAACGACCCTGTAAGGGTTCTGCTTTTTTCTGCGATAAGAACATTAGGAACTCTTTTTTTCAACATTTTCAGTTGTTTACTACATTTACTAATAAAGTAGCCAATGACATTCAGTAACGTTAAAATAATTTAAACTTTGAATAAACCAAAGTCTCAAAGGGTAAAATACTGTTTGGCGTAATATTAAAAGCTCTAGTTTCCCGATCTCCCCCAGCAAACAGTTTCCGAGCTCTGTTTGAGCGTGAACTGTGATTATGTTTCACCTAGTTAACCTACTTCATTATTATCTAGGAAACGATGATTATTTGTAGTTTATATATTCAAGACTTTGATTGTTTAAGTCACTCATTGAAAAAAAGAACATCGATTCAAAACGACTCGCATCATGCGTTTAAAAATAGAACCAATTCACTGTTCGGGCGCTATTTTTTAATTATAGTCTACGTGTCGATGGTAGTTACCAAATATTTTATTGTTAATCAATGAGGTTACGTACCCGAGTTTATAAGTCTATGATTTAATACCTCAGAACCAATCAGAAATACCAATTCAAAACTATATCAAAAGATCTAAGGAGTTTGTTTAGAGTAATGACTTTAACGTGTTGTACAGTTCACCCCTAAAGTGTTTCTATGTGAATTAATACCAGCCCCGTCCCATTTTCAATTGAATCCGTTATTCCATGAAATAAACGCACCTGCCCCTCTGTAGGTCCACCACATCTAAACACTCCTCAGATTCCCAACCAAACTGATTCGTGGATGTCACCCGGGTACGATGCGACTAGTCGACCACTTGGTCTGAATACCGCACACGGACAAAGGAAACAGATTCACAATCTTCCAACTGATCCGTGAACTAGTCGTGCGACTGGTTGTGAGTTTGCGCAGTTGCGTCACGGATCGCTCGACTCGTCCAGTATTTCGAACCTACCTACTTTAATTTACGGCGTTGAAGAGAAGATAATAGGCGCTGTTAAGTTTGTTAAAAAGCCGCCTTTTTGACAGTGACATTATTTTTCCGTGACTCGCATCTATCAGTCGTGTTTTCGATGTATCCATCTGGGAAGTGATGATAATTTTATTCTTCTCAATAAAAAAGCTGTCGCTCTAGTTTTGATCTTCTACGCAAAAACAACGGAAGATACAAATAATATACACATTCGTGGGTCGTGATTAATATTCATGCGCGTATAATGGCGGCTAATTAGAATCAAAAGAGGCCAGTTAGCGAGTAAAAAGCGTGGTTAGCACGATATCACACGCATCGAACGAACACGTTTAAGGGCATACTTACTGTGAGCCATGCCATACCGCTACCTCGCCTCGCCTCGCTCATTACAACAAAATAGGGCGATGTCACTGTCAAAACGCTTTTTAACCGACTTCCAATCAAAAAGGAAGGGGGTCTCAATTCGTTTGTATTTTTTTTTTTATGTTTGTTACCGCATAACTTCGTCATTTATGAGTTGATTTGAAAAAATATTTTTTTTATCTGAAAGGTACTTCTTCGGTAAAATCGGTGTTGCCATTTTTTTTTATATAATTTTTTTAAAGTTTGTTACTGCATGCCTCCGTCATTTATGAACCGATTTAGAAAATTATTTTTTTATTTGGAAGGTTATTCTTACTTCCAGATTGTCCCAAACAAATTTCATTAAAATCAGTTTAGCCGTTTGGCAATGAAGTCGGTTTCACTAGTTTTTTAAACTTATAATTATTGTAACTTCAGTTCCTTATACCTAGAGTTCGAATACCGAACATGAACTTCTTTAGTGACTTTATGGATTACTAATCAACCATGACAATATTTGACAGTTGTTTATCTCAAATATTTGCTTGCAAAATTTGAGATCACTGTCAAATGTCTGGCCTCTCAGTTCAGTTGGTAGTAGCTCTGCCTTCGGCTCCTTTCCTCCTCATTTCTGTAAATAGTTCTCAATTATACGTTTTAGTTCTCAGATTATAAAAAGTAAAATCCGATTTCAATAGCAGCGTTGTTTTGAGGAAATACAGGTACCTACCATGTGAATTTACAAGTTAGTTAAAGGGCGGATGGCAGAATGCGTCAAAATTGCGGGTTACTCCACAATGCTATGCTTTTGGCCTGTTTAAAGCATGACTTTTTGTGTCAGAAAAAAAAAACAATACTGCTCTACCTGCTAAGCTTACTACGGTTGTAGGCAATAAATATTGCACATCGGCATTTTCGGCTTTGTAGAGCGCTATCTCGTTCTGACGCACGCTACGCTCTATGAAGCCGAAATTAGCCGATGTGGAATATTTCTTGCCTAAATATCTAGTACTGGGGGCTAATTCTCGGGCCGATCTCGATCATTTTGAAATTTTATTTTATTGCTTATTTTCGAAGGGGGAATGGATAATTTCTTTGAGTAATTCATAAACGACCTCTTCGTAAAAGCCTCGACAGCTACGATATACGGAAAACGTATAAAAAGTGCGGGGTTGTGAAAAGAAGCAATAAAATAAAATTTCAAAATGATCGAGATCGACCCGAGAATTAGCCCCCAGGACGGTTGTAGGCAATAATTATTGCACATTCGCTTTTCGGCTTTGTAGAGCGCTATCTCGTTCTGACGCACGCTACGCTCTATGAAGCCGAAATTAGCCGAATGTGCAATATTTGTTGCCTACTCTGCTACTGTGCTACTACTACCTACCTTTATGTAGAGCCATGATGAGGTCATAGCTCATAGATAACTACTAGGTATATTCGACAGTCCTCGTCCAGTTCGGGTCGGTTAGTGCACTGAACTCTGCCGAACTCTGTCTGGGTCTAGATCACTGTAGACTGTAGACATTCACGCAAATTCGTTGTTATTAGAACATTTTGTAAGACGCTGGCATGCACAGTTGCACACTGATGAGATACCAAATCGAATTTGACATTCCAAAAGTTTATATGGCCTTATGCCTTGCGATCAGAGAAACGCTGTCAAATATAGCAGCTATAATAATTATAAGTATTAGTCTTTTATAAGGATTCGTTTTTTGTCATTTCGGGAAGTCACATAGCTTTTTGATTTTAATTGTTTTTCTTGTGTTATTTTGAGTTCTGTTGGGTAATTTCGGTGTATTTTAAACAACATTACTTGAGGTCTTAGCTCAAAGTGTTGGCAGTTGGAATTAAAGTGTATTTAAGTGATATTCTGATTTGATCGAAAATGTTTCAGATGGATTTGGAATAAACGGCCATCTTTCTTCCAAAGACAATTAGGGTAGGGCCAACTCGACTTTGACTGACTCGACAGGACGGAAAAGTATTTAATCTATGTATTATATTATCATTCTCATTAAACTACTCGACACTGGCAAAGTTGATCCGAAAAGGACAGATGACATTCATTCATTAAGAAGAAGAAGAAGAAGAAGACTTCTTATATAAAAAATGACAAAAGATAAATAGTGGTTAAACAGGGTTAAACTATTGCCATCTCTTATCAATACAGACACACAAACAGTGACAGTGCTTCCAACAAAAATGCCCATATTATTATCGATTCCAAAAAAATAAATGCAAAGGTTTATCTATTTATTATGTTTTCATGACTAATGTATACATAATATAAACCACTTATCCAATCCAACTAAATTAACTTATTTTTTTTTTTTATATTTTTGATACAGATATATGACCTAGCTGAGACAAACATGAGGCTTATTTTTATTGAACAAATTAATAATTTTTCGATAACATTAAAAAAAATTGCAGGGAAGTATTATTATGCGTATTTAAATGTATTTCTTAGGTTATCTAGTCTCTGTTCGGAAGTTGAATTATAAGTATGTATAACGTAATACCTAGTCTTACTTCCGTTTATACCAAAAACCAGGATAAAACCTTGAGTTTTAGCTGCGTGGGTTTTATACCTCAGAAGCCGTTTCAAGTTAATATGGAAAAATTAAAAGTTTAATTCGCGTTCGCAAGGTGAACCCTAGAGAATATATTATAAGTAGACAGATTCTAATTAACTTCGTAAGCCACCACCAAGATATTAGATAGATCGATAGATTAACTCTTTATTGTACACAAGGAAATAAATACAGAAATTATTACAAAAATAATGAGTAGGTACAATGGGCGGTCTTATCGCTAAGAGCGATCTCTTCCAGGCAACCTCTATTCGATATTGATAGCAGGTGAATCAGTTATAGCCATGTTTAATTTCAATTGATAAGTCTTGCACTGATTTGGGTCAGTTGATCTCTAGATCGTTTTTTATAGCTCAGCTGAGTCTTGTATATTTTGTAAATTCTTGTATTAATTAAGTTTGTTTGCTTTAATAAAGAAGTCTTTGTTTGTTTTATGATAGATTTATTCTTCGTGTTACAAAGTTTATTTTCATTTTTGATTATTGGTACTGGTATATGGAGTAATTTTGATAATCACATCACTCTTAAAATAAAATTATTTTTTTATTATTTCCCAAAAGTTAGAGCCGAGCGGGATTTGAACCCACGACCTTGCCATTGGTACGGGGCTGCGCTGACCGCTGCGCCATCGGTTCCTAATCACACTCGGGTTCAAATCCCGCTCGGCTCTTCACTTTTAGGTCATTATAAATCTTTATGATTTCCTTAAATGTAGTAAACACTATTAAATCAATAAAAAAAATATTTCATCTTATTTCCTGATCATTATCAGCTGTGCCAAGATTCCAGCACCCAGGTGAATTCAATATTTCAATCAGTAGGATCCACTTTGAAACTTAAAAATCTGACCGTTCTAAAAATACATAGCTCTATGCTAAGACCATTTTTCATGATATAAGGCATGGAGGGGAAGCTTTGCGAACGCCTTTAGTTTTCAGGAGTGGTAAAAAATTCATAGAATAAGCATTCTGAGGTAATTTCTTGACCTTCTGCATATTGTTAGTAATATTTATCATAATCCTATTTACGAGTAGGTACAGACAGAAGTCACTGACATTTGGCAATAGCAGCCAAAGTGACATTGTATCTAAAAATATCCCTTTCGTTTCGATAACTCCCACCAGACAGCGTGTTCGACGTGTTTTTGACGTCACAAAGATAAACACACATTGGCTAAGAAAGAAAGAAAGAAACTTATTTATTTATGACGACACCTGAATATAACAAAACGACACACACACACACACACATAACACTCACCCACAACACCAGACACACACACTGCGCTACATAGTTTTTTATACAAGCAACATTATCAAACGCCAGAAAATTACTGGCACGTGAGTCTGAACATCTGTTTGCCTCAAGTTCATGGGGGCAGGGTAGTGCATCTTAGGGCATGTTCTTGACGTGCGTGACCTATGAGGCACGGCTTTATTATAGGCGATGGTTACCAATTAACATCAAGGATATGCTTGTGCCATCAGCAAGTTGTATAAAAAAAGAAATATAGCAATTCAAAACAAAACCCGTGTAATAAAATAGGTAGTGTTCAATATGTCACATGAGAACGACCATCAACTATACACTATCAGTGTGTTTTTTGCCAACAAGACTTTCTCTCCAATCTGCATTTTTGTCTCAGCGTTTTAACCTAAACGGCTTTTTGGCATAAAACACCAGACGTTGCACATTATTTATCGTAGATTTAAGTCGAAGTTGCTTTAATGTAATATCGACACGAAAGAAAAAGAAGAATTCTTGATAGAAAGGTTTGTATTGTTCTTTAACACCGTTTCCTTTAATCCTGCCAATATTTTAAATGCAGAAATACAACTTGAGGGTAGTTTTTAAACTGTCACCGCTTTTCTATGGTTGGTGTCAATTTGAATGCTTCAGTCAGCCCGCGACCACGGCTGTTGCAACATTGTCATCAAAGTTGATTAGTTTGAGATTGACATAATAGCTCCAACAAAAAATACTAAATAGTATAAGTTACCTAAGTAGTCATTTAAGTAAGAGCCAATAGCTTTTTTTGGAAAGATCCATCATGAGTTTCTTTCTTAGACGACTTTTGTGTATATCATTAATCTTACTAAAAACTCATTTACTCAGTTCGTTCTCTTCATCTTTCACGTTTTTTGGAAAGCAAAAATGGATCCATTAGGTATCCACCACAATCCAACCGATTGTTTTCTAACAAATAAGTTTTTCAAACGTATAACTTGTTTGAGCTCTGCAGAGATGAATGAACTATAGTGTTATGGGGCAAACTGTGCCCTAGACAAGTACCTTTCCTACCTAGCGTAGCGATAAACATACCTAAGCACTTATGAATTATACAATGACCTGCGACAATATTTTCTTGTCCTTATCCCATGTGGGATTGGCACTACAGGTTTTTGTTCTCCACTCCACTCTCCTCTATTGACTGGCCTCTAGCTCAGTTGGTAGTAGCTCTGCCTTCTGCGCCGTAGGTCGTGGGTTCGATCCCCACCGAGAACAAATATTTGTGTGGTGAACATAAATGTTTGTTCTCTCTATCTGGGTGTTATATTGTATTCTAAGTATGTATTTACAAAAAAAAAATGAATTCAAGTACCTATTATATCAGCTATCTGGTTCCCATATTACAAGCTCTGCTTAGTTTGGGGCTGGGTAGTGTGTGAATTTTCCACAATATTTATTTATTTATTTATTAGCCGTCATTGCAGCAGTCCTTTCTTACCCTTGTCATCCTTCATACAATACACCCGGCCAATTTCTCAATTTCTATTTCGTCAATTTCTTCGGCCTACCTCTACTTCTATTCCCATCCACAATCATATCTAGCACTCTTCTCGTTACAAGACATTCTTCCCTTCGCTTAGTATACTCTTAACTTTTTTATACAAATAATTGATAAACAAGCATAATGTTAAGTGGTTACTATCGCATATAACAAAGCAAATAAAAAATGGCGCGCGAATATAACCTCCAAATGCGATAACAATTACATGCAACGCCTTTTTTGATTCGTTTCCATGGTTACGTTTGGTCGCAAGACAAGCAAATGTTATAATGGCTCTGTTATACTTTTACAAGTTATTCATACTATTTGTCTGTGGTTTCTTCGATGGACACTTGTCTAGTAAGGTTGTAACGAATACCTTTTTTGGCGTTAATTTATTAGCTAACTAAAAAAACATAAGCATTGTTCTTATGACTGAGTAGAATATTAATTTATGTACGAAACAATGAACCTAAATAAAAGTTTATTGCACTAGGTAGGGCACTGTTCGATTAACTTGTCAACTACTTATCCACAAGTACAGATTCCATAAAATATAATAATATTTTGAATCTATAGTCTAGAATCTGGTATTTCAACAGTTAAAATAGGAGGTGAAAACGAAGTACTAAAATTAAAATTAGTAAACCTTTGTTTTTCATGCGTGAAAACTCCAAATATTCAATTCAGTTGAAGTTGAATGACCTCTAAAGGCCTGCGCACACCTAGTTAACTTGCGGTCAGTGAAACGCTGTCAAATTTGACAGCGTTTCACTGATCGCCGACGCCAGCGGCCTAGGTGTGCGCAGGCCTTTAGTGCTTGCATTTGAACTTTTAAAAAAGTTTGATAACTTGACATTGTGACAAGTGTCAAAAGGTATGCACAGATTAAAATATTCCTTTAGCTTTGATGCTTATTAATTGTCCTTATGTACGCTCGTGACGTTGAAACTAAAAAACATTTGAAAAAGGAAGGTCAAATACGTCATGGCATTGGTTGGGAATCAATGTATGAAAATGTTGATTTCTCATGTATGAACGTGGCATTTGTGGTACTCTTTTAAATTACGGAGTTCTGGGGTAACTAAAATAAAAAAGCAATCGTCTTTGATTAAAAAATGGTAACTTAACCCTCACTTATTTGAGGTTCTGGCTGCAGCCACCATTGGCATTATGCAAAAGCTATTTTAATAAAAAAAAAAATACAGCACACAAATTAAAAATAAACTAGTGTTGAATATTATTACTTATTATAATGATTTGAGATAAAGTTACTGGTTCATACTTTTGCTGTAATTTTCCTTGTTTAATAAAATTAAATGCTATTTTATTTTATAATAAGGTTATCTGTTACTTGTCAAGGTCACTGTTAACTTTGTGTAGTGGACAGGGAAAAGCGACGTTTTTGCCTTGCAAAGATTTCCTTGCAATTTATAAAGGAATTTATTATGAAGGAGTAGAAATAAATGTAATACGAGCGGCGCCGCTTGTCTGTCTGCCTCCCTTCTATTCAATAGGTTTTATTTGATGAAGCCGTTTTGATATAATACCTTGAATTGAAGTGAAGATACTAGTGTTACTGTTTCAGCAAGTACTATATTATGGTTACCTACCACAATTTAGTGTATACCTAGTTAAGATAGATATTATGTAGTTGAAAAATTAGTCCTAGATGTATCTATAGGTTTAACATGTTATTTTTAAAAAAGCTAAAATAAATTATTAAAAAAAGTAAGTAATTAGATGATTCTAAAAAATATGAGCAGGTGTCTACCGTGCCTGGGAATTGAAGCTGTGCTCTTGATACCGTATAATTGTGACCACTTTATATCAGGTGGCCTGTCAGTTAGGGTACCTATAAAAAAGACACTTGTAGAAAAAAAGTTAAAATAGATTCGTATTTTTTAATATAACTTATATTTTTTATCAAAACAAATTTTTATTGTTGTAGCGAAAATAAAAAATATACGAGTACTTAGATATTATAGACATATTATAAATTAACCTACGTCTTAGAAAATTTATGGAATTCTACTTAGAAAAGCATTTTTTTAATTAATTCATACCATAAAGACGAACGGACAATTTTAGCAACAGAACCGTTTATTAATAGTCTCATTGCATTCTCTCGTCGACTGATGACGTAACGCTGGCTGGCAATAGTAACTACGGTTAGCACTGTGCCATCAATGCGTAGGCCACGAATACGAGAGCCGATGTATTTTTGATGTCAGATGTTAATGTATCAAATTGAGTCAGTTTAGTAAAAATAAATCTTCATTTAATCATACTAAGATTTCATTTAACTATAATACTAGACATACGTCTCAAGCGACGAACAGTTTTCAATGAAAATCTGTCAAATATTCGTCGCTTGAGACGTGCTTAAATCTGAGTTGCGTTTCAGTATTCGGGGGTAAGCGCTACTTTTTAAGCTTCTTGTAGTCATACTTATAAACGCAATTTAAATTTAAACATTGCTTTATGGTAGGTATGTCACTGTTTTTTTATATATTTTGTTGGCTTGCGTTTGACCGCAATCTCACCAAAACATTCAGACTATTGTTTTTGTTTGACAAATAAGTTACTGACGCGGGAATCACACTATTTATACAAAAAAGTACAATAATACTTCCAATATGCACTATTGTTTCAGTAAAGCTACTCCAATAAAGCCTTCTCCATTCGCGTGATGGGTAAAAATCATGTGTATCGCTTTTGTCGTGTATGAGGCCGTTTTACGTCGTACAGTGCGTATTTTACGATGCTATTCAAATCAGAATAACGCATTACTCGAAGTACATTACCTGGCTTTATTCTCTTGGGATTTGATAACATAGAAAGCTGCCTACTTGCTTACTTTCACTTAGGTTTAGGTTACTTTACCGGAGGGTAGAATATTTTTGATGAATGTATGAATCGAAGGAAACTCATTATAGGGCCGGTGAGGAGTAGCGAGGAGTAATAGGTTAGCAGGTATGGATTGGGCAATTGGGCATGTCATGCGGAGGGATGAAAGTGATATAATAATATTATGAGAAGTGTAAGGTATGGATTTTGATGGTGGTTATAGAAGAAGAGTTAGACCAAAGAAAATATGGATGGACTGTGTCAAAGATGACATGAGCACGAAAGGAGTGAGCACTGAGATGACGAATAATGCGACCCCACATAATAATGTGGGATAAAGGCAGGATGATGATGATGATGATGAAGTACTTACTGGAGCTGTAAGATTTTGTCATTTTCTTTGTGAGATATAAAGCGACCTAACAAGATCACGATCAAAGGGTTCAATTTCACCATTTTCGGTCTTCGGATCCTTCAACGTAGATAATATGTCTTTTATACAGTGATTCTAGTGTCCACTTGGTACTGATAGAGTGAAATCTATCCTTTGAATACAGTTACTTCAATCAAAAGGAATTTTGTTTGCATAAAACCTCGTGAGCCTCAAGCATAGACTTTTGACACTTCTCAAGTTCTCAGTTCAAAATTGTCTCTGGTTAACCTTAAAATTCACCTATCTATTTTTTTAAATCAACTGTTGATAATCGGTTATTGTGTTTTTAATCCAAAGAGAAAGTTAAAGGTGACAATTGTGTAACCGTCTGAGGTTTCTGAGATTGTACAAATCACAGCAAAGATAGAAATGCCTGTCATCTAACATCTTGGAATACATAAATAAATGAATCAGTTCAACACATCACAATCAATGAATATGATTAAAAGCAAGTGTTTGTACGTACTGGGTTTTATCTATCACCGCCAACTAGGATCTATTCACCGTTGTCGTGGTAGATACCACTCGGTCTTCTGCTGTGAGTGAGGGAGTTTGGATGGACTTCCATCAAAGTGGGTGGCAAAAGTTTTGAAATCTAATGTCCATCCTTTTCTAACACGACGGGATTTTTCTATGTCTATCCTTTTCTATCTTCTTCTTCTCAGTCGCTTCACTCTTGTCAGAGCGGTCGTGGTCCTTTTCTATAACGTGAGGGTTTTTCTAAAAATTCTCGATTTTAATAAGAATAGAATGCTCCTAAACGTTCTAGAATGTTGTTTAACGTTTGGAATGATCTAGAATCATCCTAAATTTTGAAAATTCTACCTCAAAAGGGGTGCAGCGGGTGTTGAAGTATGTATGGAAGAAGCTTAACGCGACTGAAGTCGCGCGGGATTCCACTAGTATGACTATACAAGTTATCTTTATCAAAATAAACACCCGACCTTAGATGATCTACGCTACGTCCGACCAAGGTGAAGCCAAACCAAGGCACAAAAAAACGACTGCATGGATTTATACCAAATATCTCAGAACCATTTTAGAACTACTATTATATTATCATATACTTACTATTAGTTTTTTAATAAAAGATCGCATTAAAATCGGAGACATTCGTTTCGAAGCTAAAAACACCACAACTATCACACGTAGACCTCCAACTTATTCTAATAACACCACTCTTTTCAGTCGGAGTTTAATAAAAAGTATCGCTGGTTGTCTATTAGGACATCTGTCATAAAAAATGAGTTTGTGCGATCATGTTTCTTTTTTAATTTATAAATAAATCATTAACTTACAATTAAACAAACATTTACAAAATGCATCTTGAATTTGAAAAATACAAATCACCTAGTTACCTATAAAAAATGGGGTAAGAAATGCACTTTACTACAACCAGCCAACAATATTGCAATTTATTCAAAATCTAAACTGCTCTTATTCATTTCCGTTTGACAGAAGCAGGTAGCCCTTATTCCGTTGCGTCACGGTTCATATTTCGGTCCATTATTTTATGACGACTAAGCAACGCTGACAAAGCGCTGCTCATGGTGTGTTCCTGAGAACAGATTATGTGAAATTTATGTGTTCGTGAACATGGTATTTAAATAAACAACGTAGGTAATGCGACGGAAGACAAATAATCTATAAACCTACTTGTTATACAAATAGTCCTTGTAAATATACCTACCTCTTACCTATTATTATATTTAGTACCTCCCAAATTATTTTTTTAAGTATTGCCATCTCTTACTAATGAGCAATGACAAACAGTGACAGAACTAATTTTGAGTAGTACTGCAACGTAACGAGCATTATTTTTTATTGTAAAAATGTAGTCATAGACAAATTGCTTTCGACAAGCTTTTGAATTAAGAGGGAATCACACCTGCGACTCTCCATACAAACGTAGTCCCCTATTTCCTCCCTGGATAATGCCTCTAGAGTAACCATTTTTTCTCATAAAATCCAGATCTGCTATATACGTGCTCGTATTTTTTCCTTTTTTCCAGAAACTTATTGATAATGAAAATATCACCTCCAATTCATATTTAATATAAATCATATGAGGGTCATATTTTCTTTATCAATAAGTTTCTGGAAAAAAGGAAAACATACGAGCACGTATATAGCAGATCTGGATTTTATGAGAAAAAATGGTTACTCTAGAGGTATTATCCAGGGAGGAAATAGGGGACTACGTTTGTATGGAGAGTCACAGGTGTGATGCCCTCTTAAGAACTGTCACTTTACTTTTTAAAATCAAGGACTCGAACGTTGTCGTCACGTGAGGCGGCCTCGTCCGTATCGGTGCCACGAACGGTCCGTCACTATTTTCGTGCTGCTTCGGGTTAGGGTTGTGCTATCCGAATTTCTGTGCCGATAATCCGGTTTACCTGGCAGTTCGTTGTGCAAATCTGTAAACTAGAGGGTCTCATAACTTTGGGGATTTCGATGTTTAATAGTATCAATATCACTATCAGTGTTGATTACAATCACAAAGGTTGTTAGAAGTTAACCTGGTCTCAAAAAAACTGAATTCGGGACTCGAACGCTATAGGAAAATAAAGTTGCTTTATATTTTATTAAAAACCGATTTGTACCTAAACCAGTTTGATTCAGGATTTTATAAATAACCTTGCACCTGGCTTCTAGACTTATACAAGATAATCTATAACCAGTTTCATAAATTGGACAGTATTTATTGGAATCGCTCCCAAACCACACACTCAGATTATGTAAAGTCAAAATCTAAAATCGTTTATTCAGTCGTATCACAAGGATTATTTTGAGGGCTAGGTGAATCTAGGTGCCAGTTCCATGCGACCCACAAACTACGGCTACAGAAACGATTGAAAATAAAAATGTAGAAAGAGGTGGGTGGTAGTTGGCAACCCTATATCATATCAGTTTTGCTACCGAGAGTTCAAGTCTTTTTGCTCGAGTTCGGCTCGGCTCGTAATCGCGGCTCGATTAGTGCGAACACTCACAACAATGCATTCTTTATCGCTAACGTTATTACGGTGGCTACTGGCGGTCTCATTTACGCACTTCACTTAAACATATCCATGTAATTATCTTTAGTAGGCACTATTTTTTCGATACCACTCGTGAAATTAGCAGATGACCAGGGGGCTATTCTCGGGCCGATCTCGATCATTTTGAAATTTTATTTTATTGCTTCTTTTCGATGAGAGAATGGATGATTTCCTTGAGTAATTCATCGACGACCTCTTCGTAAAAGCCTCGACAGCTACGATATACGAAAAACGTACAAAAAGTGCGGGGTTGTGAAAAGAAGCAATAAAATAAAATTTTAAAATGATCGAGATCGGCCCGAGAATTAGCCCCCAGGGGGCTAGTTCTCGCGCTGATCTCGATCATTTTGCAATTTTATTTTATTTCTTTTTTTCGAAGAGAGAATGGCAGATTTCCTTGAGTAATTCATCAACGACCTCTTCGTAAAAGCCTCGACAGCTACGATATACGGAAAACGTAGAAAAAGTGCGGGGTTGTGAAAAGAAGCAATAAAATAAAATTGCAAAATGATCGAGATCGGCCCGAGAATTAGCCCCCTGCCCGATGATGTGAAAATTATAATTTACCTAAGTAATGCATTTTAGGAACGTGTCCTACGATGCACAGCCCATAGCGCCCATTAACTAGAGGCATATATGGGTCAAAACTTATGTACATACAAATACCCCACAATGAGATTATTAAAAAAAAAGCAGCCAAGTGCGAGTCGGACTCGCCCATGAAGGGTTCCGTAGCATCAAGTAACATAATATACAGAAAATAAACAGGAAACAGGTTCTTGTAGTTCGTCGAAAGGTAAATTGCGGTTTACGATTTATGACGTATAAAAAAAAACTACTGGCTAGATCTCGTTCAAACCAAATATCGTTGAAAGTTTGCATAGTAATGTACAACATATATTTTTTTTATTTTTATCATTCCCTTATTTTAGAAGTTAGAGGGGGGGGGGGGGGGCAACTTTTTTCAACTTTGGAAGTGTCTCTCGCGCAAACTATTCAGTTTAGAAAAAAACGATATTAGAAACCTCAACATCATTTTTGAAGACCTATTCATAGATACACAACACGAATGGGTTTGATGAAAAAAAAAATTGAGTTTCAGTTTCAAGTATGGGGACCCCCAAAATTTATAGTTTTTTTTCTATTTTTGTGTAAAAATCTTAATGCGGCTTACAGAATACATCTACTCGCCAAGTTTCATCAGTGTAGCTCTTATGGTTTCGGAGAAAAATGGCTGTGACACGGTCGGACAGACAGACAGACAGACAGACAGACATGACGAATCTATGAGGGTTCCGTTTTTGCCATTTGGCTACGGAACCCTAAAAACATTGACTTAAACCACAACTAAAAAGTTTTGTCTAAAGTACATGATGTACTGTGTAAAAAGTTTGTCATTCTTCTTAGCTTTTTTATTGAAGTTCCAAATTTAAAAATAGACTAGGTATGGCTTGTTCATATTGTCCATGGCCAGTGTCTTCTATTCACCATAGGGCCACGGCAAAATCAGTTGTCTTTATTTTTTTTCAAAGATAAAAACTGTTTATTGCGTAGTCATAAGTAACACTTTAGCTTCATTGTCATGTAAATAAGTGTAACTGTAACGTAATGAAAATAACTGTAATATAATAAAAGTGTAACAAAGTTATAAACCCTTTTTACCCACACTTCATGAACTAACAATGTTATTTAATGAAATTGAATTAACAAATTCATACCTACAGACTGCGATGTCGATAGTGAAAGTGTGTATGTATGTTGAATAACTTTCTATCAAACAAAGACATAACTTCCTTTACTGCGATGAAAATACATTTTAGTATAACATTTTATTCTGAAACCGAAGAAACGCCAAGTGAAAAAACACTGTATTCTTAGACTTTTATTCAGGTAGACAGGACACTGGCTTTTTCTAATGAAACTAACTACATTGTAAAACGAGACTCGGGCACTAAGTTGGCCTATGTCATCGATGCGAAATAGTCTTTTTTTATATACGTAAGTATGTATAATTTTACTGTTGTGTAAGTTTATGGATTTAATTTTAATAATATCTATAAAATAATAATGTTATAGCAACGATGTACAAAATAATAAATTAAGTAAAAGTTTAAAGTGATCTTTGCGATCCTACTGAATAAATACACTTTTGATTTGGATTTTTTGATATAAGTGTCTTTATTGGTCTGAGTTAGCTTAATGTAGTAATAAGTAGTAATGTAGTGTAGTATAAGTAATAATGTAGTAATTTTTTGATATTAGACGCAACGCAAGTGTCAGTTGTAGTTTACGCCATTTTATTATCTATACTAGCGGACGCCCGCGGCTTCGCTCGCCCCTTTGCTGTTACGCCCCGTTGATTTTTCTTTTAAAAGTTTTTCCTCTTTTTCTCCGCTTAGAGAAATCATTTTCCGATTTCCTTTCTTGGTGCACACCTATGCTATAAAAGAAACATGCCCTCCAAGTTTCATGCTTCTAGGACTTACGGTTTAGGCTGAGCGTTGATTGTCAGTCAGTCAGTAACGTAAGAGTTTTATATATTTAGAAGATTAGCTAAAAAACTTGTTTATTAGATAAATATAAACATATTGTTGACAATCCACTTAACACTATCTATCCCTAAACTAAGCAGAGCTTGTACTATGGCAACCAGATAGCTAATATTATTATAATACTTATGTACTGTTTTTGTAAATAAATCCAATAACACAATAACAGAAAACACACATCTATCTTCACAAATATTTGTTCTCGGTGGGGATCGAACCCACGCCCGCTAGCGCAGACAGAGCTACTCCCAACTGAGCTATGAGGGAGTCTAGCTCGGCAGTTGTATCATTTCAACACAATACAGCTATAAGTAAGTTGGATACTTTGCCGCCCTTTGGATTTCCACCCTATCTCCAGCCCCTATATCAGCCAATTTATATTACTACTGTGAAAATGTTTCACTATGGTACTAAACTACGGTGTATTTTGTCTTACTATAAATGGTGACATTCGTTGTATAACAAAATACAATATACAGTGACATAATCCATTTAAAATTAAAAGGCGGAAATCTCTCAGTATGTTTGATAAGTTTTCATGCCTTAATCACTGCATTGCTATTCAGCGTGGCAATGCCGCCAGCGTCTTGGGGACGCTTCCGTCTGGCACTGATTTGTATACTATCTCTAGATCGTTTGTAACGATCTGCAGATAGCTCAACTGTTTCTTGTGTATTTTGTACATTTTGTAAATATTTTGTTTAATTGTAAGTTTATTTGTGTAAACCTTCAGAAGCTACGATACAGTCTTATCGTCTGCGAAGGCAACAGTTTATCGTAAACTTTTTTGAATGTTTTTGTTTTATTGTGTTTAACCCGTGCGTGAATAGGGTCCAGTTAAAGTACACCCCGTTCAAACGAATCCACTTTTTTCCCACTGTGAAATGGTTATGGCTCATGTACACACACTATAGCAGATAAATATTTCAATTTCTACTTTTTTATATATAACGATGGATAATTGGTTTTTGAGTGCTGTGCGTTCGGTGAGGACGACTATACATTTTAAATTACTCGCTGGAACTGATGGCTTGGGATGGCTCAGCTTGCCTCGCGAGCTTCGCCTCGATGTTTCCGGTAAACTACGAGGCTGCCTCGACCGAACCGTTCGCCCGAATGTGGCTCGCGAGCCTATGCGCCCGGTCGGTGTGGACTCGGCTATGAATTGCTACAGTGTACATGTGGCTTAACTGGCATCGTAATAACGGGGTGTACAATAACATGATGTACATTATCGCCTCCCCGTGCGTAGATAAAATATGAGAGGTATTCCCAACTATATAGCTTACTAATAAAAGTAAGCGTTTATGTAAGCATATGATTACATACTACAATGATTATTGAAGTCTTATTAAAATCGATATAATTATCTGTAGTACCTAAGTAAGTATTGTAGGTACATTACACATGCCAGACAACGTTTTGCCTCCTCCGACAAGCATTGTTGAAAAACATCACAAGATCACTTCGAATTGTTTGTCTTCATTTTGTCTTGAGGAAATCTATAAACAAGCCCGTGTGCTAAATACACCAAAATGAACCGTATTGCGATGGTAGAAGGCGTAAAGCTTTTGTACAGTTGTCATAATGTCGAATTAAGTTTAAAAACGCGTAAGTAATTTGAATTTTAATGCGTCTATAATCAAACAGGAGCAGCCTTACAACTTTGTTGATTTTTCCATGGACTGCATGACCACAGAGTAAAAGTTATGGTCAAACTTGATCTTAGGTATACTGTCCCGGATAAGCAATAGTGGCATTGAGAGGGGAAATCATCAGACGCTATTCGATGTTACCCTACTTTGATGCCGTGAAAAACGATTATGGCGCGTCTATTTTCCGCGAGCGATGAAACGCACTTCAACATTTTACTGCTAAAATAATACTCTTCAGAAGTGTTAAATAGCGTAAAATATGGGTTGTTACAGATTTAGATATAATCTTGTGTTACCTAAACGTACGTCTACTGATTTTACCTACATACAAAAATACTGCCATCTCGATTGATGGGTCATTAGGTCATTATATTACCCATTTCATTTCAAGAGATAGGAATTAGTTTGAGGCGTTGTTTATCTCTTGACACGGCCAGATTTTTCTAAGGTCATATTGTGTGACGCTTCATTTACCACTGTGGGTAGCTTGCTAATACTAATTGTGCAAATAGATAATAGCTTGAGCAACACTAGTCGACGTCACGGCTATACATTTTCGATAACATATTTAGGAACCAATGTCCGCTCGTACTGTGTCGCTCGACCTCGAAAATTTATCGGTCGTTGTCTTCGCGTAGTTTACGGAGGTTTTATGCTACTTATTCACAACACTTGATAATTCGACCTTAATAATGCAACCAATAACACGTCTGTTTCTAATCTAACATTGTGATTCCCCCACCTTGGCGTCGATCGCCTACATGTAGGTTATATAGATACCTACTATACATCCGACCTATGACATTCTATCGCTCACGCAGGATAAAAATATACGACTGTATCGATAAATTTACGGGAACTCACTATTCAAAATGTCAGGTTAACATTTCGCACGTGCCTGCGCTCCCGTTTATTTAAATATAATGGAGTCTTGAGCCATCATCTCTATTAAAAGCATCGATTTAACGAGCGGAATGAGATGGTAGGTATATGGTATAGGTATACTCGTACTTCGATATGGGTCGACCGGCTTCGCGACTCGCAGACGGCTCACATGTAAACTGGCTTGCGTGGACGAGTAGCCGCCGCCGCTGGGTAACCGCACTTCAGTAATGTATTAACAAAAGGTGCAACGCGCTTCGATAAACAAACACATTTTGTTATAATTCTTACACATAGGCGTCACGTCACACTCGCGGCGAGTACCTACACCTAGGTATCGCTAGTTGGGATTGCGACAGCGCTTGACCTTGCCTACGAAACTTTTGGTGAACTCCTGCGTCGCGGTCGGCCGCTTCAAGTGTGGTTTCGTTTTATTTGATGCTTGCCTAGTTAAGATGATTCGAATGAACTCGTTTCTCGGATCGTTCTATAACCTGCCAGCTGTTTCCTAGTTACGTAACGTCTGCTACGGTCGAAGCTAGGCCATTGCACCGGTTGCTTCGAAAATCGGATTGCAAAAGGTGGTCTGTCGCGGGAGGTACAGTTTGGCGGAGGCACGGGCCGCGGGCGGAAGTTACGGTGAACGGTGCCTCGGTGGCCTTGGCGCTGGCGGATCGGCCGCGCGCCGAAGGTGAAAGTCTTGACGGCCTGCTAAGGCCCGCAATTATTGAACCTCGACCTGGCATCCTCCTATAATTCGGGTTACGACAAGCTCGGTGCAGTAGCCGCAGCGACATACGTTCCGCTCGCTCCCGACTTCCGCATTCCCGCTCCGCTTACGGATGGAATGGGGGCAGCCCTATTTCGAAAACCATCTTTTGTGTCATTCGGCTTAGAAGCCTAACTACAAGTACTTATCATAAACTATGCTGCTGTCTTACGAGTTACATTAAAGAAGTTATTTCCAAACCATATAGTCATTATTGATCAAAAGGATGCTGGATCAGTGACATGTTCCAGCATTTATTTCCATCTCTTAAACAAGCGGAAGTAGTTTAAAAATACTTGAGTAATTATTCTAAGGAACTTTATTTATATGATAGCATTCAATAGCACCTTCGCGCATGATTGGCTAAGGCGATTTGAGGGTCGGCTTGCATCTGCCTCGACGCTTGGCTCCTATTCAAATTTAAATGTATTCATCTGCCGAGTGCAGCAAGACGGACTTGCTTCTGTAATCTGTTGGGTTTATGTATCACAATTTCAGTTCACCTTCAGTAGGGATATGACGTCACATTTTTGTGACACATTTGGTTTGTGTTCCACGCGCGGTCAAATATGGTTTTTGCCGAAGATTAGGAGTAGGTAATAATTATAACGTGCTCATACATTTTCCAAACATAGATAATAAAATTAATGTACACAATTGACTCATTTTGTTAACCGTATGTGGTTAAAATGTGTTAAATTAAAAGGAGTCATGTCATATTTAGGTAAAAGCAATGTTTTAAATCATCACAAGATTCCCTCAAAATGCTAAGTCTTTTTTTTTTTGTCAAAACATCAATAAACGATAGAAAAGTGGTAGCCAAAAGCAGAAGAGTTTTTACTAATAAAATCACTGAACCCAAAAACCCGCTAAAAGTTTATTGGACCAAAATAAAGGTCTGCGCACATCTCACATCAAGGCGATGGCGGTCAGTAAAACGCTGTTAAATATCGCTGTCATATTTGACCGCGTTTCACTGATCGCCCGCCACCGCAGATCGTAAGGCTTAAATGCTTGACGGATATTGTAGGTCCCAGTCCTCGTAGATTTAAAATTTCGTTGTATTCTAATATTAAAATAAATATAAGGCTTCTAAATGTAAAATATACTTGCGTATGGTGAATCATAACAGAAGTTCAATAACAATGAACAATTGAATAAAATCCGGTCAGTACTTAGCTATTGGCAATCGTTTAAAGTGAGTTTTGATATTTTACTTTATTTAATGAATAAGTGTCGAACTGGTTTACTGGGCAACAATAGATAAAACTTTTGAAACTATCATGGTTTTAACACTATTTTCGTGGACTTTACAGTTACACAAAATTAAATCATGGTAAATATCCCGTTGTTCATAAAAATAGTGGAATAATATATAAATAAACATAAACATAGTGGACATTCCACACAACACTATCTAGCCCCAAATTAAGCAGAGCTTGTACTAATGGGAACCAGATAGCTGATATAATACTTACGTATTTTTTGTATTTGTACGTTTGTATTTGTATTTATTGATTTTACTTTAATTATAACGGTTGATTTTTAAATATTCAAAATATTTAAAAAATAATTTTCAAGTGCATAAGTAATTGTTTAGCAAATTCGAATTATCGAGGCGCTCAAATTCATTTGCGTGGTAGGAAATCTGTACTCAGTATGATGACTAGTCTAGGTCATGCACCTTGAGGTTCATTGTAATCATAATTTCTTCAGTTCGACCAACTTTGTAGGGCTACCCAAAGCCACAAGCATGAGAACTAAAATCAATTTGGTAGTTATCTCTATCAACACGCATTATCGAACTATCGGTACTATCTTATCTTTATTGTTGCCTATCATGCATTATATTGATAATCGTTAGACTCCTTTCTCTCTATCGTTCATGATTATTTATGGAACGTAGGGATGATGGCAGATGTCCTCCCTACTGGCTGACTCCCTAACATAGTATTACCGGCCTGGCATTGCCTACGTGACTTACGCTGTATTGCAGTGCGTTTGTCACCCTGACTCACTAAATGACTATGTAAAGTTGGTAATCTATGCCTGGCTCACTGTGGCTATCATTATCCTTATTAAAAACTGAATTGTTTGGTAAATTGTCAGGAAGCGCGGCTTTCCTATGCTGGTGAATTTTCGTTCGCAAAACCTCTCTGAATAAAGTTAGAAAATATTTTCAGCAGATGAGCTGCAAAGCCTAATTTGGTCATAATATTCAAAAAAGGTCATCACCAGCGACACCCCATAAATAATTTTTATCAAAAGGCACACGGATTACAGTGTGGATAATGAGGTATCGTTCCGTTCGCAAGGGGCGCCTGCCTCGCCGAAGCGAAGGAGCCACAGGGCTGCGTCCACCCGCCTGCGCGCCCTCTGTAAATCACCAGAACATAAGCACGGGATGGAGCACGAACGCAGTTTGGCGTGCGAAGCCGGCAACTCCACACGTCCCGCTCTCGTCACGATCGCGACTCGCTCTCGATTTAGTTATGTACTCGTAGTAGCGCCGCGCGCCTGTTTGGACAAGTGCTAAGTTGATCGTTTCATGTGATACAGCTCGTTGAGGTTGCCATTATGTTAAATTTAACCGTTCGATTATTAAATTGTTTCGTGTTGTATTGTTGTTAATTGAATTTGGATCACTTCTGGGTGTTGATCTCTTTGTTGGAGTTCCGGTTCATTAATAAGGTAATTTATTTTATAGCTTTCGTTTACTTTTTATTTTTATTAGACACTTAAGTTTATTTTACAAAGTATAGTTTTAGCTTCTGCATTATCTTAATAATTTGTGACTTTAACAAAGAAACCTTAAAAACAAAATGCAGATTCTAGCATCTTGGTTCTTTCTTGCATAATCTGTTAATGAGCTGATGATTTAATTGCTGCAATAAAATAATAACTTACGACTGATGTAATTATGCATACCTCTACCCTTTCTTTGACATTATTTCGTAACCGTTAGAAACTATTGTTGGGTCTTTATCCTACTTTTAAAGAATTTAATTTTCTAATAAAAACAATTGATTGCTATCAATTATATTATATTGTTTATTGGTTTAAATGCAGTTTACGTAAAGTAAGGTGTTCAGTAATTTGGAAATTTAAAGAACTATAGTTTGAAGATAAACTAAGTCACCGACCTCTTTATAGTACTTATCTACTAACAAGGCTTGTAGTTGATCAACCGAGCGTAATTAGTGCAGGAGCGCACAGCATATCTCTTCGCTCATCATAAAGAAACGTCATCGCGCTTTACACACTCGTTATTTTATTTTCAAATCAACACGTTTTTCAATTTCTACCTGACCAAGCCCTTTTGTTCAATGCGCCGTATGCTATCGCTGGCTCGCTCGCACCCACACTGGATTATGCGAGAAAGCGTAGGATCAAAAGTTCTACTTTTTTTGTTTCTTAAACCTAAGTGTTTAGCTTTATTAGAATCTGCTCTTTTCTTGTTCTTCAATGGCTTGTACTTTTTGCTCTGTATCAATATCTACGATGTTCTTTTCTTTGTTTTATTAAAGGGGGCGTTCCTTCGTTGACATGCATGGTTTTCTTTATGGGCTTGAAAAATAGCGTACATTTTTATGCCGTTAGATAAACATTTTTATATGGAAGCCGCTTTAGTGGTTCTCCCGTCCTCGGTTTATTTGTTGGGCATGGTTTCTTAATTATCTTGAAATAGGGATATGATTATTCTTTGTGCTTACATTTTTGTCTAAACAATTGTTGTCGCTACAGATTTCGAATATGTACGATTGTTGTAACATCATTAGTGACGTTTTTAGGGTTTAATCTCTGGTTAGTTCATTGTTTAAATTGACTGCCTATGCTAATTACAATGTAATTTAGCTTTAGATAAAGTTTATTTATTGTAATATTTTTTTGGTGCTTTTAGAGCCTTGTCTTTCACAAATTTAATTACCTAACCTTTATTTTCAAAAGTCTGTTAGGTTTTAAAGCAGGTAGGTACTTTTGCACATTTTTGGACCTTTGAACCATGACAAGGATTTTCCAAGGATCGTCAGACCTTTTAATAAGGTTGAGGAAACGATATTCATTTTAATTGAAATTGAAGTAGCACTTGAAGGCTAGTGACCTATTTCAGGTACCTATGAGATGCTCATTCGATATGTTGTGGAGGATGTTTACTAGAAAATTATTTGTTTGTGGGCGTAGAAACTGGTTGTGAATCGAGAAAATTGGTTATCCGTATTTTCGTTTTTGTCATCTACCTCTAATCCGGGTGAATTTCAGTGGAGTTAGAAAGAGACGGAGAATTAAGATGGTGCGGTGCTGGCGTCTCTTTTCCTCTGTGTGATATTATAAACTTATGTGTCCCGGGAAAGGTGCCAAGAGCTTTAGTTGTGATAGTGAAGTTGGGAACCGAGCTTAATAATCTTGTTTATAATACCATTATCTTCAATATGATTCCTCCATACTTATTCAAATTACATTGTTTTTTGCGCTGTCACTGTTTGTCTTGCTATAGTTTCAGCATTCCTTATCTTTTAACAGATTTTTATTACGGTTGGGTCATACAAAGATATGATTATTGTTTCTCGTTTCCGTTTCACAAACCACATAATCAGCTTCGAACGCAGTAAGCTAATTTGTCGTTGACACAAAAGAAGCAATAATAATCAAACGTTATAAATATCTCCCACACTGTCAATAAGTTTAAAAGTGCGTCAACTGTGCACCCATTACGCGTGATTTATACGTTGTGCGCAGTCCATTGTTCGCTCTGCACTAGTAGGAATTAATCCTGCTAGGTCTACATCGGTAATGTATAGCATGTGATTTTGATTAGTACACCCGTTTGATTGCTTAGTGCTGGGCTATTATATCTCGGGGGAATGGCTCGGGTGTTTACACGATATCGGTTGGGAAAATATGCGTATTGAGTGTGTGTGTGGCTTGATCTCGGTGTAAAAGTAGCGTCACTAGGTAAAACACATTTTTTGCTATAAAATTGTAGAGGAGTCCAGTACCTTGGAATTACCCTTGAACTATACAAATGTGCACAAAAAACTCAACGCTGATTGGTAGTCAATATTTAAATCCTACAAAACATATTTCTACCATGTCTTATAAATATAGATGCTATTCGATTGAAGGAAAACCGATTGCAATATAAGAAAAGCAAATATTCTAAATCTAACTTATTACATCCACTATTCTACCTTTATGAAATTATAAACGGTTATTAACCACGAACGTATCGTGGGTTCGCGTGATCCTTGCCGTTTCGGACGAATTCGTTGTCCTTGCTCGCAAGTCTTGTATATATGCGATGACCTTAACTATACTTATAGCTATAAACCTATCGAGTACCTATAAGTACGTACCTAGCTGTTATGTTTCTATAAATATTCATAAACCTAATTATTGGGAAGGCTTAGATCGACTATTAGCCTGTTATATCTTATATCCAACACTAGACTTATTTAGGCTGATGCTGATGATACCTATAATACATATAAATATGTATTACTGAGAATATGTCTGACTGTTTGTTAAATTCCGAGCTCGATGCTTGAGTTACATTACATATTGAATATAAACTAAAAGCGTTTTCAGTGAGAGGAAATATCTAAGTCCTACAGAATCTCAAACAAGAAGTTTTAAAAACAAACAAGTGTTTCTGTGAATTGATGGTAAGGTACAATGTTTATAAGGTCCTGAAAAGTACTAATCCGTCTAAATCTTTATATGATAGTAATAAAGCCTACTGGCTTTCATTTTCGTAATGAACATACCTAATGTTCATTACGAATATGAAAGCCTTTCTGCTAAAAGCTATCGCGCAATTTTATTTGGTGTGAGAAGCTTATTATTATAGGTATGAGCTTTCAAAATCACTTTTCATACCTTTGCGAACCCTTGGAGTTTGTCAAAAGATACAAGTATCTACCTCTCTTCTTCGAAAGCCTTTACGAATTGTCAAAGACCTCCCACTTTACCAAAGTTACATGGCGAATGAACATAGATGATTACGTGTTCGTACTTTGTGTTAAATTCGATGTTGGACACATTACAGTGTTTCCGGGTACCTCTTGCCTGTTCCCCTCTCTCTCACACGGTAAGCGTGCGAGTGAGACATACAATCGTATATCGTACGGTTTCTGCGTGGTGTCATCCTACATCAGGCAAAGAAATTGCGAAATACTGATTTGTTGGAGTTGAACTCGATATTTTCGAAATACTTCAAGCCACCATTCTATTTCACTGAAGTTACATAGGTATTGGTCAATATTACATTGGTGATCGACTTGGTTCAATTAAAATAAATTGGCCAAGGTACAAGAAATAGGTACTTGCGTAAGTTGTGTTCTGGATGAAAGAACCAGTGTGGTGCAAGGCGTGTTGAAGACGACAACTTAACTTTTTTATTTTGCAAGCTTTTAATATGAAGTTAAAGTAAAAAAATATGTACTTGGTAATTTCATCAATTTTCATTAGACCAGTCCACACTATCTATACAATGTTTGATTTAATATAGTTAGGTATGTAGGTAGGTACTCTAGGTACTATCTACTAAACCCACATTTATAACATAAAAACATTCAACTTTTAAAATATTCATTCTCCAGCATGAAAGGTTTAACTATGGAGGGTGGTGATGGTGACAACGTGTCAGACAGACATTGTCCGACTGAGAATTTCTATGTTCTGTTTTTCCAAACTTGTACTGGAGAACCACAAAGCTTGGACTCGTGCAGTCAAAATATACTAGCTAAAAGAAACATCGACACAAATGCAAATGTGCTAAATTAAAAAGTATTAGATGGTCAGATTGTAAAGTATCAAGATAAAAACCAATGTAGATCTTTTATCAATACAACAACTAGAAAAAACAATGCAGATATTCAAAATTCTTGTATGGAAGGTAAAGGTCAAAATTATAAAATAAGTATGTTTTAAAAAATATAGATTACAAAAGAAAATACATTTCACTTGGGATTGCAAAAGCTAAATCATGTCAATGTCGTCCATGTTCTTCACGGTGCAGCAACTTGTACTACATTTTTGATGAGTCTACAAAATCCCTAGCGACTCAAGTTATATCTAGACATTGCATAATACCGTTGTTGTAGGTAATTGGTAAGCAAGTGATACTAGCCACATTTTAAACTTCTTGCTTCTCTTTCTATCCTGCTCGGACTACGTGTTTTGTCTCTGTCTGTCGCACTGCACTCATCAGCTGACGTTATATTCTTCATCGGTGCATTGCTAACTTTCCGTAATAAAATTCCTCGCTAGACTTGTATTTACGGTATGAGTGGCTTTATTTATTTGTAAAAGTCAATGTCCTACCGTATCTTAGCTACTATTTTATAATTTCAATTTATCAATAACTAGCGGCCGCCCGTGGTTTCGCTCGCCCCGTTCCCGTTACTTTTTCGGGATAAAAAGTATCCTATGTCCGTCTCCTGGTTTTAAGCTACCTCCTCACCGATTTTCATCCAAATCGGTTCATCCATTCTTGAGTTTTATATAGTGTAACTAACACGACTTTCTTTTATACATACAGATTTAATTGCACTCTTCTTCGTCTTCTTAATTAGATGGCATCTGTTCATTTTGGAACAATGTTGCCAGTGTCAAGTGAAGATACTAGGTACTTAAATAAAATAGTGTTTAGTCAAGTCAGTCAATAAAAAAAAAAGTAGAAAAGTTGGCTGTCACTGGCTTCTAAGAAAATCATGCCGGTTTTCTTCAAAACCATCGGAAACATTTTCTATACAATCAGGATATCACAAATTAAACTTTCATTCCAACTGCTAACACTTTGAGCTAAGACCTCAAGTGATGTTGGTTAAAATACCACCGAGATGACATAGCAAAACTCAAAATAACGCCTGAAAAACAATTAAAGGCCTGGGCACACCTAGGCCGCTGGCGTCGGCGATCAGTGAAACGCTGTCAAATTTAACAGCGATATTTGACAGCGTTTCACTGATCGCTACCGCCAGCGAACACGGTGTGCGCAAGCCTAAAATTGAAAAAGCTATGTGACTTCCCAAAATGACAGAAAACAAATCCTCTAATAATTAATTATTGTACTCTGTACATACCTATACATACCTATTATGTAAGTAAATCTATGTACCAATGTATTTGTTAAACTAGCTGGTTCATATAGTAAAAGATTTCATTAGTTCAAGGCTAGATGGCGTTGTATGAAATATGACAATATCAATTTATTAACCAATTTAAATGTTAGTCTTCAAATCAATGCGTTTTACTTTGTTACTGCAAATATAAGTGCCACGTGTGTTTCTATTGTTTTTCATAAGTAATTTGAGGTGATTTTAAAGTTATTTTTATTTGATCTTTCATCATCATTATCAATATCATCACTAGAGCTCCGAGATTTCCACTGTTGACCAATATTATAAGCGGAGAGATAAGAATTATGCCATAAAGAACTAGTATCATTTTCACACATACTGTATTTTATCATAACTATTTTTAGAATGTATTACCACATGTCATATAATAGTTGAAGACAATAAATATTGCATATCGGCTGTTCGGCTTCATATAGCGTAGTGTGCGTCAGAAAGAGATAGCACTCTGCGAACAGCCGATGTGCAATATTTATTGCCTATAACTGTACCTAGTTATAATAATATAACTAAATAAAATAAATATTGTGGACAATTCACACAACACTATCTAGCCCCAATTTAAGCAGAGCTTGTACCATGAGAACCAGAAAGCTGATATGATACTTAAATACTTTTTTTCTGTAAATAAATACATAGCATACAATAATAACACCCAGACAGAGAACAAACATCTATGTTCACCACACAAATATTGTTCTCGGTGGGGATCGAACCCACGCCCCCCAGCTCAGAAGGCAAAGCTACTACCAACTGAGCTGTGAAGTCAAATATAACTACGGCTTCCAAATTATAATACAAAGACCTACGCACCTTCCAGCTATTGTGTTGTTAATGTAGAAGGTAGGTGATTAGGGGCAGGTAGCTAGAAGTGAAAGTTTAAACAATTGAAACTGTCAAAATCATTATCGAATTAAGAGTTTCGTTTCACGTCACAAATATTTTCTGTCCATAACATACCAAATATGACTAATACACATCTAGGCGCTGGCGATGGCGATCAGCTGAAACACTGTCATATATTTTTCAGCATATATTTCTCAGTAGCAATTCAGCTGTTCGCTACAGCCTAGATCTGCGCAGGCCTTTAGAACCACATTACAACCATAATTATTTAGCAAATAAAAATAAATAAAATGGTTGCTTCAAATGTACTAACGAACATTATTTACAAATTAATTAAGCATCATAAATAATGACTCGTATATTATACGAGTATTAAGAAATAAATAATATGCAATCATGAAAAAGGATTAATCAAGTCAAAATTCATTTAGTTACTTACCTACATATAAAACAAAGAGCATTTTGAAAATGGCACGCTTTTACAACAATGATGTGAAAAATATTCTTCAAGACAAAAGAAAAAGCGTACCTACGAGTACGCAGAGCATAAGCAAAGGGTGATTCTAAAAAAAGAAAAGGAAACGAATAGGTTCTACTCTCAAAACCAAGGCTTAGTATAAAACTGCAGCATTTTGGATATGTTGTTTTATATTTTCGCATTGAAAGAATGAATGAACAAATGAATGATTCATTTTGCAAAACAAGAACTTAACAAATAATAATAACGAAATTCCTAATACTTTTCTATGTGAAGCTTCTATGTATCGCAAAATAGACTCTGACTCAGCATAATGCTGGTTAGTTCACAACCACCGCTGGTCTTCCGTCAGAGCTGGTTGGTGATGCCACGGATAATCTATTCACTAAAACAAAATAAGAGAATAAACAGAATAAGACGAAAAACTTGCTACTATTCATTTTATACATACTTACTTACTTCATATTTAGCTATTACTTTATTTAATTAATTATCATCGCCATAATACCATTATTAATAATTACGGAATAAAATAAATAATCAAATAAACACAGAAATGTGTTTTCTTTAAAATTTCGGGAATGTCAGGAATGTCGTGTATAACAAAAAAATATCGAGAAGAGAGAGAATTTTCTATAAAACAAATAAGGGATATAATAATCAAACAAGTTTTGTATCATTTGTTAATTACAAAGTGGCTAAAAGTATCTCACACATGAACTCAAACAGGAAAATAAAAACGAGGCCGTGTTATCGTTAAAACCACAACTTCACTATGCAGCGAAAGTGGCAACAAACCAAACTACTTAGTATCGAGTTATCTTTGTTTATATATACGAGAAATATTATTCGTTTAGAGAAAAACAAATAACGTTAACCAGGTTAACAAAAGTCTTCTGCAAAACATTTCAAAGAATCACAGAGATATTTTTTTAGTTGTCGTTACTGTTTTTCTATATTTTGATATGTATTTGAAGTATAAAATAGAATGATAGAGTTGTAACAAACATGATTATTTAAACTATCCGCTCCGATATCTATGATGTCAAAGTCAAGACAGATAAAAAACGTCTATATCTGTGGTGTTCTTCAAACACATCAGTTGGCTTGTGCGAGACAGAGAAAAGAAAGTGCAGGTAGGCAGCGGTAGGATTTATTAGGTCGTAACCGCTGGGGTCGGCAACACCCGGCTTGGTCGCGCGTCCGCCACGAAAAATACAAATATTTCGAATGCAAACTTCGAATATGGAATTAAATTTGCTTAATTTTACTTAGATTTTTTGCTCTACAGCTTTGATATTGAACAAAAATACAAGCAATAGAAGTTAACACTGAATTTATCATAAAGCTATTGAGAACAAGCTTTGCAATAACGTAAGTCTTGTATAAAGCAGTTTTAAATTAAAATTTTGATTGTTACTCTGTCATGTTACAAATACTTGCTCCACAATAACAGTTCAGTGCAACTGATTATTCAATGCTTGATACACAAAATGGCGGTCAATTTCTAGTCATAACAATGATGTTCAACCATTACTAAGTATTAAAATACAAGCTCTGGATTCAAACCTGGCAAGCGGCTATTTTGGAACAAAAACACGTAGCCTGTAACGTCTTTTCGATAATAAGATTGTGAGGGAACGTGTTCTATTCCAAGTCCAGTTTTCAAGTGCTGTAGCCGAATTAGGATTTCTATCCACCCACGGTACTAAATCTAAGGCAGCATTTTTTCAAACTCCATGAGTTCAATGATACACATTTCATTCTCGACTTGCGTTCCGAGAAATAGAATCGCGAGTTTTTACCGTACACTTTATACGATAGAAATTCTTGGCTATGGAGCTGCCGTAAACTCCATGTAATTCTCTAAAACAGTGACGGAATTTGCTAAAATGTTCCTTTGTAACCAGCTTTACAACAGGTTGTTCAGTAGGATGTAACATAACCAATTGTAAAGGTCGAGAAGACATTGTTAACCTCGAGTGCTCTCGTGTTCTTGTTATCCTGAAGTATGGCTTTTCACTTTGAAAGAAGTTATAGGTGGCTCACACCTATATTTTTGATTTCATCGTTTGAATTGAAATCTCTGTACTTTTGCGGTATGTTTATGTTCGCTTTAGTTACTGTTGTTATTGTATCTTCAATGGCCTTCGTAATCGTATCTTGTTTCTAAATATTTGCGCATAATCTTGTACGTCATGGGTAAAAATTTGCTAGCTTTGTCCTTATCCTGAAGTTAATAAAATATGTGATCGAGTCATGACCACCAGCAGTCAATAGCGTCTAAAATGACGGTTTATGCGACGTCATCCGTTTCCTCTCTGCGCGTACGTAGCCGTACATGACGCAATTGGCTTTTTCAATGTCTTATCTACCGTGAGGTATGTTGTCATTCGTCGAGTGAACGCGGAGCTGCGCGCACGCCGCTCTCAGCGCGATTTATTTTTGTTTCACTTCAGTCTTTTAACTTTTTATACTGTCCGAGGACAAAGTGACGAATTGCGCGCTTGCATTGTGCCAGTGTTTTGAACTTGTGACATTGTATCAACAGATTTTGGCTGTATTTATAGGACTTGAGTGAATCATCCATAATGCTTATGTCAGGATTCTTCATCTTATCTTCGGATTTGCCTCTTAGGTGGGTGTTTATCAATTCTGCGTAGCTTTGTGCTTTTTTCGGTTCGTGCTAAAACCTGTTGACTAATCGGGCGTTCGGGGAGATTACAAACGGAGAGCGGATTATAGTGAACCTGATCGGCGGCGGCTCGCCTCGCGCATTGTTCCGCCGCGCCTGACCTAGTACTTGCCGTTTACTAATAATTAGAGCTCTTCGTTATTTATCTTCGTTAGTTTACTATTGTTATTATTTTTTCTTACTTCTTATTTCGAAGAAGCAGGACCCTACCATTTACAAATAAAAACTACCTAGGTAATGACAATTAATCTGGTTCAAGAATAATACTTTTACAAGTTGTGCATTAGTTTGATTCGTGCCATAAGATTCGGTAACTCTAATAGACGCTAATCTGTGATGTGTGTTGTTGCAGAATGACGCCGCAAGAGGAGCGCGAGGGGGCGCGCGGGGCGGAGCTCGCTGACGCCTTCGAGGACGACATGTTCGGCCCGCCGCGCACCGAGCCCGCCGCCCGGCCTAAGCTCTCCATGATCTCCGCAAGACTGCGCGCCAACGAGGAGCGCAAGCGTGTCATCGAGATCTGCTCGCAGAAGCTGGAGAACATCGAGGACCCCGCGCGTGACCTGCGCCGCTCAGTATGCATCAACAACACGTACTGCCGGCTGAGCGAGGAGGCGCGCCGCGAGAAGGAGGCGAGACGGCGGCGCGCGCGCGAGGAGTGCGACGACTCCACGTGGGTGGGGAAGAAGGCGAGACGCGCCGTCGAGGACGAGTGCCTGGCGCTGCTGGACGCGATCCCCGAGCTGGGCGACGCGAACCTGGGGTGCGCGCAGCTCGCGCGGCAGCAGATGCCGCGGCCAGACGCGCTGCTGCCCGCCGGCCTGCTGACCGTGCTGGACTCATGACCGCGCCGCGCGGCGCCTCTCAACCCTCCCCTGTGATGTGAGCGTACCGAGGAGCCCCGTCCCGCCGCCGCCGACGCCGGCGCGGGCGAGGGCGCGGGCCTTGACCGGCCCCTCGAAGACGACGACTCGGAGATCACCGGACTGCTATTCCACACGGTCCGCCTTTAGCGAATTATGTTGAGACTCTAAAGTAGTAGGTAGGTACTTACTTTGCTAGCGTGTTTTTATTATTTTAGTGAAAGTTGCTCATGCGCCGCCGACGGGCGCGGTCCAATTAGTGTTCAACGATGATTGTTATCGAACTGAGGACACTGGTGAAGTGAGCCGACGACGCGGCATCTGACGTTGTTCCAGAGTTATTGTGAAAAGTTCTATGAGTTATTACTAGAGGCATAATTTTAAGATAGTTATTATGTTTTACATATTATTAAATTGTTAAACGAGTAGTTTGTAAGAGATACTTAGTGCAAAACGACTGGGAACGGTTGCAAAGATGGGAAACAATACCTACTTCAACGTTTAATAGTTTTGTAAGCGATAACTCTATGGTTTGAGCAGCTTTGAGATTAGTTTGGCTTTCGAAAGCAAGTCAACACCTTAGGTCAACGATGAGTCCGGCACATCATGAATAGCGCGCTCGTTTTCCTTTTGTAATAGAGCGAGTGAACAAAGGAGCAAGTCAGTGGTGTCGTGGTGTATTAGGTACATACGTCATCGGCTGCTCTTGGGATTCCTGTTTCCTTATCAATACTCGCGTGTGTCAGCAGACTATGGCCCACATTTGGTACCAACAGCCCGATGTTTGACCACGCTGCATTTTACAATAAAGTCTGAGTTACTCCGAGTGAGTTTGTTGTATTTTGTCTCCTAAGGATTTATTTAAATCAATTTTATTTCTTGTTTATTTTTAGTTGGTAATGTTACCTTAGTGCTTATAATCACCATTTACGCTTTGTTACCATAACTTTATTTTATTGGGTTTCAAGTGTTGCGAGATGCGACGTATTTATGTAGGAAAGTCTTAATTTTGTTTACTTAAATATATTTTAATGTAGAAGAATATTGCGCCGATCGGTGCCTTGAGCGGGGATCGCGTGTAATACTGCATACTTATCAAACGGTTGTGCAATTTCGAAGCAATCAATCGATTGTGCAATTTTCTCGACGAACGTTGAAGTTCCTTTTGAAATCTTAATTGTCGCAAAATATATCGGTAGTAGCCCGTTTCGCCCCCTCTGAATAGTAAATAAGTACCTGGAGCGAGCGGGGGTAGCATCGGGGGGTGCGCCCGGGGTAGACGCGGCAGGGGGGAGGAGGGGTGGCTACGGGTGTGAGTCTCGGCACCGGTTCCCAGCACTACTGTGATATTAGCCTAGCCTGTGTGTCGTATTTGTGCTAGTTTTCCCCAACATGTTTGGATATTGTGCTTGTTAAAAAATTAAGCTTAAAAAACCCTTTCTAATATTGATAATTTTATACGGAATAACCGGATATTAGTCGTTTACCCGACTTTACAAATTTTGTGAAATTAGATTATTTTGTTCCGTTGTAGCATTTTTAAAGTCCATAGATTAAATTGGATGAATTATTTAAAACGCTTTTATATCCAGCCCTTATTAGGGAATAGTGTAATATTGTAATTGGATGACAACAGTAGGTACCATTTCATAGTTGTTAACTGGATAAATTCAAATGTAAATAACAAATTTATTCATATACGCACATTATATAGTAATAGTTAAGTAAATATTCAGTTCTTTATTTTATTAGCCACGTCTGATAACTAGTAAATTACTTGTTAAAATTTGTCTCCAAAATACTGTCGGTGAAAAGACGTGGCTTCCAGAATAAGGTCTTTGTGAGATTGTTAGTGAATAAATGATTGATGCTGAGCCTCTAGTTTTAATCGTGGAGACGTGCATTCGGATACAAACACAAAAAGGAAACATTGAAGACTATCAGATTATGAAATCAAACAAGCCTCGCTCGCGTTCTGCAAACACACAGGACGAAATGAGCAACACAAATTGTGTATTCTGCAACCGATACCGCACCATAAATAAATATATATTTTCCACACAAAGCACCTTTATCAGTTTTTGTCAATACCACATAACACGAAAATATCGTACGGCAAATTCATTTGCGTTTAAAAGTTGACTTTTCGGTTTCTGATAAGCAAATAAAGTAGGCCATTCTGTAGATAATATATTTTTGCACTTATTGTCACGTAAGGAGATAGTGATGTGGTAAAAATGCTAACAAAAAAGCTCTCAAGTTTGAAACTGAGTGACAGTTGGTAGCGCGTGTATGACGTCACGTGTCACGTGACCCATGGAAAGGTAGCCTACTGTTACAGCATATGGCCTAAATAAAATCATTTTTTACATTGTCAGTTAATTCAAAATATATTCCCATTATCTGGTTCACCTTCAAAGTGGAATTTCTATAAAACAAGGAAAACCCGTGCCTGTGATAAGTTCAATTATTGAAACTAACATTGAATTCCAAGTTGATGCGTATGTGCGTGACGCAAAAACTAATTTCGCAAAATATTGCTCAAAAGTGATACTCATTTTGACTAGGTAACAAAACTAACGAAATTAATGTAGCTTATTTAACATACGTGAATCCTTTAACGTCAATAAAACTCGTTCAAACATTTAAGTACTTAATAATGAAATTAATGTACTTACACTTACACAGTAATATTATGTAGTGCCTATTATTAAATAAACTCCTAATTTAAACACATATTCCGTACATGATTGCTTATAAAACATGAAAATGCAAAGGCTTATAACGGAAATTATTGTCTTTTGAGCAATGTTTTACGTAATCATACCTATAACCTCAAAATATAATTTGAGGCGAAAATGTTAGAAAGAGAACCAATTTGAAAGGCTTTGAATGTATTGAATAAGTGCGAGAGAGACAACTCGCATTTTCAACAGTCACAAAACTGCATAAAATTTCACACCACTATTATTTTCAAGACGTTTTGATACAATTATTAATTCATTATTAAGCATACGAACCACGATGAACAGAGGCAAAGCAACATTGTTTGAATAATGTAAGATAAGATTTTTTTTGTAAATGTTATCATAATTTTATTATTGTGATTAGCTGCTATTTTATAAATGTTTCCTGTCTAGCTAAGAGAACCATTAAATAAATAAATTAAATCATTTTTGTATGCTTTCATTTCTTTTTGCTCCAGCATAAAGTTCCAAGACATTAAGTAAGTATTACCATTAGATAGATAGATAGATAAAACTCTTTATTGATTACAATGACACTAGGTAAGCAGACTACAGTATTTAGCTTAAAAAATAGTTATAGTTCCATCTTCTTCTTATCGTGTCACTGATTCTTTCGAACCAAGTGTGGTGAAAGGATTTTAAGTGCGCCTCAAAGAGGCTCAGGCTATAGTTCCATAATCCATTAGTTTTATAATGGAGATTATTTTACTAATAAACACACGAGACTGCTAGAAGGACCTTTTTATTGTGCTTTTTGAAGCACGGATACACTCAGATGTAAATTTCACCAGAGGTGACCCGTCCAAAAGGTGACAGCGCAGAGTCAAGTTGATTGCAAGTAAGTTATACCACCGTGAACTAGAATGCTGTGAATGCATCGTCATGAAACAGAATGTTTCTTTAGGAACAAAATCGGCCGATAAATAGCGCCACAGCAAACTTCTCCACTTTTTGGGGAAATACCTACTCCTCCAATAGAAAATCCCCGGCTACAAAAAAAAATAACTGTAGATCCTGTTATAAGGTATACAAAGCTTAAATCAACATTATTAGATAACTATGAGCCTGTAGGCCTACAACAAGCTCTGTCTGGCTTTGGTTTTGAATTTGTGTGTGTGCTCTATTCGCAAATAACAATAATCATACAAACAGCTTTACTAAAAATAACGGATTTAAATTTTACTAAAAATGTAAATCCGTTATTGGCTGTATGTTAGAAATTTAAGTTTTTACTTTGTATAATTATAAGAGCTGTGGATTTTGTTCTTAAATAAAATAAAATAAAAAATAAAAATAAACAGATGAAGGCAAATTTTGCCAGTTCTCTCATACCTATTACCACCATTGCTATTTCTGCCTATTGCTGTGTTTCTGATGTCTGTGTTTGAAGGGTGTGGGTGCCGGTGAAAATACTGGCACGTGAGGCTGAATATCTGTATGCTTAAGTTGATTGACGCAGGGCAGTGCATCGTAAGGCACGTTCCTGACGAGCGTGACCTTCGAGGCAATGCTTGTTCCATCAGCTAGTAAAAAAAAATACTTTGCGGTAGGTGAACAACCTAAACCTTTCGACTATTACGTGTATGAAAGTGTTTTCATACACGTAATAGTCGAAAGGTTTAGGTTTTCCTGTAAAAGTATAAATATTAAAAAGTTACTAACTAAACTCAAATCGCGAATATCCATTGTATTACTTTGCACCAGCATTCAGAACAACTCCCTTTGCGTCTATTAAAGACTAGGGGCCTCTCATTTAAATAATGCCAAAGAATTCTCTAGAAGGTATTGAAAGTCAAAAGCCTACGTCGCCATCCCCTGAGCGTTACACTGGAAAGACACCTCCTTTGGGAACAGTACCCGAAGTCGGAGTTTTGCTACCACATTTCGTTACCAAATGTTGTTATCGTTTCGCCTATTTGTATGGAGAAAATCATCATCATCATCATCAACCTATATCAGTCCACTGCTGGACATAGGTCTCTCCCAAGACGTACCACTGAGCCCGGTCTTCGGCTCTTCTCCAGTGCTTGCCAGCTACATTTCGCAAATCGTCGCCCCACCTTGCCGGAGGGCAAAAATATCAGACGGCAAAAATACGTTACGTAGTTAGAGTGGTTGTCTCATCTATTCTCCATACAATAGACAGAGACAAATAGGTGAAACGAAAACAACATTTGGTAACGAAATGTTGTAAATGCACTGGGACTTCGGGTACTGGTCATTGATTTTACACTAAAGTGGTTTACAGTTAAGCTATGTTTGACGCGACTGAATTCATTTTCACTTATTTTGTTGTAGTTGTATATGGTCAGAAAAAAAAGGTTGAGTTTTAAACAATTTTAACCCGTGTCGTGTCGATAAATGGTCAAATCTTCATAGTTGTTTTTTATAATCCAGTCTAATCCAAAATTTTGATTATTAGGCTCTATGGGTGTTATAGATAATATTATTCAAGACTAGCAACCGCCCGCGGCTTCGCTCTCTACGTCCCGTTCCCGTGGGTATTCGGTGAACATATTTTTTTACAAGCACTAATAGTAATACTACTTACAGTAATTGTAAGTAGTACTTGTAATAAACATTTTAGTAGTATAATGGAGCTCTTTGTAAAAGAACCCGCCTAGGGAAGTACCAATTACCTATTTCTGCTTCCAATAAGTAGTTTCTCTATAGAATAAGGAACCTAATAGCTTAGCAAATATTTTCTTAATACTATAGAACAAGTAAACTAGCTAAGTACCTATTATGTTATATTTATTATCATAAATAACAAAACAAACATACTTCTTCTAATCGTGTCACTGGTTATCGTGTTATGGTTGCCTGGAAGAAATCGCTTTCAGCGATAAGGCCGCCTATTGTACTTTATTTATTACCGCTGTTACTGTAATGTATTCTTGTGTACAATAAAGTGTTATCTATCTATCTATCTGGTTCTTTTAAACCAGCATGCTGAAAGGATTACAAAGGCTCCTTTCGTGCAAATTAACAGACATGTATTCGAACTTGTTTTTATATTAGATTCTACGACATCTACACCGGTTTTCTCACGATGTTTTCCTTCACCGTTTGAAAGTAAATTTAATAGGAGACATAATATTACTTTTCTGGGTCGTGGATTCGATCCCCACCGAGAACAAATATTTGTGTAGTGTACACAGATGTTTGGTCTCTGTCTGGGTGTTATAATGTATACTAAGTATTTACAAAAAAAAAGAGTTATGTATTAGTATTATATCAGCTATCTGGTTCCCAAAGTACAAGCTCTGCTTAGTTTGGGGCTAGATAGTGTTGTGTGGATTGTCTATAATATTTACCTCTCCACCTACCAAGTTACCTCAATGGGCTTTACTAAGGAATGCTTGTATTATGGGAACCTAACTTTTTTTTTTATACACCACACACACATCCTAATTACTAAAACAAATAATACAAACAACCGGAAATGAACTATTTTATTTTTGTTTGTAACACATTTTAGTAGGAAAATTCGATGAAAATCTTATTATTTTTTTCCTCTAAAGTTTCCTTTGGGGTAAACTTTCCATGAACAATTGACAATGAACAGGATCACGTTTTAACAAGACAGCCTAATATAAAATAAATAAAATAGAAAATATTGATTGCCATACATTTCTATATAAACTTTCCTGTATTCATTCAAAATTGTGTCTAACATTATTAGAAAACGCGCGTCAAAATATTTTTCCACTAAAAAATGGGGGGGATATGGATCCTAATGCCCAGTTGGAGACTTCTATAAGTTGGTGTAGTTGCTCGCGATTTTCGATAACAAAAGTTCAGTAAAATTCATAACTTTCAATGGTTCGAATGTGAGAGCTAGAAGGACATCGACGGTCTTAGCTTTAATTGATATTGTGTTTCATGTTTCAAACGACAAAGCGCGCGCTGCGTCAACACTCTTATAAAATAAACTCTTCAACGGTTGAATTACAAAAATAAAAGCGTAGTGTGAATATCAACTTATAACATAAACACAGGGTACAAAGGATTAATTATTGGCAAAACTAAACACAGATGATTATATTATGTACCAATCAGTTTAGGGGAATAGAGGTTCTCGAATGGCGACCAACGACTTTTAATGTATAGACGGCACATCTCTAACTGGTAGTCGAACACAGTGGGTAGGTCAACTGGCGTACTCTCACTCACATGAAGCTAAGCACTCGATGTGACAACACGCCCTTTATTCAGTAAAAACTTGAGTAAAACCACTAATAAGATAAGGGTGTGGGTTCCGGTGAAATTACTGGCACGTGAGGCGGAATATCTGTATGCCTCCAGTTGATGGACGCAGGGCAGTGCATCGTAGGGTGCGTTCCTGACGTGCGTGACCTACGAGGCATTGCTTTGTTATAGGCGATGGTTACCACTTAACATCAGGTGGGCCATATGCTTGTTCCATCAGCTAGTTACATTAAAAAAAAAAAAAACTATAGTAGTAGTAAAACGAAAGCACATTAGAAGCAATTTAATGCTGCTTATATTTGGCTTGGTTAGACGATCTAATCACGTAAAGCGCTGTATCAAATCTAAGTTATAACTTGTTAAAATTGGAAAAGACTTTTGTTTCGAATAGCTTCTCTAGTACGCAGTACATATTATCTCGATGACGACCATGAACCGTAACTCCGTCAGACGAAACGTAGGACGCACACCCACCCGATGGAGCGACGACATCGTTTACTGGGCTTTAGCTCAGTTGGTAGTAGCTCTGCCTTCTGCGCCGTAGTTCGTGTGTTCAATCCCCATCGAGAACAAAATTAAATATTTGTAGTGAACACAGATGTTTGTTCTCTATCTAGACGTTTTATTGTATCGTATTCATAAGTATGTATTTACAAAAAATATATATAAGTTTTATATCAGCTATCTGACTCCCATAGTACAAATGGAGCTAGATAGTGTTGCGTGGATTGACCACAATATTTATTTATTATTTAATATCTAATACGTACTAGCTAAGAATAATAGTTATAATAATAATTATAATAATAGTTATATTAACGTTCATAAGAATAATAGCAATAATTTTGTGTGATGAGATCACGGTGAAGCCCAGAAGTAGATGACTCGGGAATTTACCACATCCTGTACTGAGGTTCCTATCTTACTTACATATAAAGTATCTAACGTGATAAAATCGCATAGCATTAGACCTAGCACGAGCTCTGTCTGGCTCTGACTGTGGCTCTGGTTTTGAGTCTGTGTGTGATGATTACGTCGGAACGTCATACACTTAATACACTGGTGAGCACTCACACAGACTCAAAACCAGAGCCAGAGACAGAGCTTGTGGTAAGCCTACTGATCGCCATCACAGATCACCTAGATGTTCACAAGACTTTAAAACACAACCATATTTTAAGGTAGAATGCAAATTGAGCAATGAAATGAAGCGAGTGTCTTCCTATCGGGCCAGCGAGGGCCGCCCACAGAGTGTTTTCAAAAAGTATGACGGCGAGGCCAAGGTTTGTTGAATGATTGAGAGTATTTCTAACATCTTGAGAGTATGTTTGTGAATTTGGTGATCTGAATTGTGCGTTGTACCTTCATTGCAGTCGACTGCATCAGACTGTATTGTATACTATAATTATTATATATATACATTCTAGTAACTATAATCATTATTCCTGAAAATGTATGGAAAATAAGATGACGACAGTTCATAAAAAAATACGATTGCTTAACTAAAAATACTATACAGGGGGGTTTGTTGAGAAGAGCGGTGATGGCCAAGTTCGAAACCACGATAGTAAGGGAAAAGTTGTGAAATACTCTTTTTAAAAATAATTTCCGTCAAAAGTATATTTTTTTTAAAGTTATATAAGCAGTTATTGATAGTTAAATCAAGGGCATGACTTCACTTTTCACGGCTTTTCCCTAACTCTCATGGCTTCAAACTTAACCATCACCGCCCTTCTCAAAAAACAACCCTGTGTAGTATTTTTAGTTTATTTTTTGAGGTATTATTAACTAAGGCCTCAAGCATAGATTTTTTGACACTGTTCAATGAAGAACTGTCAAAATGTACCTATAATTATGCTTGACAACTCACACTCAAGCATTATTTCTGCATACGGCCCTTAAACTACAAATAATAAGTCTGACACCCTATTTCTCTAGGTAGCACCAAATAACAAAATGACGCATACAATCTGCGCGCGAATTTGACCTAATTGGTATAAGAGTAGTTTCTAGTTCTGGTTTCATAAGGTATGCTTCAGTGATTTTCACATTTTAGTCTTATTACTAGGTAACCTAAATAATGGATCTCAAGAAAATACCCCGTTCTTATATTCAAAGCCTTTAATGGTAGATCATTTATCAGGGGTAACTTTTTTACTTTGCCCCTATTTACTGGAAGTGCCTGGGATATACCTGTTTATCTTTTATTTAATATTATTTAATATTATGTTGTATTATATTTATTTATATTTACTTATTGTTAAGACACGGCGGCACTCAAATGTTTAATGAAGTAAAACCGTTAAGTTATAAAGTTAAAATATAATATAGGTATTGCATAAAGTAAAAACAAGTTATTTGGTAAGTTAATTAGAAAATATAGATCCCTAGAGAAGCAAATAATTTAAAATTGAAAGCTTTATAAATATAACGTTTAAACAAAGGTTATACAGAGCAAAGGGCCCAGTTTAAAGTTACCCTTTCCCTGTGGGTTTTCTAATGTAAAGAAATGGTCGAGGAAGCTTAAACAGAGGAAATAAGGTCTTTTCTGTAGTTTTGATCAGCTCAAGACCACTTTCTCGGTCGATTTCACAGCCACTTGCATAAGAAACCGGTCTTCGTCGTTTTGTTATCACTCCACATTGGATGGCAAATCTGTACCTTCTTAGTGACGGTGGACTACGATTTTATGAATACTAGCGGCCGCCCACGGCTTCGCTCGCACCGTTCCCGATTTTTTTTACGGACATATAGTATCCTTTGTCCTTCTCTCGGTTCTAAGCTACCTCTTCACCAATTTTCAGCCAGATAGGTTTAGCGGTTCTTGATTTTTATATAGTGTTACGAACTCGACTTTATTTATAAATATAGTTGGCAAAAGATTAACAGTGTTATGACAAACGGTGACAGCCTAACTTTTAGCAATGATTAAATTTAAACTACGTTTATAAGTATTGCTGCTAGTGTTTTGTTTGATATTTGTGACTTTTCAATTGTTCATGTTTCTTGTATGACATAGTAAAACATAAATAGCGAAGCGTGACCCAAGGGCTGGTGGGTATCTGACGTAGCATTGCAATTCAGCGTGACAATGCCACCAGCGTCTTGGGGATGCTTCCGTCAGGTACTATTTGGATCAGTTAAGCCATCTTTAGATCGTTTGTAACGGTCTGCAGAAAGACCAACTGGTTCTTGTGTATTTTGTACAATTGGTAAATATTTGTTTATTTTTAAGTTCTTTGGGCAAATAAATTTACGTACCTGTAAAAAGAATAATAATTTAATTACATCAAATTGTTGCGTAGTATAAAGAAAACCGTTTTGCGCCCTTTATTTTGGCAATGTTTGTATTCGCTATGGGCTTGCCCAGTAGAGGATCGAACTATTCAACAGTGCTCGAACGCAAGGGAAATTGGACTCTAAGATCTTAATTTACGAGTCAGAATAAATTGTTTTCGCATTAGGCCTAACTGCGTACCCCCAAACGACGGCAATTCGTAAGGTCTCCTTGAGTTAATATGAGTAAGTATTTGTACCTACTCTAAGTGACTAAAAAATAATAATGATTTGATTCGTTGTGACCACAAAATAACAAGTTGATATTATGTTTTATCGCCAGATAAAATCGATATCAAACAAGTTTGGGTTTTTTTGAGATCGTTTTCTTAGGTGTTTTGATCGAAGTATCTAATTTATTATTCCATTTAGTTTTTTTCAATTCGGCTTTTTTTACTTCCACCGACAAAATGACTCCTTTTCACGTACAGGTTCATGCTAATAATTCCTGGCGCTAGGCCTATGTTGCATTTCTCAGACTCATTTCAGATCTAAAAATAAAAACGCATTTAATAACAAAATTACAATAAAAACGTCGTACGGCGAGTGGGCACTGGGGATCGAACCCGCGTCCTCCAGCGCAGAAGCCAAAGCTTCTACCAAAAGAGCTATGAGGAGTGTCTGTGTTAGTATGACGCCGATCCAACTTAGTGGGGCGTGGAATAAAAAGTGGAGGCAAGTTCATTAGTTGACTAAAAGTCTGAATTTGGTAAACCAAAATAATTGAACTCACGAAACTAAGCGACAGCTGGTGACAAACCGGCTGAGACACGCGTGCGGTTTTGATTCCTGTGGAGGGAGAGGTTTGTATTGAACAGCAAATATTTATTCCCGATCTGTAGGCCTGCCACAAACTCTGTCTGGCTCTGGTTTTGAGTCTGTGAGTGTTGACTAAATAAATCCTATGTCGGAACTTCACACACACAGTATAAAACACTGATGAGCACACAGACTCAAAACCAGAGCCAGAGACAGAGCCAGACAGAGCTTGTGGTAGACCTACTGGATGTTCTAATAACCAAGACCCAGGTAAACCCAATGTTGGTTCAGTAATGGTGCTCTAAAACATTGGCAAAACAGGAACTGGAGCCTCATTACTATCTTGCCCCAAAATTTAGTAATGCTTGTACTATGTAATTTAAATAGCTAATAATATATACATAATACTAATATTTTAGATAATAAGAATACAATGTAACACCCAGACAGAGAACAAACATCTGTGTAACCCCACGACACGGCGCAGAAGGCAGAGCTACTACCAACTGAGCTGCTTTTTATGGAACACGTTTAATGAAGTTAAAAGTAGGTGGGTACTTATTTGTATTACAATCTAAATCGTAGCTGATGGAGAGAAAATACTCCCAAATTATTGATTATCATCAGCCCCAAAACAGCAAACGTGTCACCCAATACATTTATGGGAATTTATAAACAATATATCAAACAAGTGATTCGAACCACCACTATTCCTGCGTCCCCATAATCTTCGGATCTTGGTAAGGGTGGCAGCCCCTTTGCACTATGCATTGTACTTAACATAGGGTAACTTTTATGGCCGTCCATTATACGAGGACCTGCGACAAATCATTGAAAACCTTCGCCGCGTTCCTGGAACAATGAAGTGGGAAGCGGGAGGCGGCTCAACTGAGAATGGCCAGGATGGGTATTGAAGCTGTATGTGATTTAATGGATGGAAAATAAATTGATTTCGCAAATGGCCGAGCATTTCTGTTGGTGACTAATTAGATGATTACGTATGCCAATCATAGATGTTTATAAATAGTGCTACGTACTGGAAACTCAAGGAGCGCAGCAGAACTTTTAGCGGTAAAAATCTGTAGTTTCTTAAGTTCCGCGAAAAGCTGTGAGTCAGAAACTACTATGCAAGTACTTATTTCCTCAATACACAAAGATTCTGGATGATAAATGTCTTGTAGTACGAAAGGAGCTCGATCTTCACCACGCTTAGTTCGGAAGAACCAGTGATACGATAAGAAAACAGTAACTAACTATGTTTAGGGTTTTCATATTTTTTTTTCATCTATAAAATTCAAATTATTTATTGCAGGTTGATACAGGTGATACAGTAGACTAGTTTCAAACATAAACCCTGTTATGGCACCGCAACTAATCCCACTTTGGTGGTAAATCAAAAAATGGGTACTATGGAAGATACTGTTGGGAGACAGTTTAAAATTATTATTAAAAAAAAATGCCTAATTACACCAGTCCACTCATATCACCACAAGTACCACGAAATGTTTTTCCTATACCAACTTAATATCTAAAGTAGAATATTATACCTAATGAAAAGCTTGGGAGCACAAAAAGGATTTGGGTAACTGCTTAGACTTCAAAAATTATCACCAAAGTTTTGATTCCCTTTTCGGTTTCGCAGTAAGACGGCTGTACCGCTATAGTCCTAGGGGCCTACTCTAAACGATAGACGAAGTTTCACTGCGAGCAACTTGACCACATTCTCCACATTCACAGTTTTGCAGGCTCTATTACGATATTCAAGACTTTATTTTACCATCTTTGCCTTGAATAAGTATTTAACGTATTTACACAAAAAAACTTACTTGTCTGTAAAGATTTAGCAATAACACCAAACCTGTGCCAAAAATTACGTAAGTGGATGATTTTATGTTTTTAGATCATAATCATTATTTACATTCTGAAGTAGCCCATACTAAACATAGGCCTCCCACTGTAATAATATGAAGATCGAGGAAAGGCGGTAAATGGGAAATGCTCAAAATCGTTCTTTTTGACGTTCCTCACAAGACTGTCAAAATAAACCCCAAGGAACCCCAAGGAAGACCCCAAAGAAGGGGAGGAGGAAGATTTTTTTTGTTATACCTATGTATAACAAAAAAAATATTCTATCTAGCTAAGCATTTTGCTGCCATCACACTCACACCTGATGGAAAGTGAGAATGCAGCCTAAGGTGGAGGAGCATGCTTAGCCATAATCCAACTGTTTACTCTTGTCTTAAAAACTCCTAAATTAAAACGTTCTGGAAATACTGACACCGGTAAATAAACTTAGCTGATAATGATGATAAAAACAATTCATATAAAATGTAGTTCAAAGTTTAACACGCTTAATTAAGGTGCTGACAACCTTCAAACTACTTCTAGCTTTTAGCTTATCACTGAAATCGCAAACATCCGAGGAATAACAATACAAAGATTTTTGCATAAATACTTCTAGATCCAAACAAATTTTTATTAGTTTTCGCGTGCATTAACACGGTGGTAGTCGCAGATTATGCTGATGTTTTTTAAAACGTACTGACTTATTCAATGTATTTGGTACAAACATTGTATAAAATTACCTACCTAACTCGGATGGTGTATGAATTATTAAACGTGGACCTATAATATTCAGGACACAGAATGTGCGCTAATTACATCGAACGTTGTGGACGTTAAATCAGTTTCATTTAAAGCAAGGAATTTCGTTTAAATAATTTTGTTAGCAAGTGTAGGCCTGGCCTTAACAGTATTACTATGTATTTTAATAACTTTTGTTTAATTATTTTTTACTCAGGTACTTACAATTTATTTTGTACCAATACTCATAAAAAATATAATTTTTCAACTAAGTAATATTGTTCTTTGGAGTTGTTGTCTCTGTTGTGTGTTTTGTTTGTTTAGTTATTTTACTATACCTACGTATACCTACCACTTACCTAAATGTACGAAAACCAGTTTTAAAATACAAATAATAAAGCTTAGTTTTAATCGCAACGCAGAAAGCAGGCTAATCCTTACATATCTAAAGGTTTTTGCTCCCCTGGTCCCATAGCTATTGTAACCTAGAGGTACCTACCTAAGTTAAGATACATACCCACACATTTTGTTTGCACTGTCTGGTAGCGCTGTATCGTTAGATGACCACCAGCATTAAGTCCTTCTTCTTAAATTTAAGAGCTTACCCCTTTTTGAGGGTTTGATGCATTTTTCTCCAATTAAGCCTTTCGAATGCGGCCTCCTTGACTTCTTTTCTACGACATGACAGAGTTTTTTTTTATCTAGCTCATGTAAAGACGTATTTAGTCTATTCGAAAAAAAAAACTTATTTGACCTAGATTATATTTATTTCCTATGTACCTAATGCAAAAGCATAACTGTGTAGGTACGTAGATGACCTTTGTCATCAACACAAAGAATTTCATTCAAACCAGGAATTTGAACTAAACTAGAGAATTACAAACATCTTAGTATACCTACGCAATGGCAGACGACAAACGGTCGTTTGGAATAAATTAATTGCTTAAACTGTCGGTGAAATTGAGAATGGTCTCATTTTCTCGTTTAAATAATAAAACTGGTAAGCAGCGCCACCTATTGAAAGAGCTTGAAAACAAATGAAACTTGTCATGAGAAGGTTAGGTCGGGCAAAGGTTGAACCACAATGCCCTTCATTTAATAAAATAGTTTAACAAATTAAACACAGATGTCGCTGTCTTAAAAGCGCAGCGCAATGCTGCCATCTCTGTCCTTCTAAATATTATTCGATCTTTAAAAATATCGTCCCGAGCAATGGTAATACTCCTAGGGGATCTCTCATGATATATGAGCTTTTGCAAGGTTTTGTCGCCATCTGGTTCGGATTCTTCTTCAGAATTGGTTTACTCTGGGGTGCTTGTATTCTGAAATTTATACATTTTTGAAAATTCACTAGCGGGCTGGTTGTACGGATGGCTTATCGACAATTTAAGCACTGATAATTCAGGCACATGACGTTCAACACTGGAGCCTAATTCTCGAGCCGACCGAGATTTTCAATGTCCCTTAAAAACACATTGGTATTTCACAACCCCGCACTTTTTCTACGTTTTCCGTATATCATAGCTGTCGAGGCTTCTACGATGAGGTCGTTGATAAATTACTCAAGGAAATCATCCATTCTTCATCCATCTTCGAAAAGAAGCAATAAAATAAAATTGCAAAATGATCCGAGATGAGCCGAGAATTAGTCTCGAGTAAATAAACACCAAGTTTTAATGGGTTTTTAGCGTCGTGTGTTTACAGTCACTCTACTACTTTTCACTACGATTGCGAGAAAATAGACATAACCAATACCTACAATATGAAATAGTTGAGAAAAAAATCTGAAAAAGAAGAAAAAAACTTCTTTTTTTATTTTTTTTCTTCTGTACCATGCATTCTACCACAGAGATGGCCAATTATTATTTTACTTCCATTTTTAAAAATAAAATGTTGTTCTTTTTTTATGAAACAGTAGAAATTCGAGTCTTTATTCGTGATTATTCTACTTATGGCTGAATACTTTTTCGTTTTGTAGGCTCACTGTCATATAGAAAAAAAATAAAAGAAAACAATATTATTTATTGACCACAAAGAAAAATTGAATAAAAATAGGCATGTAACAAAATTGCACACAGTTAGAGATGGGTTTTTGCCTGGGCATTTATGGACGTATTGAGTAAATGCCGAGTAAGCGTCCATTTACGCCCAGTAAACGTCCCAAAACAGGGCGGATATATTTTTATTGTAAAATATCGCTAAATTCACAAATTATTACACAATGCTAAGTTCTAATGACTAAAAAGGTTTTTTTAAGTTAATCTATAATCATCATCAGGCTGAAGAAGTCCACTGCTGGACATAGGCCTCCCCTACACATTTCCAGGAAGAACTATTCTGAGCTCTTTCCATCCACCGGCTTCCCGCGATCTTAACAATGTCGTCGGTCTATCTGGTGGGTGGGTGCCCTACTTTTCGTCTTCCGGTTCGTGGTCGCCATTCGAGAACCTTTATTCCCCAACGGTTGTCGGTTCTTCGAGCTATATGACCTGCCCATTGCCACTTCAATTTACTTATTCTAAGAGCTATGTAGGTGACCTTGGTTCTTCTACGGATATCCTCATTTCTGATTCTATCACGTAGTGAAACTCCCAGCATAGCTCTCTCTATATATAGCTCGTTGCGCGACTTTGAGCTTGTGTACGAGGCCAATAGTTAGCGACAACGTCTCAGTTCCGTAAGTCATCACTGGCAACAAGCACTGATTAAAGACTTTTGTCTTGAGGCTTTGCGGTACCTGCGACGAGAAGATGTGGCGCAATTTCCCGACGCTGCCCATCTGAGTTGGATTCGTCGGCTGACCTCTTTGTCAAAGCTGGCTCTACCTAGTTTGATCGTCTGACCCAAATTAACATGAGCATTAGACATGATTTTTGTCTTGCTCATGTTCATTTTTAGACCCACCTGTTGGGAGACAATACAACGTGTATCAAAATATGTGTACTATCCTGAAGGGGGGTGAATTTCCACCCCCCGGGGAACAACTTTTGTTCAACGACTTTTCAAACTTCGATTGGTATCTCTGAAAAAAACTGCAACGAAGTTTCAACATGAACAGCTGACTTTATACAAAGTGACAACCCTAAACTCAGCTACAGAGGTAGTAGGTAGTAGTAGTAGACCTACAGAGGTAGGAGGTCAAGGGGTTAAGGGTTTACAAGGATAGGGTTGTCAATTTATTTAGGCATTATGAAATTAAATATTTTTGTATGGGAAACTGAAAATAGGAATTTTTAATTATCTCCCCCCCACAACTGATCACCATTGTGGTCTGAAACCCCCCACCTTCGCATAGTACACATATTTAGATACACCTTGTATACAGGGTTATTCATAATTAGCTGCAAATACTCAGGAATTAGGTTCAACAAATAAAATAAAAAATATTTATGAAATGATTTTTTTTAAGTTTTGTTATGAAAATCCCGAGAAAATCGACAAAGAATATCCTTTGGAATCATTGGCGCCTGACCTATTTTGACCTTTGATCCGCGCCCGCGCGCCGTGAGCGACACTCTGCGTTCAGTCACCGCCTGGGTGGGTCATTGTCCTGTTCTCCATGGCAATCATTATGCAATAGCCGTAAAAAAATTAATAAAAATAAAATTTTGATACAAAAAGTTAAATCAAAATTAAAAAAATATAATTACATATATATTTTTTATTTTATTTGTTGAACCTAATTCCTGAGTATTTGCAGCTAATTATGAATAACCCTGTAGAGGTCTCTGAGCATTGTGCCTAAATCTTCCAGTGACTCCGCCATTATGACTACTTAGTCATAATGGCCAATCGTCGGCAAATCGAAGGTGAGTGATGAATTCGCCGTTGATGTTAATGCCATACCTTGTCCAGGACACGAGCTTGAAAATATCTTCCAGTGCCGAGGTGAACAGTTTCAGAGATATGCCATCTCCCTGTCTCACCCCTTTTTGCATGTGGATTGGATTTGTACTCTGATCCTGAAGTTGGATAGACATTGTGGCATTCCTGTTGATATATATCAACACTTCGATATACTTACCGATAGCCAATTTGACACCGCTGGAGCGACTGTAGCACTGCCCAGGTTTCGACTGAATCGAAGGCTTTCTCATAGTCTACAAACGCTAAGCAAAGTGGCTGATTATAGTCCTCAGTCTTCTGTATAATCTGCCGTAGTGTGTGGATGTGGTCTATGGTGCTAAAGCATGTCCGGAACCCGGCTTGTTCCGGAGGCTGAAAGTCGTCAAACCATCGAGCGAGACGATTGGTAACTACTCTCGAAAACAGCTTATAGACGTGGCTAAGCAGATAAATAGGCCTATAGTTCTTTAAGAGGGTGTTATTACCCTTCTTGGAGAAGAGCACCACTACGCTCCTGCCCCACGCTTCAGGCATCGTATCCTCAAGGACGACAGAATTAAAAAGCTTCTGAAGAACCTCAAGTATCGGCGTTCCACCCGCTTTCAGAAGTTCTGTCGTTATTCCGACTTCCCGCGGTGCCTTGTTACTCTTAAGCTGCTTGAGAGCCGTTCGGATCTCGTATAGGCTGACGAAAGTAGCGACTTCCTAATTCAACTGAATAGCGGCTGTGCAAAAGCTTTTTGTAGATGGTAAGAGATATCAATTTTCTGATATCATTATGAAGAGAGTTCCAAATACAGATAGCTTGTACAGTGAATAAGTGCTTATAGAAAGAATAAGAGTGGACAGGAAGTTGTAGAGTTTCAGAAGACCGTAAAGTACGAGATTTAGAAAGATTTAGGTATTCAAAGCGTTGAGATTAGTTTAGCTTTTAGATAAGGGGGGTGGAAGGATTAAACATGACACTGTACAAGAGGGAATGGAGACGAGTATTCCTGCAAAAACGAATAGGCAACCACTTAAGCTTATTACACAAATCGGCAACATGGTCATATTTGCGTAAACCAAATATGAACCTAATAGAGAAGCAATGGTCAAGCATCAACTTCTACATCCAGAATATTTGAATTTGTCCCTACTTTATTATGATAGTACAGTATAGAGTTAAGAAAGAGAATTCAGCTGGGTTGGGCGGTATTTGGGAAACTTCGTCAGGTCTTCTAGTAACCTATCCCACAGTGCTCAAAAACGAAAGCCAGTGCGTCCTACCAGTTATAATAACACGTGGACACTGACGGGTCCATAAATTAAAAGTCGCTCAAAAAGCTATGGTTAAGGCTATGCTCGGAGTCTCTCTCAGAAACAGGATCTGGAACGAGGCCATTCGATAGAGGACCAAAGTTGTCAACATAGCCCAAAGAACTAGCAAGCTCAAGTGGCAGTGGGCCGGTCATGATTCGAAGAACCGATAATGTGAAGACCACGTTTAGACAAACGTAGTGTAGGATGCCTCAGATTAGATGGAGCGACGACTTATGCAGAGTGGCGGGCAGCAACTTGATAGGAAGAGTCAAACTGAACCCTGGGCTCAGTGGCGCGCCATGGGAGTGACCTATGTCCAGCAGTGGACTGCAAAAGGTTGATGATGATTAAGATAGTGACAGCGATTAGCAGGCACGAATCACGAATACCATGTGCGGTAAAATGTTGATTTAAATAATACCGACCGACTGTGATTCTGCTGATAATTCTGTAATTTGGCAACAAATACATTTTTTTATTTTCAGTGAGATCCTCCTTTTTGGTCTATTACTATTTGTTCTAATATTAAAATGGTTTAAACAGGTACATCTTACGAATACTCAATGAAAAAGTCTGATTTTGACTTATTAGAGTTTCCGCCCTGATTTTGGACATTTAAAAGGACGTTAATTCGTTTTTGCCCTATTTGTCCAGTTTATGGCCTTTTTGCCCAACTGGGTTTAAACCCTCTGCCCATCTCTACACACAGTTAATTAGGTCCCTGCTGGCCTACCACGAGCTACATATGGTTATGGTTATGGCTGTCAAAATTGTGTCAACCCATTCAAACCCAAGAAGAAAATGAATGTGTGGGTCAGCCTATCTATACACAATTTGACAGCCATAGCCATAACCATATGGAGCTCGTGGTAGCCCTGCAGCAGGGCTACCAACGAGCTCCAATCATTTGGTGATGGTTACAACAGCATCAAGTACTTCATTTTCTTGTTTCATGAACCTATTGTATTGAAAAAGTTTGTGAAACTAGATGAAATGATCTAGGAATATCTCGTAGCATTCGTTGAGCTGCGTAGCGCACTACAGCGCGTTTATGTTTTTTGTATAGCTTTTTAGATTTTCTCAACGTTATATTCCTATTGACCTTTTCCCAACTGCAAAAGGGTTACATGTTATATTTTATTCTTTATTAAAAAATAAGAAAAGTAAACCTCATGTCTTTCACGGATGTCTAATCGGCTAAACGAATATTTGACAGTTGCTTATATCTCAATTTTTTAAGATAAACAACTTTCAAATATTTGATCGGTTGATTATTTATCCGTAAAACTGGGCCTGATATAATAAGTCAAACTGTTATTTATTTTCTAAAGTAAACATAGTTCGTAGCGGTCTCGTGTAATCTTCTTCTTCTTGTTGTTGTGTCACTGGGCTGCGCTGACTGCTGCGCCATCGGATTCTAATCACATTTGACGAATAACTCTTATGGGCTGCTAGACTTTTGGGACATCTATATCATCTACATTTTGGAATACTTTAAAATTACCTATTCTTAATTCTAGTGCTGCCACCTAGACTGTAGAAAATTGTACTACAATACGCATCTCGTAAAGGTCCTTCTTACAAGATGCGTATTGTACAGTTGACTCTGAAAAATTACTGACATTTTGAGATTGGCCTTTCAGCTCAGTTGGTAGTAGCTCTGCCTTATGCGCCGTAAGTCATGGGTTCGATCTTCACCGAGAACAAATATTTTTGTGTGGGAACGCAGATGCTTGTTCTCTGTCTGCGTGTTATGTTATATTATATTATAACTATAAGTATGTATTTCAAAAAAAAAATATTTTAACATTATATCGGTTGTCTGGTTCTCATAGCATATAGATAGGGTCTAGATAGTGTTGTGTGGATTGTCCACAATGTTTATATATGACTTACGTAAAGCGTAGTTGTAACGCTTTAACCCGGAGTGCTGAGAACTCTAGTGTAGCCAACTGTACACCTTTACTTGTAACTTTTGTTTTTGGTAACCTATGGGGAATGAGGAGGAGGGCAACAGCGTAATCGCCAATAAAAACATCAATTTTAAATTTCTATTTATTGATTCAATTTGAACTTCGAACTCACAATAAAATGCAGCACGGTAACACAAATCTTCAAACCATTTATTATATTATATTACTATGTAGACAAATATTAAAATACGTGAGACAGTGACAGGAAAGATACAGAAACCAGGTTTAAAGTGACAACTAACATCAATACTGTTGAAAAACATCACTTTTATATCGAGACTACCGACAAGAATGCTGTTTTTGAGCAAAAGTTTGTTAACTAAATAAGTACATAGTCTGCTCAATTAACAGATAAATAAATAGCGGTTTACTTGATGCCGGATTAAACTTACGTTATACACAGTGAGTAACTTACGAAACGTACGAAGCCACGGGCAGGCGCCTACTTAGAATCCCTTTGCTACGACACAAACCACAATACAGACTTTTCTACAAAGATGTCAGAAAAGATCAACCACCCAATCTCAAGTGTCACAACAAAAAGGTTCTAACGAACACCGTGACGCATTTGATATGACTTCCTTATAATCACGTCACTACGCCCGTAAACAAACAGTTATAGTGTATATTATTAGCTTATGTAATAAATAAGCTTAAATATAATATAATACTGAGGCAGAATTACATCTTATCTACGTAACATTAAGAGTGGTACGTACGTGGGAATAGACACGAGCACAAGCCCTTACGTTATACGGACGAATGCGATATATAATTATATTTGCTTTATAACTATGTATTTGACGCTAAAACATCTATATAATGTATTACTTTTGTACATCTACTTATATTAACCATACATACACTTACTAAGCTTTTATTTGCTTCTCCTTCACCGAGTACCCAAGGTGCGTCACAACCTTCTGTATGACTAGATTACAACGTTCACTCTACGACTTTTGACTTGTACAAATCATATGTAAGTGTTTTGTAGATTGTTTGACAGACTAGATGTTGGCAACACACGATGAGTACGCAGCGCCATTCTCGGGATGTTGCGTCTCGCGGGCGAACGAAGTGGCACAAAGCGTCGAGTCCAAATAATACGAGTTACAAAAATACCAGAATAGTGTAAGCTCCTTGTAGAATAGAATAGAATAGAATAGAATAGAACGGGATAAAAGGGAAGAAAGGTTCGCCCGCGCCGGCTTGGCCGTCCCATAGCTAAGTACACATTAATTATTAAAATATATTTTCGCATTTTATTACATAAAATTTACGTTTATGATCTACCTACATTAGAAAAGTAAAAGAAAGCGGGCGTTAAAGAGTAATTTAGGGTCAAAAATTTTGTACGCGGAGCCTATATACACAGCGTACTATGGACGTTTGTTCCACTCGTCCGAGCGATAACACTCAACGAATGCTAAGGAAATAAAAGCTACCAGAGAATAACTTAACCTGAGATCATAGAGAGTCTTAATTCAACAGAAGGACGAGGAAAGGAAACTCATTAGATGTTATCGCTCAAACTGCGGCCTCGAAGAACTTAACTAAACTACTACACGGTGACACTTACGAATCCTAGGGTACTAGACGAAACTTAGATCTAACCTTAACAAATAATAATAAATTATTTTGGTGCAAAAATAACAAAACAAACCATCTTAACAGTATCTGACTGAATGCGACCAAACGCAAAAATTATGTTCCACTAATCACACAAGCTATAAATGAATATATTGTTATAAACACATTTCCTCCCACCAGTGTTGCCCGCTAACAATAAGTTCCATACACATTCATTCCATAAATAATTACGAAGACACTTGGGTAGAAAATACCCTGTATCCAAGGTACCCAGCACACGTCACAAAGAATTTTGATATCCATCCGTTCCCTAAGTCAGCTACCTAAAGCTCTGTGTCACAATTTAGGACACAATAGCTTTTACCCAAAAATCTGGCACACTGCAACGAGCGTGAACGTCTCAAATAACTTTGATGGTATTGCCAGCATATTATTTTGGGATGGAAAGTAACAGATTAGGGAAAGAACGAAAGATTAGTCCAAATAGGTTTCCAATCAATACACATCCCTTACTCGGGTTGTTGCGGGCATATCTGGTGGGAGGATTACAGAAAAACCATACCGGAATAAACATTGTAGGCAACTTTTACGATCTTCTCTGTTATGTTGGTTGATTTCACATACCTTCAATACAAAATATCTTCTTGAGTGCTCATAGAATGAGTATGAGTAAAAATCTTGTTACGACTTACCGCTAAGCCAAAATGGTGATGGGAATCAAAACTGATGATATTTTTAGCAATAACTCGTAATATCTAAAAGGTTTATAACAATGCAGTTAAAACCAATTGATGTAATTTACCCTCAAGGTACTACTGAGGTCAAAATATTATCAAAGATTCCCATTACCATTGGGTTTGCGGACAGACGCTGATAAGGTTTCTGAAAGGGTTAAAGGGCAGAGTGTGTTGTTGCCTACAAGTCCGGATGTGGAGGAGACTTACTCCTTGACCTCGAAATACTTGTAGGTGGGGTTTTCGTAGCCGTTGATCTGCATGTTGGCCACGTGTCTCTCCTCCGGGGTCGGGGCTGCAGCGCCGCCCGTCTGTTCCACCTGATGAGTGGAGAAATTCAGATCTAACTGAGAATATAACCCAAATGGACAACACTCTTTACATAAAGTAAATAGAAAAAGAAATAGAAAGACAACTTTCTTCTCAGCGTCTTTTACGTCACGTCTTTTAGTGCACACGAGTCAATTTTCCTGAAGATGCTTAGTAGAGAGAGTTTTTATTTTTGTGGTATTTTTGCTGTGTCTAATAGTAAATTTATTTTTAAGAATGGATTTCCGCAAAGTCACGCCTGAATCAATGAATTACCCTTTACTATTGAATGGTTCGTCTCTGAGCTGGATGACATGTCTGCTGTTACATGAATTATGACTGACTGACTACATGCCCATGGCACTCACTGACTATCGATGCTCACGTTCACGAAATTCAGCGTGACATCGCTTGTTGCTGTCCTCTAGGAGCTACTGCCGGTACTTTCCAGCTCAAAGCTCTACTTTTACTGACCTGGATGAATTCTTACACAGCATGTCTCTGATGATGAAGATGATGTCCTCTATAAACTACTGCCGGTACTGACTTGCACAAAACCCTACTCTCTCTGAGCTGGACGAAATCTTGCATAGTATGCCTCTCGGAGCTGATGTCTTTTAGGAGCCACTGCCGGTACTCTCCAGCACGAAACCTCTAACTCACTGAGCTGGGCGAAATCCAGCAGTCTACTGTGCTTTAGGCGTATCATATAAGTGCTTCTTCTTGCACTGACCTGCAGGAAGCCCTGAGCGGGCGGAGTGTGGTCACGACGACGCGCCACAGCGAGCGTGACGCAGACCGAAGGCACCATGATGACTAGGAGCTACTGCCGGTACTGTCCAGCACGAAACCCTGATCTCACTAAGCTGGACGAAGTCCTGCACAGCATGTTTACTACTGTTTTAGGCGTGTGTAAAAGCTTCTTCTTGTACTGACCTGCACGAAGCCCTGAGCGGGCGGAGTGCGGTCACGACGACGTGCCACGGCAAGCGCGACGCAGGCCGCGGCTGCCAGTGCAGCGCCACCCACGCACAGCGCGGGGTACAGGGCTCCGGCCCCACCGGTGGGAGCTGCGCCAGCGCCGCGGACTGTGTAACCCTGCACACAACAAACAACATCAATGCACACTCTATGATGGTGCTTAATCAGAGAACAGTACTGGTGTGAGACCACTAATGGCCTAAAACTCTCAGGTCGTGGTTTCAAATTCAGTCGTGTACAAAGCTCACGCCTCCTTCTTTCCAAATCACGTTAGATGACGGTCACGTTAATAGCTTCATTTCAGGCTTGCACTGCTCCGAAGCAGTGAGGTCCAAGACAAGGCTCAGGAAACAGATTGAGTCTTGTCCCTCTACATCCAGAGCTTTGTCACTATCGGGTCTACTGGAACATTGTTACCATCAACCCAAGGTCCTAGTACTAGTATAAGGAGTTGGGCTGGCTGAGGTGAGGTTAGCAGAGAGACGATGCATTTACAGCCAGTTGCAGGACGTCAGTGTAGTCCTCCAACTCAAATTAGAATTAGAAGCTTCCAGATGTGTTGCGTCATAGGCTGCGCTGGTTTTACGGTGTCAAGCGTCACGCAAAACCGTCTCGCCAGTGGCCTACTTGCGGAAACCAGTCCACCAGTCCGCAAACCAAGTGCGGATGGTGATTATGCTGTGTACACAAGGATACGCATCAGACTATACACTGCTAGCTCTTATGTCCTTGCAGTAAGAGTCATTTTTCTTTGTTTTTAGGTAACTTGAGCTGTATCCCACTGTACGTACCGCTTGTTGGTGCTGCAGCTCGTGCTTCATGACGTGTGCAGGCGGCGGTGGAGCGCGCTCCTCTGCGTGCTCGAGTGCGGCGCGCAGGCCTTCGCCCTCCGTCTGCAAGTACACCTGAAAGAAAGAAAGAACATTCTAGTATTACTATACAGCCTCTCCCCGCTATACAGGCTCCATAGAGACAGTTTACTAATCTAGGTAGACCACTACCTATAACTCGTGTCGGTGTCATATAATGTGTAAATTGTTTTTGTTACTACCTAGTTACCTACCTCTTTACTTGTTATTATTTACAACATAGGTCTAATAACAATATGCAAAATGTCACCTCATTCATAGGAGCAATTTACATTTTATTTTTTCTGGATTTTTTCCAGAAAATGTTTGGGATAGAGGTTTATTCTGGTTGTGAATGATTTTCAGTAAACTAAAAATTGAAACCATTGAGAAGAAACCAGTAACTGGTACATGGTGGCTGGTGGCGGATCAGAACATGTCACGTACAGAATACTGCAGAAAATGGGCTCATTATAATTTTGCAACTAGAATTAAATTGAACGCTCTATACCTCTCCAGTAGAGCGTCGGCTGGTAGACTCGCTGACTTCAATGGTCTCTTGCGTATCGATCTCAGGGGCCTCGGTCACAGTGCTCGTTATGATTTCCTGGAAAAAATATGCAAGTGCTATGAGTTTGGTCCTGCCATAGATTAGAATCCCTGCGTCACCTTCCATGGAGATCGCCTTTCATAATCCACCTTTTATGACCGCCACCTCCTTTTTACCATATGACTAGCAGACGCACGGCCTATTACCACCCATGCCAGGTGACAGGTGAATAGATACAGCCCATTTGCACCAAGCGTTTTAATCAATTGACCACTAGTTATTAATCAATTGTACAGTCTGATACCCTAGAGATGGAAAACGCAACAGAGGGCGGCAGTTGAAGCGTTTGGACGATGAGCTCCGTAAGGAGTGGCGCAGAGCATGTCTGGACCGAGCCGAGTGGCAAACCCTGGAGGAGGCCTTTGTCGAAGGACAACCCGACCTATGTAGTACCGCCACGTTCGGTGTCATAATAGAAACTTTTGCTTAGTTAGTATATTTAGTAAGTAGGATTAGTATAAGTTAGGTTAAGCAAAACTGTTTTGGTCGGAGAAATAAAGGCTTATTTTATTTTTATTTTATTTTATTTTATTTTATTTATTAATCAATTGACTATCTATCTGTAAAAAATAAAAGACTTACAGTAGAAGTGGTCTCCTGCATGCGGGTAGTCGTGTCGTGCGGCGAGACGGAGGCGGGCGCGGGGGCCGGGGGGGAGGGCGCCGCGCTCGGGGGGGAGGACGCGCTGGCGGAGGGAGGGGGGAGCGACACTTCGGCGTCGGTCGGCTCGCTGATCTCGTCGTCGGTCTCTTCGCTCTCTTTCACTCCGTTCGATGTCTGAGGGAGATACAGATAGATGTAGCCAGTTTATACTTGAGAGGATTAAACAATTTAAATGACTTCTTCTAAGATACACTGCCTGCGTTATAATTTTATGTGATTGACAAATTCACAATACAATAATAACATCTAGCTTTTTATATATTTTTTCAAACTTGGACCTGCTTCCACTCAAATATTGCAATATTCAAATATTGCTATGCCCTAAACTTAAGGGTCTATTATCTATTCACCATTATAAACTTCAAAACCTCACCATGTAAGATAATAATTGCAATAAATAATATGAGTAGGTATGTGTGGTTCAACTTCAGAAGATTCTATCAACATCCAGCAGCCCTTAGACAAAATATTTTCAATGGACGTCTGAGGTTAAACGCTACACCTGAGACAATTTGCACTTGAAAACTTAGGACAAATTTGACTTCAGAATGTTTGATCTACTCCTGAGTATCCGTCAGATATATAATATTTTTTCCTTATCTTGATAAAAAAGGTCCAGACCCTACTGAGTCCTGAGGTGGTAAAACCCAGAGCTGCATTCAAAAAGCATTTACTCCGCTTAGATTATTTGGGTCTGGGTGCTTCATCGGATGGAAACCAGAGGAATACCAATATGATAGTACTTTTTAAACTTTCGCGATCATAAAACATATTTATACTATTACACGGGTATTTATCGCGTATATTATTATTTATTTTCCCGACGTTTCGGCTATGTTGCATTAACCGTCAAAGACTGGAGCATTAACATAGCCGAAACGTCGGGAAAATAAATAAAATATACGCGATAAATACCTGTGTAAATAATATGATATGTATTTTCTTAGATTTGATACAGTTAGTAGTTTCTCAGATCTAAGGGTCCCATACCTTCACACGTTCAGCTTGAATTTCATTCCTCTGCTTGGTCCTCTGGTCTCTCTTGGCGCTGAGTTGGTCGCGGGCAGCTTGTTCGCGTTGGACTTCAGCCTCGATGCGGTCAAGCAGTAGCTCCTCAGCTTCAGGGGTCATTGACATCAGGGAAACGGCCATGTCATCCTTGGATTGCATCGACTGGAATAGGAAAAAAACTGTTGAAAACTGGAAAAAAAACCTTCACGACTTTGATCCCCAGGTCCCATATCTCTTAGTTCAGTGTATCAGGTAAAGATTCTTTGATAATGTCTAAGGGAGTTGGTCAGAGGTGGTACGTTCATTACGCATTTGGCACATCCCCAATGCAGATGTTAAAAAAACAAGGGTATCAAAGAGATCGCTCTAACAATGACAAAGCAGAACATTATTATAGTTTGAAAGAGCCTTCATTATGCGAACCTTCAGGGAATGGAACTCATTGCAGTCGGCATTTTTACTGACCACTACAATCTGGGCCTCTTCAAGGCAAAAGTGAAAAGGTGTCTTATAGACCATCCTGCTTATTTATTTATTTATCAGGTGAGATTGTAGCCAAAGGCCAAAAACTATTTTTTTTTACATGTTATAGACCAGTACCAGTATCATGTAAATAAATTCTAGTTTAAAAAACTAAAAAAAAACGCTTTTATAACTAATTGAACTAAAAAGTTAAAAATAAAACTGTAATAATCAATTGAAAAATTTATATTATTGTACAAAAAAGCGTGGGGTGCTTTTTATAATAACTTCAGATATAATAAACTATTGATAAAATATTTACAACAATCAAAATCAAGCCCCTCCACGCTTTTTGTACAATAATATACATTTTTCAATTGATTATTACAGTTTTATTTTTAACTTTTTAGTTCAATTAGTTATAAAAGCGTTTTTTTTTTAGTTTTTTAAACTAGAATTTTTTTTTTACTTTTTAGTTTTTTTTTTTTTTCATTTTTTTTTTCATATTATTGCATTGTCATCGACCTTTGACAGATGTGCAAAGTTTGAATCAAATCTGATCGTTCAAAGTAGGACAAAATCGAGCTCAAAGAGGACGGTTACATACATACAGGTGAAGCTAATAAAAGCGTTTTAAAAATAAGGTTCTTCAAGCTAACCTGCACGTAATCCTCAATAGCGGTGCCGATGCTGGCGTACAGATGGGGACGGCGACGGAGAGCGGTCAGAGCACGCTGGAGGGCTCGGTCAGCATCCTGCAATTATTACACACAGTTTGGAATGTGCTCGAGTTTATCATATACTTGTACGTATATATTATAAGATCAAAAGGTCCACCTTTCGACCTGTAGGCTGCAAAATCACAGAATCACCCCATAATCCCCCCAAATCTTAGTTTCTGACGTCTGTGCTCTGATATAGGTGCGGGCAGAATGTTCGCTGATGATCGTTCAGTCATCACCAGTTAGTGATTATGGTAAAAATTAGAACGAAGCATTGTCTCGCAGGTCACGCACGTATGAACAATGCCCTACGGCGCACTGTGTCCGTCAGCTTGAGGCATACATAATAGTATTCATCTGCAATCTGTCAGCAGCGTTGCTCCTCTCAGCAGCGGTGGCTACCCTCAAAACCCTTTTCCCATTACCCAAAGGATAGATAATGCTATTCAGAATTAAGTTCTCCTATGTAAATGACTCTAAGTTTTGCAATAAAGAATTTTCTATTTATCTATGTTTCCTTCCATTTCGCGGCCAGCACTTGGACCAGACACTTAAGACATTTCTGCACATAGATAGGCCAGCACCCTACGGTTTTAGATGACAGTGAATACGGACCTGCAGTCTGTCAGCAGCACTGCTTTTTTCAGCAGCAGCAGCCTCCTTCCCGTTGGCAGTGGCGCTGAGTGGCCAGCACTCGGACCAGACTCTTAAGGCATTTCTGCACAAACAGGCCAGCATCCTACGGTTTTGGAGAATACTAACCTGCAGTCTGTCAGCAGCACTGCTCCTTTCTGCAGCAGCAGCCTCCTTCCCGTTGGCAGTGGCACTCAGCTGCCAGCACTCGGACCAGACACTAAAGACATTTCTGGACAGACAGGCCAGCACCATATGGTTTTGGATGACAGCGAATACTAACCTGCAGTCTGTCAGCAGCACTGCTCCTCTCAGCAGCAGCAGCCTCCTTCCCGTTGGCGGCGGCGCGGCGCCATGCGGCTAATGCACCAGTACGCTCAGCGGCCAACGCTCGGACCAGACGTTGAAGGCATTTCTGGACGCGGTGGGCCTGGGAGACAGAAAAAAGTGAGTTAGTACTCGAAGAGTTTGGAGCACTTTATCGTCGCCTGAGGACCAGCAGGCAAAGGCTTTTCTTACTTAGATCATTCAATAGCATTCTTCTCTTGAACATCTTTGACGACATGACAGCTACATAAAAAAGAAAAGAGGAAGGCCAAGAATAAGTTGCGTGAACCAGATGAAGAAATGGCCACTGTCATGTCGTATAAGGAATTACAGGAGGCCGCATTCAAAAGACTTAATTGGAGAAAACTGCATCAAAATTTCGACAAAAGCTCTTCAATTTGAGAAGGAGAGAATTAGGGCAGTCGGTGGACTTGGTGCAGTAAGACCAAACGACTGCGTTCAAAAGAGATAGAACTATGATGCAGCTGGTATAATAGAAGAGGTAAAGTATCCTTAGATTCTATCAGGGCCGGATTATCCTTAGGTCAAATTAGGCAAGGGTCCCGATAGGGTTAATACAGCCCTGCATACTATACTTACTATTTAGCACGGGACGGGACTAGCTGAGACCCAGTTTTTAAAGTTTCTGTTGTATTAGTCTAAGAAGGTATGGTACACAGATAATATTGTACCTACATTCTTTGCCTGTCTTCAGCTGTCCGTTGTGTGTGTTAATGTATTTGTCTTACGTGTACGTTTTTTTATATTTAAATAAATGTATTTTGTTTCTTTCTTACATTGGGTGGAGTGTCTCGCAGAGAGCGCGTGTAGCAAGAAAGTGCAGTGCGACGACGCTGACCAAGATGGGCTAGCACGCGTTGTTGGTGCAGGGCGGCCAGACGACGCCGTTCAGCTACTCCTTCCTCCTCCAGGGTCTAGGACAATAAAAACAAGTTAGTTTCATAATACTGTGAATGCGTTCATCAACTAGAAAAGAGCTGAGATCTTTAAACAGAGAGCTGAACTGACAGTTTAGAAGCTAAGTTCCACAGAAAAGCAAAAACGCTTTTTCATTACTCATACTCTGAAAGTAGGTCTGAAGTTGCCTGAGGGGCCTAATAGAAAGTAAAACTTTCAGCCCTAGGGAGAATCGCTTTCTACTGACAGCTGTCAAATTATAAAAAAAACAAGTTCTATTTTATTCAACCATGTTCCAACTTTCTAAAGTCTTTCTAACTGCAAGGAGGTCGTTGAACCAAATTCCAACTTTTTATTCAGCAAGTAGGTTGGAAACCCATTACAACGGTAAGAAATTTAGAGCGCAATGTAAAATTTAAATTTTAATAACATAAAGATAGTATTAAATAAATAATATATCTTCTAAATTACTTGATTAATATATAGCTTCAACTATTTATTTAAAATAACATAAATTTGAGCAAACAATTTACCATTTTTTAAATTATGAAAATTAAAATAATGGCTGAATAATGCTGGCGAGCCGTAGCCGAAGGCCCGCCAGAGAAAAAGAAAAAAAAAACCGGGAAGGCGGCAATTCAATCTTCATTTTCACAAATTTTTTTTTCATGTTTTTATTTTTACTTTCCTTGTATTCGTAATGAAAAGCACAGTGTTTACCTCGGATGAAAGTCTTTTAAGTCCCTCAAGCTCCATTGGCGCCCTCGCTACGCTCTGGCGCCAAACCCGTCTCGGGACTCAAAAAACGTGACTTTCAACACTCAGGTAACAATGTACTATTGCTTATGGTATTCATTATTCTGTGCTAAGAACACTCAATCTATTCACATGAAACAAAAAATAAGCAAAATTGGTTAGTAATTATGTAAGTTTCTATGTTTCGGAAGGATATTGTGACGGTGTATACAGGACGATCCAAGGATATTTGAAGCCAAACGGGTATATTCATAATAGTCATATAGCAGTCATTTAACTTAGCAGACCGTTAAGTCTGTTACCATCTCTATTTGTTGACATGAAAGTGACAGTGTCAAGGCGAGCCGCCAAAAAGTATCTGGCATTATAAATGAGGGGGTAAATCACTGGGAGGCTTTCACTAATAAATATATCCCCAAAAGTAAGTAATGTAAGAAGGTTGAGTAAAACGCTGAGAGCACTTTCATTCACCTGCACATTGGACTGGAACTTAGCGGTCATGCGTTGGCGGAAGGTCTGCGCGGCAGTGGGGTCAGTGGCCATCATCGTCTGGTAGCGGTCTTCTAGTTCAGACCAGTCCTTCATCACTTTGGTAATCTGGGAATTAAAATATTATGATTAGCTAAAAATTCTTAACAGGTAAAATCATTTCGTAAGTAAACCAAGGTAACCGATTAATTTTTTGCGTTAGAGGGTTTTTATACAACTAGCTGATGGAACAAGCATATAGCCCACCTGATGTAAAGAGGTAACCATCGCCTATAACATAGCATTGCCTCGTAGGTCACGCACATCAGGATCGTGCCCTACGATGCACTTCCTTGCGTCCATCAACTTGAGGTATACAGATGTTCAGCCTCACGTGCCAGTAATTTCACCGGCACCCACACCCTTCAAACCGAAACACAGCAATGCTGCTTCACGGCAGAAATAGACATAGTGGTAGTACTGCCCCGGACGGGCCCTTCACAAAGAGCTCTTTCTACTACTACTGGCATTGGCAATGGGCAGGTCATACAGCTCGTAGAACTGAAAACCGCTGGAGTATAGGGTTTGTGGTCACCATTCGAGAACTATAAGATGAAGCGTATGATCATATTGACCTAAAACATCACACAGATCACGGAAAGTTCGTGGATGGAGAAGGCTCAAGAACGTGCTCCTAGAAAGCACCTTAAGAACATGGACTTTTCAGAGTAATGTACCTTCTCACGGTGCGTCTCTTCCAGTCGCTGTTGGGCATCCTTGTAGCTCTGGTGCTCGGTGCGGGGGTCAAAGTGCGAGAAATAGGGGTCCGAAGTGGCCGTGGAAGACTGAAAAGTTAAAAACAAAGTTTTCTTTATCTGACTTATTGCTTGTCACATTATCATCGACAGAAGACCAGTTAAGGTATCAAAGTAAGCGTCTTTGCGATTATGTCTTATGGTTCATATTATGCAAATAGAGTCCGCGCCATGACTGATGTCTTACGGCAAAAGCGGGAACTAAACATCTTTACTTACAAAGTAGTGTAGATTGAACATGTTACTATAAAACTCTGCGACAGCAGCGCCGCGTCTATCGGTCTTTAGAAGTGGCGCGGACTATTAGTCGCCACGTCTTTTCAGAAGGGCTACAATACCACGGTCTCCACTCAAGTATTGTTTTGCTGCAACGGTTGTCGGTTCTACGACAAACGCTACCAACCCACTGCCATTTTCAGCTTGTTAATCTAAACTACCTAATATCTTTAATGGATCAACTTTTTTCGGATTTTCCTCTTCTGGTTGACCAATCACTCTCACCATCGAGTCCAGAAACGCTTGTAGCGTAGCATGTTTGGTCATTCCTTCATACACAATATTTGAGATCATCATCAGGATGAGTTATTGTTCGTAGCATTTACATCTAAGCGCGTCCTACAACTTCGACATCAAAGTTATCATCGTCGTTTGCAACGGTGTACTTAGCTCTGCAGTTTTGTTTGCATTTTGTACTAACATTTTGTAATTATGTATATGGAAGAAACGGGTATTTATCGCGATTACCTCTAAAGTTTCCCGACGTTTCGACCGTGTTACAACACCCGTGCTCGCGGGCAGACACCCCGTTTCTTCCATATAAAGCATATCGATAGCGTTAATTTAAAAATTACTCATATAAATTTAGCAACTAATCAAATCAACAGCATCATTTATAGTTACCGTAGTAGTAGTGGTTGTCGTGGTAGTAGGAGTGGTAGTGGTAGACGGCGCCGCTGAAGACTCGGGACGAGGCCATGCGTTGTCGTCTCCGTCGGTGTAGTCGTCATCCTCGGCATCATCGTCGCGAGAGAGATCGGCATCTTCATCTTCATCCATATCTGCAAGTTAAATAAATATTGATGTATATTTCATCCACAGTCTGATTACACCCCCAGTGCTGGGTATAGGCCTCCCTTAGTTTGTGCCATCTACCTCGATCCTGTCTAACCCATTGCTACCCCGTGACCCTGACTATGTTGTCCATCCATCTTGCTGCAGGGCGCCCTATGCTTCTGTAGCCGGTTCTTGGCCTTAGCGGTTATGGGAACTAGCTAGCTATTATTTCTCTACAAAATAACCTTTCTTGGAAATTACAGCCGAAAGCTTATTAAATTGTTTTCACCCGCATCGTAGCTTCTGTCCTCACACCATTCATTATACTCGTAACATACAACTTGGCCAATACATACATATCTATGCAGAATGTGCTTGTGCATCCATATAATGTTATATTTATTTATCCATAGGTATTGTTATATTTTGGCTTTTTGGTACGGCTGTTTTCGTGACCCTTTTTTGTGTTAGGTCATCTTAGTCGTGCTTAGTCTTAAGAGTCACAAACTCACCGTCATCAGTATCGTCGTCGTCATCATCGTCGCTAAGGTTCAGAGTGTCATCATCGTCATCATCGAGCGCATCATCATCATCAAGAAGATCATCATCGCGCTCATCCATAGCTGCTGAGGCAGCCAGCATCTCTTCTGCTCCGGGGCTGACAGGCACGCCAACGTCCATGGGCTTGTGCATCTTTACATTTTCTGAAATGAGCGACGTGTTTTTTGAAAACCATTCAGAGTCTGCTAGTACCCTAGCATTGAAAAAACCAGCTTAAATACTCAATCAAGATTTTGCGTAGGTATAGGCATGCATAGGTGTTTGGTTTGATATAGGTGGTATGAATTATGAATATAGAAAATGAAATGGAAAGTTCCAGATATCTTCACAAGTCTTATATAAACTACCCTTGCAGCAGCAAATACAAATTCAACCCCAGACAGGCTGATTCCACAAGGCAAGAGCATGGCGAAGGTCCCCAATCGAAGGGTTATACAACTTACCCTTGAAGTGCTTAGGGCAGCAGACGAACTCAACTCCAGAGAACAGGCTGATTCCGCAAGGCAGGAGCATGGCAAAGGTCCTCAGTCGAAGGTTGCGGTTGACGCAGGCGCGGCCAGCAGTGGCGTTCCAGCGCGCGAATTGCCAGCATCGGCTTTGGTTGTGGATGTGGTCGAAGAGGCAGCTTTCGGGGACGAGCAACGCATCCGATTGGAATGGACCTTCTGTGCCAAACACTTCATTGTAGTTCATTTTGAAAGAGTAGGTATAGTATATTAAAAATATATGGAAAGACAACGATCGGCTAGGATGTAGAAGGAATAAAGTGGAATTTAAAGTCAGAGCTTAGAGCTTTTTTTACAGTCGCTGCGAAATAGGCCGTCTCTGCTTTAAATAATATACATACTTATGTAGGCATATGATTTACTAATATTTTTGTCAAACTTTATTTTTTCCACGTGAATTATTTAAAGGTCTCTACTTCTGACCAAATGTAGAGACTTTTTAGTTAATGGATTACTCGGATGAATGAAGAAATATGCACTTTGGACCGAGAAGAAACAATGCTTGTCTTGTGTGGCGAAGTGTGTGAATCTGCATTTGCCTATATTTATTTAAGATCTAAAATGTACCATACTTCAAGCAAATAAATTATTTCATTTCATTTGTTTCTGCATTCCTAGTTTAATTTTTTGAGAGAATGCATACCAAGACAGCGGAAAGGCTTGACCCATCTGGTGACCTTGCACTTGGCAGCGTTACTGGTTCCCAGCTTGCACCAGTTGCTGACCTTCACGTAGTGGGAGGCCTCGACGATGTTAGTGATGTCATGGCTGGGGAAAACCTGGAACAAGCATCGATAGTTTGATTCAAACTATTTTTATAAGGAAATTCTTATTCACCCTGAGAATCCTCGTATAGGGTTTGAATATTTTATGACATTGTTCCACAAAGAGCAAAGTCAACATTATAATTACTAAATTACTTAAATCCATGCCTTTTTAAATCACAACTTTATAGCGGTTTATGTGTATTTAAGAATCCAGTGTCAAATTCGGTCTACCTAAAAATGTATAGAGGCCTATGTCCAGTAGTGAACTTCTTCAGGCTGATGATGATGAATGTTTTCATTCAATCAGTTATATTGCGCACCGAAAAATCTGCAGGTTATAAAGTAGTTTTTTTTGTTACATACAAGGTAATCTAAAACAAAACAATAATAATTATCTACGATGTGTAGCAAAACCAACCGTCCCAAATTTTTAATATGTATCGAAATCATTTAATGCATAGTTTTTTCAATATTTATTAAAGATATTATCGGCATACCCGGTGCTTGCACACCCAACATAGCCGGTCAAAAACTTTAAGAATCGAACCCACAACCTCTTTCGAGCAGAAAGAGAGCTGTGATTATCGATCTATAAGTCACAGAGTGAAGTGATTCCAGCCCCGAAACGCAACGATAGCGCGTGCTAACTTTTCCAGTGGCGCCATCTAGTTCTAAAAATGGTAAACCTTAAAACCTAGCAAGTGTGTATTTTCGTTCAAACTTATGTATTTCCGTAACAGCTGAACGGACTTTCATGAAACTTGGAGTATACACAGTTCGTGACCTAGAGCGACATATGAGTTTATTTTATCCAGTTACGTATCTGACTGAACCGCGGGTTGTTAGTTGTTGATAAAAAAGCCACTTAATAGTTCTAGGGGGCCGGTTTCACGGATTGCCAATGGACCAATTGAAATATTTTATTTTTAAAGCAAGATTTAGACTTACACATGTGTGTGTAATTTTGAATGGTCGATTACCTAGCAATCCGTGAAACGGCGCTTAGTTAAATTGCAAGATCTCAGTTCGGGCTGAACTAGTAGTTTGGTTAGAGAAAGTTTCGTGGGTAACTCAATATTCAAATGTGTTCAAAGGGTTTGCTTATTGTCCCTGATTTAACCCGAGGAGGCCTTGCTTTAATCATAAGGGTCACAATGGCCGTAAAATACGGTTAGCTACATAGTGTTCCATATGTAATTACGCGTTTAATTTACGCTGTAATGCGAAGCAAATTCAATATTGGTCTAGCTGAGCTACAGTGTAAATTTAACAACTGGTTTTCTCAGGGGATTCTCTCATACATAATATCAAGGGTATGATTATGTGTCTATCTGACAAAATGCATGCGCAGCGACGACTCACGCCGACGACTAAACGTGTAGGAAGAGAATAGACCCTTAGTTAGCTTTTAGATTAGAGCTTGACCCCAAACACATGATTATTAAATATTTTTCTTCTTTTTAACCAAGTTCAAAAAAAAAGAAGGAGGTTCTCAAGTCAGTTGTTTTTTTTTTATTATTATTTCGTCATTTACCAGCCGATATGAAAACATTTTTTTTACATTTGAAAGGTTATAATTCCAGATTGGTACCATAGAACATTCATTTAAATCTGCCTAGCAGTTTGGCCATGAAGTTGATTTTTTAAAGTTAAAGTTTTTAAACTTATATTTTTTTAAATAAAAAGATTAATAACTAATGAACCAGCTATAACCACGAAGCTACACAGTATTGCATAGTAATTACGTTTTGTACTTAATTTACGCTCACAAAATTTACAGCTCAGGCCTACTCTATAGGTCTCACTAATAGGTTTGTTTTGTGATATACGTGCTTTGAAATGTTTTTGGAATTAATTGAGTTTAATAACAGTACTTACTAATTTATCTTATGATATTAGCACGTGTCAAGTGTATTATTGGACGTGCCTATGCTAACCCTCTTTAGACATCGTCCAAAATCTGCAGTACGAAATTTGGTGGAATCTCACCGTATAATAGGCTGATGAATCTAGAAAAAACTTGGCGCTTACAATTCTTATTTACCTACCTTTGGATATTCTCTTGCCTTTGGTAAAATTAAGTCAACAGTGTTTTGGAGACGCTTCTGACTAGCACTGATTTGGAGCATTTTTGAAATCTCTAGATCTTTTAGAACGGCCTGCCGAGATAGCTTAACTGTTCATGTGCATTTCGTAAATTTTATAACACTTGTATTTATTTATTTCATCAAAAATGTACCTAGTTAATGCAACATGTGAATTAAATATTTTTCAGTAAGTATTACCTTTTACCATTAACCACCACCCACCAGATGGACCAACGACATTGTTAGAATCGCGGGAAGTCGATGGATGGAAAGGGCTCAGAATCGTTCTTCCTGGAAAAGTGTATAGGGGAGGCCTATGTCCAGCAGTGGACTTCTTCAGGCTGATAATGATGATGATTACCTTTTTGCAGTAGTCGAGTATCTCCATCTTATCCTTTAGGCAGGTGTGAGACTTGGTGGTGAGGTCCGGGGTCCATCTGCCAGCGGCAGACATGTACTGAGGGTGGTAGCTGCCGCCAGACTCGCAGAGAACTGCCACCTGGGGCTCCGCTCCTGTGCTGGCCTGGAAAAAGGAAACATAAGCTTAGTATTTGGTTCTCGTGATGTTTATTTAATTCTTTATTGCACCAAAAAATACGTGACAATAGGAGAGCTTAATGCTAGACAGCATAATTCCACACACTTTGGCATCAGGATGATCGCGCGCAGTTAGGTTTCCGCGCACTCAAAAGATGTGGAGTTATCTCCCTACTGAGGTTTTACCCAAAGACTTAGGATTCTTTTAATAGCTTCGGATTCTTTAAAAAAGGGCCAAAAGGGTCAGCATCGCGCCTGCCTCTGGTGTAGCAAGCGTTCTTAGCCTAGACAACCGCTTTCCATCAGGTGGGCCGTATGCTTACCTACTTAGTTGTTTAAAAAAACCCGTATCACGGTGCAGCAGACAATGAGTTTGCACTCGTATCCCCAAACAGCGTATTCAAGAACATTACTGTCATACCTACTGCGCCTTATTATTTGAGGTCAGCAATTGCCCTCTCCTGCTCTTTTAAAAATAGCTAAGGCGTAGTCTTAGTACGAGTTTAACTATATAATATGTGTAATTTAATTTAATTCACAACACAACACTAACAGCTAAATTTTTTTTAAGGCTTCGGTCCGCTGCCACTCCAAATATTGCTATGCCCTAAACTTAAGGGCCTATTTTGTATTCACCATTTTTTACTTTAAGATCTCACCATGTAACATAATAATTGCAATACATAGGTATATGAGTATGATTACCTTAGTCCTTAGATACAAATTGTGATTAACGAAGTTACGATTATAGAGTTGAATGTGCTAAAGTTGTTTCAATTCAAAGGTCTAGCAAAAATAAAATTTCGATGCAACAAAAATAAAATTAAAAGTGAATAAAACCTCTTTCGCAACAAATTATCTTTTGAAGCATAAATCGCAACATTTTATCCAGCATGGTAGTCTAGACATGCAAAGCTAGACTGGTTTTATTAAATAAATATAAGTCCCGTTGCAGCTAATTATCTCAAGTGCCTTGGCAGTTGGCAGTCGGCAGACAGTGTCTAACTAAAATTCACTTATAAGAAGTGCAGGTAAGCTAAGTAGGTACTTGTTCACGGTAAAAGCATTCCATAATGAGGGTCTAGTAAAGATTGCTTGCCGTTTTCCGGCCACTGGTTTCTTTCTATTCACTCTACAACAAGTTCATCGTTAAAAGTAAGACGCTACAATCGTCAGGCCACTTCTTACCATTTTTGAAAATAGATTATACTCACTGGATTTAGTTATTAGTTAATATTATAAAACATTAGGTTACCTACTTATAATTAAAATTGAAAATTAAATAAAAATAATTATTAATTAATTAATAATTAGTAATGAAAATTGGGTAATTGGGAATGAAAATTGGTAAAAGCTAAATAGAGATACCTAGGCCTTAAATCATTTTATATCGTAGTATACGAAATAAAATTTCGTGCATGAGTCGTCTACCTTTTTATTCTTTTTTTTAGTCAGGTAAAAGTAAACCAATCAAATTCAGCGACTGTCATTTTAGTTTTTTACGACTCAACATTTGCAACCTCACCAATAAAACCAAGCTGATTTTAAATTCTGAGCTCAGTTGCACGAAATAAATTAGAATAGAAAGGGCGTTGCCCCGTAATACAAAACACGCCAGCCCTTCACGAGTTTTTCTTTTTGTTTGTTGTACATTGCATTTTTGAACGCGCAGTTAACGGATCGTCAGCAAACAAGGGGGCAATGTTTACTGTATGTTATTGAATTTGTTGTACAGTTGACGGTTGGCTCGAAGTTGAAATAAGTACTTAACATAAGTAGGTAAGTTTGGGTATTTCTACGAGTATTGTAGTACTTACTTACCTATTTCTATTATAAAGAAAGTTACGGTGAAATTATAGCTACACACGATTTTCATCCATGTTTTTACAAAACACACTAAATATTATCTCAACAAAAACAAATGAAAGTCAGGTTTTAAAAACTGTATTCGATATTTTTTTTATCATACCAGCCAGTAGCTTTTGTGATGCTACCAGTGAATTTAAAAACAGAACGTCTCTTGATAAAACGGAGTTTGAAAAGAGGTTGCATGCCATGCATTTTATTTGAGGGACTGGGATTTACGAGTATATTACGTGTATAATAATGATTGGGTTGAAGTAACGCATTCTAGATTTGATCTGCTAGCTCTAGTGCCAACTGTGGTTGCTTCCTTATTTTGCAAAGAAAATGTAATTTGCAGCAGCTAGCTCACGTCTACAACTTTGCTCGTTAGCGCCTGAAGGACAGTAGCAGAACTAACTTTAAATTTGGAACGCTAATAATTCTTGTTTATATTCGTCTTGATTCGCGATTCTCGCCCTTCACATGCATTCCCGAGGGGTGGTAATGGTTTGTTTTGATTCAACTCAACAACAACATCCCAGTTTTCGAGTAGGTACATAAAACAACAAAAATAATTATGTTTGTTTCAACTTTCATGCTGTAAAGATAAAATATGATATGAGTAGGTTAGGTACCTAGTTTTTTTTTCATCAAGTTGAGATTATACTTCTTCTAAATAACCACATATTTTTGCCGTACCTAGTAGATAACAAAAGATTTCTCCTCAGTACAAGTTGACAAACATGGCCCAATTGGGTACACTAGCTAGAGTATTCCAAACTACTCCAAACATTAATTGTAAGACAGGTATTGGAGCTCCAGTTTCCAGTGGCTGAATAGAGAAGCTTTAGAATATTGGAGCTAACTTAGCTCGTTAGCTCGTATACAAGTTTCAATTTACATGACAAGGCATAGAAAACTGAGCTGAGCAAGCTGAGCTAAATAAACGGGTAATTTCTGTATTCAGAAAATACTAGTAGGTACAGTTGTAGGTATAATACATTTTGTAATCATGATTCCTACTCGTCAAGCTTGAATGAATTTCGCACACTAAGGATTCCGTTCCATACCACTTTAGTAATAAATTAAGTACATCAGTAAAAAAGTTGTGAAAGAAATCGTTGTTTAAAAAATACATTTTTATTCTGTCAGGTCGTCAGGTAACAGTATATACCTACAGGCTCCCATTATTTTCCCAATGTTTATCCCAATATTCCCAATTCCAATATATTATTATTTTATCATGGGGAATGGAGTGAATACTTACTTTTATCTATAGCCTAATAGTTTGAGTGGTTTTACTTATCTAAAATTATTCAAACAAGCTTTGTACGATTCCTAAAATATTTTCCGATATTTTTGCTTCGAAATCCCGTATCCCGGTCTCAGTCAAGAAGGGTAAAGTGCCTTCTTATTCAATTTCGTAGTCCTTAGAAGAGATTATTGATAAAGTCCCAAATTATTGCCAGTATCCTGCTATTAAAAGATCCATCAACTCTCCTTATTAATATTTTTAGTACTCCTTCGCAAATGTTTATTTTCGTAATTACTTACTCAAGCTGTTATGATAGATAATTATTTTTAGCATCACGAACATACTATAGCTTACAATTTCCCGTTTTACTCGAAATCGACGAAGTCTTTTACACGATTTCGTTCGAACGTGCAATAGTCAGAGCATAATCCATAGCTGTTGCCGTGGCAACAATAAAACCAAACAATTTTAACCAAGGTTCTTTATTATTAGAGCAATTCCCGTGCACTTCATAGGTGAAGTCTCTGAGAATATCATAAATGAACTGATGAAGGATACTTTTGAGAATTTTCTAATAACAAACAAAGAATACAAAAGAATCTCCGTATCTGATCCCATTCTGTCTATCTATATAGTTGAGTAGAGTAAAATCTAGGCTTCTGAGACTCAGAATCGCAATAAAAGCGCATTGTGGCGCTTTCTGCACACTTCCAAGATGTGCTACAGTAAATCGACAGCTCTGTGTTCAACCAAGGTACCTACATATAAAAATAATGTTCCGTAAAGTGGAAATGTCTAGCGTCTGGTCGAACACTTGGCACAGTGCGATATTGCTAAAGTTGCAAGCCTTACAAATTCGCGGGAGCTTTACCAAATAAACTGGTTTTCTATGTTTATTGGCTGCACAATATTTTACTTTCCAAATAACGCTACTTGCGCCTGCAAGAATTCGTACGGTTCTACTGTAAATTTAACAGTAAGTTTATCAGGTTTCTTAAAATTCCTTCTGCTACCAGTGTTATGTTAGCACTTTATTAATTAAAAATTTACTTATCAAGAGTGTTATAATTAATATCATTTTAATAATGACGTTTTGCTAATTAAGCGTTCTGCTCATAGAAGAGCAATACATTCTGTGGTTCTGCTATACCGACTATTTGATAGTTGGACGTTTTGCTACATGGACATTTTGCTAATTAGACCAACTGCTCATTAGACTTTCTGCTCTGTTGGACATTTAGCTACTTAGACTATCTGATCAGGAGGTTTTACCCTGATGGTGATGACGTTCTCCAATAGTTTTTCAAATTACGGCACACAAGTAATGAAGTGGAAAGTGTTTCAAAAATGAAAACAAAAGTATTACGAAGCTGGCATGAAGTTGAAATGTGTCCTGTCTATTATATATTTTATTATTACTGTGCTAACTGCAATATGTACATGAACTTTTAGCTTTCAAATATTCCAATTAATGACATTTACATCTTAGTGCAGTCAATTGTAATACTGAACTTTTAAAACTTTTAAAAATTCCAGCAATAAATGTTGAAGAAAAGGATCTGAAGTCTGCCCACTCGTGCAACTCAAACACTTACAGTGAAAATTTTAATGGAGTTTCGATGCTCAACCCATTTTAATACCTATTTCGACCACATAAAGTCGTACACGTTACTCCCACACGCTAAGGCAGCCTTATCAAATGCCTGCCAATAAAACCTGCCGAGTCTGTCCGTGGTGAACCGCACTTAAATGCTCTTCGCACTTCTTCAATGTAACACTTTTCTATTTTCCTCCAACTTGGCGGACTGAAGTGGAGAAAATGAAAAAGAAAAATGTCGGAAGCAGTTCACTAACTGTCGGGAACGATGTTATTTTTAATCGATTTGTTCACATTCCAAGGAGAAAGCAAACATCGAAAAAGATCTGAATCTGAAGAAGTATACTGGATTTTGAACTCCACCCTTTTTTTCAGGAAAAACGATTATTCACTTTATAATCTTCGTCGTCCATCGAAGAAAAAACATTTGTTGCAAATATTTTTTATTTACTCAAAACCATTTATTGCATGTCAAAAGTTTTTTTTTCAGGGATGGCCCTCGAAATTGAAAAAAATGGAAAATGGAGCGTCTCTCAGTTGTAACAAGAAACGTTCCTTGCAATTTTAGAAACTAGAGCTTAAGGGTGTAATTATTTCTATGAAAGAAATATAGTACCTACCTAAGGAATTCACACGCGAAGTTATGGTTTTCTATGTAAATTTATCAACGTTTCAGTTTTATTTGGAATGGCAAAAAGGAGAGAATCAAGGAGGCCGACTTCTTTCTATTATGCAAATAAAAGCTCTCTCCATCTTCGGAGACATGCCCGCCAAGTCACTCCGAGAACCATTTATCACGGATGTTAGGAATATAGGTTTAATCTCGCCTTTTATGACGCAGGGAAAATAAAGAACTTGGAATTTCTTTTAGAATTGTATTGCTGAAAGGATATAGTCATCAGTCTTCAATTCTATTATGCGAAACGACATTATCTATTTATGTGCGTTTTCGCACGCGGCAAACACTCAGTTAAGGGCTGATTGTTCAATAAAAAAATCACGCAATTCTTCTAATAAAAAGATCGGTCCTTGTTTTTGCCAAGCTTTAAAAAGACATGGATTTATTTTTCACTTCTCTTGCTCAAAAAAAACCATCATTGTAGCGTACGAGAGCGAAGAAAACATAGCTAATCATTCTTCCCTTTATGGGTTTTTTTTTAATTGTTGTCTGTCAAATGACGAGAAAGTGAAAGTCTATAGTCATAAGTAGAATAAAAACTCGACTTTATTACTGTTTCATAAAAAGAGAACAACATTTTATTTTTGAAAATGGAACTGAAATCGGCGATCCCTTTGGTAGAATGATGCAATGAGTTGCAGCTACATAAAAAAAAGACATTGGCGCGAAATGTTTAGAATTTTTCACAACTATTTCATATTGTATTAAATGATTTTATTTTCTCGCTATCGTAGTGAAAAGTAGAGTGTAACACACGGCGCTAAAAATCCATTAAAACTCGGTTTTTATTTACTCCTGAGCTACCTTTTTAGCTATAGGAGCTGGATCTGCTATTTATCTTTTGGATAAAATCTTTAAATTGGAAAAATTGAACTTACAGTTATAACGAGCTGAGAGAAGTTACTCATGCATGAGTACTTTCGAACCAGTGTGGTGAAAGGCCCTTACTATACTATGACCTTCTTATAATTTACGGCCAACGCAAAGAAACAAGAACGAGTTTTAAATATGTCATGGTCCGATTAAAAGCGACCAAGCGAGCGTACTTGAAAAAATTCAAGGCTGGAATGAAACTAATAAGGAACTACAATATCACTATCATCAGCCTGAAGAAGTTTGCTAAGGCCGTGGCCCCATTAGGCGACCTGTGAGCGGCTAACTTTTTGCCTCCCTAAAAATGTCGTATGGAGTGTTCACGCAGTTTGCGACGTTTCGGTTGCTGGCTCATCAGTCAGCCGCTGAAGAACTGCGCACATCTAGGCGATGGCAATGGCGATAATTTAAACGCTGTCAAATATCACTGTCATTTGACAGCAGTCTAATCTTAAGTGTGTAGAAAGGTGAAGTAGTATAGTAGCCAATTTTCGAGTTTAATAAATTAACAGTAGAACGAAATTTATTTAACAATACACCACAGCCAAGCCAATACAAGACACTCAAACCGTGAAGAGTAAGGCAATAAAGATTCAAGAGTATTACGGTGGTATTATCGAGCAGGTAAAAAAACACTAAAAACGTTCACCCTAACCGATTTACGTCTTGACAAACAACGATCAAAGGGTAAAGGTAAGTCTAGACACACCTATTCATTGACATTATCGCTTAGCTTCTAAAAGCCAACAAAGGAGCCATCGAAAAAGGTTTTACTTTGTCTCTAAAGATGCGGTGTCATCATCAAGTAAGGAAATACGAGCGGTTTTTGTACGCCGTATTATTCGTATGTTTTTCTCTCTCTCTCTCTCAAAAATGAGGTGTCAATATGTTGGTACACTTATGAAAGTGGTTTCGACTAAAACAGAAACCCAATTATATAGGTAGTGCTTTCTTACGGTTGCGTGCGTGTTTTGCCTGCATTCAAAACACGCAACTATGAGTAGCCCTTTTTGTGATGCAAAAAGCTCATTTAATCAAATTTTATAGGTTGTGTAGGTTAATGTTTCGTAAATCAATAACTTTTCTTTCTTTTACGAGCATGGGGATCATCACGGCCATAACATTGACCGGCTTCTAAGCTCAGTTGGTAGTAACTCTGCCTTCTGCGCCGTAGGTCGTGGGTTCGATCCCCACCGAGAACAATTTTTGGAACACAGATATTTGTTCTCTATCTGGGTGTTATATTGTATTCCAAGTATGTAATTACAAAAAAAATGCATTTAAATATTATATCAGTTATCTCGTTCCTTTAGTACAAGTTCTGCTCAATTTGGGGCCAGATGGTGTTGTGTGGATTGTCAACAATATTTATATTTTTTTATATTATAAAAATGACCGCCGTTAGACCAGAAACCACGGCTTAAGTTAGACCTTTTTATCGATTTCCCATCATCAGCAAATGCGATGTTGTCACGCACAAGTTTAACCCAACTTGCGAAGTCTCGCAGCTGAAGTTTGGGGCGAATGAGGAAGTTTCATACCTACATACCCTTAGGTACGTATTTATTAATATCGGAAGAGCTATAACTCCAAATAATTTCAGCAAAATTACGTGGTTGAAATATAAGAAAGGAATAAAGCTCAGAATCAAAATCTAAAAGTATAGCGAAGGGTTGAAAGGTGGTTGAAGGTTTTAGTTGAAGATGTTCAAGTAAACTTTAAAAATTATGTTTTTGTTTTTGTACGAGTGTATTATACGGCTAACCGTTTCTAATGTAGTGTGGTCGAGTAAAACGGCTGTGTGTGACTAATACAAACGGAAAAATATGATCCTTGAAATTAGCTTGAAGAATAATACAAAATACTCGAAAGACAACTGAAATGGTCTATTTATCTAGTCTGAACTAGCCCTAAGGCACATACGTCACTTAAGCCTAGAGATGTCCCTGACCCAAAACGACCTCAACCTTTAAAACTCTAAAAGCTTTATGTTAGCAAATTGCAAAAGCTTGTAATACTCTCGTGAAATAAAAATCTACACGCTGTATTTTCTGATATAAACCGAGATCTTTTAATAATGCTTTTCCAAATAGAAAAACATTTTCCTTTAATAAAAAATAAATCATTTTGTATATGAAATTCAATTTTCTTTTTCATAGAGCTTTCGAAATATTTTTTCTTAATATCTTCTAGTTTAATCTAAAAGCCTCAAATTAATGTCAACAACAGAGTCGACCATAATTTATAAGTATTAACGCTAAGCCCAGCTCAGGGCGGCAGATTTAGGCAGGCCACACGACAGACCCATATTTAATTAAGCACAACCGTCATGAAAAGTCCCCCAACGCAAATAAGGAATACGATAAATCATTTCACCACATTTGTTTCTCGATCGGCCACCATCATTATCACAAAACACAGCAGATCAAAGAACAAAGAATAGTCTTTAGAACGGCCTTGTGGCCAGAAAAAAAGCGCCCAAAGCTTGAGCATATACTCGTATTATGCGCCTGACTGCATACTAAATTCGTTAGTCGGTAAGCTACAAAAATACAAAAACATGTCGCATAATGGATTTAAAATCATGAAGCATGAACCATTCATAATTGGTCACTAACTCTTACAACCTGGTGTTTTTTTAATTTTTGAAATACTAACTGAAACATCTAAATTTGAATCGTTCGTGTACTTTCAGGCTCACTTATTAAGTACCCGGGATTCCATAAGCTCCGGAAGTATCTCTGGACGGGACGCGCTTTTTTGTAACCAACAGTGGAAACATTGCCGTGTCAAAAAAAAAAGATTTTTTTAATTATTAAGTTTCTATCATCATCTTAGTTTTTGTTTATGCGATACTAAGTGATTGATGACTACCGATGATGATTTCACAAATTCTACATCAACAGTTGAGTCGTTCGTGTACTCCCAGGCTCACTACCAAGTACCCGGGAGTTTACCAATCTTCGGAAGTATCTCTGGACGGGACGCGCCTTTTTGTAACCAACAGTGGAAACATTGCCGTGTCAAAAAAAAAGACGGGTTGCACTCCGGGAGTGCCGGCAGAAGTGAAAACTTGCCGCTCGTATTAAAACTTATAAAGCACTCATTTTCTTTCGCTATTCATAATACCTAAATAAATACAGTAGATCTATAAAATCATGTACCAATGACCACTACTACCTGCCGCGGGCGGCCGCTAGTTCATAAAATCTATAATAGGTATGTACCTATACCTACTACAGCCACGAAAAACGCCTTGGTATGCTTGCTACTAACTATTATCTATTCTGTGACGTTACCGTGTCATAGTAACTACTAGCGTATCTGTAGCGTCTTACGCTTTTTCGATCAAGTCACGTGATCCTGACGCCCTGACGCCCTGACGCGAGTTTAAGATTTTATACCCATTACAGAAAAAGTGCTCAACGCCGCTAAAGAAGTTTTCACTTCAAAAAAAATTATTATGATTTATAAAATTATTAAGTTTCAATCATCATCTTAGTTTTTGTTTATTATCGCATAAACAAAAACTAAGATGATGATAGAATAAGTGATTGATGACTACCGATGATGATTTTTCAAATTCTCCATCAACAGTTGCGTCGTTCGTGTGCGCCCCAGGCTCCCTACCAAGTACCCGGGAGTCTCACGAGCCCCGGAAGTCATCTCCCGACGGGACGCGCCTTTTTGTGACCAACAGCCGGGACATTGCCTTGTCAAAGTAATTTCGGATTACTTACGTACAACTTTATCTTGCGTAAATAACGAGCTTGACTTCATTTTCTGCTACTTTTGTACCATCTACAATTGTTATTTTTTTTATTATCGTTATAACTTGATAACTGCGAACGATATTTATTTATGAACATAATTTAGAAAAATTGTTCTAGCTGAAAAATGAACGATGTTAAAAAGCGGTAGCCATTTTTATTTATCATTGCAATAATAGTGGTTTATAACTTAAGATAGTCATTGGCCCCAGCTTAGTCATTTTAAGGCGACAGCTAAATATTACAGTAACCATGACATGTATCTCGAAACGTACATATTGTAAAAAAAAGTCTAATGATAAAGAAAGAGAGAAAATGTATTTATTTGACATAACATACACAGAACGACTAAAACATAGAGCTAGATAGACACAAAAATGAAAGAAAACTATATGATATTTTTTTTAATGATCCGCCGAAACATAAAACTAAGAAAACCAAGAAGCAAGAAGTAATTCTGTTTTAGTTATACATCTTATACGAGGCGTAAAATATACAACGAGCTGCCAATATCCGCATTCTAAAATATTCCACTACCGCCCCCAAACCCGAGGGTTTTTGTTATTTTAATCACGTCTCGCAGAAAGCGACTCCTCTCGTACATTAATTGGATTCTAGGCTTTAGACGATACGACTTTCTTTAGCGATATTAAGTATTTGTCGTTATATGTAGCGATTTAGATATAATTACCATTGTTTTTAAGGCCAATTAAAACTTTCAACCTTTTCTTACGTCACACAAGTTTTAACCTACTTCTATACAGTTCAATCTATTAGTAGGTAAATTAGGTATGTAATTTTATAAAAAATAAAAAATTGCTTTCTTAATTTTTATACTTAAGTCGCTTACGAGTATATTCTGATGAGAAAACTCGTGGTCGACCCAGTCTCATTAAATCACGAAGACTCAACCCAATACACCAGATTGGCATAAAACATCAAATTATCAAAACACTGGGCTGGAATTGTCAACGTTGAAATTTGCAAAATTTCAAAGTGATTAATCATGCCATAGTCCCTTTCAGAGTAGGGTCGGGCTGAGTTGAGGTGAGCTGTCGATAATATGATATCGATAGTCGGTAGAATAGCCAGCCAAGCCGTAGCCATCATGAGGCTATTAGTTAATGGCCTGCGATTGGCGTCCATCCCTTCGATGACAGGATAATTAATATGGTTCCCATCTTGGCTTTTGTGGTAATGAAACGCTGGAACAACATTTTTCTCTTTAGAAAACGAATTTTCATGCTTATTTTTGTAGAAGTACCACACATATTATGTTTACTGTCCGTATTCATAACTTAAATGCTGCGTTTTTACCGCCGTAACATTTTTGACTGTTCTTCGTTGGTTCTGGTTGGTTTTATTGGTTATTTAGTCAGGTACTGGCGCATAAAGTCAATTAGCGAAAGAGATATAAGTAATCCGAGTGGTGTAATTTACACTACCGCGGGAGTGCCGACAGAAAGGAAAACTTGACCACCCTTGTTTTTCACATGTTATAATTGTTGCATAATAATTGTGCAGTTCTGTAAAGGTGGGCAATACTCGTGCAGTAGTGCAGTTTTGCGGTGCTTGATTATGAACCCTATTGCCTTGCGTTAGGGTATATTTTTTTCTATTTAAAGAGCTGTCAAAACGGTGTCAGTAACCGTGTCGCGAGTTCAATGGTTTTTTCCCATCTCTAAAATATTTTTCGTCATCAATTCTATTTATTGTGAGCTTAGCTATGCTGAAGTTTGTATTCAAAATAAAATTGGTAGACAAATATTGAATAATAAAGTATTACATACAAATTTTGTCGATGGCAACCTTCTCCTTTCATATAAATTTCAGAAGTTGATGACAGTTAAAATTAGCGTACGATGTATATTCTATAGCCTAACTTCATAATCGATGTTTTAATTATTTAAAGGAGAGGAAGTTCAATTCTAAGCGTTCTTAACCCGTGATAAATAACGTAACATGCTAATTGAAATGTTCCAAATAATCACAGCGCCCGCCAACAGTCTTGATTGCCGTTCAATAAATGAAGCCGGTCAGCTCTCCGTCCCTGATTATCGATAAGCTGACCATGACAACTCTATCTACTCATGCTACCGTATTTGTGCGTAACACCCTCGCCCGTATTGATTTTATATGCGCGCGCACCTCTCACCGACCACCCCTGCCCTTCCCCCGAACGGGGGTAAGGCTCAGGGTGGCAAAAAAGGAACAAGGGTGAAGCGACGATACGAATCGAACCTTTTTATAGGGGCGTCACAATCCCTAAGGTTAAAGTAGAAGCTTGGATGTGTCAGCTACTGAGTGTTTGTGAACTTTTTAATTTGAACGATGTGTTTTGTTGGTGAGTTTAGCCAACAGAAGTATTATGAGGGTTTTGGGTGGGATTTATAAGAGATAATACAGGGTTTGTTTTTAATGACCACTGTACGTAATACGTCCAACGTACTTTTGTAAGCGGTATGATTTATTATGGAATTAAAAATATTTGAATAATTGTTTTATAAACCGTTTTTAAATCTTGATTTTCATAAAACACGCGATGGAATTTACAAATAGAAACAGAATAATGTCTCGATTGATCCTTGATAAATAGCTAAGTAAAAAGCTACGTACTTCAATCTTCAACTATCTACAAAATCTGGTAGAGCCTTTGAAATTGAATTTTCAATGTAAGCTATTTGTGAATAAAATAACGAATAAATATACATATTTTTTTGATAGTAAATTGTTTTCTTATAGCAGAATGCTAGTTTTTGTTTTTATCACTTTTATATATCACATTCAATCTGTCCTTTGATCATAAAACTTGGGATCTCCGAGGTGGAAGATTCTCAATTTTCATAGCGTTTAACCGCTGTTTCGGTCGGCTGGAGTGACGTCATGTTACGATATCAAAGGAAGAAGGTGCTTCTAAATGAATGGTTTATAAAGGAAGGTTCTATTTCTGTGTTTAAAAAAAAATAAGTATGCTGGTTTTTTCAATAAGTAACACTTTTATTTGAAGTCTGTTATAAATTTAACTACGAATATATTAGCCACGTACGATAGACATAAAGTTACATCATAGGGCACGTTCCTGACGTGCGTGACCTACGAGGCAATGCTTTGTTATAGGCGATGGCTACCACTTAACATCAGGTGGGTATGCTTGTCCCATCAGCTAGTTGTAAAAAAAAACATCTATAATTGTTATTCATCATGAGTAAAAATATAACCCTAAGTATTATTAGTTGGATACTGCAGTGATAGTAATCCAAATAGTAGGTAGCAAGTAACTAAGCCGGGCTAAACCTGACGAATTTATGGACTGAAAGTTGGATTGGATTGGCTCTGCACGATGTGCCGTACATTGTGATTGAATGGACTTGTCAGTGCGACGGGCATAGATTTAACAAAGGCAACAACTAAAATAGGTTTTGGGGAATATACCTAGATTTTTAATTACTATCACATGAGGCTTAAAATCTGTAATCTGTATGCCTCAAGCTGATAAGCACAGGGCAGTGCATTGTAGGGCACGTGCGTGACCTGTGAGACCACGATTTTTCCTTCTGACTGACAGTTTTTTGTATCAGAGATAATTTATTTAGATAGTCGGAGAGAGAGTAGGGAGAGAGAGTTATTTTTTTATTTAAAAAAGCCACTTCCACGGTTTTACTGATTCTTACTAGATTTACAAATCCGGTCCTCTGGACCCGGTAGCTCCCACTTGTTCAATGGGACTGTGACGTCATAGCAGCTTTCTTATTGAAATTGAAGCATTAGTCTTCAAAGAACCACAAAAACGGCAAAACCCACAGAATACATTCTCTTTAGTCACTGGTTAATTTAAAATTTCACAGATATCAACATTAACTACATGATTGCGCTAAGGTTTATCCAAAAGTAAGCACAAACAGAACTGTAAATTAATCCGATCAATAAGGTTTTTCAGTTTCCTACTCGTTGCAGCCATGTTAATTTATTTAACTTTACAGGGTGTTTCCATCGTACCGTCCGTGCCGGAGAAATTGTCAATTTCCTGCTTTGCTGTGTCGACCGGAACCATTTTCATCGTACGTATAGTAATATACATACGAGCCTGAGTATGCAATTTGTTTTTTAACGATTAGGCACGTTCAGCAAAGCTATTTGTGTGAATGAAATTAGTGTGAAATCTCCGTTATACCCACTTTAAATTGATTGAATTATATAATCGTAGAACCTAAGTTCAAACTTAAGGCCTGCGCACACCTAGTTCGCTGGCGGAAGCGATCAGTGAAACGCTGTCAAATATCGCTGTCAAATCTCAAATTTGACAGCGATATTTGACACTGATCGCGTTCGCCAGCGGCCTAGGTGTGCGCAGGCCTTTAATCGTAGAATATAATATGTATCAAGTGCCCGAAAGGAGCCTCTTTGAGGCGCACTTAAATCCTTTCACACTTGGTTCGAAAGAATCAGTGACACGACAAGAAGAAGAATTTATTGAATAATTTATTCTAAAACTTGTTTGGATTGTTTGATAGACGATAGTGTCGAGTAGTGAGTACTGGGGGCATTTGGTCGTAGGTTTAAATCCAATGAATTCTTCTGTTCAAAAATGTACGTGCACTATGCCAGTACGCTCAAACGGTGAAGGAAAACATCGTGGAACCTAACAAATTCGAACACCATGTGCACGAAAATAACCTCTTTGACGCGCAAGTATTACACAATTTCTTTGTAAATAAATATCACCTGCATTTGATAAAAAAAAACATTAAAAACTAGATAGATAGTTGGTAAATAGAGACAGGTAATTCGGTTCGTGAGGTTAATATAAATTGGATTAGGTATATCAATGACAAACAATATACCTACAGATAATGAGTTTTGTGATCCGTGAGTCAACGTTTCCGGGTAAATATTAAATGCTGTATTGGATTTAATCAGTTTTGATGCGGTTACTAATATTTGATCTGATTTAAAATTCAATGATAAAATTATGGTCTTCGTTTTTATAAAAATAACAAAGATTTAAATAAAGTTACATAAAACTTTTTAACTATCATACTTTTTAACACTATTTTATAAAACAACGGAATATTTACCATGATTGAGTTTTGACTTCCGATATTTCGGTTCAATCGAGATACATGGTGTATGCAACTGTGCCGAAATATCGGAACACAAAACTCTCAAAATTTAATCATGGTAAATATCCCGTTGTTTCATAGAAATAAATAAAGTTTCTGATAGAAACACAATAATACTGACAATAAAGGACATTATCAATAATATAGTGTGTGTGTGGCCCGCGTTAAAACATCTAACAGTTAGAATAAATGGTCAAAACTATCATGCACTAAAATATAAATGTGTCTGGCTAAACTGTTTGCAAAATTAATATTCGAAATGAATGTGGGAATCCGTGCGAGTTTAGAGCTGAACTCCAGTTATGCAGCCAAATTAATGTGAGCTTGATTTGGTATGCGGAATGTCCATATTTCTCGGATTCCAGTATATCCCACCTCTCTAATGCTATATGTGCAGAGAGTACTCTCAAGTTAGAAGAAGCAAGCTTTTGGTTATAATTATATGGTTGAAACGGGTATTTATCGCGATTACCTTTATTATCAGTCTGCCTATGACCACGCGAATAATCGAATCGCGATAAATACCCGTTTCTTACATAATTATGATAATGCATAATAATCGCGGTAATTTATTAAGTGCTACACTATGTGTAACACGTTTTTTTACAATTCATATGTTTGTGCTTGACCGCTCTCACCTGCTGTTAAGTGATGATGCGGTCGACAGTGTAGCACGCTTACCTAGAAGATCCTTATTCACTCTTTTCTTCTCTTTTCTCTTCTATGTACTCGTACTAAGAATCGAGAAGATCTACCATGCTTGGGGGATAAAGTCATGATCCCATATCATTTCATTTTATCTGCATAATCTCACCAGCCAACGGGCAATAACAGTTTATTTAAGTCGCTCACATTAGCTATGTTAGTGAGGTCAAACCGGCCTGCAATGCGGTACTTACCTATGCATAAGCCTTACACTTGTACCGTGTCCAAAAAATGTCAACACTAAAACTGAAGTAGCTAAAACGCTACATAAAACTGCCGTTATATAAAGTAGTCTATAAGATTACTCCCTACGCTAGGGTAATACATAATAAATATTTTATAAAGGTTTGCATATGGGTTAGTAGAAAAATATAGCTGCATTACTCGAATTTGATTTATAGTGTTTAATAAGTAGTGATCAGTATTCAGTATATTTATCATATTCAGTATCAGAAAACAGGTTGCAATTTGACACAAAAGATATTAATAATATGGATAAGACCCCAAAAATCCCGGTATTTCAAGAAAATATAACTGTTTTTGTACCTTGCATACTTACGCGTAAGTTGGATGAATTTAGGATAAGATAAAATTATTAAGAATATTGAATGTTTAGTCATATTTTATGTAGACAAGTAAAAGCAAAATGTATTTTAACTTTTGCATCTTCTCCGCTTTGTAGAATATATTTGGCTATCAAAGCCAATCGACGCGACACTAAGTTTGATTAGACTAGAAAGCTAAGTGCACTTCGTCGAATCAGAACAGTTCATTTGAGCTGCAGATATTCGAAACGCTTCGCCAAATCGAATCACATCTATACTCGATTGAAAACTATTGACTTCCAAACTATTCGAATCGTCTAAGTTTCTAACTAAATCGGAGCAATAATGGAATAATAATGCCTGATAGAAACCTGTCAACATAACCTGTCTTCTTCACTCATATATTATTAGCTTTTCTGTCATTTCCACAGATTATCTTACCAGCCTCAAGTGACTGACAAGGGGGGTGATTGCGTATATTTTGTTGCAATTAAATATTGTAGGTATCGTTTTAAGGGTTCCGTAGGTTTCCCTGGCCTTAGCAAAAACGGATGATAAAACTAAAAAATATATATGATGTACATTACTATGTAACCTTCCAACGATATTTGGTTTGAACGAGATCTGGTTAGTAGCTTTTTTTAATACGTCATTAATCGTAAACCGCAATGTACCTTTCGACGAACTACTAGAACTTCTATATTATATTACTTAATGCTACGGAACCCTTCATGGGCGAGTCCAACTCGCACTTGGCTGCTTTATTTTATACAACTAGCTGATGAAGCATATGACCCACATGATGTTGAGGGGTCACCTCTGCCTATAGCAATTTAATCGTAAAAACTATTAGCTTATGTCCCAACTCCATTTGGAACAAATATGATATATTATCTAGATCTTTTCTATCTAGTCGCAATAACAATGTAACTTCTATTGACATCCAGTTAGCAAACATAAATGATATATGGATTGGGCTCATTCAGATGTCTTTAGATGAATCAATCAGTATGACAAACAGACGTGGAACGTACTAGTTTAGTTGAGCCGTAACGTGTAATATCATTTGTACAAAAACTTTCCTGTTTTGAATAAACGCTATACATACACAGCGTAGTAGCGTGCCTTTTGATGGTAGAAAACACCCGTAAAGTACTTATGTGATACGAAAGACATAAAAAACTTTTTTAAACATAAGCACATGAGTGCACCTAGGTGATGAAATATCTTTCTACCAACTTACTTAAGCCTTTCTGTTTTACTTACTATAATTCATAGTATAATTCATAATATAATTTTCATAGTAACTTATCCAAATGAATCAATGCTCTTCTACTTCCTGCCCTTATTCATGTGGGGTCCGCACAACATGTTCTCTTATTCCATTCTCCTCTATCAGCCGTCATCTCTGTATTCACTTCACTCTTATCCATGTCATTTTTCACACTGTTCGCCCATCTTTTCTTTGGCCTACCTCACCCCAACCCACATATAAATCAATTACTAACACTAATGAAATGAAGCTATCAACACGTCTACGCCGTAGTCTCTACGGCGAGCACAACTCTCTACGGCGTAGAGGAAGTGTCTACGAGAGACACAGCCTACGAGTTTTTTTTTGATTTAGATACGAAAATATGTTACACATTTCCATGTCCTTAAAACAGTAGTAAACGGTAATAAATAAATATTGAGACCTTTCACACAATACCATCCAGCCCCAAACTGAGCAGAGCTTGTACTATGGGAACCAGATAGCTGATATAATACTTATTATATTTTTTTTGTAAATACATACTTATAATACAATATAACACCCAGACGGAGAACCAACATCTGCGTTCACCACACAAATATTTGTTCTCAGTGGGGATCGAACCCACGGCCTAAGGCGCAGAAGGAAGAGCTACTACCAACTGAGCTGAGACTTAGTCAAAAAAAATAGTTATTCTAAATGTCAAATCGTATAAAACAAATAGATGATATTATTTTACACAATAGATAAATAGAAACGAAAAGTACCGTTCCAATATCGTCAACAAATATGTAACAAACACTTCTCTTAGCTGTGAGTAAACACCCTTGTCCGTTTCCCATGAATAAGGAATAGTTGAATAGCCAAGAATAGGCTGCCTTAGAACGAATCTGCTGAATTGAATTTGTGACTGGCGGAATTGAATCGACGCCTAGTTCGAGCGATTTCTTTCGTCAAAGCCTTTGGGAGGTATTTGCTTTAATTCAAGGGCTTTTGTCAGATAACTCAGTGGACTTTTTATGTTTTGTAAGGTTTTCTTTTAGGATTTTTGAAGAATGGCTAATGTTAAACAGGCTGCTGAACCTCCCGTCACGGCAGACATTTTTTCAAGGTACTGTCCGTAACTAAATGTACTCAAAATTATTTTAGAATGTCTGAAGGTGCTACTCAGAGGCACGTTCAATAAAACACATGTCTATATTTTAGATCGAATTAAAAGATTTCTAAGGAATAAATTTATTTATTCAAAGAATCTTGGACAAATGTTTACAAAATGTACAAAATACACAAGAAACAGTTTTACTATCTGCTGACTGCTATAAACGATCTAGAGATAACTCAACTGATCCAAATCATTGCCAGACGGAAGCGTCCTCAAGACGCTGGCAGCATTGCCACTCAAAATACTAATACGCCAGATACCTACCAGCCTTTGGGTCACGCGTCACTTCGATCAGTCACCTAGACAGTTTTTTTCTTTAGAATTAGATTTTTAATAAAACTTAAAGGCATTACTAAAGTTCCATCATCTCGACAAGTCAAAATATTTGAAAAAGATTTTCAAGTTTCTAAAACTTTTAATTGGGTACCTACATCAAACGATCTAAAGAGAGGTTTACCTGGTCTAGAAATAAAAGTTGCAAGCTCTTTTAATTAGCTTAAAAGCGGTTGTTCCAAAATGCAGTGCAGTAAAACCACGAGGCAGAGAATCAGCAAATGTGGTTCAGCTACAAAGTCCCGTCGGTAACCGCGCACGTGACCTGCAACTGGATTACTCTCGCCTTTCGACACTATCGCAAATAGTCTGCGGTATCACTGAAGCACTAGGCGCCGAACGTGCCTAGGATTGGTTAACTAGATTTTGCCAAATCGAGCTGTGGAAGCCTTCAGATATTCTCAAAAAACCATGAATTAAAATAACAAAACATCCCCTATTTCTTATAAAAATAAGCTAAATTCATCTCTTTTAGTCTACATTAATAATCATATTTAGTAGTTTAAATAAGTAGTCAAAATTCTCATAATTCGCCTTTTCGTAATTCAATAAATTCCTATAAATCCAAAGGTTGTCTAGAAGAGATCGTTCATAGCGATAAGACCACCCGTTGTACTGCGCTTTAGCTTTAGTATTTTTGTTAAATGTGTAATGTCCTATTCTTGTGGTGTACAATGAAGTGCAATCTATCTATATTTAGCGATTTTTGTACACAAGATCATTAGAGATATTTTCAAAGGAGGTAAACGACGCATCAATATTTTGGGCTGATTTTGAGGGGTGAAAGCGTGTAAATTGCTTCTGTACCTTACCCTATACAGTATACCTTACCTTACCTTAGAACATTATAACGTTACCATCCTTATGGCATCAATTTCATTCGCAATCTTAAAACAAATTGAGTTATAAAAACCTTTGTAATAAATCGAATCACAAAACATTCAAATTTCCATTCTCATTTCCGATTACAATGTGGCCGTCAAATAACAAATAAACTTTTTATATTACAATCAAGCGGACATCAACAAAAAGGTCGGATGTTAAAAATTCACGAATTCTCATGGCTTATTCGGCGTGTAAATACTGTAGCGCGCGCTATTTTAACGAGTATTTTATTCGTTGAGTAAATACCGAAACCACCGCGCCATCAGCTCGTGTCAAACTGTCACATACAAACGTATCATGAATACCACTCCACTTTGTCTGCCACAGCTTTCGACTAAACGGCTTTATCATACTTTATTAATCGTTAATGGAAGAAACGGGTATTTATCGCGATTACCTTTATGACGCGCGTGGTCGCGGGCAGACGTTTGGCAATAATAAAGGTAATCACGATAAATACCCGTTTCTTCTTAATTCTTAATTCTTTATTGCACACAATACAAAACATAGGAAAACAACATAAATAGAAGACATGTACAAAGGCGAGCTTAACCCTGAGTAGAGTTTTCTTACAGCAAACCTTTGAGGCTAGAGAGAGGTTCTTCATTATAGTTATGCATAACCATCCCGTTAATTTAAAAAGTGTTATCAAACATTATCATAAGGTTGTTAACAAGAGGTCGCTGTATCAGCGATAAGACCGCCCATTACACCATCATTATTTATCTCTGTTAGATATGTTTTTTATTATTTTTGAAAGTGAATTTATGCAATATTTTTTCGATAAACTCTCACGCATCGTGTGTGCAAGCATTTTTGTTTTTTCTTGACATGGGACTAACCTATTAGTGGAGAATAGAGTTTTTTTTACGGGTGTAAAATAAAAATTGTATTTTAGTTTTTTAAAGAAGTTGTCTATACACGGTTGGTCACACGTAAGAACAATCTGTGTAGTGAACCAGCTTTCCTTCTATGCTATGGCTGAATGTCACATACTCTTGAAACTGGTTGTAGGTACTTTGAAATTTGATGACGTCACTGAACCCTCTAATGAAATAGAAGCATTGAATAGCGTGGATGGAATTTAATTATGTCAAGTAGAAATTGATTGAAATTTAGTAATAGCCTATTTAGAACTTACTAGCGGCTGCCCGTGACTTCGCTCGTCCCGTTCCGTACCTTTTTCGGGATAAATAGTATCCTATATCCGTTTCCTGGTTCTAAGCTACCGCCCCACCATTTTTCAACCAAATCCTCGATCCTTCCAGCCAAACCTGTTTTATATCTAGTATCGACATCGGCTATAAGTTCACGTTAAACTTCAAAAGGTTTTAGTACAAAAGGTTTATGCAACCTTTTCCAAGCAACATAGTTTGTTTTGTTTGCGTATTTGCAGAACAATAGAGTTGTAATCAGTATGCAAGTATCCTGTAACCCTTTTTAAATCAAATCATAACATAATATAGCAGTCATTTAGCTTAGCAGACAGATAAGTCTGTTGCTGTCTCTATTTGTTGACATGAAAGTGACAGTGACATAGCAGGAACCGATTGTCATTAAACTGTGATAATGATGGTTTGAACGAAAATGTTTCCAGTGGTTTTGAAGAAAACTGTCATCTTTTTCTTCAAAGCCAGTGAGAGCCGACTTGTTTATTGACTGATTTGACGAAAAACTATTTTATTTATCTAATAATATTCTCACTTCACTTGACACTGGCAAAATCGATCCAAAATGGATGCCATTAATTGAGAAGAAGAAAAAATGTATTTATAGTTGATCTACAGGCCATTATTTCAGCGGTGCCGAAAAACTACGCACTTTATACAGGGAAAACGTATAAATATTGATCACTACATACTTAATATACTCATTGACCACCACGCAAGTGAAGGAAGCAGCTATATATCAAATAATTTCTTGGTCAAATTTCATTGTTATAACCGAAACAAACAATGTACAGCGTACAGCGAAAACTTATTTGATTGAAGATGTAGACCTACTCTTATAACGAGACCATATTAAGATAAAATGAAATACCAAGCAGATACGCGTATTTAATAAGGAAGTTGGAGTGCCTCTGAAGCTCTCACGTCATTAGCATCCCCCCCTTCAAAAGCTATTAAGGTGGAGTGCGATATGCAGACATTTTGTACCTCCATTATATTGGGCGGCCCAGGTCGTCGGTCTCAAATGTATTGAAAGTGCTCTTGAGTGAACTTTTGAGGTTATTCACCTTGTACTCGTAAGTTATGTTATGGAATCGTAATCGTAAAAAAATTCTTCTGCAAAATTTTGTAAATAAAATAAAATAAAATAAAATAAAATAATAAATAAATAAGATTATAAGATTCTGCAAAACTTAACATATAAGTTCAAAAAACTTGAGAAACCGATTTTGATGAAATTTCTTTGAGACCAATCTGTGGTAAGTCTTTAAAAAAGTGTGGTAATAAAGATTTCAGATAAAAAATATTTTTTCAAATCAGCTTTTAAATTACTAAATTATGTGATAAAAAAAATTAGCCGAATTGAGAACCTCCTTTTAATTTAAGGTCAGTTAAAAATACAATGGCTCATCTAGAAGTCTGCTGTTTGTTGTGAATAATAATCCATCAAATCGTTAAAAAAACGCACCTAAATTTTTGCTTCCAATCGACAGCTATTATATTTTTATTTGATGGTAATAGTTTTCTTAAAATTAGTTAATTAACAAGAAAACTATTACCATCAAATCAAAATATACAAAAGTCTTCAAATGCTTGTTAATTTTAACAACATTTTAGTTAATTGACTTCTCACAACAATGGTGACTCACAACACCAGCACAGACCAATAAACAACGTATTTCAAATAACAGCTGATTCATGCACCCCTCGTTTAAATCAGGTGAATGAATTTCAACTGTACCCTTAAACAATAAAGCTTGTTTTTGTAAAACAATAAAACAATGAGTGGCTGTACTTAGGCACAGACATTGCACGAGACTTTACGAGAGAGATCAATAATGTCTAGACAAATAATATGAATCAGTGACACGGCCAAAGACAGGCTATTAATTCTGCAGGGGACGATGCGAACAACTTAGAAATTGTAAAGTTCTTTGTGTAATTCTAAGGTAAGTAAATTACTCAAACGAACTAATTTATTACCAAAGTTTATACCTATTAGTAGTTTTAATGGAAATGAACAAATCTCATTGACACGTGCGTCGTACCAATGAGTTTTTATGTCCAAAAATGTTATGTGCACTATGCTAGTACTCTCAAACGGCAAAAGAAAACATCGTAATGAAACCGGCTTAGAAGAACCAAGAACGTCAAAAGTGGCAAGAACACTTCTTCTTCTTGAAGAAGAAGAAGACTGGTTCAGAAACAGTGACACGTTTTTGATTATTGTATGTTCTTACTTTCACGACTGGGATTGGGATTCAAATTTTTTTTTATTTTTTTATTTTTGATAGCAAAACGTTTGACTGCCATCACACCTGATGGAAAGTGAAAATGCAGCCTACGGTGGAGCACACTTAGCTATTATCCACTTGTCTTGTTGTTGTTGTTGCAATGTAACAAAAGAAGCTGCTATAGCATCGCATTGCTAAATAAAAGCTTTTAATATTTAGAAACAAAATAGAGCAGAAAATATAAAATTATATAAAGTAAGATAGCATACGAACATACCGTTTATATTACACCTAATAAAAAACTCTGGGCCCGGACATTCTGGAAATGTGAGTCGTTTACGGGAACGAAGACTTCTTTGTTGCTTAGTTCTAAAGGAGCAGCATTGTCTGTGACTTTATATTTTCTCTTTTTATACTTACTAGCTTGTTATGTGTGTAACATAGAACGTTCATTCATTCACTCATTGTGGTCTTCATCATTCGGGTGTGCTATTAATTCTATTCAGTGGTTTCTGTATCTAAAAGTTTTCCTCGTTGGTTGTAGTTGAGACGCTGAACTCCGTGAAACAACTTCTCCCTCGCACAGTTTGGCCCTTTGAAAGTTGAAGGTAAAAACACTGATCTTATTTGATTGAAAATTGCAAAAGATTGCACAATATTTTTTGTGCAATCCGACTACACACAGTAATACAAAGTAATTAAGTTTTAAAGAATCAAAAAGTAATTATGATCCTAACACGATTTCGTACTTAAAAGTTTAATTATGTACGAAAATCAGTTGGGCAAACGATTGAACCCACGACCAACAGAAGACAGAGCTACCACCAACTGAGCTGAGAGGCCAATCCCATAATTGTTAAATTATTTGACTTTTTCAAGTAATCTTACTGGAATAAAATAAATTAATACTCTTTCAATTAACGCGATCGTTATGCATAATATTTATATGGAACAAACGGGTATTTATCGTGAAATGTAATCGCGATAAATACCCGTTTGTTCTATACAGGGTTATTCATTATTAGCTGGAAATACTCAGGAATTAGGTTCAACAAATAAAATAAAAAATATTTATGAAATGATTTTTTTTAAGTTTCGTTATCAAAATCCCGAGAAAATCGATAAAGGAATCATTGGCGCCTGACCTATTTTGACCTTTGATCCGCGCCCGCGCGCCGTGAGTGACACTCTACGTTCAGTCACCGCCTGGGTGGGTCATCGTCCTGTTCTCCATGGCAATCATTATGCAATAGCCGTAAAGAAATTAATAAAAATAAAATTTTGATACAAAAACTTAAAAATTTTTTTGATCAAAATTAAAAAATAATAATTTCATAAATATTTTTTATTTTATTTGTTGAACCTAATTCCTGAGTATTTGCAGCTAATAATGAATAACCCTGTATAATTACCCTACCACTGTCGGTTTATTTTCTTTTTCATCCTGTTTTATGCCATACCTGTGCCGGTGCCAAATAGACTACCAGTCTTCTTTATACTGGCTGGACAAACTCACTTATACTAAATGCAATAGCTTTATTCCCGGCATACTTGAAATGTTTGTCGTTACGGGAACGAGCCAGGATCTTTAGGAAATAGCCCGAGCTTTATTATTTATCTTATTGCTTAAAGGGGAACGGTAAGGTCCCACGAGAGATATGGGATTTCTGTGTTGATAACTAGGGTTGCAACAGTTAGTGATATTAATAAAATAAGTTTCAGAAACTTGAGAAACTTATCATGGCCAAACGTTGAATTTTGATGAAATTTATTTGAGACTAATCTGGAAGAACTTAAGATAGATAAATCGTTTCATGATGAAGTGATGCGATAAAAAACTAAAAAATAATATCGCTGAATTGATAAAATCCTTCTTTATTTGAATTTGTAAGATTTGTAAATTTAAAAATGTATCAAAATAATACAGTCCCCTAATGTTTAGAAGTTGTTGAGGCGTACAGCTCATTACAAATTATCAAAATCTGTATCTCATTCTATCTCCTCGCCTCATTTTATAGTGTCTATTGTGAAAGAAACAAAAAAAAAGAAAGAAGTACGTTTATTAACAAAGAACGATTGCAACAAAACTGAATGTTGACGTAATAAACACAAGACATCGAAAAATAACTTTGCGTTGTAAAACTAGTATGGCAACAGATAGATATACCACCATCTCTGTAGCTATTCGTGAAGACCGCTAATTGGCTTCTCTGATAACCTAGATTAATTAGTTAATAAGTTATTTAAAGCTGTTGATCTTCCAAAAACAAATAAATAAATATTAGTTGTCGAAAAATTATGGCAATAAGATTTGTGATCGCTGTTCCTTGTTAGCATCCTTTATTTGTTAGTATTTAGAAATACACAAACGCCTAGGTGTACCCCAAGTCCGAGTTTTGCTACCACATTTCGTTACCAAATGTTGTTTTCGTTTCGCCTATTAGTCTCTGTCTATTGTATGGAGAAAAGATGAGACAACAACTCTAACTACGTAACGCGTATTTATGCTGTCTCATATTTTCTCCATGCAATAGAGAGAGACAAAAAGGCGAAACGAAAACAACATTTGGTAACGAAATGTGGTAGCAAAACTCCGACTTCGGGTTCTGCAGGTCTCTCCATGTTTCCAGCCCGCTCCCTACACAAGTCGTCACTTCATCAACCGCAGGGCGTCCTTACACCATGGCGGCTCAAATACGGTCGCCACTTTAGAATAACTACTTCTGTACGGGCGTAATAGGGTTAACAATTAATTTTTCATTGCTCATACTCTGAAAGTAGGTCTGAAGTTGCCTGAGGGGCCTAATTGAAAGTAATACTTTCAGCCCTAGGGAGAATCGCTTTCTACTGACAGCTGTCAAATTATTAAAAAAAACAAGTTCTATTTTATTCAACCATGTTCCAACTTTCTAAACTGCAAGGAGGTTGAACCAAATTCCAACTTTTTATTCAGCAAGTAGGTTGGAAACCCATTACAACGGTAAGAAGTTTAAAAACTGTAATTTGAGCGCAATGTAAAATTAAAATAACATAAAGATAGTATTAAATAAATAATATATCTTCTAAATTACTTGATTAATATATAACTTCAACTATTTATTTAAAATAACATAGATTTGAGCAAACAATTTACCATTTTTTAAATTATGAAAATGAAAATAATGGCTGAATAATGCTGGCGAGCCGTAGCCGAAGGCCCGCCAGAGAAAAAGAAAAAAAAAACCGGGAAGGCGGCAATTCAATCTTCATTTTCACAAATTTTTCATTCATGTTTTTATTTTTACTTTCCTTGTATTCGTAATGAAAAGCACAGTGTTTACCTCGGGTGAAAGTCTTTTAAGTCCCTCAAGCTCCATTGGCGCCCTCGCTAACGCTCTGGCGCCAAACCCGTCTCGGGACTCAAAAAACGTGACTTTCAACACTCGGGTAACAATGTACTAATTCAGTTTGTAATTTCAAATGTATTCCTTTGACTATAACTTTGATAAAATATACCGTTCTATGAAGGTAAAATAAACTGAATTTTCTAAGAAGTTACCGACTACATTATCAAAAAAAAAATTTTTATTCAATTAATTGTTATTATAGTATACATACCACAGAATAGTGCCACTGGCATCGTTTTCACTGGTTTATGAAAATATCACTAAATATAAGGAATCTAAGAAAAAGAAAGAAAGGAGGATATAAATAAAGTATTTCTTCGTTTTAACTTGTCAAATAAAAAAGAGGGGAAGTTCTTCATTCCGTTTGAGGTTTTTTTTTATCGCATAAATTCGTCACAAATGACCCCATTAATTTTCTTATTTTAGAGAGATTAAATTAAGAGACTAACTTAATTTTATTAATTAATTTAATTTAATTAAGGTTTCAGATTGGTCCCATAGAAATTTCATCAAAATTGGTTCAGCAGTTTGACCATGAAGGCAGTTTCTCAAGTTTTTAAAACTTATTATTAATTTATGAAAGACTTTTTCAAAGCTCAAACTTTTACTGTGTACAGAATTTGTATGGTGAAAAGAGCACGTGCTCATGTATTTTGGTGTCACTTTTCCGGCCACATAGCCGTTCTACTATGTTCTGTGATATAAGTACATACGCAACGTTATTAAAAAGCTAAAGTACTAATACAGCCTCAATAAATCCCACTGGATTGATATCATATTATTATATCGCGATCTCTAGAAAGATAAAAGCACTTTAGATGAGGTTGCCTCTTATCTTATAGAAGACAAGCTCTGTTAAACAACTGATTTATTCACCAAAACATACAAATTTGTAAAAAGTAAACAGGCATTATTTATACAGGGTTATTCATTATTAACTGCAAATACTCAGGAATTAGGTTCAACAAATAGAATAAAAAATATTTATGAAATTATTTTTTTTTAATTTGATCAAAAATTTTTTCAAGTTTTTGTATCAAAATTTTATTTTTTTTAATTTCTTTACGGCTATTGCATAATCATTGCCACGGAGAACAGGACGATGACCCACCCAGACGGTGACTGAACGCAGAGTGTCACTCACGGCGCGCGGGCGCGGATCAAAGGTCAAAATAGGTCAGGCGCCAATGATTTCTTTATCGATTTTCTCAGGATTTTTATAACAAAACTTAAAAAAAATCATTTCATAAATATTTTTTATTTTATTTGTTGAACCTTATTCCTGAGTATTTGCAGCTAATAATGAATAACCCTGTATACATCTTCGTCTTATATTCTTATAAAACTCCAGAACGGCTGGACCGATTTGGCTAATTTTGGTCTTTAATTATTTATGGAAGTCCAGAGAAGGTTTACTAAAAGGTATAAAATAGTACATTGTTACCTGAGTGTTGAAAGTCACGTTTTTTGAGTCCCGAGACGGGTTTGGCGCCAGAGCGTTAGCGAGGGCGCCAATGGAGCTTGAGGGACTTAAAAGACTTTCACCCGAGGTAAACACTGTGCTTTTCATTACGAATACAAGGAAAGTAAAAATAAAAACATGAAAGAAAAATTTGTGAAAATGAAGATTGAATTGCCGCCTTCCCGGTTTTTTTTTTATTTTTCTCTGGCGGGCCTTCGGCTTCGGCTCGCCAGCATTATTCAGCCATTATTTTCATTCTCATAATTTAAAAAATGGTAAATGTCAAATCTATGTTATTTTAAATAAATAGTTGAAGCTATATATTAACCAAGTAATTTAGAAGATATATTATTTATTTAATACTATCTTTATGTTATTTAAATTTAAATTTTACATTGCGCTATCTTATTAGACTTTTTAAACTTCTTACTGTTGTAATGGGTTTCCAACCTACTTGCTGAATAAAAAGTTGGAATTTGGTTCAACGACCTCCTTGCAGTTAGAAAGACTTTAGTAAGTTGGAACATGGTTGAATAAAATAGAACTTGTTTTTTTTATAATTTGACAGCTGTCAGTAGAAAGCGATTCTCCCTAGGGCTGAAAGTTTTACTTTCAATTAGGCCCCTCAGGCAACTTCAGACCTACTTTCAGAGTATGAGTAATGAAAAATATATAAAAATGCTCGGAGCGGTCGAAGCTGCGGGCACCCGCTAGTAATCTATACAAGTAAGTAGTACATAAGTAGGTATACATATAACTAAAATGAGTTTCTTTTCTTCTCGGTATCTGAAATTATTTTAGCTTTCAAAATATAGCGGGCGATATGGGTATCTATTGTTTTCATATTTTATTTTGAATGATTTTTTTCACGATTGTAAGATAATAATGTTGAAAATGCAGACTGCAGACATACTTTAGTGCCAAATCCACCAATCGAACCCAACGGGCACCAATCACCAACTCACTTTACAATTCAAATGATTTAGATCGCCGGTGGGGAAAAACACCGGAATAAACTTCCGATTGGAGCAAACACATTAAAAAGCAATAGATTGCCAGCAATTAACGCTGGGTCGAGGGACGTACTCGAATCGAGTCGAAACGAATTGAACGTGTAAAATCGAGCAAAACGAGCATATGCAATTTCCGAACGATGCCGATGGGGCTAGAATGTGAGCGTAGCAGCGTCGTTATATCTACTTAGGCTGTAATTTAGCGGCGCTAAGCTTAGGGTTTAAAAAATAGAGCATTCAATCGGGTATTTTTTTAATGATTCGAGTGGAGGAGCCCTGCCTATATAGTCACCTCTCTTTAGCCTCAAAGGTTTGCTTTACGAAAACTCTGCTCAGGGTTAAGCTCCTTTTTGTACATGTCCTCTATTTCTGTCCTTTTCCTATGTTTTGTATTGTGTGCAATAAAGAATTAAAGAGCCACTGAAGAATGAGTGGTTATGAATAACTTTTAATGAATCACTGTGAGATTATTGCAAATATTGGAACTTATTCATAAAAAAGACATTTATGGCAAATTAAATTAAAGTTTAAATCGGTGTTCAATTAAATATCAAGTTTATTCAGGTCTTTAAATACTATTAAATCAAACGTATTTTTTTAAATATAAACAGTTTTCAGAGACTCCGCCACGCATCGGTTTCAGTAAAGTGATTTATCAACGAAAAATACCGCATGAAAATCACGACACTCCAACCGCAACAGATTGGATGCTTCAATCACCCTCGCGATGATTGGAAACTGATGGAAAACTCTTTCCCTATACCACCATGATAGAGGAGTCTGCGTTTTTACTTATGGCACGTGATTTTATTTTGAATTCGGAAAAAATCATAAAGAAACTCAAAGATTTATTTGTGACGGAAAAATGCAATTTTTCTAATATCGCGGCAAATGCCTTTGCTTTAGACATGTCTCCCCCTGTCTATCAATCCCTTTTGGAAATAAATAATTAACAAATATTCCAAACTAAGCAGAGCTTGTACGATTGGAACCAAGTAGCTGATGGTTTAATACGGTAGTAAATTTTTTGTATATTTAGAATACAACATAACGCCCAGACAGGGAATAAGTATCTTGTTGACACACACTTATTTGATCTCGGTGGGGATCTTGTTGGGGAACGAAATCACGCTATCCAGCGCCAAAGGCAGAGCTACTTTTTTTTTGCCAATGATAGACAAACGGGCTTACGGCCCACTTGATGGTAAGCGGTCACCGTTGCCCATAGACACCAAGACACCAACAACACCAAGGGTGCTGTCGTTACGTTGCCTACCCTGATAATACTACCCGCAAAGGTTATGATTATATTATCAAATTTTTTTGTTTACTTTATGAGGCAGAACTCTAAAAATAAATAGCCTGAGTTCTAATATTTTGAACAGCAAAAGCCCCAAAGTATAGTGCCCTCATTCCTATGTAAAACCTTCAGTGGGTATACTAAACTGAAGTCGTAAAAATATCTTCCGCTAAAAGGAGCTTAGAAAAGGATGCTTGTAAAGCTATGTAAGAGAAAACCGTTACAATAAACGGCGGTAACGCCACCTACAAAATAAATGAGATGCATTCCGGAAAAGGCGAAATAAATGTAAGGTGAAAGACCGGTAATGGGATTTGCAAATAGGTGGAAAAAACTACGCTTTAGCACTCTGAATTTTCCGCTGCATACTCTCTGAAATAGCGCGCTTTTCCGCCAAAAAAAGTGTTGCGCGGTTGTAATTTAATTTTGTGTTATTCTGTTGGCGCTTTGAAGATGATACAATCCAGTAAAACATAAAAGTAACTATTATTGGCATCATAAGCGTTAGGCACTTATATAGGTGTCAGAAATTGCTTAAAATTATAACTTTCACTGAGTGTTATTTAGTAATACACTAGCTGTGCCCGCGACTTCGTCCGCGTGGTATAGTGTCTATGGGTAGCATTTTTAATTTGCAGCGGAAGAAAACAGTAATTAAATAACTACGTCATATTCGCGTGCACGTGACACAGTCGTCTGCCCTCTTTCTAAACTTAGACATAATGGCGTCGTACTACGCCACACTTTCATCCCCCCCGCATTCCTCTCCGAACTCCCCCCACTCTCCTCAACACCCCCCCACATTCCCCCCGCACTCCCCCCAGACTCCCCTCCACAATCCCCCTGTACTCCCCCCGCACCTCCCTTCCACACTCCCCCCTGTACTCCCCTCCACACTCCCCCCTGTACTCCCCTCCACACTCCCCCCTGTACTCCCCTCCACACTCCTCCTGTACTCCCCCCGCATCCCCCCTCGCTCCTTCCCTCCACACTCCCCCCTGTACTCCCCTCCACACTCCCCCCGCACCTTCCCTCCACACTCCCCCCGCACCACCCCTCCACACTCCCCCCTGTACTCCCCTCCACACTCCCCCCGCACCTCCCCTCCACACTCCCCCTGTACTCCCCTCCACACTCCCCCCGCACCTCCCCTCCAACTCCCCCCTGTACTCCCCTCCACACTCCACCCGCACCTCCCCTCCACACTCCCCCTGTACTCCCCTCCCTCTACCCCCCCAGCACAAACTTTGAATGTCATATTTTTTTATATCAAATCAACAGACTAAAAAATAAGTTTTAAGTTTCTAGCTCTAAAAATGACGATACTTCCATACAACTTTCAACCCCTATTTTCAACCCCTTACAACCCCTTTTTCGCAATAAAAAGTAGCCTATGTCCTTCCCCAGGCCCTCAACTATCTGTGTACCAAATTTCATTTCAATCGGTTTAGTAGTTTTGGCGTGAAAGCCAGACAGGAAGACAGACAGACAGACAGACAGACAGAGTTACAAACGCATTTATAATATTAGTATGGATTTAGTGGTACATTACCTATTAGTAAGATCTGGCACTTGCTTACACACTGATTATCTTTTAAGAAACACATGTAAGTGGTGGGGTTTATCGGTATTCTAACATCAAGAAAAGAAATCCATGATGTTTTTCATTCAAGAGATTTTGACAGATGTCACGGCTCAGTTGGTAGTTGCCCCGCCTTCTGCGCCGTGGGCCGTCTATTCGATCCCCACCGAGAACAAAATATTTGTGTGGTAAACACAATAATATGTGTGTGGTTCTATGTCTGGGTGTTATTACCGTATTCTAAGTACGTATTTACAAAAATAGTATTATATTAGCTTTCTGCTTCCCATCGTACTTCCAAGCTTTTATTCGTTTGGGACTAGATAGTGTTGAGTGGATTGTCTACAATATTTTTTATAATTTATTTACTTTCATAACTTTGAGGCCTTGAGTTGAGATTTGAAAGGCACAGGAATTAAATCAGCACACACGATGTTGATAATGTTGCGGCGCCTGCCATTTTTCATATAGCAAAACGCAACGACGGAACAATGGACGTAAAATATAAGGATTTGTCATTACTTGATAAAACTTGTACTGAGCAGTTGATGGAATGTCAAAGTTTATATTCCATGCAAGTGAAGTGGCTTGGAATTGCACTAGTTTCCCAACAGACAGTGACATAATTAATTATCACCCGCAGTAATAGAAACAAGCATTAACGGGTTAATTACGCGTGTTAATCGCTAATGTATACTGATGGGATAATCATTGATTAAGCTGTTAAGCCATTGACGTAACAGTAAGTTATAATGGCGGATGGTGAAGGAAAACATCGTGAGGACAGTCACGTATGGAATAACTAATGCAAAGCGCCAAGTGCAATGTTTAAATATACCGTCCACCATACCGCCCCAGAATTAAAGACTGTAAGTTGTGAGTGAGTGTGTACGTTTGATCTATTCTTTTCCGTAACCGAATTTGGAATGTAAAAAGTCCATGACCAGTGAAAAGATCAAAGTTGCTTTTGTGAGTAAAGCCATGGGTGATACTAATCATTTATTAAAATCCACGTAGTAGGTATGGCAATTATGAGACAGAGACATAGACATTCATTTATTAACTGCTTCAACACATACACACTATTAAAATAAGAAATAAAAACAAAGAAAGATAAGACGATATTACAAACTAACAGCCATACTTATAAACGCAATTTAAATTTAACCGTTGCTTAAAGTTATAGTTGTTACTGTTTGTCATTACCCAGTGGTAAGAGATGGCAATAGTTTAAGCACTGTTTATCTTTTGGCATAGTTTTTTATGTAAGGCCATAAGTACTCGTACTAAAAAAAAATGTCATTTTTGACATTGAGCGCTTTTAAAAATAAAAAAAAAAACGTTCAATAAAAAATAAGGTTTTTGTGTATTTATGAAGTTGTTTCAATTGACACTTCGACGGGAAACTAATTAAGCCCGCCGGAAGTACGTAATGGACGGCCCGAACGTTCGCTCGCTTCCTGTTCGAGGAACTTTTCACGTGCACTCGGTCGATAATGTCAATGGTTCCCTAAAGTCACTTTTAATTTTACTGGCTGTAATTTGTGCACGGTTAATCCCATTCACTTATACACAAATAACACAGATTTTTAATTTTTGCTATAATTAAATTTACTGTTCTATGTTACATTACATTATCGATTCTTTTATTGTTTGGAATTCCCTATGTCGGAAGAGGGCGTTATTGTTTGTGACACAGTTTATAACTTCGGCGAATGTTATTGTTTTTTTTTATTCATGGGGATGGAGAGTAGCTACGATCCCTTAGAAAATATGTGAAGATTCGGTTGTCTATAGTCACTTGCTGATTATGGGGATTAATCAGCGCGCACCAAAGTTTTTTGACACGTAGGTAATATTAAATACAAAAACTGTACCTACGTCTGTGATTGAGAATTATTAGTGCTTCAATAACCATGAAAAAACCTTCGCCGCAAAAGCAGCAATTTGTGAATTACTGCTTTATAACACCATAATGTGAAAAGGCACTAGAATTTCCATACTTTGCCGGTCATTTCCGGAATTACCTACGCCTCCTCAAAAAGATTTTTAAAGGTTTTTAATGAGTTCTAAAACTTCATAAAAAGACCCATTTGAATATTTTTTTATTGCGCTCGTGATTGAGCGAAGCTGCTCTATTTATAATAAACTTAGCGAAAATATTTATCTCGATGAAAGCGTAATTTTTTGCATGCCTCAAGCTGACGTACGTGACCTGCGAAACAATGCTTTGCTATAGACGATGGTTTCCACCTAACATCAGGTGGGGCAATACGCTTCTTACGTCAGCTTTTTGTTAAAAAAACGAATATAGTAGTGAGTTTGATTTATTTTTTAACTATTTGATACGGTTTTGTGAAATTGATTCTATAGAGAATAGGATTATTTGACGGCTTTGTGATACTCTCGTGTTCTTGCTGACATGCAATAAAGCCTTGTCGGGATGCGCTCACGATACGGGGCATCTGACCTGTATACCTATCAAGAATATAGGTATCCACCGGTCTGTCCACTGAAAATGGAATTTCCGAACTAATACTTCACCTGTCTGCTCATTCAAGACCGCTCGACGGCGCTCAACCATGGAGGTTGAAAATGATTGAGCCAATGCCATGTTCGTAAGTCTTACTTAATACTCTCAATAGATATATTTCATTAAAGAGGAAAGTTTTTTTTTTGTGTGTATGTTTGTAATAAATAAACTCAAAAAATATTGTGCTCTGAGTAACATAGGCTATATTAATCTGTTTAAAAAATAAATGTCCATTCATGCGAAGCCGGGACAGGCCGCTTGTTAGTGATAGGTATACGTTTGAATCGCTCCTAATCTGATTCTGTATATCCTATCACAGTTCCAAATCCGATACCCGATGATATTGCGGCCAAGCGTCAGATTATATATATTTTTTTAATATAATAATAATGTAACCTCTTTTATTTCCTCATTTATTAGATACATTCATTTTAATTTTTTTATAGTTACTTAAGATTAATGTATTTTTTAATATAATTAATACAATAATAATTATTTACAATAATATCATGTCAAATTATATTGAGGACCTCTCACGTGTAAAGGCCGAAAAAATTTTTTTAATACAGGGTTAAGTTTTGTTATGAAAATCCCGAGAAAATCGATAAAGAAATCATTGGCGCCTGACCTATTTTGACCTTTGATCCGCGCCCGCACGCCGTGAGTGACACTCTGCGTTCAGTCACCGCCTGGGTGGGTCATCGTCCTGTTCTCCATGGCAATCATTATGCAATAGCCGTAAAGAAATTAATATAAATAAAATTTTGATACAAAAACTTGAAAAATTTTTTGATCAAATTTAAAAAAAATAATTTCATAAATATTTTTTATTCTATTTGTTGAACCTAATTCCTGAGTATTTGCAGCTAATAATGAATAACCCTGTATAAGTGCAAAGTAAATTATTTTTGAGTTAGCCGAATCGAGCTGTCCAAATAGCGGGTGTATCGATTCCATTTGAGCGAGCAAGCGGATGACAACGTCCGCACGTAACTACATGCAGCTGACAATAGGGGTAGTGTCCGTGTTGCGTGCCACCCCGATTGCCTCACTCACCTGGAACAGTAGGCCTACAACGAGCTCTGTCTGGTTCTGTCTCTGGCTATGGTTTTGAGTCTGTGTGAGTGCTCATCAGTGTATTATACTGTGTGTGTGACGTTTCGAAGTAGGAATTATTTAGTCAGCACTTATACAGACTCAAAACCAGAGCCAGACAGAGCTTATGGTAGGCCTACAGGGGTAAATGCTACGTGTAAGTCTTACTATGTCCTATCCACAGAAGACAGATAGGAGCCAATTTATGTGCTGTGTCCTTTCTAGTGTTGGTAAATTTAGATTGATCAATCTGGTTCCAAACCTTCGTGCCTTTGGATGATAATCATGAAAGGGGAATGAAGAGGTGGATTATATGCACTGTGCTCTTGTTTAAGAGTGGGATTTGAACCTACGACTTACCCTTGATACCCTGTATCATGCTGGAATGAATGATACTTCTAAGATACTTAAGTGGAGCAAACACTATACGTAAATCAATAAAACTTTACTTAGAACCTGTGCCCTCAAACACGTGAAACGCTGTCATTTATGACAGCGATATTTGACAGCGTTTCACGTGATCGCCATCGCCATCGCATAGATGTGCGCAGACCTTCAGTAGTTTTGAAACAAAAACATGAAAATATTCCAACAAGTCCGTCAAGTCTATAAAAACGCAAAAATTTATCCCATTAACTTTGCAAGTAAAGCTGATTCGCGCCGGTATTAGTGTCACGTAACAAATGTATTTGATTTGTTCTACTCCACACAGTTGTACAATAGTTGGGGTTTCGATTTCTATGTAAATGAGCGGTAAGGAAACGTGACGCACGCGGCCTCTGTTCGCTTTAGTTTCTTGTGTTACGTTAGTGTTCTCGAATTGCCGACGAAATTATAGGGAAAGTTTTTAACTGCTTTAACCACCAACGAATCTTTCTAAGTACTTTTATAATTCTTTCACGCAAAGGTTTTCTAGAAGATATCGAGAAGATCAGCCAATATACCTCTATATTTTTTTTAGTTTATGTGTGTTTGGAGATATATACAGTGTTTTCGTCTATCCCGGTTAAAGTCAAAGCCAAATATGTATTTATTCAAAATTATCATAAGGATCACTTTGAGCGTCTTAAAGCTAGGTGAGTCTAGGTGTCAGTCTGACGCGACCAAGCCTAGAAGAACAGGCAACAAACTACGGCTTGATTCCTACCGTTTTTTTTTCATGATCCTTTTACAAAACTAAAACACTAATAATAAGATGGGCCTTGCTCGTTAAGCTGTTTTGTTATGGAAGGAAGAACATAAACCTTTTTCTTTTTCGGTACATTACTGACCTAAGAAGACAAGCAAAATGAAAAGTTTATAATGTTTCCACGTAATCTGCTCACTATAGTTCATGCATTTCACGAAGACGCATCCAGTGATATTTATCTGGTGATAAATATCGTGATATTGACGCGTCTTCGTGAAATGCATGAACTATACAAATGCATAACACAATGTTCTTCATCAAAAAAATCAACATTCTGAATATTTTATTGATCAAGAAAATTGTAGAATCACTATCAAATAGGGTACGGTCATGCCAGGTTACTTTGTCAGCATTGCCATGAATGCTCCCCCATTCTAATTGAACCCTCGAAGGTCAACACGCAACACTACTGTTCTGGATTTCCCCTTAGTCATGGCTACCTATAATTTGATAGCAAGTAGGTCGTTGCTAGTCGGGGTTTGAATTTACTTTATTAATTACACACTCGCAATAGTAAGGGAAGCCGCTTTCCACAGTGAGTGTATAATCACAGGGTACTTTTTTTATAAACAACGGGATGTTTAGTATGATTTAATTTCATGATTGGGATCACAATATTAAATCATGCTACGATGATCGGGTGTCAAACTTCCGCTCAGTTTAACCCGTGATCAGTGCATGCAACTGTGCCGAAATATCGGGAGTCAAAACTCAAAATTAAATCATAAAAACACGACATAATAGTTTCAAAAGTTCATTATATCTCGGGGCACGTTTTCCGTGGACTTTTGAGGTAGTGTTATTTTACAGGCAGAGGTAACCGCCCATCATCATGAACTTATGACGGGTAGGTACTGATTTTTATTACTAGCAATTACCATTTACATCCTATACTTAAATGAAAGATGAATATGAAAAAATATACGTATGATGCCTGTTTCAAATAATGAAAAGCTATGACAAAAGAACGAAAGAGAATATTTGTTTGAATATCCGAGGGCTGGAAGAGACTAGGTAAACATAATAATGCAGTGTTTACGAACCAACCTCATTCTTGCAAAATATTCTTCGTTCAGCCCCTTGAAATCCGCAGTCTATAATAAACTATTCATCAGTCGATATTCATGATTTTCTCGGCACGTAGGCGTTATGACTTCGTGAATATTGCGGTTGGAATGAGCTATTGCGATTGTGAAAAATACCCCAGCTGCCGATAGGTTTCATATAACCTAAGTTTATATGGCAAATGGTGGGGATGTGGCTAGGACAAAAAAAGTCAACTCTATAGAATTTGTATGACATTATTGTCCGGTAGCGCTGTAAGAATCTTCAGACGATCACCAGCATTTTGCATTCGAAAAAAAAAACATTGTATGATATACGTAAACACTTCTTCTGTAACTCATTTGTGTTTTCAATTAATAAAAACAAGGACAAATAAAAATAAAAGGCCCGCGTTTGCACTAAAGGCTCGAACACACCTAGTTCGCTGGCGGTAGCGAACAGTGAAACGCTGTCAAATATTCGCTGTCTAATCTCAAATCTGACAGCGATATTTGACAGCGTTTCACTGATCGCTACCGCCAGCGAACTAGGTGTGTTCAGGCCATAAGTAAGCAACAATGTCTCCGCCACGTCCACGCTTCACATCTCCGGCCATATATACAAAACCCAGTTAGAGAAATTTCCTGACAAAGTGTTTTGTAGGTGTATCCGTGTGGGTGTTGTTTCCATTACTCAAGGATATCTAAGAAAAACAAGATGTTTTGATAGTGTCTAGAATTACAATCCCCGGAATCTATTTTTATTGCTGATAGCTAAAGTTTGACTAACAACTCACCTGATGGAAAGTAAAAATTCAGCCTAAGGTGGAGCACGCTTAGCTATAATCCACTTTGGATAGGTTCCCACCCATTAGGTGCCATTGGCTATAACCTCGGAATTCATGTTTGTAAATAAATTTTGATTAGTGAAAGAATTTCGAATTATCTTCGCTTTGACATCACAGGAGCTTCCTGCCTAGTGCCTTCGTCATACATATATGCTAAATAATAGGGTCGGCATAAAAGATTTTCTTTCACTCTCTTTTATCATTCATCTCGGTTCTCACTTCTTTCTCAAACATGCTTCCTTTGACACAGTGTCCATCAATCCTTACCTATTCTTTAACCACCCACATCCATTTGTATCTCTTTTATGGTCAATAAATATATTTTCTTTCGGTCTTTCTTTCTATCCATATCTAACTCTTCTCATAATCTGACTCTGCACATTCAACTACAAAGGACCATTAAACAAAAGGTTCACTTCAAAGTCACAAAATGCAAAATTTCATATTTCCACGTCTTCAGGCTACGAATGAGTGTCCCGAAAGGCGTAGAACATAACCAAGAAAGTACTCGAACGTCGTTTAACAGGATTTATGATATCTCGTAAAAACGGTTCAAGCTGAATTAGTTGCCAAGTTTTGAGTAACGGGTAAACTTGTGCGATTCTTGAATTGCAGCCAGACACTAGTTTCGATTTAATAACTCATTTTTAAGACACGTTTATTATTTTGTTAAGTTGTGAAAGTTCTTAATTTAGTTAACAAGTTGAATCTTTCTAACACAGTTATAAATTTTATAAATTAAAATTTAAAAGAAGTTTGCAATAAAACATATAATATTATTCAAAATGTTATTAGAAATGAAGTTTTTTATTTAAAAAACAGCATTCCAAATTAAATTAGAACAGACCTAAGTTTACACCTAAATCAAGATGTAGATCAGATAATCTCCCCAAGGCTCCCAAAGCTCTCGGGTTTCTATACAAATTTCAAGTAAAAAATTTAGGAATTAGTTCATTTTATCAAAATAATATTTTCTTTTGAGATATTAAATTGGAATGTTTCTCATTTCTAATTGAATGTTTTTTTTTTAAATACAATGAATTATTTTTTCCCGCCGAAGTTTATTCTTATCTTCTTCTTCTTCTAAATATATAAAACTCTTACGTTACTGACTGACTGACTGACTGACTTACAATCAACGCACAGCCTAAACCGTTAGTCTTAGAAGCATGAAACTTGGAGGGTATGTTTCTCTTATAACGTAGAGGTGCACTAAGAAAGGAAATTGGAAAATTCTTGCCCGAAAAGGAGAAAAAGGGGAAAAATGGGTAAAAGAAAAAAATCAACGCACAGCCTAAACCATTAGTCCTGGAAGCATGAAACTTGGAAGATGTGTTGGTCTTATACAGCAAAGGTGCACTATGAAAGAAAATAGGAAAATTCTTTCCCCAAAAGAAGAAAAAAATGGAAAAAAGTTTCATGAAAATTCACAAAAAATTGCTTTACAAAACTACTACGAGAAAAACAGTAAAATAAATTATAGTTTAAAAAACTAAAAAAAAACGCTTTTATAACTAATTGAACTAAAAAGTTAAAAATAAAACTGTAATAATCAATTGAAAATTTATATTATTGTACAAAAAGCGTGGGGTGCTTTTTATAATAACTTCAGATATAATAAACTATTGATAAAATATTTACAACAATCAAAATCAAGCCCCCCACGCTTTTTGTACAATAATATAAATTTTCAATTGATTATTACAGTTTTATTTTTAACTTTTTAGTTCAATTAGTTATAAAAGCGTTTTTTTTTAGTTTTTTAAACTATAATTTATTTTATACTTTTTAGTTTTTTTTTCATATTTTTTTTTCATATTATTGCATTGTCATCGACCTTTAACAGGTGTGCAAAGTTTGAATCAAATCTGATAGTTCAAAATAGGTTTTTTTTTCATTTTTTTTTATTTTTTTTTATTTTTTTTTTCATATTATTGCATTGTCATCGACCTTTGACAGGTGTGCAAAGTTTGAATCAAATCTGATCGTTCAAAGTAGGACAAAATCGAGCTCAAAGGGGTCGGTTACATAACATACATACATACATACATACAAACATACATACATACAGGTGAAGCTAATAAAAGCGTTATAAAAAAATCTGCTACCGCAGCATCTGTCACCAAATTTGAATACACACAAAAGTTTACATAAACCCCACCGCAACCACTAAGACAAAATCGCGGAAAACACCTATCATACCGAAACTAAACACCGCAACGCTTTAACAAACGGCTAAAGTACATGCTCAAAACTATGGTAACCAGCTGGTCATGTCAAATTAAAAAAATCTGATTCGATTATACACCAACACGCATACGAAACCCTAAATTAGCCACTAACATAAAATCACAAAAAATGGCTTTACAAAATACGCAAAAAAAACCATTAAAAAAATTTCAGCTACCGCAGCATCTGTCACCAGGTATGAAAACACACTAAGGTTTACATAAAACCCCATCGTAACCACTAAGACAATATCGCGGAAAACACCTATCATACCGAAACTAAACACCGCAACGCTTCAACAAACGGCTAAAGTACATGCTCAAAACTATGGTAACCAGCTGGTCATGTCAAATTAAAAAAGTCTGATTCGATTATACACCAACACGCATACGAAACCCTAAATTAGCCACTAACATAAAATCACAAAAAATGGCTTTACAAAATACGCAAAAAAAACCATTAAAAAATTTTCAGCTACCGCAGGATCTGTCACCAGGTTTGAATACACACAAAGGTTTACATAAACCCCACCGTAACCACTAAGACAAAATCGCGGAAAACACCTATCATACCGAAACTAAACACCGCAACGCTTTAACAAACGGCTAAAGTACATGCTCAAAACTATGGTAACCAGCTGGTCATGTCAAATTAAAAAAATCTGATTCGATTATACACCAACACGCATACGAAACCCTAAATTAGCCACTAACATAAAATCACAAAAAATGGCTTTACAAAATACGCAAAAAAAACCATTAAAAAAATTTCAGCTACCGCAGCATCTGTCACCAGGTATGAATACACACTAAGGTTTACATAAAACCTCATCGTAACCACTAAGACAATATCGCGGAAAACACCTATCATACCGAAACTAAACACCGCAACGCTTCAACAAACGGCTAAAGTACATGCTCAAAACTATGGTAACCAGCAGTTGGTTATGTCAAATTAAAAAATCTGATTCGATTATACACCAACACGCATACGAAACCCCAAATTAGCCACTAATATAACATAAAATCACAAAAAATAGCTTTACAAAATACGCAAAAAAACATTAAAAAAATTCAGCTACCGCAGCATTTGTCACCAGGTTTTAATACACACAAATGTTTACAAAAAAACCGATTATAACCACCAAGACAAATCGCGGGAATCATCTATCATACTTAAACTAAACACCGCTGAAAAAAAACGGCTACAACAGAACTCGCTTTCAAATTCAAATACACTCTAAAGAACAAGCTCAAAACTATGGTAACTTGCAGTTGATCATGTCAAACTAAAAAAAACAGATTCGATCATACACCAACGAATGCGATAGCCCAAATAAGCTACTAAAACAAAATCACGAAAATGAGCTTTACAAAATACGCAAAAAAAAAACAAAAAAAAATTTTCAGCTACCGCAGCATCTGTCACCAGGTTTGAATACACACAAAGTTTTGCAATTAAAACAATGATAACCACTTAGACAAAATTTCGGGAATCATCTATCATACTTAAACTAAACACCGCTGAAAAAAATCGGCTACAACAGCACTCGCCTTCAAATTCAAATACACTCTAAAGTACATGCTCAAAACTATGGTAACCAGCAGTTGTTCATGTCAAATTAAAAAAATCTAATTCGATTATACACCAAAACGCATACGAAATCCCAAATTAGCCACTAATATAACATAAAATCACAAAAAATAGCTTTATAAAAAACGCAAAAAAAAAACATTAAAAAATTTTCAGCTGCCGCAGTATTTGTCACCAGGTTTTAATACACACAAAATGTTTACAAAAAAACCGATGATAACCACCAAGACAAAATCGCGGGAATCATCTATCATACTTAAACTAAAAACGGCTACAACAGCACTCGCCTTCAAATTCAAATACACTCTAAAGTACAAGCTCAAAACGATGGTAACTTGCATTTGATCATGTCAAACTAAAACAACAAGATTCGATTATACACCAACGAATACGATAGCCCAAATTAGCCCCTAAAACAAAATCACGAAAAAAAGCTTTACAAAATACGCAAAAAAACATTTAAAAAATTCAGCTACCGCAGCATCTGTCACCAGGTTTGAATACACACAAAGGTTTGTTACAAAAAACCCCATGATAACCACTAAGACAAAATCACGGGAAGCACCTATCATACCAAAACTTAACACAGCTGAAAAAAATCGGCTACAACAGCATTTACAATCTTTCGAACACACTATAGTTTTGAATGCAAACTCAAAACTAAGGTAACCAGCACTTGCTCATGTAAAACCAACGCATACATAACCCAACTTAGCCACTAAGACAAATTTACGAAAAATAACTCTCAAAAAATACGCAAAAAACAGTGAAAACATATCAATAGCTGTCCGCTTTCCACCATAAAATAGTTTCTTTTAAACGAACTCAAACTATATCTTTATTCTAACCACGCGGACGAAATCGCGGGTGACAGCTAGTAATAAATATAAATATTGTGAACAATCCACACAACACTATCTAGCCCCAAATTAAGCTGAGCTTGTACTATGGGAACCAGATAGCTAACCTAAATACATTTTCTTGTAAATACATACTTTAGAATACAATATAACACCCAGACAGAGAACAAACATCTGCGTTCACAACACAAATATTTGTTCTCGGTAGAGATCGACCACGATCTACGGCGCAGAAGGCAGAGCTACTACCAACTGATCCGAGAGCCATAACGCCCCTTCTCAAGCAAATAAGCCTGATGTGACCCGTCCACATGGCCGTTAAGGCAAGGTTCAGTTTCTTTGTAGCACTTTCTACCACACTGCAATGCAGTTGTCATAACTACACACCTTGGCCTGAATATTCGTCCATCTTTGCCAAAAATACAAAGACTTTCTTGTCCTTCACCCATTTGAAGAAAACCTGAATTTGGCAGCTCCTTCTTTATACTTTCTTCTCGAGAGTCCTCATCATGTTTTATCACCTTTTCCTCAATTCATACGAAGTTGAAATAATTTTTATAGCAATTTCATTGTTTGGTCGTATGTAGTTTGCCAATTCGTTCAGTGGTAGTGTGTACGTTTTTGAAATAATGAAACCGCGTATAGATAGTGCAATTCACGAAGACGCGCCCCTCGCGGGGTGCGGGGAGTTTGCTCCGAGCGGCAGTTGCGAACCGTAGTCTATTCATTGTAGTGTGCGTGTGCACTCATAGGTAATTAGTGTGTACCGATAACATTCAAACATTGACGGAAGCTTGCACACATATACTATAAACGGTTAGGAGGAATAGTGGGGCGCGCCTTCGTGGATTGCACTATCTATAGAAATAATAAAGATCTGATACAATAAGGAAGCCAAATATAATATTTAGACAAAAACGTAAACTATAAGCACAGCCGATTACGGCAAGTTCGTTTTACCTACAATAAAATAAACATAAATGCTAAAACAGAAGTAGATATTGTAAAAAAGGTTTTATTGTGATCACGGAAATACACTGAAGTAACAATAAAAAAAACAATGGCCCTTCATCCTAAACTACACCACCCAATGAAACTAAAAGGTACTGAATGTATCCCTATCAAAAAAACATCATAACCATCCTTTTGCACACATTTAATTATTCTCACTACGTTTGAGGACTTCATCCATAGTCAATTCGATGGTGGGACCTGACGGACCTTTTAGCTGATGAAGCGCAAGCGATTTTCAACCCTAAGCCCTGTACACTTTATTGTAATTTATGTTTTATTCGTTTGACGCGATGAGCTTAGAAAATATTTCGTTGGAACTGTCTCAGATTAGATTAAAGGCTTTGCATATATTTTGCTAAGTGCTTGTGGTTCAGTGATCTATAGTGGTTCATGATATTTAAATGACAGGGAAAGTTATATTGAAGGTTATATTGAGATACCAACATAGTAATTAACATTAACACTTATAAAATAATTTGTAAATCAAACTAATTATTAATTTAAATCATAACGTTTCTTTACTACGTATTAGGTACCTACTTACGTACTTAACGTACATTATACTGAATATATTAAAAATAGAATTCTTAAAAGCTGTTTTTAAAATATATCGATGTTGATTGATCCCAAAGCAAAGCTATTGCTAGTAAATAAAAAGCTACCTACTTTTCATTTATTATGGTCAATATCTGCAGCGATTATTACACAAATTCAGATCACTATCTAGGCCACAAAACGTACACCAAACATTTACCCCTTTGTCTTGTCTTGTTTTGGTGCCAAAGACCCACATACATTCCTACAATAACTAGCCCGTAACTCACAATGAACGTTACTTGCTATTCCACGGACATTATACATACTCTCTCAATATTGAACGAGGGAAACAAGAAAACGCAAGCCAAAGACAATATCGCACACGACACAGTCTGTTCATTATTTCCCGCCTTTTCCCGCCATCCATTTTGTCGACAAACAAAAAAGTAGAACGCGTATTTTTGTCTATGTCTCTTCTTTATTTTTTTTTCAGCGACAAAGACGTGAATGCAGCCTTGATGCATCGGCTCTTCTGCTAATGAAACTTTTTGGTTTCGAAAAGCAATCCAATAATTAAACGTTGGGAGTCTGTTGTGGTGTTTGTGAGTTTTGTAAGGAATGTTTGTTTGAGAATGATAGAGTTCGGTCATTTCTTTTGTAATAGACAACAAATGAAAAACCGAAAGACAAACTAATGACCTAATTTAAACCATCATTTAAAAACAAATATTACCTACAGAAATTATAACAAAAACTATTGCTAAAGTTTACACAGAAATAATTTTTCATACTAGACTGCTACGATGTCTACGAAAGTCTACGCCATCGTAGCAGAGGCGTCTCAGTGGCCTAAGCATGTTCCACATGGTTCTACAGACAGATTATTTCGTAGAACACGCTAAAGGGCAAAACAGCAAATACTACCATTGTAAAATACCTACATGTTTTTATTTAGATACATAACATATCATTATTTTGTTAATTTTATTAAGAATAAACGAATTTTATAGCATATTGTTTTGATTTTAAGGCAAAATACAAAATCTGTTTTCTCATCAAAACATTTTGGAATTGTTTAGAGGGCTAACTTCTTTCAAAGCTTACCGAGTTATTCAGATTCAATTAAACTTCATCAACTCTAGAGAAAGCCCGGCTAGAAATAAACGAACACCTCTAAGTTATCAAATGATTAAAAAAGTAACTTATTACAATAGACTCCATTTTAATTAACCAGATTGCGATAAAGGGGCAACTTCAAAGGGTTGTTCTCGACTGTAGGGCTTTTGATTTTTCAGATGTTTATCCTTTTGTTTTCCAGTTTCATACCATTTTAAAGCCGTTGAATAATGAAATAAGCATAACAGTTACTCCCGAATACGGTTCCATCTTCTACTGATTTCTTATTTCCCCAGACCACTAACTACGTCAAAGTCAATAATTTTTGACGTGATAACGTCTTATAAATCGATGGAGCCGGCTGCACGCACGAAAAAACATGATTCATGCGTCGTTACGTCGTTTCGTCGTTCCATTTACCTGAGCCCGAGCCCGGGTCGGGGTCGGGTAAGGGTAAATGAGGGTAAGGGTAAATGAGGGTAAGGGTAAATGAGGGTAAAGGTAAGGGTTCGGTCGGGTTCCGGGTCCGGGTCCGAGAGTTCGAGTCCGAGTCCGAGTCCGAGTCCGAGTCCGAGTCCGCGAGTCCGCGAGTCCGCGTGTCGATTGAATCAATTGATCGATTCAACCTATATTATATCCATACAAAATATCTATCAAACAAATATTAATTAAAATTCTTTTGAAAAATGCAACCATTCCATCAGTATTTTCTTATGACGTTATCACGTTCAACTATCGTCAGTAAACCGACTTTACAGACAACCGATTTTTTTATTCAGTACGATGCAAAAATCACTTTGATTCACTTTTTTGTGCTTCACTGGCAAAGTTTTTAAGTTGGCCTTTTACGAAAAGGTAAACTACCCTTAGAATAATTTGTAGTCATGGTGATAAGGGTCACGAAACTACATTATGTCCTTTGCATTATTCGTGGAATTTCCATACACTTTTGCTTCACCTTTAGGATTTCGTCGACTGATAAACTTTCAAGTCGCTTTGTTAGAAATTCATGTTATTTATGTGCTGTACCAAGACTTGATAAATCTTTGAATAGATCTTATACTTCTAAGAAGATTCGTATCTCTTCATTCCACTTAATTCGTTACAGGTCACACGTTTAAAATTGTACTTGTCAGCTCTTTATAAGTAACTAGCGGCCGCCCACGGCTTCGCTCGCCCCGCAGCCGTTACGCCCTGTTGATTTTTCTTTTAAAAGTTTTTCCTCTTTTTCTCCGCTTAGGGAAATAATTTTCCAATTTCCTTTCTTAGTGCACCCCTATGCTATAAAACGAACATACCCTCCAAGTTTCATGCTTCTAGGACTTACGGTTTAGGCTGTGCGTTGATTGTCAGTCAGTCAGTCAGTAACGTAAGAGTTTTATATATTTAGATTAATTAATTAATAAATTTTATTCAGAAAACAAACAGTGTTAAAATCTATAATGAAAAAAATTAAAAAAACTAATCACTAATTAAATGTTGTTTTCACATAATTATATGATGCCGTTGAAGTAACCGTAGGCTCAAACAATAACATTTAAATCTGACTTAGATCCCAAAGCACAGTGGACACCCTCTAAGATTTCAAATCAAAATACCCTACTCAACATAATTGTACTCAAACTTCACAAGATTTCCAAAATGCCTGTTATTGGAACCCGCAGCAGTATGTTCCTCAAAACGTCTGAAACTAATATAATGTTTACGCGGAGGATTCCCTAAGTTTTCGAAACTTCTCGAATGTACAGACGTCGACTCGTATCGCGCTGTGAGATAAAAAGTTCCACGGAGCGCACTGCTGTATCCAGTTCGTATAATGTGGATGTGTGATACCCCTTGTGTGTTTTGTATGCTCATGTTGGGAGATGAACTACCAGAAAGTTTACCTGGGAAGTTTTGTTATCCAACTGTCCATTGAATTACATCAGCGTGCCCGTACACGAGTTGCATGATTGTATTTCGGGAAAACAATACATAGTTTGCTTTTCCAAGTTACGTTATCATTGCAGCTATCTATAATATTACTATGGTTAAAATGCCTCAAGTTTTGATCTTAATGATATTTTAAGCATACACCTTTTTAGTCAGCTCCGTAAGTATTTTGTCTTTCCTGTGGATTAGGCCGACTAAGCTGCCAGAATGGCATAGGTGCTGGGCAACCCTATTCCATCTAAAATCCTGGCACTATAGTCTCGTAAGTAGAGGCATGAGTAAACACCAGTTGCCCCTGACGCTCTAAAAATCATCTGCAATAGATGCTAAGGCTTGTTTTCTTTACTTTTGTTCATAAAATATATTGCGCTATTTTTTATCCTGCTGATATGCGGCTTAGTTCGTTTTTATTCCTCAAGTCGGTTCACTTTTATTTGCAAAATATTCCAAATAAGCTAAAAAACAAATAGCTAAAGCGTTGGCTGACCTAAACACATTCGCATACAAGAGCCATAATCATAAAGAGAAATACAGATACAGAAGCGAACAAAAAGTAAATGGGGCCATTACAGAGGCATCACCAAAAACCTGCCAAACTCACAAAGATAGTGTCGTTAGCGTCAAATGGAGTCATTCCACAAACGTTTTGTACTACCCTCCAGTTTGAGGGCGTAGACAATAATAATAATAATAATAATAATAATATCGTTTATTTCAGACCAACAAATGCACACATTACAAAAATGAAACACTTTGGGTCCATAGTAATAAATACCTTAGAGACTAACATACATAAAATAAAATAAAATTACTAATCAAATCTTCAAATCTTAGGGGATTTTTTCTTTAGCGCACCCCTAAAGCGACGAAAGACGATTCCTGGCGGCCAGAAATCCGAAGTGAGAAACATGTCCCCATGCTTCGCAGGCACCTGGAGCACGTACGATTTGAAGGCCGTGTCTCTCACTCCCGATGGCTCTAGCCGCTGCAGATGTAGCTGTATTGGTGGCGGGTCCTTGATCCAGAAACGGATTCTCTCCTTTACATAGCGAAGGACCTCATCACCAGAAGTATTCGGGTCCAATCTCGAGAGGTAAAGGAGGATGGTCGGGTCCACAGCACGCAGGGTGACTTCTGTTGCTATGACGCTGGCGGTACCACGTTTATTTCGTGATGGTTTCTGTTTTTTCTCCACCAGGGTGAAACCATCTTTATCTACTTTTTTTGATGTACCAACGGGGATCTTCGGTTGTGCCTTCTGCCTCAAAACAGCGCAAGGCACTGGCGATGGTTGAGGCTGGCCGGAAGCTTGCGCATAACTTTTCTTCTTCGCCGGTTGACGAGCTGGCGGAGTAGGAAGAGATGTTTGCTTCAAAGGCTGCGGTGTTGGCAAGGCCGGGGCAATCGGGCGGTCAATAACCTGCACATCGGTGTCACATGTCGCGCTGCTGACGGGTGACGTTTGGGATCGGGTGACACCACGCTGCACACATACGTTACGTGCTGACGCGGGCGAAATCACTGCTTCGGTATTTTTATTGCACAATCCTTCGACTTGCGTCTTCAATTCGGTGATAATTTTCTCCGAATTGTCCAACTTTGTCTTAAGATCTGTGACATCAGTCCTTAGCAGCATGATGTCCTTAAGCAACCTCGTAACATCGACATGGTCAAAGGTCACGGGGGGCAGCTTGTGGAGGTCTCGTGCTACGTAGGTGGGCACATCATCCGGGTCGGTTTCTAAGAACACCTTGAAAATGTCCTGCAGGTCCTTCTTGCCGCGTCCATCTCTCTGCCTAGTTATTAAGCGGATGGTGGTCACAGCTGTGTCGGCAAGCACCCTCTTCGCTTCCAGAATCTGGTCCTCGGTGAAGCTGGACACGAGAATTTGTTCCAGAGAAACCTGGTCCATAACGTCCAGCTTTTGTTGGACGAAGGCCAGGAATTCCTGCACTAGGATAGTGTCGGAGCGCTTGGGTGATTGCGCCATTGCGAATTAAATTTCGCAAACTCGCGGAAATTAAGTGGGTCAACTCACGAACAACCTTAACATAACGACCGCTCTGTACGGTGTCAGCGACGCGAAGGATAAGGGCTTACAGTTTAGGGGGTGCAGACAATGACTACAATGCCAACAATTATCTTGAAACTTTGCGGTTCGTTTGTTTTGACTGGCGCTGATGGACTTGGTAATTAAAGAAGTTTGCTACAATGAAATTAATAAACCTAGAATTCCTAATGAGAGATTGTTTGAATATTTTTTTCTGAGAAAAATAAACGAATTCGCTGGTTTAACTATAAATTTTGACTAATTATTTTCTTTTGGTTGTAAACCAAAACTGGGTGCTCAGATATCTATCAGAAGATTTGGAGCACTTGAGTAAAAATCAAATAAGTATCAGAAAAATGCAATTTTAACCAAAATTGCTTGTTGTCTTAAATTGGTTGTGTGGATTGTCCAAAATATTTATTATTATTATTATTATTATTAACCCAAGTATATAATTTGTGGGTGGTATTTTAATTATTCCAACGCCAGTCAAAGTACCTACTAGTGCGGCCAAATAGTTTTATAACCCGCTTTTCTGCACGCTGATGATACCGCATATTTGCCGCATGCTGCCAAGCTGCCATCGGTGGCCCGCTGAGCTAGCCAAAAATCAGAAGCTAGCGGTTTGCAAATATAATTTACAAATTCTCTGTGACGTGAGCGAAATTCCAACCTCGGTAGAAACGGAATGTTGGTTTTAGCATGGTGAAGCTTATTTTTTTTACGTTTTTTAATTAAATACTATGCTGATATATAAGAGTAATGCCTAGAAAAATGCCTCACACAATACAGTACACACAGTAAATAATAAAACTCATTGGCAATAACTAGAGATCATCATCACAATAATTCACGAGAAGACAAAGCAATTAGACAGTGATCAGCACTTAATAATATCTGAGCTCAATACTGCTACACTAATCTCCGAAGTAATTTGCCTTGTTCCTAGTACCAACGTAAGCAGAGTAATTATAGTGTACATAGCAATAATCCCTATACAATATTGAGAGCTCTATCAACTATGGATCCCATAGTTGAACACAGTCTATGGAAAACAGCTAGTTTATTCGAGTCAGGTGTACTGAACCGATGAGACGCGAGTTGTTCAGTTTGGGAGTAGCAAGTTGGTTGATGTAGAAATAAAAAAAAATGTTGCTAATACATTAAATAAGTGTCGCCGCACATGAGCCTTCGGCCACAACCACAAAACGCCGCCACCAGCATATGCCGCACACGGTTGACGCGCCGGTAGCCGCCATACGCTATTGCCATACGGTAGCCGCAAATCGTCGCTATATAAAATGTAAGATAACTACAGGAAATATATACCTATATACCAGTGGTACCTATATATATACCAGTGGTGGCGATTTGTGGTTGTGGCCGGAGGACAGTGTGCGGGAGCACTAATAAGTAGATCACCGATATATTTCTCAAAGCCTGTGCACACCTAGGTCGCTGGCGAAAGCGATTAGTGAAACGCTGTCAAATTTGACAGCGTTTCACTGATCGCCGACGATCTAGGTGTGCGCAGGCCTTTAGTGATTACCCTGGAACATAATAATAGAGTGAGCGAGCTGTCGCCTTGCTCGCTGTAGTTGGCAGGCTAATAGGGTCGGGAAATATCCGGCGAAGAGCCAATCCAATTAACTGAGCTTCGATAATCCCGGGAATTTTATTTTTCACTTTCATCAAATTACGACATAAAATAGCTTTCAGATGAGAGGCGAGAGAGTTTGTTCACTTTGAACTAATGAAAAACATTTTACGGAACGATGTAAACATAATGCTTTTAGGTACATTTTTTAATACCTACCTTGTAAAATGGAAATAAAATTAATATTTTTGTGTTTCGGAATTCAGACAAAATATGGAATACATTTTAAGAGCTTTGCTAAAAGTCCTCGGTAAAAAATCAAAAGCATGAATATTCTTTATGCGGAGTATGGAAAACATACATATTATTATTATTCAGTAAAAATTGCGTTAATCCAGGCATACACTTGGAACGTTATTATGGATTCATCCGATTATTAAGAGTTATGAGCCACGCATTTTGCAAATTAATGCGTCAACGCGCACAGTAGCGTCCAGTTCATTGGTTTCTCGTTTAATGAACCAATTATTTTATGAAGTTTGATCATGTAAAATCCTATCAAATTAACGTCATGTGATAATGAATGTATTTGTATCCGCACAGACACAGCGTTAATTTTCGCGTTCTCTCAGCGAAGCCACACCCTCGAAGGCCGAATAGTAGCATTACCTTAGAGGCCTTAGTTATTCCTTCACATCTATTCCCAAAAGAAATAGCCACGTCAGCCCCTAAAGAAACACATTTTTCTTCCGAAGTAGATTAACTGGGAGGTGTTTATCAGCGTGCGATGCGTACATAATACATATCCCCATAAAGTCGGTAGTTTCGAGGATCCCGGGATGTGGAGGAGGGATCCCGTGTTCCGGGACTCCCGGGGTTGTAATCGCTCCTACGGGACCCACTGTCACGTCACTGCGATAGCAGAGTTCAAAGATAGGGAAGACTAGACGGATAAGACAAGCCGTAAAAACTGATTCATAAAAAGTTTCTCTATAGTGTTACGGCCGTCATGTATTTATAACGATTTTAGGGTTCAGGAGGCGATTTTCATGAATGGCCGTCATAAGATGGTACGACATTTAGCTGTGAAGAGACGACTTTATTCAAACAGACTGTAGATAATTTTAGCTGAGAAAACGACAGATCTGTTTATCTAAAGCAATGTTTTTGGCAGAAGTCGGAAGCTACGAACCAAAGCGGTTGTGCTCGAATATTCGATGGAAAATTAGTTTCGTCGCTCGGAGGGTTGAGGATGGAAAATGAATAAAAAGTGACAGCGTATGGCGTGGGTATTGGAAAACGTGATGGATTTGGTTTTAAGCCGGGTATTGGTTTCCAATGCCTGCTCTGATGTGTTGAATGAAATAAACGCGTCAATTTGTAACGGTTCAATCATTTTTCAATAGCTAGATTAGGACGAATTCTATTAATTCCACTGAACCGAATCAAAAGGATAAAGATATTTTCACGTTTCACGGGAAAATCTAATGAAATCGTTACTTAGATCCAAATAGACTTAAACAGCGATAGGTTTAGAGCGAAAATCTATATAAATACAACAAAATTTACAGCTTCACATAAAATGAAATCTTTATATTATACACACCCTTTTAGGTCCAGTGTAATTGAAAATAATCTACCATCGGAAAGGTTAATAAGTCAGTATAGATATCTGGCCCGGGACAAATTTAAGGTTGGACAGTAAATTTTTTACAACCTTAATAAAAATGGCGTAAAATGTGGGCCTTTGAGAAAGCTGACAACGTCAGCGGTCCTACATGAGGATGAGAGGGCAAGTTGAACATAATTTGATAGCGGGATTGCTTTGATCTCCGAATTAGGTCTCGCTGAATTCGAATTTCCTTTCCCAGTAGGATTTTGTGAGCAAAATATTACGTGTCAGCATCATGTTAGCACACGGAAATGTGAATATTATGCATTCACGTCCATGTTAAGCTAGCTTACGAATTGAGCTGCCCATTTTATATAATTTGAGAGTTCTATATAAGGACATAAAAGTTGCATTTTAAATCGGCCTAGAAAAGAATGATGGAGGTTACTAATATGGAACAAAGTTCACTGTGAAAATGCTTGGAAAAAATCAAACTAATTTAAAAATAAGTAAATCTACCGAAGTTACGTAAGGGATAATGTGTCCATTAATGTTTGCCGTCCACTTTGTCACAGAATAAATAACTATGGTTTTTAACCATGGTCTGTAGGTAAAAGTGGGGGTTTATTTCAAAGGACTGTTTGTACTAATCGCCATTTACCTACCGTATATTTGAGTAAAGCAAACTCAAATAATGGTTGGTTTTAGACGGATTTTACGCGTAGGGAATACAACAACTTGCGGTTTTACAACAATTTATGAATGTAGCTAATATTGATTAATATTAGCTCAGGACAGATACATAAATCAAGTTCTTTTTTCGCGTATTTTGATAGAAAAAACTTCAATAAAGTTTAATTGCAAACATATTATGCCTTGCGCACATTTAAGCAATTTGCGGTGGCGATCAGTAAAACACGGTCAAATATCATCATCATCACCATAGACGTACGTCTCTCCCAAGACGCGCCACTGATATAGCTGTCATATTTGACAGCTTTTCACTGATCGCCACTAGAGGCATTAAAAAAAACAAAGATTGTTTTTTTATTATTCCAACGAACGGCATAATATTGGTAAGTGGCTCAAACTTTATATTCCTGATGAAGTTCAATTACTTTAATGGAACACCTCTGGACACTTATATTACTTTCAAACCAGACCCAGAAGTTAAAGCCTGATAAATTATGCGTAATTTTTGCAGACCCTACCTTAATGCCGAGGTTGTAGCTATTTGTTTTGCTTATTCCGCCCTGTGTTGGGGAGATAACAGCACTATTTCATTGTAATAGCTCGATGGCTCTCCAGGGTGCTTGCTTGATGGAGAGCACAGTGAGGGGATGCAAGCGGTAAACTTGATAACGCCATCGATTGTAATCATTGCGGTGGTTTGGGGGGACCTTGTGGTCCATTCTTGGCCAATCTTTATTTTATGAAAATTTGTATGCGGATATTGTATTAAATTTTTGTGTAAATCACTGTTGAAAAACTTTGAAAAGTACCTATAATTATTGTAAAAAAATAAAAATTTGAAAAATGTACATTGTAAAAATTGAAAAAAATGTATGTGGATATTGTAGATTATTTACAATGGCCCAATTTGATTATTAGAATAGTACATAAACGATTTTAATTCAGTGTAAATCATTGTTGAAAAACATATAAAAGTATCTACAGTGTTATGTGCTATGGATAAAAACAATAATATTTTATATTTTACAACATTCATTGAAGAAATTGTCAACAGGCTCTGACCACCAAATAAAAGTGCAATCTCATGGATTCATCTGAGAACAATATAACCAACACCCTCTGAGCTATAAACCGTAAAAATGACACAATTCCATGATATTTACGACTTCTCACTTTGTAAAAGAACCGTGCCTTTTATAAACCTCAACTGTTTCCATTTTCTTTTTCTTTCTGTTTATCAAGTCATTTTACAAATATAAGACGATTTATTTTAATATACCGCTCTAAACACATCACAAGACTTTGTTTTGAATGACAAAGGTAGTTGTAAGATTTAATCAGCTTATTTTATAATGGTCAATTTGCATAACTGTTCTTAATTACTTACACAACTTCAATCTTACATAAACTTTTTCATTCAAAAACTAGCGCGAGATTCCACGCTGAGCGATTTGATCGAAGCGAGAATTGTTTCAAGTTTGTTCGTTTTAATTAAAGACAGGAATACTTCACCAACTCCTGTCTCCGGGTGCTCTTACCTGGAACAAAAACGTTCATTATTACTACGAGAATTTGTAAAATATTTTAACTCGAAAATTCATTATTACAATTATAGCTGTATAATGCGAAGCTCAGAACAAAGATAGTGGGGAGAATTGAAAAGTCAATCAAAACAAGAAACAAACAAAGAAGATACTACAAAGAGTCAAGATCCGATGAAGGATGCAGGACTAAATCGTATAGTATCATAATAAGGTACTCCCGTAAAAATAGTGTACTGGTTATAAATAAATAAAATAAAATATAGGAAGAGAAGTAACGTAAGTAAGAAGGAAAGGAAGGAAGATAATGACCACACATAAGAATCATGAGCCAAACAAAAGAGGTCGTAGTCATGTCAAACCTTTAAAGAAGCAAATGAGGCAGTTCATAAAAAATACATTTAGAGAGATGCACACCTACAAGAACATAACTTTTAAATAAAAAAGAAGAACAGTTAAACCAAGGAATTTCTAAACTAAAGTATATAAAATCCTTGAATTAAAGTTAGTATCGATAGAGCCGACGTTTGCTTAGCGTTAATCTACTGACTCACTAGCACTTAAAAATTGTAAAGCAGCTTTGCCTATCGTAAATTGCTATGTAGGTCAGTACTGCTGGATTTGAAAATGAGTACTCGTATGTAGCAAAAAATGCATTGTTCCTGGAACATATTGTTTCATTCTACCGAAATACACGTGCATTCGCCGGAACAAGTGTACATATTTTCTGAGCGTTGGTATTTTATTCAAAAAGAAAACAGTTTGCATCGTAACAAATAAACCAAAATGGTGGAACACGCTGTGTTCACGGTCTCACGCGCTTTGTTCGTTTTCTGAATTTTTTCGGATAATTTTTGAAATATTGCTACAATACTGCATTAATGTATGCTGAAAAAACTTATCTAAGTATCATAAATGTATGCTGAAACAGATTTTTGGATTTTGTTATAACATACCCCTATCCGACGCGTCATAATGTTAATGTTTCTTTACTGCCTTTCCTGTTTACTTATATAGTAGAGCTAATCATTTACATTTTCTTTTATACAAAATTGCCCACAATGTACTGGTGGTAACCAGTCGATAGTTAGATAAATTAAAGCAAATCACGGAAATCGCACTGTTATTATAATTTGATTGCAAAGATCCAACCCAGCGTTTTCAAGAATATTTTATCAATTTGCAGGCATTTATCCTTCCATAAAAAGATTACCGCATTTGGAGTTTACTGCCTCGGTACTAGCGCTAACATCATAACAGTATTCCATCTTATATCTATTCAGTGGAGATCCGTTACAAAACATTTTACTTTGTGGAAACTTGGAGCGCCGCTGGAAAATTAGTTTATAATACGGAAAATTGCAGAGACACCACCCTGGCATTTTCTGCTCAAAGGAACTTTACACATTTACTTTAAAAGCCAATGTTAGAAAGCTGTATTAGCCTGGAGAAGATGATTTTGTTTGAAACGTTTCTGTTTATAGTTATTGCAAAACTTGCTGAATCTTTATTTTAAAATTGGTTTTGAGTTTAGGCATGTACTTGAACGGTGGCTTTATTCTTGGTTGTCAGGATTGTCTTCATTTATAAATTTCCTATTGTTTTACTGTTCAAATGCGAATTTGTCTGGTTTAAAGCCTATTTCGATAGCCAGTTTGCAGGTATAGTAAAGAAGTGACTGAGAAATACAAGACTGAAATACAGAGTTTCCATACGACACAATTTTATTGCGGTCAATTTTATATACTAAGCTCTATAGAAGCAGGTAGGCAAGTTAATAAAAGATCATAATTTCCTATACCCTGCATGGCTACCCTAATAATTCTACACGAACTATTTGATCGTAACCTTAAATCAAGCGAAAGATTAATTTTTGTTTTATTCTTCAGTTTACAATTTAAATAAACGTTTTCTGAGTAAAATACAAAAAGGACGTTGAAAAAGCTTTTTTGCCACCCACTTTCAACGTTCCTTTGTTAAAATAGCTAACAGGAAAAAAGAAGAACTTCATTCTACCTTTTTCACCACCTGCAAAGTTAGCAAGTCAGTGTTTGCTAACTTCTTAACCAGTTCACAAAGGCTATTCCATTCCGTCGTATTGTAAGATGTTTTCATCCATTTTTACTGAGGGTACTGAGGGCCCCCTCAGTACCCATGATTGAATGCCTCTCAGGGTTGCCTGCTTGGCGGTTAAAGATTATAACTTTCTTCAAAGCGAAGTTTATGCAGACAATCTTAAGCTGGGATTTTATTTCACTTGTTGACGCAACAAAATTAAATGTTAAGCTCAAAAAAACTTTCATTCTCTGTATATTTTATATATGTTACAGAAAAACAATTATGCTTGAAAATTTTAGTTTATTTGTCCAAGAATATCATTTGCTAGATAAATCATAATAATAAATAATTCCCAAAAAAAATATGGATATTATATTTTCTTTATGATTACTAAACTATAGATGGGGCAAATCATAGCTAAGCTAGGAAATATTTGTTATAACACATCACATCAACAAACAACAACAGAGTTTGTGAATACACCTCGTTGCCAATATTGAACAGCGTTGAATATTGCAAATTCAGTCCATTCTAAAATCAAAGTTCATAGTCCGACATAATCGGAAACAGGACACGTATCCCGCAGGACCGGTTCGATAAGAACACACGAGCTACACCGTTTATTCTCTACTTTACTACAAACAATATCTTGTCAGTATTTTGTCGAACAAACCCGTAATATAAACTCGATCAGGCCTAGCGCATGCGATAAAAAACATTAGCATACGCTTGCGACAGTATTCGACCGTATTTTATATGAAAGTCAACCAGAATGAATTTATAAAAAGATGCGAGCGAATATCGACTTTGTTACTGAAACTAACCACCTCAAGCCAAGGGCATATAAGCGAAAATGTAACCAGAACTGTTAGGTTTTTTCAGCTACCATTGATCGTGATCCTTGGATATCGATTCGATTCATTATGGACAATATATGATAGCTTTTTCTTAGTAACTTTATACTCTCATAGTTTATTTTTATATGTATATGTACATAAGACATTTTATTCAGGAGTAAAATGTTAGATTGCCAGACTTTTCTATCTCCAGTAGGGCAAAGCAAGAGAAGGGCTAAAAACAGCCGTAAGTCGTTTGACATTTTAAATTGAATCACAATTGAAGCTGGTTGCCATAGTAAAATTTCTGCTCGACTCTACGTCTTACAAACGTCGCTTTAAAACCATTTGATATACTCTACCTAATACTAGCGAGCTCCGTGACCTTATTAATTAAAAGGATTTATTCAGGTGCATGTTTAAAACATTATAAATAGCGCCACAATGTCCCTTACGACCTCCCTCAACGACGGTTGACGCTCGAATGAGCACCGTTCGCGCGCAGTCAACTGTGAACTCACCGCCCTTCGCGAACTACCCGCAATCAACAAAACAGTATATTAACGTAAAATACTTCTACGTAATTATTAGCCTTGCCCACACGTAAGCGTTTAGTGGCCCAAGTTCTATGCAGTTTTAATAAAAATCACTATTTATTTAAAATGAATGCGAATGGACTGACGAGAAAAAACCTACCTCTATTAAGCCCCAGCATAATGGCAATTCATCTTTATTGGGCTTCGGATGAATAGAGGTTCGCTATTGAAAATATCGATTGATCTGTTGTCCCTGTCGCATTGACCTACTTCTGATTGCCTCTTTCATTCATACAATACCTTTTTTGATTCAATTTAAACGGTATTGATGAGGTTTGATTTGTTAATTACAATAGCTCTGTTGTTTGTTTAAATCAGTTGTTGTTTAAGCCGTCTATTGATTGTGAGTTTTAATTTTATTTTCATTCATTTTTCATACTCTCTTCAAACAGACAGATTTAAAAGTGTTTGTGATAAAGAAAAACAGACTCACGACTGTGACCCCCAAGCAAGGTAGACGTCACCTCAGATCTTAGTATAGGACCAACTCATAAGTCATATAAGTAAATTATTGGTAAATTAATTTACAGTTCCAATTTCATTGAGGTAGTCAATAAAATTAAGCTCAATTTTTTTTTTAACTATTTCTTGCGTATTTTTGTATTAATCAACGTAAAATGATGGAATATACCCCACTCAAGGATAAAATCAAAAAGCTTGAATCTGTATTCATACCCGTAGCAGGTTCTAGGTATCATTTATCTTGGCTCATGATATTTATAGTCGAGCTGGAAGTAATTTACTACAGGAGCCAAGAGCAAAACCGTGACTGGAGAAGTGACAGAATTATTTGATTACTTTTTTCCGCAATACACTTAAGAATAATCGACCAACATTATACCTAATGGCTAGAATCTAGACTTCTAGATAGTAAACTAGATAGCTCCACAGTTATTGTACACCAATCACGAGTTGATCGTACGCTTTTTGACAGTGTGGTGTGGTGTACTGTACACCCAGTTTTAACTTAAGATGGCCATCTTAAGCGTGCTACATCGTCGACCGCATCATCACTTAACAGCAGGTGAGATAGCGGTCAAACGCAAACCTATAAATTGTAAAAAAAAAAACACCTTTTTGGCGGACTAATCTACAGAAAAGACTAGGTCAATATGGGCGGAGCTGACTGAACAACGGGTTTCTGCCTTCACATAAAAAAACATAGGTTCACCGGACTGGATTCAAAATCCCAGGATTGGACGGCGGAATAGCTCCCTACCACTAGATCAGTGCTCCAAATCCCTAAAAGGTACACATAATAATGGGGATTAAACAATAGTACCCACATAATCCATAATAGAAGAGAGTGCCTTCATATAACGTGATTTATTTTGAAAGTGCTTTCACAAGATATAGGTACTTTCTTGATGTAGGATAAGCCACATAAATCGAGAGATTTAGATCTCTGTGATGTAACGTGGAAATAGGGAATGTTTTTGGTTAGTAATATTTTTGACGGTAGACACGAACAAGGAATTTTTAACCTATAGCTTTAAATTGTACTGTATGCCTCCAGTTGATGGACGCAGGACTGTGCATCGTAGGGCACGTTCTTGATGTGCGTGACCTACGAGGCATTGCTTTGATATAGGCGATGGTTACCACCTAACATCAGGTGGGCCATATGCTTGTTCCATCAACTAGTTACATAAAAAAAAATTATAGCAAAATACCTAATTGTTATTCATAAAGTGATAGCTTATTTTTTTCGTGATATTGTTTTTAGAGCTGCCACCTTTTTGGACGTTGTTAATCTATGCCAAAACAGATGTGGTAACATTATTACAATGAACGTTATTTTCAAATGAAACTTCCGCAATCTACCCGCAGTTTCTGTGAAACTTTGCGGTTCTAACAAAGATTTCCACAAAGTTGTGAAAGTAATCTAGGCTCTAAGTAACAACAGACGTTTGAGCTTGAATACGAAAACATGCGGCTTTATTTATGAGAAGAAGACGAGAACATTATTACATGCGGTGGCAACATAAAGTTAAAGCCTTCTGCCAAATAAATATACTTACTTACTTACTGCTGTGGCGCAACGACCCAAAGTGGATCTTGGCCTCCGACACTAGAGTCCGCCAGGCTTCTCTGTCCATACAGACTTCCGCGTAGTTGCTGGCTCCGAGTTCTTGGAGGTCTTTACGACTTCGTCGCCCCAACGGTACCTGGGACGACCAACGGGCCTACGTCCGTTCGGCCTGCCTGTGTACGCGCGCCTGACCGCACGATCCTCTCCCATACGGAGTACGTGCCCGAGCCATCGGAGCCTTGCGGCTTTAGTTTCTCCTAAGATGTTAGGCTCAGCCACTAGGTCTTCAATCTCTTGATTATTTCGAAGCCTCCACGATCCGTCTTCCCTCCGGGTAGGTCCTAGAATTTTGCGGTAGATCTTCCTTTCCGCCACTAGTAACTTTTGTTCTTCTTTCTGTGTCAGTGTCCAAGTTTCACAACCATACATCATAATGGGCCTGATAATAGTTTTGTAGATGCGAAGTTTCGTGGCTCTACTCATAAGCTTGGACACTAACACAGGATGCAAAGCTGCTGTGCACCTGAGGGTGTTTTGGATACGGACTTGGATCTCCTCTTCCCGCTGATTGGTGTCAAATAAATATACCTATTATAAATAAATATACCTACTCGCATTTCTATAAAATCCTGTCCATAGAGATCACTCATAGCCGTTGTTGTATTTAGATCGTGTGACATCTGAATAAAAAAAAAAATATTATAGCGATATGACAGCCCATTGTATTTTACTATAGGTTTAGTATTTTCGTTAAATGTGTAATGTCCTGTTCTTATCTACGTCTTCTGTTCTTATAAATAAATAAATAAATAAATATTTTGGACAATTCACACAACACTACCCAGCACCAAACTAAGCAGAGCTTGTAATATGGGAACCGGATAGCTGATATAATACTTGAATACATTTTTTTTTGTAAATACATACATAGAATACAATAACACCCAGACAGAGAACAAACATTTATGTTCACCACACAAATATTTGTTCTCGGTGGGGATCGAACCCACGACCTACGGCGCAGAAGTCAGAGCTACTACCAACTGAGCTAGAGGCCAGTCTACCTATCCAATCTACGTCATAGATTAGACAAGATAACACTTTATTGTACGTATAACGTGTTGTAGATTCTACGAGAACAAACATCTGTGTTCACCACACAAGTATACGTTCTCGGTGAGCATCGAACCCACGACCTAGCGCAGAAAGCAGAGCTACTACCAACTGAGCTGAGAGGCCAGTCAATTGTTGGATGGACATGCATTTAATTGGACGCCTCACAGCAACCGCATCGTTTAGTTTGCGTTTCGTGTCATGTTACCACATGCCACGCATCGTGTCGGCTCACCACACAACGTGTGTGGCAGACGTAATTATTTTACTGCTATAATCATGTAGCATTAATTAAAACATTAAGAGGCAGACTGCCGTCGATGACCTTATCCCTCGCACACTTTGACCTTTTGAAAGATACAAAATATCTGACCCTATGTATCGAAAATCTCGAGCAACTAACTTGTGTTCAATCCGATTGTACCAGTATAGCAAAAAAACATATTGATTAATTAAAAGCTTACTTAAAATTACGAAAACCAGTTAAGGCAACTTTTAGGTAGGAACCATGTCAGGATCCATTTTTTTTTGCCAAACTGTGTGCAATCGGATTGTACAAAAGATAAGATAAGATTGGTCGCGATTTTCAATAAACAAATTCAGTGATTTTATATCTTTCCAAAGGTTATTTCCAAATAATACTGAATTCATCTATACAAATGAATTACCTCAAGTGAACTTGGTATATGGCGCCGTCCTGCTCTCGTTCATTTGGACATCTTACTAAGTTAGTTGGGTGTACCATGCAAATGCATCTAGCTAACTTATCTGTCGCGCCCACGCTACTCCCACGCACCATATTTGCAGCTACCCATAAATAGCAGGTTCCAGTTCTATGGTTCGTTTAGATTTCTATAATTGACAAGCACTAACAAGAAAAATAGAAATGTCTTTTAACTGGACATTTTAATACGAGATAACGGGTCCTTCTGCGCCGTCAGTCGTGGATTCTATCCGATCCGAGAACAAATATTTATGTGGTGAACAAAGATGTTTGTTCTCTGGCTGGGTGATATAATATAAGTATTATACTAGCTATCTGTTTCCCATAGTTCAAGCTCTACTTAGTTTTGGGCTGTATAGTGTTATGTCGATTGTTCACAATTCATTTTCAATACCAGATTATAGCTGAACTACATTTCTCAACTTTGATTATGTAGGACTCAACCCATATTAATTCCTTTATCCAATTTTCCCTAAAGCTTATCATCATGAACATCAACCTATATTCACGTTGGCCATGTTGGCTCTATCTCGTCTTTACCTACTTCGTTTTTCGAAACACGGTCTTCAGAATCAGAATCATTTATTAATTCAATTATGGACTGAAGACCGTGTTTTGTTTTCAGTTTTTAGACAGACAAGACCGACCCTATTAGTTCTTTAGTTCTTGTTAGTTCTGTTAGTTCTTGTTAGTTCTTTGGGCTTTATCAACAAGTATTTTTTTTAAATTTACAGAGTTAAAAAAACACCTCGTTTATAAAAAAAACTTTGTTTAATTTGATTAACCAACATTGCAAAGCTTTGTTTTAAAAGCTGTTTGTTTAGGTCTTGTGTATCGCAAAAGTTGTTCAGGTGAGAAAAGGTGCTACATGCGGGCACAGGGTGTGTACTTTGCGACCCTGATACTTGACAACTGAATTGAGAAATCCTATAGGCTGAGGTTCACCTCAGCCTATAGGATTTCTCATATCACAACAGTATTTTCTTTATCGTTCTCGTGCTAGTGATTTTAAATAAGTCGAACAACGTCATAAAGGTAAATTGATTTCGGTTGACCTCAGCCTGAGTGACCTATTATTAGGTAATAAGTAATAACTGTAGCTTATACTAAGGCTATGCTCATAAAAAAACTGTCAAAAGATAAAACGATTGCCAATGAGTGACAGTGACAGAGCTAATTTTAATGTTGACAAACGTCAATGACAACACAACCTCTATTTTTCACCTGTCAAGGTTGGCTGGTAGAAAATGCTGTCGAGCATTAAACTCTCCTATTGTACAAACTTGTTATTGGAGCAACAAAAATTTTATAAATAAATAAATTTTACTTCTCGGTCGCACGCTCAAACTCTTTGAAAGATATAAAATCACTGAACTTATTTATTGTAAATTGCAAGCAACTATTTTGTGTGCAATCCGATTGCACACAGTTAAGCAAAAGAAAATGATCCCAACACGTTTGCCTACAAAACTTGACCTAACTTTTGTGCAAACTGAGCAAACTGCACACAGGATAGTTGCTCGCGGTTTTCGATAATGAAGTTCAGTGTTTTTTTATATACAATCATATCTTTCAAAAGGTCAAAGTATGCGTGCGAGAAGTTGTTTCACGGTTTTCAGCGTCTTAAATTCAAGTAACATTTATGAGTATAGTACTCCTTTATATAATCTATATTTATAAAAGAAAGTCGTGTTAGTTACACTATTTATAACTCAAGAACGGCTGAACCGATTTGGCAGAAAATTAGTGGGGAGGTAGCTAAGAACCAGGACTTTATGTCCCGAAACAGTAACGGGAACGGGGCGAGCGAAGACGCAGGCGGCCGCTAGTCTGCAATAAAATGGGTTACTCCCACCAATACCACGCTTTTCTCCCACTCACTGCTTGGAGGAATCCTCCAAGACTCACTGCCACAGAATTAAAAAACAAATGATTCACTACTACAAATACTCAAGTACAGTCCACAAATACGGAATAGCAATTTCAAAATTACACTTTTGATATTTTAAGTGGATAGTTTGATTGTCTAACAAGGCGCCGGTAAAATATTAAATTTCCACTAGCACGCGAGTTGAGCTAGCTTATTTCTACAATGAAAGCAATCAAACAAAGTCCCGTGACCTGGAATAAACCGGTTCAGTCCACAATAGGTATACTGGACTCGTCTGGAACACTGTTTTTCGGTACTTTCTAAAATAAATAGTCAGTCGTCTGAAAGTGTAAATTCGCGCTGAATAAGGCAATTTAGTCATGGTCTAGTTACTATTTTTAATTTCGATCACATTTTCATAGATTTATTTTGAGTAGATAAGTAGATATTTTGATGTAGGTGCTTTGTTATTGGCAATGGTTATCACTTAGCATCAGCAGGCCTACCACAAGCTGTGTCTGGCTCTGTATCTGGCTCTAGTTGTGAGTCTGTTTGAGTGATGACTAAATAAATCCTACGTCGAAACGTCACACACACAGTATAATACATTCTGGTGAGGACTCACACATACAGAGACAGAGACAGACAGAGCTTCTGGTAGGCTTACATGGGGATCATAATATATGCTTGTTCTATCAGCTAGTTGAATTATAAAACAACTGGATAATAGTACATTATTGCAAAGGCAGCGAAATAGAAAAATAAACGCATCTGTGGCTATACAGCCACGAGAACGCAATGTGTACGATAGATGAAAGAGTTCTAAATTCAAACAGCACACCGTTTCATACAACATTGTAGGAGCGAGAACGCGCCGGGAAGTGATTTTGGTTTTTTAGTCTACGTAAATATGATACTTCGCGTGTTCTATAATCAAAAGTAATGACAATATTTCCGCGCATGTTTAAGAAAAGAAATTTTCGTTTGCAATTTGAACTTAATTTCACATGAAAAGTGTAAAACCCACATTGACTTCCCCATTTATCACAGTCAAGTCATCCTCACTGGAGCTGTTTTAACGAAGCAAAATAAATCAACTGCGGTCAAAGTGGTCCATCCCGCTTAGGGATGCTTTAAAACCAATTTTAAACACTTTTTGCGAAAAATATCCCAGTCATTTTTAAAGTAAATTAACACAATTTAGTAGTTGATAATCTACGTTTTACCTAAAATAAATGAATTTTTACCTTTTGTATCAATAATATTTAGATTAGAATGTTTTAATGTTTGTGTGTCAATGACATCCTAACCACTACTAAAGCGATTAGGATGAAAGTTGGATTTAGAGTATTTTAACCCGTAAAATGGGATAGAAAAATGTATGAGCACAAAATTGTTTTTTTTTATTAATTAAGAATTTTGTTACCTAGTTTAACCTAATTGTAATTAGCCGCAAGGAAATCGTAATGCCCCAGCGGGACTCATGTTCTGGACGTTATTACCCCCTAAGACCTATAAAACACATGAAGCAATGAATAAATTAATATGAATATGAAATCCTTCTTGAAAGTAGAAATCAACCGCTACCAGAACTGCTGAATACAACAACAAACCGCTATATACTTAGAAATGAACTCCTAAAGCCCACCAAATAAAACCTGCAGCTCAATTCTAGACCAGTGACTTTTTTGTCACGGTCGATATATATCACAAGAACTGTCAGTTTCTCTAGTGAATTTGACAGTTCTTGTGATATACATATATCTACCATGACAAAAAAGTCACTGGTCATAGAATTGAGCCCCTGGCATGAGTTGGAAAACCGCTACTTAGAAATAAACTCCAAAAAAAAACCTGCCATGGGTTAGAAGTTCCACTGCCGAATACACAACTATCAGTGACAAATCCAAACATATCCTGCTAAACCTAGATACCGTTTCAGTCGGCAGCCCTAAGCCAGTTCTGCAAATCTAGACAGAGATGTCAAGATGCTTCCCACACCGCATTCGGCAGTGGAACAACTCAGCTAACCACTCCGTACATAGCCGAATTAATAGAAGAAGTTTTAACTAGAACCCAAAACTGTTTTACGATCGGTGGATGAATTTAGTTGCTGAGTTCAAAGTTTTGAGTTTCATAGCTCTCTTCGACTTTGGTAGGCGGTTTAGTTGAAAGTGAAAACTGCTTTGCTTTCACTTGCGATAGTCAAACAGAAACTATGAATTTCATGAGAGAAACCTGTCCAAACTCAGTTTTCTCAATATTAGCTGCCATTCTTCTTCCTGCCCTTATTACTTTGTGGGGTTGGCACACCATGTTCTCCTCTTCCATTCTCTTCTATCAGCCATTACCTTTTATGCACTTCTTTCTTATCCATGTCATCTTTCACACTGTTCATCCATCTTTTCTTTGGCCTACCTCTGCCCTCATATCCATCTTCATTCATACTCATCACTCTCCTTAGTCACATGACTAGGATAAATATTAGATGAAATTATTTCCTCTTAAATTTACTCAGGGATTGTAATTACGTAATTTGGCCTTTAAAAGAAGTGAATAAAGTGAATACGAATAACATAATTTTTACCAGAAAAAAACTAAGTAATTTTCCAAATTCACATCTCTATTCCACAGAGCGGTTCGTTTCCATCTCGAGTGACGTCACGACCGTCGCCATAAACGGTTTATCGACATGACGGTTCCATTAGTCTATCCCACGTCTTGTATGGATATAATATACTTACTTGATATACTGACGAACGTGATTCCACGCTTCCGCGTTTATTGATCGTGGTTTCAAAGACGCTGTAGGCGTAGCTTTGCGTGCTGTGGAGATGGGTGGAGAGTTCAATGTGCCCTCAATTCTTTTCATAAGCACGTACATCTTATACTTCCTACTTCCTACGAGTTACATAAATAATTTTACGAGGGTTTATTACTCACGGATCCGCAAAAAATAAAATCTGTCTTCGGAATTATCGATCCCTTTCTTTGAAATTTCATACGCTTTTTACTTATAAAAGCAGTTATAGTTAAAGAATACTAGAGATTTTCAAAATACCATATTAAATTTCAAATAAGAGATATTTTTAAATTTTCCTGGTATCTAATGTTAAAATAAATTGCATGTAACAATAACATTTCTTTAAACATGGTATTATATCTGTATATAGATTTATTTTGCCTATGCCTATAACGTTTCATCATTCGCTCGTATTTAAAATATTAAATTTTTAAAGTATGAAAGCGTGTGAATTATTACAAGCAGATCATAAAACCATGCCCATTAAGATTTTTAACAGCCATTTTAATTTCATTTTAAAACGACACCTAAGCTTTCATACAATAGACACCCACGCCCTACAGATACCTATCTCTATACCCCTAGATAACACGCTTAGAACTTAAGCCCTGCAGCCATAAATATGGAGGATTTAATGTTATAACGTTATTTAGTTAAATTATATTTTATCGCCGGACTTTACGGTGGGACGTGCCAACAACCAAGTTAGGTACCTATAAGTACTACCTTAATAAAACTACAGCATGCAGCAATAGCCCTTCGGGCAAGTTTCCTTATGAAGCTTCAAACTTTGTTTACATCCTTGGGGACCAATTTCACATGCAAAACTTACACATTGTGTTGACAAAATTGACGTACATTGAAATCTGCGAAGGGTGAATCGGGGGCCTCAAGTTTTGCACAACTTTGTAAAGAGTTTACCATAAGAGATAAACAAAACTGCCTCTGATTTTCATGGCGTATACAAACTATTAATTTTACTGCACTGTTAAAATAGTGGTTTCGGAAAACCGAGCCAAATTTTCCACCCAATAAACGGTTTAAAAAGCTTTTAACCATTGCAACTCAATTATAAATCCATCGCGTCCAAAACTCATCACGCTCGAGCACATAAAACGATAAAAGCGCCAGAATTTGCTCTCATATATGCAAAGAAAACAGCGGAAAAGCACGTAAATGCCATTTCATTTTGTGCAGCTATCTTTGAGATTAGTTTAGAAATCTCCGGCTTTTGGGGACGTGCTGCTTAACCCGGCTTAAAAATTACTCAGACTCTATGAAAACCATACCCAAGAAAAGAAAAAAATCCATTGGATAATATCATATTATTATTCATTTTAAAACTAACCCGATAAGGATCATAACGTAAATATGAAATCCTTGACCATTTTGAATCTTGATTCCTTATCCTGAACTTGGATGAACGAGTCCAATTCCGTAAATCATGAATCCAGCAAAATAGCACAGAATTGCTTCTTCCGGATATCCTACTTTTTCACCTGGCAACTCTACGGACAGATTAACTCTGCTCGTCGAGTGAAAAACACGCAAAAAATACGAGCCTCTTCAATAAGCTCTCATATTACCGGGAGTACCGGGACCTCTATTAATACCTGCTCTTCATTATATACTCTGCGGAGATGAAAATAAGGGATTTGGGGGGAATCTGTTGACAATTCTTACTACACTCAAATTAAATGGGGCAGATGGTTTCTTTTGGCAGTTTGAATTTAAAAAAAACTAAGACGAAGTTGAAGTAAAATTTGAAAGTCTTTTCATATTTTACTTCAACCGAACTAAGGTGTGTTCGGGCCTTTAGGCCTGCTCAAATCTCAAATCTGAAAGCGATATTTGACAGCGTTTCATTGATCGCGTTCGCCAGCGAACTAGGTGTGCGCAGGCCTTAAAGGCTCGAACACACCTAGTTCGCTGGCGGTAGCGATCAGTTAAACGCTGTCAAATATCGCTGTCAAATCTCAAATCTGACAGCGATATTTGACAGCGTTTCACTGTTTGCTACCGCTAGCGAACTAGGTGTGCGCAGGCCATTAAAGAAGAAGATTCCTATACGTCGAGATGACGTGACATTTCGAATCTTCCGATGATTAACGCCCCTCTTATGTTCTATATTCGAGTCAGATTTCCTCCTCCGGCGGCGCACCGACGTAAGTTAGCTAGTCTACTTCAAGATTCTAGCAAGCAACTCGATAAGTTTTCCAAAGTAGTTAAAGCGTGCATATCATTGAGAATGCGGAACTAACTTCCTGCGCTGGTGGTTTTTTCATTAAAAATTCAAAAGTTTGGACTGAATTTGCTGGCGAGAAACTTTAGTTAAGAATTTGGAGTGTAAACAAACATGGGGCGTGAAAACCGGGAATTAAAGCTATCCGGCGGTGAGCGGAGTTCAGCGGACTGGTCCGTAGTTTGGGAGATTTATCGTGACAGCAGCGGCGTGGCTCGACTGGCTCGCGTCACTTCGTCCGTAAAATACTGGCATTTGCGGACGCTGATGATGACTGACAAAGGCTATCTATTTTGCTTTAGTACCGCTGCTATTCATGAGTTGCACTGCAGTTTGCAATTACGTATGGTATCATTTTTTATCTGTATTTTTCTACTCGTATACCGCAGTGGTAACCATCCGGCATCATCAATATCCAGCTTGACTGTCAAACTATTATTGATTGAAGGACGAAGATGAGGCACTGCGTATAATATCTGTATTTTTTTTAATTATTCAAGTCTGGAACCCTTCATTTGCTTGTATCCTCCCCATTTTATTATTCTCTTTTACCCTCACTATCGTGCCGTCGTGTGAAAGAACGTTCTAGTATTTCTTCGTTCAAACTGAATGAGAGGTGTATGTAATCCCCATTTTTCAGCAGAGAACAAACAGAACCCTAGCTATGAAATTTTATGGGAAAAGTCTAGACGGGTGGCATAAATTGCCTACACCTAGCTTGGACGCACCAAGATTATTCGGTTTTACGGAAACAAAAGGATTTGCATCCATTTTATAGCGGGCACTTAAATTAGATTATTTGTGTGTGTTGTATTCGAGAAATGGTGAGGAATAGTACATTGTTACCCGAGTGTTGAAAGTCACGTTTTTTGAGTTACATTATTCAGCCATTATTTTCATTTTCATAATTTAAAAAATGGTAAATTGTTTGCTCAAATCTATGTTATTTTAAATAAATAGTTGAAGCTATATATTAATCAAGTAATTTAGAAGATATATTATTTATTTAATACTATATTTATGTTATTTAAATTTAAATTTTACATTGCGCTCTAATTAGACTTTTTAAACTTCTTACCGTTGTAATGGGTTTCCAACCTACTTGCTGAATAAAAAGTTGGAATTTGGTTTAACAACCTCCTTGCAGTTAGAAAAACTTTAGAAAGTTGGAACATGGTTGAATAAAATAGAACTTGTTTTTTTTATAATTTGACAGCTGTCAGTAGAAAGCGATTCTCCCTAGGGCTGAAAGTTTTACTTTCAATTAGGCCCCTCAGGCAACTTCAGACCTACTTTCAGAGTATGAGCAATGAAAACCATATATATCGTAGAACATACAAAGTTCGAAAACATGTGCCAATTATACGATAAAAGCCTTTTTGGCGCATACATAAAATCCTTTCACCACACTCATTGATTAGAAAAAACCCAGCAACACTACAAGAAGAAAAAGATGAGGGATAAAGCGAAACATTTTCTTTGAAAATCAGTGTTCTATATCTTATTTTTTGTCTTTCCCTTTGCTGCTAAATGTTTTCGCCTAACAAAAGGGAAGTACAAACATAGGTGAAAATTGTCTATTCAGCTGTACATAAAGAACAAAGAACCGGAAACAGTGAAATCAGAGATACAAACACGAGGAAAATAACCAGCATTGCAGGAAAATAGCTGCAACAAAAATAATTGAAAATGAAAAAGGGAAAGACCACTACATGTCAGGGCCAGTTCCATGTAAAGAAACTGTATGAAGTGCGACAACTTGTTTTTTTTACGTGTTTATATGAATTCAGTTGAAGTATTAAAACACGTAGTTATTTTACAAGCAGATTTACGTACACTTTGAAGGTATTATTATAAAATGACTTCCAAAAGTAGCTATTTTCGCCATTATCCCAGTGATGTTTGAACCCACTGCTGGCGGTCCCTGCGAGTCTTATCCACTCATTCCCAGCACTCACAATAATGTAACTTAGTAATAATGAAGGTATTCGCTAAGATAGGTAGCTTACCCCCGAATACTGAAACGCAACTCAGATTTAAGCACGTCTCAAGCGACGAATATTTGACAGTTTTCAATGAAAATCTGTCAAATATTCGTCGCTTGAGACGTGCTTAAATCTGAGTTGCGTTTCAGTATTCGGGGGTTAGACAGAGTAAATATCGGGAAACAGAATATCTTATCCAAAACTAGGAACAACAATCTATTAGTGCGTAGTTTTGGGCCTAATTGGCCTATTTGTCACGGGACGTGGCTAAGTATTTGTATGATTTTTGCAAGGACAGGCGCCTACTTTATTATTTGTGATTGTATTTTTTTGCGCCCATGTTAAATAATTAAATTTTCTTTCTTTTCCTTAGTAATATCGTAACGTGTTCAGTTTCTACATGTAAAATGACTTTTTCAGAGCAATATGTTTTTTTTATACTACTAGCTGATGGGTCAAGCATATATGGCCCACCTGATGGTAAGCGGTAACCATCGCCTATAACAAAGCATTGCCTCGTAGGTCACGCACGTCTGGAACGTGCCCTACGATGCACTGCCCTGCGTCCATCAACTTGAGGCTTACAGATGTTTCGCCTCACGTGCCAGTAATTACACCGGCACCGATCACTCGACCGATTACGAGTGGTTCGGTCTTTAAGCCGAAACACAGCGATGCTGCTTCACGGCAGAAATAGGCATGATTATTATTAATTTCAAAAGTAATTCAATTGAAGAGGGGCTTAGTGTTGCTTGTCGCTTATTATAATGAAAGCTTTCGGTACCAACGATTCAAATTCATTCCATAGTGTAAATACTTCTAAATCCACGGGTTCAATTATTCTCAGCTTATAAAAAGCCGTAACAAAAATAGTCGTGACCTCTGCCTTAAACCCACGTCCTACACCCTTACAAGTACAGTCACCTTCATCATTCAATTTCTATTTAGTTACCGAGAGTAAAATTCTTGTTGATACCTTAGAAAGCCAAAAATACTTAGGTAAAAAAATCTCAAACTCAAACTCAATAATTTTTTATTCAATACGATGCAAGAATCACTTTGAAACGTCTTAAAGCTAGGTGAGTCTAGGTTCCAGTTCCACGCGACCAAGCGTAGAAGAACAGGCAACAAACTACGGCTCGGCTCCTACCGTTTTTTTATATGATCCTTTTACGAATCAAAAATAGTCTAAAATAATAGCAGTGAAATGTAGAACAAGTCCCATTATTAATATGTATCTAGGATAATTTAATTTAATAAACTACTTACACTTGTATAAAATGTATAGATTATGATCTAAAATAAGTTTTTTTTAGTCTCGCATTACAAAAAATAAAATGCACGTGACCTACCTTTTCCTTCATACGAGCCTCCAGGCTATGACGTTAAGGTCCGTATTCCGAAACAATGCTTGAGCATAAATCGAATCTCAATCATAGATTTTTGTAATTTTTCAATGGAAAACTGTCAAATAATCTATGCTTGAGGCTCGACTCAGACTATAGGGACTACGGCTAGAGCTCTAACTTTGACTTTGACGTGCATGACCCATACTTTGAATACGGGCCTGACTCGCAGTACAAAACACAAAATGCACGTGCTTTCCCTCTAACGAGCCTCCAGGCTAGAACATTAGGGCTCTCACTATCGCTGTTCCGAAGCATCGCACGCTAACTCAGGAGATAAGCATCGCACTAACGACTTGACGGCGAATGAACGACGGTTTTATTGTGACTGTGGTCCATGCCCACGACACGAGCGGTTGATGTTTAATGAATAAATATTGTATAGACAATCCACGCAACACTATCTATCCCCAAACTAAGCAGGAGCTTGTGCTATGGGAACCAGATATAGCTGATATAATACCAAATACTTACATCGTTTTTTTGTAAAATTAGCAGAAATTGAAGAGTTTTTACTATTCTTTAAAAAAAAATAGACCCTACGAATGTTTCTATTTCCAACACTTTTCAAAATCCTTGGATGCACACATGTAATTATTTTACGAGTTATGTATGTTATTTAAAAAAAAATATTACTGAGTCTAGATTTTTTTGCAAAGCGCCATGCGATTCTCTTGAATTCATTATTTTTGGCTTTGATTTAATGAAATAGACTCTTAGTTTTATTCCCAGGCACGTTAGAAATCTCACATTTTAAATAGTTTGCAGTAATTGAGAAATATCCATTCAGTCCTGAATTTAATAGACTGTAGCCAAGTCTAGACTTTATTTTGATAATTGAAAGTATAATTTAGAAATCAAAGTTTTATTAAATTATCAACTAAGACTCCAGGTCCGGTAAATCTTATGAACTTGGACCAAGCCCTACAACATCGAGAATGTACTCAGTGATTTATGCCTCCTTCGTCTCCGTAATGGGGCTTCGCTCGATTACTTAACGATGGGTTATAGACACCTATAAAACATAAGCTATTTCTTAATAGCCTTAAAGTGTTGTCGATTTTATCAGAATATTAAAATCTATAGGATTGTATGGAGAATGGTACTTTTGAATAAACGGTTATAATGTTTAGGATGTAAACCAATTCAGCAGAAAAACTCGAGTGGGAATAAAGTGATAGTGTCGCAATCGCAAGCGTATACATATAGCATCTTCCTAGAAAACAATACCGGTATTTGCTTGTCTCTTTTTTTTTACCCATTTCGTCTCACTCCTGGTAGGGCTACTACAAGCTCTGTCTGGCTCTGTCTCTGGCTCTGGTTTTGAGTCTATAATATTCTATAATATTCTAATATTCTATAATATTCTAATTCACCATAAAAATAAATTTCGACAGTCTTGACTAAAGAAATGATTTGAGTAATATTTAATCAAAAATTCAGCGCATCTCAAAATCCAACAAAACCGACTCTCAACAAACCCAGTTGAAAAGATTGGTCACTTTCTAAAAGATTGTCAGCGTTTTATAAGTGAAAGGTCACATCATGAATATGTAAATTGAAGGAGACGACTCTTCACGAGCAGAGTGAAAAGTTGTGAAGCACCAACACTGAGATAAGGCGGGCGGAGAGTCCTTCAGATAAGGATGTCGCCGCCTCAAGCTGGAGATATGAGAAAAAGTTTATGTTAAGGCACTTTTTAGGATTATTTTCTGTGATATTGCATTGGGCAATCTCTTTTGGGAAGCAAATTGTAGCATCTTGACGTTTGGGATTATTTCTCAGCGATTCATATATAAAAATGCTATTTTTTCGAAGTAGCTCTAAAAATCATTTTGATATCAGCAGGCCTATCACAAGCTCTGTCTGGATCTGTCTCTGGCTCTGGTTTTGAGTCTGTGTGAGTGCTCACCAGTTTATAATACTGTGTGTGTGCCGTTTCGACTTAGGATTTATTTAGCCAACACTCACACAGAATCAAAAGAAGAGCCAGAAACAGAGCTAGACAGAGCTTGTAGTTACTACAGTAGTTACTAGTAGTACCTACCTACAGTTGGCAAATTTTAGACCACCTTTTTCACATTTTTCAACAACGTTCATGATCCAAGTCAATGGAAAGACATAAATTTTTCGTTTGTGGTAAACTGTTGACAAAGGCCGTTTTATCGTATACCAACGCTCTCCACTTTACCCTCACCCCACCTACTCCAAAGCTCCCCTAATGAATATAATCTTAATCACATTGCCCTTTTCTTGCTTAAATATTTAATTAGGCCACTAGGTGCTGCTTTAACGGCTTAATTATACAAAATATTGTATTTTCCAGTAATTTTGCGCCGGCTGAAAATCCGTTTTCACGGAAATGCGCACGTTTTGCATATAATTGGTTCAGCAGTTAAGTTTTGCTTGCATTTAAGTGCAGCTGTTTCAGAAAACTATAAGAAAATACATGCTTGAGAACTGTGTGTGTTTGCGAACTTACATAGTGTCTAATATTCTAGAAAATTTAGAATTATTTTAATGAACTACTCGCATATTTAAATTATTGGCACCTGAGGCTTAACATCTGTATGCCTCAAGTTTATGGACGCAGGGCAGAGCACGTTCTTGACTTTCGTGACCTACGATATAATGCTTTGTTCATCAGCTTGTTCCATCAGCTAGTTGTTTAGAAAAATACGATTGTAACAGATTTCTGAAATTCTTGTCTTGACTGTACTCTTGGCAACTGCGCCAAAAGCACACCCTTACTTCTTGATAGCCAAAGTTAGAAACATCCAAAATTAACAATGTATAGAGCGAAATACTCGTTGTAAGCGAAACTTAAAACGAACAAAAAGTAAAATCAACGTCGAGATATAAAAGTTCATTAAAAAATCATCTACCGGGATCGGGAACCAAGTTCAGGACACGCTCATAATCTTGATTCCCTAAAGAGTGACTTTAATTAAAAATTTCTTAGCTTTACAAAAGTACTACTGTTTATTCTATGGCTTTACCTACTTTGAGAGTCTGATTCTTAAAGTTTTAGATTGATTTTACTGTTATCCAATGCTATCATTGGCGTACTCCTTCGTAAGATGAGACAATTTTGTAGACAATCCTTACAACACTTTCTAACCCCAAACTAAGCAGAGCTTGTGCTATGGGAACCAGATAGCTGATAATAGTACTTGTATACATTTTTGTATATACTTAGCATACAATATAACACCTAGGCACAGAACAAACATCTATGTGTTCACCAGCACACAAATATTTGTTTTCGGTGGGGATCGAATCCACGACCTACGGCGCAGAAAGCAGAGCTACGTTAGTAACTAAGCTTAGTTAGTAAACTGAGCTGAGAGGCCAGTCATATATCAGATTTGGTTCAATCAATGGATTGATTCTACAATAAAAACTATGAGTAGTCAACAAAGTACAACGTGTAATATAAAAAAAGTGCTGAATGTGCTATAAATCCAATAAGTTTCAAACCCATCTCCATCAAACTACTCGATAAATATGGGTAGGTGCGGGGTGCGATACGATTAAATATGTATTTTTCATTACTCATACTCTGAAAGTAGGTCTGAAGTTGCCTGAGGGACCTAATAGAAAGTAAAACTTTCAGCCCTAGGGAGAATCGCTTTCTACTGACAGCTGTCAAATTATAAAAAAAAACAAGTTCTATTTTATTCAACCATGTTCCAACTTTCTAAAGTCTTTCTAACTGCAAGGAGGTCGTTGAACCAAATTCCAACTTTTTATTCAGCAAGTAGGTTGGAAACCCATTACAACGGTAAGAAGTTTAAAAAGTCTAATAAGATAGCGCTATGTAAAATTTAAATTTAAATAACATAAAGATAGTATTAAATAAATAATTATATCTTCTAAAATACTTGATTAATATATAGCTTCAACTATTTATTTAAAATAACATAGATTTGACATTTACCATTTTTTAAATTATGAGAATGAAAATAATGGCTGAATAATGCTGGCGAGCCGAAGCCGAAGGCCCGCCAGAGAAAAAGAAAAAAAAAACCGGGAAGGCGGCAATTCAATCTTCATTTTCACAAATTTTTCTTTCATGTTTTTATTTTTACTTTCCTTGTATTCGTAATGAAAAGCACAGTGTTTACCTCGGGTGAAAGTCTTTTAAGTCCCTCAAGCTCCATTGGCGCCCTCGCTAACGCTCTGGCGCCAAACCCGTCTCGGGACTCAAAAAACGTGACTTTCAACACTCAGGTAACAATGTACTATTTCACACACATTTAGTTCGTAAACGATAAACAAATTTACCGCGTGACCTTTCAGTTTCATTCGTTAGAAGTCTGCTACTTCTTTAGGAAGGCAGCAAAACTGCAGTTTAGTACGATAAAAACGATGAAAACGCAGTACTATAAAAAGAGTAATTTAAATAGGTAAAGCAAGTGAGTCAGTATGTCAGGGCTACGTCATACTTGAGGCAAGAGAGCAAGTGCGGTTTAATGAGAACTTCCAGTAGTAAAGCAACAGAGTAAATTCTGAGGGAAATTCAAAACGGGAGGTAAATAGGAGGTTGTTTATTTAAAGGAAACGCGAGTTTTATGGTCGGCTCGGCGCGGTGCGCTAAAAGAAATACGCTGCTAAATAGAAACAGTTCTGGGTGGTTTATTTTTCCAAGTGGTGATAACTGTTTGCAACAACGTGAAAAAAAAGTATTACTAGTTTATTTTTATGTATTTTGACCTGAAGATCTAACTCTGTAAGATGGTAAAATGGTTCATAATTGTAGGCGACACTAATATGGTATACATTTTTGTACTATAAATATTTAGACACCGCACTCTTTTTTTAGTAGAAATTGGGCATTTGGTAACATTCAGTCGACAGAAAGCTGTTGCAAAGTCCGAGTAGGCTAAATAATACGAGGCAGAGGTCTGGTCCGAGAGACAATTACTCAGAACTTTGCTCATAAACCGCCGGAAAACACAGTTTAAATCAGCACAGTATCGCAATTTACTGAGTATAACAAAGTTTTCGTGCAAGCAAGCGACAAATTGGACTCTCCGGCGAAATTACAAGACATTCCACGCGCGATGTTGGGATAAGGATATCAGACTCCTTGCTTATAGCCTATTGTGATATCGCTGTGACTTCTTACCGTTGTCATGATGAGTAGTGTTGAAGCGTAGCTTTATGCCCCAAAAACCAAGCTCGTCCAAAACCACGAAGCGACTTTCAAATAACGAACTACCTATTGATGTTTTTGTCTATGGAAATGTGTAATATTTTTTATGAAATGACGGTCAGATCACAAACGAGAACAGAGCAGCCAATAGATCAAATAACTGTAAATAAATGTAAAACGAATGCGAAGAGTAACCTTACTGGCTAAGCAGTTTCCAGCGGCTTTGTATTATTCAAATCGTTCGAATCATTACGACAATATTGATGCAAACATCTCACAAATGTCCCTAAAATTAGCTTCATTATTACACCAAGGCTTGGTGCACCAAGCAATAACAATTATTATGAGCTCTGTGGCAATAGCTCAATCAAATATCACTGGCCACTAAGCTCTCATTCAGTTTGAATTAAGAATAAAGTCTCTCGTCCATAGCACAGATTATAAAGGACGATGGCCAAACTTTTAATGAGAAGACGCCCTTTGCAGATAAACCCGTACAGTATACAATAAAGTCAGCAGTCCTTAGGGCTTAGAAATAAGGTTCATTTTGTACATTGACCTCAGTACTCTTAAGCTAATTGATTTGTAGAACGAGGCATGTCCTTCGAGGATACAAGGCCATTGGAGTTTCATGGGACTTGGTACCGTTGGCTTATGCCGTTGTGGATTGGAAATTTAAATCGGTTTACAGTGAATCATCCTAATAGGTTTTATTATAGAATGTTCTGCAGGCCGATCATGTAACTTTTGTTGCAGTGGTTTCAATCAAAATCTTATTAAAACTATCAATTTTCGAACTAATACGTGATTGCAAATTGTCATTTTCAATAAGATTTTGATTGAAACCATTGCATTGCAACAAAAGTTCGTGATCGGCCTGCTGGTCAGCTACAGAGTTTCATTACAATATAAAATAACAAAAACCGGCCAAGTGCGGGTCGGAATGGTTCCGTACCAATATCTATAAAAACGGCAAAAATAACTTCTACTCAATAATTGTAAGGCTAAGGACTCAATCTATATCCGTGTTTAGGTGGCTTCAAGGCCTCTATCCACGAATTAATGACATACAAGAGTCGAGATAGACAGCTTAATAAGGCTTTCTTAAGTACGAAAATGGTCAGATTAAGGCTCCACTAGCAGTCTCCCAAACCTGCGTCATTCGTAAATCACTAGAACTTTACTTCCTGAAAGTAATCGTGGTTTCTGCGAACATTCGTAAAGTTTCATGGACATTATGAACGGTTCCCTTCACCTAAACGCTTCTTATTGGCAAGTTAGGACCTTAATTTGTGCACAACTTTTCCTCGCTCCCTCATTCCACCAAGTTTACTGCTTAAGAGTGCTTGCACTGTCTAGAGGCCTATCTTAAGGTTCTTTTATCTAAAACTGAGGAGGACTCTTAGCACAAGTCTTTTTAGTGCTACTGTAAAAACAGGAAAGTGCTTGTGAGAAGATTTAACATAATTCGTGGGTTTTTATACAGGCCTGAAGGGCGTCATAAGTTTTCAGCACATGTCTTGCTAAAGCATATTAATGCACACGTAAAAATTAGCTCCTGATTATACAACAGGATTATACAAAGTCTTGTTTATAAAATAAAATTAAATATTATTTTATTTCAGATAACTTGATCCATAGTTGTTAGTAGGTACAAACTTTAAAACTATGTTAGGAAGAACAGTTTTTTTTTTATTTCAAAACACCCTAACTTATAAAAATAGCAATAAAAACAATGAAGACAAAAAACGGACACCACTCAGCATTTGCTAAAGAGGCGAAGCGCTTGCAGCGCTGGTTTTCAGTGGCTTCAGAGTGCGTATTGCTGTCAAAACAATACCAGGAGACATATACAACAAACACCGCATCCTGAAGCTAAAAGCATAAATTAGCAGAAGCTCTGAACTATATTCCAAGTAATTTCCACTAATTAAAGATTCATAACACCGAGTTCTCCAAATTCGCAAGTTGAATTGGCAAATAGGCAAGCCATTATACCCGGGTAAACCAATAACCGCTAAGGAATAATAGAAGGAACCGGAATAAGAACGTTTGCCTCATATAAAAGACGAGGATATTGAGAAAGTTGCGTACGGATAGAAAGCGCTCAAAGCTGTATGTTCTGGAGCATACAGAATACGAAGAAAACTATGCCTATTAGTAAAAGACGAAGTGAATGACAGAAAAATTGTTTACCTTTATGAACTCTGTGGCAATAACTCAAAATATCACTGGCCACTAAGCTCTCATTTAGTTTGAATTCCGAATAAGGTCGATGTTGAACTTTCTTTCTTTTTTATGATTATATTATTACCATCGGTTACCGCGTTGGCTACCCCGAGGAGAAAATGACACGAAAATAGAAGAACAAAGACACCGGACGAACATCGCAGCATCGGTGGTAAAATAAAGAAAGTAGGTAATTCCACCGTGTTTTAGGGGTCACTTACTTGCACCAGCGATAATTTTACAGCTTAATGGCATTTTGAAACGGCTGTTCTCAGTGCTTCTGGAAAAAGCCAGAGAATTCTGTAGAAAACTCGATGTTTTGCTCGGTGTTATGCTTGGGTTTTCACAAATAGTGTAGTAATCTTGAACATGTGTGTGTTAAGTTTTACCTTCGATTAGCCAGACCGCTTTGCTCGCCAGTTTTGTATGAAAAGTAATGAGCACATCCTTCTAAAAAGAGCCTTAACGCGAATAAAACGAGGCTTATTAAAGATCACGTGTCGCGACTTATCTGACGGAGGCTATTAAAGAAGCCTTAAATTTTAATGAGGCTACGTGGCAACCTACTTATTTAATTAAACAGGCTCTATAGAAAACGCCGCAGTCATACGCTACATCTTTGCGTAAGTAATGTGAAAATCAGCCTTTTTCAAGCAAGTGACTGGCCTTTTAGCTCTGCCTTCTGCGCCGTAGGTCGTGGGTTCGATCCCCACCGAGAACAAATATTTGTGTGCTGAAGACAGCTGTTTGTTCTCTGTCTGGGTGTAGGTCTGGGTGTTTATATTCTAAGTGTTATTTACAAAAATTATAAATAAGTATTATATCAGCTATCTGGCTCCCATAATACAAGCTCTGCTTAATTTGGGGCTAGATCAAAAACGTTTAATAATAGGAAAAAAAAAGAAAAGTGTTTCGTCTAATTGAACCTTATCCTAAAAGAGAAAAATATTTTGTACAATTCTATGGTGACCCAGAAACTGACAAAGGAAATAAATAACACATGAGTAGGCATTTCTTTGAATACACAATGAAATCGTTATTATTTTAGGGATGTATGCTTTGCGCCGACGATTGTTATTTGATTTGAATATCACGATCAATATAGCCTTTGACTTTTATGAGCTTGAAACTGGCTGGTAATATATTTAACATCAAGATAAAAATATGTTATAGATCACAGTAACACCACACATAACGCAAAAACACACTGTGTCAGAGAATTTCCTAGTTTTAAAGTTGTATTCTGATCTAGGAAGCACTCATTATCGCACTGATTTTTTCATACAATGAATCGTCATTTAGAGTAGAAAACCACACTTATAATAGTGTCACACACACACTCAACAAAACAGTATAATTTTGCCCGTGCTATTGAATTAGTTTTCTTCCCATCCACATCTCAAATTTTACAGAAAACGTCAAAGAATTCACGCCTCAATTTCACACTCGGGTTGCCATTTTTAAAACTGAGTTTATACAACTTGGTGGCATCGCATTTCTTCAAAACCCATTTGAAACTCTGCCTTGCCCGCACGGCTGGCCAATAATCGGAACCTCTCCGGACTCAATACTGCAATCGCCGTTTACTTCACCAACAAAACGAAATAGACCGACATATATATTTGTTGAAACAAAACAAAGTTCTCTTCGCTTTCAAACTCGGAAACCAGTCAGCTAGAAATGGTCCCCGGGTATAATATAGTTCGATTTTAGAGTAAACAACGTCAAACGTAATTGGATGAGTTTTTGGTCTTGTGTTTTTGATTTTTCCTGTTTTAGTTCACCAGAGTTATTTTGGTGTGCTCAGTTTTTAGTTTTAGCTAAGAGATTATTTTGGCTCTGTGTATTATCAAAACAAAATTTTTGTTCCATATTTTTGATCTATCAATATTTTCATCCGCACTCCCAATACCCGCACAGTCACTATAAAATATAGCGACGTATCGATTACGCCGAATGAAACCAGAGACAAAACTGTGCAAACAAAATCTCACATCCAATGTTGCTACGCAAACCCAACATGGCGATCAAACAAATTGATTCCTCGGGATCTAAGCAAACACAACGGTACTATCGGTCTTTTCGATATTTTATTTACATGTTCATATTTCAAAACGTGATACGCGATAACTTTTAAAGTAAGATAAAATCAAAAATAACTAAAACTAACAAGCTGTATAAATAAAGCTTAATAAACAGATAATCTTGAACTCTCAAATATCTATAAATTAATTATTGTATTTCCAGTTGTGTCCCTGATTGGTTTGATTATCGCTATCCCACTTGCACTCATAGGTACATTCTTATACAAGGATAAAAAACATTGAGTGTTTTTTGTAATAAGAACACGATTACACAGAGCTATTTAAGCTCATTTCAGCCTTCATGTACTCGTATGATCAAAAGTGTTGGAAGTCAATTAATTGGCGAGAAATTGGGTTAGGAGAACGGAAGGCTTTTCTGATTGGATATCTATCGATTGTCCATTTGCCCATGGCTCTGACGGAAGGCCAGCGTTGGTTGTAAGCCAACCAACTTATGCTGAGTCAGAGTTCTTATTGCGACACACAAGATATCTAACAGAATATAAAAAACTATAGTGTGGGAGTGCTTGATCAGGTAAAGTTTTCTTCGTAAGTTTTACCTAGGTACTATACATAATTATATTTTTCATCCCACCAACTTGGAAAGTTGTTTTTGCTGTTCAATATCTGACTGCAAAAGCCGTTTTTATCCGCTAGACGATAAAGTAAATTTGAATTTAGAATATCGTGTTCATTAAATTTGTGAATACACGACCTATTTACTTCTACCTGCATGGTGCCGAATTTATCATACAACCTTTTTAAATTTGTGGATTGCATTTAGATTTGTGTACTTTTAGATTTGTGTACAGCAATTATTTATATATTTAAAGTGTTAGAAATTCCTGAAGCATCCTTACAAAGGCAATCTAGCTTGCCTCCCTGCAAGATCCGAGCGTAGCACGAATAATGCGGTTGCCTGATGAGACCAGTCGACTGGAATACTGATGAACCGTTCACCCGGGGCGGGCATTAATCTGTTGCATAATACGCTCAAAGGACTCGATCTAATGAAATTTACTAGGTATTTTTAATAATGAAACTTGTGAAAACTAAATAGGTTGTAATAACTGAATAATAGAAAGTAATAAGCTTTTTTTATTTAGTAAAAATGCAAGTTGTAACAACTATCTTATTTCTGTGTTTTTTTCTCAATCCCGTCTCCTTGTTTTTTTTACATCACACACACCTAATGCTAGATTCCAACATCCGTATTCTTCCAAGTAATAAAAACAAACTCTATTTATTGCAATTAGCAAAGATTAGAAAATGTACCTACTATAAATCCTTGTTATAATAGCACTCAACCTTTTTGCTTTCACTTGATAAAAAGTTCTCTCTCCTCCTCCATTTAAGAGCGGGTCGTGCGTCAACAAAAAAAATCGTATGTCAGCGTTAAATAGAATGTCATGTTAAATAGTATATTTTTTTAAACACACTTAAATTCGAATTAATCTCAAATGTATAGTCTACAATTAGTCCTTTTGCGATTTTTAAAATGTCACTTAGTTATTTAGTTATGATTTTTTTTTTTTTAAATCTCAAATTTTCGCACGACCCGCTCTTAAAGAGAGATTTCCTGATAGTCAAGATTTGAATGTGTTTCTAGCAATGATTTTTTAACCAATTCTAGTTGTTGAACGAAAAGAGGTGAATCAAAGGTATACCTGCTTTATCCCATCTCAAGGAACTCGTTGAGTAAAGAAAAAAAGATCTTGCAATCGTGATCCTATTATTAAAAACATAAAAGACTGATGAAGGAAATAATGAAAACCCTATTTCAATATCTAAAGCCAACGGCATCATTCATCACAAATACAAATTCACAGTGTTTTTTTTTCTTAAGTTCTGCCCGGTATTTTTTATATTTTATATTTTATTTTCCCACGAAAATTGCAACACAAACCATTGTACATAAGCGAAAACAATTTTGCGATGATGTACAACCGTTATAAAAATCTCGGCTTGCACCCAAAAGCCCTGAATCCATCTTCGTGAATTCCGCCATGTTAGAATTTATCACGGCGTATTCCGATTTCCGATGGAAAATGAGGAAAATAGCGGCAACGTAATGTGGCGTTCAAGACGACTTAGATTTATGTCCGGATTGCATCATTCGCAATATCCGGTACAGCTCATATTATGGTTAACAGCTTGGTCTCATTTTATAAAGCATTTTTTAAGCTCGCAACGTTTGGTTGGTAATCGTATTTCACTGAACTGATCGTTTGCAGAGTCAAAAATACTTGAAAACGTAAAAAAATTTACAACAGTACCCGGAGTCCCAGTTTTGCTACCACATTTCGTCTACAAAATGTTGTTTTCGTTTCTCTATTGTTAAAGAAAAAATGAGACACCAAAAATACGTGACGTAGAAACGATGGAAACTAGTTTTTGTCTCATCAATTTTCCACACAAAAGAGCGAGACACGTGCTCACACGAAAACAACATTTGGTAGACGAAATGTGGTATCAAAACTCCGACTTGGGGTACTGATGATCGGCTTTTACGTTTTTTAATTGTTTTCTTGAGCGAAGTTTTTTTTTCTGAAAGCTAAAGAACGCTCACAATTGATAGAAATATGACTGGCGTGCTTTTTGCACTTTCATTCACTATTAATAGATGGTATGGCCCATGCAGAGCGATTGAACATTGGCCCCATCAAAGATATTTTAAAAATGCAACCAGTAATACTGTTGCTTTTTGTGAACAAGGGAGTGCGAGACAGTAAAGTGATCCAGCTGTTGCAAAAATTGCTGCATCCGACGAGATGATGGAATGTAGCAGGTACCCTACCTATCCAGTGTGTAGGAAATGAAATAACTTTGCATTCTTTCACCTGATTAATTCCGCACCTGTGATACGACCCGGCTGAAATAATGTGATCCTTATCACTTTGTACGTGTGACGTCATGTAAATTGTTTCAACGAATTCCATTTGCTACCAAATTTAACGTGGAGTGCTAAGAATTTAAAAAATAAATTCCTTTACAAAAATGTTTTCGACATTTTCAAGCTTGAAATACTTTTAACAGATCCTTTGTATTTGAGATTGTTCAATGAGTTTTTCCTCTTATTTGAAGCATTGCGTTCTTTTAAAAGCCGCTATGATTTTTTCTTGACAGGAATAACATTAATTTCTTTCTTCACAGGCAGAACGAAAGATGTTCGATAAATAAATTATAATAACTAAAATTACGCGAGAATTATGATCATAAACTGGTATTTTGTTATTCCAGTCCCGTGCCAGCTAGAATTTATCAAACAAGGTCACGCCTCACTTTTATAGGGACAATAAAAAGTATAACAGCACGTCCATCTCACAGATTAGATCTGAAATGAAGATCTTGTGACACCAAAACCATGATTAAGGGCGAAAAAATTCACGAATAATGATAAGACGTCATGAAACAATTTGAGGGTAAATCATTACAGTTTTATATTATACTGTGTTGAAAATAAATGCGTTGCTATGTTACAAAAAAAACAAAGCAAGATTTCATAATTTGATTCTTATATAAAAGAAGAACTTATGTATATTATATCATATCGGTCCGCTTCTACTATATTTCAATACATAATTTACCAAATACAGGGTAAATTATGTATTGATTAAAAACTAGTTCTAAGATCTGACTCTGTTAAATTTATATGCATAATAAGGCAACAAATATACTGAATACTTCAGTCCACTATTTATTCTTTGAAACAAACGTCAAACATAAAAAATTGATTTTCAACTTGCGGACTCTAAAGTAACGAGAATTTTTATGATCAGCGTGAGCGCTGCATTGTCAGGCGCGTCCCACAAGGCTCATTACACAGAAATTAGGTTAGGGGAGGCTCTAGAAAAATAATGGAGGGACTCCACGGGATGAATATTCAAGATGGATTCTTCATTTCATGGCATCGTCGCGGGGATAATTAAAAATAATTATAAACTCTCTGACATACTGTCCCGGCCTGTCGTATCTCTAACCCTCAGAACAACCCTTCTGAATTTCATAAGCAAGACACGTCTGTGTGATAAGGATACGAAGAATAACAAACGGTTCCTTCGTGTGTGAGATGAAACAAAACCATGATGATAAAACGTGAACTGTAATATTTTCTTCTCGGGTCGATGCAACCTTTTAATTATATTTTCGGTTCAAATAACAATATCTTGTTCAGCTCATATTTGTTGAAGCAAGTAGCTTACCTGTAACAAAAAACAAAAACGAGTTAGTCAGAAATCACGCAAATTCTCAGAAATTTTAATGTTGCTTGCAAAGCAAAAGAACGTTATTCAAAAATCACTCGATATCTCGAAAATTTAAATGTAGCTTATTAAACAAGAAAGCGAGTCGCAAATCACTCAAATTCTCAGATTTTCTTAATGTCAGGGTTGACATAAAGTTAATTAACAATTTTAGTTATTTCATGAATTTTATTTTTCTTTGGTTACAAAATTGAGAAAGGTTTTTCTTTCATTTGCAGATGGTTTATTTCAAGTTAGTGTTAAAGAAGGTGAAATCTTTTATCAAAAGACTGCAATTATTTAAGTTCTACAAACCAGAAATGGTTAAGTATCTACTTATGTATATTCTGTCACGAATTGTGAAAACATCTGCAGTGCTAAAGCAAATGTCATCTTGTTCAAAAACATGAGCATTTCACGTCAAAAGATAATTTCCCCAGATGCTATGAATCACAATTCACTTAATTTCGGCAGCACACGCTTCGAGTCCCGTACTGGCACGTCTCTGAATCCTATTTCACATTCAAAGGCGCTCCAAGCAGAGTGCTAGAGATAACTTTGTAACAGCGTCACTAACGGAACACACAAAAGCTACACAAATAAATGGAGTGGTGTGACTTTGTAATGAAGTCCTATGAGATACTACATATATGCAGGAATAGACCCCCTGGGGGTCTATTTAATTCGAGGTCTATGTGATTGCTAAATCCGCTGTGTTAAATTTTTTTGTTTGATAAATTTGAAAAAAGAACGCAAATTCATCGATCACCCGAACGAGGCGTGTTGCAAGAATAGCAGTAGACGCATTGTTTGACGGAAAATGTAAAACTTTGTGCAGTAGTAGGTATTTAAGGCCTGCGCACACCTAGGCCGCTGGCGTCGGCGAACAGTGAAACGCTGTCAAATTTGACAGCGATACTTGACAGCGTTTCACTGATCGCTACCGCCAGCGTACTAGGTGTGCGCAGGCCTTTACTTTTCTCATAGACAGTTCAAAGAGCACTCTGAAATCTTTGACTGCGGATGCGATCAATGAGAAACGCGCTACAAAAGCGGACGGATTTTCTAGACGATTTCCTTTGTAAAGGACAGGAATGAAATAAATTCGTGCACGATTTATTCCATGGTTTCGAATATTTCGAACACATCCCAAATGAAATGTAAAAATATTGAAATAGGTCAACGGAGGCTCGTAATGTCAGTACTGGTGTCCAACATGCTGCCTTCGTGGCTTTTCACATGCACACGGCTACTATTTTTTGCCAGTGCGTGGTGTCATAACATTGTTCATGTCCCTACATGAAATCGAATTTTACTGTTGTCTTTTAATGTATTAACCAAAATTTTTATTGTCTTTCTCCTGGCTATGCCTCATAAGCATTAATAATCTCGAATATCATTTAATTTTTTTATTAAAATGTTATTTAGCAAACAACAAAAACTCAGGTAGCACCTGAATAATACCCACAATGGGGTACAATTGCACCCATAAAAAATTGTCCCCATTGGAATACCAACTACTGCAAAATGTAGGTATTGATACATAATATTTGGACTTATGTATAGTGGCGGAATGAAAATGTTCGTCGATTTTCAACATGATTTGTTCAACGTATTACGATCACATATTACCTTTTGAAACTGAATAGACAGAATACACCGATAAGTTAACGTCACAAATTATGACAAAATGTGTTCATGATCGAGGCACTCTAGTGCAAACAAAAGCCGACTCTAAGGTTACGAACATTTTCATACCGCGACTGTATTTCCTAAAAGACGTTTGTTCACCTTTCTTAGACATTCTCAAAGAATATTAATTTGGGTACTTTGAAGAGATTTGAGGAGATATCTTCTTGCTTGGCGATCAAATACATGAAGCGACTTTTTTACATTAAATATCCTTTTTTTTCATAAATATTTGTTTGCGCCGTTATGAAGGCATCCGAGGTGATGTTAGAAGGCCGTACCGTGCTGGATGGTTGCCAGTGACGTCGGATGCGCAACCCTGCTGTATAAGTTCTACAACATTGCCAATTTTCATGTGCTACATTTTTTCTGACCCGTTTTGGACTCATTTAATGTGTTTGCGAGATTTCGCGCTTTGTAGGAAAAAACTAGTTCTCTACAAAAAATTAGTTTTATTTAGGTACGACATCGGTATTTTATATTGTGCTGTGTTGGGAGCACCAGCTGGGCAATTGTGTTTTTCTGTTGCAATCAAAGTATGATACTAACAAATAAATTATACTAACAAGGAACAACGATCACATATCTTGTTGCCAACATTTATCAACCTCTATCTGTTGCCATACTAGTTTTACAAACTAAAGTTCCTATTCGCTATCTCAAGTTTATTACGTCTATATAGTATTGTTGCAATCGTTCCTTGTTAAAGATAAGTTTTGTTTCAATTAGTTTTTTATTGCAATCGAAACTCAAAATAATGTAAAAACTGACAGATATGCGACTAGGTTTTGATTGCAACAAAAGATACGCAATCACGTTAAAACAGAATGCACTGAAATATCATACCATTTTTACTTCTATAGGTATTTAACTAATATTATAATCAGTTTTACTAAATAAAAGAAAAACAAACGCAAAGGAAACTGAAAATAAAACCTTTTATTATAAAAATGCGAAAGAGTTCGGTTTGAAAAACTTTTTTTAATTGGCCGTCTTGACTTCCGGCGGCCGGCGGAAATGAGTTTCTCCGCCCTCATCCCTCTCTTCCCATTTCATCGGTAGCCCCGAGCAAAGAGGACAAGCAAAAGCACTTAATTTATAGCCTTTAAGTACTTATTCTGCCACTGAAACCGCTTACTTAGAAATTAAATTCCAATAATTGGATAAAAATAATTAATAATTTCATTTGATGTAAGATTAGCGCGACTTTCCTTTAACTTTTCTCGTTATTTTCTTTGAAACACAAATTCCTTGTTTTATTTCCCGCCCGCCCCGCAAACAATGATAAATGAATCGACACTCGAAAACAAACCTGAATCATAACTTTTTCTTTTATATGATAAGGAAATTCTCAAACGAATTCTCTCATGAAATCCAATTACAAATTCAAGGCATGGTCAGCCACCACGCCATAAATTTCTCCAAAACAATAATGGATGCGTAAGTCGTATCTCCAGCCGACATATTTGCGGTAGCTAAAACCGCGGTCACGGGATTCCAAACCTTATTCCTATAGTCATCCCCAATATCGTCCAACAATTTCGCTAATTCAACCGCAAACGAAACTTGGCCCTGGATCGCGTTGCGGTTCTGTTTACCCCAAAAATATGGTGGAGGCTTCGCTCGCTGAACTTAAAGTCGTACCTTGGATTGTGGCCAGTTAGTTTCCATGTTTGGCCAAATTGAGATAGGATTGCTTATTCTGATTTATCGGATATCGTAAACAGAGATCGCGTCCTGCCTTGATTATTGCGAAAGCCTGTTTATCTTGGCATTCATCTTATTTTATTGGCTTTGTCAGCTACACGCCTGGGGGCCGCCATTACTCGAGTGCTATTTTCCGGGTTATAATTTACTAACCAGTTCAATATTACTCCTTTTATTAAGCCTTGCGTTTAATATAATATCGCTGCTACATTTTGACAGCAGTTCACAGATTGCCATCGCAGATTGCAGCTGATCTCCTAAGTGTGCGCAAGGCTATAATAAAAAAGGTACCGGTATTAAAAAAAAAATTACAATTAATACAATGGTGAATTTATTTGGTACATTTAAAAGAGGTATGGTGACAGTCACACATCACACAATACCTAATTAAATTAGTAGAACATGACATGAAATCACCTGCATAGAACAGACACAAAACGCTAGTGCACCACGAGCCCTCGAGTCGCGTGGCTCGAGGGCCGGCAGTGATTAGTGCGCGCTAACAAAGCGCCGAGGGCCCTTAACCTACATGCTCCGTTTCACAGCAGTGGTGTGGTGACACTCGCCATACCTCTCGCGGCTGCTGCGAGCCTAGTAACCAGCACTTGCACACGACTAATCTCACTCATGGCCAACTTTGTTCATGCCGTCGTTGTGAAATATTACAGAATTATAAAGGAACAGAATGTCCGACAAAAAACATACCTTGCAGTGAAAGATTTTACTCAATGCAACCCTCAAATCAAGGTCCAACAGCGCGAAACAATAAAGACGCAGTGCGAATAAGACAAACGACGGAATATAAAACTGGAAGCCAGCTATATAAAACAACAAACAATGTTGCAAAGCGACACTACTAGAACGAAGACGGTGCCGAAATATTTCAGTTTTATTTTACAAAACTAGGGGTACTTTTGGAGGTTTTTATGGCATCTGAGAGCAGTAATAAAATGGCGTTTAATAAAACGGAACAACGGAGCTTGGCGCAAATGTCTGTGCGAGAAGCGAGAACACGTTGACTCTTCGCAGATATTGATTCGCGGCTCATTCCTGGCCGAGTTTACCGAACATTGATTCTTTCAGCACATTCAGGAGCTGGCAGCTTGTCAAGCAATAAACGGCTATCTTGGCTCGTTTGCGCCAAAACGGAAGAACGATACGCTGACATGCGATGATATAAAAAGCTAGGAGTACCTATACGAGACGGAATTTTGGCAAATGCCTCGGTAATTGCTAACTTGAAAGGTGCGACACAAGTTTTCGCTCGTAATTTGTTCGTAAACTTGGTTAATGCTCCCCCTGACAAGATAAATTCATTAAACGCTACCTGTTTCGAGAAGATAGGAGGATGAATCGACCGTGCGCCTGTAACGACGTCGTCAATTTAAAGCATATTGCGTTGTTATCGTTATTTTATTCTTTAACGTTCTGATGTAAAGGACGTTTTCCACATTTTGGACGAGATACAGAAAGAAAGATCATTATTTTCTAATGATGTTTCTTTCTCTGTACCTACCTCAAATGAAATAGAAGAAGTAGTAGAGTTCAAGGTAGAGCTTATTTCCAGTATCATTTTAAAATTGGATACTAAATAAATAAATAAAAAGCGAACACTAAGTTCAATAGCCAACACAAAGACTCTTATGAGACTGGCCTAAAAGAAAAACCCCTCCATACATCGAGACAATAACTCAAAACTTACATACACAAGCATATACTGCCTCACTCAAGCAACTCTTTTAAACTCAACACTTTTAAACTTAAACTTAAATTTTGTTATTTAAATATATTCAGGTAGGTACTTATAATTTTAAGTTTTTATAATGTTTGGTACTATAAGGTATTCTCAAAGATAAATTGTCACGAAAGAGCGGGATCTCCTAACACAGGTTTTGTATACTTAAAAGAAGATCTCAACTTAGAAAGAGAGAGGAAGGAGAACGCATGTAATGACAAATCTGACATTAAATACGTTCTCTCCTTCCTCTCTCTTGCTAAGTTGAAATTAAGTTACAAAATATACATTTGATTTGATTTGAAGTTCACTGCACTCGTTTACATGATTCAGCACTTAACCAGCCACTTTATTCTAGTGCAAAAATAGCTTACACTTTCAAGAACGCAGAATGGTCAATGTACTTGGTCGCATTAAAGTTTTACGTATCCATTAGGGTCGGGCACGGTGAGTGAACGCGTCATCGACTACTGTTTCTGTCTACGCCATCGAGGGTAAAGAACTAATAAACTCATGTGCCTTATAAGATAAAACAGCAAGTGTAATCTCACTTAATTATTATTATGGTGTAGTTGAGCTAGTTTTTTGTGCATGAGTGAAAAGTAAAGTTTAATATATTTGGTGTCTTTTTATTAAATTCAGCTGAAAAAGAAATGAGGATTCATTTTCTGTCATTTTAAGAAGTGGCATAGCCTTTTCCTTTTAATGTTTTTCTGGTGTTTTATACGAACATTACTTGAGGTCTTAGCACAAAGTGTGAGCAGTTAGATTAAAAGTGTAATATGTGGTACTGACTTGATTAAAAACTATTTTGTTTATGTAATCCTCGCTTGACACTGGCTAAAAACTATAGGAATAATAAAAACCGTACACAGTACACATAAGATATTTCTTTAATTTCCAGTTATGAATATGCAATAGAAAATGGTTCAACAAATAATTGAATATATTACGCATACTATTCCATATTTTCTTTTTAATTACTGCACAAAGACGCCACACAGACAAACTTCTTTCATATTCTCGATTCTCTCGCTTCATTTGCTTCGTTTATTACGAATTCCCAGCATTTTCTCCTCAACTTTCGTTGTGAAGGACGTAAATCTTTTACGGCGAATAGCGACATCGCAGACGACAGTTTAATGGACATTGTGACTGCAGCTTTATGACCCGGAATTAACTACAGCATCCCAGTGGTTAATGTGAAAAGTGGCAGCAAATGGATGATTGAAATGCTTGACCTCCTTCCACTCACGGTTTGCCGATATTCGATTTTCGCTGAATATTTTTTTACTTTGATTACTGTCCCCGTGCTCAAGTACTCAATAATAAATAAACGTAACGATGGTCAAAATTTCACGTAGTATAAACAAAACAACTCCTAAGGTGGGTCTACGCTAGAGGAGCCGAGCACGAGCGGAGCACGAACCGAGCACAAAGTCGTGTAGTGTGAACTGACTTACAAGTTTCGGACAAGCGTACTCGTGGGCTCGGTTCGTGTTCGACTGTGCTCCGCTTAATTTCGGTTTTTTGACGAATACAAAGTGGTTTGCGAAGCGCTAGCTTTGTTCGAGAACAGTGATTATCGAAGGCTCGTACTTCCACACTTGACAACGCGAGTAGAGCTCGATTTGTGCTCACCTCGTGCTCGGCAGCTTAAACCCACCTTAACAGGTTTTCATATATTCTAATTTACCACGACTTCCAAAATATTATCATAATAGACGGCATTTCTCAGTAAAACCACAGGTATATTTCATTAGATAAACATTTCTCATTAAAATCCCTGCTGAGTTCGCGGAATCATTTTTAATCCCCAACTCCTTAACCCAAATCAACTTATCCGTCCTTGGGCCGACCTCTATCAAGACTTTATTGAAATTCCATTTGCACACGAGGTAAATAAGTCCAGTCTGAGAGGCTTGGTATAATGAGCCCTGAAGAACCCCCAACGGGATAATATATGATAATACATACGGGGATAGATTCTCTCTTGAAGTAATTGGTACCTATACCTAGCTAGCTCATAACGTAATTGTATTCCCAGAAAAATCTTATCGAATAAGAAGGAAGCACGTAGCTATATGAAATCAAATTAGGTGTCTAGGTAACCCAAATATTGACGATTCTGGATAAATCAAATCAAGTTATTTATTTTATGCCACGTAATTATAAGAGTATTCATCAATATCTGTCTGGTGTCATGTTGTATTTTAGGTATGTTGTTATTTAAAAAATGTAGGTATACATATAACAATATGTATTGTAATATCAGCTATCTAGTTCTCATAGTACAAGCTCTACTTTATTTGGGGCGAGTTAGTGTTATGTGGATTGGCCGCAATTTTTTTAATACACCTTAGAATGAAAGTTAACTTGATTTTCAATTAAAATGTGACCGAAGTAGGTAAAAGTCTGTATTAATCTAAGCTACCTAAACGAAACTTATTTGTCCCAGTGAATTTCAAAAATAATTTAAGCTAAACAAGCCTATATTGCACCTTCTTCTTGTCCTTAGGTATCCCTTATGATTTTCAAATCTGTTGCCTCTCAAACTCAAACTTAATAAAATTATATTCAATACAAATGCAGGAATCGCTTTGAAACGTCTTATAGCTAGGTGAGTCTAGGTGCCAGTTCCACGCGACCAAGCCTAGAAGAACAGGCAACAACTACGGCTCGGTTCCTACCGTTTTTAGGGTTCCGTAGCCAAATGGCAAAAACGGAACCCTTATAGATTCGTCATGTCTGTCTGTCTGTCTGTCTGTCTATCTGTCTGTCCGTCCGTATGTCACAGCCATTTTTCTCCGAAACCGTAAGAGCTAGACTGATGAAACTTGGCGAGTAGATGTATTCTGTAAACCGCATTAAGATTTTTGCATAAAATAAAAAAAAAAAACTAGAAACTTTGGGGGTCCCCATACTTCAAACTGAAACTCAAAAAAAAACTTTTTTGAGTTTCTGAAACTTTTTTTCTTCGAACCCATACGTGTGGGGGTATCTATGAATAGGTCTTCAAAAATAATGTTGAGGTTTCTAATATCGTTTTTTTCTAAACTTAATAGTTTGCGCGAGAGACACTTCCAAAGTGGAAAAAAGTTGGTCCCCCCCCCTCTAACTTCCAAAGTAAGAGAATGATAATACTAAAAAAAATATATGTTGTACAATACTATGCAAACTTCCAACGATATTTGGTTTGAACGAGATCTAGTGAGTAGTTTTTTTTTATACGTCATAAACCGTAAACCGCAATTTACCTTTAGACGAACTACAAGAACCTTATTATGTTATATCAAGTAACATAATATAAAGGTTCTTGTAGTTCGTCGTGCTACGGAACCCTTCATGGGCGAGTCCGACTCGCACTTGGCTGCTTTTTTTATATGATCCTTTTACAAATCAAGCATTGAAGTCTCTCATGTCTTGTCTCTTATGATATTCAAGTCATTCTCATGTCTCGTACATGTACAATACGATTTCCCCAATAGTGTTCTAGTTCACTGAAATCCAATACCAATCCCAAGGTCCACAGAATCAGATTAGCTCTGAGTATGTACCTAAAGTAGGTACACAGGATACGCATTGTGCTCTGCATGTCACGGTCTACTGCTTTGTTTGTGCCTTTGAATTGCTGAATTTATGTGTTGACTGATGCAAAAGGCTGAATTCGTAGATACGGCTATGAAACTATGCGTTTTATTGTTTTTAGTGACGGTATCTGTCGGCCATAAAAAAAAAAATGAGTTTAATGTGAAAAAAATAACTTATTTAGGATTTATTTGAAAAACACAAAGAAACTTTTAAAATAAACAAATATTTACAAAATACACATGAAACAATTGAGCTATCTGCAGACCGTTACAAGCGATCTAGAGATAGCTCAACTGATCCATATCAGGGCTTTATAAGCGTCCCAAGGATATTTTAAAAAATCCTTGAAGCGTCCCCAATAATAAACCAGGCAACCTTAGTTATTTCTTAATCAAGATGATGCAGTGACAAAAAAAGTACCCTAAGTCCTTTTCCTGGTTTTTAGCTACCTCTCCACCAATTTTCAGCCAAATCGGTTCAGCCGTTCTTGAGTTATAAATAGTGTAACTAACACGAATTTCTTTTATACAGATATCATCGAAGGAAAGGCAGAAGGAAAGAGAGGAAGGAGTAGACCAAGGATAAGCTACATGAGCCAAATAAAAGCGAAGAACCCCGTCATGTCGTGTAAGGAGGTCAAGGAGGTTGCCCTAAAAGAAAAACCTAGAGAATAATGTTACATTACGCCGATAAAAGCATTGCTCTTACATAAGAAGAAAAAGCTTCAGTTATGCTGATAATTATTCCTAAAACATGTTCTACAAAGCAACCCACCAAAAACTCATTTCATTTGTAAATTGCTGTTTGGTAACTATTTACTTTATTATGGGCTTAATTAAGCCATGTTCTGTGGATTCACTGTGCAAACAGCCACTGTTTGAGAACCGCAGGCTTTGATATACAGTGGTATTAAGCCAGATTCCAGGAAGAGGCGACTGTTATTTGAAATATTGTATTTAGAAAATAGCATACTTCATCATCATATGCAGGGTGGTTTTTTGAGAAGAGTGGTGATGGCCAAGTCAGAAACCACGAGAGTTAGGGAAAATCGTGAAAGGAGTCATGTCCTCGATTTATAAAAAAAAATAACTGAATATTTATTTTTTTCCAAAATCTTTAACTTTTGACGAAAAGGACCCGAGTGATTTTTTAAGAAAATTACACCCTGTATTATTGAACCAATGGATTTTGCTGCTGATAAGGATCAATCTTTGCAAATAAATGTTTCACTAAAAATTATTGGAAATAGCAAATTTTCTAAAAAAAAAAATCTTAAAATTTCACCCAAGTGCAAAGTTTAGGGCAACTTTTAAGTGTGAAATTATGCTCCGTAGATCGCCCGATTAGCCAACAGTGAAACCTGTTTTGAAAGTATTTTTGAAGTCGTAACGTCGTCGTCGAAGAACCGACAACCGTTGGGGAATAAAGGTTCTCGAATGGCGACCACGAACCGGAAGACGGAACGTAGGGCACCCAGCCACCAGATGGATTGACGACATTGTTAAGATCGCGGGAAGTCGGTGGATGGAAAGAGCTCAGAATTGTTCTTTCTGGAAATGTGTAGGGGAGGCCTATGTCCAGCAATGTATGATGATGAACGTCATCATCATAATATCAGTCAATAGCGCATTATGTTTCTTTTTACCCAAAAGCCTCGAGTTCCAAACGAGGGAATGTTATTAGAAAAGCGAGGACTACACGAAATTCATTTTTCACGGTTCCCGGCTGAGAATAAAATGTTCAGGATTAGTTTATTTGCGGGTAAGGGTGTCGTGTTTAGGTAGTCATGGTAACTGGAGTAGAAGGGCCCATTTCCCACTCGAATGGGCCCCTGGCGTAGTTACCCTGCGGTACAATGATGCTTTAATCAAGTTTCAGGGGCCTAGGCTCCGGCAACATGTGGAAGCATGCTTCCACTTTAGCTGTCATCTGTTATGCATGTAAATTTTAGACGGACTAGATTTTTGAAATTGTACGGCTGGGGTGGAATTCTCAAGAAATTAATGTCTCCATTGGGACGCACGATCCGCCATTTTGTTTCTCAAATCAGAGAAAAGGTATTCTTCTTAAGTTACCGATAAAAAAAATTCCAATAAGGTAATCGCCATATCGTGAACTAAGTTAAGCAGTTAAGTTCTAATCTCTTATAAGACACGTTTTAAATACATCTCCTAAATTAATAAACATTGTGGACAATCCACACCACACATTTTGCCCCAAATTTAGCAGAGCTTGTAACTTATTATGGGAACCAGATGATATATTACAAACATTCTAATTTATTGTAAATTCATATTTAGAATACAATATAACACCAAACATTTACATATTCCTCACTACAGAAATATTTGTTCTCGGTGGGGATTCACCTTAAACAAATGTTTGTGACGTTTTGTACAACTAATGACGTTTGGCGTTGACAGCTCAAAATGAGAAAGCATGCTTGCAAATAGATTCAAAACCTATACCTATAAACTATAAACTTCTGCTCTATCGGCCTATACTGCCTGGAGCGTAGCGCAAGTTTAACAATATAGTAACTTCTTGAGGCCAGTAATTGCTTGTGTTGCTATACTATTGTTGCTTTTGACAACGATATTGGCTTGATATTATAGGCATGAAGAAGTCCACTGTGCATATTATGCTGCCTTCCTACGGTGCGTGGTTCTGCAGATCATAACGCACCGCGCACGACGACGCACGGCAACACATACAGAAAAGACTCCTGTGCTGACGCGCACCTCGGCGCACGAGACCGTTCCCATGGTGTGTCGTGCGAGCTGGTGCGGGCTGGTGCGCGATATCACGCACCAGTGGGAAGGGGCTATTTTATTTTTTATTTTATTTTATTTTATTTATTTTTATTTATTTATTTATTAGAGGCCTCACCCGTTTGCACCCAATGGGTAGGGCCTCCTCTTATTATTGCCATTCTTTTCGGTCTTATTCACTCATTCCTAGCACTCATATAGCTGAGTCACGGCCTATTTTTTTTATAATCTTTATACCATTCAGCTGTCGGTATTACTAGTAATTACATTAAACAGTATATAATAGTAACCTAATAAAAACCTGTACAGCGACACAGCAAAAGAAAAATGTCATATTCGGTTAGGTATACATAGCTATTCCCTAGAGCTCATTCGAAGAAACTAGGAAACTATACTCTATTAAGTTTATTTTATTTAGAGAAATGTAACTGGATTTCGGATTTCTGATTACTGAACACTAGAAAACAATGCAAAGCGTTCTGCAATGACGGTCAGTGAAACGCTGTCAAATATCGCTGTCATATTTGACAGTATTGATCGCCACCGCAGAAAGCTACAAAAAGTATTTCAAGACATCGCGGTTTGCTCTTTCACAAAAACTGCTTCATATAGAACGAGTGATCATAAAATATTCATGTAAAAATTCATCACAAATTCTCTTCGTGCTCTAAATAAAACCAGGCAGCTCACCACTAGTTATATCCCAACTACACAGGCCTTAGGTATTCTTTCGAACAAAAGGCTCACATAAGAACTTACACAGACGCAGCAGGCGCTAGGCGGGCCGCCAAACGAGCGATTGAACACGCCCTATGAAAATATCATCAAGAATGCAAAAGTTTTGAATGTCGAACGTCCATGCTCAAACATTTCAGGGTTCGATACTGCAAATTCAAATGTTCTAGAAACAACTGGCAGCCGTTTTAAAAATGGATCTTCTCCGCTGAATAGGCATTTTCTGGAAGGTCTGGGGAGGCTCTATTGCAACTAAAAATGTATGATCATTAAATTCAACTGATACTACTACTGATACTACCACTACTACCATCGTCCATAAGAACCATGGAGTTTAAACAATCGATTTAGTAGGTAAGTCAAAAATATATCAATGAATACTCTTGTTATGACACTAGGTAAGGCGTAAAAGCCTTAGGGGAAGGGTCAATTATGTTCTAAAAACAACTGGCAGCGCTGTTTTTAAAATGGATCTTCTCCGCTGAATATTATTATTATTATTATTCAGGCTGAATATAGGTAATATAGGTGTATTTTCTGATACTACAGTTTACAAACACAATAAAAGCTTATGCAAAAACAAAAAAGCTCTAAAACGGAAACACGTTCCGCATCAACAGATGCAAAACACAGCGACCTCATTTTGCTAAGATCTTATCCAAGGAGCAAAGTTAGTTTCGTCGTGTCTCCGTTGCATTAAGATAAAACGCCCTAAACTCTCTCAAATGCTCTCAAATTTCCATTTGAACCAGTCGGTCTCGCTTATTTCGTGGCCATAATCCCCGTAAAGGCTTAGCACGACTGCTGCGCCATCTTTGTCTTGGGATTAAATTTCAAAGAGGTTTCCTCCGCCCCGTGTTCTATGTTTGAATTATGAAAAGTTAATATGCTGGTTGAAAGGTCTTTAAAATCTTAAGCATTTTAAACACCATACACACTGAAATAGATTTCGTGGGATTTAGTTATTACATAATAGCACAAGTTCTTGTTTAGTAAAATAAATCATTCATTCATTCATTCAAATAAACTTGTACTTATACGTATTTGCAGCGCTGCCATGTGATTTATTTAACAACTTTGGTTTACTTTTTTCTAAAGAATGTAGATATTCTTTAGAAAAAAGTAAACCAAAAAAGTTGTTTAAGGAATCCAACCAAAGTTGTACAGGTAGGTAGACTAAGGTTATAGGTTGATTGATAGCGTGAAATCTATAAATAAATAAATGAATAAATATTTTTTTTTTAAACTGTATAAATAAATTTCATTTCATTGTACGCCTGAAATGGGTAGGCTGTTGGAACAAAATTACTTTTAATAAGATTTTTTTACACAGTTTTACAATAAATGATTCTTATTCTTATTCATATTTCGGAAAAGAATAATGGAACCCACGACCTTCAGCGCAGAAGGCAGAGCTACAACCAACTCAGCTAAGAGGCCAGTCGCCTGAAAGCCAACTACATTTTTTTTCAGTGAACAATTTTATTCTCATCGCCCCAAATGGTAAAATTAATTTATATGGAAATCGTACCACCTTAAGCTGTCTCTTCACAAGTTGGCACTGATATCATTGTTCATTTGATTGCACAAAATGGTCGATGCTCGTGGGAGTTCAAAACAAGCAGTGGAGCGAGGATACCAGTCGGTGGAGCAGAATGTCTATAGATAGAGTTGTTAACTTGTAAGCCAAACTTTGCTTTTATGTTATCTTATAAAACAATTCTGTAAGGTATAGATAAGCAAAAAAGTATATTAGCGTAAGGGATGTTACATGTTATACATTATTTTTGAAATGAAAGCTTCAGTAATTATTTTATTAATTCAATTTATAAAATAATGATATAGGTACATGTATTTATTTACACAAAGAAACTTACAATTAAACAAAATATTTACAAAATGTACAAAATACACAAGAAACAGTTGAGCTATCTGCAGATCGTTACAAACGATCTAGAGATAGCTCAACTGATCCAAATCAGTGCCAGACGGAAGCGTCCCCAAGACGCTGGCGGCATTGCCACGCTGAATAGCAATGCTTATACGCTGTGCCAGATACCCACCAGCTCTTGGGTCACGAGTCGCTTCGATCAGTCAATGATATACATTGATATTGATTTTTTATTGTTACTGATGGACTGGTTGCATTTTTCAAAAAAAAAAATATTTTATTTGTTTGATAGATATTTTGTATGGATATAGAGAAGGCGGTAAATGGAAATCACAATTGCCGAATGCGGAGGCCGATTGTGCCTCTTTGTCGCTTGCACTTCAAGCCTTAAAAGGAACGCATCAGAGCGAGGTAACGCCGCACGACGTCATGTTTTTTCGTGCTTGCAGCCGGCTCCGTCGAATTATAAGACGTTGTCACGTCAAAAGCTTTTGACTTTGTTTAAAGATAGCCCTAACTCCCAAAGTAGGAGAAGTCTGTATGACGCGAGTAAATTCCTTCCAGTTTTGTTGGAAATTTCGTTTTAACACGCAGATTTTGATTCTCTGCGTTATTTTAGCATGTTGGTACTATCAATGTCCATCCGAATGCACAATGCTTGTGGGAGCTCACAGCGCGCAGTGGAGCGAATATTCCGGCACAGCAGACTATCGATAGGTTGCTATATTAGGCCCAAAGCGATTTTAGCTAGACAAACCACATGGCCTGGATTTTTGGTGTAACAGCCGTTAAAGCAAATACATCCCGTTTATGATATTGTTATGTGACGTACAGTGGCGTAACACAGTGTATGTATATAATATCACTGTCATTTGACAGCGTTTCACTGATCACCACGGCAGAACGCTTATAGATGTACCTAGACCTACGCAAAGCTCTCTTCACTAAAGCTTGCGCAAATCCAGGCGATCTGCGAAGGCGATTTCGATCAGTTTCAGGACAGGGTTTGATACATCCGCACACACTGCCGCGAACTTTGAAAGTGCGATATTAAACAGCAAGGTTTTACAGTTGGTTAGGTTTATCCAGAACACTTAAAAAGGTTTCCATAATAAAATGGATAAAAGTGTTCGTGGTCATCTGCCAAACAAATTGAGGACGATCGCTGTTACATGCCAAATTAGCTTCGTGCTCCAGTTCTTCCAAAATGGATGAATTATACGAATCGCACAGGTCTGGCAGGATCTGGCCAAAGTTTTAAGTCGAATTGGACTGTTACAGGAACAACGACATTCAAATTCATAATATTTTATGCTGATCGAACATTCCTATGTCTCGCCAGACCTAAGTGGTGACCATCGCAGATAAAAAGTTTGCGCTACGACGCACCCTACGTCCATCAGCTTAAAGCATACTGATTTCAAGCCTCACGTGCCAGTAATTTCACCGGCACCCAGCACACCATTCAAACCGAAACACAGCGACGCTGCTTCACGGCAGAAATAAGCATGGTGATAGTACTTCCCCATACGAACCCTTCACAAAGTACTCTACTCTACTAGATGTGATGACTAGCTTCAAATTCTCTGATAAATTATGATTATAAATTATCATTGTATTGACTCTATTGAAAGTGAACTGATAATAGACTTGGGGCAAGAGAACAAATATTTGTTTGGTGAACGCAAATGTTTGTTCTTTGTCTGGGTGTTATATTGTATTCTAAGTAAATGTATTTATAAAAATCAGCTATCAGGGGCCTAATTCTCGGGCCGACCGAGATTTTCTAAGCGATTATTTTATTTTTGGCATTGTACAACCCCACACTTTTCTACATTTTCCGTATATCGTAGCTGTCGAGGCTTCTACGATTAGGTCGTTGATGAATTACTCAAGAAAATCTGCCATTCTCTCTTCGAAAGAAGCAATAAAATAAAATTGCAAAACGATCGAGATCGGCCTGAGAATTAGGCTCCTGGTTCCCGTAGTACAAGCTCTGCTTAATTTGGGGCTAGATAGTGTTGTGTGGGTTGTCAACAATATTTATTTATTCAAAACAAATCATACTTGATTGCTAGAAATACATGTCCACAAATTCAGTGACATCTATATATTTATAAAAAAAAGTCGTGTTAGTTACACTATTTATAACTCAAGAACGGCGGAACCGATTTGGCTGAAAATTAGTGGGGAGGTAGCTTAGAACCGGGAGAAGGACATAGGATACTTTTTATCCCGAAAAGGTAACGGGAACGGGGTGTTACGGGAACGGGCGAGCGAAGCCGCGGGCGGCCACTAGTTTGTAATAAAAACTGGAACTAGCGGGACTTCCAGACCCATTGTCCATTAACCTGTTGTGCACCTGCTAGTTCCATCTAGCAGATCGTTATTTAAGGATTTCAAAACCAACGTCGTTAGGAAAACAGTTCGAAAGACAGGTGAAGTTGACTTTTTATCTCAAATGCGGCGAATAAACGGGTTTATTGTAAACTATGTGCCTATGTTTTTAATGATTTGTCTGGAACAACATCTCGGTCTTCTCTAGATAATTATTGAAATGATAACCACGAGTACCTATGTACTTTAATAAGGACCCGCGCACATCTCGGTGGTCGCCATCGCCATCGCCTATAGATGTGCGCAGGCCATAAGATACTAATTATTCTGAGCCTTTAGTTCAAATAAAAAAAAACATCTCTTTTTAAGAAAAAGGACGATGCTTGTTTTCTGTTTTTTTTTCAGACAAAAAATGTTTTGAATGTTTTTTGGACGATAAAATAAAAAAAAATGGTTTCACTTATTAAAGCATTTTTTATATCGCCACTGCTGGGAAAAGAACTCCCCCAAACCTTCCAATCATCTCGATCCTTAGCTGTCTCCCACCAATCTTTCCTGCGTCAAGGTACACAGCAAAATACCCAGATTTTAATTAACTTCTGTCTACAAAGTCTTATCAATGACACCTACAATATGAACAAGAACAAAGAGAAACTATTTATTTTACAGAAAAATATCCAAGAGTGCAAAACAGTCGCTGCTTTGTGGTCTGAATATACGAGCTCACCCCAACAAAGCCATTCGCAATAAATGGAGGTAGTAAGCCCCCAGGGATTCATTTAAGCATTTTAATAGCTGAACTCCAACTAAAATTCAAATCTGAAAAATCTTACACCAGTACCACAAGTCCATTTTGGCTCTGGTCTTGAGTCTGTGTGAGTGCTCATCAGTGTATTATACTGTGTGTGTGACGTTTGGAAGTAGGATTTATTTAGACAGCACTCACACAGACACAAAACCAGAGCCAAAGACAGACCAGACAGAGCTTGTGGTAGGCCTACAGCACCGTTAAGCCGTGGATTCTCACGAATGTAATTTCTGGCAACACCGGCCATGCCACATCAGTGTTGCTGCAAATTCCTTTATTGCCTTTTTCCCTTCTTTTATAGGATTTAAGGCTTATAAAATCGTGCTATTGTTCAACGGTTGGCTGCTTTTGTTGGACGCTGCGATCAGAGATAAGATTCGCGCTTTGTGACTTGATTAATTGCAATCCCTTGCTGATGGATTGCTCTTGTTTTATTACTCCAAATAAATACGCTACAAAACAGAGATACTTATGTAGGATTATAGTAGGAAAAAGTTGTTGTTATTGTTCTGAGGGAAAAAGTACAGCAGCACTTTTTTACTGCACGACTGTAAACGACATTTCGCTCATTGTTATATCTGTGTAATAGTACATTGTTACCCGAGTGTTGAAAGTCACGTGTTTTGAGTCCCGAGACGGGTTTGGCGCCAGAGCGTCAGCGAGGGCGCCAATGGAGCTTGAGGGACTTAAAAGACTTTCACACGAGGTAAACACTGTGCTTTTCATTACGAATACAAGGAAAGTAAAAATAAAAACATGAATGAAAAATTTGTGAAAATGAAGATTGAATTGCCGCCTTCCTGGTTTTTTTTTCTTTTTCTCTGGCGGGCCTTCGGCTACGGCTCGCCAGCATTATTCAGCCATTATTTTCATTTTCATAATTTAAAAAATGGTAAATTATTTGCTCAAATCTATGTTATTTTAAATAAATAGTTGAAGTTATATATTAATCAAGTAATTTAGAAGATATATTATTTATTTAATACTATCTTTATGTTATTTAAATTTTACATTGCGCTCTAATTAGAGTTTTTAAACTTCTTACCGTTGTAATGGGTTTCCAACCTACTTGCTGAATAAAAAGTTGGAATTTGGTTCAACCTCCTTGCAGTTTAGAAAGTTGGAACATGGTTGAATAAAATAGAACTTGTTTTTTTTTATAATTTGACAGCTGTCAGTAGAAAGCGATTCTCCCTAGGGCTGAAAGTATTACTTTCAATTAGGCCCCTCAGGCAACTTCAGACCTGCTTTCAGAGTATGAGCAATGAAAAAGAAATTACACCCTGTATTATTGAACCAATTCTGTCTTCTCGATTCTGGATTCTGTTACTGATAAGGCAAATAAATGTTTTACTAAGAATGAATGGAAATAGCAAAATTTCACTATTTTATATTTTAACACGAAAGAAAATTTAAAACATTTCCGTCAAAAGTGAAAGATTTTTGGAAAATATTTTTGCAGTTATTGTTTTTTTAAATTGAGGGCATTACTCCTTTCACGACTTTTCCCTAACTCTCGTGTTTTCAGACTTAGCCATCACTGCTCTTCTCAAAAAAACATCCTCTATTTATAGTGAGATTTTTTTATGAAGTCTTAAATTATAATTCTGTACTAATGTGCTGTAGGTATTTTGGCAGTTTTCGTCAACACAACCATTTCTAACAGTCCTGGAATACGCACATTGTTGTATGTACTAACTGCATAAATCTAGGGTTTCTTCGACAACTAGAGCAGAATCGAAGGCCATTTCAGTTCAATCTACAATCGAGACACGTATCATTTGCCTTCGTTTACATGCTTTAATATTGATTTGATTTATGAATATTGCCTACTCTGCTATGGTATTCATAAGTAAGTACCTATAGCCGCAGTGGAGGCGTAGGCTCTTACATAAGACAATGGCACGCCGCCCCGCAGCCGCCGCGCCGTTGCTCTTCATGTTTTTAAGACGCAGTTAGGATAAGGTTTATAAGTTTGAAGTAAGTGTAATAAAGAATTTACCACAAAAACGTAGACGAATCGGTTGTGAATATTCATAATGATAAAAAAATGCTGGAAGGTGTGGCCGCCAGTGGCCTGATGTTTTTAAATAAACGCAAAACCCTCGCTAACGCTCTGGCGCCAAACCCGTCTCGGGACTCAAAAAACGTGACTTTCAACACTCGGGTTACAATGTACTATTTCACCACACTTGGCTCGAAAGAATCAGTGACACGATAAGTAGAAGAAGAAGTATTCTATGAGTCTGCTATTATGAGTTTACAAGTTCCAATTAGCTATGATGTGCCGCAGTACAGCAGCCTGCAGGCTGCGGTTTTAGTTACGTTAGCAAAGCTTGAGCAAAGGGAAACGTTTTCCACCAAAGCGAACTGAGGTAAGTGCTCAATATGTGCTTCGCTGCAAGTGCTCACACAATGAGCTACGTCAAGGGAACTCATTGTTCTAATTTGAATGAGAACGCTATTCAAAAACAAGTACTTTACCTGCTGGGCGAGTGTGTTATTCTGTTACAATCTAAAGTTTAATTAAATTAGCAATTTTTCTTTTATTTTATGTATGTTAGTCTCCAAGGTCTCCAACTATGGACCTTAGGTGTTTCATTTTTGTAATGTGCATTTTATAATTGTCTGAATTAAATGATTATTATTATTATTTATTACTAACAAATAAATGATACTAATAAGAATCAACGATCACACATGTTATTGCCATCATTTTTTGATTTCTAACTATCTGTTCACATAGTAAACATTCAGCTTTATTGCAATCGTTCCTTGTCAAAGATATGTTTTGTTTCAAATCGTTTTGATTGCAATCGTAGCTCAAAATAATGTCAGACTGACAGATGGACTAGTTTTTGATTGCAACCAAAAACACGCAATCACCCCACTGCACTTTTCAAATGATCTAAAGTATTATTTGAACAAATACTCCACGGTATTATGCTACGTCACGTTCTGATAAAAAGTCAAAGACCAAAGTTGTACTAAAATATGCTTTAGGCCAAAGATGAGAAACTGTGCTGCAATGAATAGCTGTTTTATTACCGAACTTCATCGCGTGCCATTCCGTTGTTTTTATAAATGGAAAATAAACTTTTTAAAAGCATTGGCCGTTCAAAGTCTTGGGACCAACTACACTCCGGGGTAAAGATGCAAAACAAATTCTGTATTGCATCTGCTCGACGGACCGTGGAACTACGTCACGAGCTATACAATAGTTTAATATTACCGAATTCAAATAAAAAAGGAGGAGGTTTTCAATTAGGTTGTAGTATTTTTTTATGTTTGTTGTAACATACTCCGTCATTTGTGAGCCATTTTGATTTTTTTTTATCTATTAATTATTTTTATTATTCCAGATTGGTCATAAAGAAATTTCATCAAAATCGGTTCAACAATTGGGCCATGAAGTCGATTTCTCAAGTTTTTAGAACTTATATTATTTTTTTAGCTTGAAAAAGAATGCTTTTCAAAAGCAGGCGCTGCTATAAGTCAATGACCAAAGTTGAGTTTAGTATAAAATGTAAAGATGAGCCCAATATACAACACAGTCGCCACGCCCCCGTCGCATAGTCGTCGTTTGCAACATCGTGCCAAGCATCAATTCGAAAGCTTGTGGAGTCACTCGCTCCATATTCAGATCTAATGCACTTACGATGCTGAGATTCTGAGATTGGAGTGCAAAAGCTGTGTTTGCTGGGCTAAACCATGTTCACATGAGCGCGGTTCGGACGCGATTTTAGTCGACGATTCGCGTTGACTATAATCACGTTCGAACCGCTCGCGAGTCGCGATCGTGTAAACGTGCCTTAAGACTGTCTCCATTGCACGGTTCTCTTTTAATCTTTGGTATTTAAGTAAATACAGGGTGTATTAAGACCACTCCCGAAATCTTCAGGGAGATAAAGTACCAATCAATATGACTAACGTTTTCTGTAGAACCAACACTGTGAACGTGCAAAAAAACAGCTGTTTCATACATTTTAGCTAAGGTATTGACTTTTGTATGAAACTGCTTTATTTTTTCGCGTTTACAGTGTCAGTTCTCTAAAAAAAACTTTTAATAATGATGGGTTCTTTAACCGTCTGAATTTTTCAGGGGTTGTGGTCCCCTATGCCTAGGGGAAGCCTATGTTCAGCAGTGGACTTCTTCAGACTGATGATGATGATGATGAGTATTTCAAATGAGTAAATCTAAATATATAAAACTCTTACGTTACTGACTGACTGACTGACAATCAACGCACAGCCTAAGCCGTAAGTCCTAGAAACATGAAACTTGAAGGGTATGTTCGTTTTATAGCATAGGGGTGCACTAAGAAAGGAAATTGGAAAATTATTTCCCTATGCGGAGAAAAAGAGGAAAAACTTTTAAAAGAAAAATCAACGGGGCGTAACGGCTACGGGGCGAGCGAAGCCGTGGGCGGCTGCTAGTTAACAATAAAACTGGAATATGACATTAGAGCCAAACCAATTCGCGTCAAGTGGCGTCCGCGATAGCGCCGCTATCGCGCAAAAAAATATAAACTGATGACCGCTATCATAGCGGTCATCAGTTTATATTTTTTTGTAATGACCATCAGGACCTATAAACTCATCATACAAATTGATCGCCGCTGTGAACGCTGCTGTGGACGCCAGTTGAACGCGCTGTGGCGTACTCAGCGCATAAGTTGAAGCCAAACACGATCTGCATCAGTAGCAGCCGTAGGGATCAGTGCTACTGATCGCCATCTTGCACGCCAGCAATGAACGAAGGCTACGTCAGTGGTGGCGGGCGTAGCGAACAGCGTTTTGTACATTGACAGGTCGCCCGGGTCACCCTTTTTATCAGTTTGGTCTTCGCTTTAAAATCTAAAAATGTAAGAAATAGTATCCAATCGAAAGGCGCTCTTTTTCAATGCATCTATTGCATAAATTTGTAGGCTTTTCCATAATTTTAAAGTCCGTTTAACCGGCTTCAAATAAAAGGAAGAGCCTCTCAATTCGGTTGCATTTTTTTCTTCTTTGACTGCTTCGACGTAGGTGCCTAGGTAATCTAAACGAACCTACTTATGTTAATACGCTTGTTTGCTTCAAGTACAGCGAGCAATTTAGTAGCAGGGGTAGTAAAATCGATGACCAAGTACGTAAAGGTAGGTATACTTACTTATGTTGGCCTTGTTAGGGTATATCACCTACTAAGTTTGGAACGCTTGTATTTTTTTTATTTAACAAAAAGTTTCAGGCTTTAAAGTGACTAAATACATATGTAGTAATTATTCGATTTTAATATATTTTTAGTGCAGCTAAAATAATTGATTTTAGCTTAATAAAGTGTTTAAAAGGTGCATTTTCAAATTTATTTAATTACTCTACCTAACACCACGTTAAACTGTTACGTAATCTATCTAATCTTTCTAAATACGTAACAAAAAACCGAATAAACGATCACGAAATAACTTTTATGGCATCGCATCGTTGTAAAGGAGTCTTTTCAGCTACTATTAACACCCGCCTTGAAAACATTACGGCGTTCAATCGATTTTCGACTTAGTGGGCCGGCAAAATACCGGCAACACCTCGTGCATAAATACATAAAGGAATCTTACCTGTCCAGCATGGAGGACGTCCAAAAATATGGCGAAAACACTAATAAAAAGCACGGCGCGCGACATTTTTGCGGCCGCGATGCTTTCCAGAACGCGACTGGCTACTTGACGTGAGTTTCGAACGCCGTGAACCTGCGTACTAATCGTGGTACGCCAACGTTAGCCGTACCTAGCGTGGTATAGATCGACCCTCCCGGGAGGGACAGGGATGGCTGCTCCAGCCCTCCGAGTGCGAGGGAGATGTCGGAGGGAGGATAACGCACGCGCAGTACTAGAAACGCATCGCACAAAGAGGACTCTATCGAAGGGAATGGCGAATGCCGTCTTCGTCTGGCTTTGTCTGGATTTCCCAATGATTATGCGTCATTTTTTAATGCGATTAGTCTTTGATTTAATACACCCATTGGAAAAAGGTGATCTCGTAAAACTTACAAATAAAATAGGCTTTGAAGACAGAAAACATAATTTATTGACCTTTGGTTCAATCTCTCTCTCTCTTTCTCTTTAGAAATGTATGTGATATGCTCTTCCTCTCCTAATTAGACAATCAGCATACGGGTTCGATTCCCACGACTGAACAAAAAGGTAGGTTAAGCATCATTGATGTCATCAATATAACTCAAGTTCTGATAAATAAATTAGTAAATAAAAAACATAAGTTAATAAAAACATAGCTTTAGGTACCAACAATTGGGTACTTACCTAAAAAATATTTTTTTGACGTAAATTATCTATATGTACTCAAAGTTATTATTTAAACTTATTTGTTTAAAATTCGTCACTCTATAATTGCATACGTCACAAAAATCAGACTCACAATATTTCTACTGGTTTCTAACTGAATAAGTAAAACACTTTCGTGGGTAAAACTGCAGGCTTCCGTGGCAAGCTCTAATTTACAGTAAAACCAGCCTCCTACCGACTGTCCGCCGAAAATGATTCACATTTGGAAACACAGAGGTCTCCTGTGGTTGATGATTTATTTGGCCTAAAAAGTCAAAGAAATATGAAAGTTTTTCAAAAATAAAAAAAATAAATGCTATACCATATTAAATTTAACTAGCGGCCTGTCCCTGCTTCGCATATATGTGTTTAAAAAATAAATGTATACCCGTAATATGCTACTCAGGGTGAATGTAGCTTTCTAATGGAGAAAGAATTATTGAAATCGGCACAGCAGTTTTAGAGTTTATTAATTTCAAACATACACACAAAAATACAAATCTTTCCTGTTTATAATATTAGTATAGATTGTTCTATGGGTGTTGATTGATACCATGTGGGTATCAAAACTATTAAACAACACTCAAGCCAGAATAAATAATAGCAGAAGAGTATGTGATGTCATTTCCTTCGATTTTCCACTTTCTATGTAAATGCGGTCGGGGGAAAACGGACACGTCATGCGGGGGTTCAGTCTGACTCATCAACTTCACGCTAGGGTTGTTTTTGTGAGGCTAATTGTAAGTAAGGGATTCCTGTAGGTAATTAGCTAATTTCCAACACGTTTTTCATAATGCTACGAGGGTGCGGAGATGATTTTCAGACGAGATGGAAAAATGTTACGCTTTTTAGGGTTCCGTAGCCAAATGGCAAAAACGGAACCCTTATAGATTCGTCATGTCTGTCTGTCTGTCTGTCTGTCTGTCTGTCTGTCCGGCCGTGTCACAGCCATTTTTCTCCGAAACCATAAGAGCTAGACTGATGAAACTTGGTGAGTAGATGTATTCTGTAAACCGCATTAAGGTTTTTACACAAAAATAGAAAAAAAAACAATAAATTTAGGGGGTCCCCATACTTGAAACTGAAACTCAAAAATTTTTTTTTCATCAAACCCATTCGTGTGGGGTATCTATGAATAGGTCTTCAAAAATTATATTGAGGTTTCTAATATCGTTTTTTTCTAAAACTATAAATTTGGGGGGTCCCCATACTTGAAACTGAAACTCAAAATTTTTTTTTCATCGAACTCATACGTGTGGGGTATCTATGGATAGGTCTTTAAAAATGATGTTGAGGTTTTTAATATAGTTTTTTTCTAAACTGAATAGTTTGCGCGGGAGACACTTCCAAAGTGGAAAAAAGTTGGTCCCCCCCCCTCTAACTTCTAAAATAAGAGAATGATAAATCCAAAAAAAATATATGTTGTACATTACTATGCAAACTTCCAACGATATTTGGTTTGAACGAGATCTAGTCAGTAGTTTTTTTTTATACGTCATAAATCGTAAACCGCAATTTACCTTTCGACGAACTACAAAAACCTTTATATTATGTTAATTGATGCTACGGAACCCTTCATGGGCGAGTCCGACTCGCACTTGGCTGCTTTTTTGTAAATATATAAATGTTTTCTTTCGGGAACCTTTGTTGTTAGGTTTTGAAATTACGTAGTCAGTACTCGTAGTTCGGGATAATAAAAGCTGACGTAGGCCTTTAGTATATTTATTTATTACTAGCTGCCGCCTCCGCCTTCGTCTGCGGTTTCGCCCACGTGTTAGTTTTTTCCCAGTTTAAGTAATTTTTAAAACGTTTCGGGATGAAAAGTAACTTTTATGTTAATCCAGGTTCCAATATAAATTGATCTAAATTTCATTCTAATCGTAAAGCGTGATTGAGCCACAAACATCCAAACATTGATATTAAGTATTCATAACACTTATTAGTAGGACTAATTTGATTAATTACCATATCATTTTCTAAGTCATAATATAACTTTAATTAAAATCATATCAACCTTTGAAACAACCGCCTAAGTGGATAAATTTATATTTCCAGACGCAAACTAGAGTTCCCATCTCAAATTAAAATCTGTTCTATCAATTTACGAAATCCGTTTGATCAACAATATTCAAATTAATTGAGTAAGGATCAAGGGTCTGCCCGGGCCAGGGATAAGCGCTCAATAATCCATCCGTCATAGGTCTCGAGTGGAACTCCTGGGGGACGTCCGTCCACAACTCCACACTAGCGCGCGATTATCACAAACTCAAGCAATACTAGGCATATCGTATCGCTAAATGTGGAATTCAACTTTTTTGCCCATTTAGAGTAAATGTCTACTCCAAAATTGTCCACTGTACCTATTTCGATCTTTGGCGATTTTCCACCAATCGTTTTTTTAATGATGAGAACAAAAACACTTGTTTGTTTCGGTTTGGGTGTTATATTGTATTCTAACTAGTATATTATATAGGTATGTATTTACAAAAAAAAGTTACATTATGAATAATATTAGCAAGTTTAGACCTTTGCATCCATCGTGGATGATTCATATAAATCATCAGTACAAGCTCTGCTTAATTTGGGGCTAAATAGTTATGCGTAGATTGACTCTACAGTAAGTATTATATAATTTATTCTTAGTAAACCGCTATCCGAAGCTTCTTTGCGAACAGTCTGGTCTAGGATTCAAATTAGTTATCTATGCATTCTCGGCATGAAAGGAAACGGATGTAGCCCGCATCCCCTTTCTCGAATTAAAACTATTCTTTCCCTCGACTGAGAGAGCATGTTTCACAAGAATCTTTTTGTACAGGATGTCTTTTCAAAAGCTCTTATTTCTCTAGCAGGATATGTTTGGATGATATAAACTACAATGGCCTGGGTAGTGGTCATAAAACTGCATATATATATCATCATTATCATCATCCACAGCCCGACTTCGCCCACTGCTGGGTATAGGCCTCCCTTAGTTTGTGCCATCTAAGTACTTCGATCCTGTGCCAGTCTAAACCATATAATCTAAACCATATTAGATTTAATTCCTACTCCTAATTCTCGGTATTCGGGTCCCTGGACTCTATAATTTGGGTGTTTTCAAAAAAAGTTCCACAGCAATTTCACGGGCACTCACATCCTTCAAACTGAAACACAGCAATGCTGCTTCACGTCACGAATAGGTAGGCATGGTGGTACGAGTATAGTGGTGCTTCCCCGGACGAGCCCTTCACAAAGAGCTCTACTACTTCCACTGTTTTCGACGAGTAAATAATTTACTTACATAAAACATACTCAGATCTTCTTTGAGCATTAGGTACATACTCGTACATAGGTACCTGTCCTTTATCCTCGTAAAAGTAGGTAGGTAACAGTAAAATATTTCTGAATAACGCAAAGTTTCGCATGGCTGAAAGTTGTTCATTTCTTAGCTCGTGGAAGCCCTGGGAATAACAAGTACTTACTTCCCAACTCACTCGGGTATTTATCATTCTTGCAACACCACTCAGTACCAACAAAAGTTAATGTTACCGACCCAATAACTTAGCTTTAGGTCACGTATTTCTTAGGAGTTTCGTTACTAACTAATTCGCAATAACACCAGATTTTAGGGTTCTGAAACTCAACACGAAAAGACGGAAAACTCAGCAAGTATTTTAATTCATTTTACTGAACCATTTTCCAGAAACGTCGATGATCTTTTGAGTGAAATAAGCTTTCGAATTAGACCAAAAAACAATATATATTTTTTTCTATCAAGACAAGCGATTTCATCTTGATTTTATTGCAACGTGCCTAAGTTTATTTTACGTTCCAATAAAAAAAAAATTAAATACTCCTGCAAAGCGAAGAGGCACGTGCTTCACTAGTTTCTAGGTAATCTAGGTTATATTATAGCCGGAAGCTTTTCAGACCTTGGACGGGCATCGATCGCCCGTCCAAGGTCTGAAAAGCTTCCGGCTACTGAACTTACTGAAATACTTGAGTGTTTGAACCACAGAAAAGTTACTACAACTAATTATAATTCTGTGGTTTGAACTACGTTTGATGTATTATCTACTCGTTACATTACATGTAACAAATATTCCAAGTTAAAATTTATAAAGAGACTGGAAGTAAGATAAGAGAAAAGAAAGGATGAAAGTCTCCTCACAAATCTGCACTGTAGCAGTAGAGGTCTTTGTGAAGGGCTCATTCGGAAAAGTACTATCACCAAGCCTATTTCTGCCGTGAAGCAGCATTGCTGAGTTTCGGTTTGAAGGGTGTGGGGTGCCGGTGAAATTACTGGTAGGTACCTACGTGAAGCTGAACATCGGTATGCCTCAAGTTGATGGACGCAGGGCAGTGCATCGTAGGGCACACTCCTGACGTGCGTGAATTACATCAAGTGGGTCATAATAGCTTATTCTTTAAGCTGATGAATAAAAATAAAAAAAACAGTCTGCAGGGAATTGATGATTTAAAATGTTGAATAACTCTAGAACCCGTCCTCCAATCAAAATTTTGGCAAGTAAATATTGCTTTGGTTCATTATACGTATTGATTTCCGATGCAAGAATTTTTAAGTAGTTTTTTTTTACCTATCCAATCTTTTTTGAATTATTTTATTGATTTTATAGTGTTTATTAGACTTATGTAAATCACAAAGATTTTTAGAATGCACACAACGTTAAGATACAAATTTTGCTCTGCTCAAGGATTTAGGACATTTAAAAAAAAAAAAAAATATTTTTCGATCATTTTTTCAGAAACTCCCACTGAGTAAAGTTTCCCAAGTCTTATAGTATTTATGCTACGGGATTTCTGAAAAAAATAGTGAAATCTATTTTATTATTTATATACCTAGATGTTATAAAAGCTTCTCTGTCTATCCTGGAGCTTTAATATGTCGTGTTAAATTTTGAATGTATATTGTTTATTGTTGTTATGTTGTTATGTAATTGATTGGATTCAGTGTATATTATTGTGCTTATTTTTATTGTTTTTTGTTTGTAATGTATAATATATAGAAACTAAAATTCTGATTATGAAAGGCTGCACTATCGTATTATGATACTCGTGTAAGGATAGGGCAATGGTCATAAATCAATAAAATAAATAAATAAATGTTACTGAATTACTTTCCTAACCTCATTGTCCATGGGCGTTTGTTGGCAGGTCCCGACGTCCAGGCTAGATCGTAGAATATTGATTAAGTTCCCAACTCCCGTGCTTGTCTAGCGCGATGCCTGGAGATCTGGATGACCTGGTTCTCTTGTCAAAGTCGTATAACCTAAGTGGATGACTGATTTGCCACAGGACATCCAGTTCCAATACTTAGTTGAATAAATAAACTATCTAGGTTTTTACATATTATTTTAACGAAAATGATGGGTAGATAAAATAATATAAGTTTAAAAAACTTGAGACCCGAAATGGCCAAACTATTTAACAGATTTTTATGAAATTTGAATGGGACCAATCTGGATCCCATTCAAATTTCAAATTATTCAACTAGGTCACCTATAAAACACATTGCCAAAACCTTCCCACCGCGCAAAACCTTGAAACTCATCCCGGGAGTCACATCCCCAACAATAGGCGTATGAATAACCCGAATAACCAGATTATCGATGCGAGTAAATTGTATGAAGCAATAACGTAGGTATTATTAGATTGTACCGTAAACGTATGGAATGGCAGTCGGTGAAATTCAGTGAAATTCGGTGAAATTTTAGGGAGTTCGCTCATTACGACCCCGACGAGCTAAAGTGGGATGCGGTACTTTTCGCATTTTAAGTACATGGTGATAAAAACTAGTGTCATGGCCCTTGGCACGGGTTACCGTGACAATTACTAACATGGGTTAAATCTTCAGAAATGTGTCCGGGTTAAAGTAAATAGTACCATCTAACATAATTGTAATAGCCTGGAGATGGATGTAAAAATAAAGGGTTTGATAGATTTTATAATAAGAGAAAGAAAGAAAAGAAAGAAATACATTTTATTGAACCTTTGAACTAGATTACAATAATTTTGGGTACTGACTGAAAAACATAAAAAAATAAAGGCAAATAAAAAATAAAAATAATGTAATTTATTTAATTAATAAATTATATTAGAACGGTCTTGGAACCAAAAGAGCAAAATCGAATCGAATCTAAATAATGTACTATAAAAGTTATAAGGTTCTACAATATAACCTAAATGCTTAGACAATAAAAATAGGTAGGTAGGTAATTAAACTATCACATATTTATTTTGTGCTGAATGAACGACCAATGAGCAGCGGCTCACGATCGTTCATTCAGCACAAACATCAACACACATCAGTCACACATTCAGCCACTTTATTATTTTCATGTTTACAAAACAAATTAGCATAAGTATAATTATAACAAAATTAGGCAGGCACCTACTTGTATCTTTTATGTGGCCTTAAGTTGCCCCTGTTGGATTAGTTAAGTAGGCGCACATCCTTATAATCCTATACGGACCGTCTATTATGAGTATTCGAGCACTCCATCTTTTACTTGGCAGAGTCGGGACCAACCCGTGTTTTGGCCTTTATTCCGATTGTTTCTGGGTCAGCTTGTTTGGCAGTCCGCTTTATTGGAGTGTTACCTAATCTTAGAGGAGCAGTATCTATGTACCTACTAGCTAATAAATGTTGCCAAAGTGGAGTGGAATTATATTGGATTTGCTGAAAACCAGATAAACCAACCATAAGTTTAGAGGTTAATCTATGAATTTACCGATTATACTGATTTTTTCTACGCCAACTAGCGTTTGTTTTGGTTGAAACGTTATACATTCATTATTCTTACTTAGGGCCTACCAGCGACATAGTTACGGAAACTCCTCCACTCACCATATTGTTATGTAGGTAAGTACCTACAATGCCTTTAGTAATCAATTTTCGTCGACTATGAGGTGATAAAATAATTACTTGTCGGGCGCCATTTGTCACTATTGGCGCCCAACGTGGGGCACAATCAATAAAAATAACATCATATGGTGTTAACTCAGTTAAGCTATATAAAACTCTGAATTTCTGCTCGCATTGACTATTTTCCGTCTGCACGTATTTGCAGACGGAAAATAGTCAATGCGAGCTTTAGCAAATGCCACAAACAAAGCCTCCACACATAGTTCGTCTTCATTTTCGCATTCGTTCCCAGCTTTACAAGGCTGATTGCAAACTGTCTGGGCAGCTTCCAGCGTGACGTCATCCGGGCGCATGCAAATATCTTTGAATTCTAGAATGTTCCCGCCTCAGACGCCGGGGGAGATACCTACAGACATATGCACTAATGGCCTCGCTTCGGAAATGCGATGCGGCATCTATTCCATTACAGGCAGCGGCGGCAGGCATTTGCGAGAGTTTTGTTTTTTTATCAAAGAGCAAGTGACTTTGTTGTTTGGGTTTCACATATAGGTACCTACATTGTTTTTGTAGGGAGCTGTTATTTTTTCGGCAACGTGGCTTTATTTATTTTTATTCTGCCTGACCTATAGAGATATTTGTCAGATGTTACCAAAGTCTTGCAAGAGAACTAAATCAATTTCTCAATTACTAAATCAATGCTCAGCCATATTGGCAGATAAATTACATGAAAATGAAAGAGCCAGCTCTACACACGTCAAATGATGATTGTTTATGAACTTAAATCCAACGCTGCGTGAATGAAGATATCAAACAGCTAAATCGGTGAAATCAACATACTTACAAAATCACCATAGTTAGGTCCACACACCCCATAAACTTCGACGATAAATCAAAACAGCCATTAACTCCGGCTTCCGCGACATTTCGCTAATGTCAGGCCGACCCTTATGTGCCTGCTGCCTACCCCTGTCTACCCCTAGTGAGTGGCTATGGCCACCCCATCACAAATCGTAGCAATTAAATGTCAGACTAACAGCATTGTCTGCATGTTTGAATGTGGTTTTGACGTAGGCAGGCAGGAGTACCAACAAGGTAGCAAGATAGCAAGAATAATAAAATAATAAAATTTATTGGCAATCCATACAACACTATTTAGCCCCAAAATAAGCAAATATTTTACTATGGAAACCGGATAGCTGATATAATCAAATTTAAGTTTTTAGGGTTCCGTAGCCAAATGGCAAAAACGGAACCCTTATAGATTCGTCATGTCTGTCTGTCTGTCTGTCTGTCTGTCTGTCTGTCTGTCTGTCTGTCCGTCCGTATGTCACAGCCATTTTTTTTTGTAAATACATACCTAGAGTAGGTACAATATAACACCAAGACAGAGAACAAACATCTGTGTTCACCACATAAATATTTGTTCTCAGTGGGGATCGAACCCACGACCTACGGCGCAGCTACTACCAACTGAGCTGGGAGGCCAGTCACAAGAATGTTAGCAGTTAGATAAATTTATGTATAAAGGAAGATAGGTTACTTAGGTATACAAGTTGTCTGAAAGATATTACTTTTAGTAATAAATCCGCTTTTTGAACGCAGTTTTATGTATTAGATTTTTTGAAGTAGCGTAGTTTAAGTAGCGTATTAGTGACGGGGGTATGCGATTTTCATCGGTATTATATTAACTAGTGACTCGCTTTGAAAAAATCCAAAACAGCAACTTCACAGGTACCTAACTATTTTTTCTAAATTACACCCGCGTGAAGTCGACGCGGGTCGCTATAGTATTAAATCTAATAAAATAAAGTCTAATTCAGACTACATACCTTACCTACATAATAATTTGATGACTAAGCAAAGGTGACCAAGGGTAGCTACGTATTTTGACGTTGAATCATCCTTGCTTCCCCCTTAGCTAATGGCGCCCCCTTGTGTCGACAAACCACCTACAGGATACAAATCGTAGTAATTAAATGCCAGGCTTGAATACATGTTTGCAGTTTGTGCACCATTTTGGGCATGGCGAAACGGTTTAGCTATTTATGCTATAGCGAAACGGTTTCTGTGGTCATTGGCAGTTTCTAGAGACCAGCTGGGAGATTGTGTAATTCAGTTGCAATCCAAAGTTTGATCTATCTATTCAGCCTGTAAGCACCCACTGCTGGGTAAAGTTAACAAATAAATAAATGATACTAATAAGGAACAGCGATCACGTATTTTTTCCAACATTTTTCGACCTCTATCTATCTGTTGCCATGCTAGTTTTACAAAGCGAAGTTCCTATTCGCTATCTCATGTGTTAGATACATCAACATTCAGTCTTGTTGCAATGGTTCTTTGTCAAAGTAAAGTAGTAGTGGAGGCTGAACATATGTATGTGTCAAGATAATGGACGCAGGGCAGTGCATCGTAGGGCACGTTCCTGACGTGCGTGACCTACGAGGCAATGCTTTGTTATAGGCGATGGTTACCACTTAACATCAGGTGGGCCATAAGTTTGTTCCATCAGCTATAATTATTAAAATAAAGTAATGTTTCAATTAGTTTTTAATTGCAATTGAAGAGTCGAAGCCCAAAATTATGTCAAAACTGACAGATGCGACTAGGTTTTGATCGTTTTTTGATTGCAACAATTGATACGCAATCACCAAAGGCCACCATACCCATATGCGCAAGTTCTAGATACGGAGGTTTGAAATACTGCGCAGCAAGTTTCCTATCTTTATGTAGATAGATATTTCACAAACGATCTACCTATACTACATGGTTCGAAAGAACAAGAGACACCCCAAGACCAAATTATTACACCCATCTAGCCCCAAACTACGATTTGTACTAACATCGGTTCATCTCTATCCTCGGTAGGGGTCAAACCCACAACCTGCAGCGCAAATAGGCAGAGATCAGTCACAATATAAAAGAAAAACAACTTTTATACAACAATTTTATTAAGGTAATTACAAAAATAAATAACTTACAACTTACAACTAATGCAACATTTACAAGATAATTGAGCTGTAAAACATTTTTATTTAAAATTATTCAACTTTATAAAACTTATTTTAAATCTTACCTATGACAAAATTAAGTTGAATTATTTTATTCGATCACCTTTTGTATTCACTTCACGATTATTGATTATTTATACATTAATGTACATAATTGCATTAAATTATCATGATTAAATTAAACAATAAATTATCAAAAATTTTGATTTGAATATTTATAGGTATACCTACTTAGTGAAGATTTTAATAACAGTAGAAATTAAGGTCGATAAGTCATCCGTAAAAATAGTAACTTCGGGCTTATGATATGTATAAGAAAACAATGTAAGTTTTCATTAATACTCAGTTAACATTTAAAAATAAGCTTAAACTAAGGCAAAACATTTACATTCAAAATCATGGAATATGAAATTAATATAAGACTGGAAGAAATCCTCCGATAAGACCGCCCATTGCATAGCACCTATAGACAGAGATAAGGTGAGATCTCATTTAATTTGTTCATTTCTTCATCATAATAAAACCTATAATTGCAATTTTCCGTGGTAGCCCGTAACGGTAAACCAGTTGAGCCTACTTCTTTTATAAAGAGTTCTAGTTATTATAAAAATAGTCCCAAAACTCTACTCGCATGCAAATTGAAATCGCCTAAGATATTTTTAAATCCTTGATGATATTAAATTCAGAATGTGCAAAGTGATATTTGATTATCATTGCTTGATTTAGATTTGCAACACCCTTTTTTTTCGTACACTTAGTTTTGGAATAGATATACGCTTTTTTACAACAAAGTTAGCAAACTAGCATACGGCCCACCTGATGGGAAGCGGTTACCATAGCCTATATGGACGCCTGCAACACCAGAAGCATCATAAGCACGTTGCCAACCCTTTAAAACTTTTAAAACACCCTTTTTGAAGAAACCCATGCTATAGTCCACAAGATATAGCGGATTCTTTCAACAACTTTTTTATTGACCAAATTAAATATAATCCTTCAGCACAGCCAAGCTCGATCCCTAAAAAACTTTCCACTTTGTTTATGAAACCTATCATGCCAGTTGACATAGAAAAAAATATAATGACCTTAAAAAACACAGACAGTACCGGATATGACCATATTTCTACTAAAATATTAAAACTTGTGGCACATAAGATTTCTAAACCCCTTAGCCATGTTCTAAATAACTGCATTACTGATGGGGTCTATCCAGAAAAACTTAAGCGTACAATTGTCAAACCACTTTTCAAAAAAGGTGACAGATGTGACGTGAACAATTACCGCCCTATTGCACTTGTACCTGTGCTCTCAAAAGTTTTTGAAAGATTTATTTACGACAGCATTTACCAATTTTTTGAAAAACATAATTTGTTAGCGGAAGAACAAGTAGGATTTCGAAAAAATAGATCAATAAATATGGCGATTTTTCATTTTTTAAATAACATAATGGATAATCTTGATCGAAATATTACGGCGTGTGCGCTTTTTATGGACCTCACAAAAGCTTTCGACCACGTTGATCATAGGATACTTCTGCATAAGTTAGATGCATATGGAGTCCGAGGTAATGTACTAAGCCTAATCGAATCTTATCTCACCAACAGAACGCAGGCAACAGAGATAACAAGGATATGCCCCACTGAAAAAAGACAGCTCAAATATACATCTCCATATAAAGTTGTAAAATACGGCGTCCCACAAGGGAGTGTACTAGGACCTTTATTATTTATAATTTACATTAATGACATTCCTACAATTACAAATCATCATATGACACTTTTTGCTGATGACAGCACTATCTTATTTAATGGAACCAACAGGATTACTCTTGAACGAGACATTAATGATGCATTGGGAAAAGTCATAAATTGGCTGACATTAAATAATTTAAGAATTAATCTGACGAAAACGAATTTTATTATATTTAGGAATAGAGCAATAAAAATAAATAACATTGACATTAACTACAATGGCCAGAAAATCGAACAGACCGATATAACTAAATTCTTAGGATTAAATATCGACTGTACCTTAAATTGGAAGTCCCATGTGGAGAACCTATGTTCAAGAGTAGCACGATTCTCTTACGCTTTATACGTTCTGTCGAGGACTGCTGGTGAGTCTACTTTGCTGACTGCTTATCACGGATATGTTGCATCCCTTCTTAGGTATGGTGTTTTGTTCTGGGGGAACTCTACTGACAAGGAGGTCCTATTTAGGGCACAGAAAAGATGCGTGCGGGCCATATGCAAATTACAGCAAACTGACAGTTGCAAGGAATATTTCTGCAAATTAAAAATTTTGACTTTACCCTGTATTTATATACTAGAAGCTGCATTATTCGCAAGAAAAAATATGCATCTATTTGAAACTTTTAAAAGCACTCGCCATAAGCATAAACTTTGTTTTCCTAAAAATAAGACCTCCAAACTTAACAATAGCATCTTTTGTATGATATCTAGAATTTATAATAATCTGCCTAATGCTGCGTTGGCCTCACCTTCTGACAATATTTTTAAAAACAATGTGAAAAAATTGCTATACGAAAAGGCATACTACAGTGTTAAAGATTACCTCTGTGACAATTTGGAATAACCCTCAATATTATTATTTTTTGTTATTTGTATTCTTAATTTTTATTTTTACTAGGACCTTTTAATTTTTTGTGGACATTCTGTATTATTTTATTTGTTTTTAGACTTGTGACTTTTAATTTGTATTTTATTTGACATTCCTTGTTATTTTTGCTGTACCTACCCTTTAGTCTTTATTCTGAGATTGTACCTATCTTTAAGTATTGCATGCTATAACTAGTTGAATATGGAAGATCTAACACTAAACCCTGACACCTGTATCTACACCTATGTTCGCAATAAAGCTATTATGATTATGATTATGATTATGATAGTCCTTAGAGAAAACCTCAGCAGGGGAATCATTCCACAGCCTGCGTGTTACCGGGAGGAAGTTCCTCTGAAACCGAATGGTGCGCGACCACCCAGGCTCCAAGGTGGGAGGATGAACACTATTTTAGTTCATGTAATCCGCACACCCTGTTTGCTGGCACAGCTTTGTCTGAAACAAAGAAAATCGTGTCAATAGATGGCGCTAGTAGTATCCAGATAACATGGAAAAGGAAATAGCTTGACGATTTGCAGCGGCCACTCGGCCAGCAAGAGGGTCCGGTTAATGCACGGCCAGTTAATGTACAATTGTACACCCAAATTGGGTGTACAATTAAAACGAATCCACTTTTTGAACACTGTGAAATTGTAAAGGCCCATGTACACTGTCTCAGATGAATATTTCGATTATTACTTTTTTTATTTAGTGATGCATTATTGATTGTGACGGCAAAAGCCCCTTTGAGGGTTTGAAGAAAACATTTTCTGGCACTGCGGTGGGCTATGCCGCAGCGCGCTCGCTCTGCTCGCTCGCCTTGTGCGTGTTTTTTTGTTCTAAAGCAAAAATCTATTTTTGAATCACTCCAGTGTGCATGTAGCTTAACTGGCATCGTAATAACGGGGTGTTCAATAACGTGATGTACATTATCGCCTCCCGAGGCATTGATAGACGAATGTGTAAATGTAACACATACCTACGTACGTATACTCCTTTTCTTAAATAATTAAAATTAAAACTAAGTATAAACAACACTAATTTTTTTCGCGTTGATTTGTCCATTCGTTTTTTTAATAAGTTTATTTTATTAAAAAATATTATAACAACTCACCAATCATTTTCGGATAAGGCAAGTTCAGCCCATCCATAATCTTTGTAAACTCCAGCAGCGGCTTAGTAAGTCTTGGATTGTATAGTTTCTCTTCAGCCACTGTGGTAGCCGTCTGTCCCTTGTAGTCATGAGCCGGGTAAAGAGTATAGTGATCGGGCAAGGTGAATATCCTTTGGTGAACGGAGTGGTATAGCCTCTCTGATGAACCCTCTTGGAAGTCTGTTCGGCCGCAGCCCCGGATGAGTAGTGTGTCTCCTGTGAATGCTATGCCCTGGAATTGATAAGGCAGAACAATTAATCCCACTAATATTATAAATGCAAAAGTTTGTATGGATGGATGTTTGTTACTCAATAACGCTAGAACGGATCTGGATGAAATTTGGCACAAAGATTACAGTCTGGAATAGCACATATGATACTTTTTACCCCGAAAAAGTAACAGGAACGGGGCGAGCGAAGCCGCGGGTGGGCGCTTGAAGGATATATTTATGTGTTTAATAAATAAATGTCCACCCGTGCGAAGCCGGGAGCGGCAGCTAGTAATTATATAAAATACTGAATATATGAATAACTAGCGGCCTGTCATAAATATAGCCTACGCTACTCAGGGTGAATGTAACTTTCCAATGGTGAATTTCATTATAAAACATACAAAAACGCAAATCTTTCCTTATTTATAATATTAGTATACGTTGCACTTGAACAATATCACAGTGTCGTTGGTAAACTTACATGCACATTAGGCTTAAGACCTGTATGCCTCAAGTTGAATGACGCATGGCAGTGCATGTTCTTAATGAATGTGCGAGGCAATACTGTTTTAATAATATAAGCGATGGTTACAACGGGATCAGCTAGTTGTAAAAAAAACCTACACTGCGGAACATAGGCTTCCCTTATACATTTCTAGAAAAAACTATTCTGAGCCCTTTCCAACCAACAATTTCCCGCGTTTCGCCGGTCCATCACGTAGGTGGGCGTCGTACTACGTACATTTCGTCTTCATACCTGTAAATGGCAGATGTAAGTGAAACATCCGTTCGTGTGTCCCGGCGTAGCGCACGCCAGTATCCTATGCTCTCCGAAGCACACTTCATCGCCGTCCTTCAGATGCAGGTCTGCATGAGCGCCGGATTCCCGCCCGATGACGCTCTGGACTCCCGGCATTAGGGACTTCAGCTTGCCTGTGCCTGTTATGTGGTCTGCGTGCATGTGTGTGTTCACTGGAAATTAGAAAAACATACATGAAGATCTAAAAAATGTGTCTACTTCACCTGCTGAGATCAGCGATATCAAATAAAAAAAAGCAGCCAAGTGCGAGTCGGACTCGCCCATGAAGGGTTCCGTAGCATCAATTAACATAATATAAAGGTTTTTGTAGTTCGTCGAAAGGTAAACTGCGATTTACGATTTATGACGTATAAAAAAAAAACTACTGACTAGATCTCGTTCAAACCAAATATCGTTGGAAGTTTGCATAGTAATGTACAACATATATTTTTTATGGATTTATCATTCTCTTATTTTAGAAGTTAGAGGGGGGGGGACCAACTTTTTTCCACTTTGGAAGTGTCTCTCGCGCAAACTATTCAGTTTAGAAAAAAACGATATTAGAAACCTCAACATAATTTTTGAAGACCTATCCATAGATACCCCACACGCATGGGTTCTATGAAAAAAAAAATTTTGAGTTTCAGTTTCAAGTATGGGGACCCCCAAAATTTATAGTTTTTTTTCTATTTTTGTGTAAAAACCTTAATGCGGTTTACAGAATACATCTACTCACCAAGTTTCATCAGTCTAGCTCTTATGGTTTCGGAGAAAAATGGCTGTGACACGGCCGGACAGACAGACAGACAGACAGACATGACGAATCTATAAGGGTTCCGTTTTTGCCATTTGGCTACGGAACCCTAAAAAGATCTGTCAAACGGCCTTTAGGCCTAAAAGTTTAGCATCATAGCTGTTTTTTAGTTTGGAGGGTTTGGGTGCCAGTGAAATGACTGGTACTTGAGTCTAAACGGGTTTGGGTGCCAGCTACTGGCACTTGAGGCTAAACATCTGTATGGCTGAAGTTGATGGAAGAAGGCAGTGCACTGTAAGGCATGTTCCTCACAGCAATGCTTTGCTACCAGCGCTACTGAACACCAGGTGGGCCATTATGCTTGTTTCATTAGCAAAGGGTATAAAAAAAAAGAATGTTTGAAACGGTGCGTCCAATACTTATGATGCGGACATTTTGACTGGCCTCTAGCTCAGTTGGTAGTAGCTCTGCCTTCTGCGCCGTAGGTCGTGGGTTCGATCCCCACCGAGAACAAATATTTGTGTGGTGAACATAAATGTTTGTTCTCTGTCTGGGTGTTATATTGTATTCTAAGTATGTATTTACAAAAAAAAATGTATTCAAGTATTATATCAGCTATCCGGTTCCCATATTACAAGCTCTGCTTAGTTTGGGGCTGGGTAGTGTTGTGTGAATTGTCCACAATATTTATTTATTTATTTATTTATTTAATAGGCTTTGTTCACTGCTAGACATTGGTCTCTCTCTTCTCTTCTCATTCGATGGACTACCCTCATTCATCTACAATACAGTTACTAAAGTATTTGTAGACGACAATAAATAAGTTAAACATCATCAGCCTGTAGAAATCTGAGTCGGAGAGCACTGGTGGTCTAGTGGTAGCGGCCCCTCCGATACTAAGGCCATGGCTTCAAATCCAGTCGTGTACCAATGAGTTTTTCTGCCGAAATGTTTATGTGCACTATGCCAGTACTGTCAAACGGTGAAGGAAAACATCACCAGGTAACCGGCGCGCGTGTCGTAGAACCTAAAAAAGTTCGACCAACTCGTGTCAAGCGTCACGCAAAAAGGGCCCGCCAGCGGCCTACTTGCGGAAACCAGTCCGCACAACAAGTGCGGATGATGTATTTTTGGGCCCTGTCCTTTCAACCGAAGGAAATGGCTTGAACCAGTTAACATAGGCCTTTTTCATACGTTCCGGGCCAAACGATTTTGAGCTCTACTCACTTGCATACAACAACCTGAATCCTAGTTCGTTGACCAGCGTGGCATCTCTCTCTGCGTGTTCCAACACCGGGTCTATGATCACTGCTTCGTGTGTCTGTGCGTCTGCAAGTAGGTATGTGTAGGTACTGCTTACTGTGTCGAAAAGCTGGAAGTTAGAACATCGTTTTTAGCCACTGGGAGTTTAGGAGACCGTGGTCATCTCGGCTTAGGACTTTCTATTGAGGAGGACTTTCAGGCCAGGCGCACATCATCAGAAAACGTCTAGCAGAAACTTTCTAATTCATCATCATCATCATTATCACTATTTCAGACCGTTTTCACCCACTGCTTATTCATCGAAAAATGTATGCGCACTATGCCAGTACTCTCAAACATCGTGAGGAGGTGAAGGAAAACATCGTGAGGAAACCAGCGTGTCGTAGAACCTAGAAAGTTCGAACAACACGTACAGTGGGATACATACAGCTCAAGTTACCTAGAAACAAAGAAAAATGACGCTTACTGCAAGGACATAAGAGCTAGCAGTGTATAGTCTGATGCGTATCCTTGTGTACCACAGTCCGCACACTTGCGTAAACCAGTCGGCACACCAAATGCGGATTAGAATGTTTGCAGATTATATGCGCCCGGCCTAAGAGAACAGCCATACAAGTCATACAACATAGGTACTTAAAACAAACTACGCAGAACTTGGGTGATAACTAAACAAAACAATAGCATATTTATCAGGAAATATAACTAAGTGACCTTGAGGTATTATTAATCACTACTTCATAAACTATAGTAATAGATAAATTACTAAACAAACAACATATACCTACTATGCTTTTGACGAATCTTGTGACTAAGCTATGTTGAACCCAACTAATTACTTCCACAAACCCTGTAGATTATTTGTACTTTAAGTGAATTATTTTACTCTGTTAGGAATGTCCAAATTACACAAAGCTTAACTGGAAGAGAATGCTCTTTAGCATTAAGTTCGCCTATGTACAAAGCAATTTTTGTTTTAGTGCAATAAATAATTTTCTATCTTTCTATCTATCTGTCATGCCAATTTTGCTATGCTTTTCAGACTCCTTCTAGTTTATCATCATCATCTTAGCATGGTATCACCCACTGCTGGTTTATACCCAGAACCTCCTATAATTTGTACCAGCTCCATCTGCCCTGTGCATCTCTTGACCAGGTGTCTTGCCTTTATGATGTCGTCGACCCATGGCTCCTTCAGATGTTTCACATACCTGTCTAAAAAAGAAGTTGGTACCTCCCATGGCAGAAGTTAAACTCCTCACTTGCGAGAATGACGTCACACAACGTGCAGCGTTCACAGCCTTCCGTCTTCCTACTGCCAGCATCCTGCAAACAATTTGTTATTATTACTTCTTTTTCTTATTTTAGAGCAACCATTTTTGTTTATCAATATTTCTTGTACTACTTCATATACATATAGATAGTGCAATTCACGAAGACGCGCCCCTCGCGGGGTGCGGGGAGTTTGCTCCGAGCGGCAGTCGCGAACCGCAGTCTATTCATTGTAGTGTGCGTGTGCACTCATAGGTAATTAGTGCGTACCGATAACACTCAAACATTGACGGAAGCTTGCACACATATACTATAAACGGTTAGGAGGAATAGTGGGGCGCACCTTCGTGGATTGCACTATCTATACTTGTTCGGCTGTTACAGGAGAATGGAAGAGGAGAACATGTTGTGCCGACCCCGCATAAAGTGGGATAAGGGCAGGAAGAAGAAGAATATATCTTGTACTAAAAATGAAAATCCATAATTTGAGTATCAAGAGGAAATTGTGGGTTGCGTTTTCGGTGTCTTTAAAATGTAAATAAAATCTCTATTGAAATCTGAACACATTTGGAGGAATTATTTAACATGCAATTAGATAAACTTTTGCATGATAGTTTGATATCAGTGAATGTTTTCTTTATAGATAATACAAATAATGATAATAATTTAATCACAACTTCACATTACTGATAGGTATCATTACTTATTTTCTTTTCTAGAATCACACCCATTCAAATAGTAGTTCACTAAGCCAAAACAGGAAGCAATTGAGTGGAGTGGAAGAAAATTTTACCCAATTATTAAATAAAATATTACAGCGGTTTCAATCAAAAACGCTACGCATGATCGCAAACGCACCATGGTACATCACTAACAACCAGCTTCACCGCGACCTCCAGATCCCATCTTAATATAGAAAGGAAACATTTTTGATGGATGCTCCACTGGGCTCATACCACTCATGCTTAGCACCGTGAAATTACACAACTCTCGCTTAATGCCTGATGGGCAGATCGCAAGACAAGAACAATTTAAAAATACAAAAAATAAAAATCCACACAGATCACACACAGAACCAGATAACTGATATAATAGTTAAATACACTTTATTTTAATAAATACTTTGAATACAATGTAACACCCCGACAGAGAACCAACATCTGTGTTCACCACACAAATATTTGTTCTCAGTGGGGACCAAACCTACAGCCTGTGGCGCAGAAAGCAGAGCTACTACCAACTGAGATGAGAGGCTGGTCAAGTCAATAAGGCTTCTACCATGGTTTTCAATATTAAATCCCCTAAAAAGGGTTAGTTTTGGAATGACTTAATTTACCAACAAAACTGTCCCCTATTTTCCAAGGATACTTAAGCTACTTGTATTTTAAACAGGACCATAAAGAAACCAATAAAATCGAATTCGAGGTAAATTTTCATTAGAACATTTACAGGGTTTTTAGATCTACACCTACAGGCACATTTCTATAAACCCTGAGGGGTTTATATTTTACCGCTGAGGCAAATGAATAGGGCAGGATACTTACTTGTGAAGTACACTCCTGTAATTAAATACAAAGTACTCTGTGGTACACTGTACAATCGTCCAAATGCACCAAGCAAGAAAATAAATATTCAATTTCCAGCCAGTAAAGAAGAGTGTTTGTGATGCGAAGCGCGTTACGTGCGAGGGGCGTATGCACGTAATATTTACTTATCGTTTTGTACGTACTTATATACCTAAATAAATGTAAAATAATTTATTACGACTTCTTTGACGAAAAAGCTGATTATACAGCAGTACAGCTTGCTGAAACTGAACACAGCTGTTCTGTTCGCCTCGCCCTCGCCGGCGATGACTTTGACTGCTTTGATTGATTTGATTGTTTGCTAGTTTGTATTGGAATTGACGTACTTGACAATAGCTGCGAAGACGCTACAGAGCAAGGATGTTATATTGTTCCCTGCTACAGAGCATACACCAAGGCATACACCAAATTTGTTTTCTTTTGGGATCATAGATGGCGGTAGTGGTAAGGATAGGCGGCGAAGGCCCAAGGTTAGATTCTTATAAAAGGCCTCCCGGAAAAGGCATATAAAAAACGAGGTTGTAAACTCAATCTGTGTGTATTTTTTTGTTTGCGCATTTTGAAAATATCTTTAGGTACGGTAAACTTTCGAATATTTTTCTAAACTTTTACGTAGGTATATAAGAAAAATCTTTTTGAACTGACTGATACTCCTTGAACATAGGTACTTACATCAGACCAAGAACAAAGCATGCATGAATGACATAATTCGTTGTAGGAAGGTTGTAGGTAGTGTCAAACGGCGTCAAAATTGAAAATGTAGTCGTGAATTTTTACACTGAAACTTTAGAATAATAAATTCCAAAAAATCATAGGTATAACAAACTGGATTAATCACTAGGTAATCTATCAAACGTACGTACCATCCTATGTTTGCGTACTTATATATATATATAAAAATTTGTCATATCTATAATTCTAATTCTAATTCTAATTTGATTTGGGGGAATACGATCTGCACTGACGTCCCGCGATGGGGTGTATTGTGCATTATCCCCCTGCCAAACCTCACCCCAGCCAGCCCAACTCCTTAAAATAACGGAGAAGGACTTTGGGTTGGTGGCAGCAGTGCTCCAGTAAACCTGATGGTGACACGGATGTGGATGTGGAGGGACACGACTCAATGAGTTCCCTGATCCCTGTCTTGGACCTCGCCTCTTCTGTTGCGGAGCAGTGCAGTATCACATGCTCCACAGTTTCCTTGTCCTGTAGGCAGCCCCGACACAGGTCGCTGTCTGTAGCTCCAGTTTTCATAAGGTGGTAGTTTAGGTCGCAATGGCCCGTGATGATTCCTACCATTAGTTTTAAGTCCTCTCTTTTCATTTTGAGTAGGTTTGTTGTGATGTGCTTATCCATCGCTGGCAGCATCGTTTTTGTGTGTTTGCAGTCTGATCTGCGCTCCCATTGCTTTTGATGTTCCTTGTGGGAGTACATCTTCAGTCTATTCCTTATTTCTGCCGATGGGGGCTTGCAGAGGCCTAGGTCGTCTGTGGTAGGTGTCTGCTTCGCACCCTCTTTTGCTAGGGAGTCGGCTTCATTGTTCCCTGAACACGAGCCATGACTTTTTGTCCATTTTATTTTGACAGTATGCATTTTAGCTAGTTCTTGTAGCGCAGTGTGGCATTGTGCGACTGATTCTGATCTTGTATCGGATCTGCCCAGTGCGTTGATGAGTGCTGCGCTGTCTGTTGTAAAGATTAATATTGTCCGTTCGATTGCTATATCCGCGCTCGTCTTAGACTCTAAAATTGTAAGCATCTCTGCTGCTGCCAGGAGAAGCCCGAGAGTTTCTGCCTGGAAAGCAGTTGTTGCGTTGCTGAGGGGTTGCGCGCGTGATAGCCCCATTTCGGGGCAGTAGAAGCCGCAGCCCGCTCCTGCTTTCTGTTTGGAGCCATCGGTATAAACGTGATAGATGTTGGAGGTCGAGATAGGATCTACCGTTCCTCTTTGGCTTTCTATTTGGTACTTTTTGTCCGTTAGGTATGTCGTGGCTATTCTGTCGGTTCCCTTTACGGCCTCCGGGATGGCTTGTATGGCCTTGTCCAGAATTCTTGAGTGGTTTGTTGGTTTACCACTGCTTTTCCACTGGTTCGTGGATCTTATCCTTAACGCTGCTGCCATCGCCTCCTGTTGTATGTGGAGATGGAGGGGCGTTAGCCCTAGTATCATATCCAGTCCCGCAGACGGTGTGGATTTTGCGCAACCGCTAATCAGGGCGCAGGCGAGCCTTTGTACCTGCTGCAACTTGCTGATTGTGGTGACTAGGTTTGTTCTGGGCCACCATACCACTGCACCATAGGTTAGCACTGGCCGTACCATGACCGTGTACATCCAGAGACAAAGCTTGGGTTTTAGCCCCCAATCCTTGCCAACGGCGCGTCTGCACTGCCATAGTACGTTTGTGGCTTTTGTCGTTACATGTTCTAGTTGTTTGCCCCATAGGAGCTTGCTGTCTAGCCATATTCCGAGATATTTTACCTCTTTGCTGAGAGCCAGTTTGGTTCCAAAAAGAGAAGGTAAATTTAGATTTGGTAGCTTCAGCTTGCGAGTGAATAGCACCAGTTCTGTCTTGCTGGGGTTTACTGTTAGACTGTGCGTGTGGCACCAAGCCTCCACGATACGGAGTGCTTTCTGCATTTTCTCGCATAGGGTCGATTCAAACAATCCCGAAATCATGATTGCGAGATCATCGGCATAGCCTATGGTTTGCAGCCCGTCCTTATTGAGGGAGTCAAGTAACTCATTGGCTACAAGTACCCACAGCAGAGGAGACAGTACTCCTCCTTGCGGGCAGCCTTTAGTTACAAGGCATCTTGTGACTTCCGAGTGTTCTATGAGGGCTGCTCTGTTTGATAGCATTTTGTTAATCCACTCATTTAGGTTTTCTTCCACACCTTGATTCCTCAAGCCCTTCTCGATGCTCGGGAATGTTGTTTTGTCAAAGGCACCTTCGATGTCAATGAATGCTATCAGACACGATTGCTTGCAGTCTAGCGCGCTCTCGATTTTGTGCACTACATTGTGAAGGGCTGTTTCCGTCGATTTGCCCGACTGATAGGCATGTTGATTATTATTTATGGGATTCTTGAGCAGTGGTCCGCTACGTATGTGTCTGTCGCAGAGCCTTTCCAAGGTCTTCAGTAGAAAAGAGCTTAGACTTATAGGCCGGAACGATTTGGGCTGGCGTGTAGTCCGACTTGCCTGGCTTCGGCAGAAAGACTACTCTGACTTCCCTCCAAGTGTGAGGGATATATTTCCAGGCAATGCATCCTCTAAAAATAGCGGCGAGTGTCGCCTCGATTCTAGTGAGATTCCATTGTAGAAGCGCCGGGAAGATTCCATCCGTGCCGGCTGCTTTAAACGGTTCAAAGGTTCTAATGGCCCACGACAGTGCCTCTTCTGTGACAATGGCGTCGGCTAGTTCCCAGTCTTCCTTATTCGGGTTGTGGCCCTCATGATCTGCTTCCCAGCTTGCATTCCCGTCTAGATTGCAGTCTGGGAAGTGCGTTTGTAGCAAAAGCTCAAACTGTTCTTTGTCTGTTGTCGTGTACGAACCGTCTGGCTTCTTGAGAGTGCCCAGTTTTATCTTGGTGTCACTCGAAAGTATTTTACTCAGACGGGCCGTTTCACTCTGGGATGCAATTGAGCTGCTGTATTTCCTCCAAGAGTTATTGCGGCTTAGTTTTATCTCATGCTTAAGTTCCTGTCTTACTACTCTGTAGTCTGCCCAGTCTTCTTCACTATTTGTATTCATGGCCCTGTTAAAGTGGTGACGAACCTTCTTTCTCAGTTTGCCGAGGGTTTTGTTCCACCATCTGTCTTTGCGGTGAATTATCTTGTTGCTTTCCGTGATTAGAGGGCAAGCCTTTTCATAGCTGGTTGTCATGCTGTTAACCAGTGATTCGAGCCTTGTCTCTATTTCTGCTGGGGTTAGTGTCTCCGTGGGTTCAGTTTTCCGCAACCCCCCCAGGGCTGCGTCCATTGACTCCACATAGAGACCTGAGTCCGTTTTCTTCGGGTTTCGGTATCTGCGCGGAACCATCTCGCCTATCTTCAGGCTGAACCTGATTCTCCTATGGTCCGCACACGATGCCTCATGCGTGGCGACATGCCAGTCATTTATTAGTTCTGCAATAGTATCTGTGGCTAGTGTGACGTCTACTATCGTCCTGGCCCATGACGTCACAAAAGTTGGTTCCGATCCTCTGTTCAGAATGTTTAGGTTATGCCTTAGAATGAAGTCCAAGAGGTCCCTCCCCCTTTCGTTCGTGTCCTGGTATATCTATAATCTATCTATATAAAAAAATCCTGCTATCCTTTTATTAAATAGTTCGAAAGTTACAATGTTTAGCTGGATCACGCCCTAACCACTGGACTAATTTGGATGAAATATGGAACAAATATAGATTGTAATTGTAACCTGAACTAACTTATAGGCTTACTTTTAATTCTTAAGAAAAAACAGGAACGGGAAAATCATAAGTCCGCTGGCGCGGCGCGGCTACGCCGCCGTCGCGGCGGTGGCGTAGCCGCGGGTTACCGCTTGTATTGAATATTTATTTATTCTGGCCACACTAGCTCACGCACTCGTTGATAGAACTTGGTTGGTGTATTTTCATTCGTTCGTTCATTGGATTGTTGTGTTTCTGTCTCAACTTGCTCAGGCGTATTGAATTATGCTATCCTTTTTGTCTGTTGAAACGTCATTGACCTCATTCATCCCCACCAATTGGCACAGTCGATATTTTGCTGTGTGTTGTGTTGTTGTTTGGTTTGTCGGGTGGATTTAGATTGTTTCTACCAGCGAGCAGCGAGCGCACTCGGCGCAGTGTGCGCAGAAAACACGGGCTTTTGTGCAATGTAAACATTCACTCCGCTAACGACGCATTTGTCTATTGTGTTTCAGTGTTTCGAAGATTGTATGAACAATTTCAAGGCTCATAAAAACAATAATGTGAACAGCTGATTTCATTCATTAGCTCGTAAAAAATTTGATGTGGATGTGTAACGTAGAGCGGAGAAAATCTACAAAATCATAGTACGAGAAGAGTTTTTTTTAAGTTTTTCGACAAGCATTGTTCGCAGGTCAGTCTTTGCTATTTTACTTATAATAAACTATCTACAGTAGATTTTACAGAGGTTTCCGTATTGATTGAAATAAACACGTAGCTGAAAATACATAGTCTAGCTAGTAGGTACCTATCTACTACAAAATATTTATGTTGCAAAACCAAAACATTACAGAGGCTCAACTTTCCAATACGCGAGGACGACTAGGAAGCTGTAAATTCAGTCACACGTAGGTCATTAGGAAGCTTAAATCTTCGGTTTTTCATCAAAACTTCGTTTATGAGAAAAAAACAATTTTTAACTTAATTTTTACCTACAAAATGTACACAACACGAGATTTCAGAACATTTGAAGACAGCGATATGATATTCCACAAAATAGCGCGATTTTCGGCCTTCTCACAGTGAATTCGTTCGTTAGGTTGTTTTCAGCCAAACCCCAGCAGAAAATTGCAGTCCCAGAATCGATACAATGCACTAAACAGAGTTTCTAGGTTTTTTCCCCCGCGGTTTTAATATAGGTACTAATACTACTACTTTCAGTTTATACAAAGTACCTACCTACTCTGTGACTACTACCTTCTCCACCCCCCGCCCCCCGCTGCTTATGTATTGAAAAGGTACCTGCCTACATAAAAGTTGGCAACCTTTGTTCAGGTATTTTTTGCTGGTCTGGAGAGGGCATAAAATCCAAATACCTACCATCCTATCATTGATACCGAAAGTATTATCTCCCTAAGTAGTAGGTATCTCAAACTACGTAGCTTGTGAGTACAGTACCTATCTATATCTACCTATGTTTCAAATTGCAAAAGCTTTTAAAGCTCGTAATGTTCTTAAAAATCATGAATTTCCACGAAACATGCAAAGTTCTAACAAGAAAATAAATATTGCGTACAATCCACGTAGGTATAGTCGTTCGACCAACAGGCGGGTGGTTTTCCTCTAGGTCTTCTCCTATCTGTTATTTAGGTGGTAACAGATAGTGGTTGAAAAATCATGGCAACAAAGTTATGTGATCGCTTGTTAGTAGGTATTAGGGCATGCTCCCGGGAAGTATCAGTATCGAAAGTACCGGGAATTATCGCTGATTTGGAACTTTTCTAGTACCGGTTCTCCACGAAGGAATTCCCGATACTTTCGATACTTTCGATACTGATGACAATGATCAATTATTGGTGTTTTCTAGTACGATATAAATAAATATCGATAAAAACCACTTGCTATGCGTTCAGTTTTACTTTTCTGTATACATTGCTAGATATTTTGACAAATTACAAACCTATAATTGACATAATTCAGATAATATCGCAACAATTTCGGACAAGTCAAAACGAAAATGACATGTTTATTTTACCTGAATTGAAGATTGTTTAATATTGTATTATACAATCTTCATATTTAGTTAGATGTTTGTTACTATTTATGACAAAATCTGTTAGAAAAAGAACGAAAATAACATGGACGGCTTTCTTTACGAAAGATGGAAACGCTTTAACATTCAACTTACGCCTTGATTATATATCGCTCTTTGCTGAGCTGATTTAGTTAGACAAATTACATAGTTTGTTACTGTTAGTTTTAACTATTGATTTCTTTGATGGATATTCGATTTAACTTTGATTTAACCTAACTCTGATTGTTGCGTGCACGCACAGAGAGTTTTAGTATTATAATAATGAAGATATACGAGAAATAAATGAGAATATCCTGAGTGACCGTCCTCCTGAGTGACATAAACGGATTTCGCCGGAAACGGTCAACAGGAGACCTTCTAGCGTATGTCACTCACTTATGAAGTGAAGCTATCGAGAGAAACGGAGAAGCTTTAGCAGTTTCTCTGGATATCTCGAAGGCTTTTGACCGGGTTTGGCATGACTGCCTACTAAGCAAGCATCCTACGTATGGATTACCCACTAGCTTATGTGTTTGCGTATCAGACTTTCTGAGAGACCGATCAATTCGAGTAGTCGTTGACGGCTGCTCGTCTGATCAAATGGCAATTAATGCCAGAGTTCCTCAGGGGTCAGTTCTTTCTGCAACACTTTTCCTGCTGCACATCAACGATCTGCTTAGGCCCGGTATCATTGGGTATGCAGACGACAGCACCGTTGTAGAGAGATACATACCTGAAGCACGTTCCAGTGGATCTCAGATCCAGTCTCATAGAGAGGGCAATGATTGAACGCATGAACTTAACGCTGAAGGTAGTCGCAGAGTGGGGCGATGCCAATTTGGTAAAGTTCAATGCTTCAAAAACACAGGCATGTCTATTTTCCGCTAAGAGAAGTCAATTTTACCTGACTCCTACTTTCCGAGATGTATCCCTTCCGATTTCAGACCAACTAGAGCTTCTAGGGTTTACGCTAACCAGTAAATTGAATTTTGGCTCGTTCATAGAATCCAAAAACAAGACAGCTGCGAAGAAGCTAGGCATTCTATCGAAGGTGAGACAGTACTTCACACCGGGACAGCTTTTTAACCTGTACCAAGCACAAGTCCGGTCGTGTATGGAGTACTGTTCTCATCTCTGGGATGGCTCTGCCAAATACCAGCTTGAGGTATTGGAAGCTTTCGAGAGACGAGCCAAAAGGCTCATTGGTAGCGACACTCTAGTCGAGTCCAAGCTCCTAAGTCTCGAACATCGTCGTAAAGTTGCCAGTCTATCGGTATTTTACAGGATACATTTCGGAGAGTGTGCTACGGAACTTCACAATTTAGTTTCCCAATCCCCATTCTACCATCGGACCACTAGACGCACGGAAATGCGGCATCCATACCTGGTTGATGTTCCAACTGTCCGTACCAAGCGCTTTGCTTCAACTTTTATGTTGCGGACAGCCAAGGAATGGAATTCCTTGCCAGCGTCTGTCTTTCCAAGTACCTACAAATTGGACGTTTTCAAGACAAGAGTGAATAGGTATCTTCTAGGTAAGCGTGCTACATCGTCGACCGCATCATCACTTAACAGCAAGTGAGATAGCGGTCAAAGGCAAACCTATAAATTGTAAAAAAAAAACATGTATTTTGTGGTTTTGTGTGGGTTAATTTACGGTTCTCAATAAAAAAATATATCTCAATAATACAAATTGTATTTTTCAGTAGTTTTTCTTTCATTGTATATCTATACGGTCAGTTTTATTAAAAAAATTAAGTCAGTATCGAAAGTATCGAAATTCCCGGGAATTCCCGGTTCCGAGCCCAGTATCGGGCGAAAATTCCCGGTTCTGAGAATGGTTCCGATACTGCATGCCCTAGTAGGTATCAAGCTTTTGATAGCAACAGAATTACACAATCATCCGGCAGGTGGGTGCTTGCTTCAAGGCCTACTGTAGTAGCTTTTAAAAAAATACAAACACTAACTGGACCACCATTTGGACCATTTGGAAACAAACACACAATCTAAGTTCTATTTAACGTAAGTAGGTAGGTATCTTGATATTATTCGGTTTTGAATTTACTGCTATCATAAAAAGCATTTTATCATCTACTTTAGCATACCTACCAACTTTGTAGTAATTGCTATGCCAGACGCTTTCCCCAGACATCGATATGCATTAGTAAAAGTGCTAGACTAGGTACCTAGAAGGCATTGTGGTCTGGAGGACCCCGGTTCGCCGCCCTCGATCGTCTCGACATGCCACCCTACTGTTTTGTGTATGACAACAATGAACATAAATTCCCAGATGATACCATACCTACTAACCAGAGCTTTTTTTTGCAAGCCAAGATCTGAATTTTAAAACGGGGCTATTTCAAGGATGATGTTCGTTATTTTTCAATGAAGATTATTCTCTCTACCTCTTGATCTAGAGATTTGTTTTTTACGTTCTGGTGCACGAAGTTTTCGAAATTCTAAATTTTACTTGAAATTTCTTTTCAAAGATCTCTCTACCGGGATCTAAATTGAGGCGATGTCTGACACGAAGGCAGTTAATATGCATTTACCTATTTGAAATCAGAATGACTACTTTGAAATTGAAGAATCAAGGTAAACAGTTGAATACGAGCAAGCCTAGAAGAACAGCTTACGACTTGATATTTAGTATTTTTTTTGAAAAAACAATTTTAAGATGTACCTACTGCAAGATGGCAGTTAGAACTATTTAGAACCATTGGATAATGAATTTTTTGTTCTGGTCGAAACGTGTATCTACTACGAACCATAATGAATGACATCATTAATAGGTATTATCTTCAAGTCCTTTGGTACATACACATTAAACACATGTTCCAGTGTTCTTTATCGAAAATGATTCAAAACTCATTGTTTTCTGACAACACCATGTCATGACACGAATTATGAATGCTATAATTAGCTCTACTAGAACAGTACCTACTTTATGGCATTCATAATAATCAGCACACGGATGCTGCTTAGAGTTTTATATCCCTTTGTTCATTGAACAGTTCCACGCGATCTTTTAATTTATTGAAGCCTGAAGGTGAAAGTATAATAAATATTGTAGAACGATGAAGGATTTGTCCTTCGAACAGAGTAGAATCTCTTGTTCCCTGGATCGATATTATCCTTTTATCTAAGCAAATTGTTATAGTAGCTATATTATGCGCACAATTTAGCTTGACCTTGTCCTTCAAACAAATTGAATGGTCGCCTCGCCCATTCTGTTTACAGCTTTACATGTTTTTATGAATTACTCGTACGTTGTGTGGCCTTCGTGCCTTTACACGGTTTTACCCTCAAGCTCATATATCATAATTTATGAGATCCTCGGATGAAATTCTAGAAGCATCCCCTTTGGAATATTATCGTCCTGTACCTAATATTTCATGCCGTTGTGTTCTGCATCATTTTTTATCCTTATCCCACTTTATGTGGGTGGGATAGTGCTAAGTAGTGACTATCAATACAAACAGTACATTACAAAATTTGCTAAATCCTTGATCATAACTTTCGCTCACGACTCAACCTCAATTATAATAAAATAATGTTACATAGACCTATATTCTGAAATCATAACGAAGGGTAATTATATTAAACACAAGGTTTTATGAATTTTAGTAGGTACAGTTACCTACTACTTATTATTTTTCCGGTTTGATGATCTTTAAAGATGCAGTCTAGTCTCTAGAGACAATCAGAAGAAGAGTTGATTTCAACCAGTGTACTTGCTTGGCGTACCTTGGCTTGGCGTTAGGCTGCTGGTAGGTAATTCGTCCTGATTTCCTGAAGCGATAAATCTTCAAATTTTAAATGTGAAGAGAATCAACAAATAGTATACATTTTCGACAGAGAAGTTTAAAAAACAGAAACCTGAGCTGAAAAACTTTATTCAAAATCTATCAAAAGGGAGGTCAAGTTATGGAGTTTCCATTTCTACGCTACATTTGCCCAGCTAATGTCGGGCTACTCCACGCTTCATAACTCTATAGTAAAATAAAACTAGTATATGCAGGCACAGAAGAAATAATATAATGTAGACTACACACAAGAAACCTACCTAATAATAAAACAACACACTACTAAATTATAAATTTTCCACGCCTTTACCACGTGGTTTTAGTTTTTACATTATAAATCACATAGTGTAACTGCGAACACGTAATTCTCAATGTTACTGAAATATATTTAAAGATTCTCTGTTATATTTAAACCAGGGTTAAACGTTGGCTTGCGGCTGGCAAAAACCTTCAGCTTCAGGCTGTTAGATAAGCCGTACTTTTCAGACAGGAAATCTTTATCTAATACCTAATAACAAACATTGAACCAAACAAATTTTCCGCCTTGGGAAACTATCTACAACCTGCCCTAGTATTTCGCCTTGAGTTACTCTATTAAAATTTCAGAACTCCGCGCGCGATAACCGTGAGCGAAGTGTGATCTGGTGCTTTTATTCGTTTAGAATACATAAATAAGTGTTCTTGTCAAGAAAATATTTGTCTTCTTACTCGTTCGGATTATGGTCAATGATGAGCCAGAGCCTGTGCAATCGAATGGACATCAAATGTTGGCTAATGGTTAAGCGCAGTGCAATAACATTATACGCGCTGTTACAGGCAAATCAAGATAATTATCATGGTACCTAAACCCTATACAAACTCCCAGACTATTCGGTTCGAAAAAATATATTTTGCCTCCATATATCCCAGGACGAACCACAAGAGGAAACCTTATCCCACTTTATGCCCTTATCCCACTTTATGCGGGGTCGGCACAACATAAGATTTTCTAATACGAAGTCAAAAATCTTATGAACGGTTTCCACCTTGTTGTGTAAATCAAAAAGTAATCTTCGTAGAATTTGCAATACATGAATATGTATGGGTGTATGATAATGATGTTTGTAAGAGCTTAGATTTTGCTATGACAACTAGAAGGCTCAAGAATGTGGACTGAGGAGCCTTGACTGAATCGTCTGAATTCCGTTCTGCCTCTACCGTTTGCAAACATTTCCTAGTTCCAACATTTTTGTAAACCACAACTAGGTTATTTCAATTGTGCAATGAAATTCAGTATTTCGAAACACAAGAGCCAAAAAAGTGGATGGGTTTTAAACGAAAACGCAATACTTACCAAAGTACATGAACTGTAAATATAATATGTTGTAAAAACAGTACGTAGGTTTGTTATTTTCAATTATAGATCTTTAAAACCAAGGTCTGTGCTTATTTTGGACTAGTAACAAACAGTATATTTATCTAAACCTAATGACACTGTAGTTGAAGCGTGTTTGGATTACAAACGACCTATTAAATTATTCTCGCAATACCTAACTAAAATAATTGGTTTTGAACTGCGGAAGAAACATTATTTATATTAGAATCTTTTCTACGAGGCCTGTTTTTAAATTCGTTATTTTGTAATTATGTTTTTATTTTCTGTTCTTACCGCTACTTTAATATTATAATAATTAACTTATTATCAAATTAATTATCGACAATAAGTGCACATTTGATCTCGACCTTGATGCAGCCACGATTCACGACTTGAAGCAATCCAACAGCTATTTGTCTGTCTACATTCTGCTTAGTATCTACCTTGCCTACCTATTATCTACCAGAAAGACGTGGCAAAGCATTAAGCAATGCCATTCTAAAATACTAGTATAGTTCCTAAATTTACGTCATTAATTACTAAAAATAGGTCCTTGGTCTTGTTTATCAAAGGTATTGGATGCTTATTGCAGTAACAAAACAAAGTTTCTAACGTTTTCGAAGTTTGGAGGTCTGTTTTGGAAGTTTTGTATCTACCTAATAAATTATTCTGTGGCATATTTCAAGAATATTCAAGAAAAGAACTGTTGTAACCGAATCTACTATAAGTGACTTTTAGCGTTCAGCTTTTTACCGTTTGGACGATCAAGGACACACTTATAATGCATCTAAACATGTTACACCCTATAATATCATTTGATTCACCAGGCTATGTTCCGCTTGATCAAGCTACGAACCTGCTTCACAAGGTGTTCGGTTACTAAGCACTTATAGGTACATTTATTTCGTTGGTTGCACACGCGCTCAGCTGTACAGGAAACCTATCATTACTATTGATCAATTAATTAATTCTAATTCAACCGTTACTGATTTGATTGTGCAATTGGATAAAGCAGACGGTACTTCGCTGAAATTTCGCAATAAATCTAGCAAAGCAAGACTGCGTAAACTTCGGGATAGAAACTTCTGACAGAAATTTTGCATATTTTTCGACCTTGACAATCTCTAAAGTAATGTTAAAAGTAGAGCATCTCGGATAAAAAACGTGATAAGACTATTAGAAACATGGCCATTAGTTATACCTACTCAGAATGTTATCGCTAAACTGACCAATGCTGCATGCGAAATGAATCAACAAAAAGCTAGTTTTAAATATGTACCTCTATAAGGAACTCATTATGGCGTGCGTGTGAAAGTTAAAACTCTATATTATTGTTTCAGGCTCCACAATGCCGTCGCTTTTGGAAGCCCTGGAGCGTAAATACGGTACGAAGGGTGAAGTGGACCCGCCCGTAGACGACATGCCAGTCGCCATATTCGTGCCGAAGAGGTCTCCGAGACTCAGCGTACCCACTCTGCTTGTCCTCAACGATTGTGACATAGACTGCGCGGGAGATGCTTGCGGCTTAGCCGACAAATGCGCCGATGTCGTTGAACTAGATCTTGCCAATAATAAGCTCTCGGAGTGGCAGGAGGTAAGAAATACAATTCTTAGGTCTGATTAATGCTAAAAAAAGAAAACTAAACTCAAACAAGGTATTGGTCGTAAAACCTGTCACCTGTTTTCTTGCCACTCAAAGCTCCTATTTAACTGTTACACGTTTGCCGCCGTAAACATACCTTTCCCATGATTATGACAACTATTGGTGCCGATGCCAATTACTAGTTTGATTACGGTTCTTTAAGTGTTACGTGCGTTCTCCTTGATAATAGTTCACAGTGGTGATTTGATTTCCCAACCAAACGATGTTGTTAATTTTTTTATGTTTGTAGGTGTTCGCAGTTCTGGAACAAACGCCACGAGTAAGATTTCTGAATTTGAGTTTCAATCGTCTCTCGGCACAAATTCAAGCTGCTCAAGCGCTGCAACCCAAATGGGACAGCCTCAGCCATTTAATCCTGAACTCGACGTACGTTGGATGGCCGAACGTCCACGCGCTGCTCAGGGCTCTACCTGCTCTGGAAGAGTTGCACTTGAGCCTCAACGAGTACTCGTATGTGGACTTGAGCGGCCAAAACGTAAACGAGAAGGATAAATGTGAAGCATGTTCAAGGCTGAATATCACAGACTTGCCGGAGCCAGTCCACGAATCGCTAAAGAAACTCCACTTCTCTGGAAATCCCGTATGCAGCTGGAAAGAAATATCAAAACTGGGATACGCTTTTCCTAGCCTGGAAACTCTACTGGTCAACGATTGTCACATAACCACTCTAGCACCGGACCCGTGTGAGAAATGTGGAGACGATAATGGATATAAAAAGAGCCACGATGCTTTCAAGTGAGTATATATCTCGGATATGTTTGCAAACAGCTGACTGATAACTTTATCGCTATAATATTGGGCAATTGCTTTAATGCGTCTACTGGCTTTGACCCACTGAACTTCGAAATCGTTGTCTCTTGAAATAATGGTTTGCGTAATCTATAATCAAAATTTGTTTGCGTTTGACCTCCATTAACTGCGTCTTGCTTGATCACAAATAGGCCTTTTACTTCCTGGAGATTTCATGTCAATTTTGTTTTACAGGAGACTTCGTTTCCTGAATCTGAACAACACTGGTTTAGCTACATGGGATGAAGTGGACCGACTGGCGCAGTTTCCTGCTCTCAAGAGCTTGCGAGTGCAGGTAAGATTGTATTCCCTTACAGAGGTACCAGTGAATATGAATCTTTAGATATTGAATGAGCACTAATGTTCACGAATGCCGACCTCGGGAGTCTCGGTATCATGCACATGGCCGGAAAAGACGATTCTATTAGTATTTCACAGCTGGCACCTAATCGAGGTTGCTGAATCTATCCTCATTGCTCGCTCAGATCTCCACCGTTCACGATGTTACTCAACCTTTGGATTACCGGCGCCAATTAGCACGCGTCACACATAGCAACGGTTCCGATTGCGAATGCATTCTCGCATCTACATTTTCTGTTGTAACAGTTCTAATTGCGTTTTGCAGTAGGTACAATGTTCCCTGGGGAACTTGTGGATACGGGTGAAGGTCTTCCCAATTTAGTGCCGTCCTACTGACGCCCAGAGGTTGTGAAATGTATCGTAGAACGCTGGGCTCGGGTTATTTCGTCACGTCCTCGCTTCTAGATTGCGTGATAAAACAGGAACGTGGGGATTTTAATGGTAGTAGCCTTGGACTCTACGTTTGATGACTGGTTTATAGTTTCAATGTGTTACATTACACCTGCATGACCGATATAGACTGTTTTTAGGGTTCCGTAGCCAAATGGCAAAAACGGAACCCTTATAAATTCGTCATGTCTGTCTGTCTGTCTGTCTGTCTGTCTGTCTGTCTGTCTGTCTGTCTGTCTGTCTGTCCGTCCGTATGTCACAGCCATTTTTCTCCGAAACCGTAAGAGCTAAACTGATGAAACTTGACGAGTAGATGTATTCTGTGAACCGCATTAAGATTTTTACACAAAAATAGAAAAAAAACTATAAATTTTGGGGGTATACCATACTTGAAACTGAAACTCAAAATTTTTTTTTTCATCGAACCCATACGTGTGGGGTATCTATGAATAGGTCTTTAAAAATGATGTTGAGGTTTCTAATATTGTTTTTTTCTAAACTGAATAGTTTGCGCGAGAGACACTTCCAAAGTGGAAAAAAGTTGGTCCCCCCCCTCTAACTTCTAAAATAAGAGAATGATAAAACTAAAAAAAATATATGTTGTACATTACTATGCAAACTTTCAACGATATTTGGTTTGAACGAGATCTAGTCAGTAGTTTTTTTTTTATAGGTCATAAATCGTAAACCGCAATTTACCTTTCGACGAACTACAAGAACCTTTATATTATGTTACTTGATGCTACGGAACCCTTCATGGGCGAGTCCGACTCGCACTTGGCTGCTTTTTTCTTAATTAGGAAAATGAGACTATACGAGTTTATTGATATACTCGTACTTGGTACTTCAGACCACTCTTTGTTTTCAACTAAGCGTAGCTAAGTGGATATATAATATTGTTATGTCCTTTATTCTATGGTTATGACACGTCCTTGCGATAACCACTCGTACAGATATTAACATTAGGATCGTTTTCCTATGCTTACCTAGTAGTTGTGAGTGACCGTCACGCGTAGCAAATGTGAAAGTGTGTAGGTAAGTACGTACTTAGATGTTTTATTTTGTGCGAATGCATTTATGATGCAATACATAATGCGCACTCTATTACTACATTAACTGCAATTAAAACAATTGCTTAATGTACCAAAAATAACAAGTAAACAACCTTTATCGCTCAGTTCCGAAAGATTCCTAAAAAATCCAAACTCATTCTTGAAACTCGTTAATCTGGCACCTATGTCTATTCCAACATTAGGTAGTTTTTTTGCGGCTTGGTCCAATAGGACATTCGAGTGTTAAAAGTTTGTCTTTTTAATTTTTTTGATTTTTTTAAGTTTTTGGCATCCTCTAACTGTTGGGATACATTATGTAGTTTTAAATCTTTTTGTTAGTAACTATTTATTATCATGTTACTATTGTCTTATTATCAAATATCTAAATAATAATCTAACTACCTATTTGATGAAAAAAAAATCGGCTGCCTGTCATTTATCCACTAAGCATTGTGTGATCCTTGATGCTGAACTCACAAAAGACGATAAAAAGCGAAGGGTTACTTACCTACCTTCCCATGATTCATAATATTGATTTCGTTTGAAATGGCAATAATCCGTTGCACTCCGGTCATTCGCATTTAACGGCTGAATTGGCTCTCGCCTCTGACCTTGCCTGCTTTAAGTGCAGCCGTATTGTATCAGAATTCCTTACCTGTCAGCATACTTTATCAGATGCCCAGAATATTTGTGTGGATAACAATGGATTCAGACTTCAATGTAAAAAAGGTTTCATTTCGATTCAATGTTTTATTGTTGACAAGATAATGAAATGTTTATTTGATGTAAGTACTACTTTACTTTCCCTTAACCTTTTCCTTGTATAATTTCCTGACATCAATTTTATTTAACCATATTTGGTTGGTATTCCTTGAAGATTCGAGAAATAACGGTCATATCTTTACCTTGACAGGCACAATTAATTGACTCTATACTATTGTAACGTCTTTCTTAACTGATAGCTGACATATACGTAGGTTGCCTAGGTTGCCTTGCCTAGATGTCTAGATGGCTAGACTAGACAGCACGTTGTTAAATCTCAGTTTAGCAATCACTCAATTATTACAGAGAATGGATTGAAAGCAATCCAATGCTTTGAAGCGTCTGTTTTAGATTAATACACAAACTATTATATTTATTCTTTGCCTAGCACCTTAGGTAATTTGTCAAGAAAACTCTACCTTAGGGAGTCTGAACAGATAGGACCACCAGATCTAATTCAATTTAAACTTGCTATTGCTTTTGCTCGTTGTTAGAGTTGAGCTCAATATTTATGTTCATTTTTCGAGGGCTGAACTGGTTGAGGTTTACTATGGTTGTATCAGGTGATATGATATGATTATCTTTGTGTTTTTAGAATCATCACATCGAACTTCGTTTTCCGGTTCAATGTTTACCACACTCATAATGAGTGTTTACTGTTTATTCTGCCAACAGCAGCTTGTCTGAACACTTTTTTATCGGAGTGTCCAACCCATCTTGATGTTATTGCGTCTTATCTTTTGTACGACCTTTTGTATTTTTACTGTACTATACCTAAACTATGTGAAACGAAATGAAGTAAAGTAGCAATGCGTAGTTGTATTGTTTGCCGTGTACTAAAGTAAAAAGTTCTAGCTATATTCAATGAAGAGTTTCGCTTACCTCCTCCAAGTATTTCACAAAACAAATATAAAACTATTAAAATACCTAGTTCAACTGTCATACGACACTGCTTAGATTGAAAAATTACCTGTCTCGGTCAATAGTCTTGCAGTTTGCCCATGATTCACGACGAGAACGACTCGTGTAACCCATGCGCAACTTCCCACGCCTTTTGCGTCGGGGTGACGAGTAGGAGACTGTAGGGCTTTGCGCTCGTTTACTCATTAATCAAAATTAATGATGATTTAGTATTTGATTGGTAGTGAAACGAATAGTTTATTGACTCTTAGATTTGTATTTCTCTTACCTATAGTGGTGATAATTAAACTTGATTAGTGGTTATTTACGCTTCGGCCATAGGCTTACGTCCTCAATCTTTGGTTTGATTGAAATCTGTATTGGTTTGAGTTGAGATACTGACTTGTACATCTTAAGGCCTGCGCACACCTAGTTCGCTGGCGGTAGCGATCAGTGAAACGTTGTCAAATATCGCTGTCAAATCTCAAATCTGACAGCGATATTTGACAGCGTTTCACTGATCGCTACCGCCAGCGAACTAGGTGTGCGCAGGCCTTTAGGGGTCATCGGATAGCCAATGACCTCTGAGAAACACAAGCCCTGAGAGGAACAAGTCACTGTGCTTTGGACTCTTCATTCGCTAGCTAGAGCTTCGTGTGAAAATGTTCCCCGTGAGGGTTTCGATTAAAAGCCCTTTCTGCCATATTGAGATATTTAATCCTTTTACCCCAACAAAGATAGGCGTTTATATTATTGAGCACTGCAGTTCTATTGAACCGTGGAGCGTCGGGCTCATAACAAATTAATGCACACGGAAGCCGTGTCACGCCGTGTGACCCAGAAACCTCCCTTTAGGTGCTCGGGTAGGTACCTTTACTCGAGCGATTGGATAAAGTCTCGCTAAAGGAAATTTTTAGTAGCATAAAATGTGTAATTTTGGACGAAATTTTCACGGTTCCCATAAGTCTTTTGAGATGTCAGTGTTTTTAATGATTATAAGAATCATTACAAACACCACTTTACCTTCGATACAGAAAATATAAGACACTCTCATACCCGTACAAATCTCTCAGTCTCTCTATTTGTATTGGTTAACAATACTCAACATTTCTGCAAGCTAGTATCAAACGGAACTCCTTGATGGAGATTAAATATTTTCCCAATAATTACTTTATCTGACACTGTAAAAGAGAGCGCTGTAGTGCTGAAATATAGCAACACCAGGCCCATTATTCAGAGAGTGCTATGGCCTCCAAATGCCACCACAGCTCCAATTACACAATACCGGAGCTGTGCCTGAAGGTCTGAAACACTTTGATGCTCGCTCGTAGCTCTTGTTCTCTGTCTGTCAAAGCCTTAATTAAACTGCGCTCTCGCTGACGTCCGCCTGCCTTGTTTACGTTTTTTTTGCAATTTGATGCTTACCTACCTTACAAGGTTGGTAGTTTTTCATTTGTTTTGCAGAGTTTTTTCCGGTTTAGTGGAAATTAAACGATGAAAACCCGCCTTTCTTAACCTCCGCTTAATTTATTGATTTTTACCAATAAGTTAGAGAGCTAAGAGTGATTTTACTTTTTAAATTCTGGAAAATGATAAACAATTGCTATTGCCGTCGCCAGGATAATAAGAACAAAATTCAAATCAGTAAAAAAAGGAAGAAAAAAAAATATTTATGACGGCATCTGGTGCAAATTAATAAAAAAATTAAATCAAAATTTTTAAAATGAAACTTTTTATAAGACAAGCAGGCATAGGGATAGGCTAAAAAAAATAACTTGACGTACAAGCTTTACATTCTGAAAGCAGATTTTACTATCTATGTAGTAACGCTATTCGTCGCATAAAAAATGACCGTCCTTGTTTTAAACAAGGCTAAAAAAGAGATGAATATATTTTTACCTGACGATAAATTAATTTGATAATGGAAAAATTAGCTCTAAGTCATGGATCATAAAACAGTTATAGTCGATCAATACCACAAGAGGGGTCACCAAAGTGTCGTAGCGACGCCACACAGCCGCCGCCTATGACCTATGAATACATTTACCTAAATGATGCCCATACTGTCCATGCCTGCGGCATTTTGTGCTTTTAGGTCAACCGCCCCCACGATCATGTAGTCTTCTATTTGATGAACTAACGGTATCTTTTTATTTTGAGGGTTCCGTAGCCAAATGGCAAAAACGGAACCCTTATTTATTTATTATTTATTAATTAAAACGGTTACACACCAATTACATTAATTAAAAATATAGAAGAATAGAAGAGTATAAGAAAGATAGATTATATTATTATTATTTATTTCGTCATGTCTGTCTGTCCGTATGACACAGCCACTTTTCTCCGAAACTATAGGAGCTACACTGATGAAACTTGGTAAGTAGATGTATTCTGTGCACCGCATTAAGATTTTTTCACAAACATAGAAAAAAAACAATAAATTTTGGGGGTCCAATACTTAGAACTGAAATTCAAAAAACTTAATCGTAAACCGCATTGTACCTTTCGACGAACTACTTAGAACATCTATATTATTACTTACTGCTATGGAACCCTTCATGGGCGAGTCCGACTCGCACTTGGCCGCTTTTTTACAATATTTGGATAGGACGTCAATCTAGCATCCGCCTTACTGCCTACACGTTAAAATGGCCACATCAATAACAAACCTAGATTCAAGTAAACCTTTCTATTGGTTAAAGTTATATCTTCCTTTTTACTACTAGAAATATAATGAATCTTAAAAAAATATGATGAAGTGATTTTAATTATAAACAGCCGTGATTATATAGGCTAATTAACTGATAGCTGTCAATGCTATCATCATTAGCTACAAAAACTTCATCGTTAATTAACTTCATACCTAAAAACCGGTTTGTTTCCGTATATATTTCGAACATGAGTTTGTAATAATGCCCTCTGGGGATTGTTTTATGCCAATTCGGTAAGTAGTAATACCTATTAACTTCATAGTTACCGGTACCAATTACCTTCAGCATTTATACCGGTAGTTTATGGAAGAATAGCTATATTACCTATACAGAATGTGTTTAAACTTTAAACTAGTCTAAACAGTCTTCTCTCTTCTTCCTGCCCTCATCCCACTTTATGTGGGGTCGGCTTAACATGTTCTCTTCCATTCTCAATTTCTCATCTACCAGCCGTCATCTCTGTATTGACTTCCTTCGTATCCATGTCATATTTCACACTGTTCATCCATCTTTTCTTTAAAAGTAGTTTAAACAGCATTACTTACTAATTAATTACTTAAATAAGCCACGCTCAAAATTAAAAAATAAAATATTTCTCGTTTTTAACAAGAACAAACAAAGAGGTCTTAGAGCGAGTAAAGGAGAAGAGAGTTATACCTACTTGAGACAATACAAAATCGAAGAGGAAAAATGTTTGGACATCTTCTACGACATGACAGCTACATAAAGAACATCATTGAAGGAAAGGTTGAAGGGAAACGGGGAAGAGGAAGGCCAAGAATTAGTTACATGAGCCAGATAAAAGAAAAAGTCGCTGTCATGTCGTATAAGGAAGTCAAGGAGGCCGCATTCGAAAGACTTAGTTGGAGAAAACTGCATCAAAACCCCGACAAGAGCTAAGCTCTTAAATTTAAGAAGAAGAAACAAGAACAAGAAGTTGTTTGCTTTATTTTCTTTTTTGTTGAACGTGACTGACTTTCCTAACATGCCAGTTTCGCTTGTAGGCTAGATAAGTCAGGTCATGCGTGGTGACGGAAAAGCCGAAAGGGCATCGTAAAGGGCATAAGCTCAGTAATTATCGTTTATCTGTGGATCGCTGGTTTCCTCTATCATGCGATGCGGTTTCCCTCTAGCAACAGTTTGCAAATGTTTTTTGCAACGCGGATTAACTTGAAGAGTCCTATTTGAGAAATTAATTAATCAAACCTTGGTAACAGCCTGCGTATTGGTTTTGCGGTATTTCTACTAGTCTTGAGCAAACTAGTCATTGGTACGATTTACTTATCTTGTTAACACTGATTTGCGCGCCTCAGTTCTGTTTTAAAAGATTTCTTTAATTCTTTTGTTTACATAGCAATAGCATGATCTTCATTTCACTATCTCTCTAACTTTGTTAAGGCCTGCGCACTTCTATAGGCGATGGCGATAAGCTGAAACGCTGTCAAATATATGACAGCGATATTTGACAGCGTTTCAGTTGATCACCATCATCGCCTGATGTGCGCAGGCCTTTAGGTATCTCGCTGCTCTACATTTTACAGAAACGTCAATATTACGTACCGTGGAAACATAATCCCCCTATTCCATAATGCTGGAATGCTAAGTCTCTTGTCACTGTCATTTTTATGTCAACAAATAGAGATGGCAATGTCTTAGCGGCCTAAATGACTGCGCCATAGGACCGTGCGTTAGTCTCCACGGTACGTCTACATAGCATAGTCGTTTGTCCTATTTTCTGCGAGGCCACAGGATTATGATTAGACAAAGGGTTCAGCCTAGTGGGTGCTTCTGCTTATACTGTTAAGTTAGGTACTAACTCCCGCGTTTTTCTTTGTCTACTTTCAAGGATAATAGATTTCCTTATTCTTTGTCCATGCAGTAAGTACTTTGGTACTTAGCTACGAGTATAACGAGCTGTTGTAACTGAACCAAACCAGTTATAGTTCCTACGTAGGCCACGTAAAATCGCAGATCGGTCAATAATACAGTTGACGTAATCTGTTGTAACTGCGTCACGGTAAGGGGCTAGACGTGACTTTTGATATCATAATATCGTATCCATAAACGTTAGATATTAGGGCCAATGATTAGGTATAGTCTCGCGCCCCCGATTTCTACCTACTCGTACTGTATATTTATATCAGGCCATCAGAGACCAAATAATGAAAAAGGAATTTTATCGGAGACCCCAGATAATATCAAAACAATCTGTTAAGTTCAATAAGATTTATTTACACAAATAAACTTACAGTGCATAGGAACAAGTAATTACAAAATACAAGAACAGTTGAGCAGAACGTTACAAACAATCTAGAGATAGCTCAACTGATCCAAATCAGTGCCAGACGGAAGCGTCCCCAAGACGCTGGTGGAATTGCCACGCTGAATAGATGCTAATACGTTGCGCCAGATACCCACCAGCCCTTGGTCAGTTCAATAAGATTAATTTGCAATGACTGATAGTGGTAAATATGAGGTAGGTAAACGCAAGTTTGACAAAGAAACATCGTTTTTGCTTTAATTCCGATTATGCCACGTTATACCTACTCGTGATTTGGAAGGAAATCAGCCCAGTGACCCCACATTTGCAAAGGATGCCGCTATAAAATCGATTTTGGAAGCAATGATACAGAACGGAGCTGGCACCGATCGACACGGGCCATGCCCTTCAATTTGAATATGGATGTGTGTGAAATGACCGTTGGAGGTTTGTCGTTTTGACAGGTGAGTCAGGAAACAACCAATCGACAAAGACTTTATAAAATCCATAAAAACGAAAACACACACTTATAGGTTTCCTATTATGATACAGGCTAAGTGCGGGGTCCGTTGTATATCTTGATTTTTGTAAAACTGATTTCTCGAATAAATAATTTAGTATTTTTTTTGTGCTAAGAGTAGGTCCTGCTAAAATACTACGTCATAAAAAAGTTGACGAACTTTTTTATGACGTAGTATTGAGAAAGTAGTCTCTAAAAGTCTTGAGACTAAGCACGTAATAGACAAGCAAAAGATAGGTAGGTATAGTAAAACAGAGAACAATCTAGAAGTACGGGTAAAACGGTGTGTTCATGATGATGGTGGCCAGAGGCATCTCATTTCCAAATTAGTTCCCAATTGGTCTGCAAATATAGCCTATATTACAAATGTGTTGCCTATTATATTGGTAGACAAACATATTCTGCGAATATAGCCAAGTAATACAAGCGTCTTGCCTATATTATTTGGGCAGACATGTAGAGCTGAAATGCCTTTACATCGACCTGATGAGACGAGAGTCCGATGTGGACATTTCAGATCTCCGCTCTAAAGCGAAACCGGTTTACAAAGTTAAGCACATTGCTAGGACAAAGGAATATTCAAGTTGCGATGACGGATCAGCTGTATTTTCAGCACTAGAGATGCTATTTTGCTTTGCCTCCATTTTATAAGCATCTAAATGACTGCTAGCGTATAAATAAAAACCTATATAAGTACCTAAGTAATCGGAAAATGCAGCATCCGACCTTAGGAAATCCCACTTTGCTTAGCCAACCTTGAAATACTTAAAGTAAGTACCTTATGTATCTAAGTACTAGGTACATCAAACTTCTAAAGGACGAAGGTTGTTTTGAACTTGGCTTCGTTTGGAGTTTCTTCTTAATTTTCTCATAAAAACAAATTCAACTGAACAGCCAGCTCATGTTTTATTCTTAAATCAATTTATGATTTCATTATTGATCCTAATAAGGAAACCTGATCTTCGCAGTGCCTTGAGACGGGCAAAAACGATAAAACTGCTCGTTTTTGTTTTGTTCCAACGATGATCCTTTCCTTGCAAACCGTCGTGACAAGCAAGCGTGACTTGACGCTTTATTCCCGGACCTACAGTTCCATATAGGGCTCACAAAAGGAATACACAATCTATGTGAAACTACCGCGTGCCTAGCTGGTTAGGTAGGAACTTCTTCCTGAATGTTCCTTCTGTTGATATTATCTGCCTGCTTGGGTAACGGTGGATAGCTCCTATCTCGAACAACTTTTTGTATGAATTGTATGATACCTACCTGTGTTGAGATCATCGCAAAGACTGCATTGGAGATGCTGTTTTTATAGTAGGTAGTCTCTAAATCTATGCTAATATTATAAAGCTGAAGAACTCTTCAGCTTTATAATATTAGCATAGATTTAGAGATTGCCGTGTTCAGCCAAACAAACAATCTAACTAGATTGTTTGTTTGGCTGAACACGCTAATCTCGGGAACTGCTGGTCCGAAATGAAAAAATATTTTTGTGCTGGGGCGGATCGCTAATTCATAAATAAAACCGGCTCCTTCTAAGATCGGATAGGAGTGCTTGTGGCAAGAGACGAGAGATTTTGATGAGGACATAGATTTATCATCATCATCCATAGCCCGACTTACCTAACCCACTGCTGAGCATAGGTATTTCTTTACGCTTGACACCCGACCTTGTGCTACCCTGATCCATCATCCTAAAAAGATAAATTTCAAAGCCTCAGAAGTCAGTCGTCAACTTTCTTTTCCAGGGTTGGCCGCTATGGGAGCGCGTAGAGTCTACAGAGCACGAGAGGAGACTACTGCTGGTGGCACGGCTGCCTCACATCAGGACGCTGAACGGCGGCGGTGCGGTGCCAGTCGAGGAACGGGAGGCAGCTGAGAGGGCCTTCATCAGATACTATATGGAGAAGCCGGAATCTGACCGACCAGACCGGTATGTACCTTAACTCATCGATAATTGATACAAACTCTGCGAAATAGAAGAAGATTTTTATCGATCTTATCGATTACTTTAAGATTTTATAGTGTTTACTACACTTGAGGAAATCACAAAAAAATTTTAATGTAAGTTGTATAGTGCCGTACAACAGTCCTTATGAGTTATTCGTCGAGTGTGATTAGGATACGATGGCGCAGTGGTCAGCGCAACCCCGTACCAAGGGGTAAGTCGCGCGGGGTTCAAATCCCGCTCGGCTCTTAATTTTTGGGACATTATAAACCTCTATGCTTAATAGTTCTGTCGTCAAGCAGCATTGCTGTGTTTCGCTTTGAAGGGTCTGGGTTCTGGTGAAATTACTGGCACGTGAGGCTGGATTTGATGGACGCAGGGTGGTGCATCATAGGGTGCGTTCCTATATGCGTGATATGCGTGACATTCAAGGAAATGCTTGTGTTGTTTTACTGCCCCTGACACTGAATAAAAAGATAGAATAATAATGAAGACTGGTTTCGAATCTCTGAACTATGTAAGTCATCGCTATTAAAAAATGGTAGAATCAAATATTTGTGTGGCGACGAAGCCCAGATTGCCCTTAATGTTGCCTTTGTATGAGGCAGGTCTTTCTGGTGGTATCAAAGAACTTTCAATAGACAAACGTTAGTAAAATCGGCGTAGGTAAGTATAGGCATACTGCGTCTATAATTTCGACATAACAGAGTGATTATGACGGAAAATCACAAATGTCGTGCGAAGGTCCTATCAATAAGGAGTCGTGTAGGCGAGACTGCCATCGACCTGAATGTCTTTAGAAATATGGTAATAAGTGCAATTTGTAGTTTATAGTAACAACTCTCTGTAGGTGTGACCGCAATCAAATCATTGTGTCTTCAGACGTTTCTCCTATGGTTTCTACTTATTTATATGAATTTACTATGTAGAAAGAATTGTCTCAGGACGAATGTGGTGGCCTGATGACCAGACAGATCTTGGTGATCTGTCTAAGGAGGTCAGAAAATGTCGTAAACATAAGGTCCGGTCGAGATACAACGTTAATAACAGGAGGCACTAAACAGGGCGTCCCACGGATATGCCACATAGAGGGATATACCTTGATTATTGTAGATGGAACATTTTACTGAAAGAAGACATTATGTAAATTTAATAAATAATTCAAACTGCATTCATACAGGCCTTCTACGGGAACTCGGTCTTCTTTTAGACTTGGTCGCATAAAACTAACACCTAGACTCGCTTATCTTTGAGATATTTCAAAGTGATTTTTGATGCAACAGAATGAAGGATTTTTGACTTTGATTCATGATTTTTTCACCATATCCAGATACTGGGAGCTGATAGGAGTGCACGGCAAGCTCGACCCTCTCGTGTCCGTAGACCTGAGGCCGGAGAAGCGTGTGCAGATCACCTTCACTTGCGGAGACACCAGCGAAGTCAGGACCGTGGATGTGTACAGGTAAACTATCTGTTAGCGCCTACGCTCCATGTTCTAGCAAAGGCACAACAATGAATTATGTTGCAGCGCTTATTCTACTAGGTGCATTGTGTTTTTATAACGCTTTTATTAGCTTCACCTGTATGTATGTATGTATGTATGTATGTATGTATGTATGTATGTATGTATGTAACCGACCCCTTTGAGCTCGATTTTGTCCTACTTTGAACGATCAGATTTGATTCAAACTTTGCACACCTGTCAAAGGTCGATGACAATGCAATAATAGAAAAAAAAAATAAAAAAAAATGAACAGAAATAAAAAAAAATAAAAAAAAACCACACTTTGAACGATCAGATTTGATTCAAACTTTGCACACCTGTCAAAGGTCGTTGACAATGCAATAATATGAAAAAAAAAATAAAAAAAATGAAAAGAAATAAAAAAAATTAAAAAAAAACCTACTTTGAACGATCAGATTTGATTCAAACTTTGCACACCTGTCAAAGGTCGATGACAATGCAATAATATGAAAAAAAATATGAAAAAAAAATAAAAAACTAAAAAGTAAAAAATAAATTATAGTTTAAAAAACTAAAAAAAAAACGCTTTTATAACAAATTGAACTAAAAAGTTAAAAATAAAAGTGTAATAATCAATTAAAAATTTATATTATTGTACAAAAAGCGTGGGGGGCTTGATTTTGATTGTTGTAAATATTTTATCAATAGTTTATTATACTTATTTGAAGTTATTATAAAAAGCACCCCACGCTTTTTGTACAATAATATAAATTTTCAATTGATTATTACAGTTTTATTTTTAACTTTTTAGTTCAATTTGTTATAAAAGCGTTTTTTTTTAGTTTTTTAAACTATAATTTATTTGTAATGACTGTCACTTCAAAATTGTAACTTTTGGAACTACATTCATAAATAAATCACGCCTGTTTCCTATAGTTGTAGGCAGGGATCACGTGTGTTGTTACTCTTGGAATTGATTTAATAAAATTAACAGGTTTGCTTCTTGTCTGTACTTCTAAGGCTTGCTTGCATGTAACTGGCACGTACCTACTCTAAGTAATTTCAAAGTTATCGTCAAGTTTCAAATGATTAATTTTGACCTTGACTGTTCTTGGTGGTCCCAGCAGTCTTGGAGGTTCAAGCAGTGGTGTATCTACAAGCATGACTGAGTTTAGTTCTAAAATGCACTTAACAGGAATGAGAGCCATGCATCTTCGGTCGACAACGCGCAAATTAAAAGTAGCTGTTCCTCTATCATAAAAAGCGTCCGTAAGATTTATAGGTTTATAGGTCTCCTTAGGTTATCGAATCTAGAAAGCACGTTTTAAAATTCTCACTGTCTTCTCTTTTACGAAAGCTTATAGTTTTAGATTCGATTCCCTGGAGCACTGTTTTACAATATGGGCCTGAGACTATCAGGCTCATATTTCATAATTCAGCAGATTTGGCCACAATAGCTTTATATTTTCTTTTTATAACAGGTTTATGTTTTCAGAACTGTATCAGACCTCAAGACGCGTTTGGAGAGATTGGCTGGTTTCCCGGCATCCAAGATGAGACTTTTCTATGTCGATCAAGAACTGAGAGACTCTCAGGTAAGTACTATCATTTATACCTATCTAAGGTTTTGACTAGCTGTTAAAACTATGAGTAGTAATAATAACAAATAAACTTCAAAGAAAAAAACGCATTCAAATCGGAGCACTATTTTTTAAAAGTTCTCAAACTTAACGCTCTTTTCGATTGGGAATAAGTACAGTCTTTTGATATATTCTATGTTCTCGCCGCATCGTTAATGATTTGTACCGATGAATGATACAAGTTACAACTTGTTTCAGGGTCCTGAGGAGATGAAGTATCCGACAAAGCAGCTTTACTCCTACAACATGAGTTCCGGAGATGAAATCATCATCGATTCCAAACTGAAGCACTCTGTATCCTCCAACTCCGCTTGACCAGCTTTGGGACATCCTGTATCAGAAGAATCGAAATTCAAAAATTTCTTTATGCAGTTGTATCACAAGGACCACTTTGAATCGTCTTAAAGCTAGGTTAGTCTAGATGCCAGTTCCACGCGACAAAGCCTAGAAGAACGAATTGCATTTTGCCTTGAATTTCATTCTTGTAATTTTTGGATAGCATCTATACTGGTATGGATCCCGCGTGTTTAGAATCTTTAAATCTATTGGGATAAATAACGAACGCAAACAACGCCGTGAGAGTTAAATCGATTAAATCCCATACAAAACATTCTAGAAGTTTTTGCTGCGGCCGCGGTACTGTTTTGATGCTGTCCAAATTTTACAGAAATATTAGCATATTATAGGAACAATGCAACTAACGGCCTGATGATTAATGCCATCTCAAATATTACCTTTTTGTCTGCCTAATTGTAATTTGAAAGATTTTTAGTTATTTTTTGTAGGAAAGATTTTTGATTTTTATTTGCTTACTGGGCTATTTCTGTTTTGTAATTTTAATAGTGAATGGGATAACGGTTGCCGCAAAGCATTTAGTTTTAAGTTCAGAGAGCTGAACGCGAATATAAAATTAAATAATTAAGTTTTAAACTAACCAACTTAGCACAATTTCCTAAGAATCAAATCCAGTGGATCAGACGTACACAGCAATTTAGTATTTTATTTTTCTGGTTAGAGACTATTTTTTTTTGTTTTGCAATAAGCATCTGTGATAATAAAATTATGTATTAAATTGAAAAAATACTATCATGTAAATTTTTGTGGAAATCACCAATAGCTTATTCAAATACTAATGATAATCAAAATTACTGCCATTTTAATAGATGTCTACAATTTGTCTAAGAATTTAATTAAATAGTCGCATAGAAATGTATTTATGATGAAATTGTATGAGCGTTTCTAGAGAGATTCTTATCATCTGCATGAATTTTACTAACTTTTAACTTTTAAATGCTTATGTAAATCGAGGCATATGAACTCTAAGCCATTGGGCACGTCACAGTGCCAAATATTTTATTGTAGATATTATCACAATATATTGTTGTTGCGATATGGCGTCTGTGATTTTATGATATGGTACCTACACAGACGGGTACCAAACTGTATATTTTTGCTTAGAGGTACACATGCATAAAATTTATTATTTTTTAATAAAAGGCAGTATTAAAAGTGATCAAATTTGACAGCCTAGATTAAAAATAGTGTAAAATGGCAAATTCATTTAAATAAATTGAGTTACTGAACTTACATAGTGTTTTATTGTCTTTAATCATTACATATCACAGCTTCTAATACCTATTTAAAAACATTTCGTGTTTTTTTTTATGTTTCTTGTGCAACTTTACTTTGTAAGTAATGTTAGCACGAAAACTCTTCATTGAATATAGCTACAACTCTGTTTCTGTTTACTGCAGATAATACAACTCTCTAGAACGACGCCATATCTCTTCTTCTTTTTCTCCACTAGAGATGTCACTCTTTGCTTGATCCGAATAGAGATGTCCTATTCCCAAAACTGGCTAACAGTACCTACCTACCATCTTAATCACAGATATAAAGTTTTTTACCTTAAACAGCTAACATTGCATTTTGTACATGGTCTATAGCATGATGGTACACTTCTTAACCCAGGTATAACATGATGGTACACTTCTTAACCCTTCGTAACCCAGGCATCTTAATCACTGATATAAAGTTTTTTACCATAAACAGCTAACATTGCATTTTGTACATGGTCTATAGCATGATGGTACACTTCTTAACCCAGGTATAACATGATGGTACACTTCTTAACCCTTCGTAACCCAGGCATCTTAATCACAGATATAAAGTTTTTTACCATAAACAGCTAACATTGCATTTTGTACATGGTCTATAACATGATGGTACACTTCTTAACCCAGGTATAACATGATGGTACACTTCTTAACCCTTCGTAACCCAGGCATCTTAATCACAGATATAAAGTTTTTTACCATAAACAGCTAACATTGCATTTTGTACATGGTCTATAACATGATGGTACACTTCTAGCCACTCATGATTACCCATCTCTTTAGTGTTCCTCCCTAAAAATCGTATTAAAATATTAAGTTTCTCTAAATTCTTGTTTATTACCAAATCCTGCATGTATTCTGCTATAAGGTTAGTGTCACAGGTCAAAGGTGTTTGACCACTTTCAAGCCAAGCTCGTAACAATTCCCTTACTTCTCTCCATGGAAGTCCTATCAACCCCTTTGATTTCTCACTTGTTTTTTCCTTACAGGTTGAAGGTTCGTTTTTTGCTTCTTTCGTTCTTTCTACTTTAACCATTGGGTCTTTGATTGAAGGTTCTTTTTTTGGTTCTTTCATAGCAGTTCTTTCTACTTTAACCATTGGGTCTTTGTAAGGAGCATCTTTTGATAGACTGTGCCCTTGAAGAAACTTATTCATCAAATTATTTGAAAGCTGTTGGTTTTTAACATTTTTTGGAGGTCTACCTCTTCTTTTAACTGGTGATTTGGCATGTCCAATAATGGGAGATTTTTTCAGAGATGCTTCTATGTTAAGTTTTTTAGGCGATGGATGTTGCTCTTTTGGTTCCACAATTTCTTTTGGACTTTCGTTCTTTTCTTCAGATTTAATGGGCTTTTTTGGACTATCGATTCTAGCTTCGCAGGGCTTTTTAAAATTCAAGAATTTACTCATAGCTCCTGTGATTTGCTTATTAGCTGTAGACTCCAGTTTTGTTACTTGAATCCCAACACCTCTCATTTCTTTAGGATCTACGTTTAATTTCTTACAAATAGATACAACTTCTTTTGTAATGACTTCAACATCATTAGTAGCAGTATTCAATGAAATAGATTTATTGATAGTATTACAGAACCCATGGCCCATAAACTTTGCAGTTTCTACTGGAGCTTCTTCTGCTCTAACCATCAGTTTTAAAGTGATACATTTACCAATCACTTTAAATTGTTGCATCCTCAAATGAACTTCCCCAGAAAGTTGTTTTAGGAATTCATAGCATTGATCAATGTTTTCAAATCTTATTCCGTAGTTGACTTCAGCTGATACAGATTTTCTTACAGTTTGAAATGTAAGAGGGTTGGCATCTTTGCCCCGGCATTGGTCAAAAAGCTGTGCACCTGTTTTAACCCCAAGATGGCATTTTAAAGCTGCCAGTGACATTTGTTGCAATGAACCACAGCTGTTGTGACCCAATGACTCCAGTTTCTGAGATATCTGTCTCCCTACTCCAGGCAAGTCTTTCAACTTGATGTCAAACATAAAGTCAGCAACTAGATCTTCTGTTAGAAAAAACTGACCATCAGGTTTAGCTTTTTTGGTGGCCAGTCTAGCTTGCAATCTGTTCCCACCAAACCCTGTGGAACAAGGACAGCCAGTTTTAGATCTTATTTCATTTCTTATAGCAGTTGCGAAATCTTGTGCTGATATTCCCATTTCTTTTAAAAGCTCAGTGCAATCCACATACATTTCATCACAGGATACTGCTTCTATATTCAAAGTATACTGTGCTATGGTGTTGTATAATGTATAGGCTACTTCTTTGTATCCTTCAAAGTCATATGGTATGGTGCATATATCAGGGCATAGTTTTAGGGCTGCTCCCATGAACATACCATTCCCGACCCCTTTGGCTCGAGCCTCATAGGAACAAGAAGCTATCTCACTCATAGAACCATATTTATCATCCTCATCAGTTATGTGATCAACACGGCTTTCAAACTCAACCTCATCTTCTGGGATACCAGCAACTTTTCCCAATTTCTGGGCTTGTTTCTGTCTATACAAGTTGAATTCAGTGCTTCGGTCAACTCCTGGCCTTTTGGGTCTGGTTTGGCCTCCCTTGGAATGGGTAACAGCAACAGGTTTACCACGAAGCTCTGGTCTATTCCTTAGACCAACTGATACAAAAAAACAGTCCATATCTATATGCATTATTGTTTTGCCCTTTTCAAACCTCATAGTATTGCCAATGTTAACTGGGGTTCCTTTAAGTTTTGATCGTGCTGGAAATTTAAAATCACTTTGTTCTCTCAAATCATTCACATGTTGCTTGAAGCATGCCCCGAGTTGTGAAATATGGTGTAAACGGGAATTGTTATAGAACTCGGATATAAAGTTAGGATCCGCTGCTGTCTTGGTGCTGTGCGATGTCTGAATCGTTTTTGATCCTACAGTAGCACTGCTTTTTAAGTCAACATTATTAGTGATCTTGCTGTCTATAGGTGTTTGGATGTCTATGTTAGGTAATAAATAGTTTTCGGCTATCTGTAAGTTTACACCTTCTGAAGTGCTGGAGTTATACAAGGCCAAGCTTGAGTCAGTATTCTTCTTTAAGATTTTATCAAAGTTCAACTGACACTGGTTTCTCGAGTTTTTATATAGCAGATAATCCTTATAGTTAAGTAAACGGTTTGAAGATATGCTTTCTGTTATCCATTCCGGTCGCACTACTCTGGCTAGAGACATGTTTTTCACTTTAGTATCAGGTAGATTGGAGGCTATTATAAAGTCATCATTTCTCTGGTAAGTATGGTAAATTCCTCCGTGTTTCGCCATTAGAGTCTTCAGCTCGTCCGCGGAAGGGTCTGTGAAACCATTGACATAAATACTCACGCCGCAGAATATATTAGACAAGGCCGCTTCCTTTGCTGATCCTGCACTGAACTGATCTTCAAGTTTTGCGATTTTTGCTTGCATATATCCACCCCAAGCCTCAAACCCGTCATCAGGAAACTTTTCATCACGTCGTCGCATTTTAATAGCTATTTGCTTTTCCGTCCCCTTGGGTAAATAACATTGTTGCCTTGCCTTCACCTGGTTTTGTTTGTTTTGTTTTAGGTAGATAACCTGAACATAGCAAGCAAGCGCGTAGTTCATTCATGACCCGTCCTTAACCGTATGAATCCTAGGCCTGAAGTTAGCCGTTTGTGTTCAAATAACCAATGGAGTGGAAGCCTATAAGTGGAAGAAAGGAATTAATGAACATAGTACGGTCGCGGCAGCCGTTTCTGTTTGTTCTAATATTGCCAGCTTGCATGAAAATGATGGAGAGTAAGGTAATTTGGTACGATGTACGGTAGAACATCAAATAGTACGATAATTTTATTAAAAACTTTCCACCCATGACTTGACTCTACCAGTTATTATACTCTCTGTTGCTTTTGTTTAATGCAAGATGAGGTTTCATCGTACAGTATTTTGAAATAAAAAAGTACTCTTTTCTGTTGGACATTATGGGCAAATTCCCTGGGCCAAGGTCCTAATGACAGACATTGTTTTTGGTAGAAATTATAAAAATACAATCCAGCTTAATCCACACAGTCCCGTTTTGTTTCTTCTGGAAAACTGGAAATTATCGTATCTCCAATATCAAATCTAAGATCAACCCTGAAAAAACCCAATCATTGATTACAAAAGACGTTACTGATATCGTGGGCTGACGTGATGATTATAATCTGAGGCTTAGGGCTTAGATTGCTCACGACACGATTGCAAACACAATAATAAAAAAATACGATATTTGAATTTCGATAATTTGTACTTTTAAAGTTGGCAGCATTTGTTCATTCATTTCAGTTTGTTTGATTTGATTTGCTTGTTCGTTGTTCAATCAACAACAACAAAGTTTGTGTACGTACGTTTTGGATTTAAAAATTTAGAGACCGCAAGAGATTTCCGATAAAATTGATTGTAGAATGTCTGATATCGAAGAGGACGTGTTTATAGTACCATGGATTGGCCCATTGAGTTGTAAGAATACTCTAACAGTGATCGTCCTTGCGCAAAACGTTGAAATGATCGAAAGGATATCAGAGGCTCTGACTGAAATCCATGGCAAAGGTGATTTTCAATGGAAATTGATTGTATTGCGCTCATATAACATAGACGAGGTACTGAAAAAGGCTAGCCTGACCGGCAAGATAGCCATTGACTTCGTTGTTGTGGCTATTGATACCAGTAGGATGTTTTGCTTGGAGTGGACCAAAAGTATTTTAAACCAAGTTCACCCAGACCTAAGGACACGACGCGTTGTTTTAGTGAATGCTGGGGGATTGCCCGTGAATGCTATGGCTGTGAGTGCTGGAGAACTGATGACCCTTCAAAGTGAATTCAAATTAGACATTATAACGGCTAGTGTGCTCTCTGATGGAGCAATATTTTTAGCTCGAAGATTGTTAAAATATATGGAAGTGTCAATAGGAGTGCATACAGGCATTCCTAATCTAAATGTATGATTTTGTATATACAGGGTGGAATTTTGTAATGCCACCTGGAGGGAAAGTACTTTTAATACTGCAGATAGAAAATTTTACTCAAAGAAAACATTCCTTTATTTTTGAATAGAAAGCAAACTGCATTCAAAGATTTTCGAAAATTCTCTTCTTCCACACCCGGCGAAAATCGAACCAGCTAAAATCTGAAAAAATTATACCCTGTAAATAAATAATAAATAAATAAATATTGTGGACAATTCACACAACACTACCCAGCCCCAAACTAAGCAGAGCTTGTAATATGGGAACCAGATAGCTGATATAATACTTGAATACATTTTTTTTTTTGTAAATACATACTTAGAATACAATATAACACCCAGACAGAGAACAAACATTTATGTTCACCACACAAATATTTGTTCTCGGTGGGGATCGAACCCACGACCTACGGCGCAGAAGGCAGAGCTACTACCAACTGAGCTAGAGGCCAGTCAAAAGAGAGTTTGAGAGATTTCATTCTTATAACTGACCCTAACGATCGATGTAATAAAAGTACAGGGTATAATTTTTTCAGATTATAGCCGGTTCCATTACCGGGTGTGGGAGAAGAGAATTTTCGAAAATCTTTGAATGCAGTTTGCTTTCTATTCAAAAATAAAGGAATGTTTCTTTTGAGTAAAATTTTCTATCTGCAGTATTAAGAGTATTTTCCCCCCAGGTGGCATTACAAAATTCCACCCTGTATAGTCGTTAATATAGGTTATATATCACCTATACTAAGTACCTACATACATTTAATATTGAATGTGTATCATTGTTAACGGAAACAGTTGTTTGTTGATTAAATGAATTATGTTCAAATTATATACACTGATTTTACTATTATTTACCATGTTATGTACCTTAAAATGATAGTTAAGATTATTTCGGAATAACCTAGAGTGGATATCCGAGCATGTGTCTGGATTTTTTCTAATGTTAGAAGCTCACTTATCAAGATAAAAAAACAATAATCATCATCTCAGCCCGGTATCTCCCATATTGCTGGGTTAGGCCTCCTTTATCAACCAGTTACCTCTGTCCTGTACATATCTTGTCCAGATCCGTTTCCTGTGACCTTTAGAGTGTTGTCAACCTATGTGATAGGTTTAAAAAGTCAAAATAAAAGTCTTGCCATCCTAGTTTGTAGCCACTCTAACTTTAAATGAAATAAACCAAAATATACATTTTTGAATCATTTATTATACTTTGATTGTACTACAAAATAATAGGAAGTTCTCTACAGTTACATACATACATTTATCTTATATTACATAAATAATGAAACATATCCTCACTCACATGTAGCCAACTCATAATATTCAACATACATTCCTTCCCAAGAAAAACAATAATAAAACTATTGCAATATATGCGCCAAAGATAAAGTATAACATATACTTATAACTAACTGAATACTGGTCATTTTCTAAATATGGATCATAATAACTATAAATAATCATAAAAATCTGCAAAAATATGAAATTATGACCAAACAAAATTACTTTGCATAATTTTGTCCCCAAAATGCACTGAATGTCCCATGTCACACTAATCTAAAAAACAACTACAAGTTGCAATTAACATTAAAGTCAGTAATGACTTGTTAACATAAACGTATACAAAAATTTAAAATTAAGCAATATCACAACTAAACCCCCTGCGGCGTGCAGGGAAATAAATACAAGTAATATCCATACAACTAACTGAAGGTTCTATAATAGACTTGTGGAAATTGGCTCTATTTATATTGGAGAAAAAGCTATGCTGTGCAGTCAAGACATTACTGTTGCAGTTTGAAATAGGCCCGTCAGAGCTTAGCTATTCAATATTCATGCAATACTAAAAGAAAACTTGAGTGAGCTCTAAAATGAAGATAAGTCATAATTAATTTACGGATAATGTTTTATGACATTTTCGGTACATAAAAACTAACAATTATTATTCTTCACACTCATTAAAATATTATGTCATAAGATTGGTGTTTCATTTTCTAGGTAGATAAATATAGCGTTAATCATATCTCTATCATTGTAATATTAAACTGTAAAAGCGAAAGGGGATGATACCTCTTCACTCAGTTAAGATAAAACAAGTTTTCTAGCTACAGACATATAGTAACTTATCCTCTAATTTCCTGTACTGAGAGATATAGTTAAGATTTACGAGATAAAAGTACCTCATAAACTACATGTATGTCGGATTGGAATTGCGCTGATGGGTGCTTTGGCGCGCCGTACAAACTAGAAATCGATGCTTCGGGATGCAATAATGTATATCCAGTTATTGTACACCCCGTTATTACGATGCCAGGTGAGCCTCATTTACACTGTACCAATTCAATAATTGATATTTGTTTTTTTGTTCTGACACTGGGTTCTTGTCTTTGATAAAATTATCAAAGACAAAAACCCAGTATAAAGATGGGGCGGATCCGACTTGGATATATTAGGTTATGTTGGAACATATAAATTACGCACAAGACGAGCGAGCCGAGCAAAGTGAGCGTGCCGCCTTAGTGCCAGATAATGTATTTTTCCATTAACCTCAAAGAGTAAGGGTAATTGAAATATTCAACTGCTACACGAGGTTTTAACAATTTCACAGTGGAAAAGTGTAGATTTGTTTTAACTGAGTGTACATTAACCGGACCCGATGCTTCTAACCTCAGACACATAATGGTTACCAACAAGGGGTAATACCACGTCCTAGCACAAGTGTCACAACATTAAATAACCACATGACAGTTCTTGTGCGTCCTTATTCCTACGCCCAAGGCTTTCGCTGATTCCACAACAGAATCGATATGTAGCTGTGTATCCTCAATAACTGTTGACATTTCCGGTTTAAATCTAAATAGTAATGAAACTATAACTCTTTAAAATATTTGAGATTAGATTTTGGAAATTTTGAGATTCTTGATATGTAGCATCACAGCGTAAGCCTCAAGACAAAAGCTACATACAGGGGCTAACATTTACTGGGATCTAGACTAATATAGAGAGCTATAAAATTAGATACAATTTACGAAGATGCTTGCTTGAAGTTGTGTGTGTAATTTTCAACATTTTATATCGATAGAAATAATTAATTCAGAGATCCCAGACATGGCCCACTCCCATTAATTTGGCCGATCGAGTCATGTGGGTCCCCGGCCTAAAGTAATGATGAATCAGCCTAGTTAGGACCCACATTGCTCTGCAGTGTAGCACCTATAGTTCACTGTACACAATATCTGCTCACTCATGCCGCCATCTGTGGAAAAAAGTATACTAGTTAAATCATTCTAAATATTTTTTTTTAAATAAACCTCAATAGCTAAATATCTCAAACGTCAGGAACGTGCTCTACGATGCATTACCTTGCGTCCATAAACTTGAGGCATACAGATGTTTAGCCTCACGAGCCAGTAATTTTGCCGGCACCCAAACCTTTCAAATCGAAACAGCAATGCTACTTCACGTCAGAAATAGGCATGTTGGTAGTACTTCTCCGGACGAGCCACACACAAAGACCTCTACTATTACCTAATACTAGTACAATGATTTTATGATGTCTTTCTTTTTTATGGGAGGCCATTGCCCTGCAGTGCTAAAATAAAAAACATATTTTAGCACTTCAGGGCCATGGCCTCCCTCCCCTTTTTCCACGCCTCTCGATCATTGGCTACAGTGGGCAATGCGTTCATATGACAATCGAGATCGTCCGTTATCTTCTCCGGGGTCTAGGACCCCAATGATTAATATTTTGGCCCAAAGAACTCTTTTATTTTTTATCTATACTAATATTATAAAGAGGAAAGATTTGTACCTATTTTTGTATGTTTGTAATGAATAGGCTCAAAAAGTACTGGGCCGATTTAAAAAATTATTTCACGAATAGAATGCTACATTATTCCAATTTGACATAGGCTACATTTTATTTTGAAAAAAATTAAGGATCCTTGGTAAAATTTGAACAATGTAACCGAAGGTGTAGAAAAATGAGTCTTAAAATGTCTTTCGTCGAATGCGCTGCCGAAACTATTAGCGATAGAACAAAATAATGTACAATAATATTGTCTACCCCGTGCGAAGCCGGGACGGGCTGCTAGTTATGTAATAATTTGTGATTGTGTGTGCTGAAGTAGCAACTGCAGTGTGATGTGTTACCGTCTAGTCGGAGTCAAGGTTGACGACATCAGCGCTGGGCGGCGGTATGCTGGGCGGCGCTCGCGGCTGCAGCGGCGGCCGGCCGCGCGGTCTGCCGGCGCCGGTGCCCACGCCGCCAGCGCCGCCGCCCACCATGATCTCCCGCGCGCGTTGCTGCTGCAGCGCCATCGCGATCGGGTCGCGGCTGCCGAGTCCTCCCGCGTAGTACTTCGATGCTGCGCCCATCTGTTCATTCGATCGGTTAGGTTATGCGTGTGCAGACCAAATCTATCCCACTAATAAGTATTATAAATGTGAAAGTTGGGATTGATGGATGGATCGATAGATGTTTGTTACTCAATAACGCCAGCGCGACTATATCAATTTGGCACCGAGATAGATTATAGTCTGGAATAGCACAAATGCTACTTTTTAGCTCGGTAAATACATATATGGTTTCCGGTAAATTATATATAAAAGAAAGTCATGTTAGTTACACTATTACTCAATAACGGCTGAACAAATTTGGCTGAAAATTGGTGGGGAGGTAGCTTAGATCCAGGAGACGGACATAGGATACTTTTAATTCCGAAAAAGCAACGGGAACGGGGCGAGCAAACTAAAAAACGAGAAAAGTATCGAGGTGTAAATGGAATTAGTTACTTATCTACATAGTTTAGTTGTGTTTTATGTTCTCTTGAGATTAAGTGTGTTAATGTAAGTATTTTATAATTATATTTCTTGGTTTATTTTTCTTTTGTATTAGGTATGTAGTTTGTTTTTTGTTTTTTTTATCCACGCACACAAATCACCCCGTGTAAGTAACATTAATCCAATCCATCCACGGTTGTCTGGTAGAGATCGCTGCTTAGCGATAAGACCGCCTATTGCTTTTACAAATAGTTGTTAAGTTTTTATGTACCATAGTTTTTTGACTGGCCTCTAGCTCAGTTGGTAGTAGCTCTGCCTTCTGCGCCGTAGGTCGTGGGTTCGATCCCCACCGAGAACAAATATTTGTGTGGTGAACATAAATGTTTGTTCTCTGTCTGGGTGTTATATTGTATTCTAAGTATGTATTTAAAAAAAAAAATATATTCAAGTATTATATCAGCTATCTGGTTCCCATATTACAAGCTCTGCTTAGTTTGGGGCTGGGTAGTGTTGTGTGAATTGTCCAGAATATTTATTTATTTATTTATTTAGTTTCTTATGTATTTGTGAGCAATAAAGTATTTTCTATCTATCTATCTACTGACGTTTTGCTGCTGCGCCATCAGTTGCTGCAGGCGCATTTGCTGTTGTTGCTGCTGTTGGCGCTGCCACGGCGGCTCGTACTGCAGCCCACTGGCGCCACCCATGCCTACCATGCCGCCGCTCGCTGCAATGCACATATACAAGATAAGCTAAATTCAAAATCAAATTCAATAAAAATATAAACACATTATGTTGCTACTAAATCAGGGTATATCGACCCTTCTGGGATCAAATGTCGTAAAAGCCAACTCATTCTGGGATCAAATGTCGTAACAGCCAACTCATGACTAGGCTGTTACGACATTTGATCCCAGAATGAGTTGGCTTTTACGACATTTGATCCCAGAAGGGTCGATATGCAGAAGTTCCTAATTATATGCAATTTTAATTGGCTAGTGCACAGTTATTGTTGTATTGCAGTATCAGTGATATAACTTGTTTTGTAGATACCGCGTCACCTTCCCATAGTGTGGTTTACATAAATGCCATGTTGAGCAATATATACAGATATTAAAATCATGCCTGTTGTATGGGAGCCCCACTTGAATATTTATTTTCATTTAATTATTTATTTTTAAAGTGCACATACATAACTGAAAATTGCGTGAATATTTCAAGCGTCTACCAGTTGCCATCAAGCCAAATCGAGCAAAAATAAAAAAAAGCAGCCAAGTGCGAGTCGGACTCGCCCATGAAGGGTTCCGTAGCATCAAGTAACGGTTCTTGTAAAACCTTGGTTCTTGTTGTTGGTTGGTTCTTGTTCTATAAAGGTTCTTGTAGTTTGTCGAAAGGTAAATTGCGGTTTACGATTTATGACGTATAAAAAAAAAACTACTGACTAGATCTCGTTCAAACCAAATATCGTTGAAAGTTTGCATAGTAATGTACAACATATATTTTTTTTAGTCTGATCTTTCTCTTATTTTAGAAGTTAGAGGGGGGGGGGGGACCAACTTTTTCCACTTTGGAAGTGCCTCTCGCGCAAACTATTAAGTTTAGAAAAAAACTATATTAGAAACCTCAACATCATTTTTAAAGACCTATTCATAGATACCCCACATGTATGGGTTCAATGAAAAAAAAAATTTTGAGTTTCAGTTTCAAGTATGGGGACCCCCAAAATTTATGGTTTTTTTTCTATTTTTGTGTTAAAATCTTAATGCGGTTCACAGAATACATCTACTCACCAAGTTTCATCAGTCTAGCTCTTACGGTTTCGGAGAAAAATGGCTGTGACATACGGACGGACAGACAGACAGACATGACGAATCTACAGGGTGTAATCGTTAAGTGTGCACAGGCGATTATTCCGTAACTATTGCAGATATCAAAAAACTTTAAACTGATATCGAAAGTACTTTTACTAATGAGTAAAATGACATTAATAACTTTTTAAAAATAAAACGAGAAATATCCAAAAAAAATACATTAATCACTCCCATACATTTTATTTCTTAGTAAGTACAAAATTTTGTGTTCAAAGCATAATGTTCGAATTTAGAACGAACACCAAAGAGTATCTTTCTTTTTGTTTTTATTTAGTATGTTGCTTTTCAGCTAGTTCAAATCAATACAATATTGAAACAAGGTTTATTATAAATTTGAAGTGGTAAGATAATTAATCTACACGTGTATCTACTTGAAATTCATTAATACCTTCATATCGTACATAATTATCAAATGACAAGGGTAAAATGAGTAGGTACTATTCCACTTAAAATAAGGAAACTAAAACCTTTCTACTATCTCATACTAAATGTATGGGAGTGATTAATGTAATTTTTTTGGATATTTCTCGTTTTATTTTTAAAAAGTTATTAATGTCATTTTACTCATTAGGTAAAGTACTTTCGATATCAGTTTAAAGTTTTTTGATATCTGCAATAGTTACGGAATAATCGCCTGTGCACACTTAACGATTACACCCTGCATAAGGGTTCCGTTTTTGCCATTTGCCTACGGAACCCTAAAAATCACGTTTAGTGACCCTACATATAGTGGAATAAGGGCAGAAAGAAGACTACTTGTTTACAGGAGATCAGCCATGAACTAACCTGGGTTCATGCCACCTTGCGCCATCATACCTGGCGTCATGTTCATTTGTTGAGAGTACTTGAATAGTTCAGACATCTTCTGCATCAGCTAGAAAATACAAAAATACAATTATCATAAAGTTTACTTTAAAACCGATTGACATCGGAAGCTGGTTGCAGTGGTTATAAAAGCTAGAGAGTAGGAGTTTTTTTTTCGTATTTGTGTAATAAATAAAGGCATTGAAAGCATTTCCATTGTCCAACTAATTCTGTTTGACCATATCTATACTGTATGAACATACAACATGCATAATATAGCTTTGGTATTCAGGATCTATGCTAAATAGTATGACTAATCTGTAAATGCCGTACGACGGTGTCCATCATGCTATATATTTAGACTATACTACATTGGTGCATGAGACAATACGACATTGAACTTACGCCGTAATCATATCCACCGAACATCTGAACAAATAAACGTAAACCGTGATGTTAGATGCATTATATAAACTTACAAAGTGTTTTTTCTAATGATTTTATAGTGTTAACTACACTTAACACTGCAAAATCATAATTAACCCTACCTCTCGCTCGGCTCTTAACTTTTGGTACATTATAAAAATCACTGACTTAATGACCAAAATGCTGAACTGATTTTGATGAAATTTCTATGGGACCAATCTGGAAGTACCCTATTAGCTTTCAGATCAAAAAAGTAAAATAATTAAAAAAATTGTAGACACTCGCATTAAAGTTACATATAAATATATTATACATGATTTTATAAATTTTTGTGTTACTTTCGTTTTTTAGGACAGATTTGTATCAGTATGGCCCTCATCATGTAATGCCAATGTGGGTATCATGGACAAATACAAAATCCTCTTTAGTACCATCCATTGGTTATGCACTGACCGAAACTTCAGCATTACTTGGAGTCAACCTAGATGCGTATAATTTACCAATATTCTGCTTCTTAGCAATTTTACCTCTTATATTCTTGCCCATATGCTTCCTTTTCCGGTTTTAAAAAAAGCAGACTCCGAGTTAAATAGTAGAAAAGCATACAAACCGCTGGGTTAGCGTTATAGATCATCGGCAGCATATCCCGGATCTGGTTATCGTTGACGTTGGGCATGTCTTTGCGAAGCATCGCCGACAGCGCCGCGTACGCAAGTTGCTGTTGTTGTTGGGCCATGAGGTTGGGAACTGCAGAAGGGTAGCTCATTAGTAAAGAAACTGCTTCACAAATTGGATCCTACCTGCAGGTTGATCATGTAACTTTTGTTGCAATGGTTTCAATCAAAATACATATATTGCAACTGTCAATTTGTGTATTTTTTTTTTTACATTATCAAAACCCGACGATGTAGCCGACGATGAAGCAGGATGGTTTAGAAGACACCTATTCACTCTTGCCTTGAAGAGGCCCAGATTGTAGTTGTCAGGAAAAACTGCCGACGGCAAAGAGTTCCATTCCCTTGAGGTTCGCATAATGAAGGTGGAGCCAAAACGCTTAGTGCGAATGGGTGGTATGCTAACCAGGTATTAATGGTACTACTCGTAGTTCGAAAATTTATAGTTTCAATAGGATTTTGATTGAAACCATTGCAACAAAAGTTACATGATCGGCCACTCTTACCCCATTTAGCTGGTTCTTAGCCAGCATTCTGTCATTTTCAAAGTCAAAGTTTATTTATTTGCCGAATCACAAGTACAAGGGTTGGTAAGGGTAATAATTTTGATATCCATTGTAATTCTGCCCTATTAGGGCATGCAAAATTTGGATTTACAAATTTACTAAACTATTAATAAAATATTTCCTACATAATTGTAACCTGAACTATTGGTTTTTACCTTCTTTTGGGTACAATAATGAACTGCACATACCCATTCCGTTGTGCATAGGCCAGGGCGCCGGGAAGGGCGCGGGCGGCGGCCTATTCTTCTCGTTCTCGAAGTCTTCCCAGGCCGCCTTACGCTCTTCCTCGCTCAGTGTCTCTTCTTCTTTGTTCTCGAGGAGCGAGTCGTGCTCATGGTATTTGTAGATCTGGAAATACATGCTTTGGTTTAACTGGGTTTTCGATGAAGGAAAACAACGTGAGGGAACCGACATTTCGCCTCGCCTCTTTGAGGCGCACTTTTCTCAGTCTTTTCAGCACACTGGTCTTAAACAACCAGCGGCCCGTTACTGGACTGGACAGGATATTGAGATTTTTATCAGTACCCGCCTTCCGATTCTCAGCTCGTAGGTATAAAACCGGTCGCACCAATGAGTTTTTCCGACCAAAATTAATCATCAGCCTGCAGAAGCCCACTGCTGGACAAAGGCCTCCCCTACACATTACCAGGAAGAACGGTTCTGAGCTCTTTCCAACCACCGACTTCGGTGACCTTGGTTCTTCTACGGATATCCTCATTTCTGATTCTATCACGTAGTGGAACTCCCAGCATAGCTCTCTCCATAGCGCGTTGCGCGACTTTGAGCTTGTGTACGAGGCCAATAGTTAGCGACCACGTCTCAGTTCCGTATGTCATCACATCACTCATCACTGACAAACTCACACACACACTGAATAAAGTTTTTTGTCTTGAGGCTCTGTGTGTGCGTGTGGTGTCATGAAACCTATAATGAAATGTTTATTCACCTGTGCCTCGTGTTCCCTCAGCATCTCAGCAAACAGGCGGTCCTTGGGCAGCGGCGGGATGGGCCGCGGCGAAGGCGGCTCTGCCTCGAACTTGTACAACTCCGCCAGATCGTTCTCGGCGTAATGCCGGTCGATCTGTTGCTCGTCTATCACGCGCTTAGAGATGGCTTGCTTTGTCACTTGTCGCTCGTAGATCTTCTCTTCCATTGTGCCCTGTCATTTTTATATTAGTTGGTTTCTTGTTTAATGAGCTACTCAAATACTAGTTGGACGGAAAAAGTTACGAACGAAGAGTTCTTCTACGACATGACAGCTACATAAAGATCATTGAAGGAAAACGGGGGAGAGGAAGGCCAAGAATAAGTTACATGAGCCAGATAAAAGTAAAGGTCGCTTTCATGTCGTATAGGGAAGTTAAGGAGGCCGCATTCGAAAGACTCAATTAGAGAAAACTGCATCAAAACCCAGGCAAGCGCTAAGCTCTCAAATTTAAGAAGAGAGAAGAATTACTCACCTTTCGTTTTTTTTAAGGAAGTATGAATGCTTAGGTTAGTAATGCACTAGTTTTCGCCCACATATTCACTTGCATCCAGCCGGCGTACAAATACTTTAAAAGCTTACTTTAAAAATCTTCCAAGATTTTACATAAAACAGCATGTAGCTTTCAAACTTGAATGAAATCGTGCAAAAAAATACAAGCACATCTGTTGCTACACTGGTTATTCCACCATCAATAAAAAGTTTAGGACCATATCGAAAATCAAGCTTTTGAAAGCACTATTGTACTAACCATAGCCAAAAACCTGTACACATAACAGGGCTTCTTTTGTCCGAAACGATACACTCTGAATATGCTCTGCACATCATGAGAGGGATTCCAAGATACGTCAAATATGACCACACGATTAGCTGCCACCAAGTTGATGCCAAGACCGCCGGCGCGCGTTGAAATTAAGAACAATCTGTAAAACGGAATAGTTAATAAATATTGTGAACTATTCACACAACACTATCTAGCCCCAAACTAGAACCGTCGTCGAACTAGCGTCGAATGGTTGAGTCGTATAATTCTGTACAGTCGCGGTATGAAAATGTTCGTCATCTTAGAGTCGGTTTTCGCTTGCACCAGGCACAGTGCCTTGATCATGAACACATTTTGACATAATTTGTGACGTTAACTTATTCAGTTTCAAAAGGTAGTATGTGATCGTGATACGTTAAACAAATCAAGTTGAAAATCGACGAACATTTTCATTCCGCCACTGTACTATGGGATATAGATGGCTGATATAATACTTAAATACTTATTAATTGTAATTACATACATAGAATACAATATAACATCCAGACAGAGAACAAACATAGATGTTCACCACACATATATTTGTTCTCGGTGGGGATCGAACTTACGACCTACGGCGCAGAAGGCAGAGCTACTATCAACTGAGCTGAGAGGCCAGTCTCATAGTTGTATAAATCTTTGTATAGCATAGACTTTAAACTGTGCTGCCGCAGGAAAGACAGGGCATAACGTAATTTTGAGCGTGTCGCACATGCTTGAACTAAGGGAAGTATCTTCTGCCTCAAGTGTAGATTTTTTGACACTTTTCAATGAAGAATTATCAAAAACCTGATCTTGAGTCTTGACTCAGAATCGAACATTGTTTAAGCATATACTGATATACTGTTTCTGTACATTCTGATGGATAGGTTTTTGTCAAAAACTTATCCATCCAGATTTGTCACGAAGTACTGGAACTTAGGCCCGTAGTCAGAAACAGTGCTTCAGTCTGATTCTGACTGATCTGAGTCTGATTTTAAACATTTTTCAAAGGAGAACTGTCAAAAAATCTATCCTTGAGACTCGACTCAGGCTTAAGCACTGTTTCTGAACACGGGCCTTATAGTCAAAAACCTATCAGCATAAAGATTCCTATGGAATTAACCAAAAAACAGGCAAACCAACCTTGCTCGGGGATTGTCTTCTCTATTAAAATTCTTACACCAAATTGATCTGTTTTCACATGAAGTTGATCCGTCCAATCTAAAATAATCTACGCCTTGCGACCATGAGCCTGTGAAAAAAATCGGTTGTCTGTAAAGTCGGTTTACTGACGATAGTTGAACGTGACAACGTCATACAGCTGTCCACGCAGACCGATGTCGGACGCTGTCGAACGCGGAGGCCGATTGTGCTTCTTTCTCGCTCGTTTCGCGCTCTCGCTTGCACTTCAAGCCATAAATGGAACGCCTCAAATCGGCATGCCTTTTTCTGCCGTGAAGCAGCATTGCTGTGTTTCAGTTTGAAAGATGCCGGTGAAACTTATCAATAAAAAGGCAACAGAAAAGGGGGAAAATGGAATACAAGTATTACAAAATAAAAAAAAACAAGGTATTAATACTTTTAGGAAATCAATAATATCTCATCGGCCTAAGTGATTATGCAAGAGATTATAAAACATGCATTATTCTACGCCTGTTATATTATACTTATACGCCTGTTATATTAGTAATTTTTGGTATAAATACTTGCCCGGACTAATTCCGGACTACGTTACCCCGTGCGTCGAATGGTTGAGTCGTATAATTCTACTTTTATAATATTGACGTTTTCGCATGCTCAAAATGTAAATATAGGAAGTGTGTAATTCAACATTTAATTTTGCCCAATTCTGATGCTAATTCTGTACCTATATTATGTAATTCAATTTTAATGTTTGCATATTTTTAATGCCTCAAGTGGCACAATTATAAATAATTAAATCAATTTAACTTGAGGATAACGCAGTGGGCTGCAATATTATTAGTCAAGTAGGTAGGTAGAATTATACCTACTCTTAAACTATTTTAGATTATTTTTATGTTGTACCTATTTGTTGTTTCTGAATAAATAAAATAATATTTATAAGTTTAAAACGGCTAAACCGATTTTAATCAAATTTGTTTGGGACAATCTGGCCGTAAGAATAACATTCCAAATTAAAATTAAATTAATTATTTTCATGACATTACCTTGTAAATTTTAAAATTGCACGCCTAGATATAAGCAGAATACATTGGACATTACCTATTATAATTTAACATCTTCTCGACATGTATTTCAAGCAATAAATTTACTTTGACTTTGACTTTAAAATGGGACCAATCTGGAAGCAGTACCTTTCAGATAAAAAAATATTTTTTCAAATCGGCTCACAAATGACGAAGTTATGCGGTAACAAACATTAAAAAAAAAAATACAACCGAATTGAGAACCTCCTCCTTTTTGATTGGAAGTCGGTTAAAAACTACTTACCAACATGGTTTCCAAGTTTTTCATCTATGCGACCCTCTTGTGTCGCTTCGTCAACTTTACCTAAGAAATGTTCTATCAGATCTAGCGAGTATAGCGATTGCGAGAATACCAACCTGAAACAGATACAAACTAAAATTAGTTCATGAGTTGAATAGAGAAGGATGTTTTTAACCTTTATTCTTATCTAATATTGCAAAGATGCTCCCTAAATTTTTAAGTTGATTACGATTACGGTAAAATATATCAGGATACCTTTGATCCAAAACAACACTAAAGTTGCACTCGGGGAGCTGACAGAAGTGAAAACAAATAACCTTGTCTTTCAATTATTGCACAATGATTGTGCAGTTCTGTAAAAGTGGGCAATACTCGTGCGGTCGTGCAGTTTTTTTATTAGTTTGAGTTTATTTATTTTTATCTTTATTTTGTGTTAGGGTATATTTTATTCATTATACTCTTTCACCAAATACCAAGAAAGCTCAAGTTTGAAGAGTTGTTTAAAGTAGTAGGCAACCAATACATCACCAGTTCACACATCGGTTAATTACGGCTTCATAGAGCGTAGTGTAGGTCAGAAAGAGATAACGCTCTACGAAGCCGCTCTAAACGCCGATGTGCAATATTTATTGCCTACCACTGTAGATGGTAACCTTTGCCCAGTAGTGGAATGATAAGGGTATAATTCCTAAATATGCATAAGTTTTTTTTACTAACAGTTTGTCACCAATAGTCTCGCACTGCCGCAGTATATCGAATAGTAGAACCAGTTTGTGCGAGTTTCTCATATCTTCTAACACGTCTTCCTCCACCATTTTGATCCACCATTCGGTAGGGTTTTCATTTTTCACTTCCAAAATATCGTCATCTTTTTCGTCTTCTTGGTCTAAGTCAACTGAAGAATAATAAAAAATAAATAAATAAATATTTTGGACAATCCACATAACACTATATAGCCCCAAATTAAGCAGAGCAGATGCTATGGGAACCAGATAGCTGATAATAATAATAGTATTTTTTTTTAAATACATACCCATACCCAAGAATACAATATAACACCCAGACAGAACAAATATCTATGTTCACCACTCAAATATTTGTTCTCGGTGGGGATCGAGCCCACGACCTACGGCACACAAGGTAGAGCTACTCCCAACTGAGCTGAGAGGCCAGTAATAAATATAAATATTGTCTTGTCATGGGGGTTTGGGGTTGGACAAATAACCCACCACGCTTCTCCAGTGCGGGTTGGTGGGGTCACCAAAGCCTCAGAGAGGGTGGCTTTTGCCCTGCAGTGGGACGATACAGGTTAAAAATAAATAAATATTGTAATAAACACTGTCTAGCTCTAAACTAAACAGAGCTTATGAACCAGATAAACCTAATATTGACTACTTTTAAGACCTAACATTAAGACCACCGTGACATTATCGGTTAATCTATTTTAACAAGCTTATTAATTAAAAGTAAAGTAATAAATTATCTATCTATAAACCTCGGCTCCATGTTGCTTTACCCTATAAACAGGGTCCATGTGATACTGACTAACACCTAAAAACTATGTATGTACCTAGACTAAACCATGTGTATGCAATAAATGTATTGAGATAGCTGATATAATATACTTATATATTTATCTATAATACTCTTCTTTCCCTCTCTTTCTCTCTCGTCTACTCACTTGGATTAGCCCTGGTCCCCCGCCGCCGGGCTGCCGCAGTCGACTCTTTATCTTTATCCTTATCTTTATCTTTGCTCTTTTTGTTCTTTTTAGAGGACTTCTTCTTCTTGCTTTTTTTACGGCTGTCATCACTGCACTCTGACGAATCGTCGGAAGAGTCCGCTGATGTAGACTCCTAGTGAACAACAAAAAGAGATGATGGAACTGTTATCTGGCCCTTATTTACACCACTATTTTGTAACTACCAAAAAAAATAATAGGGTAATGTAGTAGGGGTAGAACATTATGAATGTGCAATCAGAATTTTTAGTTTCGATAATATGACAATGTAATTAAAAGTTAAAATTTTCAGAAATCCTGCAAAAAAAGATGGACATACATATTAGTTACGTAGTTAGTACTAGAGAAAAAAAATTACGCTGTTCGGTTCCGCTTGGTATTTAGCGTTTATGAATGAAATTATATTTGCTTGTTGAATCGCTTCTCAATATTTGACAAAAAATTGTGGTTATTTAAAAATATTTTTTTATGACTTTAATTTTTTTTTTGCGTGGATGTGTTCAGTATCAGCAGCCAATATCGTTTTTTTTTCTGGTAATTACAAAATAGTGGTGTATATCAGTCATGTAGCAAATGATATCTACACTAATATTGTAAATAAATGTAAAGAACTTACATCAGGTGTAGAGTCATCGTCAATGAAATCAACTAACGATCCCTCGGAGTCTTCTTCTTCTTTGTCTCTCTGAAAAATACAAGAAGTCATTGTTTCTTTTTATTGTTGTTGTTTTATTGTTTATACTATTGCTATGTGACGTTAAATAAAGATCTTTTGATTTGATTTTTGATAGTGTTATTATATGATGGCAACAATTGCTGTTCCTTGTTAGTATCAAACCTTGATTGCAACAAAATTACACAACCGACCAGCTGTTAGGAATAGAGCTCTGAAAAACTAGTGGCTCACCTTGAGAAAAATAATTGAGTTACCTTTTTTTGCTGCAAGACTTCGTATCTTTCCGAGTTGTACTTTAGAACGAGCGGATGCGTCCATATTCTCTGCAGCGATTGGAAATCCGGGAACAGGAATCCGGAAGACTTGCCAGCGGAGGGCCTGGAGGTTCAGAAATAATTTATTAATGATAACATAAAAAATGATAGAAAGAAAGAAAAACATATTTGTAAAGGGGGTTAGTACCCAGGCAAGATACAAACAAAAATTAGACAAGGGTATAAAACAAAAGAGTACACTCATAAAACAGATAATGATAATCTTAATCTATATAAAAATGCATTTTACCCCAAACTAAGGAAATATGTAAATATAAAAAAGCAGCCAAGTGCGAGTCGGACTCGCCCATGAAGGGTTCCGTAGCATCAATTAACATAATATAAAGGTTTTTGTAGTTCGTCGAAAGGTAAATTGCGGTTTACGATTTATGACGTATAAAAAAAAAACTACTGACTAGATCTCGTTCAAACCAAATATCGTTGGAAGTTTGCATAGTAATGTACAACATATATTTTTTTTAGTTTGTTCATTCTCTTATTTTAGAAGTTAGAGGGGGGGGACCAACTTTTTTCCACTTTGGAAGTGTCTCTCGCGCAAACTATTTAGTTTAGAAAAAAACGATATTAAAAACCTCAACATCATTTTTAAAGACCTATCCATAGATACCCTACACGTATGGGTTTGATGAAAAAAAAATTTTTGAGTTGCAGTTTCAAGTATGGGGACCCCCAAAATGTATAGTTTTTTTTCTATTTTTGTGTAAAAACCTTAATGCGGTTCACAGAATACATCTACTCACCAAGTTTCATCAGTCTAGCTCTTATGGTTTCGGAGAAAAATGGCTGTGACACGGCCGGACAGACAGACAGACAGACAGACAGACATGACGAATCTATAAGGGTTCCGTTTTTGCCATTTGGCTACGGAACCCTAAAAATGGTGTGTTCTTCTTCTTCAGATTTTCTTTTGATTTTCTTTTCGTTTTGTCAAGTTGCTGTTGGCTGCTTTGTAAGCCCACTGCAAGCATATCTTTGACGTAGTATTTACTATTAAGAAAGATTATATTGGCCCAAAGTAATATACCTTCTTGAAAAGTTGTCCAGATAGTATTGGTAGAGCTTGGTCTGCACTTCTGTCAGTGTGATGAACAGTACGTATTCGTGCTTCGGAGGGAGAAAGGGCGCCAGCACCCCGTAGTCTCTTCTCTGGAAAAAAAAACTATATTTAGTCTATATTTCATTTGACTGGCCATTCTTATTGACAGATTTACTATTGTACCACGTTCAGCAGCTTTACCGCCAAGTTAAGTTCACCGAGCATAGACAACTCCGGATTCCAACCAATGGGCTGCAATCCTTGAAAAAGATATCACGCCTATTGTTTAGATTATAAGTATTGCGTATTTTTTAGTTTTAATTATATTTGTATATTTCCTTAACCTTTCCAGTTGCTTTGCAAGAATTCCCTGATCATGTGTATTAGTGATAATAGTTGTCACTTAACTGTGTGTTTATTTTTGTTAAGTATTTACATAAGCCCTCATCTTATACTTATGTGCACTACCCAACCTATCTCCTTAGTACCCAAAGGTTAGCTGGTAGATAATGCTATCTAGCCTCTAAGTTCGCCTGTGTACAGTACTTTTTAATTTGTGCAATAAAGAATTTTCTATCTATCTATCTATCTATTGTTTGAAATTAAGAGTTGTCTATGTTCGACTTCAACATCCTTGGCGGTAAGGCTGCAGTTCTGTTTATTATGGAGCTATATTTCCGGTCACGGTTTTATAGCATTGACCTTAAATGCGCAGATTGTTTTTTTTCTGTGCAGAAGACACTTTTTCGGTACAAAGATATTAAACCGTGACGCTAACAAAACTCAATGCACGCTTCTGGAATTTAAGAGCCCTTCATGATGACTCTTCTATATTACTAACTTAGCAGGCCGCTAAGTCTGTTGCTCTCTATTCGTTGACATAAATGGCCCGGATTAATTAAGGGTTTCTCACCTGCACAGCTCCGTCCAACATCTTATGGAGTACGTGCGACCTGCGCTTCATTATCTTGATGTCGTGCTCAGTGGAGTCTGTGTACTGTCCGTTTGTGATCGGGTTCACGAATCTGTTCAGGTATTCGTTGTATTTTCCCAGTAGATTTGGTTTCACAAATTGCACCATGCAGTAGTCTGAAAATGTTAATGGTGTTAAGAAAACCTTACGACTTTATCATTATTACCTACTTAAATCTTCTTAAATTTAAAAGCTTGGCTCTTGTCAAGGTTTTGATGCAGTTTTCTCCAATTGAGTCTTTCGAATGCGACCTCCTTGACTTCTATATATGAAAAGACAACGACTTGCTCTTTTTAACCTACTTCAAATAAAAAAAGAGGAGGTTCTCTATTCGGTTGTATTTCTTTGTTTGTTAACCCATAAGTTTGTCATTAATGATCTGATGTTTTTTATCCTCCAGATTGGTTCCATAGAAATTTGATCAAAATCGTTTCTGCAGTTTGGCCATAAAATCGGTTCTCAAGTTTTTTAACCTGTATCTGGCTCACATTACTTGTTCCATTATTATTTACACATTTTTTGTGAATAAATACTTAAAATACAATATAACACCTAGAAAGAGAACAAACATCTGCATTCACCAAACAAATATTCATTCTCTGTGGGGATCAAACCCACGACCTAAGACGCAGAAGGCAGAGCAACCAACTGAGCTGAGAGGCCAGTCAAGCTAGGCCAGAAAATACTATAGATGCAAGAGTTATTTTCCTTAGGTTTAGTGTAACTTACATTCTTTGAGATTGTTTTGCAGTGGTGTTCCGGTTAAAACGATGCGTCGCAGCGTCCTCACTTTGTTCATGGACTGAGAGAGACTGGTCTTCTCGTTCTTCAGAAGATGCCCTTCATCGCAAACAACGAGATCTGGACCTGAATAGTAAATTAAATAATAAAATCCATAGCATGGCATTAGAGGACAAGAGACGGAATAAATATATCAGAGGAAGTCTGATAGTAGCACCAGTGACAGAAAAATTGAGGAGCAACAGGCTGTACATTTGAGTAAGGCTGGATTCTTCAGATATAATTTTCTATATAATTACCGTCACTCTGTATTCCATTAACGTGACGGCATTACTGAAACGTTAAGAGCCCTGTACACTCACACAAGAATCTCAGCGGAAATCTCAGTAAGATTCTTCGGAGAACGTCTTTGACTCCACTCTCGCATTTTTCACGCCCCGCCGCGTTCTCGCATTCTCACGTCCTTTGTCTCGTGCCAAAAAACCGACAAAAAGTGGAGAACGCATCGAGAACGGGGCGGCAACGGGAGCATCGGCACTACATTCACGCTTCTCGCGGTATTCTCGCGTTCTCAAGAAATTCTCGTGTGAATGTCTCGTGTGAATGTTTGACTGGCCTCTAGCTCAGTTGGCAGTAGCTCTGCCTTCTGCGCCGTAGGTCGTGGGTTCGATCCCCACCGAGAACAAATATTTGTGTGGTGAACATAAATGTTTGTTCTCTGTCTGGGTGTTATATTGTATTCTAAGTATGTATTTACAAAAAAAAAAAAAAAAAAAAATGTATTCAAGTATTATATCAGCTATCTGGTTCCCATATTACAAGCTCTGCTTAGTTTGGGGCTGGGTAGCGTTGTGTGAATTGTCCAGAATATTTATTTATTTATTTATTTATTTAATGTGGAGTGGGCTTTAGCCTGTAGTAGGATCACCATACTGTTAACAGGTTTTGGGAATAGGACATCCATAATTGGATCAAGCGGCGGGACGCATCCCTAGAGTGTAAAAAAGAAGAGGAAGCAGGAGATGGCGTCTGGCGTAGCTGTATTGTTTTGCCGTGTATAGATAGTGCAATCCACGAAGGCGCGCCCCACTATTCCTCCTAACCGTTCATAGTATATGTGTGCAAGCTTCCGTCAATGTTTGAGTGTTATCGGTACACACTAATTACCTATGAGTGCACACGCACACTACAATGAATAGACTACGGTTCGCGACTGCCGCTCGGAGCAAACTCCCCGCACCCCGCGATCCCCTCAACCGAAAATTGGTGGGGCGCGTCTTTGTGAATTGCACTAACTATAATAACTATATTCAGTGAAGAGTTTTCACCCTATCAATACATACCAGGATCTACCAAAGCCTCTTGGAAATTCTTCAACATTTTCTTCCTGAACTTCTTATTGTTGTCAGCAGATAGATTTCTGAACATCTCATATCCCAGTACACAGACACCGCCGTGCTCGAACCATTGTGACAATTGAAACGCGCGCTCGCCATTTTGTTTGAACCTGGCGACATTTCAGCAGATAAATAAAATAATAAAATATTGTGGTAAAATATTGTGTAAATCCACACAACACTATCTAGTCTTAAATTAGTTTGTACTATGGGAACGAAATAGCTGATACACTTTTTTTTGTAAATACATATTATGAATACAATATAGGTGTAACAGCCAGAAAAAGAACAAACATCTGCGTTCACCACACAAATATATTTTCGAACCCACGACCTACAGCGCCAAAGACATTCTGCCCTGTAGGTCGTGGGTTCGATCGCCATAATCTTTTTGGTCTGTCTAGGTATTATATTATACGTATGTATTTACAAAAAAGGGTGTACAGTTTAGTTCAAGCTTTGCTTAGTTTGGGGCTAGATAGTGTTGTGTGGGTTGTCTACAATATTTATTATTTATTAAGTACTTTCTGAACTTGCTAGTATACCTGGACAGTTCATAGACGTAGATATCGCTGTCTCGTTCTGCGTGCTTCAGCCACATATTGAATTCATTGACCCAGTTGAGCACTGTTGATAGCGGACATACGACCAGCACTCGGTGGACTTTGGTCAGCGAATCGTGGGCTAGTAAAGTGTGTGTAAGTGCTACCACCTGGAAAAAAAATCTTTATCAGCTTTTTTTTTAAATTAAATATTTATTTATTAATGAACTTGAACAGGTAAATAAAATTTAAAAGTGAATGCTGAAAAAGGAGATCGGTTTAGCAGTTTGGCCATGAAGTCGTTTTCTCAAGATTTATAAACTTAACTTGTTATGACAAATCAATATTATTATTATTTTATTGAGATTCAGATAGTATTGAATGATCTTTTGTTAGTTTTTCGAACAAAAGCAATCAATAAATGAAATGAAAAAAAAATTGTTGATAGCTAATTGTTTGCTCGCTGGCGGTCGGACCTAAAGAGTAATATACGATTTTCTCTTACCTCGTTAATATCACAAGAACCAGAATCTTATTAAGAATAAATTGATTAAATAATTAAATTTCTATGTTCTTTTGGTAAATAAATAATTTTGTATTATTGATAGCGGGAAGTCGGTGGATGGAAAAGGCTCAGAATCGTTCTTCCTGAAAACGTATAGCCTATGTCCAGCAGTGGCTTTCTTCGGGCTGATAATGATGATATCTTACCTGTAATGTTTTCCCGAGACCCATGCAATGTGCGAGAATGCAGCCGGATCCCTTGTCTTTCTTTAGACGCTTAGCGCTTTCAAAGCAAGCGTCCCACATGAACTTTATACCATTGGCCTGAAAACAAAGAGAAATCGCGTGAGCTAGAATATAAATAAATAAATAATTTAGAAGACCCACAAACAACAATATCTAGGCCCAAATTAAGCAGAGCTTGTACTATGAGAAACAATATACAATATAACACCCAGACAGAGAAAAACTTAACAACTCATAGCTAATACACACATATGCCTTCTTGGAAAGGTCATGTTATTTTTTTTATATCACTTACCCACTTGATGCCATGCCTAGTATTACAGTCAATTGTGATAATGTGGTAAATAAATGAACTGAACTGATGATGGACCATGAGTTGTACACAAAATTAATGCATCGCATGTCACTCAACATGCTCTACGATGCACACAATGTACAGCCTTCAGTCTTATACATTTTCAAGTAAATTTAGAAGCCAACATGTTTGTCCTTACCTGGTGAGGCTTAAGTTTCTTGACCAGTCCTCGATCGACAGCGATGACAGGTTCCTTCGTCTCCGGATCAAAGTCCAGCACAACTTTATCGAGGACCACTTCATCTGGTTTGCCAGATTCATCGAATTGCAAGTTGTTGTACTACAACAAAGAGAACAGGTCCGTACAATGCCCATATTCCGAAACAGTGCTTGAGTTTGAGTCGAGCCTCAAGCATACATTTTTATCCATAGTAAACAAAAATCTATGATTTAGGCTCGACTCAGACTCAAGCTGTTTAAGAAAGAAAGAAAGAAAGAAAGAAAAAACGTTTATTTGCCACACCTCCAATGGAGAACATTTTAGTGCAAAAACTAAGGGACAGCAGTAACAAAAACAGAGAACAAAAATAAAAAGGAACTAAAAAAAAGAAGGTGCAGAGAATGGTCCTTCATGTGGGGGGTGCGACAAACAGGCCTCGTCTCAGCTCGATGCTGCGAACCATCAAGAGATGGAACACAACGCTGGTTTTCAGACGAAACCCGTTGGTGGCTTCACGAACACAATAAATAAATAAAATGGATAGGATAGGTTTAGGTATGTGCTGGTACACTAGATTATTAAAATAAATAAAATGATGCATCAGTATAATATAATATATAGGTATGGAATACTTAGTTAATGAGTAAGTAAATATGTAAGTACAATAAAAATAAAAAATATTTATAATAAATATATAAATAAGTGCATTGTCATAATATTGGCCATGTTTATGAGATCAATATAGGTACGTAATGGAATTAATAATTATCGCAAAAAAAAAATACAGAACACATTTACAAATTACTTCATTGTATGGCAACGAACGAAGAGTTGCAACAAAGGGGCTGAAAGTAGTCGAAAAAGCTACGAGCGTTTTTGCAGCGCAAGAAGTTCTCTCTTGAACGCTAATTTAAAAGAAGTTCTGAATACGGGGGCCTAAAACATTTTAAAATTGTGACAATTAAAAGGTTCAATAGAGAGTTAATCAGATGTACCACAGACACATTACGTAATCGTTGAGGTGACTCTTGGTTGACTGCAACAAATTGCATATATTCCAATCAATAGAATGTTTGAAAATTGTTGTCACAAGTGAATTTGAAAAAAACTCAAAAGAAAGATCTACCTTCAATTTTAAAATCTGCCTGATTTTATTTTCTAATGTTATACAAATATTTACCATTTTCTGTCGTTCTGCAATACGAGCGACTCTCTCCCGTTCCTCGCGCGCCGCTTTCTTCGTTGCCTCTTCCAGTTGGTTCTTGCCCATGACCTGAAATAGAAAGATACATTGACAAGTCCGCGTCTATAACATGATCTACGAGCAAAATAACTCCATTTTATCTTACCCTTCGAATATTCTTTCGTCCATGTTTGTTCTTGCCTTCATTTTCAGTATCGGAGCCCGACATATCACTATCGTTCACCGATTTGATGCGACGACGTTTCTTTTTACTGAAACGAAAATAAAAATATTGTTAACATAAGCGTTCGTGGGATTAGCACTCCAATGTGATCATCGAGATATTTTTCAATGGTACTTTTAGGCCCGTATTCTGAAACAGCGCCTCGAGTCAAGCATCGATCAGAGCATCGTTTTTTTTTAATTCAATGTTTTTCAATTTTTTTTAAATTAATTTTTCAATGTAGAACTGTCATAAATCTATGCTTGAGACTCAAGCATTGTTTCTGAACACGGGCCTAAGACACCTGCCTAAATTGATATAATCAACACAAACGAGCGAAGATTGAACATGAACAGCCTATATCTCGCTCGAGCGTGATCGATAGCTCTTTTTATCAGAGTACCACACCAGCGAAACAGGCAGTGGGTACGAACGATCAAAGCTACTTAAAAACGAAAGCTAAAAATGTAAACTCACGTAGAATAAGAAGGTTGTGCTTGCCTATAATATAATTGTACGTTATAATTATGTGCAGTTTGTTTCAACAAATGCTTTAATTCTTTCTTTCTATAAAAACACTATCTGTAATTCTGTGTAGCTTTAGTTAGCAATTCTATAAATAAACTAGCGGCCGCCCGCGGCTTCGCCCGCCGTTACCGTTCCCGTTGAAAAAAATAAAAGCTTTTAAACCTTCTCTAGACCTCCACAAATAATTCAAGACCAAAATCAGCCAAGTCGGTCCAGCCGTTATCGAGTTATGGCGTCAGGAAGGAAAACCCGACTTATTTTTATACATATAGTAGATAATCTTACCCAGCATCAGACGAGCCCGCTGACCCATCACTATCAGATCCCTTCTTCTTCCGCTTAGCACGCTTGGTGACCTCGCTGTCATCAGAGTCTTCAAAGTCAGTGAGTCTAGCATCTTCATCGCGGTCTTTCTTACGAACAGTGCCAGTTTCAGAGTCCGATGATGCGATGGCATTGGCTTTTCTACCCTTAGCGTTCAGCCTGAAATACAGGCGGATGAGAGTTAACACCTTTAGGCTGAGAGTAGACTTGAGTCACAAGTCTTAAGACAGACTAACGCTTTACAAAATGTATGAAGACGCGCAAACTTCAATTATAATGTCTCAAAGACAAAATTGTCTATACCTACAAGAACTGCACAGCGACGAATCTGACTACGATTGTCGGCTTCTTTTATGTTTGTATGTGGGCGCGAACATCAAAGACAAAACAATCTCCCACCAAACGTACCACAGTAGACAAAATAGTTTTGTTTTAGGTGTGCGACGAGTCGTAGACAAAACAGTTTCGCGGCAGCATATATTATGGTAATAACTTTGTAAATAAAATATAATGCATGTTTTCGTTTTTATTATTATTACTGTTTACTTTGATGCTATGTTTCCATGCGTGCCGTGCAGCCCGGCAGGCTGCCTGGCAGGCTGCCTGGCGGGCTGCGTGGCATGCAGCCCGTCCCGGGCCGGCGAATATTCAAGCTGTTTATATGCATGCCGTGCAGCCCGGCGAGCTGCCTGGCGAGCTGCGTGGCATGCAACCAGTGTTACCAGGTACACGGTAATTACCGTAGATGCACGGTATTTTTGGCTTAAACACGGTATACGGTAATGTTTCACTACCGTGTCATTTTCTACGGTATTTTTAATTATGAATTACCTTGACAGTCAATATGTAAATAATTACGAAGTAGGTATTCCCCGATCATCAAAATACGTCTAAATAATAAATAATAATAATATATAATAGTGCCAAAGCAAAATATCTGGGGACAGACGGACAGATAGACAGACAGACAGTCAGACGGACAGACAGTGAAGTCTTAGTAACTATATTAACTATACTAATAGTATTATCTCTCTCTGTTAAAATGGCAACACCGGGCGCTGTGTGGAAGCATTCTTCTCCGTGTTTATTTTTGAGTTTTTATTGAATTTAGTGGAAAGTTTTATGCAAATACAAGAAATTATCATTATTGAAATAGATACCTTACGTGCTATTGTGAAGTGAAACTGTCCTGTCTCGTCTAATTAGTGAAAAACGATCAACAACTCACTTGGCAAAAGTCACCAAAAAGCGGTGTTTTCACGTTCCACGGTGCTACGAAGACCAAAATTTAATCATTCTAGTGGAAGACTGTGTGACTTGGACGACTTGGACGCAAATAAATAGTTTTTTGAACATTTATGGTGATTTGTCATAACCTACAAACTATGACGACGCATTTTTAGAATTTGTTTCTAAAACCACTCTGGGACTGCTCAAACCTAAAATCGCAGGGAAATACTAGAAAGGTGGGTGTCTCCTTTGCCTCCCTTATATATAGAAGACGTCAACCCCAACATATATCGCTATTTCTGCAAGCAACCAAATCATGACGGACAGTGTACTCGAAGCTTTGAGGGAAATGGAAGAAAGAATTACTACAAAATTAAATAACAACACTGAACAAATAATCATAGAACTGCATTACGATCTCAAAAACATTAAAGCAACATATGAGGATCAGGAGCGGAGAATTTCACATATGGAACGTCAGCTTCGACAGAAAAATATTTTATTCTTCGGAGTAAAGGAACAGGAGAGATCATACGAGGAATTAGAACAAGTAATAACAAGGATAGTAAACGATCAAATAAAAACAGAGTGTACCAAAAAAGATATAGAAATGGTAAGAAGGGTTGGAAAAATAAAAGAAGGAGGTTCAAGACCCATCAATGTAACCTTCATTACTTATGGCACAAAAATAAAAATACTAAAGTTGAAAAAAAATCTAGAAGGTTCCAATATCTACATAAAGGAAGACTTTCCACCCAAAGTTTTGGAAGTTAGAAAAACCCTGCAAGATCAATTAAAACAAGATAGAGAAGAAGGCAAGCATGCAATTCTAAAGTATGATAAAATAATATACCTAAAAGATACAAGAATCACAACACACACAGCGGAAAGCAAACAGACTGGCTCGGGCAACAAAAAAAGACCTCTCATAGTATCTCCACCAAACATAAGCTCAACATATTATACAAAACCAGATGGTACCCCAAACTCACCACAAGTAAAAATGCAAGCAAATAAAAAGAACAAAACAATGGCCTCATATAACATCAGAGAGTACATTCAACCTTCAAACAGAGATCTAGAGAAAAGGCCCAATTCTACAAAACATCAACAATCTACGCAACACCTATCCACCCACACAGGCCCAAACATACTCAACGAATTAATTACAAATGAAACAAACCAGCTCCCACGACGGTTAGTCACCGAGGGAGCTCATGACTATCACCCCCCCACAAATCCATGACACCTTACAACAATCAATGAACAAGAACAGTTATCTAATTACCTATCTTAACAATTCTATGTGAGAACTGGACATGAATGTGCAAAAGTGTATTAGAACCGGAAGGGGGGAGGCCTTTGCCCAACTATGGGATGCCCTATAACTACAACCACTATAATAATAAGTATAGAAATAAGAAAAGGAGAAAAATAATAGCAAAACATAAGTATATACAAGAATATTAAACCATTGATTAAAAAAAACAATTGAAAATGATACAGTTAAGTTTTAGTTGTGTGCTTAATAGTATGTCATTTCTTGATTAAGCAAATATTAGTTGTATATCCAATAAAAAATTAATAAAGTGTATAAAAATAAAAATCTAAATTATAGTATGTACAGTACATGCATGACTATATCCAAAATAAAAAAAAAGTGTATAAAAATAAAAATCTAAATTATAGTATGTACAATGTGTAAAAAAAGTATAAATTTTTCCCATAAGTTTGTATAATAATAGTACTTGCATGTTAAGCAAACATTACTTATATTACAAGTAATTTAAACAAAATGTATTTATATAAAGCCAGGTATAATAATTAAGTACTTGCATGTGATAATACCTACTTAAGCTAATATTGTTAAAATAGTTATAGGAGGCTTAAATAAATAAATAAATAAATAAATAGTATTATCAAAAGTGGATCTAAATGAATATTTTTTGCCTTTATTATGTTTAAAGATGTTCATCTTATCATAGACTAAATAAGATTCCAAAAATCTGTATAAAAGTAGGGTAAAATCTGTAATCTGTAATACTACCCTACATTCTGTATAAATACAGATATCTGTATAATTGGCAACACCAATTTGGCCCGCGCGCGTGTAAACAGTCACCGGGCGCCCGCACATTCATCAAAAAACCGACACTCGCCCGGTTCGCGGCATTCACGTTCACGGGCGCGTTTACGGGCTCGGGCGTACCGTTTCCACGCGCGTGAATGTGAATGTGCACGTTGAATGTCGAGTTGAACGCACGCGTGGAAACGTGGCATCAGTTTTTGTATAGAAATCGAACCTTAACAAGGCTGTTTTACTGACCAAAGAAAAACCAAGTGCCCCTCAAACAGATTGTGTTAAATATTCTCACCTTTCCTCTTCGTCAGAATCCTCCTTGTTTTCTTCCTGAAAATGAAAAAGAACTAAATAGATACAACATCTTTAGCATAAATGTTTTTTGACTATAATGTCGTGTCTGTTTAAATGCCTTTGGAATGCTTGTCGGAGAAATAGAAATCATTGAAGAGCAAGTATTTGAATACAGAGACAGGTATCGACTTACTTTAGGCGGTTATCCGACAGAAAACTAAGGTAGTTGACATAGCTCAAAGGATTAGTAAGCTAAAGTGGCAGTGGGCCGGTCATGTTTGCCGTAGAACAGACAATCATTGGAGCAAACGAATACTAGAGTGGAGACCACGTTTAGGTAAGCGTAGTGTAGGACGCCCTCAGGCAAGGTGGGGCGACGATCTGCGAAATGTAGCTGACAAGCAGAGGAGAAGAGCCGAAGACCGGGCTCAGTGGAACGTCGTGAGAGAGACCTACGTCCAGCAGTGGACTGATATTTGTTGATGATGAAGAGGTATCGACTTACCTTTATAGATTCAGATGAATCACTTTCTGCCAAAAGATCTTCTTTTACAAGATGCTCCAAGCCTCCGTTGAACCCAGAAAGCGTCACTGGCGGTAAATCTGAAATTTTTAGGGAATCAATCTCATTGCTAAAGTCCCTTATGTTTCCTAATATCACCCACATCTAATACTAATGAATGTATAGACATTCATAAAAGCGTACAAGATAGGTATTCCAACATTGTGAAAGACCTGAAGTAATAAATAAACATTGTGGACAATCCACACAACACCATCTAGGTCCAAATTAAACTGAGCTTGTATTATGGGAACCAGAAAGATGATATAATGCTTATGGGTACGTTTTTTAATACATAATTAGAATACAATGTAAAAGAGAGAGAGAGAACAAACATCTACGTTCACCACACAAATATTTGTTCTCGGTAGTGATCGAACCCAGGACCTACGGCGCAAAAGGCAGATATCTAATACTAACTGAGTCATGACGATGGATTGTTATTAAACGTGTTCTCAATATTTTTTTTGTGTTGCAGCCAATTAGTAAAATCCGCCGTTTAATGAACTGCCTAGCCGTTCCATTAAACGTCGCCATTTCACTAACTGCCTAAATGATGGCTAAACGTTTAACCACTTGCCTAGTCGAGTTTTTCTATCCAAAAATTTATGTGCACTGATTTAATACTCTCAAACGGTGAGGAAATTGACAAGTGGTAGAACCAAAAAGGTCCGTAAACACGTACTAGGTGCACGAAAGGAGCATCTTTGAGGCGCGGTTAAAATCTTTGGTTAGAAAAAAATAGTGACACAAAGGTTTTGGTTACCATTTCCACAAGTTACCTTCTTCAATAGCATCATCTTCATTATGAGAATCCATACTGGACTCTGCTTCGAGTATATCTTCGCTGATGAGGCCCGTCTTCTTAGTTACCATTCTAGATCTGGTAGTAGCCGATGATTTGGAACCCACACTTTGGTCTGCATCGGAATTCCGTCGATGCAGCTTGTTCAGACTACGAAGGTTTGTTAGCCTAAAAAATTACGTTGTGCTCAAATGATGCAAGCACCTGCGTTTCGCTCAGGTATACATATCTACCTAATGATAATGCTCACTATTTATTTGTCCACTTTAATATACTTATCGGTAGATATCATGTCGTCATGCAATGTCCGATGCGTAGATATAGCCCTCCTACATCTAATAGTATTCATGCTACAACTTCATGCTTCAACCATCTACTATTCATGGTACTTGCCTAACCTAATAATCTAAAAGCCCCTGAGGTGTCAGACCAAGACATGGCTATGTTTTGCCTACGTCTCACTTTGTTATTCTCCGAAGCTTGGTTGTTCGTGATCTTTTATAACATACGACTAGCTATTCCCTGCCAAGCTACGCTGTGACTGATGCAAAGAAATAGATAAAAACAATCCTTGATGCTGATTAAATCATTATATTATGTAATAAAACTAAGTTGATAAAATGAGCGTGTCGATAAAACATGTCAATCGGTGCAGAACTTTTTGAGTTTTTGAAGCGTACACAAACCAAAACTTTTATATAATATAGAAGATAGACTTCATTTTATATCTTAAAAAATAATAGTGTGCGCGACAAGTTGCGTCTTACGCCCGATAGTTTCAGTCTGCAGTCTTAGAAGTTGACCATTATTACTCAGATACAGAGAACAGTTTAAACAAAGATTTTTATAATGTCCCAAAAGTTTAGAGCTGAGCGGGATTTGAACCCGAGACCCTTGGGGGCTGAGTTGACCGCTGCGCCATCGGATCCTAATCACACTCGACGAATAACTCGTAGGGACGGTTCGGCACTAACGAACACATGTAGTAGTTAGTGCAGTAAACACTATAAAATCAATAAAGAATAGTAGTTTATAATCATCGGTCTGAAATTTCTATTGCTAGATATACCTAGGGCTTCCATAAACATTTCCAGAAAGAACTGTTACGATCGTGGGTACGTTAAGAGTTATTACCGCGTAAGTATTAAAAGGCTGCTTTGAATTTTCTACCTTGCTTTTTTAAATACCTTTCAATGAATACCGGGTCGTACCTACCTAAAGCTTTCTTTATTAATTTAGCCTGGTTCGTCTCACTACTGGGCAAAGGCCTGCCTCCTCTTTTTCCACACCACTCGATCTTCGGCTACAGTGGGTCAGTCATTCATATGATCGTCTCGCCATCTTCTCCGGGGTCTTCCTCTACGACGCCGACCTTGTGTTGTGGGACCCAATCGGTTAAAATATTAACCGTTTGGGTCCCACAAGGTTGGCCCAAAGAACGCCCAGCATACGAGCCACATGTCTTATGCTTTATTTCTAAAAATATCTTAAGCTCAATACGTACCTACTATTTTCTTTCTTATTGTTCTATGAGGAACGTAGATAGTCCTGCAGTCTTCAGCAGGACAATAAGTTGTTGAAGACAACTAACAACCAAGACTATGAAATGCATGTTTGTAAACCTCAAATAAACAAAAAAGTGAAACTACCAAACAACACAAACCCATCCCATTTCATCAATCAAAAATATTTACCCATCAATATCTTTGTCAATCGGGTCCTGAGCATCTGTACTGTGGCCGCTACTATTGCCAGGCTTCCCCTTAGAGCGGACCATCTGAAATTTTTAGTGACTTCGAGTTACTGATATTGGGGTAAAGCCAATATTTTTATGAAATTATGTTTACCTATGCAGTTGAAATTCTTGTACTTGATGCTGTTTTAGCTAATAATAAAAACACCCGAATAATGGTATGTAACTTTTATATCTTAATGCTAGTAACTATGGAAAGAGTTAAACTTACATAAAATTTTTAATTCTATACAAACTCTGAACTATAAACTTAATATCGAAATACCTAAGTGAAATAGATATTTATGTTTTCTTACATATTTGCTCATAACAATTATAAGCACAGGCTACTAATTCCAACAATTATTTACATTTTTTTACAGAAATGGATTTTTTAAATTGAATGAAAACTTATGTTTTTTTCCCGGATGTCCTAACCTTTCTACTACTGGATGTTGATAATTCATCATCGGAGCTTCTCTTTTCTTCGTCACTCTCCGAATCTATGATGCGCTTCTTAAGTTTGTTACTCTTCTTTATTTTCGTACTTTGAGAATCATTACACTTTCCCCTTTTCACTTTATCAAATAAGTCTTCGTCTGATGAACTTGACTGTTTGGAACTTCTGCTCTGCTCATCAAGTTTATTCGCTTTCAATTTGTTTTCATCATCAGACAAACCTTCAAGTAAAGATAACTTGATGTTAGTTAAAGTATTTCTTAATTGTTCATCTTCAGTTTCAGAGCCTGAAGAGTATCTTAGGAGTGCATGTTTAGCTTGGGCACTCTCTCGAATATGTTTCTTTTTAGACTGTGGTGTGACAGTTTTTCTCTGGCTAAGTGGAACTTCAGTTTTGTCATCTGAACAATCACTTAACAGGTGTTTTTTTGCATCATCATCTTCGCTTGCAGGCAAATCCTTTTCAGGTGTTTTTTGGTTTCTTAGTGATGCTGGTAAGTCATCCACCATATCAGATTCTGATTTATCAAGTAGATCGTTTTTTGCTGCTTCACTATCACTAACAGTTTTACTTAGGTCCAAACCAGGCTTTTCTTTTATCATTTGAATATTTGCATTGCTGTCAGTATCTGATTTCTGACTAGAGATCCTGTCTTGATTATCATTGTCAGAGTTTTTATTATCTTTTGTACTTTCCATTCCTTGCTTATTACAAAGGTTATCACTTGCATCTTCATTTTCATCAGAATCAGAATTTAGCAGAGCACTTTTAATTTTATCTACAGTACTTTCAGCTTGTACCTTATGATGTTTATCTATGTCACTATCAGAGTCTGAATCATTCAGTAGTGAATTCTTAATTTTATTAGCTTGGGCTATTAATTCATCATCAGGGTTATCATCACTCAGATCCATCAGTTCAGCACTTTGTGTAGATTTCTTTATGCACTCAGATTCAGAATCAGTCTTTTGTACAATTGTATCTGATTTATCTTTATCCATTTCACAAACTGCTTTTCCTTCTTTAATAATTTTGTTCAATTTATTTTTTATCAGAAACTTGGAATTTAAATTAGGTAGCCTAGTTATATTAATAATGAACTCTTTGGGCTTAAATGCACTGACTTCCTTTCTTTTTTGAGCCCAAAATTCGTCTTTTTTTGTCTTTGCAGTTTGAAGCATTTGGTTCTTTTTAGTTACATCAAATTCTGATCTTACAATTTTTTTTATTGTTTTTGTTTTTGATGCCTTAGGAAGATCTTTTTGCAAAACATCTGGTTTTAGTAGCTTACTGAGACTCACACATTTGATAATTGGTTTTTTAATATCATCTGAATCATTCTTCTCATTATCATTCTTGACAACTTGAGTGCTGGATGGATATGCATTTTCATCGTCACAATCTGTTATCTCAATATCATCACAACTCATGTCTTCATTTTTATTATTACTTTTGTTAGGTTCTAGATCCTCAGGATTGTCTGTTACATGTGGATCAGACATTTTAGTCTCATAATTAGTATTTGTACCATTGCTTTTACTTTTCAATATACCCATATCTTTATTTCTCTGATCAACATGGTTACCAGAGCCTTCATCTTTCTCAGAAACATCCAGGTCATCGGAATCAGAGTCGATGACCCTGGGTTTTTTTTTAGGTGGGCTCTTAATTTTAGGAGAGTTCCTGCTACTTTTCCCTGATTCACTGGACCTTCTGTTTTCTTTGGACTTTAATATGCCGGTCTCCATGTTATTTAGGGATTGGTCAGAACTTGAAGCTCGGTGAGAAGAAATAATAAAATCCTTGTTTTCTACTGTTTCTGGTTCTTTTTGTCCACTTTTCAAATCTTTTTCTTTTAATTGCATATCTTTTCTTCTTATTCTGTACAATCTACAGTCATAATAAACTGGGTACTTTTCTATCTCTGATTTGGACATCTTTTGGGCAAGGACTTTTAGTGATCTGTAGTGTTTGAGTGAGATCTTGTTTTTAATTTTCAGTTTGCGGGATTTATAGTCAAAATAATAGTATTTAGACTTTTCATCTTTTTTCTTAGGTCTTTCATTATTCTTTGAACTCGTCGATTTCCCGCCAACACTCGAGGACGCTTGAGAAGCGTCAATATGCTCTAAAATTTTACGCACACCGGTTTCTACATTTACGATGGATTTCTTCGATAGCTCACAAATCAGCAAGACCTTATCAGCTGCTTTTTGCACAGCTAGAGCATTGGTTAGTTTGTCTTTTCGTATTTTCTTTTCTTTGAGGTTTTCAGACCGAGTGCGAAGATTAGATCCAAGCCTAGATAAATATTCCATTGCTTCGCACAACACATCTTGCACAGGCATTTCGGCCGCCATTTTACCAACACAAGTTCGATTTCGACAACAAGATCGCTTTGCTTAGACAGTAATTTGGTATATAGCTTAATACAACGCGAAAAGTAACTATATGCAGGATAAAATCATAAAATTGACGAAAATTACGGAAATCCAGTGTTATTTACACTGACACAATAAAGAAAAGGCGGCGAACGAAATGAAATGGAACAATAAAAAAAACCATAGACTAAATAAAAACGTTCCTTTTTTACAATCGAATGACAATGGGAACAAATTCAATTTCTGATCACGGTAAAAAAAGAAAACTCCAATTACACGTAAATACGAGGGGTATTTTTTATTTACTGATTTAAAAGTTATTTGCAAGATACAAACCGATTGAATAAAAAATATACACTCTTGAAATGGAACGCACTCAGTGTATGGCCTTCCGAACTTGGTTGGTTGTCAATCGATATACATAAATACACGACAAAATAGCGGCAACTAAATACACAAAATATGTAATAGACACAATAGCATGGTATGTTACGGTTCTTAATTTCAACAGAAACACTGCGCAATACCGCAACTCATCCAGAAACATCCCAAGTTAATAAATTATTAGCGTCATCTAGGGTGAAAACCAGAGCTTTAGAAAAAAAGTACTGTGGTACCAATTTTTTGTACTCACCTTTCATGTAAATGGCTGATCCAGCGTTGTGGTGAGTTTTACAAAAAGAATAATCCTAATGTTGAATGCTACACATTATTGTACACGGTTTTTACAGATATCTTGTAGAAATCATACACATAATTTCACTCCTCGACCGAAAATTCGGCAATTTACGCAAGGTAGGTAAACTATCCAAAACAGTCGTGAAAAAGAACCATAGACACTACTAGAGTAGAATGAAGAGATGCGAGAGCTTGAGCAAAGACTATGTTTGTTGTTGAACGATTAGTCTTGCTTTGTCACAGAGTATATATACTAGATCTTCTGAGTTTTTAGAAACATTACAAATAAACGTTTGCATGTATGTATGTATGTACCATACATGAACATGGATGACCATGTTCGCAAAGGAAGCGCTTCATACGCTTAGCAGCGGTATTGAAGATGTCAATCTCCATTTCGATATCTGCACTACCGACAGCGATTGCATTAAAACGTCTGCTTGCTCTGTTGACAAAGAAGTTTTTTCTATAGTTTGTTCTAGCCAATGGCTCATGTAAAAGCTTAGGCCTACGTAATGCCGCATTGTTCGTGCGCAAACCAATCTGTTCCAGAAGCTCCGGACAGACAGATGTGTGCACTATGCCAATAAATAGTACTCTCAAACAGACAATAGTGAAAGAAAACATCGTGCGGAAATTAGCACGTCAAATGTCAGAGAACCTAGAATAATCGAAAACATGCATCAAGCAAGCGTCACGCAAAAAGGGCCAGCTAGCGGCTTACCAAACTAAACCAGTCTGCACACCAAGTGCGGATCAAAGAATTAGCCGACAAAACCTTGACAAAACACGCGTTTCTAGCCGACGACATCATCATCATCATCAGCCCGATTGCACCCACTGCTTCACTGCTTGCTGAGTATAGGCCTCCTCTTTATTGCGCCACTCTTTCCGGTCCCTCGCGAGTCTCATCCACTCATTCCATTCCCAGCACTTGCAACTTGCATTGCAACAATGTCGTTCGACCAACGGACGGGTGGTCTGCCTCTAGGTCTTTGAGCATCCCTTAAAGGCCTGCGCACACCTAGTTCGCTGGCGGTAGCGATCAGTGAAACGCTGTCAAATATCGCCGTCAGATTTGAGATTTGACAGCGATATTTGACAGCGTTTTACTGATCGCTACCGCCAGCGAACTAGGTGTGCGCAGGCCTTTAATCCCTTGGCCGACGACGACTTAGTTATGTATAAATAGAGAGTTTTACGGTGTGGCTCTTGGAGGAATTAGAAATTAAAATTAGAAATTTCTAATTCCTCCAAGGTGTGGCTCGATAAAGTGCTAACTCAGTAGATAAAACCGATTTGGATGAAATTTTAAACATAGGCATAATATCCTCACTCGACACTGGCAAAATTTATCCAAAATGGACAGATGCCATTAATTAAGAAGAAGAAAACAAAAGAAATCGAAGTTGTGTAATTTTACAAAATTAAAATTTTTCTAGAGAAGTTTGCTTCGCTCGCTATGATTTCAAATATGGTTTTGAGAAACAAAGCTTTTAGAGCGGTTACCAGATTTTACAGTAAAGGCGGTCAAACTCAAGGTTCAGGCACATCGTCGCAAGGAAAAATAAATGCCAATGTTCCAGGATTGAGCGAGGCCTGTGTGCACCCAGCTACACAGCCTGTTGGACCTAATGTGGACCCGAACAAATCTGGAGCGTACAAAGTCCCAGAGTACTTCTGCTACGACAGCACTAGCTACTTTGAGGCCGAAATCGAAATGGCCAAGTACAGGTTGCCCCAACCAACTGCATTGAAGAAGTAGATGGCAGTGTTGAGTGCATAGATTTTACGTTCTAGTCTAGATTGTTGTACCTAATATAAATAATTATTTACATTATGTAGTAGAATAAAACTTCCTCAATATATAATTGCCTGTTCTTATACCTACACCAACATAGTAAATAAGCTGAGAGATAACTCAACAACAAGAAAAAAGCAGCTGACTAGAGAACTACCAAATAAATGTGTATTAAATAGTAGAGAACTATAGTGTATTTATCAGTATATCTTCTGAAAATGCAATCAATGTGGCCCTTCTGATTGGGCAAAAACAAATCAGTCCTTACCAACCCTTGTAATGTGATTCAGTAAATTAATAAACTGACTTTAACTATTAAATTCCAGGAACAATGATTTCATCCTCTCATTACCTTCAGTGCTTTGAAGAAAGCATGATTGCCTTAGCCATTGTTAAGATATGATGGTGGCATACAGCCTCTAACCACTTTAACATCCAGTGCTCTCAGAGAATCAGGGACTACAGCCCGACAGAAAAACCATAAGTTGGCCCAGCCAGCCCACATAATAAAAAACATTGCTTTATGTACTATAATTTAATTGCATAGATCTCCATACAATATACCTACAACTAATTAACATAAAATGCAACATTTTGAAGTGAATCATTATTATTAGACACTTATATGATAGAAATGCTCATTGTTAAATACAAGTGCACTAATAAGCAACTGAAGCAGCACCGCTTATTATTACAGCAGCTTCATCATGGGTAAGAGCGGTGGCTGCCTCCAGACCATCAGCGCACACACTCTCAAACTCATGTTACTTCTTTTTAGTCAGCTTTTCTGACAGGTCGTCGAAGGTTGGGTCCTGAAGGTTGACCATCAAGCTGTTACCAGAGAGGAACACGCGATTCTGAGATTGAGCGAGCATTCTAGAGATGCTTTGTGCTGCACGAATTTTTCTGAGCTTCAGGTATCCAGGATTCATGCCCATGGCTTTACCCAACATCTCTGCTGCTTCTGCCTCTCCCTCAGCTTGGACGATCTTTTGCTGTCGCTCTTGCTTGGCCCTTTCTACTACGAAAGCGGCCCGCTGAGCTTCTTGCTGTGCTACTTGTTTGGCTTCAACGGCTGCTGTGTATTCCTTGCCGAAACTTAATTCAGTTAGAGAAACATCATCCAAAATAATGTTGAAATCAGCTGCGCGCTCAACCAATTCTCTTCTGATGAGCAGCGACACTTGCTGGCGCTGTGTGATGAGCTGCGACGCATTGAATTTCGCAACAACAGACTTCAGAACCTCGTTACAAATAGACGGCAGTACTTTCTCATCGTAATCAGTACCTAGTTGCCTGTACATTATAGCCAAGTTATTAGCGTCGGGGCGAGACAACACTCTCAAAGAGATGTTGACCATCTGCAAATCCTTGGAACCGGTAGGGGAGGAGATTTTCCGAGGTCGTGACCTGATGTCGTATATGATGGGATACTGAAACCATGGCAGCCGAAAGTGCATTCCCTCTGTCATAACGTGTTGTTGTACTCCACCTATTCTATTGAACATGATAGCTCGGTGACCACCCTCCACAGTAAATACAGATTGTGAAATACCGTATGCCGCCGCACCTACGACCGCCGCTATTTTCAAGCCGATGCCGAGACCAGGAGGACCGCCTTTCGCAAATTTCCCCGCCATATCGTTTATTTTACTTTGTGCCATATTTGATAGCAAGATTTAGCAAGGATTCTGCACAATTAGCACTAGTTATGATCTACAAAAGATCTAATCGAAACCCTAACCTCTTCAAAAAACTCCCAAAACTCAAATTCTCAAATTGTGCAATCAGTCAGCCCAGCCAATCACTCGATAACAAGCAAAGCAAGCAAGTCAGTCAGTACCACAGACTACTAGACGAATGTGAATCATGGACGAAGTAAAAAAGGGAAGAAGTAAAAGATATGAAAGAATATTCCTCCAAGGAAAGAATGAACTAGCATGAAGACAATCAATCAAAGACAAGAAGATTTTTTACAAGCGATGAAAAGAAAACACATGGCTGACATGACTGACACTGACAATCGAAATGAGTTGTCAAATTTGTCTTGCTTGCAGTTCATTTCTTTTTCATTTTCAATTGGTTGCGTTGGTTCGGTGATTCGGTGTCGAAGTGAAATGCAAATCGTGTCTTGATTTTCTTTACAAATGAATTTGTTGTATCATACATAGCATTGTGGCACATCTATTCGTGTTCTATTCGCTTACCTATATTCTGGCTGTGAGCCATATTTAAGCTACCTAACTCAGTGTACCAGCTTTGAAAATAGGTAATACAGTGAAAAGTTTGATGATGGATTCCTGCACTGGAGTAGAACAGGATTTGGACAAAGCCCTGTCGAAATTTAACTCTCTAAACGATAATGCCAATCGAATGCTTCAAGATGTTATCGACCAAGTTGAGAGTCTTAGAAGGGAAATCTCCCAACGTAAGTATTAGCACCTTTGTTCTCTGTATGACCTATTTGTGTACAATGACTTTCATGTTATGAATTCGTCGTTTTTTTCGTTTTGTTATCATAACCATGCAATACTTTCACAACAAATAACACTGAAATATATAATCTCTTTAAATAACTGTAAACCCTTTTGTCAAACATATCAAAAATGTTTATTTTGGAAGTAAATACATGGCTAAAATAAGGTAGAATTTCGAACATGTTTTAATTTTGTTTTATTTCAGGGCCCCCTAATGATCCCTTGACCGATCCCCAATCAGTACTGGTCAGTGAAGTAGCAAATACAATCAAGCAATCTGTATTTCAAATGTCCACAGGTGAGTTGATTAAACTGTCATGATGTTCTCATAATTACAAACCAGTTTCATATAACTAAAATGTTAGAAATACATAATGCCAGTTTATTTGGTGAAGGAAAATTAGGTGTACCTCGAACTACCCCCCTTGGATGTCCTAAATATAAATATTGCAGATGATCCACTCAACACTATTGAGCCACAAACTAAGCATAGCTTGTACAATGGGAACCAGAGAGCTGATATAATACTTATACCCATGTTTTTTGTAAATATATACTTAGAATACTGTATAACACCTAGACAGAGAACAAACATCTGTTTTCACCACACAAATATTTGTTCTTGGTGGGGATTAAACCCATAACCTACAGCACAGAAGTCAGGGCTACGACCAACTGAGCCATGATGCCTGTTTGTGAAAAGACTCCTGAGTGGATACTTGGTACTTGGAGAATCAAGGAGGTATCTGCTGTACTTGGGGATCAACATCATGAAGCTGGTTCTAATCTGGCCACTCAGCTCAGTTGGTACTAGCTCTGCCTTCTGCGCTGTAGGTCATGGGTTCGATCCCCACCAAGAACAAATATTTGTGTGGTGAACATAAATGTTTGTTCTCGGTCTGGGTCTCTGAGGAGCACTGGTGGTCTAGTGGTAGTGTGGTGTGTTGGGGCTAGATAGTGTTGTGTCTATTTATTTATTATTTATTATTATAGTATTTCTTTTCCATGTTTCTTATTAAAATATTCTTTCAGAACACAGAGAGCTGCATGCTTCAGTCTCAAGAGTGGGCAAGTCTATTGACCGTCACTTTATTGCTGACTATGCTGCAGTGGCTCCGAGGGCAGAGTCCTTCTGTACAGATGCAAATCGACCTCTGATGCACCAGGCTATAGCCCAGCATTTGTATAGACAGGTACCTGATGTACTTTATCATTTAACCATTTACCCCAGATGTATTGTGCATTGTCCCCCTAACCTCACCCCAGCCAGCCCATCTCTTTTAAAAAACGAGGTAGGACCTTGGGTTGATGGCTATGTTCCAGTAGACCAGATGGTGCCACAGATGTGGTTGTAGAGGGAACAAGACTCAATCAGTACCTTGAGCCCTGTCTTGGACCTCGCTTCTTCCGTTGAAGGGCAGTGCAGTACTACATGTTTTTTTTTTTTAATGGTATTTGTCTTGCGATCTGCCCATCAGGCATTAAGCGAGAGTTGTGTAGTTCCACGGGGCTAGGCATGAGTGGTATGCGCCCAGTGGCGCATCCATCTAAAATGTTCCCTTTTTACTACATGTACCACAGTTTCTCTTTCCTGTAGGGAGCTGCTTACACATACACAATTTTTTTTGTTCCCAATACCTATATAAAATCCTGTTACTGTGGTTTTTAAGGTTGAGCTAATTTCATGACAAAAGAATTATACAGAATGTTCGTAATACTAAGAAACAAATAAAGTATATTTGTATCTTAGGGCTGCGTAATGCTTGAGTCTTAGTTCAGTAAAGCCTCAAGCATTGATTGAACTTGTTTGTTGAAATGGTTGTTAATGTCATACCATTTCCTTTTATTCTAACATCATACAATGTAGTGTGACTTGAAGTTGACTGCAAACTTCCAGGGTCTAGAAGACGTAGGCGACGCATTCGTCGCTGAAGCCGAAGTGACCGGCGTGGAGAGAGCCTGTACATTCGCGTTGCTGCAACGCTGCGCCGCGGCCTTAGCGGAGGGTGACCCGTCGCTGGCACTCGAGTGGGTGGAGAAACGAGCTGATGAGCTGACCCACTCACCGTTACCTTTTGCATTGCACAGGATGCAGGCTTTGAAGGTAATCAGCTTTTATATTTTTATGATGTAAAATTGGTGAGCATTGTTGTTTTTTACTAAATACAGATGATGTACAGATGACTGCATAAAGAAGTATGCAGCTGTACATTTTCCTGTATAAACATAAATTTTCCTAAAGAACTATAACTTGCAGATGTATATTTTCATTGTATACATACATACCGACGACGATGGAGAAGGATGGTTTAGTAGACCTTTTCACTGTTGCTCAAGGCAAGAGGCCCAGATTGTAGTGGTCAGGAAAAAACAGCCGACGGCAATGAGTTCCATACCCTGGAGGTTCGCGTAATAAAGATGGAGCCAAAATGCTTACTTTATGACTTTTTACATGACATTTGTGTATTGTCCAGGAAAAATAGATGACGGCAATGGCGCATAATAAAGGTGGAACCAAAACGCTTAGTGTGACTTTTGATGAGTTTGTTTTACATGAGTTTGTTTTCCAGCTGGCTCGTGAAGTGGGCGTGGGCGCAGCGGTGGAGTACGCGCGGCAGACATTCCCCGCGCACGCGGCGCGGCACGAGCGGCAGTTACAGGCCTGCGTGTGCGCGCTCGCTTGGTGCACGCCGCATGCCCCGCCCGCGCCGCCGCATTACCGGCCCCTGCTGGACGAGCGCGCCACCGGTACTGTACTATACTATACATGAGCAGTAGCAAGGCAAGGCAAGGCACGAGCGGCAGTTACAAGCTTGCGTGTGTGCGCTCGCTTGGTGCACGCCGCACGACGTAGCCGCGCTACTGCTCATGTATAGTATAGTATACTATACATGAGCACTAGCAAGGCAAGGCGCGGCAGTTACAGGCCTGCGTGTGTGCGCTCGCTTGGTGCACGCCGCACGACGTAGCCGCGCTACTGCTCATGTATAGTATAATATACTATACATGAGCAGTAGCGCGGCACGAGCGGCAGTTACAACCTTCATAGGGCGTACAATTTGAAGTGACAATGGGCAGGTCATATAGCTCGAAGAACCAACAACCGCTAGGGAATAAAGGTTCTCGAATGGCGACCAGGAACCGGAAGACGAAACGTAGGGCGCCCACCCACCAGGTGGATCGACGACGTTGTTAAGATCGCGGGAAGTCGGTGGATGGAAAGGGTTCAGAATCGTTCTTTCTGGAAATGTGTAGGGGAGGCCTTTGTCCAGCAGTGGACTTCTTCAGGCTGATGATGGTGATGAGGGCGTGTATATGTCAGCAAGAAATAGTGTTCTATAAAGCCGATGTGCAATATTTATTGCCTACAACCGTACTACCTATACTATACATGAGCAGTAGCGCGGCTGTGCACTACAATGAATATATTGATAACTAATCTCTCATATTTCAGCAATCTGCTTGTGTGACCAAAATACTTTTGGACTTAGGGCAGTTTTCTGTTTCATTGAAATGAATGAAAAACGTCCAGTTGTGTTTCCATGTTGTTAAATTCTTTTGTTCTGTAAGGTCTATCTAAAATAACTCTATATACATACATACATAAAATACATAAAAGGCTGAGATCACGGATTTCCACTTGCTACGATCCTGACACACCTCTTTCGCTTCATTCACTCTCATAACATTCTTCATACATGTTCGTCGGTTTAGGGTACTCCTAACCTGGCCTTTCTCTAAAACGTCTGCGATCTGATCGAGATACATGCACCTAGGTCTTCCCCTTTCAGCAGTTCCATTCACTCACAACTATATAGAATGCAGAATCTTATACCTTTAAACGAGAAAATCTTGTATATATATATATTTAGGATCTCAGAAACTGCGCCAACGATTTTCACAAAATTTAGTATGCAGGGGTTTTCAGGGGCGGTAAATTGATCTAGCTAGGATTCATTTTCAGAAAATGATTATTTCTCCCCAAGTTCGATAATTAAACATAAACTGAATATGTGACTGCTCCTGCCATCTATTGACGATTGTGAGCAACTAACTGCAAGCATATCCAGCAGATGGCGTTGTTCAGTAAGAATAAGCCAATAAAGATAATATTCTAATATTAAAAATACTAATTAACAATAAAAAATACCCACCAACTGCTAGTATGACTATAAAGCAACTGTAAACCTCCAGGTGCGGAGACATCAGAGCTGTTCATAAAGGAAGCGTGCGCGCTTCTCAGACTCGCGCCGCTGTCTCCGCTCGCGGGCGCGGTCGCCGCTGGGTGTAAGGTGCTGCCCGCGCTACACGATATAAGGGCTAAGATGTCGCATCCACACGTCATCGCGGCTTGGTCTGATGACGAACTGCCGTTTGAGGTGAATGTGTAACAAGTTAATTTAATAAAGGTTATAAACATCATCGATCGAAAGGATGAATATCCTCAGAACATGGAAACTGCTGCATGGATTTCATATCCATACAGCTGTCTCCGCGGACGCATCGCTCACTCAAGTTGGAGAGAGACAGATGTCGAACGCGGAGGCCGATTGTGCCTTTTTGTCGCTCGTTCCGCGCTCTCGCTTGCACTTCAAGCCTTAAATTGAACGCCTCAGAGTGAGGTAACGCCGCATGAGTCATATTTTTCGTGCGTGCAGCCGGCTCCATCGAATTATAGACGTTGTCACGTCAAAATGAATATCTAAATATCAGTAGGATAATCGTTATATTCCCAACAGGTGGATCTGGGTGAAGACGGCGGTAACTACCACTCCGTATTCGCGTGTCCGATCCTCCGGCAACAGGCATCTCATCAGAACCCGCCGATGCGGTTGCTCTGCGGCCATGTCATATCTCGCGACGCGCTCAATAAACTCGCCACCGGGGCTAAGTGAGTATTGTCACCTCACATTTTGTAGGGCATTCTTACTACTATCTATCTATTCTACTACTTACTATATCCATAGTAGCCCTGCAGAGCAATAAGATTACAATACTGATGATTGAGTTCAATACGATGGTGTTGCGATGATTTTACAGTTAAAAATCATCAGTTTGTTTGACTCGACTATAGCGTGTTTCAAAATAGAGTGGCACATAACTTTAGCGCTGACGCTGGCTGCTGTTATTGCGCAGAAGTCAAAAATAAGGTACCTGAGAAGTGCTAGCGGAATGAAGGGCGGGCGTACGTAGCGCTGATTAGCTCTCCAGTCGCACTCCGCTCTCTGTACCAATAGGACACTCTGCACACATCCACACATCCAATGTGCGCGACAAGCGCACACTACGACGCATGCGCAGCTATCCCCTCCGCGTATCGCTCAGCGCTAAAGTTATGTGCCGTTAGATAAACTACTAATTTTTATTTTTCAGAAAACTATCATGTCTGAACATGGTAGTTTTCTGAAATTAAAAAGTTGAAGTGTTATAATGGGGTGGAACACGCAAAGCTTTTCATAGATAGCAGCACGAGTGACTGTCCTTGGAATTTATGGAGAATGACAGATAAGCTGTCAAATTGACATATAAGTACGCGTGCGCGGTTGTTCTATGTATCAGCTGATAGTGCTGCTATCTAAAGTTAGCAAATGGTAGTGTTCTCCTATTGCGAAACATTTTCATCTATTATTGTTTGAAATTGACTATTTTATTTAGATTTAATTGCGTCATTTTTCTCTCGGCTATGATCTGAATTTTCATCATCTTCTTTAAAGCTTTTGGGGTCACCAATTTAGGGTCACCAGAGTAGGCCACTGACAGAACTATGCAATGAATTTTTTAAATATTATTTTGCTGTGTTTATAGGGTTACAAACATTTCGTTCATGTCTTATACTACCTGGCAAGGCCGAGGTCATTTAGCACAATTCATTTTCAAAAATATTAAAGCACCCGCTATTTTCTTTCATCGCTTTTTCTGATCTCTTGCATGTACTTTGATTTTTAATTCGCATGAAATAAAAATGGTAAGTCGGTACAGCATGTTTCATGGTCTGGATTTCTAAAAGGTTAAAGTTACATACCAAACAATTTGTGTGATTGCAATTACTGGCACTAGTTTGATGTACGTAAATTGATGGACAAGGCAGTGCATCGTAATACACGGTCCTAACGCGCGTGGCAATGCTTTGTTAGAGCGAGGCCCCATTAGCGCGTTGCGCTGCGTTGCGCCGCGTCGTCGCAACGGAACAGCGCATTGTATGCCACACCTGCGTTGCGACGACGCACGATGTCGCAGCGCAAGAGCGTCGCAGCTGGCGATGGTTATCACTTGACATCAGCACCCGTAGTCTGAGATGTACTCGATCAGTTTGAACAATTCATTTCGCCTTCGTCTCTCTCTTTTGTATGGAGAAAAAAATGAGACAACAACAGTACGCTACGTAAAAATGATTGAAATGAGTTAGTGTCTCATCATTTCTCCATACAAAAGAGAGAGACGCGTAAACAAAATTAATTCAAACTGCAAACTGATCGAGTAACGCTCAGACTAGGGATTCAGGAGAGCCATATGCTTATTCCAACAAAAAAACATTGTCTTGGCCGGCCGTATGAAGTTTACTAGAAAATTTTTACGCGGTTAATATTTAATTGGGAAACTATGACCTTGCCAAGAAGTATAGGGGTGTTACGGATGTAGTTTTACTTCTATGCTAAAGTTGATTTAACTTTTGCGCAGGATAACTTTTATCATGTGCCTGAGAGGGATAACAAGGTGAGTGTCGTCTCTTATTTTTGATTCCGTAACATCCCTATCCTTTCCTAGCTGTACCTACTCCACGTTTAAATACAATTTTAGAAAAATAAGCTTGCAGTAGGCCCTTGTATTTGAATTTGTAAACCTATTTATGGTATGTTTTAATTTGATCGCAAATAACAATATTTTATCATCAAACTTTAGATTTTTAATCCGAAAGACACGATAAAACTTTCTTCATCTTCTTAAATTTAAGAGCTTAGCTCTTGTCGGGGTTCTGCTGCAGTTTTCTCCAATTGAGTCTTTCGAATGCGGCCTCCTTGACTTTCTTTTACGACATGACAGCGACTTTTTCTTCTAACTGGCTCACGTAACTTATTCTTGGCCTTCCTTTTCTCCGGTTTGCTTCAACCTTTCTTTCAAAGATATTCTTTAGGTAGCTGTCATGTCGTAAAAGAAAATTTTATGCTTGGGTTATTATTAAACACTTTTTAGAGTAGGAGTTTCCTTTTGTCCATCTTTCCTCTTGCTAATATGTAGATACCCCTAAACCGACCGTAGAATTCAATTTAAAATATTTATAATCTTTTTCAGATTGAAATGCCCTTACTGCCCCATGGAGCAATCGCCGTCTGAAGCGCGGCAAATATTCTTTTCCTGAACGAGTTACTGCAGTTTGTTTCTTTACAGAATAGCGTATGGTTCAATTTTGTATGCCACTAGTTTTTACTATTTCTTCTAGAAATTATGTGGAATGATGAATTATGTTTGGAATGGAACTATCAGGGCAAGTACAATTGGTAGATTTATATAGCGATGTTGTTTTGTCAAATATTATGTTTCTATTATCAGTCGCAATAGTAAAAAAATACTTTACTGTCGTTCGTTGTAGTAGGGGTTTTTGTCTTAGCGTTGTAACCTATTTGGGCGCTTTGGCGCAGGCTGTAAGCCCAAACTGAATATTGCCTAAATAAAATAAAAATAAATAAACCGCTCTAAGATATATAATGATGATGTAAATAAATAATAGTTTATGTACAAAAAAGTACCTTTGGCAAATATTTATTTTATATTCCATCGAAATGATATAACTAGATTTCATGACATATTTTTATACTGATTATTGGCATTGGCATAACTGCCAGTACTTACCTACTTAAGTAATTATCTAAAACTTATAAATACAATAATTATGATTCGACAATTAAAGTCTAGATTCTAGAAGAAGAATATAGTAGGCTCGTAACGCAGTTGTTAGATTTAGGTATGTTGGTCTATCTATGTATTACATTGGGGTATGTTTTTTAAGTTTTCCTTGAGACTATTGATTATAACATATATATTATTTTATTACCTTTTATTGTGACTCTGTGAAAAACAAGCAATAACAATAGCAGTAAAATGAGTATTTTCTTGTTGAATGTATCATTGAACTCTAATAATAAACAGCTGGGCAATTGTGGAATTCTGTTGCAATCCAGTACTAACAAGAAACAGCGATCACAAATCTTGTTGCCATCATTTTTGACAACTATCTATTTCTTGGCATTCTAGTTTTACAAAGCGAAGTTCCTATTCGCTATCTCATGTTTATTACGACACCATTCAGTCGTTCATTGTCAAAGATAAGCTTTGTTCAATTTTTTATTGAAATTGAACTGAAGCTCAAAATAATGTCAAAACTGACATGCGACTAGGTTTTGATTGCAACAAAATATACGCAATCACCCCACAATGCTCTACTTTTTGCGCTGGAGGGCGTGGGTTCAATCCCCACCGAGAACGAATATTTGCGTAGCGTGCATAGATGTTTGTTCTGTCTAGGTTATTCTAAGTATGTGTTTACGAAAAAAGCATATATCTTTTATATCAGCTAGGTTCCTATCGTACAAGCTCTAATTTGGGTCTGGATAGTGCTGTGTGGATTGACCACAATATTAATTTATTACAAACTAACAGGCCCTTATTATAAAACGAAGCCTAAGATGGTATAAATAAACCAGTCTAAACATGCACGCCCCTCCACCACGTTTTCTTGACGTTGACTCACAGCAAAGTAATTCAAAATAATCCTTGTGATGTAAGTGATAAAGAACAATTTACTTCGACTGACTGGAGTTGTGGGACGTGCAGTTTCAGATTGGTTGATCTCTACCAAACCTTGTATTATTTGTTTTGTAATAAAAGGATACGTTTGGACATGTTTATCGCACGTCTGATAAATCCAATTTAAAAAACTTATTGATAAACCACCAATGTACTGTAAGACAAATGTATCTATGTTTACTTACACATGACATGACTGGTTCTAGATATTTCTTCTTTGGTAGTAAAATAATTTTGAGTAAATTTATTTGTTTTATTCATAGAAAATCCCTTGACAGTTTCTTATGACCTACCTGTCCTATAATTAGCTAAAGGTTGGCACTGCGGTTGAAAGATATAAGTATCTTTCAACTGAAGTGCCAACCTTTTACTCTATCACTACCTATTTACCTATAAATATGAGAGAGAGAGAGGATAGGAGAGTAAAAATGCTGAACTGGTGATTCTATTGTTATTTATCGTGTGCGAGGGACCTCATAGAGCGCGTCCCGTCAATCTATACCCAAGGCCTGCGCACACCTAGTTTGCTGGCGGTAGCGATCAGTGAAACGCTGTCAAATTTGACTAGGTGTGCGCAGGCCTTTATGGTCCTTTGATCAATTGTGATCGATTGTGAAAGGCCACTAATTTAATCAATAAATTACAAGAGATTGAGGATGCCTAGGGACCTCTAGAGACACAGGCAAATAACTTCGGAACCTCAAATTAAAATATGTTTTGTGGGGCATTACAAATCTACGTCTTATCATTTTAAAATAATGATAGTAGGTAAAATAAAACCACTAAATAATATACAGAAAACATTTATTGATTATAATTTTTCGAAACAAATAGGTACAATACCGAAATAACATTTTATTAACCTAAAATAAATAATTTAAAAGGGTTTTCATTTCGTTACAATTAAGTGAGCCACAACAATAATAATATCATATTGATATAACTTTTTGAAAAGTATTTTCACATCACAAACTATCCAGAATCTAAGAATTTGTTATATCCTTGGTATAACAAAAGTTTATGATAATAAAATAATTTATACAACTTATTAGATAAATCGCAAAGTATCACACAATCATAATAATTATATACGTAGCATCTACCAGCAAAACACTACAATTAGTCACTAATTATTGCTGTAAAATTTATTCTACATTTTTCATTAGAACATAGAAAGAAAGTGTTTTATTGAGGAAACAAGTCTGTGCAATTGAACCTGTAAAATATACAATTTAATGCTGCGCAGAAAACGAATATTTCATGCAATTAAAATAATTACAGCGAGCAGTGTTAAACACCGAAAAAGCTAAATTAGCTATATTTTGTGATTGCATCGACTTTTTCCCTCGAATAAACTTATCTAAAGTGGGTGATAGACGTACGAGCAAGTACGCGTACTTATGGCTCGCCGACCTTTTTCGCTTGTGTGTCACCGTAAATACGCGTACTTTCAATACATTAGGTCGGCGAGCCATAAGTACGCGTACTTGCTCGTACGTCTATCAAAACCGATACGAGTAAGATGGAAGACGCTCCTAAGTACAGCAAAATGTATGCATTTTAGCAATAAAATTACATTAATATCACTTACAACCTAAATCTACCTATGCGTTTCATAGTATTTGAATTATTACTATGTATTCAATAAACAATAGATAATAATTTGCTTTATTTTATTTTGAAATATTTGGCACAAGTTTTGCCTACCGCAAAGTGATCTAGCAATGATTATTAAGCTCTCTTGGCCTAAACATTGTGTTTTTACAGGGTGTTCAAAGAAAGCTCTCTGGATATACACATAACCTGCAACCCTTTGTACAATTAATTTCATAATAAATTAGCTCATCAATTTATGTGTTGTTGTAATATTACACCTTTATTTTGTAGAAATCTGTCGGAAACTGTATTCCGTGGTCGAGAATAATATAAAAACACCCCGTAAGCTGCAAAGAACACAATACAGATTTTTGGCATGTTTGAAAAAAAAAACAATCAGTTGCATGCAGAAAAAAACAGATAGGTAAGTAATATTTTCTCTAATAAATAATATTGCTTCAAATCAGTCATGGCATCAGTCTAGTTAACCTACAAGTAATTTCGTTTATTCTCATACAAAAACGAGAATAAAATTGTACTAAAGAAGCAGATAAGTTAATTCTGTTGAATATATTATTCATACTTTTCTCCTTACAAATCTGTATTCTTAAAATTGTATATACTTTTATAGACATCTTTATTGAATACAGGGTTATTTGTTAAATGCGCAAACTCGTTTGCTACAAAAAGTTTTGTTTCATTAAAAAAATAAACATTTCTACAATTTGGTACAGAATGGTTTTTTTTCTAGATCATACCATCGATGTATGTACTTATTATAACCACCGCAACAGTAAGGTTTTAGGAGTGTTCTTTCGATGGGAAAGCATAGTAAACTCAACCAAATCTTATATGCAATGCTGTATACAGGGTTATTCATTATTAACTGCAAATACTCAGGAATTAGGTTCAACAAATAGAATAAAAAATATTTATGACATTATTTTTTTAAAATTTGATCAAAAATTTTTTCAAGTTTTTGTATCAAAATTTTATTTTTATTAATTTCTTTACGGCTATTGCTTATTGATTGCCACGGAGAACAGGACGATGACCCACCCAGGCGGTGACTGAACGCAGAGTGTCACTCACGGCGCGCGGGCGCGGATCAAAGGTCAAAATAGGTCAGGCATCAATGATTCCTTTATCGATTTTCTCGGGATTTTCATAACAAAACTTAAAAAAAACCATTTCATAAATATTTTTTATTTTATTTGTTGAACCTAATTCCTGAGTATTTGCAGCTAATAATGAATAACCCTGTATATCTAGGATAAATCACATCGATGGAGGAAAATTGAGGGTACTTTGAGTCACGGTGGTGCGAAAGAGAAGGCACGTAGCGGAAGCGTAGGCAGGTGCGGGCGAGACACGTAGCTTGGGAAGCTAAGTACAATTTTATATTTCAGCTTTTTTAGTGTAGAATGAAATAATGTTGTAATGTTGAATTGCGCGCATTTTACAAATAACCATAATTAAGAAAACAGATTGTTCTGTTCTGTATTGTTCAGTTGGTACTGCACTCAATGTCCAACATATTATTATGCATTTTGAATTATATTAATCTTGAATAGTTTTACTTAAATGCTACTTGGTGTATTCTTAAGGCAATTATGGATCGTCAAAGTAATGGTTGAATGTCCGCGAACGTCATCCTAAATTCCCTATGACACAGCATGGAAGAGAACAGGCACTTTTACATCGGCCTCAATAGTATTAATTTGAAATTTATTAATTTACAATATTTGAAACGACCTAACGTAACTACTTTATTAATCGCTAAGTAATCTGGTTGACTATTTAAACAGCTGTATTAAAATATAATAAATAACAATAAAACTTTACTTACATATTTTTTAAAGCTATGTCTACAATGTGAACTGGCTAAGATTAGAGTACTAACTAGTTTATCCGGTAGATAGTAAATATGGAAGTGAGTACGATTTATCCTTCATTATAAGCTACGTCGCAACATTTTAACGGTGTAAATATATTTTTATACTGTAGGCTATAAGATATAGATCACTTGATTCATGAACACAAAAATCATGGTTTGCTTATGACTATGAAACTATTCTATAATATTCACAGAATCACCCATAGTGTTCTAGAAATTTGAATATTACACATTTTTGATCGCCCTGTATACATCGTTTGTATATTACTTAGCGTTCAGATCACAAGTACATAGTATAATAAGACTTTATACACTTTATTGCTCATTTTATTATATAAATACGAATAATATATATTATCATTAATTTAATACCTTAAGAGTCAGTATTCATAAAATAATTACGCTTAAAATTCATATAATAACGCGAAGCAAAATAAATAAATAATTTTAAAACTTATATCAATTGTACCACATTTCTGTCTGGCTAGTATTATAGTTTTATTAACGCTGGCAACTTTTGGCAGAAAAAAACAATTATGACAGAAACATGGCAACTTTAATCTTATCTAGATATTTTTATTTTGTATGATTGACTATCATTAGTCGCAGAAAATCTAAATGCAAAGGAAGAACTATTCTTTTTTAAATAATATTCGTACTACGTAGTATCACATCTAATTTATAGTATCTACATAAGAGATGTAATAATTCTACATGAAGTTATATTTCGACCTACTTTATTTTTTTACTACAAGTTTTTTGCCTGAGTTTTCTTTATGCTCTAGGATTCTAGGCGAAATTTTAAGCAAAAATCAAGGTATCCGCTCAGTGAAGAACCCACTTTAAAACTGATTTAAGAAATGCGTTCTGCGCAACTTAGTCACGTGGTCAAAAAGAGGAAAACTTATTTGTCACTTCACAAAAACCTGAAGCCCAAAACAGATGCTTGTTGATAACACCACTGCTATGAAACAACTGGGTAAATGTGATGCTCAGTTTACAAAATAACAAAAAAAGTCACAACATAAATAAGATACATCTAAAAAGTATAACATGATTTCATATAAGCATATGTATTTTGATATTATTGCATATTAAAAGGCATTTTTCGAAACAGATATCTTGTCTATCGTGGACTAGAGATTGGTAAATTGTTACATGATTGCGACAACAGTCGATATTTTTTGTGCGTTCCTAGAACGTTTACGACAATAATTCATAGAGCTTTGCCCCGATGATATAAACATAATTTTTAAAACTTTTCTCTTGGTAACTTATCGAAAACTTACAGAATAGGTCCTGCTGACACTTTCAGTCAAGGCAGGATAAATAATAGTACCCGAAGTCGGAGTTTTGCTACCACATTTCGTCTACGAAATGTTTTCGTTTCACTTATTTGTCTCTCTCTATTATATGGAGAAAAGATGAGACAGCTAACTAGAGTTAGAGTTGTTGTTTCATATTTTTTCCATACAGAAGAGAGACAACAACTAACGAAACTAAGCGAAAACAACACTTGGTAGACGAAATGTGATAGCTAAACTCCGACTTCGGTTACTGTTTTAAACTTTTAAGACTTTGTCGCAATACAAAAGCTGAGAGACAGTATGTTATTAATTAATTAGGTACAATAATTACCAATTTTTTGCATTTTATAATACACACTAACATTTTCTCGATTTTACATACACAGCCAAATTATATAGGGTGTAAAAATACCGCTACCGAAAACGTTTTGAAAATTGGAGGCTTTGAATTTTTTTTATAATCATAGTCCATTTTTAACCATTATCAGTTATCACGCTCGGGAGTGGTCTGATTACACCCTGTACATCTCATGATTTTTAATGTAACACTGCGGTACTGAAGGTACCTAAATATATTTAGCTGAGCGGTAATTACCAATACATACGTTAAATACGTGAAACTAACCCTCAATGACTTTCAACAGCTGTTTAACCATTCTTTGACATAGTTTTCACATTATTTGTCAAGAATGGTTGAAACTCAGTTTATATTAGTCTAAAGTGTGTAATGGTGTTACAATACTTATCAATCGATGCCATGGATTGACAGAAGAATGAGATCAGTCGACGTTTCGTCGATTCGATTACCTACAAAAATCCACCGGTTTTTACCATATTTTTACCTTGGAGTTTACTAAACATTTTTTTTTAATTTTAAGTAAGTTGGTTGGTTTAAAGAACACCCATTTGACTCAAAAGTTATAACTTACACTTATCAACAAAGTCAACAACTTTATTGATAAGTGTAAAAAACACTGCATGATAATTACCGCTCAAACTTGTTTTTCTATTGATTAACTATTTACCTGATTCCGTAGTTCGGTGCAGGTCTACTGGCTAGCATTCCTCGCGGGGGCTAGCTATTTCCTCACGAGGGCTAGATCTCCCCGCGGGTGCAAGCTCATCCTCGCAGGTGCTAGCTCATCCTCGCAGGTGCTAGCTCATCCCCGCGGGTTCTAGCTCATCCTCACAGGTGCTAGCTCATCCTCGCAAGTGCTAGCTCTCCCCGCGGGTGCCAGCTCATTTCCTCGCGGGTGCTAGCTCGATGCAAGTCCTGCGTGCGGGCTAGCTCGGCACAGGCTCCGACTTGACGCCCGCTAGATTGAGCAGCGCTTCGGCCGTGCGTCGCTCTTCACAGCCGCTGTACGAATGCTCGTCGCGAGCGCAGCGGGATATCACGAGGTGGGCGGCTGGGGGAAGCTGAAATAGATGAAGAAGTAATTATTTTGATTGCTTTGCGTTGTCCGATGGTAATGAGCGGATACAATAAGTACTGTTTTTTTTTGGTGTCGCATGTTGTGGTTTAGGTACTGTTAGAAGTGATCCAGCTGTTAAACTATACAGGGTGTTACAAAACTACTTGTAAAGCCAAAAGAAGGTTAAATGGGGCCTTATAATGATATTATATATTAATTTACAACAATATTATTATTGTTATTATTTTTTTGTTATTATTATATTTTTTTTATTTACATTTATGAATGAAAAATAGAAAAACTATTAAGGTAGACAATTATTAGGTAAAATAGGTACGTAGGCCTTTCTGTTAAATAATCTGGTTCCTCGACATGACAGCTTACTATAGGGTTTTGGCTTTGATAATTAATCATATTATTTACGGGATATTTTGTAACACGTTGTAGATGGCGTTTAAAACTGGAGTTGCCTAAGATTTTTTTAGCAAGCCGCTAAAAATCGGGGATAATTAATGAGATACTCAATATATTTATTGCATACACATGGTTTAGTTTAGGTACATACGTGACTGGCCTCTCAGCTTAGTTGGTAGTAGCTCTGCCTTCTACGCCGTAGGTCGTGGGTTCGATCCCCACCGAGAACAAATATTTGTGTGGTGAACACAGATGTTTGTTCTCTGTCTGGGTGTGTTATATTGTATTCCATGTATGTATTTACAAAAAAAAAAATATAAGTCGTATATCAGCTATCTGGTTCCCATAGTACAAGCTCTGCTTAGTTTGGGGCTAGATAGTGTTGAGTGGATTGTCTAGAATATTTATTTATTTATACATAGTTCTTAGGTGTGTGGTCACATGGAGAAGGTGAGATTATTTACCTGAGACATGACATTGGGTCCGTACTTCATGGCCAGCACGGTAGCTGCCGCCAGGTATTCGTCCGCGCCAGGCTCAGGCGAGCCGGCTAGGCGACGCGCCAGGAACGGGAACAGCGACGGATCCGGCGAGTTCTTGGCACTCGCTGGAGGAGAATCCGGCGCTACTGTCGGAATCGGCTGACGACCGAATGCCTGGAATTTAATTAGTTAGTTGCCTTTACTGCCATTCTGGACTTGATTTCTTAGTTCATGGCTTTTGTGGCTTACTGCAATACTTACACAACACTATCTAGCCCCAAACTAAGCAGAGCTTGTACTATGGGAACCAGATAACTGATATAATACTTACATACATTTTTATTGACATAATGACGTATTAGCTGATTCTTTGAACCGCCATACTCGACTTGAGTTAATTTATAAAACTTGATTCTTGGTTTATTGATTTTTGTGACTTGGTACCCCGCAGTACTATAAACTTTGCATAAACATTACTTGAAATTATAGGCGGAAGACCGCAAAATAATATAAAACACTTACTTACTGACAATTTATTATTTATTAATTGTAAAATTATGATACCAACAAAAATAAGAAAAAGGAAACATAAAAAAGTGAAAATCGATTTCGTTCTTCAAAGATTTGGAACGTTAAAAATGTAAAATAATAAAAAAAACTTGGGAAACTGACTTCGTGACCAAACTGCTAAGCCAATTTTCATGAAATTTCTATTGGACCAATCTGGAAGTATTTACCTTTCAGATATTATTTGTTTTTTTCAAATCTGCTCATAAATAACGAAGATATAGATAACAAACAAAAAAAACCAACCGCATCAACAACCTCTTATTTATTTGAAGTCGGTTGTCGGTGGCTGAACTAGCAGCATCCACCCGTCACGCAAAAAGGACCCACTTGCGGCCTACTTGCGGAAACCAGTCCGCTCATCAAGTATCAAGTAAGTATGAAGTCGGTTGTAAATGAATGAAAAATGATTATGATGATGAAAAAAATAAAATAAAATGTGTTCTTACCCTGTCTATTACCTGTAATAAGGAAGCACGGTGTTGTGGGTCGACCGTCCATAGCGAGCCCTTGCCTAGTCCGGGGGCCGCGGCCACCTGGGTCAAATATAACATAACATATACCTACCATCATCACAAATAAAACTATACTCAAGATAAGAACTACACAAAGAGCAATGGAGAGAAGTATATTGAAGTTAAGGGGGTACGATTTCCATACAAACTTAATTTACACAACTATGGTTCAAAGTTCAAAGTTCATTTATTCATAACACGGTTACACGTCAAATACAGTAAGTAATTCATTGAACTATATGCTATACAGTATGTATGTATGCTCATTCTGTAAATAAAAATATACAAAAATATAATTACTCTACACTATTATGGTAGGTAGTGGCAAATATTTACGTCATATAAAAATAATCAGAGAATCAATCAGTCAATAGGTACACAATGTCAAATGTAAAATAAAAATAATAATAATAAAAATAATGTTCAGTTTAAGTCAGGTACAAGTTCACTTAATAAAAATAAAACAATTCAATTCACGTATATAATTTTAGGGCAATAAATTCATCGATGTGATAAAACGACTGATCGATGAGCCACTGTTTCAGCTTGAACTTAAAGGACTGCGCCGACGGCGCCTCGGTGATTGTGGACGGTATGCGATTGTAGACCAGGGGCCCCATCATGTGGATTAGCTTTCCTGATTTTGCAAGTCTATGAGGAATGGCTCTCAATCGCTCATCGTGTCTGAAATGATATCTATGACCATCCCCACATCTTGCGTACTCTTCCAAGTGGTTTCGGGCATAGATCGCAGTCTGGTAGATCACGATAGCGGGAACCGTCATAATTTTCAGAGAAACGAAATATGGTCTGGCAGATGTATACTGCGAGACTCTGACAATAGCGCGCACCGCCCTCTTTTGGAGCCTAAAAGCACGCTCCCAGTCTGCAGCACGCCCCCATAGCTCCACCCCATATTGCAAATGCGAGTGTACTGAGGCAAAATAGAAATTCCGCACCATCTCCCTCTCTAATGTTGCCGAGAGGCGCCAGAGGGCGAAGCAAGCCCTGCCTATCTTTTTGCACAAAGTGTCGATGTGGTGCTCCCACGTGAGTGCCCTATCTAGTGTAAACCCCAGAAACACAGTCTCGTTGACTTGGCTGACCTCTCTGCCATTTATAGCCACGGACAAAGATCTGTACGCACGCCCCGACAGGTTAAAATGCATGAAGTTTGTCTTAGTGACATTTAGAATAAGACCATTATAGCTGAACCACTGTTGCAATTCACCTGCGATGGTGTTTAGTCTAACTTCCAGGGCGTCGATCGTTCGAGCCTCCACTACAGCTGCCACATCGTCTGCATACATTAGGATGCGCCCATCCTTGATGCATCCTGGCAGGTCGTTTAGAAGTAGGGAGAAAACGATATTAGAAAGAGATGACCCTTGAGCAACTCCAATGTTATTAGATAACGGCTGTGATCTGACCTTGCCTCCCCTGCCAGTCACCACCTGAGATCTATCAGTCATGAAACTGGTCATCAGTTGTAGAGGTGGGCCGCATATACCGTAGTGCGCAAGCTTTGCGACAAGAACGTCATGATCCGCGACGTCAAAAGCCTTCGACAAATCGCAAAACATGACCGCTACTTGCATCCCGCGCTCGCGAGCCTCTAGCACGTGACGCACCACCTCCCTTGTAGCATCCGTCGTCGACCTCCCTGTTCGATAGGCATACTGCCTATCAGACAGCGAGGCCGTGCTCGACAGATACTCTGAGAGCCGCGTACTAAGGCCGTGCTCGAGTATTTTGGCGATACCCGGTATTATGCTCACTGGTCGGTAGCTGTTAATATCCTCCCTTTGTCCTTTGCCTTTGTATAAAGGTGAGACTCTCACGTTCTTAAGCGTCTGAGGATAGACACCTTCATTCAGGCACCTGTTAAATAAAGTGGACAGAATAACCGATATTGGAGCAGCGGCTTTATGAAGAAGTGAGATAGAGATATCATAGATGTCCTTAGTGTTTTTATGAGCTACACCTACCATTAATATTTTATAAATTTCAAAAGGCGTAAAAGGCCTATATCTAAGCGAGCGGTCAGAGGGCACGCAAGATGACAAAAGTGCGCGCATCGCGGACGGCACGCAAGCGGCGGGCGCACCGCACGTTACCGAAGCATTTACGAAATGCACATTTACTGCATCCACAGTGTCTTCCTTGCTTGAAAATTCGGACCCGTCTGGTCTTCGTAAAGAATCGATAAAGTCGAGGGATTTTTGTTTTCGACCAGTTTCGATTTTTACTATGCCCCACATGGTCTTAGCTGTATTTCCCGATTTTGTGATTAGTCCACAGTAAAAATTGCTGCGTTCTGATCGCATCACCCTATCAAAACGGCACTGGAAATCATCAATCCGGGCCAATAGGCCCACGTCATCAGGAAAGGTGCTCAACAACCTTTTCATTTCGCGTAGCAAGTGGTCCAATGTTATTAGCTCACTTGATACCCAAGTCTTTTTATTTGTGTTTATAGTGACTTTTTTTAGTGGAAGACACGCGTCTAATTTATTATTAAAAACATTGATTATCGCGTGTGCTAGCTCATTTGATGAAGAGGTTCTGTATTTTTGAGTAATTAATACCCAGTCAATACTCTCCATTGCCGCTGCAAAATTACAAATATTAGTATCCGAATACGACCTGGCGCTATACGTAGCCGAGACATTAGCGCGTGACTCACATTGTATCACGGCGCGCACTGCGTAGTGATCACTTATATCCGTGCGTACGGGGGTCGCGAGTACGGTGCCCGACCTTGCCCAGTCGTTCTTTACATATACGTGATCTAGACACGTACTAGTTGCGTCAGTTACCCTGGTCGGAAAGTCAACAATATTACAAAAATTTCGTGTATAAATCAAGTCAATTAATTTTTTTAAGTCACTGTTTAATGGGCAAATGCTATCTACATTGAAATCACCCACCACGACGCAGTCCTTATCAGTCTCACTAAGTCTATCGAGTAAAATCTCGAATATTGAGAAAAAATCAGATGTTTTTGTTAGGTTCGATCGATACACACATACAATAATAATTTCAGAGTCAATTAATTCTACAGCAGCAATTTCACACTTTTGCTCAACAGAGATATTGCTAAAGTCAAGTTCTTTATATTTAACCCTATCATTCAAGAATATGCACGCTCCTCCATGCTCAATTGTATTTCTACAGTAATAGCTGCCAAGTGTATAATTATTAATATGAATACAGTTTAATTCGAAGTCCTTCAGCCAGTGCTCGGTGATACACAAAACGTCACACTGTAGAATTGTCTCCAACAAAACTTCTAACCGCCTAGTTTTTTCTTTAAGTGATCTAATGTTTTGATGACAAACAACAAGATTAGTATTAGGTAGCGTTGAACACTTCTCGCTGGCAGCAGGACGCCGATGTCGGCGGTCTCGCTCGCCGAGTGCGAGTGAGTCATCATGCGCTCGCGTTGCCGCCTGTTTCGGCGCGCTCGGGCCCCCACCCGTGGCGGGGACGCGGCCGAAAGGGGATCCACGGGACAAAGCGTACCCGGGGTGGCCACGCAGTTGGGCTCGTTACCTCTTCGTAAACATTCTCCGGCATTCCGATGAGAAAAGATGCATGTAATTCTGATTTTATGTCGCGTTTCTTCACGATGTAGTTGGATTTCTTAATATCGTTTAAAAAACTTGTAACCTTTTCTACGGTCGTGTCTGGTCTAAAAGACCACGCCTGAATATACTTCACTAGCTCGATTGCCTGAATGTCGTCATTTTCCTTACCCACTCCGATAGTGATGGGGCGTTGTTGATTTTTCTTTCGATGCTGTCGGCTGACAACCTGCCATTGATCACGCTCACCCGCGGTATCAACTTGGCCCACTTCACTCTTCGTTGTTGGTCGGACCGGATCGCTTACAACAATCGGCTCACCTCGGGTCTTCGTCGGTGGCATCGGCGCCGGCGGCGACGGGCCGGGATTCGGTTCAATTCGGCTTACTTCGGAGGCTTTTGGAGTCAATGATGCGCGTTGCAATTTAGCGGCTGGTTTCTTTCCTGCAGCGCTTAGCGGTCCACTTACTTTGTTTTCAGCGGCTTTGATTCGCGCTTGCCGTAGCGGGCGCTGCAGCGCTGTAGCGGCTGACTGGGGTTGATCTTCCACGGATATTGTTGGAAGTGGCCCGTCTGTCTTCTGACTCACCGACTGCTGCTTACTTTCCGCCATTGTTTTTAGTGTTGAAAGCACTTCATTTTGATGTGCAATAATTCGAGTTTGGTCGTCAATTTTCACCTCCAATCGGTCGATTTTATCACAGAGTGCTCCCATTACTTTTTGCATGTCGCGCACTACAATTTCTAGCGCCTTTTGCGCCATTCTCGTATTTAGAAAATTAAAAATCTACGGAGCTCACTTGTACCGTGTGAGGAGTACCCACAGATATGGGCGAATAAAGTATTAATGTACACTGAAATAGCTGTAATAGGCTTTTACACACTCCAACTTTATATAACTGGCCGGCAATAAAGACCACTGTGAAATTCTATTACAGCTATTTCAGTGTACATTTATACTTTGTTTGCCCATAGTTGTGTAAATTCAGTTTGTATCGGAATCGAACAACCTTAAGGAAAATACATAAAATAAAAAGCGACCTGATAAGACAACAAACAAAACTAACAGATGCAGTCTCACAAGCTCTGAGAATGAAATGGCAGTGGGCAGGCCATCTATCCCGATACACTGACGATAGATGGACTATAATGGCAACCAAATGGAAAGGACCAGTAGGAAAAAGAAATGTGGGCCGGCCAATGAGACGATGGGTAGACGACATAACCCAAAACGCTGGAGAAGACTGAATGAATGTGGGGAGAAATAGAGACGCATGGAAGAAGCTAGAGGAGGCCTTCACCCAAAGAGGGGTCTTTACATCAAACACACCGCAAACATTAAATATAGATTAGAATAGTTATGTACTAAATGTAAAGTATTATTATTATTTTATTTATACCTACCATCATCATCATGACCTGTAACATGTACACACATCAACATTGTCTAGGTATATTCAACTTTTGTTGATTTTTACAAAAACTGAAAATAATTTCTTTAGGATTGAATAAGCTCAAAATCAAATCAAAATACTTATTGGGGAGACAAGTAACACAGGGGAGTATAAACAGAAGGGTACGATGAGAGCCACAATAGTTATAAAAACTGTGACGCAGCTATCAACGCCCACCTCATAGACCTGAATGTTGTTTCTCATAAACTATATAATTATATAATTAGGTATTTAGGAGATGGTGGGAGGAGGCTCGAGAGAGAGATAAGTGGAAGTCTTTGGGGGAGACCTTTGCCCAGCAGTGGGACAAAATAGGTTGATGAAAAAAAAAAAAAAAAAAAAAAAACATTTAGATAAAAACATAAAACTAAGAAGTTAACATAATAGAAAAAATAAAACTACAGAGGAGCCATTACATATAGGTACCTAATGGGATTTAGAGTAACGGGGAAAAGCTTTATTCAAAAATCAAGCAATTCAGTAGAAATATAAACACATTGTGTTGCTACTAAAAATAAGGGTACATGGAGACGTTCCTAGTTATATGCAATTAAATTTGGCTTGTGCACAGTTATTGTTGTATTGCAGTATCTACACTAAGTGATAAACTTGTGTTGTAGATACAGCGTTACCTTCCCATAGTGTGGTTTACATAAATCAGGCGTGCGAAGCAATGATTAAAAGCTTAATAGTAAAATAAAATAAAAATTGTTCCCAACCTCGCTCACCTTATGGAAGCACTTATTCAGCGACAGATTATGCCGCACGCTATTCTTCCACCCTTGCGGCGCGTTCTTGAAGTACGGGAAGTGACGTATAATCCAAGCGTATATCTCCTTGACAGGTAACGCCCTCGCCGGCGCGGCCTCAATCGCCATGAAGATGAGACAGGAGAAGGAATAGGGGGGTTTCTGGTGGGTCTGGAGAGGGGGGGTGAGAGACGTGGGAGAGGGGGGCGCTTTGATCGGCGTGCGCGGAGGGGAAGGCGGTCTGATGGTCGGCGGGGGAGTTGTTGATTCTGTCTGAAAATAATAATGATAAGTTTAATAAACTTGGAAACCTGAACTAACTTAATATCGGTACCCGAAGTCCCAGTGCATTTACAACATTTCGTTACCAAATGTTGTTTTCGTTTCGCCTATTTGTCTCTGTCTATTGTTTGGAGAAAAGATGAGACAACAACTCTATCTACGTAACGTATTTTTGCCGTCTCATATTTTCTCCATACAATAGAGAGAGACAAATAGGCGAAACGAAAACAACATTTGGTAACGAAATGTGGATGCAAAACTCCGACTTCGGGTACAGGTGGGCCATACGCTTGTTTCATCGGCTAGTTACTTAAAAAAAAAAAAGTACCGACTTCATAGACAAACTGCTGAATCGATGATGACATTTATAAGTTTTGAAGTATACAGGGTGTAATCTTTAAGTGTGCACAGGCGATTATTCCGTAACTATTGCAGATATCAAAAAACTTTAAACTGATATCGAAAGTACTTTACCTAATGAGTAAAATGACATTAATAACTTTTTAAAAATAAAACGAGAAATATCCAAAAAAAATACATTAATCACTCCCATACATTTAGTATGAGATAGTAGAAAGGTTTTAGTTTCCTTATTTTAAGTGGAATAGTACCTACTCATTTTACCCTTGTCATTTTATAATTATGTACGATATGAAGGTATTAATGAATTTCTTCCTATGGGGATTTGTCAAAGACCACGTGTACGCTGAGAGAGTACACAGCCTAGAAGAGTTACAGAATCGTGTACGTCGTGCAATTGATTTAATTACTCCGCAAATGTTAAGGAAAGTTCATTTAGAAACTGTAAATAGAGCTCGTCATTGTATTGCGGAGGACGTCACTTCGAACATATGCTTTGAACACAAAATTTTGTACTTACTAAGAAATAAAATGTATGGGAGTGATTAATGTAATTTTTTTGGATATTTCTCGTTTTATTTTTATAAAGTTATTAATGTCATTTTACTCATTAGGTAAAGTACTTTCGATATCAGTTTAAAGTTTTTTGATATCTGCAATAGTTACGGAATAATCGCCTGTGCACACTTAACGATTACACCCTGTATAATCGTTATTTGAAGTTGGTTATTACAATGGAAAAATGTGATTGATTTTTCATTCATCCATTCTAATAGTTAGTTCAATAAAAGCCAATCACAGTAGCCATTATGGTTAAGGAAGGAAAATAATGAATTATATTATTACACTTAGCTTACAAACAGACAATATTAATCCGCGAGTAATAACACAAAAGAGTTTTAATTGTTCCTTCTTCTTCTTATCGTGTCACTGATTCTTTCGAACCAAGTGTGGTGAAAGGATTTTAAGTGCGCCTCGAAGAGGCTCCTTTCGTGCACTTGACACATATTTTCGAACTTTTTAGGTTCTACGATATGCCGGTTTCCTCACGATGTTTTCCTTCACCGTTTGAGAGCACTGGCATAGTGTACATAAATTGTTCCTGACTCCATACGGAGCCAGTGGGTTTAAACTGGTTAATGCTAGACATCATTTTCTACCAGCTACTACCTCTGATATTCTTCTACTTTTTATATTCATAATTTGTCCCTAAACAAGGTCAAAATTCATTACATCATAGTACAAGGTTTCTTGTACACACCACACATAACTACAGTAGGTACCCGTAGTCTGAGTTTCACTCGATCAGTTTGAACATACGTGTCTCTTTCTTTGGTATGGAGAAATAATGAGACAACAACTCGTTTTGAGCGTTTCTACGTTACGTATTGTTGTTGTCTCATCTTTTCTCCATACAAAAGAGAGAGACAAGTAGGCGAAACGAAATACTCAAACAGAAGAGCAAGTCACACTTCATTTACAACATTTCGTCATAAAATGTGGTTTTCGTTTCGCCTATTTTTAGACAGTTATTTGTAGAGAGAGATCTCTATTGTGTGGAAAAAAATGAGACGGCAAAAATACGTTACGTAGAAATAGAAACGATCGAAACTATTTTTTGTGTCATTAATTTTATATACCACAAAAGAAACAACGTGCTCACACGAAAACAACATTTGGTAGACGAAATGTGGTAGCCAAACTCCGACGTCGGGTACTGATCAAGTAAAACTCAGACTACGGGTACAGATGATTATGAATTCTGTAAATAGCTGTGTTTGTTTGGCTGTTCATTACGTGTTAGCCCATCATACACTCACCTTTATGATTACTTGACTGCCGATTATTTGTGCTGAGTGTTTTGTCTCTTCAATGTCATTTTTCGTTAGATTGATACCTGAAACAGGAGACATTTTTAATTAATAAATCATACCATCCTAATACAGGACACTTTGTAACGGCGATAAGTCTCTTGTCACTGTCACTTTCATGTCAAAAAATAGAGATGGCAACAGACTTAGCGATCTGCTAAGCCAAATGACATAAAGGACCAATATGAATATATACCCGTAAGTCATTATCTTTTAAAAATCTATCATGTAGATAATGCCGAGTGGAATGTCCGCAAATATATTTTTTAATCGGCCTCAAAGAATTCTAAATTATTCTGCGTTCTATGATCGGATGCCTCTGACGGATGATCGGATTCCTCTGGCGTGGGATTAAAGTACTTTTGAAATTTTTGATTTGATTTAAAGACAATGATAGGTCATGTTAGGGGTACCAATCGTCGATCGATAGTAACCAAACATACAACTCTGTATATTTGCTAATCGTAAAAGGATAAAGCTAAGCGCGATTTCGGCAGAAACCGGTAAGTAAGGTAATCGTATGATAATATTTGTTTTAACATTTCGTCATACAATGGCGACGACGCGGCGGCGCTTGACGTAGAGTGATGGATCTATCTACGTTTTTTTTTCAAGACTCACTGCCACGTGAAAAATTTCTGCCTTGCCAATTTCTTTTCATACGCTGCTAACTTTATTTGGGGTCGGTATAACATGATCTTCTGCCTTGCCAACTAATGGTAATATTTATTGACAGATAATTTTAAGTAATATTTAAAATTAATAAACTTTTATAAGTATTACTATTATACTTGTACTATTAGAAACAAACAATACTACACGATAAAATAATGAAAGCAACATTATGAATAATTTTTCAAAGTAATCAAAGTGCAACGTTTTGTGGGTCACCGTGAGTCGCATTTATAGCCATAGCCGAAAGCGGCTGGAGCACACCAATTTAAGTAGGATTACATGGCCCATAGAAAAAAACAATATTAGCATCTAAAGGCCGTATTCAGAAACAGTGCTTGAATCTGAGTCGAGCCTCAAACACTCTCAAGCATAGATTTTTTGACAGTCCTCCATTAAAAAGTCTAAAATCTATGCTTGAGGCTCGACTCAATTCAAGCACTGTTTCTCAATACGGGCATAAGGGTTATATGCACAAACAGTGCTAGAGTCTGAGTCGAGCCTCAAGCATAAATTTTAGACATTTTTAATGGAGAAAAGTCAAAAAATCTGCCTGAGTGCTTGAGACTCGACTCAGATTCAAGCACTGTTTCCGAATACGGGCATAAGGGTTACATGCACAAACAGTGCTAGAGTCTGAGTCGAGCCTCAAGCATATATTTTTTGACAGTTCTGCATTGAAAAGTGTCAAAAACCTATGCTTGAGGCTCGACTCTCAGACTCATGTTTCTGCAAACGGTCCTAAATTAGTGTAACTAACCTCTGAGTAAGTTTCTGTCTTGCAACCAACTGAGGCTGGTGAGGTCATCATCATGCTCCGCTGGTGGCAGGTTACCGGCGTTGCCTCCGCATGCCACCCTGATGATGGAAAACATCTTTAATTATCCAATTAAATAGGCTTACGACTGTAATCCCTAGGCACGTACTTCTTCAGATGTCTTGGTACACTGAGATACGCTCATTCATAATGTCATGAAAAAGTCTCTTGTCACTGTCACTCTCATGGTCTCATGTCAACAAATAGAGATGGCAACAGACTTATCGGACTGCTAAGCTAAATGACTGCTATAGGTCCATTATGAATATGGTCACATTGGTTGGGACATTGATCTGCTTGAACACTGCGATATGTTGTAGTTAATATCTTTTACCTCATAACACGACTTTCCCACGACTCTCTGTGTTGTATGTGGAGTGGAGTAGCAATGTGTGTGTGTTTATATTGTGTGTAACCTGATGTGTATTCATGAAACCAAGGATTTTTCGACCAAAATGTACCGCTCATTAAAATTTATTTTTTATAGTCTTAAAACAAAAATAACTAAATATTTTGAGGTCGTCCAACGACTTTCGTCATCTGGTTCGTTGGCCACCAGAGAACACAAAGAGAAGTCACCATTCAAATCATTGCTTTGACAGGTATTCAACCTCTTTTTGTTTGAGATTCTTGGTTATTTCTGAAAATATTATGCCAAGCACCGGAAGGTAAAATACTGCAATATTCAGAATCCAGAGAGCTGGTTTGAAGTAAGTATATATAGATAGTGCAATTCACGAAGACGCGTACATAGATTGTACAGACACTTGCTAAACAAAATGAAGCTGAATATAACATAACGTACGTCTATGCATTAGGTACTAATGTTTTCATTACTTATCCATAGCAACACAGCCAACCATGAAGCTATAAATTATAAAAACCACCTGGTACCTAGCAAGAATTTACGAAAACAACGCTATAAAGTAATTATTACCCAAAGTCATGTATACGGATAGTTAAACTAAAACTTATTTAGTTCAGTAAGTTATTATCAAAGCAATTGTTTCACCCACTAACCTAGCCACACGTTATCATACAATGGGCATTGATGGATGGAACATTATCTAAGAAAACCACATTTGAGATAGTATAATCTGAAAATAAATTCGGTTCGCCTTGAAAATACTCGATTTTTTTATGATATCGTATTCTCTTAAAGCTTGGTTTAGGTAGGTAGGTAGTTTATGATTTTATTGATGCCATAATTACTGAACTTTGAACTAATTCGATTTAATTAAATAATAAAAAAACTTTATTTAGCCATATAACAACACAACATTCCATGTAACTATTAGTTAAATAAATAATGTACTTTGTTCCAAACATACAACACTCTGTCGCTGTGAAGTGCTGTGACTTCTAAGTCACATGCAAAAATCTGTACGGCTATTTTGTTAGATTTATGTTTAGAAACTTCCGCAACGTTACACTTAAACAAGGTATAAATAATACGTAGGTACAGTGAAACGCAAAAGTGTCACACAGTAAAATATCACAAATTCTAAAAAAGCCGCCGTGCTAGAGTTACACAGCAAGATAATTAGCCTATTAAATAGAGGCATAATGGCAGCGTGCCAGACTAGTGTCACACTGAACTTAAAGGGAACGAGAATGCGGACAGAAACAGTACACGAACATGCTAAATCAAAACAACAGAAACTTAGGGCGTTTAGACGGCAAGAGGAAGTACCTACTAGAGGAAAAGTAGACCCTACAGCGAACTTGCGGCGAGCAAAAAGTTTGTTATTGTCATAGTGATTCTAATTTAAATTGGAGTATAGGTATTAAGCTTTGCAATGAAGCCCCGCGATGGGGTGTACAGTGTATTGTCCCCCTGCTAACCTCACCCCAGACATCCCCAACTCCTTAAAATAGCGGAACAGGACCTTGGGTTGAAGAAAGAAAAGCATTTTATTAACCCTAGCTTACAATAGATTTAATGTAGGTTACATACAAGAGATTATCTACTTAAAAAAAAAACACAAAATAAAACATAAAGCGTGTAAAAATAGCAAGCAAATAATAGCATAGGCCGGTGTCATACAATAGTATGGCACCAATTGGTTGATGGCAACAATGTACCAGTAGACCGAATGGTGACACAGAAATGTATGTGGCTGTTATAGGAGATGAGTAGTACTCTTAGTTACCGCATACCATTTTGTATCTCACGAAACCCGACTCACGACCTTCCAAACAAATGATATGTCTACTTGCTACTACATTATTGTTGGATTTTTTGCATACAACTACCTGATGGAACAAGCATATTTGCCTGATGTTAAGTGGTAACCATCGCCTTAAACAGCATTAACTTGCAGGTCACGAACGTGCCCTACGTGCGAGTAATTTCAGCAGCACCCACACCCTTCGAACTAAAACAGCGACGATACTTGGCGGCAGAAATAGGCATGGTGGTAGTATTTCCCCGGACGAGCCCTTCACAAAGAGCTCTACTACGGCAAAAATGGATGGACTGTATTTTTCAAATCTAAGAAAATATTCAAGACAAAAATCACATCTGCTAGTCAGGCAAGGGAAAACAACATGGTCTACGTAAGCCGAACTTCAACCGAAACGCGTATAATACAGACGTTACCCATAAGATGCATAGCCTAGTGACCTACATAACTTGCGTCAGCCTCAGTCAAGCCAAATCGACGGTACTCAACGCGCATTCATTTTGCCCCCTGACATTTCTAAGGAGGTCACTTTAACAGAGTCCAGAAATAGGGTAATAATGCACCCTCACCGACCTAGGTAACCATGCCTTGTGGCATAGAATAGAACTACCAGTGAGAAGCATACGTGTAGAGTTTGTTTGGAATTTGATTTTATCGTTCTGATAGAGTTGATTTAGCTTTCTCTTCACATGGATCTGTTTTGACCAAACGTCCACATTCTATGCACTCTTTACAGGAATTCCTTTTTTAATGCCCTATAATACAACAATCTAATATACTCTTAGAACGTAACGTAAGAGTTATATATCCATGAATAAAATACTCAAAGATAAGCAGAGTAATACGAAATTGCATTGGAAACGTGTTCGCTCCACTGGCATTCATTTGTAAATTGTAACATAATGTTATTTTCTACTGGCAGCCGCCCGCGGTTTGCCTCGCCACGTTCCCGTAATTTTTTCGGGATAAAAAGTATCCTATGTCTGTCTCCTGGTTTTAAGCTACATCCCCACCAATTTCCAGCCTAATCGGTTTAGCCGTTCTTAGGTTATAAATAGTGTAACTAACACTACTGCTTTTTTTACTTAGATATTCTAAGCGTTTCCGTTTTTACCTGTTAAATCGCTTCGTTTTCAAGTCAACAACTTCAACAATATACCTATCTGGTTTTATATATTTTCCGAGGCCAGCAACCTATAAATAAAACACAAACAATAAAGGTACACTCCAGCATTCCAAAGATAGCGGAAAGTACCTTTAGTGACGTCAGTTGCATGACCCACACAATGGCATCATTTCATCCTGCATTCAAATGAGTAATGTAGCTAGAAACTCTCGGATAAACAAGTCTGCATGCATGTCGTAATCGGCTTTCAAGTTATTTTGCAACAATCTACGGAGTTGTTTTTAAACGGTGGCATTTTAAGGACGACTTTCGAAGTTAATTTGTACGATCAGTTTTAAACCTATCTTAAAACATGAGGGATGAAAGTCATGTGACTAGGAGGGTGATGAGCGTGAATGTAGATTGATATTTGGGAAGAGGTAGGCTAAAGAAAAGATAGATGGATGAACAGTGTAAAAGATGACATGGATAAGAAAGAAGTGAATAGAGAGATGACGGCTGATAGAGGAGAATGGAAGAGAGAACATGTTGTGCCAACGCCACATAAAGTGGGATAATGGCAGAAAAATGAGAGAGAAACCTATCCAAAAAAATGGGTTTTAAAATCGTCTAAATAATGATACAGTGGAAGATCCCCAATTTGATGCTTGTCTAATCGGCTTAGAGACAAAGGAACGTCATTCTACAGGATGGAGCAGATGGCTACGGTTCGGAGTCATTGGAGAAAGGAATAAAGCACCGACAATAGTACAGTACAGTAGGATACAGATCAAGTTGCCTAAAAACAAAGACAAATTACGCTTACTGCAAGGACAAAGAGCTAGCAGTGTATAGGCTGATGTGTATCCTTGTGTACCAGCATAAGAAAACAAGGTGTACTCACGCCGGCTGCGCCATATCCATGTCAGATTCATCCGAAACGCCTTCAATGTCATCAAAGTTGTCGATCACCCGGCCCGAGACCTCAAGGCGTCTGAGGGATCGGCCACTGGACGCCACATGTCTTGCAATCTGTCTGATGAGTCGCCGGGGTAAGGGCAGCGTGGCTCGCACGCCTCTGGCTGGGGACCCACCTCGTTCTCCGCGCATCGGCGCCATCTGATGACAAAACTGTAATTCTGATGATTTGCTACTAGTTAGTTAGTTTAATGCAAAAAAAATCTTAGGTAACATTACAGACATATCCAATACGATCACTAAAATAAAAAAATTACTAAAATTAAAATTACTAAAATCATTTTGAAAATTTGTATTTGATTCAAATCCCACTCGGCTCTTAACTTTTGGGACATTATAAAAATCATTTTGTAAACTCTTTTAGGTCTCCCGCGATACAGGCTAGTCTTAGTGCGGGGTCCATTGTAGGTATATCTGGATTTTTCTAAAATTGATTTCTCGAATAATTATTTTTGTATTTTTTGTGCTTCTTGGAGCCTTTTATAATAAACGCTTGCATATCTTTACGCACCAATTTAAGTGTTCGCTAAATAGGCATCATTTTCTTCAAGTTTATAGTTTTTATTACAAAGTTAATACGTGAGTATTGTTGATGAAGTAAACAATTTAACTTAGACCATTTATAGATTTTAAAAGCTCTTATACTATGTACGAGAATTTGGTCAAGATATTAAGTTTTTTTTATACAACTAGCTTAATGAACAAGCCCACTTGATGATACGTGTAAGTAAAAAGCATTGCCTAGAAGGTTACGCACATAAGGAAAGTGCCCTACGACGCACTGCGTCCATCAACTCTTACTAAAACCTTACAAATATCGACAGTTATATTCATCATAACGAAAGAATTACCGATTTAATTTATGAACACACGCAACGCAATCATAACAAAACCCATGACGTAAGATTTTTATGTGACGTCAATGTATCTGCAAAACGACAGTTATAAAAGCTCGTGAATAAATTTCAGCGCTCCATCATTTAGCAATTTTCATTTTGTGGGAAAACATTATTTTTAGCACACTGAACACTTCGTTTACTCTAATACTTAAAATACATCTACTTTATATATTTTTTTATGCAACTATAGCTGATGGAACAAGCATGTGGATGTGGGTCACCTGTTGTTAAGTGGTAAACATCACCTATAACAAAGCATTACCTCGTAGGTCACGCACGTCATGAGCGTGCCTTACGATTATCGATGCATTGCCCTGCGTCCATCAACTTGAGGCATACAGATATTCAATCTCACGTGCCAGTAATTTCACCGGCACCCACCCCGAAATACAGCAATGCTGCTTTACGGCAGAAATAGTACTTCCCCGGACGAGCCCATCACAAAGAGCTCTACTACTACTAAATTTATTAAAATACAAACAAAATCAACAATGGATGAACAGTTTTCTACTCATCGACATGGGATGGCAGGAGTTTACGACAGGAGGTTTCTTTGGAAATCTGTCATTTAAGGTCAGGACTGGCCGTATTATTAAAATTACTGTGATTTTTCAAAGGATTTCATTATCAGCTTCCAGTTCAATAACCATGGCTGGCTATCAATACAACTGAATCTCATGTCTGAAATTAAAATGAAGTGCTTTTCAGAACATCTGAAGATAAATGTGGCTTTTCTAGAATGTTCTAGTGTAAAATTATCTGAATCCCAAAATATCTTAAATTGTTAATTACAACCTAATCTCAAAATGCGTGATATCAGTACAACACAATCTACAGATTTCGTACGTAATATACCTAAGTGTAAAATAATCGAACCTTGAACTGTTGTCATTATGCAGAGGGAATGAAGGCTATGTTTACGACGCTCAATCAAGATACTGATTATTTTCATTTCCTCGTGTTAATAGGTTCAAAATGATACCTAAAGTTACTATTTATGGCAAGGCTGGGATAGTAATTTTAAACATTGTTTGGAATTTGCCCTGTCACGGGTTGTCGTTAAACTCGTTAGCCAATGTTAGAGTCCGCGCAAGATAAGTCCGCGCGTGACAGATGACGGAAAACATGAATAAAATGGACTGGAAATATATATTCCGATCACAAACATGAATGGGGAAATCGGAATTAGGTACATTGCATTTAATGCAAGTTTATCAGTGATTGGGACATTATTTCAAGTCGGTTTTTTACATTTTCTACCATCAGTCTCGCGCAAAGTTATCTTGCGCGGACTCTAAGGCTTACACACAATCTAAGCGTTCTGCAGTGGCGATCAGTGAAATGCTGTCAAATGAATTGGCGCATGTCTTCAGAGAATAGTTTATGACCCTTTTCACAGAGTTTATGCATTATTTTCGTTAGAGCAAGACATTTTGAAAACCAATCTATTCAAAGCAATTCAAAGCGTCAGCTGTCAGATATCATATCACTACTTTAGCATGAATACCGGCTTAGTGCAGTAGGGAAGGCAGTGGGTTATCTAATAGTGCTCATATCATCATCATCATCATCCACAGCCCGACTTCACCCACTGCTGGGTAAAGGCCTCTCTCTGTATGTGCCACTGTTGCCGGTCTTGTGCCAATCTCATCCAGGTCTTGCCTGCGATGTTAACCAGTGCTCATATGGTCGATTTTTATTATGTATCGTGAATCCTAACATTAGCCTACTCAATTAATCTGTAAAATAGGTAAAGTCATTTAATGTAGATCAAGTCGTAGCTCATTTGCCTTCACAAATGAATACCTACTACTACTTGTTTGTTTACACGCGTCATAAAATATATTCAATTGATGCTTGTAATAGGACCTGTGCGAATCGCACTAGGACTAAGATCATATTAGTTGCCCACTTGTCAGCCTATATTCACCGTTTTTGAGAGTACTGGCATGTGCACTATGCCAGTAGGTACTCTCAAAAACGGTGAAGGAAAACATCGTGAGGAAACCGTCGTCGTGTCGTAGAACCTAAAAAAGTTCAAGCAACACGTGTCAAGGGTCACGCAAAAAGGGCCCACCAGCGGAAAAACCAGCCCGCGCATCAAGTGCGGATGATAAAAATTTGCCGAATTTTTGTCAGCCTATTAGGTAATAATATCACCTGTATCCGATACTCGATCAAATAGGCTTCAACTCCATTTTATTATGTAATCAACAATAAGACGCGACGAAAAAACACATTAGCTTACCCAACACCCACCACTTATCTCAATTTAATATCAACAAACGAACTCGTGGAGCTAAATTTTATTTATACCTAACCGTTACGTAGAAACAACCGGAACGCAGTTTTTTTTCCTTTAATTTATTGATGCGACGACACACGAGCACATAGGTAATATTGAATGACCTTGGCATACTAGCGAGTGTTTTGTAAAGCGTGCGTGGTGTCGGCGTGGCAGCGTCTGTGTGAATCGTCAGCACGCACGGCACGCATAATACAAATCTGAAAAACTATAAATATCCAAATTGTTCGATATTACTTAAAATAATATACGAGTACACATATAGTTTTTTAGTTTTTATTTCAAGTTTTATGTAATAACCTACCTTTTTGGATGTGTCTGTAGGTAATGTTTTTGCCAACTAACTAGTAGGTATATGTACTATAAATTGTTTTTATTGTGATTGGGCACAAACTTCCCATATTGCCCTTTTATTGCCTACGTCCGGAACGGACAAACTGTGAAAACTGTACCTACCTAGCCAGTCAATAAAATCTTTTCTGTACATATATTATATTATTTACGGCCTTACTGGTTAGTTACGATATTAGGATATTACATTTATTTATACCTTTCCATTAAAAAGTAAAATCATAGATAAAAGCTGGTGATAATGTACTCTTTCGTGAAAGAATTTACCGCTTATCAGTTAGTAAGCGGCGCTAAGTTGTTGATAGTTTGTTGTAGATAAAAATGTTGATGCTGAGTAGTAAATAATGTTGCCATAATAAATTTAAACATTACCTACTTATAATAAACCTCGTTTAATTGATGAATTACTTATATGCTGAAACATATTTTGCATTTTTAATGAAAAATAAATTTGGGGGCAAGAATAATTAAATAAAATAAATAAATATTGTGGACAATTCACACAACACTACCCAGCCCCAAACTAAGCAGAGCTTGTAATATGGGAACCAGATAGCTGATATAATACTTGAATACATTTTTTTTTTTTGTAAATACATACTTAGAATACAAGTCAGACGTAAATTTACCACATCAGGAAATAATAAATACTCAAACAAATGAATTTAAATAAAGGATGTCTATGTAAATACCGCAATTAACACATTTAACAGTTTTAGATTGAAGCAAACAATTATATCACAACATTTTCTGACCACAAATTCGGGTGGGTGTCATGTGAAGTGAATACAGATACCTATAGCATAACATAAACTTTAGCTGGTGTATAACAAGAGACATGGGTTTTATTGTTGCTGCCACACAAACCTAGCACAAATAAGAAGTATCATGGAATATTTTCCTTATTTAAATGATGTTTTTCTTACACAGAAAAAAAACATGCTATTTAATTGTATTTGAATAAGGACAAAAGTGATTTTAAATAGTAAACAGGAATCCCTCATAAAGTTTGTTTAACATGCCTTATCATGTCCAAAAAACCAGGTAGGTAAATTGTTTGGCAGAGGATTTTCCATCACTTAATCAGTTCCATGAAACCATCCTTAATATAAGTGGCAATTAAAATGTGCATGATGTATTATGATTATTAAATAAAGTTACCAAATAAACATTGCCTCGCACAAGTTGGTTTCATATAAACTTATTTGTAGTAAGCTAATTAATAAAATACCTAATAATTGAAGATAAGGTGGCAACAAAGTGATTTAAAAAAATCTGTGATTTCCTTATGTGTAGTAAAAATTGATTTTACTTTGTTTGATTGATTGATTTTATACAAAAAAAGGTTCTTTTATACTTGTCTATCCAGATCAGAATTTCTTGACATGATTGGAATGAAGTCTTTTCGTAATAAAGTCATGAGACAGATAAGAGATTTATGTTAACACAATCTCAGTTGACTACGTAACTTATCATTTAGGCAAAGATTACATAGCCTTGTGGTATCAATACAAATAGGTGTTTCCACTTCTACATTACCTCGTAAATTGCTGTACAGCTTGATTTTAAAACTCTCAATTCAATCATTTGGATGATACATAGCTAAACTAAATTTATAAGGCAGTAGAATTATGTTGAAGCTTAGGCAGATAATATTACTAAAGGGAGCAATAGCATTGAGTAGCCAGAATGTTTTTAAAGTAGAGCATTGTTTCTAGATGACAATTGAAATAGAAATCCTACAGGAAATAGGAGTCTACCAAAATGTAGGTCACCGAAAGGTCTTTTATGCTATTTATAGATACCCTGACTTGCAAGTTTGAATGTTGTTCCACCTACTATTTTTACCTGTTTGACACAGCAGTAATTACCATCAAGGTCAAGCAGGTTACTCTAATACATCACTCACAATGTTATGCCCAATAACAAGAACAAAGTCCACATAGGAATTACCCTTACTGTAGTAGGCAATGATGTTATGGCTAACAGGCGCCCTAGCAACGTAGGCAGCGCTAATGCGATGCACGCGACTGTGTGATGTAATGCCAGCGATTTGGTAGTACCTACCATGTGTTTTGTATTCATTAGGTCAGGGTGGTATCAACAACGTGTTGCTAGGAAACTGGCTAGCAGCGACGTAGCGGATTCAGGCAGTGAGGACCGCGTGTGCTACGTCGCAGACTGCCGCCGTGCGATGTGACTCCGACGTGGACAGCCGCGTGCACGCTGCACGCGCACACGTGCATCCAAAGGGCCATTACATAATGCCAGCGACGGGCCACGATGCACCACGGAGGACGCTACCGACCAACACCAACACCCGTTCCATATTTAGAAGGAGCGCCCCCGAATGCGTCTCGACGTAATTCATGCGTCTAGTCACATTTATAGAACCGCGTGTAAACCATACCACTACACACCTTGTAATGAAACATATCGCTGATCAAGACGCACTATTCAATCAAAGTATTTAGTAGAAAATGCGTAATAAATTACTACAAAAACATATTGTAAATTCGCTCGAGATGTTAGAGCGATGAAGAAAATCTGAAACTTTATGGGTTTCTAACACGTACCTTATTGTTGGATTGCTGGACAATAGGCGCACTATTTATTAATGAATCACAATAAAAACAGCATTCCACGAACTCCGTAATTGCTATCAAATCAAATCAACACTCAACAAAACACCTTCCTTCCGCGACACCCAATCAAACCATAGACTAAACTTTACAGAGTCTAGACTCTAGAGTCTACACAAAAATAAACATTTCATTTTACGTCTATGGATTTTTACTCATTACATTGTTTCCGCTTCCGCAATAGAGATGTCCATTGGTAATTTAAGTACTCCACAGATAACAGAACTATAATGATCCTTACAACTTAAACTTACTATTAGATTCGAACGGTTTAGTTACAAATATATTTTTGTACATTACTGAGGTCTAATTATTTCATATAATATCATAGGTGCTAGAAATTGAAGAAGAAACTCTGAAATAAAATAATGCAAAAAGTAGAATGATGTTGTGGTGGTAGCAACTGGCAATGGCAACAATGACGTTAACCAAAAAGAACAAAACACGTTAACTTGACGTGGACTAAATTCGCTGGTTCGCTTTGCATTCACAAAAATAGTGCTACAACTTAAAATTCCTTTTTATTTGTGAGAGAAAATACACAAAAAGAGTAGTCTACATGTTAGGGCTCTAAATGAAAATGATCCATAATATTGTGAGTGCATACTTTTACAGAAAAACTGCTATGCGACACTATTATCCGGAATTGCTAATTTCTTCTCGCTGATTGAATTTCGTCTTTCGTGTTTTAATTACAGAAAATGTATGGGATCTTGAGTGTGGTTGTGTTGTCTCTTACGCTGAGCCAACATACGGAAGCTGCAGCCGTGATATCTGTCGATCTGGGGTCAGAATGGATGAAGATCGGCATCGTGTCACCTGGCGTGCCGATGGAAATTGTATTGAATAAAGAATCAAAGAGGAAAACGCCAGCCGTTGTAGCGATCAGAGACGGCGTGAGAACGTTTGGAGAAGACGCTGTTACAGTTGGCGTTAGATTTCCCAAGAATGCTTACAAATATTTGTTGGACCTCCTTGGAAAGCCTTTCAATCATCCAATGGTGCAGGCTTACAGGTCAGTCACTTCTCTTATAAATCTTCAGTAAAAATTGTTTTTTTTTACAATTTCTAAATTCAAATTTTCAACTAGTCGGGTGATTCAAATCAGGTAATTACCTGCCCCTATGAATAAAGGTCTAATCAAATAGTCATGAGTTCAATGCCCTCTCCATGTGGGCTTCATGACTGTTTTTTAAATTTAGTAGTGCTATCGCATCTGAGGCAATAATTGCATCACATTTGTTTAATATTTACAATGATATACAAACATTTTTGCTTATAAAACTAGTAAGGTTTCAAAATGATAAGTTCTTTGAAAAATACAAAATTATGTTGAAGCTATTTTGAATTCGACAGTGTTTGTTTAAAATACATTTTTACTAACAGATTTTATCAGCTATATCTTTTACTTACAGGGAACGATTCCCATACTATGAAATAGTGGAAACAGAACGTGGAACACCAGAGTTTATTCATGATGAAAATACAAGGTTTACTCCCGAGGAGTTGGTTGCCCAACTACTGGCTAAAGCTAAGGAGTTCTCAGAAATCAGCCAAGGTATAGTTATTATTTACCGAGACTGGTTCTTCATTGTGTAATACTGAAATTAATGTTTACTCGAAATAATACTCTCTACTCCCTACAGGCAAGTCTCAGCTTCCATGCCTAGTCTGAAGTAGGTGCTGTTTTATGCTTAAAGCTTAAAGAAGAATTTGTGATTGCACTTAAAAAAATATTTACCGAGACTTTGAATTTCCTGTGTTTTTTATAACAAGCTTTACTCATCACACAATGTTTGCTTTAACAGGTCACCCCGTCAGTGACTGCGTAATCACAGTGCCAGGATATTTCAACCAAGCCGAGAGACGTGCTTTACAAGAGGCTGGTACTCTGGCCGGTCTTAATGTTCTACAGCTGATTAACGATTACACAGCCATTGCTATCAACTATGGCATATTTAGGAGGAAGGTACGTCTGTCTTTTTTATGTCAGACAGAATACATCATAATATTATAAAAGAGGGACACAAGTGACTGACATGCAACGCACAACCTAAACCAAACCATTAGTAGTAGCAATTTGAAATTTGGATGGTTTGTTCTTTACAAAAAGTGTAGGTACACTAAGAAAACACACATATGTTTAAATACATTAAAAATTCAATTCTTAAGGGAGCAGCGAGAGGTTGAAGTTTGTATGGAAAAAGCTTGAAGCAAACAAAGTTGCTTGGGATTCCACTTTGTTCCAGTCATCTTTAAAAGCTCTACTATCCTTCTCTCAGTTCCTTCCAAATGCAATTGTTATTGGCAGTGGTTACTACTCAACATCAGCTATAACAATCTGCTTGTCCTGTCAAAAAATTAACAATAGATAGCTTGTTTGTAAGAAGATCTTTCTAAAGTGTATTAAATTCTTTCAACACTCTGAATAAACTATTGACATGAAAAAAAGTGTATTAACTAACTGGTGCAACACCAGATAGATACAACACTTTGTGACATAGTTAAATTTGTGAAAGTAAGTTCATGCAACTTTCTCCTCATTCAGTAAATAAAGTATGAAAAATATTGAGTCATTCAAAATTCATTAAATACTCATCCATTAAGAGTACATTAGACATAGCCTTACTCTAAAATCAAGTTAAAACTGATGTTGAATAGAATAGAATAAGTATTTATTTGAAACGCACAAAAAACTGACTTAAAACAATTATTATAAGATATTTTTCAAATAAAAACCTAATAGGCATGACGACTAATTTTCAAAATCTCTTCTATCATATTCAGAAGTATCTATTATGCCTAAAATACATCATATTTCTGTAGAAAATTAAGGTTTTTGTGCAATAAAAGTACATTTAAATTTAAATTTTCAAATTCACGCCAAAACGCTTGCTGGTGTCATGGCGTCTGTTATTACGTCACGGGTATGTATATCCACAGTAAACATTGGTGCTTTTTAAATCAGAATGACGTTTACAACACCCCGTGACGTAATTCGCTCTAACCGGTGTTTAAGCTATCATGGCGGATTGTTGTATTTTGTAGATTTATATTAACAAATAAATTATTAATCTCGACATTAATAAGAGAATAAATACATTTTTTAAAATCTTTGAATCGTTTTTCATTAGATCAGATAAATATTTTCGCGATACTTGATTACTGTCTTCATGCCTATTGTGGTGTTGCAAAATTGAACCTAACTCAGCATGATGCAAGCTGGTAACAACCCACGCTGATGATGATGTCCTTTACAGGAAATCAACGATACAGCATGGCACGCCTTATTCTTCGACATGGGTGCTGCTTCGACCAAGGCCGTTCTCGTGGAGTACAAGACTGTCAAGATAAAGGAAAAGGGTTACGTCGAGACCGTTCCCCAACTGCAAGTCTTGGGTGTTGGATTTGACAGGTATTAACAGTTTGCTGAAACGGCAATGGATAAGTCATAGCATAACCTGGGTTATTTTCCTCTGCTATTTTATTTTGTAAAAACCATTAAGTTAAAAAAAAACGGTGGCAGTAGTTTGTTGCCAGTTCTACTAGGCTCGGTTGCGTGAAATTGGCACCTAGACTCACCTAGCTTTAAGTCTTCAAAGTTAGGTTCTAATCTAAGTTAATAAACGATTTTTGACTTTGATACGGCTATTACAAACGCTCAACATCATAACAGAACCTTGGGAGGCCACGAGATGACACTACGTCTCCGCGAGCACCTGATCAAAGCCTGGGAGGCCAACGGCGGCGCTGACGTCAGGACTTCGCCCCGCGCCATGTCCAAGCTACTCAAGGAGGCCGAGAGGCTCAAGATAGTACTGTCAGCAAACACAGAACATAACGCGCAGATTGAGAGTCTACTTGATGATAAGGACTTCAAGGTTTTGGTAAGTCTACTACCTGCACTCTTTAAATTAACACAATCGTTATGCATAATCATATGGAAGAAACGTTGGGAAATAATAAAGGTAATCGCGATAAATACCCCTATTCTTCCTTATAATTACGTCTACCTACTACTTTTCTTCGATAATTAAATGAGAAAAAAATATTTTACTACATTTAAAACCTTGTGTTCACTAATGTAATCTATCTCTGTTATTTGAAATCCCACGTGTCGAGGTGTTAACTTTCATCACAGCGTAAGTAATCCTAAAGACAGGAGATTTTTATAATGTCCCAAAAGTTAGTGCCGAGCGGGATTTGAACCCGCCGAACAGTCCGTAAGAGTTATTCGTCGAGTGTGATTGGATCTGATGGCGCAGCGGTCAGTGCAGCCCCGTAACAAGGGGAAGGTTGCGGGTTCAATTCCCGCTCGGCTCTTAACTTTTGGGACATTATAAAAATGTTTATGATGAATGATGATTGATGGGTCATCAGAAACTCAATTCTAGCTAACCGTAAACTTTCTATCAACACAGGTGACCCGCGCCGAGTTCGAAGAGCTATGCTCAGACCTGTGGGCCCGCGTGTCCGGGGTGGTGCAAAGGGCGGTGGCCGCAGCGGGGGGCGCGGGAGGGGGCGCTCGGCTGGTGCTAGCGGGGGGAGGATCGCGGGCGCCGGCGGTTAACGCGGCCTTAAGGGCGGCGGTGGGCCATGAGCCCGCAAGATCTATCAATGCGGATGAGGCTGCTACTATGGGCGCTGCTTATAGGTGAGGATCATTCTTGCTAATAAATGCGAAAGTTGCGATGTTTTGGATGTTTATGGCTCAATCACGCTCTCAAACGGTGAGAAAAAAAACATCTTGAGGAAACCAACATGTTGTAGAACCTAAAAAGTCCGAAAGTATGTGTCAAGTGCACGAAAGGAGTTTCTTTAAAGTGCACTTAAATTTTTTTCACCACATTTAGTCTGAAAGATCGTTAAGAATCACGCCGCTAAGGATGAAATTTTCAGCAGGTATAGTTTATAACTTAGATCCTTTTTATGTATGCGCTTCATGTTCTTGTATTTACTTATTCCATAATTATTTAATGTTTTCAGCCCTCTTGCACCATCTGCAAAGTACCAAGTGCCTTTCACCACGTCATATCTTCGAGTTTTACTATTTATTTACAAATTTACTTTATTGACAGAGCGGCGTCACTTGCGACAGGATACAAGGTCGCCGCTTTGAACGTGCGTGATGCTGTTGTGTTGCCAGTACAAGTTGTTTTTACTAGAAATGTCGATGGCAACGAAAAATTGGTGAGTTTTAGACTATTTCATATGTTTTATCATAATTATTATAATAGTGTCCCTAGTTTTTTTAAACTACACCTTAGTTTAAAAAAACTAGGGAGAGGATTTTAAGTGCGCCTCAGAGAGCTCATCGTTTTCGAATTTTTTATTCTACGACATGCCGGTTTCCTCACGATGTTTTCCTTCACCGTTCATACTAATATAATATAGAGGAATGTTTTTATTTTTGTATGCTTCGCACGGGTATAATTTCGAAAAAAGGAGTGAAAAATGTATTGTCATGTGCATTTCGATTCTTCCACCCGTGCGAAGCCGAGGCGAGTCGCTAATTATGTAATGTAATTATGTATGCTAAGAAAAGTAAAGATGACTGTGTTTTAAAATCGTACCAATCGTGATAAACGGCGTAATAATTTTATACTTGGGTATATAATTATCTTTAAGTAAATGTGTATGTTTCTTTGTTTTCTGGAGATAAATATTTTAGATAGAGGCTTCTTTGAAATGATTTCGTAAGACGTGCTTGTTACCTAAATCTGAGTATTATCTCATTACAGTTTCTTCTTCTCTCTTCTTCTTTTAATAAAAAAATAAGCTGTATCATCATTCTATTGTGTGAATTTCTTATACTTGCTTGTGGTTTGTGCATTGATCAGAACTGGCGAATTTCAGAATTAACCTTTCAGTTGAGTTGTAGAACTTCTAGTGTTTTTGCATTATTTTTAGCGTATATTCGTCGTTTCAGATCAAGAGAACGCTCTTCAGCCCGATGAACCCGTACCCGCAAAAGAAGGTGATCACTTTCAACAAACATACAGATGACTTCACTTTCAACGTAAACTACGCAGAGTTAGAACACATCCCGTCGCAAGAGTTGCAATACATCGGCTCCTTGAACCTGTCTCAGGTTGTCCTATCCGGGGTAGGCGACGCATTGAAAAAGCATACCGGTGAGAACGTAGAACACAAAGGAATCAAAGCGCATTTCAACTTGGATGACTCCGGCATCCTCAATCTTGTCAACGTTGAATTTGTAGCTGAAAAAGTTGTCACTGAAGATCCAGATGAAAGCACAATGGCTAAGATAGGCAGCACTATCAGCAAGCTCTTCGGCTCTGATGCAGAAGCCCCGGAGAAAGGCGACGAAAAGTCTGAGGAGACCCAAGAAGAAGCACAGAACAAAACTGAGAAAGTCAACGAAACTACAACTGAAAAGCAGAACGCTACAGAGCCTGAAGCTAAGCCTAAACCCAAGGTTGTGATTCTGAAAGAACCTATCTTATCTGAAGAAGAAATTCTAGACATGAAGCCTTTGGACGCTGAACAATTGAAGAAATCGAAAGCCAAAATCGCAGTACTTAATGCTATTGATAGAAAGAAGACTGAAAGAGAAACGGCTCTCAACAACCTTGAGGCATTCGTCGTTGACGCACAGATGAAGGTTGGTATGGAAGAGTATGCCGTTTGTGGAACTAAGGACCAGATTGAGGAAATCATGAAAATATGCAGCGAGACCTCAGAATGGCTATATGATGATGGCTACGAAGCGGCTACAGAGGTCTTCGAAGAAAAACTAACCTCTCTAAAAGAGAAAACAAAACCTATCTTCTACAAACACTGGGAGCACAGCGAAAGGCCAGACGCAATATCAGCTATCAGAAACATGTTGAATCACTCACAGGAATTCCTAAAAATGGCAAAGAACTTCACTAAGGAAGCAAACTCCGAGAAAGACGTATTCACTGAAATTGAAATCGGAGTCCTCGAGAAGAAAATCGCGGAAACCGAAACATGGCTCAATACCTCGATTAAGGAACAAAGCGAACTTAAAAAGAACGACGATATCAAACTAACAGTCGACAGCATAAGAGATAAAATGACTAACCTAGATCGTGAAGTGAAATATCTGTTGAACAAGCTAAAGATCTGGAGACCTAAGAAACCGGTGAAAATTGAAATAGATAACAAAACTGAGGAAGTGGTTGTTGAAGCGAAAGAGAGCAAAGAAAATGGTGAAACGCAAAAAGAGATCCCAGTGACTGAGACGGAGGAAAAACCAGAGGAAGAAATAGAGACGAAAGATGAAAACGAGCCAGAAGAGATTCTACAGTTAGCTGATGGTCAAGACCAACATTCCGAGTTATAATGAGTGTTATTACTATTAGATTAATTTATTATCTATCTTTTTTTTATGTCGAAAGTCGAGTGGCTTGTTCGCGGTAGTGTTCGTCAAGATACAAGAATACGATTTTTTTATAATTCCTCTCTTCAACAAAAGCAGGGGAAGGATATAACAATGTATTTTCCGGAATGACAAAAGAATACACAAATTAGTTCTTGGAAGCATGTTCTTATCTTTTATTATTTCATATTTTGTAATTGATCTATCACTTATGGCGAGTATGACCTTTATTGTATAACTTGGGGTGAATTTAGCTTTGCGATTTCAACCTTTGTCTTATTAAATTTGAGATTCGGTAATAATGCGATTAGATTTTTTTTATTGTAATGTAGAATCTAGACTACAGTCCCAGTTCAAATCAATAATAGTGCATTCAGTAATCATTTTCATAACGAGTTCGAACTGGACAAGTCAGTTAATCTCAAATGCGTCTTTCTTCTATTCCAAATAAAATTATTTTATTTATTATCTGGTTTGGTTATAGTGTACTTTTTTTAATTTATTTTTTTACAAATGCGGCTCTACTACGATGATATGTGAATGCCCCAGGATGGATGTATGATGGTATTGTATTTATTGTGTAATGTTTAACTTTATGTGATATGTTAAAAGGCTATAATAAGTTTGTGTGAGTATTAGGCGTATCTGCTATGGACACTTCGTAAATAGCGAAAGCAGACAAAGACACTCGGATTTACACTCAGTTTTTCTTAATTAGGGATCATCATGAAGCACAAAGCAGTTACTATGTACTTATGAGTTTTAGGGCTAGTGTCCACAGCAGAATACAGTTTCGACGTCAAGTAAAATTATTATAACCACATTAAGTGAGATTTGTTCAATATCCAGTCGCAAATGAGAAAATAAATTATATGGATAAAAATTGTGTTTAATTTTCATGTTTAGTATTTAACCTACCTATTTAAATTAATAGCTTCTAAATCGTGTTCACAAAATTGAATTAAACAAACCTTGTAAACAAGCAATAAATAACCGGTTTAGAATCAATTTTTTTAGGTACTGGATTGCGTGCTTAAAAAAAATTAGACGCCGAAAGAGTCTTGATACTTACTATCAAGTAGTAACTTGATAGGTTGAATCTAATATAGGAGAAAGGCGTTTTGACAGCGGCTTTTCTCCAAAATTACAAATCTAGTAATTACTCGTAGTTCCCAAAACAATACCAAGAGTAGATGGTATTATTTTTTTGTTCTTTAGTACACGTGCGCCTTGTGAAAGGAAACGTGAAATCCTGTTGCAGTGCTATTTGCTATTGCCTGTGGCGTCCGTGCAACAACTTGGCATGAAAATTACAAGATCTCTTGGAGGATATTGTTTCATTATTTAAAAAAATACTACCGAATTGAGAACGTTCTCCTTTTTTACTCGAAGTCGGTTAAAAATTATTTATTTAACTTATTCATCGTTTTTATTATTTTGGTTTATTGTCGGTGGACTATAAGCTCGTGAATTATATCATACATTTCAAGGTCAAGATCTCAGTTTCAGAAGTCCAGGGGTACCTTAGTAGGTACCTACCTACATTCCGCGGCAAAAACGAGCTTTATCTCCTCGGTCGCATGTCGGCTGCCATCTCAAATACGTTTTAAATCATACAATATCTTGACAGGCACCTAAAGCACCATTACCAGTAACTTGTTTCAAAAGGGCTTTTGTTTTTTTACTCCCGAAGGAAGGAGTCGGCGCCCGCGTTCGTTTACTGGCGCCTTTCTCCGAGTAAGCAGGAAAGATAGACGTACCCACCACGAGTAGAAAAGAGCAAGAACAATAGCATCCGCGTCGCACACAAGCAAGCCAAATAAAATCCAGTTTGCTTGTTATACGCCGGTCCATCGGTCGTGTGCGCCGGTCGAGTTAATTATTTCGGCAGTGATGTAAACAAAAACCTTGCATTTAGATGTGATTTAATGCACATTTCTGACAGAGTGTATGGCGAGGTATGTGTTAATACAGTTAGTGCGGTGTTCTTGAAGGATTTTCGGGTTATTTGGGAGTGAAAAGGTAAGAATAACTAAGAATGCAGCCCGTTCGATCTCGCCTCCCTCTTGCAGGAATGCGTCCACCTCGCACGGCCCATGCGCACCTTACCTACGTTTATCGATTTTTTCTGTTCCATCTTATTTAGTTCGTCCGATGGATGACCTAGCCTTGTGTCTGAGTCGAGTCCTGTATATTACGTGTGGTTACCGCATTTTGCATCTCTCCGCGGATAATTTAGAACACTTGGATAATTTAATTTTGCATTAATATTAGAACTAGACATTTATTAGATAATAAACACCTAGGAACTTGGAATATTTCTCGAATGGCGAGCACGAACTGGAAGACGAAACGTAGGACGCCCACCACCTGATGGACCGACGACATTGTTAGGCGAAGAACAGGTAGGTTAGCAGTTTAGCAGTCACCCATCCCGTTTTTGAACCACGCGCCGAAAGCAGACTAGGTAGGTACCTACCTATGTACTCCTATTCAGCATTCTGCATGCTGAAAAAGAAGTACCTACTTACTACAAAGTACTCAGGTACTACCTGTAGGTCGGACTATTATTTATTCTGTGAAAACTAGCATGGATCAAAATTGTTTTTTTTTTCTTGTCCTGAAAAAAATATACCTACCTATGCAGGTGTCATAAAATGCATAAAACATATTCATTGACAGTTTATGACCACTAGAACGATTTGCGCGCGTAAAATGACGCGGGGCGGTCGGTACCTACCTAGGTTAGGTACCTACCCAAAGTAAGGTTAGGAACCTACTTTACACTTATGAAGATCTTCAGAGCCTAGGTAGGCAGGCATACTCTTAGGTAATTTAGTTCTTCGACTTATTAGACTTCCTACGTGATCTCTACAAGCTGATATAGTGCTTCCCTAAGATAAATAAATATTTAGTGGATACGTACGGTAGGTACTGCCTACGTGCATATTGAATGAATGACGTAACCCTTACGATAGACTAGGTATCTACGTCTATATTTATACCTAAGGGTGATGTTCAGCATTGATTATTAATTCATCAATTAGGTATTGTTGGGGCTTCCATTTTTGGCACGAGCTCATTCTGCATGCGCGGCGCTGGACAAGAATTCATTATCTTTTGTTGTATAAAAGTCTATAAGAATACTGACATACCTACCTACCTAAACTAAACATTACCTACCTCTAATTAACCTAAACAAAAACGTTTTTTTTCTAATTTCGCTTATAATCTGTCAAAAAGTACAAGAAACAAAATTCAAATTAAAACTATACCTACATTATTTCGTATTGCGTAATTAATATAAGATTTAAGATGAATTAAAGATGAAAATCAGAATCTAAGCAGTATTTAAAGATTGAGCTTTATTTAATAGTTTTTATACACTGACAATTTAATATAGTATTCAGACAAGAAGACAATAATTTTAACCTACCTAACCGTGGCGTGTAAAAAAAGGTTACCGGGAAATCGGTTTATTTTTAAAATAAACACGACCGCATTTATAAGCTCTGGGAATGTAGGACTCTAGTTTAACGCTTTCATTTCAAGAGCTTTAGATAATCTAACCTCTATGCATAGCGTCTTGGTATCAAATTCATGTTTTTCAAAGTGCTATGCTCTTTTTTATCCAGGATCTTCAGACAGCTTTGAGTTTAACGAATTACTGAAGACCCTAGGGGGTAGGATGTAGGGGGTAGGGGGTAGGACCCTTTGTCGGCAAAGCAAAAGGTAGGTTATGATTTTTCACTATAGGTACACCTAGGATATTATTATCTCGTTTTTAATAAAAAGTATGATAACATAATTATTAAAACTCTTCTTCTTCTTCATTTCTTGGTGATCCTGATAAATAAATAAATACTTTCATACATTGCTACTTTACGACTAAAGTTGTTCCCACGAGCTCCAAGCGATCTAAATTGAAGTTAGTTACAAGAGTTGAATCAATTGAAATGAAATTGCATCCATAACAATATAATACGACCTACCTATCTAGGTAATGTAGTGTGACACTTATGCCGGCCAATCTTATGATGCTACTCAAGAGTAAAAATGGGCGTTTAAACGAAGCATTAAAATACACTTAACATCAGGTGAGAAACCGGCCAAGCGTTCGCAAACACTTTTCGTTTAATGCTTTTCAATAATCTGATGAAATTGAAGCTTATTTTTGTCACCGTATGCAAGCATTCTGGTTGCACATGAAAATGTTGATCTTACCAAATAAAACGACGTCAATTTAGAGGTACAATGTTGAAAATGGATACCTTTTGAATATATTATGTTAGGGTTATAATGTGCTTGCTTTTCAAAAGTGAAATAAGTCAAAAGATTTGTAATTTCAAAGTCTACCTGTAATACTGTTTCTCTGTTTTCTACCTGTAATACTTTCAGGTGGAAAACAGAGTTCATTATAAAATTTTCTAGTTTCTTATAAAATGTAATTTTTATATTTTCTGTTTAATAAAAAAATAAAAAAAAAAAAAAAAATTCAAAGTTCAAAATGAAAATGTTTGTTATATTAAAAAAAAACCCGAAGTAAGAGAAAAGGCAACTAAAAAAAGTCGTTTAAGTGTGAAAAAAGTGTATAAAGTTTGTTAGATAAGTCGTTATTCACATCTCTACTCAAGTGTCAATAAAGCAAGAGTAGGTAACCTACTCCAGATATTATTATGAGATACTCAACTAGCTACTTACTTGTAATTCATACACAACTAATTATGACGTTCATACATATAATGAAGACGCTAAAGTAATTAAAATATGATTGATAAGACAATGTGTACGTGATTACAGTCAGCGCGTCTTTTTGTGACGAAAACCCGGAATCACATTGAGAGAGTGACTTTACAAGTAGGTAATTAATATCCCAATTTGGGGTCCAGACTACAGGTGATTGATTTCGAGTGGCCCTGTTTTTTAATGTCTTTTAAATTCTTGTAAAGAGTCCTAAATAAATCTAAAATTCAACAAAGTATCTAGGTGCCTACCTTATTTTAGTAATTTTGTGCCGTATCATTATAGTAAGATCTAAATCAGGTTTACCAAGAAAACACCAGTGACTTGGAGTACCTAAATAAAAATAAATTATCTTCTTCCCAAACATTAGGTACAAATCTTCCACCAGCCCCTGTTGGGGTTACAGTAAACTTGTTTGGGTTCTTAAAGTAGGTATCTGTCGAAAATATCTTAGAAAACGAAATCTCCCACAGCTAGTTAAATACTGGCGACGCCACCCGCGTCTTCGCCCAACGGGTATCTTTTTATCTAGCTTCGAGATAATCCAGGCTACAAACTATGTCTTTCAAATTTCATCCAAATTGGTGTAAGAGCGTGATTGAGCCACACACATCCAGTAATGTCAGATTAGTAAGATAGGATTTCTCTCAATATTTCTCTATATTCTAGCGTAAGCCTCGCAAGAACATGATTCTAACTCCAATAGGGTCATACGATACGCGATGAAAATTCCTATCAAAAGATAATGTTCGCATCGTTTCAACGTCTCTTATCCAAGCGTTGCATCCAGCGTCCGTTTTGTGAGTAAACTGGTTGTGTTATGAAATCCGAGGAGCTATGCAGGCCGACCAACCAATAAAAAGATCGGGATTATGTGAGATTGGCATAGTTGAAGGCATTTATGAATTTTTATGATGGAGTTTTTCTACTTCGGTGTTTTTCTTTTTTTTGTTTACCAACCTGATTAGTTGCGAACCTCTTTAGTCTGGAGAGTAAAGTTTTTAAAATAAATTCCTTTTTCAAAAAGTTTGGGTTGAACAAGGAGATCGAAACCTGTTCCTGCAAGGAGTTTAAAAAGTCTATAGGGTAGGTACCGTTGGTACGCTTCTACTTGGCTTCTACTTCTATGCTTATCTATGTTTTCTATGTTTTTTTATCTGTGTTTTTTTTTGTTTTCTATGTTTTTTTTTCTATGTTTTGTGTTCTATGTTTTGAAACCTGTGTTTTTTGAGACAAATAAAGTTATCTATCTATCTATCTACTTAACAGAACAAAATGACTCGTATTCCTAGTACACCTCTACGACACTGAGGTCAATGACCACTGTTTCAGTTACTCAGCTAAGCTCTATGCTCTATATTTTTCGAAAACTCGAAAAATATAGAGCACTCTACTCGAAAAAGCTCGAACTGTTGCCTTCTTTCTTTTGCAAAGAATAAAGATTAAAATACCGGCAGATAATGTTGAGTTCATATCACTAGCTATAGTTTCTAATGACCCGTCATGAACTAACGGAACGCGTGTCGAAATGGGTAATCCGTTCGCTCTCGATAGTACCACTCCAAGCCTCTTGATGAACGAGGAAGAGACGATAAGGACCACCGTGAAATAGGAAGTGTGCCGGGAAAAGGGAACAGATTCGATGGTAATCGCGATCCATTGTTCAGCTCGTGTGGAGTGCCGCCGCGTGCTCAACGAGGTAATGAGAGGGTGCTCTGCTATTTCGGAATACTTAGGCACCAGGTATTATTACCTACTTATCAATAAAAAAAATATTCTGGATAATCCACGCAACACTTTCTAAATCCAAATTAGGCAGAGCCTTTACTTTGGCAAACATAATAGCATATACAATGCCTACTTACGCATATTTTTTTGATGTGCTTAGAATATAATATAACACCCAGACAGAGAACAAACATTTGTGTTCACCACACAAATATTTATTCTTGGTGGAGGTCCAACCTACAACCTATAGGGCAGATCTACAACCAACTGTGCTGAGAGGTCAATATGTACCTATTCACATTTTTTAGACCTAAAGAAAGCACCAATTTTTTGAGGCTGTAAATGCTTTCAAAACCAGACTGAAATGTAATTTCTTTGTTTAGATAGCATTTCATATGTTGTAAGTGCTTGCAAAACCAGACGCAGAAATAAAAGCTGGTCATTTTATTTATTTTAGTGCCACGAAAATCACCGCCATCGTTTCGAAATGGGTTCCAGTTTAATTCAGTCTACTCTTCTTTTGCGTTTCAGCCTAGACACATAGTAGGTGCCAAGTTGTACGAGGCAGGTCACCTAGGTGTAAATTACAAAGGAAGTGAGCTTTTGTACGTTGAGGCCCACATAGAGTGTCTATTTCAAGGGTCCTTTTCCTTGCAAGATGCCTCTTTTGTACCGTCTCGTCGTCTCTATACCTACAAGTGGAGGGTAATTACTGGTCGACTCTGTCGAAACTAGTCGAAAGGTGCTCAATTTGGCATCTGCATATTGCGGTTCAGCAGGCCTGCCACAAGCTCTGCCTGGCTCTGTCTCTGGCTCTGGTGTTGAGTCTGGGTGTGCTCATCAGTTTATTTACTGTGTGTGTGACGTGGACGGTGATCGACGTAGGATTTAATGAGTCAACACTCACACTGACTCAAAACCAGAGCCAGACAGAGTTTGTGGCCTACTGTTATCTTTGTTGCCATACTGCCCCTACTTGCTATAAATGGGTAAGCCTTAATAATTTTATGGTCACATGCACGTTTTTGCGGTTTGTTGTCGCATGTTTTTTATTGGTTCGAGCTTAATTGAATTTAAGGAAGCTTCGAAAATAAATTCGACACATTTCCAAGCCAATCTATTTAATTAAGTAGATTTTTATTTAATCAGTGGTTAAAAAAATTAAATTCAGTGCTCATCTTGATCGAATAATGTTTTGGAGAGTTTTCGCGTTTTCGAAATAGGTTATGTCCAACTGAATATAATAATAATATACGATATTATCTCCTTTGACTGTTTTTGAATTGAAGGCGGACTTTCATATTATATTTGTAGGTGTTGTGGTACCAACTTGTGTAAGTATACTGTACCCTATACTGTACGTTTTATACAATAAATTTCATTTCATTTCATTTCAAAGATATTTTGTATTTCGTATTTTAATTACTTGGTAGGTATACAGTATTTTTTAAGTTATATATTTCAATTAAAGCACAGCATGTATTTTGCCCAGCCCTGCTTGTGTATCGGAATGCTAGTTACTGCATACTGTTTGCATTCTGCGTTCAAGCAGCTGACAAGGTGTTGTTTTTAGCAACATTTTCAAAAGCTAAAAGAGATTTCTGAGCTAGTTAGAAAGGGCGGCATGGAATCCCGCTACGCAACTGTACTTTATCAACTAAGATACCAACGAATACAGTTACTAGTTTAGAGGTCTTGAATTCTTGATTTCAACCATCAATGTTGTAGTTTTTATGTTTTAAGGCATTTTTAGGCAACAAAGAGTTTCTATTCTGTGGTTTCGAAGTCAAATAAAACCATTATGTTTATTACGGACACGGAATATTGGACGAAAGTTCAATAAAACTTTACTAGAATCTTATCGAAGGCTCTATACAAAAATTCTAGTGCATGTTTATGATGTGCCACGACAATAACCGTAATCTGTAGAAAACCGTCTGTTACCTTATTAAAGGGCGATGGTCAATAAAATTATAGAGGCTGAACTTGGTGAGTTTTATGCATACCCTGAGGGCAAGTGAGATAAAACTTGAAGTTTGCATCTTGCAGGCTTGGTTATATGAACTTAGAAGGTTCAACAGCTTTTCAATATAAACTTCATCATCGGATCAGTCAGAACAAGTCCACTGTTCGACATAGGCCTTTCCGATATTTGGGGGTTATATCGTAGTCGAAGAAAAATATTGAACGTTCTTGTAACTAAACGAAACATTCCTATTTTCAAAGCCACACTTATTGAACCACAATTTTGTTCCTGTGTAAGTATTGATTTACGCCATGCTATGTTTTTGTCTCGATGCTGGCCTGAAATGTAAATGGACATGTTGTCTGTGTATAGTTTAATTTTTGTACATCATCACCTGTATGACCAGTGTATAACGATTGCCACCTATTTTACTTCGTGTTCGTGACGTGGGCAATCACCAATTTACTAAGAAAAACGTTCGACACCATCATTTGAATAGGTGACCGGGTGACCGTAAGTTCTGGTGAACTGCCTTTATCCGAGCCAGCAAAAATCATTTCAAAGTGAAGTAGGTAAGTTAGCTAGTGATCCGAATTTCGTAACTTTCGGAATGTGCTCGCCAGACAGGGGTTCACGAATATATCACACGGCCAGTGATTCCGGCAGCCCTTTGAAATTCTTCGATTTCTCGTCGCACCCATTTCTCACGAGAAAGGTCCAAGATGCGACTCGACCATTACAATGTGGAAATACATTGGTTATTGTCCGAATACAATCTTTAATCTACCGAACCAACTGAAAAATATAAAATATCCCATTCAGTTCAGGAGGATAAAATAAAATCTTTCTACACGATTACACTTATAACGCAATAACGAGCTGGTGTGCCCGAGCTTTGCTCGGTTTTTTAATAATATTTTTGTATACTAATTTTCATGAAAATTTCCGGAACTTTTGTGTCGAGTGTTTACGTAGAAGTTCAATAGATGGCGCTATATAATAGATTTCGACTACTCGACAAGAGATGGCGCTAATTTTTTTTATTATTAAAATAACTTTTAACCCGGGTCTTTTCTGAAAATGAAACCTAGCTAGATCGATTTATCGCCCCCGAAAACCCCTGTATACTTAATTTCATGAAAATTGTTGGCTCAGTTTCCGAGATCCTAAATATATATATATATATATATATATATATACAAGATTTTCTCGTTTAAAGGTATAAGATAAAAACCTGCAGTACTTAATAATAACCAACTAACTACAGATTTTAAAGCCTGTATCATCTCAAGTTAGTGCTTTTCAAGATAGGTTTAATACTACTTTTAATGACCCATAGCGAAAATGGTAGATGCATTTCTTAATTATACATGTAGTACTTTAAGTTATAATAAAACAGATTATTTTATACCTATGAGTCTTCTTCTTCTTCTTCCTGCCCTTATCCCACTAGGTGGGGTCGGCACAACATGTATTTTTCTTCCATTCTCCCCTATCACTCGCCATCTCAGTACTCACTCCTTTCTTGAACATAATCATCTTTCACACAATCCATCCATCTTTTCTTCGGCCTACCTCTACTTTTATATCCATCAACATTCATGCCTAACACTCTTTTCGTCACATGACCTTCTCTCCTCATAACATATTATCATCTCCTCATTATTTTATACCTATGAGTATCATACCTTAATCATCTTTACTGTACAAATATCACTTTTGAAACTATCATGGTTTTCAACACTATTTTTATGAGCAACGAGATATTTACCATGATTAACTTGAACTGAACCGAAGTCCACGACTAAAAAAATTTCTCAAAGTCAAAAAAAACTCACAAAATGTAATCATGGCAAATATCCCGTTGTTCATAAAAATAGTGTACCTAGAAAAGAAAAAGTCTTCTCTAAAAAGTCGTTAAAAATCTTAAGAAAGGCTGGAAGAAGGCTGTTTAATTGCTTAAGTATAACATAAAGATTTAAAAACTTTAACTTTTTGCCCAACACAGTGGCTGTTGTGGGAAAATGCCGTAAGCTCAGGTAAAAGCATTTCATCAAAGCCAATTTATAAGTTATCAGATCTCATTAAAAGCATTGAAGCGTTTACCATCCAGTAGTATTGTCATACTCACGAAGACAATGCAAACAATAGGACCAGATAACATCAGAAATATCTCTGGTAAGTAGGCTATACCCAACAATGCAAAACCTATTTATATATGTGACTGTTTTACATACATATAACTAACAGAAATTAAGAAGTTAGGAAGCGCTCGTGGCATTTTTATTCCACAGACTATCTCGAAGATAATTATATAAATATTGTGGACACAACACTATCTAACCCCAAATTAAGCAGAGCTTGTATTAGGGGAACCAGATAGCTGATACTCAAAAATATTTTTTTTGTAAACACATTCTTAGCATACAATATAATACCCAGACAGAGAACAAACTTCTGTGTTCACTACACAAATATTTGTTCTCGATGGGGACCGAACTCACGACCTACGGCGCAGAAAGCAGAGCTACTACCAACTGAGCTAAGGCCACGGAAGTCATTATTCAGTCTGGTTTATTAGATCAACTTAGCTCGTACGGTCAGCGATAAATTTAAATGAGCATTTATATTCAAATACTTCTTAAACCAGCTCTCAAGTTTGAACTTTACAAATCGTAGTTCCAAACGCATTGAATAACTGAAATGGTAAGTCAACTTATGCCGCTGACTGTACTAGGAACTCGAAGCCAACTGTGTGTGGTCCGTGCCCCTCTCCACAAGTACCTATCTAATATCGATGACACCGCGATCCAGTTTCAAAACAAACACGCTTTCGGCTATATTGATTTGGGAGGCATTAAACTTAATTTGGAGTACAGCCATAGAACAGACAACAGGGTACAAATAGATTTGGCCGCAGTGCAGTATAAGTAAAACCGGCCTTAAAAAACTAACAAAACTTGACATAACACTATCTAGCCCCAAAATAAGTAGGTAGAGCTTGTACTTTGGGAACCAGAAAGCTGATGTAGTACTTATGATGTAAATACATACTTGGAATACAATGTACACATAGACAAGCCAAAGAGAATGTGAGACAGACAACGAACCATCTACGTTCACCCCACAAATATTTGTTCTCGGTGGGGATCGAAGTAATGCCCTTCAGCGCAAAAGACAGCTATGAGGTACTACCAACTGAGCTATGAGGGCAGGCTTTACAGAGAGGCATTAATAAAAGCACATGCAATGAAAAACTATTTTATTGTTTCACGTGTTGTGTGGTATGCGGGCGTTATTGTTCTGCTGAGCAGGTTTAAGTACGAAAGCCCATTCAGGTTTTTAATTTCATTTTTATGTGTCTCTTAATCCGCAAAGATAAACTTTTAATTTGTAAAGGGCAGAAATATGAAACTTTATGCTGCTTTATGGCGTTTATAGGGTTATTATATGTATGATTCTGTGGGTTAATGCTCTACTTTTTCTTCGAATAAATACACAGAAGCGTTGCGTTTTGAATAGAACTATAAAAAAAAACTCCCTCGTGGGTTCCATTCGGCTCTTAACTTTTGGAACATTATAAAGTTAATAAAACCTACTAGGTTTAATAGGTTTAATAGAGATAGGTAGTAAGTGTTCCGAGTGAAGGTGGTGTGCGGCTGAAAATCGCAATTTTATAAGCTTCTTATAAACATAACCAACCTAAATCTCCCATTAAAGCAATTTTGATTACGAAATCGGCTGCAAAAAATAAGAAGCTCGCTTTAATTTCCTTAAATGCCATTGTAGATTGCAATTGCTGAAACTAACATGTTTAAAAATATTGTAACTATTCCGGATTGGGATAGTATTTTATGCATGAATACCTCAACGCTTACCACACCTGTTGGTCGACGGAAATACGGCTGCACTTCACACCTTTTGGCTTAGCATTTGCACGGGAACACGAACTGATTTAGTTTTCGAGTAGTTGTTGAGCATCGAAATAATTTATATTTTCTGTCGCCGAATTGAGGTTTTTGAAATATACAGATAGTTGCTTAGTCAGATAGTACCTTCCGATCTAAAGTATTTGTTATGTAGTTAGATGCTTATCAAAAACATTCGTTAGGTAGCTAGATAAAGCTTCGGGATTAATTGTGTTGGGCTTAGCTTACTTGTTTTTTGATCATTGCCTAAACATTCCAACCCTTCACTTACCTACCTTTTAATACCCTTTCTTTATAGAGTTTCAGGTAGTTAGGCCTCACTTACCTATTAATTTATTAATGTCACGCACCTATGCTCGTAGAACCAGAAGGTTGAATTGATTGCTAAATTTTTAAGCGTGTTGATTGTCACGTATGTAAAAAACCGCTCTAGCCGATAATGGACACATGTCATATAGCCAAAAGTAGGTCTACCAGAAGTATCCGGCAGTGTCAATCACCAAAGCCCTAATCAATAGGAAGGAAGTCTTGCTGTCCTAAATCCAACGGATGAGCCAAGGAAACGTCAGCACGTACGTAAATGATGTCCTCGAATTGTGAGTAGAATTCTAATGGCTACCAACTGTAACAACTTGTCAATGTGTCAACCAACGATGACATCTGTATGGTAATCATTGTGTGCGATGATTGTAATTAAGTAGGCGCCGGAGTCGTTGTTTAACATTTTGACGAGGCGAGCTAGTACCATAAACGTTACTTACATTTTAAATATTAACGCCCTCACTTACAAGACGATAATAAGTATACTAAGATCTACAACACAGGTTTTTCAACCTATAGCGTGGTTTTTTGAAGCCACCAAATCAAGTGCATGTTACTTCCTACCTACTATGTAACTGACGTTTGGCAAATAAAATCTCATTTCATTTCAAGTATTGCATATACAACTGTGTCATAAGGCCTGCACAGATCTAGCAATGGCGATCAGAAACGCTGTCAAATATGACAGCTTTAATTGAGTTTGAGCTGATCGCTGTGACAGGGCTAACTGTAATCAATGTCTCACACCTACTATCGAATAGATAAAAATATATTGACTAGACAGACAGATAAGGCTAAAAGTGCAACTTCAAGCCTTTGCGTCAGGCAGGAACCAATTGATCACATTATTCTGAAAACGATTTGACGTAGGTAGAGTATGTGCGTACTTTTATTATAGTATAGGATCCCTAGAAGAAGGACCTTCACCGAGCTGGTTATTTAATGAAACGTATTTTATATTTAATTAAACATGCCAATAAATATATTCTATATGGGTTGCCTGTCAAATTTCAGTCCAGGATATGATTAATTAATAATTAAAAAAAAAAAAGTTTTTTTAACTTTCCACCGGTTTGTTTATTAGACAAATTCTATACCAATCGAAAGTATGGACCCCATAGAATATGTAAACGTTAGGTTGCCTATTTTTTTCCGGTCACAACTCTCGGGTAGCCAGGTATAAACAGGTAAATCGATACTAGCATTTTGCACCGGTATGTTTATTGAATAAAAATACTGGGGTCTATACTTTCGATTGGTATAGAATTTGTTTAATAAACAAACCAGTGGAAAGTTTTTTTTTTTTTTTTAATTATTAATTAATCATAATTATCCTGGACTGAAATTTGATAGGCAACCCATATAGAATATATTTATTGGCATGTTTAATTATATATAAAATACGTTTCATTAAATAACCAGCTCGGTGAAGGTCCTTCTTCTAGGGATCTTAGACTATTATAACTTTTCAAGCTCCACTAAAATCTTTTTAATGTGTTAAAAAACCGCGTTCACCTGTAGACGAGAAAGCTATTGTAGTTGATTATTTTATATACCATCAAGGGAAACTTTTCAATCATGCCCCAATTCACGCGATTCTTTAGAGCAGGGATTCCCAAAGTGGTCGATATCGACCCCTTGGGGTCGATATTGGTTTCCTAGGGGTCGATATAAACGAAAACTGATATTGGGGGTCGACGAGGTCTAAAAATCGACCCCCTATTAAATTACCACACGTTCTTATTTAAAACTTTAGGTAGGTAGGTACTGTATTGTTTATTTTGTGTTACGTGTACTAAGAATAATTAATATTTTTGTAGGAAATAGCATTGTTGAAGTACCTAATGTAAAGTATCAAGTTCGTACAAGATGAAAAACTAGGCAAGTCAGTGTGGACAAGTTTGTGCAAGATGAATGAGTTCGAGCGTACATCTTTCAGGCGCGTTTTGACTTGCTTTCTATTTGACGCATACGTGATTTAACACGAACCAATTCATGATCAAGTTGCAAATCCAAACATGTTCCTGATATTTTACTATTTAACGAGCTTGCACTTAGGTTGAAAGTTCATTTGCGTTTTGAAATTCGTTGGAGCTTGAACGATAATAACTCATATAAGTACTCATTTATTTCAGGAGATCACAAGTTATAAAATAGCTAAATTAAGTGAAGTAAAGTGGCTGAAACAGAATTTACGAATCACTTAACCTGGTGCAAAATTTTCCAATTTGTACCTTAGCACCTAGGTATTTTGTATCAATAGAAAGAAAACTAAAGATAGGCCCCTTATTTATAATAGTCTGCTAACTTAAAACATTGCTAATTCTCACTCTGTCTTCTTCTATTGACCTAATTCAGAATGAAAAATAATTATAAGTTTAAAAAACTAGAGAAACCGACTTCATTGCCAACGGCTAAACCGATTTTAATGAAATTCGTTTGGGACAATCTGGACGTAAGAATAACCTTCCAAATAAAAAAATAATTTTCTAAATCGGTTCATAAATGACGGAGGCATGCCAAACATTAAAAAAATTATTTAAAAAAAATGGCAACACTGATTTTAATAAAATTAAAATGAGACCAATCTGGAAGCAGTGCCTTTCAGATAAAAAAATAATTTTCTAAATCTGTTCTTCAATTACGGAGGCATGCAGTTACAAACATTAAAAAAAATATTTAAAAAAAAATGGCAGCACCGATTTTAATAAAATTAAAATGAAACCAATCTGGAAGCAGTGCCTTTCAGATAAAAAAATAATTTTCTAAATCGGTTCATAAATGACGGAGGCATGCAGTTACAAACATTAAAAAAATTCTTTAAAAAAAAGGGCAACACCGATTTTAATAAAATTAAAATGGCATCAATCTGGAAGCAGTACCTTTCAGATAAAAAAATATTTTTTCAAATCCGCTTACAAATGACGAAGTTATGCGGTAACAAACATTAAAAGAAAAAAAATCTAAATATGTACATCCAAATTGAGAACCTCCTCCTTTTTTATTGGAAGTCGGTTAATAACACTGTAGCAGCTGTTTTAAGTTAGCGGACCATTATGAATAAGGGGGTTGATCTTAAAAGTAGGTAATTTGGCCATGGGGGTCTGAGGTAACGTTTCATTTTGGAAAAGGGGTCACTTGTCCAAAATAGTTTGGGAACCCCTGCTTTAGAGTTTGTGACTTTTTACTGATGGATGGATGGATTAGGCTTGTCCAGCATTTTTCTATTCAAAGACAGAGACGCATAGTCCTTGGTAAGGTCATCATCATCATGATCAGCCCGATGAAATCCACTGCTGGACATAGGCCTCCCCTACACATTTCCAGGAAGAACGATTATGAGCCCTTTCCATCCACCGACTTCCCGCGATCATAACAATGGCGTCAGTAAGGTCATTGATTTGCAATTCAGATGTTACTACATTATGATTGGTGCCTTATAGACCCATACTGTGTTTATGACTCATTGCCTGTGGTTTTAGCTATAAGCTCATTGGATTAGAATTTCTATCGGACTCGATTTTGAACAGGTCGAGTTACAAAGCCAGTTCGATAGTATCGCGTAAGTAGTATTTAAATTTAATGATCGGTTTATTCGAGTCGGGGATTTCATGTTTGAGGGGACTGCAGACCTACCACAAGCTCTGTCTGGCACTGGTTTTGTGAAAATTGTGGTTTGGTGGAATCTGTGTGAGTGCTCACCAGTGTATTACACTGTGTGTGTGACGTTTCGACGTAGTATTTATTTTGTCAACACTCACACAGACTCAAAACCAGAGCCAGAGACAGAGCCAGATAGAGCTTGGGGTAGGCCTACGGTACGATTCTACGAATTGCTAGGTATTCAATATTTATCTACCATTTCATAGTAAAAAGATTATATTCCGATAAGTCGAGCTTTCATTAGTTATAACTAGATACGGTCAGCATTAAAAGTAGATCGGCAATTTCGGTTATTAAATTCTCTTTTTCTCTGGGTTTGTTGGATTTGTCAAAGATAACTTCGGGTTGTAAATAGTTGTGGCTCAGAATCTTCAAATAAAATTCTAAACTTCAATCTAAAGTTTACAAACCAGAAATACTATTTTTTATGCTGACTCTACTCTAGAAGACTACCAACCAGCAACAGATGAAGTTTACGTTAGTCTAAGTTGTTTGCTTGAAATACACATAAGTGCAAGTTTTATAATCAGCTTTCTAAGGTTAGCTTATAGCGACTGTGTAGTTCTTTTGCTATCATAAGTTTGATACCAACAAGGAACAGCGATCACATATTTTGTTACCATCATATTTTGACCACTATCATCTGTTGCCATACTAGGTTTACAAAGCAGAGTTCCTATTCGCTATCTCATGATTATTACGTCAGCATTCAGTGTTTTTGCTATCGTTCCTTGTCAAAGGTAAGTTTTGTTTCAATTCGTTTTTTATTACATTCGAAGCTCAAACTAATGTCAAACTGACAGATGCGATTAGGTTTTGATTGGAACAAAAGATACGCAATCACCCCACTATAGGTGGGTATCTCATGCAGTGACTTTTTCCCAGAATCGATATCTTCAAAGCTGGGTCGTGACTCAACTTGACAAGTTTCATTGACACTTTTCATTTCGTTTTGACGTTTCTGGAAGCTGGCTTTGAATGTGTTTTTCTATTTTTTACTTGTTCGCAGTAAACATGTAGGTTTAAGCTAGAGTGCTAGGGCTGCCATAGATTTGATGCCTTGATAAGGGTAGAACGCGTGGGTTCTATAGTAAACATCAAAAGCCTTTTAAATGTGATAGAAACGTTTATAAGAAAATCCATGGGTGAGCATAAAGCCAGGGTAATAATAGTGGTTGTATGTCCATGACTTATAGTGGTAGATAACTACGTAGACCCCATTTAAGGCCTGCGCACATCTATCAAATATCGCTGTCATATTTGACAGCGTATCGCGTGATCGCCATCGCCATCGCCTAGATGTGCAACCTAAAAAGGCAGAGGTAAAATCATTTTCGTTTAAAATAAGTCTCAAAATAAAATACCGGTAGAAATAGATAGATGCATGCAACACAATGTTAACGACTAGACTCTTTGTTTCGTTCCGTCCGACCCCACATAAAGTGGGGTAGGGGCAGGAAGAAGAAGAAGATTCGAATTTCGAATTGCATGGCCCGCGTTTTGTATGGAGTGGAGACGCGCGAGTTCCCAACGCGTCCGAAAGGGGCACTTATCGCGTCGTAAACATGTTGTAAAAGTCCGAATAGGCACTCAGTACGCAAGTCCGAATTGCGATGTTTTTATAACCTGTGGATAACCACGCAGGTGCAAATATTATACTGCGACAACAGCCCTACAAACTAGTCCAGTAGCAGGTTCATGGCAGTCGTGAATGGCCCGAGATCGTGTAAAAAGCGGGCAAGCCACCAGTAATGCAGTTCAACAACATTTGCCGCAGGAAATACCAGAATAAAGATTTATTGAATGAGAACTTGTCTTTTTAGATATTATCAAGTTGCTTGGAGAAAAAGTCGTTTGCCGAGTTATGAAAAATTATTGTGTATAAGTTTATTTTATTGATTTATATGGACAACGATCTAGATGCGAGATTTTGATATCTTCGGACAAAATGTTTGAATGATCTGGGAAGAGACGCGTTGGACGTCCATTAGCTCGATGGGTTGACGACATTACCAGCGTCGTGGGCCGCAGTTGGATGAGGGTAGCCCAAGATCGTGGTAAGTGGCAGGAGCAAAGAGAGGCCTATGCCCAACAGTGGGTTAAGTCGGGCTGCGGATAATGATGATGATGATGATGATCTGCGAACATTTGGTGCGGGTCTGTTAAAGTTCCAAAGCAAAATGGCTTTTATTTACTTGAATCATACGGATCACTTTCAATCGTCCGCCACCAGCAAGCATAAATACGGCAGCAGCATAAAAAATTGATGACTTTTCAGTTTTCTTATATATTTTTCCATCGTAATTTTAAGTTTTTACTTAGGTACTTACGTAGGTTTAAACTTAATATAGGTGCAGTTTCTACTTTATAAGAAAGTATGTATGCATTTTAAAAATAATATAGAGTTAATTTTCATTTAAATGACTTTTTTACATAGTTATGTAGTTTACATTTGGCTGCCATCGCACTTGATGTTAAAGTGCAGCCCAAGATAGTTTTGCCATAAAGTTTAAACTTTTGAAAAAAAAATATTCATACGCTTGGAAACTTTCGATAAACATTTAAGTTTTATGTTGACTATTATCCATTATTATTATTAGCACTCGTTACGGATACGATATGGAGAAAACTAGTGTGGGTTTAGAATTATGTGCAAATACGTAATGTTACTCTTGAGTGTAAATTGCAAAGTGGTTTCAAAATAGTAATAAGCCGTAGGAAGAACGCCTACCCCACACTCACTTAAGCTTTGCGCACATCTTGTTCGCCTGCGACGACGGCGAGCATTGTCATCATCACCATCAGCCTGAAGAAGTCCACTGCTGGACATAGGCCTCCCCTACACATTTCCAGGAAGAACGATTCTGAGCTCTTTCCATCCACCAACTTCCCGCGATCTTAACAATGTCGTCGGTCAATCTGATGGGTGGGCGCCCTACTTTTCGATGTCGTCGCTCCATCGTTTTCGTCTTTCAAACCTTTATTCCCCAACGGTTGTCGGTTCTTCGAGCAGTGTATCGCTGTCAAAGTTCGCGGCAGTGCTTGCGGATGTTTGCAAAATCCTATGCTGAAAACGATTGCCATCGCAGATCGCCTAGATGTGCGCAAGGCTATACACTATACGATAACGCTAAATGCTTTTAAAGATACCAATTGAAAATGTCCTCGTAACTATAACAGGCACGATTCCAGAATACAACTTCCATTTGAGCGCTGTTACTTCTAGTACGTTTCTAACGATTATCGATATTAATAGATCTTTACATCATCTCACTATCAGGTTTCTCTGTCGCTACCACATTACATTCTTCTTATTTAAGAGCAATGCTCTTGCCGGCGTAATGTAATGCATTTTTCTCTGGGTATTTCTTTTAAGGGCAACCTCCTTGACCTATTTATACGACATGACGGCGATCTTCACTTTTATTGGACTCAAATAGCGTATCCATGATCTTCCCGTTCATCTCTTTCATTCTTTACTTATCTTTTCTTCGATGTTATTTCTGATAAAACTGTCTTGTGGTACAAGATGGCCAATCATCTATCCTTTTTTGTTTTCAATAACTTTTGATAAACGGTGACAATCGATGAGAACCAAGCCGTTAGTTTGATGCCTGTTCTTCTAGGCTGGTCGCGTGGAACTGGCGCCTAATAGCTTTAAGACGTTTCAAAGTGATCCTTGTTACCATTGAATAAATAATTTTTGTCTCCATAATTTTTAATTATAAAAAATTATACTCATTATGATACCTCCTTGATAAATGTAAGAACCGCTGCTCGCCACAAATAAGTAGCTTGGTTGTTTAACAAAGTTCTTTCAAGGTACTTTATTCTACTACTTCAAAGCTTCGAAACAGCAGTTAGGTAAAAAAATAAAACGTCTTCTTCGCATTCTTTCCGCGTTCAAAAAACAATTTAATTAAGAATGATGCCAAGTCGCTTTGAGAACAAACGCAACGCACGAGATTCTAGTGAAGTTGCATTTCTGTTTACAAATAAAATAACAGTTGAATAACGGACAACGATTGTTTTGGGTTGTAGGCACGCTTGGTTTCCTATTTCAACAAGATTCCAATTTTAAAACTGAGAGTTTTAAAGTCGCAGTAGCCAAAAAAGAAGAAGTGAAGTGAATAGAGTAGTAAATATTGGGGGGCTAATAAGTTTTACTCAGAACTTGCAGTTCTTTTTTAAAAAATCGTCAGGTGCAAAAAGGTTTCATTCAGAATAGCCACAATAGCTATAGCATAGAAAGTAGGCTTTTCTCTTTTATTTATTAGAAAATACAAAAAAGTTGCGTAGGTACTTATAAAGTTTCAGCAAAAGTTTTCAGAATTTACTGATCTGAGTCTAACAATAATCGCAGTAAAATTAGATACATTTTCCGTCACCCGTTTGTAATTTACGTTATTTTGTAGCTATTTGGAAGTTTTATCGTCAAATAAATTCGTACTTCGGTGTTTGATGTCACACTGTCGGCGTTAAGAATTCTTTCCAACCCGTAATTTGTAAAGAATTTGTAAACAAAGTTCGATGATATTTTTTTACTGTCATGGCTGTCTTATAAACCTCTGATAGCTGGAATTCGTTGACATTATTCTCAGGGTTCGTTAATTAATTGATAGGATGGTTTTTGGAAAAATATAATTTGTATTCTATTTTTTATAAGGGAAGTGAATCTCTTATAAATTTTTCAAAGTGTTGTTTTTTTTTAATTTATTTAAAGGGTATTATATGAAGGCGAAATGACAGGTTCGAATTGCTGTAAAGAGGATCAACGATTTTTGTAACGTTCGATTCGTTTTTTTAAGTACATATAAGACCTCCTTTGAAGATGAACTCTACAATGCAATGGGTGGAATAAAATGCCGTTTCTAGTAAATGCAACCTTCTTTGAGGATTTATTGCCGTAGTCGTATTTGATGTGATCCAATCTCCATGGAATATAAACTCTACTTTCGAAGCAGATTGTTCGTCGTTCAAACGTTTGTTTACAATCAAAAGATTGTAACGTACGATTAACATACACAATATAATATAAAAAAATAACGAACATTACAAACTTTAGCATTTTTCATGTGACTAGGAGAATGATGAGTATGAAAGTGAATGGATATCAGAGGTCCGCGGTAGATATAAAAAAACTTGGATGATCTGTGCGAAAGATGATATAGATAAGAGAGAAGTAAATGCAGTAATGACGGCTGACAGAGGAGAATGGAGGAGGAAGACCATGTTGTCCTGACCCCACATAAAGTGGGATGAGGACAGGAAGAAGAAGACAAACTTTAGCATTTTTAGTAATGGGTGGGTAGTTCGCTCAATGGTCATCCATGATCCATCTTGTTTAATAACAGACAGACAGGATCAATTGACAGCCTTCATAGCTTAGTTTGTAGTAGCTCTGCCTTCTGTGCTGGAGGGCGTGGGTTCAATCCCCACCGATAACAAATATTTGTGTGGTGAACGTAAATGTTTGTCCTCTGTTTAGGTATTATGTTGTAGGTATTCTTAGTATGTGTTAAAAAAAAACTTCTATGTATTATATCAGCTATCTGGTAGCTTAAGTACTAACAAGCTCTGTAGTAATTTGGGGCTGGATAGTGTTATATGGATTGTCTAAAATATTTATTTATATTTGTTTAATTTTCTTTGTTTCAGACGATATGGCAACTCTACAAATCCATTTGCTGCTCGTGACAGCATCAGCTGCAATATATGCCGCCGGTAAGAATTGATATAGGTTTATTAAAAAAGCAGCCAAGTGTGAGACGGAATCACGCACGAAGGGTTCCGTACCATTATCTATAATAAATTATAGTTTAAAAAACTAAAAAAAAAACGCTTTTATAACTAATTGAACTAAAAAGTTAAAAATAAAATTGTAATAATCAATTGAAAATTTATATTATTTATTAGCTTCACCACGCTTTTATTAGCTTCACCTGTATGTATGTATGTATGTATGTATGTATGTAACCGACCCCTTTGAGCACGATTTTGTCTTACTTTGAACGATCAGATTTGATTCAAACTTTGCACACCTGTCAAAGGTCGATGACAATGCAATAATATGAAAAAAAAAATAAAAAAAAATGAAAAGAAATAAAAAAAATATAAAAAAAACCTACTTTGAACGATCAGATTTGATTCAAACTTTGCACACTTGTCAAAGGTCGATGACAATAAAATAATATGAAAAAAAAAAAAAAAAAAAATGAAAAGAAATAAAAAAAATAATAAAAAAACCTACTTGGAACGATCAGATTTGATTCAAACTTTGCACACTTGTCAAAGGTCGATGACAATAAAATAATATGAAAAAAAAAAAAAAATGAAAAGAAATAAAAAAAATAATAAAAAAACCTACTTGGAACGATCAGATTTGATTTTAACTTTGCACACCTGTCAAAGGTCGATGACAATGCAAAAATATGAAAAAAAAAATAATTATTAAAAAATAAACTAAAAAGTAAAAAATAAATTATAGTTTAAAAAAAGCAGCCAAGTGCGAGTCGGACTCGCCCATGAAGGGTTCCGTAGCACGACGAACTACAAGAACCTTTATAATGTTACTTGATGTAACATAATAAGGTTCTTGTAGTTCGTCGAAAGGTAAATTGCGGTTTACGGTTTATGACGTATAAAAAAAAAACTACTGACTAGATCTCGTTCAAACCAAATATCGTTGAAAGTTTACATAGTAATGTACAACATATTTTTTTTTTAGTATTATCATTCTCTTACTTTAGAAGTTAGAGGGGGGGGGACCAACTTTTTTCCACTTTGGAAGTGTCTCTCGCGCAAACTATTCAGTTTAGAAAAAAACGATATTAGAAACCTCAACATCATTTTTGAAGACCTATTCATAGATACCCCACACGTATGGGTTCGATGAAAAAAAAATTTTTGAGTTTCAGTTTCAAGTACCCCCGAAATTTATAGTTTTTTTTTTATTTTTATGTAAAAATCTTAATGCGGTTCACAGAATACATCTACTCGCCAAGTTTCATCAGTCTAGCTCTCACGGTTTCGGAGAAAAATGACTGTGACATACGGACGGACAGACAGACAGACAGACAGACAGACAGACAGACAGACAGACAGACAGACATGACGAATCTATAAGGGTTCCGTTTTTGCCATTTGGCTACGGAACCCTAAAAACTAAAAAAAAAAACGCTTTTATAACTAATTGAACTAAAAAGTTAAAAATAAAATTGTAATAATCAATTGAAAATTTATATTATTGTACAAAAAGCGTGGGGTGCTTTTTATAATAACTTCAGATATAATAAACTATTGATAAAATATTTACAACAATCAAAATCAAGCCCCCCACGCTTTTTGTACAATAATATAAATTTTCAATTGATTATTACAATTTTATTTTTAACTTTTTAGTTCAATTAGTTATAAAAGCGTTTTTTTTTTAGTTTTTAGGGTTCCGTAGCCAAATGGCAAAAACGGAACCCTTATAGATTCGTCATGTCTGTCTGTCTGTCTGTCTGTCTGTCTGTCTGTCTGTCTGTCTGTCTGTCCGTCCGTATGTCACAGTCATTTTTCTCCGAAACCGTGAGAGCTAGACTGATGAAACTTGGCGAGTAGATGTATTCTGTGAACCGCATTAAGATTTTTACATAAAAATAAAAAAAAAACTATAAATTTCGGGGGTACTTGAAACTGAAACTCAAAAATTTTTTTTTCATCGAACCCATACGTGTGGGGTATCTATGAATAGGTCTTCAAAAATGATGTTGAGGTTTCTAATATCGTTTTTTTCTAAACTGAATAGTTTGCGCGAGAGACACTTCCAAAGTGGAAAAAAGTTGGTCCCCCCCCCTCTAACTTCTAAAGTAAGAGAATGATAATACTAAAAAAAAAATATGTTGTACATTACTATGTAAACTTTCAACGATATTTGGTTTGAACGAGATCTAGTCAGTAGTTTTTTTTTTATACGTCATAAACCGTAAACCGCAATTTACCTTTCGACGAACTACAAGAACCTTATTATGTTACATCAAGTAACATTATAAAGGTTCTTGTAGTTCGTCGTGCTACGGAACCCTTCATGGGCGAGTCCGACTCGCACTTGGCTGCTTTTTTTAAACTATAATTTATTTTTTACTTTTTAGTTTATTTTTTAATAATTATTTTTTTTTTCATATTTTTGCATTGTCATCGACCTTTGACAGGTGTGCAAAGTTAAAATCAAATCTGATCGTTCCAAGTAGGTTTTTTTATTATTTTTTTTATTTCTTTTCATTTTTTTTTTTTTTTTCATATTATTTTATTGTCATCGACCTTTGACAAGTGTGCAAAGTTTGAATCAAATCTGATCGTTCCAAGTAGGTTTTTTTATTATTTTTTTTATTTCTTTTCATTTTTTTTTTTTTTTTTTTTCATATTATTTTATTGTCATCGACCTTTGACAAGTGTGCAAAGTTTGAATCAAATCTGATCGTTCAAAGTAGGTTTTTTTTATATTTTTTTTATTTCTTTTCATTTTTTTTTATTTTTTTTTTCATATTATTGCATTGTCATCGACCTTTGACAGGTGTGCAAAGTTTGAATCAAATCTGATCGTTCAAAGTAAGACAAAATCGTGCTCAAAGGGGTCGGTTACATACATACATACATACATACATACATACAGGTGAAGCTAATAAAAGCGTTATAAAAATGGCAAAATAATCATGTTTGTTGTATGGGATATCCCCCTCTACAATATATGTATAAATATTTGTTAATTTGTACGTAATATTTGTTGTGAGAATATAATAAAATATCTAGATATTCCGTTGTCAATATCAAAAACGAGGAATAAAATCACGCTTGTTTTATATGAAATATTTATTTTATTCTTTCTTTAATATTTATTTTAGCCTTTTTAGGGTTCCGTAGCCAAATGGCAAAATCGGAACCCTTATAGATTCGTCATGTCTGTCTGTCTGTCCGTCCGTATGTCACAGCCATTTTTCTCCGAAACCGTAAGAGCTAGACTGATGAAACTTGGCGAGTAGATGTATTCTGTGAACCGCATTAAGATTTTTACACAAAAATAGAAAAAAAACTATAAATTTTAGGATTCCTCCATACTTGAAACTGAAACTCAAAAATTTTTTTTCATCGAACCCATACGTGTGGGGTATCTATGAATTGGTCTTCAAAAATGATGTTGAGGTTTCTAATATCGTTTTTTTCTAAACTGAATAGTTTGCGCGAGAGACACTTCCAAAGTGGAAAAAAGTTGGTCCCCCCCCCCCCCCCACCCCTCTAACTTCTAAAACAAGAGAAAGATAAAACTTAAAAAAATATATGTTGTACATTACTATGCAAACTTTCAACGATATTTGTTTGAACGAGATCTAGTCAGTAGTTTTTTTTTATACGTCATAAATCGTAAACCGCAATTTACCTTTCGACGAACTACAATAACCTTTATATTATGTTACTTGATGCTACGGAACCCTTCATAGGCGAGTCCGACTCGCACTTGGCTGCTTTTTTGTTAAAGCGGCCACAGAAGCATATCATCTGTAAAAATGTCAACTGTCTAAATATCACGGTTCATGAGATAGCCTGGTACCAGACGGACAGACGGTCACAATCCTAAGCCAAGTTTAACGAACAAATATCTTATCAATCGTAGATACTGTCAGAATAGAAAGTTTGAGAAACGACTAGTTATAGAAAACCTTTAGAAAGTGTATTGACGTATTATGGTAGGTACGCCTTCCGATCCTAAGGAAGCGGGTTCAAATCCGGTCGTGAGTTTATGTTAGCAATGCTCAAAGCTTTCATTCGGTGAAGGAAAACATCGTGAGAAACCCCGCGGCTCAGTCATCTCCGCACATATTGACCATGTCTTGGTCAAATTAGCTGTCAGGATGGTATAGGTACTGGGCAAACCTTTCTCCATTAAAAATCAGTATGAGAATAAACGTTGAATGATGTGGGTGCCGGCAAAATTACTGGCACTTGAGGCCGAACATCTGTAAGCCACAAGTTGATATATACAGGGCAGTACATCGTAGGGCACGTTCCTGACGTGCGTGACCTACGACACAATGCTTTGTTATAGTGTTATAGGCGGGTACCATTTAACATCAGGCTATTTCTATAAAAAAAAACAAGACAAAAATCACTTCATATACTCGTATGTATCTTATTTATGTTCATCTTACTTATACCAATAAATCCGTAGGTTACTAACAAATTGTTCAGCTTAAAGAGTTTTAAACGTGATTGATTTTGAGTAGAATATATTGAGAGAGAGCGTTAAATAATTGAGTAACGTAAATCAAAATATTTGATTATTAATAAGCCTGATAAATATTCATCAGCTGTCTTGTTCCAAAAGCGATGCGAGAGCTTTTATCTAAATGTGGAAATATGGTTATGTCCGCAATCAACCATAGATTTAGCATGCTCGGTTACATCGAGGAATTTCAATAAAACGACCGGTTTTATAAATCACAAAGACCTACAACCCGTGAGAATCTACCGTTTTGGTTGCATTGCAACACACAGTTCCAGGGAGATAATTATGTAGCAATTGAGACTCTTGTAACTGATTACGCTTAAGCCTCCGCTATACGCTGGTCTAAAAACAAAACACGACCGGAAAGTTGGAAAAATTTAAAATAAAGATGGCGTTGCCTGACCTGAGCTGTGAATTCATGTATTTGATACCAACTATTACTTATTCTGTGCTTGGGTCTGACATTTGTCACGAAATTACAATGTGTTGACTAGAATACGCTTCGTTAGACAAAAACACAGACAGATATTCAGTAAATAAATATAACCCAATTGTTATGTTAGCTGATTCCCGTCGCAGAGTTTCCATTGCATATTTTTCATCCAGGATTGGTGATAACAATGGCAAGCTGTGCGGTATTTTTTAAACTACCACGAACGCTACATTTTAAATCTAACTTATATAGTAGTGTAGTAGTAGTAGTCTAATTTATATAGTATAACAAGCAAATAGCCCCAGATTTAATAAAAGAAACCTTCCACCAAGAGAGATTTTCCTCATATTATGCAAAACCAGAGTGAGTTGCACGTTCATAAATGTCGGTAGTCGGTGAATGAACACTTGTATTTTTTAAAGGTAAAAAACGGAACCCTTATAAATTCGTCATGTCTGTCTGTCTGTCCATCCGTATGTCACAGTCACTTTTTTTCAAAAAAATGAAATGAAATGAAAAGAAATAATTTATTTGCTTGAAGTATGGTACTTACAAAACTGTAAAAGCTATATGTACTGATGAAACTTGGTAAATAGATGTATTCTGTAAACCGCATTATGATTTTTATACTTAGAACTGACACTCAAAAAATATTTTTTCATAAAACTTATGAGTTTTCTTAACATTAAGTAAAAGATTATTAAACCAGTTAAGTATTTACGACAGAGATGCGTTAACGTCATCGTAATTAGCCTTCTATCTATCGACTTTAAAAATTAATGAGGTATCGTCAGCAAATAGTACTGTTTCACATAGTTTTTTAACCAAAAAAGGAAGGTCATTTACGTACACTAGAAACAAGAAAGGACCTAATATCGAACCTTGTGGCACCCCTATGTCAATAACTGACCCAAAAGATCTCTCACCGCCCACATCAACTTTAAGGATTCTATCAGTCAAGTACGATTGTAATAAGTCAATGGAGCGATTTAGAATACCGTAATGTTTAAGTTTAGATATTAAGAGGGTGACGGACGCAGCTCGCAACTTCAATTCGAGGCGCGGGCAAAAATTGCTCCGAATATAGCTATCTCTATTCATTTGATGCGGGCGCCACGGAATATATAATAGTAGTATACACACACAGGCGCTCGTGTGACGCGCTACTTCTATACGTGAATCCAACCATAGTGCCGCGCTTGTGCGTGTGCGTCAGCCACTGATAACGATTTTTATGCATTGCCTAATTTCGTCAACGTTACTAACACCCGTTTTCACTAAACCTAGGCGACGCCTAAATCGGATGCCTAAATATTAACGGGCCGACGTACACAGCTCGCAACTTCAATTCGAGGCGTGAGCAAAAACTGCTCCGAATATAGCTATCTCTATTCATTTGATGCGGGCGCCACGGAATATATAATAGTAGTATACACACACAGGCGCTCGTGTGACGCGCTACTTCTATACGTGAATCCAACCATAGTGCCGCGCTTGTGCGTGTGCGTCAGCCACTGCTAACGATTTTTATGCATTGCCTAATTTCGTCAACGTTACTAAGCGTCAGATAGGCTAGTGGCTAGGGCGTGCGGATTCACACTGAGAGGACGAGGTGGGCGGGAGTTCAAATCTGGTCAAAGAGAGTTGACTTTTTGCACCCTACAATTTTATGTTTTTATTTTTTGTGGCTGCATTACCTGACTAACCCTCTAAGCTTATTGCTTGCTTGTTTCGCTTTTCTAGTATTCAATAAGCAAGGATTGGTCATGCTCTGAATGCAAGAATAAAGTGAAAAAAAAAACAACATTCCTGAACCGATAAAGAACCTTCAGAGTAGCTATTTACGCACTTAGAAAAGACACCAGGAAATTCTCTAACATGATACGAGTGAGTTTAATCATCAGGTAGGGTTTGTGCGGGTTCTGGACCAAATTGAAGAAGAGTAAAGGGAACCATTGACTCCGAGTTGAGTTGAGAGAGCCATTGACCCCGGCGCGGAGCGATGGAGTTGTGGTTGATGACGTTCCAGTAGAGGATGATGGGTGGGAGTCCGCTCAACATCAGGTGTGGTGTGGTTTGCTTGACCTCATTGGCCTAGTGGTTGGAGGGTGCGGGTTCAAAATCAGTGATAACGTTACAGTAATAGATGATGGGTGGGGTCCGCTCTACGTCAGGTGGGGTGTGGTTCGCCAGACCTCATCGGCCTAGCGGTTGGGGGGCGTGGGTTCAAAACCAGTCATGACGTTACAGTTGAAGATCATGGGTGGAGGTCCGCTCAACATCAGGTGGGGTGTGGTTCGCCAGACCTCATCGATCACACACACACAGCAATAAAAAACACGCAAAGCGGCTCACTTACCAAAGTACAGAAAGTCTAATAATGTGACTGCATTTAAAAATATACTTTATTCGTTGAGCAATTAGGTTGCTTTTATTCTGCTTATTTACATTCGCAAAACCAACGATTGCGAACATCGACCTACAATTACATGGACCTCGGCTTTCGCACAAAACTCGCGAAAAAAGTGTACCAAGCTAACCTACTATAGGTGGATACTTATATAATGATTATAAACAAACTGAAAAAAAAATTATTTATGTCTTATCACAATTACTATATAGAACTCAATTTTGATTGCATGAAGCAACTTCTAGTGAACGTTACAGAAATTTTTCCAAGTCTTTTTTCAATATTTCCACCAGACGTTGAGCAGTACTCTTGTTTATTGAGCTCCAGTTATATAAAGAAAAACTATTTTGTTAAAGTATTTCTCAGTCTTTTTATCAATATTTCCACCGGACGTTGAGTGGTAGCAGTTTTTTGAGCTCCAAATAAATAAAGTTTTTTTTTTAATTTCTTAGTCGTTTTATCAATATTTCCACCTGACGTTGAGCTGTAGTTTATTTCTTGAGCTCCAGAAAAATAAAACAGAAATATGTTGTTCAAATTTTTACAAGTCTTTTTATCAATATTTCTACCTGACGTTGAGTGGTATCAGTTTTTTTAAGCCCCAGATAAATAAAGAATAAAAATATTTTGTAGCCATTTTTCTTAGTCCTTTTTTCAATATTATAACCTGACGTTGAGCGGTAGTCGGTTGTTTGAGATTCAGATAAATAAAGAAAAAAAATATTTTGCTGAAATTTTTCCAAGTCTTTTTATCAATATTTCCACCTGACGTTGAGTGGTAGCAGTTTTTTTAAGCCCCAGATAAATAAAGACTAAAAATATTTTGTGGCAATTTTTCTTAGTCCTTTCATCAATCTTTCCACCTGACGTTGAGCGGTAGTCGGTTTTTTGAGATCCAGATAAATAAAGAAAAAAAATATTTTGCTGAAATTTTTCCAAGTCTTTTTATCAATATTTCCACCAGACGTTGAGCGGTACTCTGTTTATTGAGCTCCAGTTATATAAAAAAAAAACTATTTTGTTCAAGTATTTCTCAGTCCTTTTATCAATATTTCCACCGGACGTTGAGTGGTAGCAGTTTTTTGAACTACAAATAAATAAAGAAAAAAAATAATTTGTTGTAATTTTTCTTAGACCTTTTATCAATACTTCATATACAGGGTGGAATTTTGTAATGCCACCTGGAGGGAAAGTACTCTTAATACTCCAGATAGAAAATTTTACTCACAGGAAACATTCCTTTATTTTTGAATAGAAAGCAAACTGCATTCAAAGTTTTTCGAAAATTCTCTCACACCCGGGAATTGAACCGGCTAAAATCAGAAAAATTATACCTTGTACTTTTATTGCATCGATCGTTAGTCAATTATAAGGATGAAATCTCTCTAACAAACATGATAAATTAAATGAAAGAAAAACCAGGAAATCTTAAATTAATTTAATTATTTACAAAAAATGGATAACTAACTAGTTACTTGAAATTAGTTGCTTGAAATGGGCTCCATTCTCTTGGATACACAAATTTATTCTTTTAACGAATTCATTTCTTTAAAAGAATAAATTTATTCCTTTCAAAAAAAAAAATTAATTTAAAAATTATTTTATTTTTAATTTTAGAAATTGCTTTCTATCCAAAAATAAAGGAATGTTTCCTTTGAGTAAAATTTTCTATCTGCAGTATTAAGAGTACTTTCCCTCCAGGTGGCATTACAAAATTCCACCCTGTATAGAAATTAATGGTTCATAATTTGTTTTAGTCGAAATGTTGGCTTTTTTCGAAATTTCGGCAGACTTTTTGACCTAGTGCTGCACCTTGATTTCGTTTACCCAACCTACAACCTACCTAGGTACTTAGTATTTCCCATCTTCACTTAGTACCCTTCCTAAACTAACAATTATCAAATATCTAAGCATTATGTTTTATGCCAGTGTAGGTATTTAACTAGTCCGAAGTCCGAGAGATTCACACACACAACCGAAGTGTCCCGTGTGCTTCAAGCGTTTCCTCCCCCTGCACCCCGCCACCCGCACCGTGCGTGCGCGATAGCAATAGTAGCCGTTCGAAAATGCCATGAATTTGATCGTGTTCCGTAATACCAAAAATGATGACTGAAAACTTTTTGTATTCTTTACATAGTATTGTTATTCTGTAACTAGACAATATAAACTAGGTTCCTTAACAAAAAACACGTAAGATATTGTTGTTTTTAGTACGAAACCAATAGGTAGAAAACTTGATAAGTTTAGCATAAAAATGTGCAAAATGCGATTGGTGTTTATTTCATTTTAGGTAAGTAATTTGAAATAAAAACTGTTGAGGAACCTAGATAAATACTATGCAAATACAATTATTACAATAATATAGTGTAAATCTGTCTAAATTAGAAATCATTTTGGTATTCCGTTTGTATGAAAATTTTCCATACGTCAGCCCCTTAACTAGTTTTTTCATGTGCGCGAGCTGCAAGCAGCTCGCGTGTCGGTGTGCTACTCCCAGTTTTACATTACACTTGCACTTGTAAAACCCCAAAAAGTAGTAAAGAAAGTCCTAAGTAACCCTAAAAGTCGATCAGTGAATCAAGTTCCTCAGTGTAGTAAAACCCCAATCAAAGTCCTAAAGAACCCTAAAATTGTTTACATAATCAAGGTCCTAAGTGAAGTAAAATTCCAATTAAAGGCCTAAGGAACCCTAAAAGTTGTTTATTTTATCAAGTTCCTCAATGTAGTAAAACCCCAATCAAAGTCCTAAGGAACCCTAAAAATGTTAACATTATCAAGCTCCTAAGTGTAGTTGAAACTCCAATCAAAGTCCTAAGGAACCCTAAAAGTCGAACACTTAATCAAATTGCTCAATGTAGTAAAACCCCAATCAAAACCTTATACGGAACCCTAAATTGTACGTCAAGCCAAAACCCTTAACGGGTCGAAACCGCTGGAAGGAACCCAAACGTTGACTACCGGGTCGCGTGCATCGCGAGCTGCAAGCAGCTCGCGTCCTCAATGCGTTCCCACAGGGGCGGAACCCTAAACCAAGTGAAGATCCAATCAAACACCTTAAAAAACCTAAAATTCAATCTCCAATCATAGTCCTCAGTCGAATGAACCGTTTGAACGACCTTAATCGGACGATTTTTGCAAAACCGGAAGTGGCACAGCCGCCATTTTGAATTTTGAACTCAGTCTAGTGAACATTTTTTCACACCCCTAAGACACCCTAAATTTCAGTAGGAGGGGGTTCTAAATTTCAGTAGGGTGGGCGTGGTCGCGTGGCGGCTCGCTTCGCTCGCCGCAACGTTCCCCCCGGGTTCAGGAGGAGGGGGTTCTGGGGGCTTGAGGGCGGGGTCACAGCACGGCTCGCTTCACTCGCCGCGACCCTCCCCCCGGGTTCAGGAGGAGGGGGTTCTGGGGGGCTTAGGGGGGGGGGGGGGGTCACAGCAGGCTCGCTTTGCTCGCCGCACTGTTCCCCATGGTTGCATGGCGGCTCGCTTCGCTCGCCGCAATGCTCCACTCGAAAAAAAGGGTCAAAAATAATAAAGGGGTCTAGAGGGGGGAGGGGGGCAAAATTTATTTTGCTTTCAAAATAATCTCACCTTCCCTACATGACCCAAAAAAAAAAGTCTTGCAAGTCACTCCGCTTGGAAGATACGAAAGGGGGGGGTGAAAAAAGGGGCAAGAGGGGGGTGTTTTTTTTGTTTTTTCAATTCAGGAAGAAACCCTCTATACGAAACCCCAATCGAAAACCCCCTATCTCGACGGCATCCGGTAGCACTCACAAAAGGGGGGGTCCTGGGGGGCAAGGGGGGCAATTTTTTTGTACAATAACATTCTTATCTTTTTTCTTCTCTTTCGTCTTCTCCCTTTTAATCTTTTTTTTTCTGAAAAGTAATATTTCATCAAAATCGGCTTAGCCGTTTTGTTTTATTGTTTGTTACTGCATACCTTCGTCATTTAATTTTATGATCCAATTTAGTAATTTTTTCTTTTATCTAAAAGGTTATACTTCCAGATCTGTATGTAAATCTAGTAAGTATAACTTAGTGCATAGAATTCATGCCTATGGAAATAAATAATAATAATAATAATAATAATGCTGGACAAATCACACAACATGATCTAGCCCCAAGCTAACCAAAGCTTGTGTTATGGGTGCTAGATAACTGATATACATAATACAATACATTACATGCATAGATAATTTTCATTTCAATTCATAAATGAATTGAAATGGAAATTATTTATGGGTGGCTTTAAGCTTTGCACTCATTTAGGCCTTCGGTGCTCATTGCGGTGGAGATCAGTGAAGCATTGTGAAATAACACTGTCTATTCGACTTATACTATTGTATTTTATCGGCATTTAAAAATGTTAGGTATACCAAAGAGTTTCGACAACCCCAACTGACTCTTCAAAGTTCTGTCAAACGCAAAATCTTGGGAAACTCCTTGCTGCGTGTATAGAAATAGGCACATGTATTTTGGTATTTGGGTATTTGAGCGCACCGTGCATGAAGCCTTTGACAGAAAGTTCCAGAATTCGGGACATTACAGACACCTCCAGATTTAAAAGACGGCAATCAAAAATACTCTAAACCCATGATATTATTGTTATGACTGGGCTCTCAGCTCATTTATTAGTAGCTCTGCCTTCTGCGCCATAGGTCGTGGGTTCGATCCCCACCGAGAACAAATATTTGTGTGGTGATCAAAGATATTTGTTCTCCATCTGGATGTTATATTGTTTTCCAAGTACCTATGTATTTACAAACAAAATGTATTTTAGTATTACATCAGCTATCTGGTTCCCATAATACTAACTCTGCTTAGTTTAGGGCTAGATAGTGTAGTGTAGATTGTCCATAATATATATATATATACTTCCTTTTCATTGTAATGGGCTCCCAAACTCTTTGCAAAATCGACACTATTTTTATAAAGGCCTAAAATCGGCTACATAGTTTTTGAGTCTTCTTCTTGTCATGTCAATAGAAAATTAAAGCTGGTGTGGTGGATTATGAATGTGCCTCAAAAGTTTTGCTACTTCACGTTGGTTTCATTTATTGTTTTCCTTCACCGTTAGAGTGTACTGACATAGTGCACATAGGTTTTTTGGCAGATAAACTAATTTGTGCATGACGGGGTTTGAACACACGCCTTTAGAATCAAAAAGCGGGTCGCTACGACAATATAACCGGTGCTAAGCAACCTCCTAATGGACCGATGACATTCTAAAGATCGTGGGAAATCGGCAAATTGTTTTTTCATGGAAATGTATAAAGGAGGTCTATATCTAGCAGTGGACTTCTACTTACTGATGATGATGACGGAAAGCACTGGGTAGATAGGAAGATAGCTACTTATGCAACTACAAAAATGGAGGTATTTAACAAAAGCATTGCGCTTCGCTGGTCACGCACGATAGGAACGTGCCCTAGAATGTACTAGATAAGTTATATGCTACATAAAATATATACTTCTACAGGCTGATTATGATGTGAATACAGGTTATAGATCATAATGTATGATGAAGATGGTATTATGTCATTTCGTTATACTGTGACAATTTGTTTTATGTTACACTGTGGCAAATTTATAGTACCAGTAGTAGCTATGATTTAATCTAGGGTATATTTTACGTAGTCAGAGATGAAATGTCATGTCGCGAAATTTGACATAGACCTCTCCTCGTCGGCCGCGCGGGCTGTACTGAGAGAAGTAGCTAGGAAATCCTACCTATATATATTTTTGAAAATTTTATTTTTTTATAAAAACTACGGCAACTAAGAAAAGTGCAATAACATAGGGTTTTTACGTATTTATTTAGGTATACGGGAACAAAACTTTCATTGCAATGGCTCTAACAGCAACGGAAAAAAACCATTTCAAATCTAAAAAAAATTGAGAGTTTTTGGCAAACTTTGCGTTCAATTTTATCGAACCCAGTGAGTTTAAGAGAATTTCTAGCCGGAACATAATTTTTTTACACCATTTAATTGTTATATTTTACAAAAAAATTAAATGGATTCGTCCATACAACGAAAAAAAATGCTACTTTACATTTTCGGTTTCACCTGATGTAGGCCCTTCGGTGCACACAAGCGTTTACAATTCCTGACAAATTGGGATCTGTCCCTTTTATCGAGACCGGGGCTAACTATACAACGCGATCGTTTGGTTCGTTAACCATGCCTCGGTGACTTCGCCTAGTTTGTGTTGTAGGCCAATTGGACCGGCAATGGACGAGGTGTAAAGTGGTAGTACCCAGTATTTTTTCCCTCTATTTTGGAATTGTAGCAGGCGTGACGGGTATGCTGCCGGATACCGCAGGTAGCCCACTCACACACTCACAACCTGCAATGTAAACTTTTCAATAGAACAAGAGTTCTGTATAAATTCTATATTTTTTTAATTCTAGTCGGCGAAGGAAAACATCGTGAGGAAACCAGCATGTCGTAAAATCTAAGTTCGAAAACATGTGTCAAGTGCAAGAAAAGAACCTCTTGGAGGCGCACTTAGAATCCTTTCACCACACTTGGTTCGAAAGAACCAGTGACACGATAAGAAGAGCTCTAAACTTTGCTAAAATGTATTTCGATGAATTAAAAGTTTCGCAACTTTAAGAAAAGTTTTCTTAACTTTGGCCCATTCGAAATTTAGGCATTAATGTTATGGCCCGAAGTGGTTCATTTTATAAACGAACAAACATTGGATATTTTTTTCAAAGCTACTGAACTGTGAAACGTTAAATGCGATAGGAGACTGGAAACTTTTCTGTCTACACGAAAGAGCTTTTTATGTGATAATTAGGCATTTCATTTCTTATAGAAGTTATTGAAAACTTTTAACAAAGTATTCAAGTACAGTTTTGAAGAAAAGTAAGAATGTATAAATGAATAATAAGATGCGGCGCCACAAAAAAAAGAACGTGTAATAATGACATGACCACAAAAACAAATCAAATAGATACCTAAACATCTAATGGCAACAAAATTAATATTATTTATACAGACTGAAAAGATATGATGAAAAGATAGGAATAATAATATGAGTCTGTATAAAATATTATGCGTATGTTTTTTTAAATCGGATTTAATACACATTCGTTGAACCCTAAAATGCATTATTTGTGTATGTGTGCGTGTGCGTATTTACAAAAATTTAACGTTAACTCGTCATTATATGTGCTATGTCATTAGTAACTGCCTTCTCGTTTCCAGCATTTTTGACGATTTGGATTTGTAACTACGATTAGATATACGATTCTGGAACTATAAGTCTAATAGTTAATGGAGAGCTCTAAGTGAATGGCTCGTCCGGGGAAGTACCTACTACCACCATGCCTATTTCTGCCGTAAAGTAGCATTGCTGTGTTTGGGTAGTTTGGATATGAAGTCAAGTTTGGTTTCTCAAGTTTTTAAACTTATTATTTTCTGAAGAATGTGTTGGTAGAGCTTAATCTCTCTCCTAGATAAGCTTACGTATTTGAAGAATTTGCTGCTTGTGTTTGATAAGAGGACTATTACTGCCGCCAAGCAGTGATTCTGGCTTAATTTGGGGATAGATAGCGTACTGTGGATTTCCTACTATATTTATTGAAATACTGTGTTCCATTTTTAAGATGGGCATGCAGTGGCGTGGTGACCAAAGACCCTGGAGCAATTACCAAACTAGGGCCCCAACTAAACTATATAAAATCGTTGTTTCCGTATTCGTCGTGTTACGAATTCGACGTACTGCAAATTTGTAAGTCAGAGTCCGAGGGGCTCCTGAGCTTGGGGGCCCTCGGGCACTGCCCCGTCTGACTTAATTATACTTTTCGTCTAAGAGTAGTAGACGCAAGTGCAATGCCATACTATATTTTTGACATACATATCGGGCCGAAGTTCAATAATCTGATAACATTTGACATTGTTCAAAGAAATTGTAGCTTATCTGTGTGTGTGTTACTGCAGTGTTTATTTTTATTTTACAGCATACAATAATGTTCAAACATTTGTAAAATTAGATCTGATGAATACATTCGGATATAAACAACGATAGTAAATTAATATATTTTCATACGGAACGATAAAAGCTATTTTTAAAATGCTTTTGATTAAATAACTATTTTTACTATTTTGCTATTTATTTTGATTTTGATATCGGGCCAAATTATCAAATATTTTCACTCTCTATTTATTCTTAATACATTTTGCTTCCATATTTAAACCAAAATAGAATCGGAACTGAATAAAAATTAAAGAATTCCGAAACCCTCGGTCATTGCCTGACGTTCACATAAAAATTGTTAGGTTCCAACAATAACAATGAAATCAACCACATCTCAATTAGCGGATGTCGTTCAAAATGAAACTTTCACGCTTTTACATAAAGCTTTTATTCGAACGCATTGGAATCCTTTTATGACCTTTTGTTGTAGATCGAATGCGTCATTCGAGATCAAAATGTGTGGGTAACAAGGTATCAAGGACAACAGGATTTCTTCTTGTTGCCAGTCTGGCTTTTGGTATGCAAATAAAAAATGCTTTAATTGAGCTCGGTTTTGACGATCGCTCGTATTATCCCGATTCTATAGACGCCCGATTCTTTGTTATTGATTTTTGTCGAACTTTTCGATTAATTGGCGAGTTTTGGTTCTCATCCAATTATTTCTGTAAGGTTGCCTAAACAGCGTTTTCAGTCTCTGTTTTGTTATTGAGGTACAAAGAATATAATACAATTTTATATATTGTGTCCCTAAATAAATAATGATTAGGTACATGTACCATATAATATTCTTTTAATTCCCGCGACAGTGCGAGACACGGTTCTTGACGTGCGTGACCTACGAGGCAATGCTTTGTTATAGGCTATGGTTACTACTTAACATCGGGTGGGCTATGTGCTTGTTCCATCACTTAGTCGTATTAAAAAAAACTTTGGTAACTGTAGAAACTTAAGAACGACAGGCACCTATTTAGAATAAAAATTATTAAGTAATAACAATTTGTATTATAAGATACATTTTTGAAGCTTCTTAAGCTGTGGATTTTGGTAATTAATAAATAAAATAAAATAAAGTAGGTAACCAACTGCTTGTAGCAAATACGCATGTTTGGGCAAATCAAGCAAAGCGAGTGACAGAAATAGTTAGATATTTTTAGTGTTTCAGCGTGGCCTTCTATTTTCAGACGGAACAAAGCCAGATTAAATAATATTACTGAGCACTAGGTGGTCTGTTCAAATCTACGAACAAAAAACATTAAAATGGAATGCAAAAAAGCAGCGCAACAAAAAATATATTATTCTATCAAGCAATGTAGGTTTTATTATTTTTCGTTCCGCCGAATGAATTCAGCCGGTTTAATAATATTAAATCTATCATTCTAGCTCGTCTGGTCGACCATGTTTTTCCGAGAATTTATTTGCAAAGAAAATTTGCTTTGTAAATATTTGGGGAATAGGTTTCAATATCTGATTAACCTAATGTCGGAGTCATATCACCGCCGCTTTTAGAAATACAAATAATTTTTCATGTCAACCAATAATCGACGAAGCAATTTTGCTCTAAGGTTGTTTGATTCCGATACAAACTGAATTTACACAACTATGGGCAAACAAAGTATAAATGTACACTGAAATAGCTGTAATAGGCTTTTACAGTGGTCCTTATTACCGGCCAGTTATATAAAGTTGGAGTGTCAGCCGTTGGTCGTGCTCGTGGCAGTCGAGGCTTCAGAAAAAGAACTAACAGACTTTTACGACTATTTTCAGACATATGTTTTAAGCTCATTCACGTATTCAATGCCAAGTACCCGTTAGAAAGATTGACGAAAAAATTACTTTTTTGGTTTTTTATTAATATTTCTGTTATCCTACAGTTTTCTCCAACTTTATATAACTGGCCGGCAATAAAGACCACTGTAAAATTCTATTACGGCTATTTCAGTGTACATTTATACTTTGTTTGCCCATAGTTGTGTAAATTCAGTTTGTATCGGAATCGAACCACCTTAAAACATTAATTAAAAGATGCAGTCAAAAGCACATCCAATCATTTGACACAATGCACACAATTTTATACGAGCGGTTGCCTGCGGCTTCTTTGGTGTGGATTTTTTTCCCGTTCCTGTTATTTTCGGGATAAAATTCCAGGTTACAATCTAGGTTTCTTCCAAATCGATCCACAGTGGCTAGGGCGTGACTACAAACATCTCAACATTCATCTCAACTGTCCCATTTGATAACAATAAATATTGTGAACAATATAATGTATAAGCTGTAGGTGCTGGGCAAGCCTATTTTCTACTAAACTCCTGTTCCAGGCACTATAGCGTCCCGCAAGTAGGGGCATGAGTAAAAACCTTATCCTGACGCTTTATAAATCATCCACAATAGATGCAAAGGCCTGGGATGGACAATCCAAATCAATGTGTGATTTATACTTTTGGTAAAGATTTTAAAACTATATTTGTTTTCCAGAGCTGGACATGAGATTCCTTAAAGACCCAGAGTCCATCACCGCCCCCGTGGGCGACAAAGTGACCTTCGAGTGCGAAGTGAACGTGCCTGCTGAGTCGCTGATCTGGCGCTGGCGATCAGACTCCGGCGCGAAGTGGGCGGATGTAGTGAAGACCAGCGATGTGGATATACACACCACTAGTACGTATGCTAGACTGGTGGTGCATATTACGGAGAACACGCATCCAGCTGACTATCAGGTTTGTACCATGTTATTTTAAACTGCAAATGATAGACAAACGGGCTTATGGTCCACGTGATGACCAAGCCGTAGTTTGCTGCCTGTTCTCCTAGGCTTGCTCGCGTGGAACTGGCACCTAGACTCACCTAGCTTCAAAGTGATCCTTGCGATTCTACTTTATAAATACACTTTTGATTTTGATGGTAATCGGTCACCATCGCTCATAGGCCCCAGGAACGTGCCCTATGTTCTTCTCCTCCATCATCCAGCCATCAACTCTAAAACCAAAAGTAGCACGAATCGTAATAAAAACTTTCAAATATTCTCCGTCAGAATTGAAGCTAGAACCAATTCACTGTAGTATGATTCTTAGAGAACGTATTACTCGTAAACATAAGTAATTCTCAAACTTATCAGAACCAGATCAATTTTGTACGTTCCTTATGCTAATATCCATCATTTTGATTGATCGACTTCAAAAGTTATCTATAATATTCAGTAATACTTTGACCTACCTTCGGCTTATAAAATAAGAAATTCCTACTTGAATATTCCCATTATTGATAAACTTTTGATCATAAGAGAGGACTTACCCGTAGGGAAATCTGTGTTTCCATAGACAAATAAATACCTAGAAGGGAAGAATGTCATGTAACGAGAAGAGTGCTAGGATATTAATGTGGATGAGTATAGAAGTAGAGGTAGGCCAAAGAAAAGATGGATGGATTGTGTGAAGGATGACATGTGAAAGAAGTGGCTGTTGAAATGACGGCTTATAGAGGAGTTTGGAGAACGAAAGCCTGTTGTGCCAACCCCACATGAAGTGAAACAAGGACAAGAAAATGATGAGACAAATAAATACCTACCTCATTAGGGGTATATTGCCAACCTATGGAAAACTTTGACTGGCCTCTCAGCTCAGTTGGTAGAAGCTATACCTTCTAGAGCCGTAGGTCATGGGTTCGATTCGATCTCCGCCGAGAACAAATATTTGTGTGGTGAACACAGATGTTTGCTCTGTCTGGGTGTTATATTGTATTCTAAGTATGTATATTACAAAAAAAAATGTCTTTATGTATTATATCAGCTATCTGGTTCCCATAGTACAAGTTCTGCTTAGTTTGGGGCTAGATAGCGTTGTGTGGATTGTCTATAATATTTATTTATTTATTAAACTGCTATGGGAACTAATTTATTTATTTAGAAACATCTTGCAAAAATGTTGATTCTAGGTGTCAATTAGTTGAGACCTTTCCGCCATATTTCATTCTACTCTATTTGTTTCAGTGTGTGGTATCCTTCAGCTCAATAATCCTGGTGTCGATCCCAGGCAGGTTGAGCATAGCCCGGATAGATACAACCAGCAGTTCTCCGGAGAAGCGAGTGGTGACCGCACCAGCGTTGAACACAGTCACACTGCACTGCAAGGAACCGGTGTCCGATCCACCTGCTGTGCTGACCTGGTGGAAGGAGACTAGCAAGGTATGGAGCCGTTGAGTAAATGAAAAAAAAAATTAAGCTAAAAAAGGAGGAAAAGGAGGAGTCTAAAATCTTTCAGATTTTTCCAAATTAAGGTGCAACTTTGAAATCTTGGAATATATTTCGTAATTTTTCTCGTAATTCCAATTGGTTTATGTCAGTAGGCCTACCACAAGCTCTGTCTGGCTCTGTCTCTTGCTCTGGTTTTGAGTCTGGGAGAGTGCTCACCAGTGTATTATACTGTGTGTGTGACGTGACGACTACTTTATTTAGTCAACACTCACACAGATTCAAAACCAGAGCCAGAGGCAGAGCCTGACCGAGCTTGTGGTAAGCCTCAGATAAGTATATCCAATTTGTTTCTTTATGGCATCCTAGATATTGTCAGTCAGTTATAGGATTGAAACTATACCTACATGTATTTTAATTATTGTTTAAATATATTTTTATTGATTTTATAGTGTTTACTACACTTAATGAAATCTGTAGATTTTTTTTATACCGCTTGGATCTTAGTTTTGGGACATTATAAAATCTTTGTTTAAATAATTACGGAAAGAAAAGAAACTTACGGTACGTAAACGACCATCTACATCTAGGAATTTATTGTCAAGTATTTATTTAAAGAATGATCCTTAGTTCTACGAAATTATCAGAAGTCTACTCTTATCTCAGTTGAAGTGGACTTAATTAGAAGATATCGAGTTTTGTTTTCAAATGAACAGGGTGATATTTTGATTGAGTTCTTCGAAAACTTTTTGGTTGAGGTTTTGTTTTAGTCATTATTTCAAATTAGCGCGATTGGCTTATTCTACTCTGAAAATAAGTGAAGTGCTCGTTCAGAGCACTCCACTTATTTTCCGAGTAGTTAGTAGAGGTAAGACTGGCCTCTCAGTTCAGTTGGTAGTAGCTCTGCCTTCTACGCCGTAGGTCGTGGGTTCGATCCCCATCGAGAACAAATATTTGTGTAGTGAAAATATACATCAATAGCCTATGTGTTATTCTGATGTATACGCTATATTATTGTAAAGTTTCATTAAAATCCATTTAGTAGTTTTTACATGAAAGAGTAACAAACATCCATCCTTGTTTATTGATTTTATAGTGTTTAGTGATGGTCGTTTACGTACCGAGGGGAAGGTCGCGGGTTCAAATCCCGCTCGGCTCTTAACTTTTGGGACGTTATAAAAACATCCATCCGTTCATTCATCCATCCATCCATCCATACTTACGAACTTTCGTATTTATAATATTAGTAGGATTTAGTTGTACCTGCTTAATATACTTGTTCCATTCAGGGGTCTAAGAAACAACTGGACACACCACACGGAGTCCTCGTCATCCACAACGCGACTAATGAGGACAGTGGCACGTATGGCTGTAGGGCAACCAATGACCTGAGCGGTCAAGCAGTAGACCTGCCCGAGAAGATATACCTGAAGGTGCAGAAGGAAAGCCACGGTGACGTCAGGTTAGCCCGTCAGTTTGATATTTGCTTCAAAGATTTTCTAGAAGAGACTCTTTCACACGTTGAAAAGAAAAAAGACTAAAGAGCAGATGGATGGACGTGTGAAAGATGAATGAGTGAACAAGTAATTCTTGAGAAAAACGAAAACCTGCCAGCGAATGTGCGTGTGGACTTTTTTTTACAGCTGATTTAATGATACCGCATTTATCAAAATCCATGGAGCCGTTTTGGCTGCACCGACGCACAAAGGAACCGACATACATACATTCACTCGAAATTAGCCTCCTTCTCGTGCCACGCATGCTGGAACTTAGTGTCAAAAACTTATGAAATTTGACAGAAAATGCTGGATTGGTGTCAAAAACCTATGAACTACCCTCAGAAGTAATGAATAAATTCGACACGCGCGTATCCTAGTCAAACCAATGACATTTCCTCTCCATTGTATGGGTTTCCAACTGCGCACATCTAGACAATGGCGTTGGCAATCAGCTGAAACGCTGTCAAATATGACAGAGATATTTGACAGCGTTTCAGCTGATCGCCATCTTTATCACCTAGATGTGCGCAGGCCTTGAGATGACGAGTAAGTTTCGGCAAGTTTATAATGCGCACTTGATGTGCGGCAGGTTTTTTCGCAAGTAGGCCGCTGGTGGGCCCTTTTTGCGTGACCCTTGACACGTGTTGCTCGAACTTTTTTAGGTTCTACAACACGCTGGTTTCCACACGATGTTTTCCTTCACCGTTTTGAGAGTACTGGCATAGTGCACATACATTTTTCGACAGAAAAACTCATTGGTACACGAGTGGATTTGAACCCACGACCTTCGGATCGGAAGGCGGGGCCACTACCACTAGACCACCAGTGCTCTCGAGATGACGAGTAATAGAAAGAGTTAGTGTGGAAGACGAAAACCTGTTGTACCGACCCCATTTAGCGTGGGATGGGGGCAGAAAGATGATGCATAATTAAATTGGTCATTTATCATCAAACGTCAGACTGCCGACCGTCTTGAAGGGAACTATGAACGAGCTATGAACAATATAATTAATTATCAAACCCATAACAAAGCCGATCCGGGCTTCCCATAATTCTGACTGAAATCAATTGTTTAATAATCTTTTTGGATCAGTGATTGAAAACCAGAAGGGGCTGCGACTTATGTATAATCCCGTAAAGGGATAGGAAGGGACATTGAATATTGGAAACTTTTAAAGCAGATTTACCTTGAAAAGCTATCGATGTTATTCCCTTGAGGTGGAACTTTCACTGAATGCTTTTATAATAAAAGCTTTAACCTCCTTCTGGGCATTTAGGTAGGAACTAGTAGAACCACTTCACGCGACTTTGTTCGCGTATGAAGTGGTTTTCATAAAAAAACTTAACATCTTTTTTAACCCCCCAGGGAGTTTAGTAATTTTTTATTAGTAAGCGCCTACTTACCCATAAAAAAATATAATAATCTTTACTAAAAATAATGTTCAGACCTCTTTCGTAGGTATAATAATTTCGGAGATTTCTTGATATCTAAGTGGGGATTGTAATATAACATGGCATAATGTGATGTGCCCTATAAGATACATTTTGGAATGTCTTTATTGGGCCAGTCCATGAGCTTAGGTGCCAGTTCCATGCGATCAAACTTAAAAGAAGCCACTCATACCACTTAGTGACCTAGTTGAACTGTTGAAACCTTTGTTGTTAGTACCTTAACCTTTCCAGATTCCTAGAAACAGAAGACTACGTCGGCAAGAAGGATAGTGAGGGTGTGTTGACAGCGCCAGTGCCTTTGAACGGGGTTCTTCGATTATGGTGCGGTGCAGTAGGCACTCCTCCGCCTAAAGTGACGTGGACTAAAGAGGGAAAGGTGGCCATGAAGCCAAAACATGACAATATGCTAGTGATTTCGCTGTTTACTGCTGATGATGAGGTTAGTTTACATAATCGATTGCTGAGAGAAACAGTCTCACGACTTAAATTGTCAGGTGCAGATTATATCCTCAGTTTTCTTCGTACCAAGTACCATATATTTTTTTTTCAGCCCTACGCCGCGCCGCTGCTAAAATATTAACTACTTTCCTTCTGATGTTTTGTTTTCCTTCACCAATTCGATTAGGACCGGTGCTAGCTCGGATTGGACCCACGCCCTTATGATCTGAAGGCAGGGTCAAATGGGGAAATTGATTGAATTAAGAATTATGAATTTGTAAGTTTCTAATAAAAATTAAATATAAAAATACGCATGAGCACTTTTTCCAGTGGTCTTGAACTCGAAGAATGCGAATCCATGATAAGCATTATGAGCTTTTGATTTTCTAAAAGTTTGAAGCATTAGTGCCTATTTTTAAAACATCTAATAATCTCTGTTACTCCTAGGGAATCTACTCCTGCTCAGCCAACGGCATTCGTCGCTCCTGGAAAGTAATCGCGCTAGACCCTCCAAGCTGGGACGGCATCATGAGAAACCTCACGGCATTTGAAGACGGCAACGTCCATCTGCCGTGCGGCAATCCTCACGGCCAGCCTCCACCTGAGGTCTACTGGGTGCTTAATGCTCAACTCTTGAAGAATGGGAAAGGCGTCAGGGTTACAAGTAAGTGCGGAACTACTTGTTATATCAGCAGGTCTCATGAGAAACCTCACGGCATTTGCAATGTATGCATTGCCGTTTATTTTTTTATTTTGTTTAGGTACGATAATAAACTTAAGAGTACATTACCGACCAATACAGTACAGTATTATACAGCAGTATACAATAGTATACAGTAGTATACAGCAGTATACGGTAGTACCTATACAGTAGTATACAGAAGTATACAGTAGTATACAGCAGTATACAGTAGTATATAGCAGTACACAGTAGTATACAGCAGTATACAGTAGTATACAGCAGTTTATAACAGCTTTGTTCTCGAAGAGCGAGTCTGGCACTTGTATATCTGGAAATACATGGTCCAAGCCTAGAAGAACAGTTCTGAAGGAAGCCACATCCATTCATTAAAATATCCGTGTATTTGTATATCGTTAGGGCTTCAGGGCAAAACGTCAGCTTTGCCAAAATGATAAAGGTATTCTGTAGCTCACTTGAATGTGAGTTACAGCCCAATGCCCTGGGAATATCAAACCAGTTCGACTGAAAGTGATGGGTTACGTGAAAAGAAAAATAAGTAAACAGGCCATTTCATCTGCATAGTTATGTGTTGGTTGGCTCACAGAATATAAATATATTATCTATTATGTGCTTTGTGGTATAGCTAATGGTCTCTCCTGGGATTTGCACGGGTTTAGATACGGCCACATTTTGGCAATATGCTGGTGGGTATATCGCTTAGATGTAGCCGTACCTTTAAACTCTGTCCCGATAAACAAAAGTCATCCAAAAAAGCGTTACCCAAATACAGACTACCTATGTGCCGAAGTGTATCTCTATCGATTTCATAGTTTAGCATGCCTGCTATTATTTGTATTGTAGCGTAGTTATCGGTATATAAGCTGTGTACTTGTATAGCCCGATGTGTCGCCGGCTGAATAAATATCTAAACAGACTGAATCAGTCATATTTTCTTCATTCAGTCGGCGCAAAATCCTTGAGTCGGCGACACATCTACAATTATGCAGCTTATACGCTACAATACATATTCCTCCAATTTATTGGGCTTTATTCAAAATACAGAGAGTCAATACGCGCGTAGCTGATAAGCCACGGGCTTAACCGTTGTATACCATTATTCTGCAGTGTAATTAAAAACGTCAATGCAAAACTCCGTTTACCGTTTTCATGGTAGGTACTACCCAGACTTAGGAATAGAGAAAAAAATAGACTTTGGAAACTCCTTGCTGTTCCAATGGGTTTCATGCCTCTTTGGTTTCCATTTTTTTTTGGAGATTAGAGATCTCGTGTCTGCATACAAAACTGGTAACACAGAATACGAAAATACGTAAACCGAAAAAAACTCTGACTTGGTAAACTGCTGTTTCGAGAAATTGAAATTCAATTTGTTAACATATTCGCTAAATGGATACCTAATGTCAGGCGAACTAATCGAATCTGTCTTTTGGATATTGGAGAATAGGTTTTATCGAGATTAAATAACATTTTTGTTTGCAAAACATTTTTCTGAAGGTTTTTCCAAGCTTCTACTGAATTTATTTTATACTAGCTTTTGCTTCGAGGTTTCACTAGTAAGAAGGTACCTACCACCCTAAATTAAAATAAACTGTTGTGTTTTTTTAGGCCACGAATGATGTACGTATTCCAATCGTTTACGAAATTACTCACAAACTTACGCATTTTTGACGCAAATTTCGATGTTTTAATTTGGGGTTAGATGGTGTTGTGTGGATTGACCGCCATATTTATTTATATTTCTATACAGGGTTATTCATTATTAACTGCAAATACTCAGGAATTAGGTTCAACAACTAGAATAAAAAATATTTATGAAATTATTTTTTTTAAATTTGATCAAAAAAATTTTCAAGTTTTTGTATCAAAATTTTATTTTTATTAATTTCTTTACGGCTATTGCATAATGATTGCCATGGAGAACAGGACGATGACCCACCCAGGCGGTGACTGAACGCAGAGTGTCACTCACGGCGCGCGGGCGCGGATCAAAGGTCAAAATAGGTCAGGCGCCAATGATTCATTTATCGATTTTCTCGGGATTTTCATAACAAAACTTAAAAAAAATCATTTCATAAATATTTTTTATTTTATTTGTTTAACCTAATTCCTGAGTATTTGCAGCTAATAATGAATAACCCTGTATTTGATGACTGGCCTCTCAGCTCAGTTGGTAGTAGCTCTGCCTTCTGCGCCGTAGGTCGTGGGTTCGATCCCCACCGAGAACAAATATTTGTGTGGTGAACGTATGTTTTTTCTCTGTCTGGGTGTCATATTTTTTCTAAGTATGTATTTACCTACAAAAAATGTATATAAGTGTTATATCAGCTATCTGGTTCCCATAATACAAGCTCTGCTCAGTTTGGGGCTAGATAGTATGTGTGGATTGTCCACATTATTTATTACATATTTATTTGTGTGTGCACAACCCATTCTTTCCTATTATTACCCAAAGGTTAGCTGATAGATAATCCAGCACTAAGCTCACATGTTTACAGTGCATGTTATTTTTGCATTAAAGAATTTTCTATCTATCTATTAATTGGTGCTAGATACTATTGTGTAAATTGTCCACAATATTGAATACTTCATCATCATCATCATCTGAAGAAGTCCACTGCTGGACATAGGCCTCCCCTACACATTTCCAGGAAGAACGATTCTGAGCCCTTTCCATCCACCGACTTCCTGCGATCTTAACAATGTCGTCAGTCCATCTGGTGGGTGGGTGCCTTATATTTCGTCGTATTTATTACTTATTTATTTATATATCATAAACATATCTTTTTCATGGCTGCATATTTTTTTAAGTTTTATATTTTGACATTAATTATTATCTTTATTGGTTGCTTGTATTTTGTTTAAGTAATTTATTTAATTGTATTTGTAATTTTGACATAATTTGACTCTAATTTTTAGTATTCACATCTATAATTTTTATATTCTTAATTTTAATTTAAGCTAAGTATATTATGTCTGATGAGATGTTCTTAGCATTTGGGCGCTTTGGCACGAGCTGTAAGCCCAAACAGCATTTTGTTTAAATAAATAATAAAAAAATAAATATTTGTTCTAGACACGGACCTTTATATCGATCACTTAGAGAAGCGTCACGCCGGTATCATCCAATGCTTCGCGTGTAACGCTCTCGGCTGCGCATACGACGCTTCGTTGCTGACTGTTGTACCGCTGCAGATATCCGACCAGGTAAAATAGGTAGAGATCGTCCAAGCTTAAAATGCACGTCCCGCTACTCCATTCAGTCAAAGTAAATTGTTCTTTAGTACAAGGATCATTTTTAACTACTTTGCTGTGAGTCAATGTCAGGAAAACGTGGTGGAGGGGCGTGCAGTTTTAGACTGGTTTATCCCTACTTCTTCTTCTTATGACTGACCTCTGCTTGACCTTTGCTTGGGGTTAGATAGTGTTGTGTGGATTGTTTACAATATTCATTTATTTATTTATAGTGTGTCTAGTTCTTTAGACCCAGTTTGGTGAAAGGATTTTAAATGCGACTCAAAGAACCCCTTCCATGCACTTGACACAACTTTTAAAGTTCTAAAGCTTTTTTAGGGTACATTTTTTAGGTTCTACGTCATGTCGGTTTTCTCACGACGTTCTCCTTCACTGTTTGAGATCTTCGGTGAGAATCGAAACTTAAAAAGAGAAGAAGAAGAAGTTGACATAAGTTGATTTTTTTGCACGTCTATCTTTTTCTACAACCTCCAACACTTAGGCCTCTATTGAGAAATATGCTTGAGCCTGAGTCGATCCTCAAGCACTCAAGCATAGATTTTTTGACAGTTCTCCATGGAAAAATGACAAAAAATCTATGCTTGATTGAGGATCGACTCAGACTCAACCACTGTTTCGAAATACGGGTCCTATATTGGCTGGTAGAAAATATATTAAGCCCTATTGTACTCAAATTTATGTAATTTTTGTGCAATAATAGTTTTTATATGACCGCCATTGTTCTTGTTATATTGAAGTGGAGAGAGTCTCGGCTTATTTTAATAATTATTTCTGATGAAAACGCCAAGATCTAAGCCTTAAGAGGCAATATAAACCCCATAAACCATTTATTAATCTCCAGCTTCATAAAATCTGAGCATTTTTTAATTATTTCCTCAGGACTATTCCGGTGAAGACACAAGGATAAAAGAGTCTCCTCAGCCGCCGAAGAGACATAACAGGAAGAATAATTCAAGGAAGCATAAACGTAAGTACCCACCAAAAAGTTTTTATGACTCTTAGCATGGAGGTTGACACAACTCTAAGGCGCCAACTGCTCCAATCTTCACACAACCGAAGCACTTTTTTTATAACGCTTTTATTAGCTTCACCTGTATGTATGTTTGTAAGCTTGTAAGCTTGTAAGTTTGTATGTAACCGACCCCTTTGAGCTCGATTTTGTCCTACTTTGACCGATCAGATTTGATTCAAACTTTGCACACCTGTCAAAGGTCGATGACAATGCAATAATATGAAAAAAAATAAAAAAAAATATGAATAAATAAAAAAAAAAAACCTACTTTTAACGATCAGATTTGATTCAAACTTTGCACGCACCTGTCAAAGGTCGATGACAATGCAATAATATGAAAAAAAAAAAAAAAAAAGTGAAAAATAAATTATAGTTTAAAAAACTAAAAAAAAACGCTTTTATAACTAATTGAACTAAAAAGTTAAAAATAAAACTGTAATAATCAATTGAAAAATTTATATTATTGTACAAAAAGCGTGGGGGGCCTGTTGTAAATATTTTATCAATGGTCTATTATATCTGAAGTTATTATAAAAAGCACCCCACGCTTTTTTGTACAATAATATAAATTTTTCAACTGATTATTACAGTTTTATTTTTAACTTTTTAGTTCAATTAGTTATAAAACCGTTTTTTTTTAGTTTTTTAGACCATAATTTATTTTATTGAAAGGTTCACAAACCAGCCATTACAAAAAGATTTTATTGTAGGTACGAGTATCATGGACATCTAAAACTTTTTTCTGTACGGCCTTCTAGACACAACCAACGAATATCTGAGTCTCGCCGTAGCAGATCGCTTAGATGTGCGCAAGATTTTACGTACCCAATTTTTTTAATATAATATTTGCTCGGGTGACAATAGTAAACAGGTAAAACTCGCATAATTTTATAGTTTGGGCAAACTTTTCTTATATTCGTTTCTATTAAAACAAAGATGATAATATCATACCTAGGTGTCTGTGTCATGGAACTCTTAAGTTGTGTTGTACTGTACGCTGATCGTTTGCGGGGAAGATTGAATAATTCCGTGCTGTAATGATTTTGCATGGCGATACAGACTAATAACTGTAGTAATTTCGTCTTGTATAAAATTAAATAGCTTCCAACTTTGATCCCGAGGCACGGTTGATACTCCCTCAGACTAATTTGAACCATGTCGCTACCAACATTATTATAAAATGCTAATTATTTAAAAATACTGTTTGTTTTTAATGATTGTTGTTGTTGTTGTGTGTATAGATACTCCCTCAGACCTCTTAGAACCAAGTACTTACCAACATTATTATAAAAAACAAATTAATAACAAATATTGTTTTTTTTTTAAATTATTGTTGTTGTTGTCATTATGTCATTGGTTCTTTCAAAGCAGTGTGGAGAAAGGAGTTTATGTGCGCCTCAGAGAGGCTCCTTTCGCGCACTTAACACATCATGTTTAACTTCTTAGGTTCATTGTACAAGTTGTATAAGAATATAACTTTTTTTTGTTCAACCGTTATCATGGTGCATGCAACTGTGCCGAAATATCGGAAGTCAAAACTCACAAAACTTAATCATGGGTAAACACAAATATCCCGTTGTTTCATAAAAATTGTTATAAGAATATCTAATAGTTTGTCTAACTGACCTGACTATTACTTCAAACTGACCTGACTACTTCTTTAGACAAATATTTGAGCGTATTAAAATGATGATATTTTTCCGCATCCCTCAAAATAACGTTTATCCATCGGCTCTAATTTTTTAGTACCTACTTAAAAAATCTTTAAATTTTCTTTGGATATTTTACAGCTATAATGATTCCCCCATCTCGTCCAAACGTGACCCGACTCACAGATGACAGCGTCATGGTTTCCTGGTCCAAGGCACCTAACCACGGTCTTACCATTCTATTCTACAAGGTAAGAACATCGACGAAGAATTTGGTGATTGCGATCTTTTGAGCTTCGATTGCAATAAAAAACTAATTGAAAAAACGATTGCAACAAGGTTGAATGTTGGCGTAGGATTAGTTTCCTTTCATTTTAGGAAGTCACATAGCTTTTTTATTTTTATTGTTTCTGGTGTTTTTTTTTGTTATTTTGAGTTTTATTAATTTTTAATTGTTTACTTTAATAGTTTTTCTATTTTTAATTCATAATAAATGTTAAAATATTTATTTTTACCTATTTTATAAAAATAATTCTTAAATACATATTGTGAATGGATTCGTTATAAGGCTCTATTAAACCTCACTTCAGCTTTATGGGTATAATTTTGCAACATCCTGTATGTACATAAGTATAAATCTATTTATTTACTACATGAGCACACATAAACCAGTAGACCACTTACAGCTCATCTTTTAATGTGTTTATTTTTAGTGTCTTTATTAATAACGGTTTCGATATTTAATCATTTTCGTAATACAGGTGCAATACAAAGAAGTCTCAAACTCGAGTAACGTGCAATGGAACACAGCCACTCACGAGGTCCCGACGCATATCCACTCCCTCGCTATCGACGGGCTGGCACCGGACAAGTATTACAAGTTAGTACCTTTTCACCATACTACCTACTCGTTGAGTTACCATTTAAACGAAAATAGACTACGCCCCTTCATACACAGCGCAGTCAAAGATATCTATGCATAAGTATATTATAAAGAGGACAGATTTGTATTATTGTGGTGGTAATGAATAAATTCGAAAACTATATTGCGATTTCAAAAATTATTTCACCATTGGAAAGCTATATTTACCCTGAGAATAACCTATATGTATGTATGTGTTTTAAAATAAATGTTCACCCGTGTGAAGCCGGGACAGGCTGCTAGTAAATAATAATTTAGAAATGAAATGAGATTTATTGCATAAAATGCAGAAAGGTTTTAGATGTCAGTAATTGAAGATGATTTAGAAGTAAAATAGTAATAATTGATATCTATTGTAATTGATTATCGTCAATTATGGCGTGTAAAAAAATCATTTAAGTTCTAATAACAACCTTTAGCTAGCCAGTTGTACAAATTTGCTTGGAACTTTCGTTCTGGCTTTTCCGTTATTTCGTTCGGCATCGTTCGTTTTTTTGGATCACAAGAATCACGTCTGAAACTAGGTTCTAAAGCTAGGTCCAGTTTCAGTGCACAGGGAACTAAATATAATTATAATCTTTTAGATTCCGAGTAGCCGCAGTATACTCGAACCAGGACAATAAGCAAGGCAAGAGCAGTGCTAAGTTCTACTTACAACGCGGTGGTGCATTGCAAAAACCACAGCCGCCAGTGTTGCAGAAGATTGTGGCTTTGTCGCCGTATACCTTGCAGTTGGAGTGGATTGTAAGTACAGAAGTCTTTATAAATGAATTCAGCTTGACTTACCAAATATATTTTAGAGTTTACATCGGATACCCTACTTAATTGGGTAGAAAAATATTTTTCAAAAGTTTTCCGAAACTACAGAGGAACTTTAAAACAACAGTCATTATTTACGAGTTAATTTGGCAAAAAAAAACCCGACTTGGCGCAGCCGGTGGGATTCGTCGTGGTGTATTTGGAAAACTATGAACCCGATTGAGTTGAATGAATACGCAAAATCCTACTTTTAGCTGAATTTAGGTGCATTCATGTACTAAGACCAAACTAAAAACCTATGCACGTTCTATTAGGCTGTATTATTTTTAAATTTGAAATGTTAATCAAATAAACAACTTGGCAAATCCTAAGCCCTTAACAACATAGTGTAAATTGGATAGTGTATCTTAAATAATTTAATTTAATTTTTATTGTTAAATACTTATCATTAAAATTAGCTCGATCTTTAACTATTTATGTATAACGTATCACCTAAATTAAATAACAAGGCAATGCTGAGCCACAGAGAAGAGGGGATCTCTTCTAATACAGGTTTAACAACTTAAAAGAAGAGATCCCAACCCTATATTTGTCCTACCTGTAATTTTTTCAATAAAAACATTTAGATTTTTTGATTTGATTTTGAAGATACTACTATTTACTACCTCTTTTAGTGGTCCAGTGGTCCCCACAACATAACAGCGGGTGGGTTCTACGTCTACTACCGTAGTGTGAGTTCTGCTGGAGAGTATGAGAAGGTGGTAGCGAGAGCAGAGGCGCGCTCGCTCGCACTCGACCACCTGATGCCGGACACTGGCTACGAGGTCAAGATGCAGGCGTATACGCAGCAAGCACCTTCCGAGTTCAGCTCTATACTGGTAAGTGTACTTTTCTGTTTAGAAATTTTCTTTTTCTAGATGATACGTCACTTGGTTCATCGAAATTGTGTGGTGTAAAATAAAATCAGTAAATAAATATTGTGGACACAATACTATCTAGCCCCAAATTAAGCAGAGCTTGTACTATGGGAACCAGATAGCTGGCACAATACTTTTTTGTGAACACATTCTAAGATGCACCTCAATTTAAACGCACCCCAACTTAAATGCACCCAGGCAGAGAACAATTCGAAAATGAAGATTGCGAGAAGTTGGTGAAAAAAGACTGAGTTGGTACTCAACATATTTTTTTTTGTTTCTGGAAGTATATAGCAAGAAGCCTATGTTCAGTAATAAATATCGTCGGATTGATAAAATTCCGCATTATGACAGCAATAAAAAAATAATGCGGTCACGTGAATACAGGTTTTTGTTTTCATACTCATTTAACATTCTCAGGTAGCAAAATCCCAGCGGTCCCCATCAGGCTCAAGCACAAGCGAAGCGCCTCCGTCAGACGTGGTGGAGTCTCGGAGACCAGACGCGCTGGTCACCGCCGGCGGGGCCATTGGAGCAGCTGCACTTTTACTGATACTGGCAGTGACGTTGCTTCTGTGCCGGCGAGCGAAGCGAGTTCCTGCTGACAGTGAGTTATTTGACATTTGACCTCAAAAAAATCAGGTCGGCCATATGCTGGTTCCACCAGTGAGTTGCATAAAAAATAACTATGTGAATGTATTTTTTTCCATACTGATAAGTCAACAAACAAACATGTGTCGATAAGTACTTATGACTTTCGCAATACTAGACGTACCACTGGTAATTATGAATACATACGTTACAATACAGATACATTCTCTTCGTCGGACCAGGCCTATGTTAATGCAGGGTGTTTCTTTTTCGATGAGGTTTATTTTTTCGTATCCCAACGACTGCGCCAGTTTTCATAAATGCATTCTTTTTGTTTCAGAGGAAAAAGGTTCCGTGCCAGAAACAGGAGGAAACAACGGCTACATTCCGGCCAATGCTAAAGTGCCCATCACTATCACTGCCAATCCTATGCATTCTGAGGTAAATATCATTTAGATTTTTTTAATACAGTTGCTCAAAAAGTGGCGTATTGCAGGGACGTATAGCGTTCGGGATGTGGGCTATTACACACGCGTGCTTTTTTTTTACCATTCCCGCACTAGTGCTTTTTCTTTCCCAACTGTCAAAATAATGTCTAAAAAGAAAAACCAACCATGAAGTTTTTACTAAAAAAATTCATCGAAGTTTTTATGATTCATGCAAATACGTATTATTTCTAAAAAGAAGCTACTAATTTGTTTCATTAACAGATTTAATGATTTGATTGAATGAGTTATGTTAGGTTTCATTTCATTTCATCTCATTAAATTTCATTTTCAATTCATATCAATAAAAAAAATCTACTGAAGACTTGGCTGTATGGGTATAGTTCCCTTTGCCTTCCAGAATGGGTTAAGAAAAAAAAAAATCTCTGCTTATATTTTACGGTTGGCGCCATTTTTGAGAAATTTTCTTTGCGAGTTTATTTGTTTGTTGCACAAAATGAGTAATTTCGACCCTAGTTTTTTCGAATTAACACCACCGGAACTCAGTATAATTGCACAAAATGCTTCGGAGAACATTTTACCGGAAAAGTCAAAAAGTCGCTACATGCATACATACGACGAACTTTTTGCGTGGAGAGAAGAGAAAAAAGCAAATGGTATTTTTATTATTTTATTAAATTGCTTAATTTTTTCGCAACTGTATTAAAAATAGTCGTTCAGTACACGTGCGGAACCGTCATTGCAACTTGTTCCGACTGTCAACCCTCGCCTTCGGCTCGGGTAGACATTTGTCGGAACTCTTTGCAATGACAGCCTTCCCGCACTTGTAATGAAATATACTATTGTACCAAAACTACTAAAGCACTGATAATAATATGCCAGATGTCTATACGGCGACTCCTTGCAATCAGGTGGCCCGTTTGCTCGCGTGCTAGCCTTTGTATAAAAAAACTATGCCGTAGTTTGTTGAACTGGCACCTAGACTCACCTAGCTTTAAGACGTTTCAAAGTGATTCTTGTATCGTATTGAATAAAAGTTTATTGAGTTTGATTGTTCTTCTAGGCTTGGTCGCGTTGAACTGGCTCATAGACACACCTAGCTTTAAGACTTTTAAAAGTGGCTCCTAGTAATGGGCTTATGCCACAAATGCCACGTCCATACAAATGAGAAATCAAAATTTACAAATGAATAAAACAAACTGACTTTGACAACCAGAGTGTATTTTAACTTTTGAAACTATCATAGTTTATTATAAAAATATTGTTCATAAAAATGTAATCTATTTTATAAAAGTCAATTAAAATTGAAGAATTGATTGAATTGAATTGTATAAAAATAATCGGAAAGTAGCAAATTAATATTAGAGAATATTTAATAAATATATTTGTTTCTTCCAGAGCGGTGACGGGGGAGTAGAAATGGCATTCTTACACAACAACAACACTGGGAACAACGACGATACTCTACCACATTCTAGAAAGAACGGCCCGGCACGCCAGTACGTTTAAATACAACCTTATTCCGTAGAGACAAGGTCGATTATAGAGCGAAACACATTGATGAATCCTTTTAAGTCCCGGTTTCATTGACGACTAATAATATTTAACTGTTACTAAACTAAATTTTTGGTTGTACAATATAAGAACAACTTTTTTTATAGAATTAGCTGATGGAGCTAAGATATGGCCCGCCTGGTGTTTACTGTTAACCATTGCCTATAACAAGGTATTCCTTCGTAGGTCATGCACGTCAATAACGTGCCCTACAATGCACCGCCCTGCGTCCATCAACTTGAGACATACAGATGTTCAGCCTCACGTGCCAGTAATTTCACCGACACCCACACCCTTCAAACCGAAACACAGCAATGCTGCTTCACGGCAGAAATAGGCATGGTGGTAGTACTTCCCCAAACGAGCCACACACAAAGAGCTCTACTACTAAATACACTTTAATTGGGTTTTCATTCGCGAAATCGGGCTTTAAATTAGTAGGATTTAGTATTAATTGGGAAATTAGGTGATGAATGGGTGAATGATTTGATTTGCCATACTCGGAGTGTACGCAATAACAGTACAAAATGCATTTGTATAAATTAAATCTAGGTTATATGAACCGTGTGTTGCGTGAATATTTCAACGAAAAATTGGAACAAAGTTCGTTGGAGTTGAAATACAACAAAATATTTGATTGACGTAAGACTTTTTATAAAAATGTGTTATCACACGCTCAGATTTTCATAGGTTATACATATATATGTATAATACATATACATGTAGGATATAATACATATAAATATGTAGGTATAGTCGTAGGTAACAACTATTGCACATCGGCTAAATTCGGCTTCATAGGGCGTAGTGTGCGTCAGAAAGAGATAGCGCTCTACAAAGAAATGCTAATGTGCAATATTTATTGCCTACAACCGTATACTTATGTTTACATGTTTTAGTTGTACGTTAAGAATAAGTTTTATTTATTTCTATTATTTTAAGTGAAATTTTAAAAATTAGATCTGACGCAAAAGCTGTACGCCTACCACAAGCTCTGTCTGGCTCTGTCTCTGGTTTTGTGTATGTTGGGAGTATTGGCTAAATAAATCCTACGTCAAAACGTCACACACACAGTATAATACACTGGTGAGCCCTCACACAGACTCAAAATTAGAATCAGAGACAGAGCCAGACAGAGCTTGTGGTAGGCCAACAGATCAGACATTTAATTGCAAGAATCTCTACGAATTTCAATAACCTTATTTATATTCAAAGGCGATGTACTTAAATTGTATTAAAACGTGTTTAAATTGTAAATAACTTACACAATAACAAAAATACTATATTTAATCTTTTTTTATGATTTATTTTATTTTAAGGTTGTGATTTTATGCAGGCATTTACACAATTTATCAAACAATACGAAACGAACAAAATCACTTAGCAATTTTTTTATGAATTAATTATCAAATTTTAAAATAAAGTTAATTATTGATGACTGTGATTCAAATTCATTGATGCTTTACAATTTTGCTATTTTTTATTTGCTTATGTACACCCCTATTTTGGAACTATCTATAAATAAGGGCTGTTTCAGCAGAGGCATAGAAATAGAATCTAAAAGTCATAGAATCTAAAAAGTTCGAAAATGTTTGCCAAGCGCACGAAAGTAACCTCTTTGAGTCGCACTTAAATCCTTTCACCGCACTGGTGGTGGATTCATTTGAACTAGTGACACGATAAGAAGAAGAAGCAGAGGCTACTAATGATAATAGTATGGTCAGAATTTTGATTTTGTATTTTTATTGTGGTTTTTTTACCAAAAACTAGCAATTTTATAGCCTCAGTTTTTGAAAACACTTCACAAGTAAACCAGAGGTTTTCAAATCAAACCTCGATAACTTTATAGTAGATAGAGATTTTAACATTCTGACGGCAGTAATATCATAAGTAGCCTTGGCTAAACCAGTCCTTAATTTTTTTCTGGTACTTTCAAAATAGGGGTGTATAATATTTAATAAAATTTATTTGCTTATTGAATCAATAATGTCAATGATCCTAAAATGGCAGAGGCCAGCTTAAACAATGCATTAAAATTAAATAAGATTACTCGCTATAAGACTGAAGATATTGAATGTAATTTACGCTTTTACACAGTAGTTACTTCACAATACCTAAAGTAGGTTTCTACTTTTCTTTTTTGTACGAAGTTGTGGAAAATAAAACACCTATTAAAACATTTTTGCGTTTTCATTACCTTACCATAATCTTTGGTCATTTAGGTTGAAGTTCAATTTAATGTTGTGATTTTTGAAGAGTATGAAAACCGTAAAGCCTTGCACACATCTAAGCGATCTGCGATGGCGATCAGTGAAATTGGACAGCGATATTTAACAGCATTTCACTGATCGCCATTGCCTAGACGTGCGTGCGTGCCTACCTTTGAAAAAATAAATAATCACGGAATCAAAAGACAGTTCCTACTTAAAAGCTTACTTTACTGGTTTTCGTACGTTACACTTTTTAGTAAGAAAAATCAAATCAAAATCAAAAATTTACTATCAAATTTTTACTTATCAAATTGCACACAAAATAGTTGCTCCCGATTTTTTATAAATATTTTAGTGGATTTGTATCTTTCAAAAGATGATAAGGTGAAGATAAAATATTACTGATCAGGTTACAATCAGTAAAATTCCACCCGTGCGATTTCCATACAAACTTAATTTACACAACTATGGGCGAATAAAGTATTGATGTACACTGAAATAGCTGTAATAGGCTTTTACAGTGGTCCTTATTACCGGCCAGTTATATAAAGTTGGAGTGTCAGCCGTTGGCCGTGGCAGTCGGGGCTTCAGAAAAAGAACTAACAGACTTTTACGTCTATTTTGAAACAGTGATGTATAAAATTGACTCTATGCTAAAAGCTAGTACCCGTTAGAAAGAATGACGAAAAAATTACATTTTTGGTTTTTTATTAATATTTCTGTTATCCTACAGTTTTCTCCAACTTTATATAACTGGCCGGCAATAAAGACCACTGTAAAACTCTATTACAGCTATTTCAGTGTACATTTATACTGTGTTTGCCCGTAGTTGTGTAAATTCAGTTTGTATCGGAATCGAACAACCTTAATTAAAATATGTATGAAAATTTATAATTATGAGTACGCGATGTCATAACCCGAATTTCATGTGAAGCATTTAAAACAATGTATAATCCTATAAGAGGCTTAAGGAAGAGGCTTATGCAGTAGAGGAATTGTTGGAAACAGACGCTCTGTTTTTAATGATAATACTCGAAATTTATTTGTTGGGGAATAAAGGTTCTCGAATGGCGACGACGAACCGGAAGGCGAAACGTAGGCCACCCACCCACCAGATGGACCGACGACATTGTTACGATCGCAGGAAGTCGATGGATGGAAAGAGCTCAGAATCGTTCTTCCTGGAAATGTGTAGGGGAGGTTTATGTCCAGCAGTGGACTTCTTCAGGCTGATGAATCGCAATTGAATAACAGACTTGCCTGACTAATCGGGGTCACTCAAATGTGTTTAATTCCAGAACAAATGATTTAACATGCTTATGGACCAATACATGTTTAATGACGTAATGATTTCAAAAAGTGGGCTACGAATGAAAATCAATCAATTTAATTAGGAAAAACAAGTGTGTGTTTTTCCTCGACGGGTCTCTTTCTGAACAGACTCTCTGTTCAGAAAGAGACCCGTCGTGGGATTTGAGGGCGCAGCTTTGCTTAATTACCTTTTTTGTTTAGTGGGAAATACAGTAGCGCGTCTCTTGCGTTTTGATCCTATCACAACTAGTGTTACTATTCCTTTATTTAATTTTTATGATGCAAAATGCTGACAGAAAGAAAGGGATGAGCTGCCATATAAAAATCGAAACGACGGCTCTCTTTCTGAACAGACTCTACGTATGTGTACGGTTTTCTCTAAGGTCCGACTTGGATCTACTCCCCTTTGTGGTGGTAGATACCACTCTGTCTCATGCTATGAGTGAGGGAGTTTGTATTTGATGGGAGGTTGTGGTTATTAGAGGCAAAAGTTTCGAAATCTACGTCTATCCTTTTCTAACTCGTAAGAACTTTTCTATGCCAATTCTTTTCTATCACAAGGATTAAAAAAAAAATAGTCGATGTTGATAAGAATAGAATGCTCCTAAACGTTCTACTCGTAGAATGTTCTTTAACATTGTAGAGTGATTTAGAATAATTAAATTCCCGGGCAACGACTGGACTCGCGGCTAGGATTTATTAATATTTGTAGCCGAATGATGCTTTAGAGCCTTGTGCACATCTCGATCGCCTGTGATGGCGATCAGTGTATCGTTGTTCAATGATTGCCATCGCAGATCCCCTAGATGTGCGCAAAATCATATGTTCGCAGGCTGTGTCGATTGGTAGGGCTTTTCTCTACTCTAGTACTCAGTCTTCCTACGGTCTAGTACCTCCTCATCCTAGAAGCCTTTGGGAACTTGTGGCCAACTTTAGGGGCGGAGTTTAAAGCCTTCAAGGCTACTGGACTGACCACTTTAAATTATGGATAGGGATTACTTATGAATACAGAATAGAATATAATATTTGGCCTTAGACATCAAATACAGTCAGCTCAAAATTCAGACTTCATATCTTTTTCGCATATTAGACTTTTTATTTTTGATTACTTCAGTAGGCCTACCACAAGCTCTGTCTGGCTCTGTCTCTGGCTCTGGTTTTGAGTCTGTGTGAGTGTTGACTAAATAAATCTTACGTCGAAACGTCACACAAACAGTATAATACTTTGGTGAGCACTCACACAGACTCAATACCAGAGCCAGGCAGAGCTTTTGGTAGGCCTGCTGGCAACCACAATTTCTTTTTAAATTTGTCATTACACTAATCTTCAAAGTATTCTCGACTTTACGATCTTTCTCATCAGTTTAACTACCACCAAATCATATAATGAAATATTTTTGACGCAGTTTGTTGAATAACTGTTTAGTTTTGATGCTAACGATAATTTTACTATGCTATAGCAAAACAAGACAGCCACCCATCAAAATACCGACGGGAGAATGTTGCTAAACTAATTTACGCCAAGTGGTTTAGTACACACATTAAAAAGCTATTATTTCAAGTGGTTAGTCTTCTGGTTAAGTTTTTCAGAACGTTGATTTATGCTAAGCGTATGCACGCCAATTAACTTGGCTAATATCCATTAGCCAAGCGCTTCTTGTTTGGCTTAATGGTATTTCTCTAGAAAACATAGTAAAGGTGCGCAGTAACTTAACTCGTGGAAAAGAATAGATAATATAAACTAAATAAATATTGCGGACCATCTACCCCAAATTAAGCAGAGCTTGGGAACCAGATAGCTAATATATACAAATGCTTACTTAGAATAAAATATAACACCCAGACAGAGAATAAACACCTGCATTCACCACACAAACATTTGTTTTCGGTGGGGATCAAACCCACGGTCTACGGCGCAGAAGGCAAAGCTACTACTAACTGACCTGAGAGAGAATACTCATGGAGAAGAATATAAAAAAATGGGAACTTTCAAGGAAATTGCTACAGTCAAAAGGTGAAGGAAAACGTCGTGAGGAAGCCGGAATGTCTTAGAACCTAAAAAGTTCGAAAACAAAACAATCTAGTAGTATAACTTTTGAAACTATCATGGTTTTTAACACTATTTTTATGAAACAACGGGATATTTGACTGGCCTCTAGCTCAGTTGGTAATAAATAGCTCTGCCTTCTGCGCCGCAGGTCGTGGGTTCGATCCCCACCGAGAAAAAATATTTGTGTGGTGAACATAAATGTTTGTTCTCTGTCTGGGTGTTATATTGTATTTTAAGTATGTATTTACAAAAAAAAAATGTATTCAAGTATTATATCAGCTATCCGGTTCCCATATTACAAGCTCTGCTTAGTTTGGGGCTGGGTAGTGTTGTGTGAATTGTCCACAATATATATATTTTTTTAATTTTTTATTTTATTTTCCATGATTAAATTTTGATGAGTTGACTTCTGATATTTCGGGACAGTTGCCGAAAATTTAATCATGGTAAATATCCCGTTTTTTCATTAAAATAATCTAGTAGTAGTAGTCTAGTGCATGCAAAAGAGTCTATTTGAGGCACATTTCAAATGCACCACAACTTTCACGACAATAGTGAGAGATAGAACTGGTACCTGAACTAACCAGTAAAAATCTTCATAAATCCTGTATTATGTTTCTGTGTGGTGAACAATAAAGAACTATCTATCTATCTATGAATTTCCACTTGTGGTAATCCACCATATACGTACCTGGGGGCTAATTCTCGGGCCGATCTCGATCATTTAGAAATTTTATTTTATTGCTTCTTTTCACAACCCCGCACTTTTTGTACGTTTTCCGTATATCGTAGCTGTCGAGGCTTTTACGAAGAGGTGGTTTATGAATTACTCAAGGAAATTATCCATTCCCCCTTCGAAAAGAAGCAATAAAATAAAATTTCAAAATGATCGAGATCGGCCCGAGAATTAGCCCCCTGTACTTATTCAAGCTCCCATCAGAATATAAAATATTTTCTGTGTTCTCGGAAGTTTTAGCGTGGTTTGGCCTCGATAAAGGTAACAGGATCGCTGTGTGAGCGGTTTCTATAATAATAATCGGCGTTACATATCAAGGTAACCGGAAAACCTTGGTGGAATCGCATTCATTACATTAGCTACCAAATTGATACGTGACAGCTAATTTTCATCATTCATACAGTAGGCTTACCATAAGCTCGGTCTGGCTCCGTCTCTGGCTCTGGTTTTGAATCTGTGTGAGTGCTGTCTAAATAAATCCTATGCCGAAACGACAAACACACGGTATAATAACACTGGTTAGCACTGACAGAGCCAGACAGAGCTTGTGGTAGGCCTACTAGTTTTTTTAAACAACTAGCTGATGGAACAAGCATATGGCCTACTTGATGTTAAGTGGTAACCATCGCCTATAACAAAGCATTGCTTCGTAGGTTACGCACGTCAGAAACGTGCCCTGCAATTCACTGCCCTGCGTCCATCAACTTGAGGCATACAGATGTTCAGCCTCACGTGCCAGTTATTTTACCGGCACCCACACACAAGCCGAAACACAGCAATGCTGGTTTACGGCAGAAATAGGTATGGTGGTAGTGCTTCCCCGGTCGAGCCCTTCACATAGAGCTCTCTTTTACTACTACACACACACACCCACACACACACCCTCGTTACTACTGCACACACATACATTTATACTGCATTGTACACGAATAAAAAGAAGCCATGTAGAAAAGATGATTACAGGGGAAATTACTTGCATGACGTTATAATATTGACTGTGTTTGTTGTGTTTCGTACGAGCATCAAGTTGCAACGCCTCTTTATATATCCAGCTTATAGTAGCTCTGGTCCATTTATGATCATCTCTTAATTATGTTAGAGCGCGACTCACAATCCTTATTAAAAAAAAACAAAAAAATATTGTGGACACTTCTCACTATCAAGTCCCAAATTAAGCAGAGCTTGTACTGTGATACACGATGAGATGAGATGTGAGACAGATAGCTGATATCTTATATCTTATACCTTTAAACGAGAAAATCTTTAATATATATATGTATATATAATCAGAATCTCGGAAACGGCACCAACGATTTTCATGAAATTTAGTATACAGTGGTTTTCGTGGACGATAAATCGATCTAGCTAGGTTTCATTTTTAGAAAACATCGGCTTATCTCTGTTTTGAACAAACAACTTTATCATAATATCATAACTCCTAGCGCCATCTGTTGCTCAGAAGCAAAAAACTAAGCTCTGTCACCTGTGAGGACTCAAGGGTTATGTTTGAGAGAGAACGCTATCTATGTATAAAACCGAGCGAAGCTCGGTCACTAACTGCTAGTAATAAATTTTATTATTATTATTATGTGCCCTCCGGGTCCCACTGCTGGGCAAAGGCCTCCCCCCATTCCTTCCAGACATCACGATCCTGGGCTACGCCTGCCCAATCCGTCAGGAAACCATCAAGCTCGTCTCGCCGTCATCTCCGTTTAAAATCTAGTAATAAATAATAATACATAAAATATATTGTGGACAACCCACACAACTCAATTAAGTCCCAAATTAAGCAGAGCTTGTACTATGGGAACCAGATAGCTGATGTAACATTTAAATATATATTTTTTATTAATACATATTTAGAATACGATATGACACCCAGCCAGAGAACAAACATCTATGCACACCACACTAATATTTTGTTCTCGGTTGTGATCGAATCCACGACATACGGTGCAGTAGGCAGCCCTACTACCAACTGAGCTGAGAGGCCAGTCAATAACAAGAATAAAAAGTTCTATGCTGCTTTTCTTTCTCAAAATATGTAATAATAGTACTTATGACTTTTGTAAAAGTTCGTGATTGAAAAAAACACAAACATCAAGGCACTTTTGTTTTGTTACAGCAAACATAAAAATAAATAAAACTTTGGAGTTTGAACAGTACAACCTAACATAAAACATGGATTTTCTATGCCATCGGAGTTTTTCCTCGTAGCAGCCTCGTAGCACATCGCTACGTATAAGCTACGAGATTGCTACGGCACGGAAAAAACTGAATTGACGCGGAAAAAGTGTGATGGAAGTTTCGAGATACTTTGAACTATGAACATCCTATACACTTGTTATTTAACAAGATACGTGTGGTATGTTTTATCTTTGATCATATTTTCTGTTTGATGCTATAATAATCATCATTACGTTGTACCATAAGACAACAAAATATGTAGTTGCTATTAAGATCTCCGCATATTTATGTTTTTTTTCGCAAAAGTGAGATGTAAAATATAAGAACTGAAATACCAGTGTGACAGCAGGGGATAGGTGATCAGTTCCATAACGGCAAAAAGTTCTTATTACCAAATCGTAAAGAATGTAAAATGTTTAGTTATAGGTCTATCGTTTGCTGCTATTATTATTATTATTATTAAGTGTGGTGAAAGGATTTTAAGTGCACCTCAGAGAGGCTCCTTTCGTTCACTTGACACATTTTTTAGAACTTTTTTTTTTCAATTTTAACTAATTGCTTATCACTAAACTACGGAGGTGATGTTTGGTTACGACGTTTGGTGCAAAGCTATCGTGTCTAACACAATAGTCTTAGCTAAGTTGCAGCAGGCCTTTCAAAGGCTCTGTCTGGTTCTGTCTCTGGCTATGGTTTTGAGTCTGTTGAGTGTTGACTAAATAAACCCTACGTTGAAACGTCACACACACATATACACTAGTGAGCACTCACAAAACTTAAACCAGAGCTAGAGGCAGAGCCAGACAGAGCTTGTGGTATATTATAGGCCTACAGTTATCTAAGTTACCCTTCTAAACCATTTCCCAATGTAACGAATTGTATTCTTTAATGCTTTTTCCAGTCAATTAGTAGCAAGTCGCGAGTCACAACACGTAGCGACCACTTCGGTAATTAAACCGAGCCGATGGGGAAATAATTAATTTTGCTCAACCATTCAGTGCTTTGTCTCGCTATTTCTTTCAACGGCTAATGAAACAGAAGACGTGTTGTTTGAGAAAAAAGAGAATTTTCATAAAAGTGGTACTACTTTGAGGTTATTGTTTTTAAAACAAAATCTTGCTCCGAACTAAGCAAAGCTAAACCTTATGAAAGATTACAAATTAGATGTTTTCAAGACAAGGGTGAATAGGTATCTTCTAGGTAAGCGTGCTACATCGTCGACCGCATCATCACTTAACAGCAGGTGAGATAGCGGTCAAACGCAAACCTATAAATTGTAAAAAAAAAAAAACTATGACAAAGCACGCACCTTAGGACCTTGCCACGCACTTTAGGATCGTGCCCTACGATGCACTGCCATATAAGGCATTAGATATTGCAGGTTTCGTCTAAATCCTTTGCGATCGAGAGGGGTGGGTACAGTATACCACTCACAAACACTCGCATTAGTATTAGTGTGATTACATTGCCAATTCAAAGTGAAGGTGCGGCTTTGCAATCAGGATTACACGCAGCCTTTGAGAGCAATGGCCTTAATTCCATTGTAATACGGTCTATTTTAGTTCCATTACTTTATGACGACTTAACACGTAACCTTTGTGTTCTGTATTTTGCTGCATGATAATAAGCACGTACAAGTGAAGTTTAAAAAACTTGAGAAACCGACTTCATGGCCAAACGGCTGAACCAATTTTGATGAAATTTATATGGGACCAATCTAAAAGCCTAACCTTTCAGATAATAAGTTTTTTTTAATAAATGAGATGTTTTATGGAACTATGGAGCCCACGCCAGGTTTATGTACACCAATCAAATACAGCTTATTGCAATGTAGAATTTGGTTTAAGATGTTATTTTTCTTCAATTCCACTTCGTTTGGATATACAAAGAGATTTTCTCGGTCAAAGAGAGCAACCAAGGAATATAATACTCTCTACCACCGCACCCAAAATATGGCGGACCGAATAGGACTGCGGTTTTGACAACTAACGCTGTCAATTAGCATGACACTGACACTTATTTGTGTCAGCCACTGCACTGCGGTAAAACTGTCAAATGGCATGACACTGACACATATTTTTGTCAGTCACTGTGGTAAAACTGACATGGCGACACCTTTTGGTATTCACCACTGCAAAAATCAACCATTATTGAACATTTTTGTACAATGTACTTTTTTATAAATTTGTGAATTTAGTATTTTAGTGGTAATCTACATTATTGACCGCATTTTTCATGCAAGTGTACATAGACGTAGCGCATTATGAAACATCTCTTTTGATTTGAACGACGGAGTTCGGTACCTAACTTAAAAACATAAAAAAAACGAATTAGGAAACGCATTTTTTAAGTTGAATAAAAAGCGCGACGTCCTGCAGCGAAATGGGTAGAAAATATCAAATTATGGTAGATGATAGGTACTTAAGAAAGTCGAGACTCAGCAATGAGTAGACCGGGCTGTGACTATGATGGCTATGTTCCAGGAAGACTTGTTTTAAGTCTACTTCGCGCTCCAAATACTTATTCACGTTACCCCTTTTCAGGGTAAGTAGGTAAAGCTTAGTGAACTTTTCACTCTAAAGTCAGTTCTTCTTAGTGAAATTTTCACGCAAACGTACCGAGGACTGTTTTAGCGTCAAGTGCGGATTTCAATAAACTAGTTTTTATTTAAAGTCTTTTTTAAAATATAGATAGCATTTGGCTGCTATCATAATTCTGGAATGATATGGAAAGTGAGGATGCAGCCCAAGATGGAGCATGCTTAGCCAACATCCACCATCCACCATGTACACTCGTTTCTTTAAAAATTCTAAATTGAAACGTTCTGGAAATACTGACGCCGCCGGTAGAGACAGAGAGAGGTAAGAGATAATGTTCTATTTAGCCATTAGTTAGGTTGAATATCAGAATGTACACAGTATGATTAATTTTTTTATTATGAATAGCTAAACGTTTGACTGCCATCACACCTGATGGCAAGTGAAAATGCAGCCTAAGGTGGAGCACGCTTAGCCACTTGTTCACTCTTGACTTGGAACTTGACTAATCTCCTAAATCGCTGCGATCCTCTTTCATTCACACTCGTTCACTCACTTCATTCACTCTCGTTCATTCTCTTCATTCACTCTCGTTACAATCTTGATACTTGCTCGTCAGTTATGGCTCTTGACCTGGCCTATCTCAAACGTCTAATTAAGCTATACGTCATTAATAAGCTATAAGGCCTACTATGTTTATTTACGCTATACCCAAGTCATCCGTAGTGCCTAATCTTGACGTAAACCCTCGGATACGTCGTAATTCCGTCACATTTCATGATTTATCGCGTATGGTAATTACCCAACCTAATTTATTTGTCCGCTGTAATTACCATAAACTTCGTCAAGTAAATCTGTCTCTATTAGTGCGGCATTTACTTCCAAGAGGTTTCATATTTCCACGAATTCTAGCGCTCAAAAAAGCTTTGGAGCTCGTTTGTAATGAAATGATTTATTCGTTCTAGTTTATAGAAAAACTAATTTTACGTGCACGTTAACGAACCAGAGAAACCAGTTTAATAGGTACTTACAAATAATTTACTTACCACAACTTCATCATCGGAAGGATTTGTTTAGGCCGTGAATCGTAATGTACCTTGATCATTTTGTTTTCACCGCTATAACATTTTATAATAACATTACAATCATACCATATGCATACCTGCTTATACTAGGCACTCATATAACAGGGGGTTGTTATATGTGTCTAGTATAAGTAGGTATGCTTATGGTATGATATGGTATCACCCCGTAAATTTCCAGGAAAAACGATTTAAAGCTTTCACTATACAGGAATTTCCCATGATCTATTACAAGGCTGTCTTTTCTTCGGGTTGCCATCTATAGTGGGAAATATTTACATAGGAACATGTGTTTCCTTTCTCGTGCAACGCTGTAGCGATTTAAGCGAGGTTATTATTGTTACGTCATTGTGTGCATGGACAAAGAACAACAAAGGAATTTTCGATTATCATAACTGAGTTGGGTACCAACCAGGACGTCTTAAGCCTTGCGCATATCTAAGCGTTCTGCGGTATTGATCAGTGAAACGCCATCAAATATGACAGTGATATTTGACAGCGTTTCACTGATCGTCACCGCAGAACGCTTAGATGTTCGCAAGGCTATAGGGACCTTAGGACACGCCTGTCTTTGTCAGTCTGCAAGTTGTGTGTATCAATGTATTTTATACAAAGTAAGGCTGCGTCCCCAGTAGGCAAACTGTTAGCGGCTGCAGTAGGCAAACAGTTAGTAGGCAAACTGCGTACAGTGAGCGCAAAACTAGCAAACTGTGAACACTCCATTTGAAACTATATGGAAGGGCGTACTAAACCGATACGCCGCTAACTCAGTCGGCGGCTAACAGTTTGCCTACTGGGGACGCAGCCTAATTTTGAATTTGAAACACATCTTTCAAGCATTGTGTATACGTGTCGCGTGCAAACATTTGCATCGATTCTTATTTTAAAAAAAGTATCGAATTATCACAGTATCGAGGTTTTGTGAAGTATCAAAAAATTTAAGAATTTTGGTGTTAATTTATCGAGGTATCGAAGAATAGATGTATCTAAGATCTAAGCTCCTAATTTATCATATTCTATAACTTGGTCCCTTCAAACCACACCAGGGCGTGCGACAGATACCCTCATCTTATTCACTAATTCATTCATGAACTATTATTTACGCGTGAACTAAGTTTTCTGCCATAAATTAAGTGGTAAGTTCTCGGTTTCTGTATTCAGATGACAAGCTCTTGGGAGTTTTCAATTGTTAGGTACTGTATCCACGAATTGCAGGGATATTTAAATTCAAATTATCTTAAATAAAACAAATAATGTTTAATAAACATGAAAATGCAACTTCATGGCCGAACAGCAGAACTGATTTTGATGACATTCTGTGGGACCAATGTGTACCTAAGTCTTAATTTACAGATAAAAAAAGAAACGGCTGTCTGTAAAGTGGGTTTACTGACGATAGTTGAACGTGACAACGTCATAAAGCTGTCCACGCGGACGCATCCGCGTGGACAGCTTTATGACGTTGTAGCTCACTCAAGTAGGAGAGTGACAGATGTCGAACGCTGCCGAACGCGGAGGTTCGTTCCGCGCTCTCGCTTGCATTTTAAGCCTTAAATGGAACGCCTCAGAGCGAGGTAACGTCGCATGAGTCATGTTTTTTCGTGCGTGCAGCCGGCTCCATCAAATTATAAGACGTTGTCACGTCAAAAATAATTATTCAAATCGTTTCATAACAAGGTAATGCGATAATAAAAATTATAATAGCATTGAGAACTTCCTTCTATTTTATTTGAAGTCGACTAAAAAAATTAGTTTTCTCAATTTAACTTTGAATTTGAATCCGTGAATATATTTGTGTGTGACTTTTACTTTGAAAGAGGTTCAGTCAAATTACGCAAGAAAATACTGCGCTACATGCGTATTCTCTAGCATTAAATTCTGCGCATGTAAACTTGTTATTCAAATGTACAGAATATACAAGGTGTATCTAAATATGTGTACTATGCGAAGGTGGGGGGTTACAGACCACAATGGTGATCATTTGTGGGGGGGAGATAATTAAAAATTCCTATTTTCAGTTTCCCATACAAAAATATTTAATTTCATAATGCCTAAATAAATTGACAACCCTATCTTTGTAACCCCTTGACCCCTTGACCTACTACCTCTGTAGGTCTACTACTACTACCTACTACCTCTGTAGCTGAGTTTAGGGTTGTCACTTTGTATAAAGTCAGCTGTTCATGTTGAAACTTCGTTGCAGTTTTTTTCAGAGATACCAATCGAAGTTCGAAAAGTCGTTGAACAAAAGTTGTTCCCCGGGGGGTGGAAATTCACCCCCCTTCAGGATAGTACACATATTTTGATACACGTTGTATATTTCATTTCCCTTTCTTAAAGCTAGGTAACCAAACGTCTCAAGAAAGCATAAATCCACACCGCGCTGCGCTGCCTGGATTATTTACATAGGTCTAATTTCCATGTCAAAACAATAAAGTATGATAATTTATTTTATTTATCCCGATGTACCATGATTTGTATTCATCCTCGCCTTGGGAAGCCCGTTGTGGTTAGAGTTGTACTTCGAAGGTAAAACGCCGGAAAACTGATTTCTTGAAAACAGACGGTCACTTCGTTCTGGAGATATTAAAAATAACAAGATCGCTACGAAGGTGCTACGATGATTTTATGATTGTGCTACGAAAACTTGTTTTGCTACGAAAGCTTGTTTTGACGTAGATGGCTGAGGAAAGCCTCTAGTATAGTGTATAAAGAGAGAATAATAGATTTACTTACTATAGCAGTAAATTATAATTATTATTAATTTATTTATTCAGGTCTTACAAATCCATAATGTAGATACACAATAAAAAAACTGTGTGTGTCAGCTCCGACGCACGACTGGAGTTTACTCCTTAAGTACGATTGTCAAAACAGACGCAACAAGCTCAATAAAATATAGATATAGTCGCTTTGCAGCATACTTTAAACCAGTGCAGCCAGATCGTGCGTAGAGCGTACCCCCACTATAAGATGTTTTGCCATCAGTAAGAGTGAGAGGAAGCATTATAAAGTATAGGCAAAGTAAAGGGTACACACTACCCACGATCTAGCTGCACTGCTCACACCAAATTAGAAAGTTGCGCAGGATAGGTTGCGCATGCACCAAAAACGTAACGAGGTCATTCGTTTAGTAGATTTCACTCCTCACATTTTTATCATACCGGGCGCCTTATATAAAAAAACCGATTCTTAAGGAGTAAACTCCAAAAAACACGCAATTAGAATTCAAATTACATAAAATGTCATAAGTAATAAGTAAAATTATCAAATCCACAACCACATCATCATCTGTACTGAATCCGTAGAGTACTAGCAGTCCTGCGGGTGTCATTTATCCATAGGCTTTTGGAGTAAAATGCCTGACTTACAACTTACAAAAAAGCAAAGCCAACTTAGAATAATGTAGCTTATATAATTGTATGTAGGAGTAGCTTTTGATTTTCCTGAGGTCCAAAAGCCGGTACTTCGACCGCTCTAATACGACAGGCCTTACAAAACCGCTCGTCGGTGTTAAAGCCTTGAGGATTCGCTTCTTACGATTACGTAACTATTTAGTTATTTATAGGTTCGTTGGGAATGCGGCTTCCTCGTACCCTACAAACTGATGTGGCGCAACGACCTAAAGCAGATCTGGCGACTTCAAAATTAGATATTTTAGTTGACTGGCCTCTCAGCTCAGTTAGGCTCACGGTCGTGGGTTCGATACCTACCGAGAATAAATATTTGTGTGGTGATGATGTTAGTTCTCTGTCTGGGTTTTATATATTGTATTCCAAGTATGTATTTTACAAAAAAAAGTTGTATCAGTATTATATCATGGTATAAGCTCTGCTTAGTTCGGGACCTTTTTCCTGTAAGGATAGGGCAATGGTTATAAATTAATATAATGAAATAAATAAATAAATAAAAATTCGTTCGCATTTGCAAATTTGATTTAGAATTTCAGAAAACCAACCTCAAGAAAACGCACTAAGAAAAGAGTTCCCGAAATTAAATCCCTAAAAGAGTGCTTGAGGAGTTGACGTTTGTATGGAAAAAGAGGAACGAAGTAGCGCGAGATTCGACTAGTACGAGATTCAAATTTGAACTGAACTGGCACCTAGATTCAGACGTTTCAAAGTGATCCTTGCAATCCTACTGAATAAATACACTTTTGATTTTTATTTTGAAATGACATTTTAAAGAAAATTATCGTGGTTTTCTCACTCACGTTTTACTTTCACTCAACATTTTTTGATTTATTTACGTTTAACACGATATTTTCACATCATATCCATAATCACAGTTCAATAATGTTGATTCGTGTAGATGTGCCGTTAGGTGAAAAATGTATTCCAGTTCCTCTTATCCCAGCGGGCTCGTACTAAACCAATACGATTACGTTAGTATCTATGTATTCATTATTTATAGGTTTGTTAGTGATGTGGCTGCGTCGTAACGAACCTATCTGCAAGTCGGCAGCGCGGTGACGCGAATTATGCTAAGAACTACGACGCTATCTCGAAATAGCATTGCGGCGGCAACACCGATCGAACGTCTCTAGTTTCTGCTAACTAGTAAGTAGAGAAAGTATAAATCCTACTACTGCTAACACATTGCTCACGTGCGTGACCTACGAGGCATTTGTCATAGATTAGCATCTATTAACGACTCAATACGAGACGATAAGTGAAATTTAAAATTACAAACGTAACTTCGTCTGAACAAAAGGGGAAGTAAAAAATTCGGCACCTGACTCGGCCACTGTAGCTCATACGAGCTTCTACCAAAATAACTTGGTGAAAAAACGAGAGCTTAGTGACCGGATTTAATTAAATGTCACGATATACGTCCTCTTTGATCATTATGTACTAAATCCTCACTCTTCAGGGTAGTCATTACAAGCGAATAAAAACATAACATTTTCAAATGTCACGGTACTTATTCCAAATTAAGAAAGGTCCATGAATAATAACATACAGATTATGTATCTGATTATGATTTAAACTAGCGGTCTGTCCCGGCTTTGCACGGGTGCACATTGTTTTTTAAACACATAAATATAGCCTATGTTACTCAAGGTTAATGTAGCTTTCCAATGGAGAAATAATTTTAGGAATCGGCTCAATAGTTTTTGAGTTTATTCATTACAGACATACACACAAAAAAAAACAAATCTTTCCTCTTTATCATATTATAGTATATAGTATAATAGTAATAGTATAGGCTAAGGATATATAGTTTATAGTTAGTAAAATATGTGAAAGGGCTGTAATATAATAACTGGTAGGCCTACCACAAGCTCTGTCTGGCTCTATCTCTGGCTCTGGTTTTGAGTCTGGGTGAGTGTTGACTAAATAAATCCTACCTCGAAACGTCACACACACAGTTCAATACACTGGAGCACTCACACAGACTCAATACCAGAGCCATAGACAAAGCCAGGCCTACTGACCTCGGTTTCAGTTTTCAAAGTAAACGTTTTTTGGTTTTTACACTTATCGGCTATCCAACACTTGCCATAGAAGGGGTCTGAGTGGACGCTGTAACTTAAGACATCGTAACACACACACATTATTTTCCTACCTCCTTGTCAAGAGCCTTACTGTCAAGTCAGTAGAGTGAACAGCCGGCAAATAACACATAAGAAAAATTCCCGAAAAGAAAATCAAACTAGATAATTCATCCACACATGTAAATGGTAATACTTTTGTGTGATACTTTCCAGCCGCGCCACAAGCTCTAATTTCAATGCAAGTTATATCAATGGAAGGTACTACAATTGTTCGTTTTTGTACGTTGATTAAAAAAAAATGTACTATGAAGGTTCAAGAGAAATTTGACGAAGTTGGTGGCGAATAAAATAAATAAATTTGGAATACTTCTTTCAAACATGGCACTTTAGCCATTACGTCATCAATACTAGCAAAACAAAATATATCTTAATCTAGGTTAAAATCTATTTATGTTCCAAATTTCATCCAAATCGGTTTTGTGGTTAGGGCGTGATTGAGCCACAAACATTTTAATAATCCATTGTTACTTTTGCATTTCTATTTAAATCAAAATAAAATGATTTATCCAAAAAGTAGCAAGTAAATTTAGAATATTAGCAGATTTTTATACAAATTATTTTAACTATAAACGCTCCACTCCGTTCAGTGGAAAAATATAGCGGTCTCTACGTGATACGTATCAAAGTACCTACCACAACAGAGTAACTAGAAGTTATTTCGTGTTGGTAGGTTTGTTTGTTTAAAAACTCTATTCTTTTTGTTGTGAACACGCAAACAACTTCAGGCTAATAAAGTACAATTTATTACCGTGAACGCTTTTTAAAACTTTTAGTTGGGGAGACAGTGATCCTTATTTTACACCATACTGCGAGCTTTTTTGGTGTACCTACCAATCATTTTTTTGAAACAGAAACCTTTTTTTTTTTATCGTGTCATTAATTCTATCAAACCTTTGTGGTGTACTCCTTTGAATACTTGTAGGTTTATTTTATCGAATTGCTTACAGTTTTATGTTTCATTTTCATTTGTTTTATGTAATCCATGCTTATATTTATCTATACAGTTCTTCAAAGAGGATTCTCTCGTGCTCTTGAAACATGTTTTTGAACCATCAAAAGTCGTGCATATGACGTAAAAATGTTTACATCAACGTCCAGTTTATAACGGCTTACTAAAAACTGAATCTGCATAAAAATTTTGCGCGCCGTAACTTCAAGCTGGTAAATATAAATAATTTGAAAGATTGAAAGATCTATATTCTGAATAACGACAGCTTTTATGTATTGTTATAAAATGCGGTATTATAGACGTGCATTTTAATATTCACGTTGAACCAGTACAAAATAAAATGAAAATTATGGCTAATAACGAGAGGTACTCGACGCTTTTATAACACCAAATAAGTACCAGGGCACCTAAAATTTCACGAGAAGAATTGGAAATGCTCGTGCACAGAATTTTTCACTGCAGCTACTATTTTAAGCGTTTACAGCAGTTTTTTGGTCAAACTTTGCTAACAAAATTGTTTTCCTTGCTTTTTTAAAAAATCTGAAAACATATTTGGGGAAACGTGTTTGAAAACACAACAATTTTATGCCTGTAAAATAAACTTATTATCACATTCTAGATTGTCATTAGGTATGTGTGTTTCACCTGGACAACAGACGCACAGGACAGAGGAGGCTGGCAGAAGATGAAGGACGCCTATACCCAGCAGTGGGTGATACCGGGCTGAGATGATGATGATGATATGTTCCAGCTAAACTACACGAGTTATTTTATACATTTCTTGATTTTTATTAGTCCCGATTGGGTCCTACAAGCTCGGCGTCGTAGAAGAAGACCCCGGGGAAGATAGCGGGACGATCTCGATTTATAATATGAACGACTGTCCCACTATAGGCAAAGATCGAAAGGTGTGGAAAAAAGGGAGGGAGGCCTTTGCTCTGCAGTAGGATGACCCAGGCTTTATTTATTAATTTTTTAATAAATAATTAAATTTATTCGTATAACATAAAACCGAAAATAAGAATTTTATCCAGCATAAATATTTTCAGCACTGGTTTTAAAATATTCGTAATAAAAATCGTACAGTCGAGCCCTGTTTTAAAGTCAATATGGATAGAAGCTCATACCAGTCGAGTTGTTTTTGAGGCCAATAGAGGCTAACATCCGATGGATTCATTAAAACATGTTTTGATGGGTGGATTTTTAATAAAGATTTTCATATGAAAATATTTTATGGTCTAAATTTACATGGTAAGACGACCTAGCTAAAAGGTATTCAGAAATAACCTACCAAACCTACCTTTAAAACTGAAGCTTTTCAAGCTTTCCTCAAAAAAATTAGAAACTTTTCTATTTCTATTACACCAACTTTTTTAAATGGTTTCTTCATCTTATTTTCCTTACTCATATTACTAATATAAGTAAAACTGATTTTATTTTCATCGTTATTATTTGGCGATATGAGATGATCTTGAGACAGAATATAAGTAGGGCCTTAAGTTAATTTAAAACTGGGTTAGTAGCCTACTTAACAAACTGCTAGAAATAATTATATTTCGGCCAGTATTATTTAAGCCAGCATCGCTGTATGACGTGCGCAAACGTCTAAGCGTTCTGCGGAGGCGATCAGTGAAATGCTGTCAAATATACCAGCGGTATAAGATAGCGTTTCATGCTTAGATGTGCGCAAAGCCCTACTAAAGCTCCGCAAAAATATTCGTTTTAAAAATAAATATCCTCGTTCTACTTAACTTTGTTCTAGTTTGGCCATCCGCCTGCAGCTTAAGCAGCTATATGGTTACTTAAACTCGCCCAACTGAGGGCATATTCTCATCTATAAATCCACCAGGATATATTAAATTCTAGGCTTTGTTCCAAGAGTTTGAAGACAGACAGCGGTAATGCGCTATGTAGGCAACAGCTGTTTGCCTTGATTAAGACATAAATATTCAGCATGGGTGCGGCATGTACCCAGCCCCTATTCAACTCGCATAGTTCCTTTGCATAGTTTTATTAATTTTTTGCATGCTACCCAACATTTTTATAAGAGGGGTTTCTTTGGAATATCGCCGTGCATAGAAATTGGTAGGGAAAATGCCGTTGTTGTGTTGTAAGAATGAACTTAGAGATTTTTTGGCTTCTGTCAGATCAAAAACCATAAAACCACGAATGCACTTTTTTTCATAAAATATTAACAATAAAACCTTTATTTTCCAGAAAATATAGCTTCGGAATTACAGAAAAATACCGAATACAAGGGAGAAAACCAAGGTTAACAAGTTAGTCAACATAATTCAAAGGATAAGTAAGCTGAAGTGGCAGTGAGCCGGTCATGTTTGCCGTAGAACAGGCAATCGTTGGAGCAAACGAATACTAGAGTGGAGACCGCGTTTAGGTAAGCGTGGTGTAGGACGCCCTCCGGCAAGGTGGGCGACGATCTGCGAAATGTAGCTGGCAAGCACTGGAGAAGTGCCGAGGACCGGGCTCAGTTGCGCGTCTTGGGAGAGACCTACGTCCAGCAGTGGATTGACATAGGTTGATGATGAAGAAAGAACACACAGAATATTAACACATAAATTATGCACTAAAATATTTAAATACAAACAAAACGACCATTTTAAAATAAATAAATATTGTGGACTATCAGACTATCATATAAAGACATTTTTGATTTGATTTGATTTGTCATCTTATTCGCTAAGGTATTTCATATGTTGTGTGCCTCTTATTAAAATGTCTAAAACATTTTCTTTTTGATTCAAATAAAAATGACCCAATTATGGCAATATCCATAAATGGGTCATTTTTATTTGAGAGACTTCCTTAATTATAATAATTATAAGCCAGGTCGAAGCCGCTTGGCGGGTAGTAATTTAATTTTGATCAATTATCAAAATTAAATTTGTTACCCGAATTGAGCATAGCGAAATGGAGGGTTATGGCAAAATCACTTAACCCCATTCCGCAATACAACCCTTCAGTCCTTTGTTATTGAATAAATTGGGAAAAACAAACCTCTTAACATTCAATAAGATAGTAGCATCTACCTATGGCCTTGGTCAAAAGATCAAATTCATAATCATAAAAATCATAGTATTTTGATGCATTATTTTCGTGTATTTTGTACATTTTGTAAAAAATTGTTTAATTGTTAATGGTACAAAATAAAACAAAAAAAAATTGCTGTCAAACAACATAAAATAGGCGAATGTGATTCCATAGACAATTATCTCTGAGTATCACTCAATATGACTTGTGGATGTATAAGAGTAGTTAAAGCCACGTCCAAAAACATGACTGAGTAGGTATGTAAATACAAACGTTCAAACAAACCCTTAAAAAATAGAAGGGTGTTCAAATTAAATGCCAATCCGCGGGATTTAATAACGCAGACATTTGAATATTCAACAACGGCAGTACACTCAGAAAATTTAAATTTAATCTGTAGGCTCGTCTCTGAAAAAGCGGCGCCGCTTCGTGACGGACCCTTCTGACATGCTAAAGAATTCATTTTGGTGAACGCAGAGAGAGTAATGCCAAAACTGACTAAAGCCTATCCTATCTCAGCAGCACGCAGTGCCGCGCTGATTTTTTTCATACAAATTATGTGCGCGTGACAGATGTGACACTACAGCGAGGCACTGACATTCCAACGCGCACACACAATTTGTATGAAAAAATCTGCGTGTCTCGCGGCAATGTTGCTTTCTGCCGAAATCGGAACCAAACCATAGGCTAAAAGGATGTTGGTATAAATACATAGCTTTGCTGTCAAAGTAATTCTTGTGACTGTACTAAATAGAGCTCGTTTCGTTTTGTCTGTATAATCTAACTTCATTTTGATATATTAGACAATAAGGATTTTTTAAATGTTTACCTACATTACCTACTGTTTTTTGTATAAGCAAGCAATCAATATCAATGCAAATGAATTATGCTCTTTGCTCTATAGTCTATGGTTTTCTATACTAATATTAAAAATAAGAAGAATGCTGGTTTGTAACAAATAAACTCAATAACTACCGATTTCAAAAAAGATTTCACCATTTGAAAGCTACATTATCCCTGCGTAACATAAAGTACTCGTATTTACTAGTGACCTCGGCTTCGCACGGGTGTCATTTTTCCACCCGTGCAGAGTTGGGGTGGATCGATATTAAAAAATAATTATGACTGTGACCGGTTTTTAAGAAACTCAAAACAGCTATGTTTATTATGACTGTTTGAATAATATAATTATTTTAATGTTCCTGTTGTGCACGTGAATGTTTTTTGTAACATAATCTTGTCCGTGTAACTGTAACTGTGAAATTACTGGACGTGAGGCTGAACATCTGTATGCCCCAAGTTAATGGACGCAGGGCAGTGCATCGTAGGGCACGCACCTCACGTGCGTTACCTATACGAAGTAATGCTTTAAGAAAAAGTATGCTTGCTAAGAATCTCCAAAAACGAAAAAGCGTGTACAACTCTGGTGAGATATTAAGTTTTTTTTTATCTTTAGAGAATCGAGATGAAAATTAAATGAAAATAAAAGATTCATTTGATTTTTTTTAGTAATATACCGCTGTCATATTAGACAGCCAAATGCTCTATTTTATTATCTGTGCTTAATCATTGCTATCCATATTGGGTCATTAGCGAATCATTTGCATATCGAACGACTGGTATTCGAAATTTGGCTTTTATGCACGGCCTAACCGTTGAAACATGGCATTTTCGTACATAACAATGTGTGTGAATGCAAAATATGGTGCAGTTTGCTTTATTTGCATATTTGTTATCATCAGCTGCTTGATAAGTTGCTAGAAAAGAATTACCACTACCAAAACAGGGTTCTTCTTGACAGAGGAACGTAAATAAATTCGGCATCGTTCAGTTTCATTCTTTCTTGATAGCATTCTCTAACAATTCGATAGAATCAAAACCGATGCTAAGCTCACAAAGTTCTGTATGCGTAAAGTTTAGAGTTTCCAGTACATATCGCATCACGCTGTATGATTGCCAAGAGTCCCATGAGCGTTCTTGAACCGCGAAACCACGACGGGAGGTTTGTAAATGGTTATAAACATTTGTTCGCCATGTTGACGCTTAACTTTGGAATTGAACAGAGTTTCCACACGTAAGTGTGGGAACGTAAGCCGTAGCCAGTAACGTAAGCCGTAGTGGAATCATCTTTTATTAGCCAATATTTAAAAAAGTTACGACATATTTTTTAAATTAAGACGGGACTGTTTCCAAGAAAATCTTCAATTCGTCCTATTGGCAAGAATACCAGAGTCTTGTAAAACAGAAACCGCTACAGCTATGGGATAGACGGATAGGTTGTAAACACGTGTTTCGTCGAGAGTAGACCTTTATGGGTTGCGGTATGTTAACTGGACTTACCTAAGTTAATTTGCTATGGCTTGTATAAGTAGGTAATAACTAGTACTATTCAGCGTTGCAATGTCGTCAGCATCTCGGGGACGCTTCCGTCTGGCACTGATTTGGATCAGTTGAGCTGTCTCTAGATCGTTTGTAACGATAGCTCGACTGTTTCTTGTGTATTTTGTACATTTTGTAAATATTTGTTTACTTGTATAAGTTAATTTGCTATAGTTGGTATATTAGCAAAGGTTTTGCGAACCGAATTTGTTTTCCCAAAAAATCTTAGACAATGCTATGCAACTATACTTTTACAGAGCCGACCCATGAAATTAAAAATCAGTATAACAAAACTATTGCCATCTCTTACCACTGAGCAATGACGAACAGAGACAGGGTTAATGTCTCAAGTTTAAGTAATGTTTGTAAGAGAAGAGGGTAGATGCCTAGTATCTAGTCTGGCGGCCTACGTCACAAGCCTCTACTTAATTTTTAATTCATCACTGTCTGTACTTTTCGCAATAAATCTTCTCAAATAAAGATAGATAATACTAGTCTAGCTAGACGCGAATATTAACTTAGCTTTAAAAATAACTTTAAGAGCTCCAAAGGTCAGTTCTGATAAAAGACTCGACGCGTGCGATTTTTTTTTACCTGATATAGACTTATATATCCTGATATATCCTGACATATCCTGATATATCCTTTGGCTACAATCTCACCTGATGGTAAGTGACGATGTAGCCGACGATGGAGAAGGATGGTCTAGAAGACACCTATTCACACTTGCCTTGAAGAGGCCCAGATTTAAGTGGTAGTGGATTTTGAATTAGATACGCAAGTAGTTAATTGGATATTAATTATTCACTAATTTTTTTTTATTTTTTTTAAGCCTATCTTATCCCACTGCAGGGCAAATGCATACCTACCGTTTTTCTAGCTTTCTCGTTCCATTGCTAGATTGGACCAGTCATGCAACATAATATAATATTTTTTTTTTAATTATTTGAAAGGGATCGCAATGTCTAGAGGGAATGGGGGGGGGGAGGCCTTTGCCCAGCAGACAGACCTAGAGATCACATAGTAACAAAATAAATAAATAATGATAGATAAGTAGGCCTACCACAAGCTCTGTCTGGCTCTGTTTCTGGTTCTGGTTTTAAGTCTGCGTGAGTGCTTGCAGTGTATTATACTATGTGTTTGACGTTTCGACGTAGAATTTATTTAGTCAACACTCACACAGACTCAAAACCAGAGCCAGAGACAGAGCCAGACAGAGTTTGTGCTTGGCCTAAAGATATTGACGAAGGAAAATAATTATGTCAAAGTTGTAGACCTAATTCGCTTAGATTTCAGAGCCTCTGTGTCTGTGTCTGATCGATTGAAATGACCTAGCCCTTTTAGTGGAAAACTGTATTGTTCGAAATTTCGAACTATAGGCACTCAACTTTTGGGATGATTTAAGGGCACTACTGCTAACTATGTATAAAATTTCTAAGCTTTCATAATATTTAATAATGAAGATAGGTCACTGAAAATTTAAATTACGACGGTAGACATCGGTATGATAGTAGAAAACGAATTTGGAATAATACATCGAGATATAAGTACTACGTACGTAGTACTTATATCTCGATGGAATAATATGTTGTCTTTGGATGTTTGATTATAAATAAAAAAAAAATATTGTGGACAATCCACACAACACTATCTAGCTCCAAATTAAGTAGAGCTTGGGCTACTATGGGTTGGGTTGTATGGGTTGTGGCTATCAGCTATCCCATAGCTGATATAATACTTAAATACTTTTTTATTTATATACATATGGAATACAATATAACACCCAGATAGAGAACAAACATCTGCGTTCACCATACAAACATTTGTTCTCGGTGGGGATCGAACCCCGACCTACAGCGCAGAAAGCAGAGCTACTACCAACTAAGCTGAGATGCCAGTCAGAGCTAGATTATAGGTGAGTATTTGTGACTGCTGGCCAACCATGAGCTTCTTATGGTTATGGTTATTGGCTATCAAAATTGTGTCAACAGTATCAACACATCCAAACACAAGAAGAAAATGAATGTGTGGGTCAGCCTATCTATACACAATTTGACAGCCATAGCCATAACCATATGGAGCTCGTGGTAGCCCTGCTGATCTGCAGAGCGAGGATTTAGAGTATCACATTATCACGCATTACCTTGGCAGAGGGCGAAGACATGTTGTGCCGACCCCACATAAAGTGGGATAAGGGCAGGAAGAAGAAGACCTTGGCAGAGGGCGACATTTTTTGTAATTTCATGGATTACCTATAAAAATGGGGCATCGAATTTGTGAGTAATGGCTTAAAACTTTTGGTTGATAATACAATTCAGTCGACAGATGGACACAGTCCAACGCAAAATTAATTATCAACAGTACAATCATTATTATATTCGAATAATGTCACGTACCGCTCAATGAAATTTGATTTGTGTGACATTAAATACGTTTAATTACTCTGCAGTAGTAATTTAACTGATTCCAGTATGCACTTTTTATGTAATTCTTTTATCAAATAATATTTAACAAAAATGATGATTTCGTAGCCGTTTCATACCTAATTATTATTGTTTATTGTTAAAGGGCTTCGTTGTTCTACCCTTTGATTTGCCCGAGTGTAGTTGGTGTACCCATTTTTATTAATAAAGTACAAACAAAAATATGTTAAATGTAAATAAATATGTTTTTGTATTTATATCAGCTAACATAACACGATGTGTTCTATCCCTGGTTGAAATCGCTGTTTTTTTCTATGATTTTGTATGTCATTCTTTGGGCATTTTGTTGTACGTTTCGAACCTACAACCATAGCATCAAAAGGTGGGTTGCTATACTTGCAACCACTAATTTACTGGGTCTTAATAGGTGCCTTTCTAATATAAATTCACGGTTTCGCAATAAGGTCTTTCTAAATAGGACGCAGGTTTCTAAATTACTATTTTCGTCTGAAAATTTGGAATAATGTAAAATATTTGAACCTGTAGGCCTACCACGAGCTCTGTTTGGCTCTGTCTCTAGCCCTGGTTTTCTGTCTGGTGTGAGTCTGTGTGAGTGCTCGCCAGTGTATTATACTGTGTGTGTGACGTTTCAACGTAGGATTTAATTAGACAGCACTCACACACTCAAAACCAGAGCCAGAGACAGAGCCAGACTGAACTTGTGGTAGGCCTACTGAGTAATTATTTCTGCTAGCTCACAGATAACACAAAATCACAAGTCAAACAACCTTTGATGTATAAAATGTAAATTTTATCACGGGCTCAAAGATCCTTCAAATGTCAAATTTAATTTCGTGATATATAACTAAAATAAAGATACAATCGATATTAATTGTGTTCTTTGTTACCTATTATTGGGGCGAAAGAAACCTCTTTGAACTAAGATCGTTTCACCACACTGCACTGGCTCGAAAGAAATAATGAAGACAAGAAGAAGGAAAGGCTTAATTTGTTCGCAAATTTTATTTCATTGGATGCAAATAATTTGGGCTTCAAATGATGGATATCCGTAGAAGAACCAAGGTCACTGACATAGCTCGTAGAATTATTAAGTTGAAGTGGCAATGGGCAGGTCATATAGCTCGAAGAACCGACAACTGTTGGGGAATAAAGGTTCTCAAATGGCGACCACGAACCGGAAGACGAAAAGCAGGGCACCCACCCCGATGGACCGACAACATTGTTAAGATCGCAGAAAGTCGGCGGATGGAAGGGGCTCAGAATCGTTCTTCCTGGAAATGTGTAGGGGAGGCCTATGTCCAGCAGTGGACTTCTTCATGCTGATGATGATGATAATGACTAGGATAAAATCATCGAAATATCCGGGCACTTGAACTGTTATCCGAATCTGTTAAACAAAATAAATAAATAAAAAAGCCGTATATTTCTTTACATTTATGTACATAACTATTCTAATCTATATTTAATGTTTGCGGTGTGTTTGATGTAAAGACCTCTCTTTGGGTGAAGGCCTCCTCTTGCTTCTTCCATGCGTCTCTATTGCTCCCCACATTCATCCAGTCTTCTCCAGCGTTTTGGGTTATGTCGTCTACCCATCGTCTCATTGGCCGGCCCACATTTCTTTTTCCTACTGGCCCTTTCCATTTGGTTGCCTTTATAGTCCATCTATCGTCAGTGTATCTGGATATATGGCTTCTTCATGCTGATGATGATGATGATGATGACTAGGATAAAATCATCGTCATTCTCGGGCATTTGAACTGTTATCCGAATCTGTTATCGCTTTATAATTTGCTGTTATATGAGCCTTGGCGTAGCTGGAGATATCTACTATCATATCGAAGTGTTCCTGGAAATTCTAAACCGCTCTTAAAGATTGAGGAAATGAACGTTTCCCGATAAATCGCACCCGAACCTATCGGAATACTCGTACCTGTAGAAGTTTATTAAAATTCCAAAACGTACTCGCTCGGGGAATTTCATCTAAAAATTTCAGTACAGTAGGTAATACTCAAGTTTCACGGTAAGTATATACTCTGATGTATTGCGTGTGCGGAGAAAATAATTACGGCGCTGCGAAAAATAATTAGACAGTGTCTCTTCGAAGACTTCAGTAAGATGGAAAGGATACTTCGGTAGGGAAAATTAGGTCTTTGGTTTTCAACTTGAATAAATATCTTCAATTTTTTTGAAGATATAATTTATTCAAGTTGAAAACCGTCGGAACACCTGATGAAGAGCAGTCACCGTCGCCCATAGACACCATGCAACGCCCCCTTCGTTTTCAACTAGAATTTCAATATATTTTTTTATGTCATAGTTGGCAGACGAGCAGACGGGCCACCTGATGGACAGCAGTCACCGTCGCCCATAGACAACTGCAAAACCAGCAGGGCTACCACGAGCTCCATATGGTTATGGATGGAGATAGGCTGACCAAACACATTCATTTTCTTCTTGGGTTTGAATGTGTAAACACTGTTGACACAATTTTGACAGCCATAACCATAGTCATATGAAGCTCATGGCAGGCCAGCAGGAGTGCTGATGCGCCACTATTAGCAATGCCAGTTTGCCAATTTACTTAAAACTTAGTGAATGTTTTAGGAAATTTCCGTGAGCGTTTGCCATAACATCTAAAACTTAATATTTCTGAGCCATAAAGCCAGCAGCCTGCTACTGACGAGCAGTCAGGCACCAAGCTGTCCCTAATTCGAGAACGCTCGAATAAACTGTGACTACAACCATGGACAAAATAATATAAATTTATTAATTTTATATAATTTGTCCATGCTAAGTTCGGCAAGTTTATCATGCGCACTTGATGTGCGGGCAGGATTTTCCGCAATTAGGCCGCTGGTGGGCCCTTTTTGCGTGACCCTTGACACGTGTTGCTCGAACTTTTTTAGGTTCTACAAACACGCCGGTTTCCTCACGATGTTTTCCCGGAATACGGACATTGCACACGGAATACTTTTTATTTGTTTTTTTTTTTATTAAGTTCTGCCCTCTTAGTACGTACAATGCTACAATCATCAGGAGTTTTAGCGGGTTGTATGTTTGAAACGCAGTTTTATAATCATTATCCATCCCAGTTTTAAATAGGACTTTAGAAGATTGTTTGTCTCTGCGAGAGATATTTGATTTTGACGAGTCTAAAAGAGACGGAAACATTTTTTATCTGACAGATAGCGTTTAGATATAAATTTCTTCACCCTTTTTCGGATATCTATATATCATAGCTAAACACAACAGTCAGTTGCATCGAAAGGTTTCGAATCAGGAGACAGGTAAGCGGTAGATTGTTAATTAAAACTAAGATAAAATGTTTGCACGGGCTCTTCTGACAGCTCACTGAGGGAAGTTGTTTTTTGGGTCTTTTTACGAGCATTCCGTAGAGTAAGTGATTTACTGGTGAGCTGGTTATGGTGCAAGGCCTAGCTAGCACTAGTGCCTAGAAAAAGTGTTTTAATAAGGAAACCAGTTCAGTTCTATTCTTGCAATACAGTTCGTACGGGTGATCGTCTTCGTTCGATTGTCATGAAGCAAAAAATAATACTCACAGTGTATTCAGCGATTGCCTGAACGAATTGGGTTTGTTTTTGTTACACGAATAGTCGTGTAACACTGTAACACACACAAAATTAAAAAAAAACTTTGTTAAACAACCCAACGACAAGAAAGTGGTTTTTAAGGTACAAGTTAGTTTACAAAAAAATCATCCAAATGGGCATTTTTTTATAATTGATCGAACAAGCTTATATGGCCCACCTGATTTTGAGGGTAACCGTCGCCTATAAGAGCTAATACTTCTGGAGTATACGAGTATAAGTGCCAGTTTCCCGCGACAAATCCTAGAAGATCTGATGCTTTTATATACATACTAGCGGTCGCCCGCGGCTTCGCTCGCTTCGTTCTCGTAAACTTTTCGGTATAAAAAGTATTCCACGTCCGTCTTCTAGTTTTAAGCTACCTTTCCACTAATTTCCAGCCAAATCGGTTCAGCCGTTCTCGAGTTATAAATCTTGGACTTATCTAACAAAAAACAAATCTATCACACGGGAACCACATATTTTAACGGGATAAAAAGTATCTTATGTGCTATTCCATTCTATAATCTATATCTGTGCCAAATTTCATCCAGATCCGTTCAGCCGTTCTAGCGCTAATGAGTAACAAACATCCATCTATCCATGCAAACTTTCGCGTTTATAATTTTAGTAGGTTATAATAATATGCGGAGGTTTCGTTTCCGATTCAATGACGTCTGAACGGTGCTCTCCCTCGGTTCAAGGCTGTATGATGGATTTATAGCGAGTGAACGAGGTGTGAGTTATGTCTTCGAAATTATTTATTTGTAGGGTTCGTGTCTTGGATATGTATAAGGATGCTATTTGGTTGGAACATTCGTTCGTGTCATACATAAACCCTCGTGAGAAAACTTGTTTTTTTTTGCCATTTATTCTGATATAGGGTAAAGCACTTTTGATCCATGTGAATATTACGCTTCTTCTTGTAATGAAAGGATAATAATAATACGAGTTCTAACATACGGTGTAAAAGTTACTTTTGTTATAGAACAAACATAGTTCAAATTGTTTCTAAAAACTTTGAAAGTTTCTTTTTTTTGTTTTAATAGTTTATAACACCGTTAAATCCAATTCTAGGTACCGCACATCGAAAAGTTTCTTCTATATTATTGTAAATTTTATGACATGGGTCGGTTGTGGTTCATTACATATTGTTATTGGAACAAAGAAAATTAGAAACATCCTATTGAAACCCGAGCTAATCAAAACCCAAAGTGGCCGCAAGTTATAAATTGCCAGGTTTAACGGAAAAAGTTTTGTTATCGGCCTACCCGCGGGTCGTGCCTAGAGCTTACAGGATTATTGAAATAGCCGTACAAAATTAAGTATTTCTATGCCTATTTGGACAAGACAAAATTAATGACAAATAGACAAAAGGCTCCTATGACCATCCTATTTTCCAATCTAGAGTATGTCGAGAATTATATCTACCTGGGGCACTTGATCACTTTTAAAACGTGTACTGAAACAGAAATAGAGCGAAGAACTAAGAGTACATGGAACAAATACTGGGCGATGAAAGAAATTTTCAAAAACAAGCTGCCAATCAAACTAAAAACAAAAGCTATGGAGATGTGTCTGCTTCCATGCCTCACATACGCATGTCAAACATGGGCACTCACAAAGAAGAGCTTAGATAGAATAAGAGTGTGCCAAAGAGGAATAGAAAGAAGCTACACAGGACACAAATTAAAAGACAAGATTAAGAATAGCGTCATAAGAAAAAGGACCAAAGCACAAGATGCCACTAGAAAAATTCTACACCTGAAATGGAAATGGGCTGAACATGTGCAACGAATGGCAGAAGACAGGTGGTCCAAAACGGTAACGAATTGGTACCTCCTTGATAAAAAGCGTAAACCAGGCAGACCCCGAAAACGATGGAGTGACGACATCGTAAAAATAGCAGGTAGCGCTTGGAGTAGAGAAGCTAGGGACAGAACGAGATGGAGGCAAATGGAGGAGGCTTTTACCGCTCTAGGCGGTCCTTATTTATAAATTGAATAATTAAACCTTAAGTAAAAAGGAATTTAAATATAAGTTAATAATATAAGAATGTAAACTAGTTAGAATAAGGGAAATAAAGCTTTTTATCTTATTATTTATGCCTATTTCTGCCGTGACGTAGCATTGCTCCATTATCACTTCTATACTTACACTACACGAACCACACAATCTCCTACTCAGCACAAAACCAAACTTTACATAATTATGTTAACCTAGGAATCCATAGATTGTAATTTTGTTGAACCCGCGGAGCGGAGCCCTGGTGACCGGTATTACAGGTTTATAAAACCTATCCCAGGCACCAGTCTCTCGCAAAACAGGTATAAACCTCGCCTTTAATGATTGCATCTATTCGCCTTGTACATAGTTCCTAGAAATTAAGTTTACCTAGTTTTAAGAGAGAAAAATAAATCGATTTATTAATTTAATTTAATTTAATTGCTGTGTTTGACAACTTTCGCTTGTATCTAATATTTAAGTAACATAGACATAGACATAGACATTTATTTATTTGCTGCTTCAGTACACACACTATTAAAATAAGAAATTAAAAAAAAAAAAAGAAAGATACGACGATATTACAAACTAAGTAGGTACTAAAGAAAAATGACATTTTTGACATTATATAACACAAAATTAGTAACCAGTTCTTCTAAGATTTGTCGCGGGAAACTGGCACCAATATACTCTAGCAGTAAAGCTCTTGTGAAGGGCTCATCCGCGGAAGTACTACCACCATGTCTATTTCTGCCGTGAAACAAGCATTGCTGTGTTTCGGTTTGAAGGGTGTAAATGCCGTTGAAATTGGCACGTGAGGCTGAACATCGGTATGCCTCAAGTTGATGGATGCAAGACAGTGCATCGTAGGGCACGTTCCTAACGTGCGTGACCTACGAGGCAATGCCTTGTTATAGGAGATGAATCAGGCGGGCCAAAATTATTTCTAAATTTTTAACTGTATTCAAATCACTTCTATAAGGATCTATACAAATGGGCCCGTTTTCGTTTCAACAGTTCTGCCATTGAAATAAAAGGCCAAAAACAGTTTTAACAGTTTTATGACAGTCCTATTGTTTATGGGTTTTTTTTTCGTAAAATAAAATTTTGAATAGTTTCATGACTAGTTATAAATTTGTTTGAAGCCGGACAACTTACACCCCTAGTCATGAATCGTGAATACTCTCTTCAGATAACGAGTTCTCTAATACTTTGACAACGGAACCACAGAATAAGCAGCATTTACTACCGTAGCCTCCAGTAGTTGACTTCGGTGATAAAAATAACGCTTTCGCCTCAGCTCATTTGCATAAGGTTCGTTTGATTAAATGTACCGAGCTAGGTCGGAATTCCACCATCTTGGAATACTTGAAGAAATTGTTTGGAAAAACGAGTTAAGTAAATAAGTAAAACGGTTGAAAACAAGCTGAAAGTAATTCATAAATGTATTTATTTAAGGTCTGGTTTTTCCATAATTACCTATATAGAATAACTATTTGTATATAACATAGCTTTCTGTTATAGTATACAAATATTTCTGTCGCTTCTTTAGGCTTGTCAAAAATAAGAACTGACATATTTTTATTCTAAGAATAGTGTGATCAGTGAAACACTGTCAAATATGACAGTGCCAAACGCTTAAAGGCACATCTAGCGCAATGATGATAGCGATCAGTGAAACACTGTCAAATATAGCTGTCATATTTAACAGCGTTTCACTGATCACCATCACATATATCATAGATGCTTTAGTTGTGGTTGTGGCTTTAGGTATATGTGCGCTGGATGTCACGACGATAAGTTAAATTTGAAATTACACACGCAACTTCGTCTAAATAAAAGGTACTGGGGCAGCAAAAAACCCGGCACCGGAGTTGGCCAGTCTAGCTCATACGAGCTTCTACCAATACAACTTGGTTGAAAACCTGCGCACACCTAGGTCGCTGGCGATAGCGGTCAGTGAAACTGTCAAATGTTTCACTGATCGCTATCGCCAGCGACCTAGGTGTGCGCAGGCATTTAGTGACCTAATTTGATGAAATGTCACGATAAAAAAAACTGAAAGGTGGGTCTTTCAGTTCCTTAAAGGCCGGCAGCGCATCAGCACCACCTCTGGTGTTGCAGGTGTCGATGGGCGACGGTGACTACTTTCCATCAGGTGGCCCGTCTGCTCGTCTGCCAGCTATGGCATAAATAAAAATAAAAAAAAATACGTACTCTTTGATCATTATGTACTGGCCTTAATCCCACGAATACCATTTAAAAATCAATACTGTTAGTGTAAGTCAGTTTGTCCGCGGTAGGTAGTTTATCTAGCAAAAATTGAGGCTCATGAAATAGAATAATAAAGAAGCCCTTTCTTTATTATTCTATTTCATGAGCCTCAATTTTTGCTATGTTGTCTGTTGCTTAACAGTCATAAAAAAATTCTTTTTTACTTAGAGAGACATTAAAGCAAATTGCACCCACACCACGTGCCTTCTCCGTTATTGAAACAGTAAAAAACTAACCTTGTCATATTATTCCAGGAAATACGTTTATGTTTTCTCCATGGTTTTCATCTAAACAAGACGATGATCCAAGAAACTTTGGGAAAGTTCAGCTGTCAACTTTGACAGCTGTTGACTTAATGCGTGACGTGGGTGTGACGTGTTCACTTGGCCTCGTTTGGCAAAAGTTTAATTAAATTTGACTGGAAGAGGAAACACCTTCTCTAAAGAGGCTATACGACGAGGAATCACCTTCTCCCAAACGATGCATAGAACAATATACAAGATATTCGGTGAAGGCTGCTCAAGAACATACAATGGCAAACATTGAGCCATGTTTCAACGTGGGAAAAGTTTAAAAAAAGAATATTTTTTTTTAAATATTAGTAGTGTAAGTGAAGATGTCTATAAACCGGTTTACAAAAACAACAGAGTAATTAGTTGAAGATTCGAGGTTTTGTTTGAACTTCTATGGAAGGGTATTTCTATAAAATTTTAAACACAGGATTTTGTACATAAATTATATGGGTAGATTTAAAACTTCAATTAAAAGCCCATCAACCTTCATTATAATCCCTTATACAGTAGATATTTGAACATTCCACATAACTATTTCCAAACATGGCAGTCCGTACCCGGCCTAAAATATTCAACTTGAAGGTACATGATAAATCACTCAGACAAGAACAAACTTTACGATCCTTTATAAATAAATAATTATTTAAAGATTATATTTTTATCAGTAAATAGCTACGACCATGCGACCACAATATTATCACAGACTATACTACAAATCCATGTCACAGACTATGAATGGTTTTTTTTAATAAACAAAAAGATCAAGAAGATTTTAATTCCAGTAACTGTAACAAGCATTTTATAAATACACATTTATGTTGCCTAAAACACACAATTAATTTAAAAAAAGCACTCGGAGACTGCCGCGGTAAAGCTATTGCATAGCATTTTTTATCAACTTATGCAATTATAATTATTTATTTATTTTATTAATGCAGTATTTTTTAATAAATCGGTTTGTCCCTACCTTCATGTGCAAATCTCCCTAAAGAACGGAACAAAGTCTTTTGAGCACTGACTTGAACTTTGTTACGTATGGCAACTCCAAAACTGTTACTTAAACGTCATTGAAAAAACGTCATTGGGGGTGCTAGGTTTTTTCGTTACGGAATTTCTGGATTCGGTCCAAAAAATCCTTGTTCGGTCCCCACGCTCAAGGCCCGCGATAGAAGCTATGCAATAGCTTCTATCGCGGGCAGCGGGCTTCTATAGCAACTTTACGAAAAAATATTTCACAATTTCGTTATTTCTGTTCAGACGGTATGTCTGTGCCATGTAAAAACAAAACAAATCGCTAGTGAAATGTAAATTAAGGGCCTATTACATAACGTGAAAGGGCCGCGATGTCGGGACAGTGGAAACTCCATTCAGGACCGCCCCTTCTAATAAATTGTTACGATTTTTCTTTGACGCCTCCAGAATGTTTCTTTAGTCTGTGGTGTTTGTAAAGAGCGGTGGCTTTTATTTTTGTTTGATAAAAGTTTGGAAGTCTTGGAGAATTGTATTGGGTGTTGCACGCCAATAAACTTCGATAAAGAGAATATAACGATCGATAGATTCACATTTCAAGTTTTTTTTTCGATTTTAGTAATTGAAAGCCGTTTTTTCAGTCGTAACAATATTGGTAGTCAGGGCGTTTTTGGTACAAGTTTGCCAACCTGATTTATAATGTACGTCGAGTCTTCGTTTTATTGCTGGTATTGACTATCGCAAATAAAACTAAAAGTGTTTTTTACTGCTAGCAACTTCGACAAAACAAAAATTTGCTTATCGATACCTTCCGATTTCCTTTCGGTTTCCTTCGGTATTTTGGTATACTTATAGCCAAAATATTGGAAATTGCTTTATTGTTTCTTGACTGAGCTCTCATGGGCTGAAATACCTGACCGACTTGTCGTTGGCTACTATCGCTTATGGTGGAAAAACGGCCTAAGGACTGTAGGAGTAAGTATGTATGTGTAGGATTGTAAGAAGCGTAAAGTGGACTGTAAAGTTTTTATTGAATTGAATTAAAAAAGTTCAATAAACCGGTGTAAAGCTGCAATTTTCACTGAAAAAGACGTTAGATGACCACCAGCATAAATCCTACGATAAAAAACGTTAAAAACTGTGATTTACGATATCGATCGTATAATCTGGGCAGACTTGACGTAACTCCTTTTTGTTAGTTTGCGCTATATCACAAAGTTTGCACCACGCCCTAGATTTATCTTCGCACTAGTTTTTGCTGGCGTTTTTACTTGCTTGGAATGTTTAAAAAGCGAAAATTGACCTTACAATGCAGTACAAGTGTTGGGCGGGTACTTTTCGATGTATGAATAAATTCGTTTGGTGGAAAAAACTCTATTTAGGTTTAAGCTCGCCTCTGTACATTTGCCCGCTTTATAATTTTTATTTATCATCTGTATGTGTGTACAATAAAGAATAAAGAAAAAGTTATTTCGATATCAGCTTAGATGCATACAAAACAATGCTTGTCTAATATATTTTTAGAGGTTATCGACAAAAATATTAACTTAGTAAAAGTGAAGAGTCATTTAATTTTCAAGACTTTACACACGTTTTTAAACCCTACCAACTTATAAAACTAGCTATTAGCTGCTAACTGATTATTTTAAGTAAGGCTATTTACTTGATTAACATAGATTAATATACATTTTTAGCCGGAGTCTTTCCTAAAACAAGAATATCTAAGTTAATAAACTTTTAGACAATTTTCTTGAGTTTTTTTTATAGAACTAATGGGCCAGTTTTCGTTTTATTAGTTCTACCATGGAACTAAAAGGATAAAAAAGTATTAAAAGTTCTATGACGTCACAGTCCTATAGAACAAATGGGAGTTACCGTTTTTAGGGTTCCGTAGCCAAATGGCAAAAACGGAACCCTTATAGATTCGTCATGTCTGTCTGTCTGTCTGTCTGTCTGTCTGTCCGGCCGTGTCACAGCCATTTTTCCCCGAAACCATAAGAGCTAGGCTGATGAAACTTGGTGAGTAGATGTATTCTGTGAACCGCATTAAGGTTTTTACACAAAAATAGAAAAAAAACTATAAATTTTGGGGGTCCCCATACTTGAAACTGAAACGCAAAATTTTTTTTTTCATCGAACCCATACGTATGGGGTATCTATGGATAGGTCTTCAAAAATGATGTTGAGGTTTCTAATAACGTTTTTTTCTAAAACTATAATTTTTGGGAGTCCCCATACTTGAAACTGAAACTCAAAAATTTTTTTTTCATCGAACCCATATGTGTGTGGTATCTATGAATAGGTCTTCAAAAATGATGTTGAGGTTTCTAATATTGTTTTTTTCTAAACTGAATAGTTTGCGCGAGAGACGCTTCCAAAGTGAAAAAAAGTTGGTCCCCCCCCCTCTAACTTCTAAAATAAAAGAATGATAAATCTAAAAAAAATATATGTTGTACATTACTATGCAATCTTCCAACGATATTTGGTTTGAACGAGATCTGGTCAGTAGTTTTTTTTTATACGTCATAAATCGTAAACCGCAATTTACCTTTCGTCGAACTACAAAAACCTTTTTATTATGTTAATTGATGCTACGGAACCCTTCATGGGCGAGTCCGACTCGCACTTGGCTGCTTTTTTTTCATATATTTTTACGACGATAACGATACCTATCGAGAAGGTAAGTATGTACTTATGTACATCGTTTTACCTTATTGGTTTGATTTGGACTATTTATAGTCATCTTTCGTCACAAGAGCTCCATTATTATAATATAATATCTTACACGTGCTCTGGAAAATGTGAAAGATCTTTCAAAGCTAGCTGGTGTGGTAAAATATTATTGTTTTCCTGGAAACTTCATTATGATATGAAACGTGAAATTGAACATATTATTATTATGAAATATGCTTACTTACGACAGCCATGTTCTTAGCATAAAAATAAGAAGTAGACTTTGTTTTTTTTGTAGTAAGTACACCTAGTTATTTTTCATTACTCATACTCTGAAAGTAGGTCTGAAGTTGCCTGAGGGGCCTAATTGAAAGTAAAACTTTCAGCCCTAGGGAGAATCGCTTTCTACTGACAGCTGTCAAATTATAAAAAAAAACAAGTTCTATTTTATTCAACCATGTTCCAACTTTCTAAAGTCTTTCTAACTGCAAGGAGGTCGTTGAACCAAATTTCAACTTTTTATTCAGCAAGTAGGTTGGAAACCCATTGCAACGGTAAGAAGTTTAAAAAGTCTAATTATAGCGCAATGTAAAATTTAAATTTAAATAACATAAAGATGGTATTAAATAAATAATATATCTTCTAAATTACTTGATCAATATATAGCTTCAACTATTTATTTAAAATAACATAGATTTGAGCATCAATTTACCATTTTTTAAATTATGAGAATGAAAATAATGGCTGAATAATGCTGTCGAACCGAAGCCGAAGGCCCGCCAGAGAAAAAGAAAAAAAAAACCGGGATGGCGCCAATTCAATCTTCATTTTCACAAAAAAAAAATCATGTTTTTATTTTTACTTTCCTTGTATTCGTAATGAAAAGCACAGTGTTTACCTCGGGTGAAAGTCTTTTAAGTCCCTCAAGCTCCATTGGCGCCCTCGCTACGCTCTGGCGCCAAACCCGTCTCGGGACTCAAAAAACGTGACTTTCAACACTCAGGTAACAATGTACTATTAAAGGCTTCGATGATTCTTTTGTGGTACTTTTGTGAGCATGATATTCGTTTGAAATGAATTTTTCTTGATGTACAATTTTTTCACTTTCTGTTTACATGTCACAAAAAATAGAAAATTCATCATCCTCATTTTCTTGTTCTTATGCCACTTCATGTGGGGTTGGCACATCCGGTTTTCGTTCTACACTCTCCTCTATTCTCTATAGGCAGTCATTCTTTTCTTACCTATGTATCCTTCTTTCAAACAAGCCATTAAACTTTTCTTTGGACCCCCTCTACTTCTATATCCAACCACATTCATATTCACTTTTCTCGTTATTTGACTTATTCCATTCGCTTTATGTGGTATTTAAATCTTAGTCAACTCTGTAGATTATTTCTTTGTAACATTAGCTAGGCGCGTATTCCGAAACAGTGCTTAGGTCTGAGTCGAGCCTCAAACATATTTTTTTTGTCAGTTCTCCATTGAAAAGTGACACAAAACTCAAACTCTGACTCAAATCTATGTTTGAGGCTCGACTCAGACTCAAGCACTGTTACAGAATACGACAGTGTTGCCAAATACAACATGACAGATGACAGAGATGTGGCAGATTGTCAAATATAACATGAGAGAGCTCAAAATGTAACACTTTCACGAGAAAAGTAACAATACTTCATAATAACACTTTATACACACAAAACCTAAAACATTCTTAAATGCGCTCCGTTTCACGATATTTTTTGAATGCTGGAAAATAGCGTAAAAAATTGTTTTAACGTTTGTTTATTTTCAGCCGTGTAACATGAAGGTAGCATGAGAGGGTCAAAAGTAACGTAAAATGTTACTACGCTGGAATACGGGCCCTAGTCCTGGATTTTACGATTACTTCGAGAAATCATTTGAAGGTCTTCTCCGTATTCCAGCCTCGTGCTCCCATAATCTCCTTGGACAGCGTTCAGTAAACAAAAACTAAGATCCTTACTAAGAGGATTACAGGAGTACATTATACGGCGCCGACTCTATGGGCTTCTGCTCTGTTCCAGTTTAGTTTTGTTTTGCTGTATTTTGCAATTAAGGAGTGAATAGGATCACTTGTATGAGACAGGTGGAATATAATAGAAAAACATTACCCTTCTGAGCAAGCAGGTTAAACCAGGCATTTAAATGTACCTTTTAGTACCAAAGAAGGTCAGGCGTTTCATCTTATTATACGGTGAGATTCACTTTATTAGTTCACTGTGCGTTTCGACGTAGGAATTATTTAGATAGCACTCACACAGACTCAAAACTAGAACCAGATACAAAGCCAGACAGAGCTTGCTGTAGGCCTAAAGTTCTATAAAAGTAATGTATTTTGATATATGTATAATCTTTGTGTAGGTATTTATTTACTTAAATTACTTATATAGACATATAATAATACGGACGGCGGCCTCCTGGTCGGCCTAAGAAAGCGTTGTTGGGACAATCAGGACGCCTTCGAATGGAAATGGTGGGAGGAGGCTCAGGATAGAGGGAAGTCTTTGGGGGAGGCCTTTGCCCAACAGTGATACAATGTAGACATCTATTTTTTTTACTAGTCACTAAAAAACTCATTACACTACTCAGATACTAGAAAAATGTATCACAGAGCTAGGGGTATACGTCTGACTAAAATATCTATGTCATTAGGTTAGACAAAATAATAACTGAACCAATATTATTCTAGACTCGGGCATTCCTAGTCATTACTTGCCAATTATGTTTCTATTTGTGTAGGTGGAATACTTTAGGCTGGTATTTAGTTTTATGACTAAGGCTAAATAAATAATGTTAATATATATCATGTTTTATATCAATAAAACTCTTTTGTATTTGAATAGAAAGTTTATATAGAAACACAGGTAATGAAATAAAGGTAGTATCAGTGAATGAGGCAGCCGAGTCGAGTATAGTCAATAGTAAGGCTTATCGAAAGGTCTCTGTAGGCTGTTGGTTTTTGGATTTGAGTGGGATTTATACAGAGTATGTCCAGGGATTACTGCCAGGAGCCTATTAGATTTTATCTGTGGCAGTACCTTTGCCGCCAATTTTTTCGTTTCTTTTGTAGTCTTAATAACGTGTAACTTATCTTACTCATAACAGCGAGAAAGTGTCGTAACTTCAACTGAATGAGCGCGGAGTTTTTGTAACAAGAAAAGTTTGAGCACTTTGAATCCTGAGAATTTTAGAGCTTTAACCTCGCTATTATACTCGGCGTATATTAATTTGCTAATCTATTTCTCAACTCATGCAGGTAGTAAAGATGTATCCTACTTACCTACATATTCTTGCGACGAACGACAAAATAAAGGCCCTGCGCACACCTAGGTCACTGACGTCGTCGATCAGTAAATCGCTGTCAAATTTGACAGCGTTTCATTGTCGCCATCGCCAGTGACCTAGGTGTAGTGGCCTTAAGTCACTTGTCCAACCGGCGCGATGAGTGAGAAACGAGTTGCCAAGTTAGTGAGAAGCGAGTATTTAGTTCTATAGTTTTGTCTATCAAAGACATTTGCTTAAAGGAGGTTTATACAAATTCAGAGTAACGAAGTTTTTTTGAATACAACTAGCTGATGGAACAAGCATATAGCCCACCTCATGTTAAGTGGTAATCATCGCCTGTAACAAAGAATTGCCTCGTAGGCCACACAAGTCAGGAACGCGCCCTACGATACACTGCCCTGCGTCCATCAACTTGAGGCATACAGATGTTCAGCCTCACGTGCCAGTAATTTCACCGGCACCCACCCCTTCTCTCTCTCTATCTGTGGTTGGCACTTCATGACTGAAGATCGTGATCCCTAGGATGTCCTTGTTGTACAGACTGGACGGCCTGCCTACAGCGCGTCCTATTTGTAGCCATGTTCACCACATCATAAAACTGGCCTCTCCCCACCACGTTCCTTCCTTTAAGTTGGTCAGTCCACCTAGTTGGGGATCTACCGCAAAACCGTCTTCCTTCCACGTTCCCAACGATGACCAGTTTTTCGCCGCGCCTTGCTATATGGCCGAAGTACGAGAGTATACGGCGGTGACATATCGTGGATAGCCTATCCTTAACTTTCAGTTGCGTAAGAATTGATACGTTGGTGCGTTTTGCAGTCCAGGGTACTCGCAACATTTGCCTCAGGCACCACATCTCGAACGCATCAATTCTTTTCCTCTCTCCAGCTAGCTGATGGAACAAGCATATAGCCCACCTCATGTTAAGTGGTAATCATCGCCTGTAACAAAGAATTGCCTCGTCCATGTATCAACGCTGTATAAGAATATAGGAAAAGCCAACGCCCGGACCAAGCGTATCTTAGTCCTCCGAGAGATCCCTCGGTTCTTCCAGATTCCACTTAGCCGAGTCATTGCGTCCCTTCCCATGGCCATACGACGTTTTATCTCGGGCACACAACTGCCATCGCTGTTGATGTACCCCACCCCTTCAAACCGAAACAATGCTGATTCGGTTGAAAAAGGCATGGTTTGCTTTGGTTTGGTATGGATTACTGAATTGTATGATGCTTGTAGTAATTACTATTATAATATTAATAAGCCTGCAGCCGGCCTGCAGTCTGTGTGAGTGCTCAGCAGTGCATTATACTGTATGTGTGATATTTTGACGAAGGATTTATTTAGCCAACACTCACACAGACTCAAAACCAAAACCAGAGACAGAGCCAGACAGAGCTCATGGTAGGCCTACAGGAGAGAACATAATATATTTTCTCCTGCAGGCTTAGCATGACCACGTTTGACAACGAGTTACTTGGGAATGTTCTAGAAAATAATGTAAAAAGAGTGTGTAGGAAAATAATTTGATAATATAGAAAGCTTTCTACTGTCGCAAGTATAGAGAGTCGAGGCTAGATATCGCATGTTTGAATAAAAGAGATATCGATTGTTTATTCTCGGAATCAGAAACCACTTTTATGTAACATTTTATTTTTTGCCCCGATAAGTACTAACTTTTAAAATAATACCGTTTTTTTGTAGACAGCTTTTAATAAAAGGGGTGAAACCTCATCTGATGGTGAAAAAACAACCTGTCAACTCTGTAACTCTTCAAGGTTTATGGGGAGTAAAAGTTGAGGGAATAACCCTTTTAAATAAAAGCACCACCGTACAGTAACCTTTTATAAACTGCCACTTTTGTAGCTGTAAATTTTGTATAAGAAATTGACAGCTAATTAGGAAGCTGACAGGTTATAAGAGATGATAATACCATCTTAAGGCCTGCGCACACCTAGGTCGCTGGCGATAGCGATCAGTAGCGATGGCGATCAGGCTCTCAAATTTGACAGCGTTTCATTGATCGCCATCGCCAGCGACCTTGGTGTGTGCATGCCTTTAGTAAGTAGGTTTGAACCGAATTTATTAGGAAGACAAAGCGTAGAACGCCCTAGGCGGAACAAATATTTGCACAAGCTCTGCTGAATTTGGGCTAGATAGTGTTGTGTGGATTGTCCATAATATTTATTTATTATATTATATCAGCCTGAGAAAGACCACTGCTGGCCATAAATGTTCTTTAAGTGAACCCTTCTATACGTTTCAGGACAATCGACATAACACTATGGGTGTTATTAATAATCCTGGCGTAGCGTTGGACTAGTTAATCCGTGTTTTGTCACATTTACTCGAGTTGACAATTGCATGTCAATGCAAGAGACAAAACACGGATTAACTAGTCCAATGCTACGCCAGGATTATTAATAACACCCTATGGGTCTTATTAATAATCCTATAGCGTAGCGTTGGACTAGTTAATCCGTGTTTTGTCACATTTACTCGAGTTGACAATTGCATGTCAATGCAAGAGACAAAACACGGATTAACTAGTCCAATGCTACGCCAGGATTATTATAACAGCCTATGGGTCTTATTAATAATCCTATAGCGTAGCGTTGGACTAGTTAATCCGTGTTTTGTAACATTTACTCGAGTTGACAATTGCATGTCAATGCAAGAGACAAAACACGGATTAACTAGTCCAATGCTACGCCAGGATTATTAATAACACCCTATGGGTCTTATTAATAATCCTATAGCGTAGCGTTGGACTAGTTAATCCGTGTTTTGTCACATTTACTCGAGTTGACAATTGCATGTCAATGCAAGAGACAAAACACGGATTAACTAGTCCAATGCTACGCCAGGATTATTAATAACACCCTATGGGTCTTATTAATAATCCTATAGCGTAGCGTTGGACTAGTTAATCCGTGTTTTGTCACATTTACTCGAGTTGACAATTGCATGTCAATGCAAGAGACAAAACACGGATTAACTAGTCCAATGCTACGCCAGGATTATTAATAACACCCTATGGGTCTTATTAATAATCCTATAGCGTAGCGTTGGACTAGTTAATCCGTGTTTTGTCACATTTACTCGAGTTGACAATTGCATGTCAATGCAAGAGACAAAACACGGATTAACTAGTCCAATGCTACGCCAGGATTATTAATAACACCCTATGGGTCTTATTAATAATCCTATAGCGTAGCGTTGGACTAGTTAATCCGTGTTTTGTCACATTTACTCGAGTTGACAATTGCATGTCAATGCAAGAGACAAAACACGGATTAACTAGTCCAATGCTACGCCAGGATTATTAATAACACCCTATGGGTCTTATTAATAATCCTATAGCGTAGCGTTGGACTAGTTAATCCGTGTTTTGTCACATTTACTCGAGTTGACAATTGCATGTCAATGCAAGAGACAAAACACGGATTAACTAGTCCAATGCTACGCCAGGATTATTAATAACACCCTATGGGTCTTATTAATAATCCTATAGCGTAGCGTTGGACTAGTTAATCCGTGTTTTGTCACATTTACTCGAGTTGACAATTGCATGTCGATGCAAGAGACAAAACACGGATTAACTAGTCCAATGCTACGCCAGGATTATTAATAACACCCTATGGGTCTTATTAATAATCCTATAGCGTAGCGTTGGACTAGTTAATCCGTGTTTTGTCACATTTACTCGAGTTGACAATTGCATGTCAATGCAAGAGACAAAACACGGATTAACTAGTCCAATGCTACGCCAGGATTATTAATAACACCCTATGGGTCTTATTAATCATCCTATAGCGTAGCGTTGGACTAGTTAATCCGTGTTTTGTCACATTTACTCGAGTTGACAATTGCATGTCAATGCAAGAGACAAAACACGGATTAACTAGTCCAATGCTACGCCAGGATTATTAATAACACCCTATGGGTCTTATTAATAATCTTATAGCGTAGCGTTGGACTAGTTAATCCGTGTTTTGTCACATTTACTTGAGTTGACAATTGCATGTCAATGCAAGAGACAAAACACGGATTAACTAGTCCAATGCTACGCCAGGATTATTAATAACACCCTATGGGTCTTATTAATAATCCTATAGCGTAGCGTTGGACTAGTTAATCCGTGTTTTGTCACATTTACTCGAGTTGACAATTGCATGTCAATGCAAGAGACAAAACACGGATTAACTAGTCCAATGCTACGCCAGGATTATTAATAACACCCTATGGGTCTTATTAATAATCCTATAGCGTAGCGTTGGACTAGTTAATCCGTGTTTTGTATTTACTCGAGTTGACAATTGCATGTCAATGCAAGAGACAAAACACGGATTAACTAGTCCAATGCTACGCCAGGATTATTAATAACACCCTATGAGTCTTATTAATAATCCTATAGCGTAGCGTTGGACTAGTTAATCCGTATTTTGTCACATTTACTCGAGTTGACAATTGCATGTCAATGCAAGAGACAAAACACGGATTAACTAGTCCAATGCTACGCCAGGATTATTAATAACACCCTATGGGTCTTATTAATAATCCTATAGCGTAGCGTTGGACTAGTTAATCCGTGTTTTGTCACATTTACTCGAGTTGACAATTGCATGTCAATGCAAGAGACAAAACACGGATTAACTAGTCCAATGCTACGCCAGGATTATTAATAACACCCTATGGGTCTTATTAATAATCCTATAGCGTAGCGTTGGACTAGTTAATCCGTGTTTTGTCACATTTACTCGAGTTGACAATTGCATGTCAATGCAAGAGACAAAACACGGATTAACTAGTCCAATGCTACGCCAGGATTATTAATAACACCCTATGGGTCTTATTAATAATCCTATAGCGTAGCGTTGGACTAGTTAATCCGTGTTTTGTCACATTTACTCGAGTTAACAATTGCATGTCAATGCAAGAGACAAAACACGGATTAACTAGTCCAACGCTACGCCAGGATTATTAAAAACACCCTATATGTATAAGTCAACGTTGCATAATAGGTTATGGGCCCAGCACGCTTCCACTGACGCACCCGAGAGGGGTCCTAAACAACACTTACATGCTGTGTGTATGTAAATAATAAGAATGATTTAGCTATTTCAATGAAATAAACCATTATTATGCATATAGTTATGGAATAAGCTTTTTTAAAAATGTATTTAGTCTCAACAAATTTTCAGGGTTCTGCAAATTTGCCAAACCCAAAAGATTGTCACGCAAAATGAAGTTTCCCCAGCTTTATGTTCAAGAATCACCAAGTCCTTGTCTGTAGATCTACAGTAGTGCCTCTGTGGGTATAGTTGAGAATAACATTTAGAAACTCACGCTAATTAATTAAACTAGCCGAGACGCTGTGGTATTACTTTACGGTCGGTTTAAGGGGCAGACCGCTGCCGATGATGACCTTATCACTCGCATACTTTGACCTTTTGGAAGATACAAAATCATTTTTTTTAAGTAGAAGTAGAGCTCTTTGTGTGTGGCTCGTCCGGGGAGGTACTAACACCATGCCTATTTCTGCTTTCAAGCAGCATTGCTGTGTTTCGGTTTGAGGGGTGCCGGTGAAATTACTGGAGCGTGAGAATGAACATATTCTGTATGCCTCAAGTTGATGGACGCAAGGAAGTGCATCGTAGGGCACGTTCTTTGCTTGCTTTGCTATAGGCGCTAGTTATTACCACTTACAAAGTTTATTAAAATATTTTTTTGACCCGAAAACGGTTGCCTAATTTGAACGTCTGCTTATGTACGACAATTTTTTTGTCGGAAAACGTGTTAGGACTAAAATTATTTCTTAGTTGTACGAGTGAAAAGTTGTTCCTCGGTGTTCATCGTCTTAAGAAGGCAAGCTTTTCAGATCAATTAAATTTTATTATCCTTTGACTTGGAGCACTGTTTGCGATCCCTCAGAGAAGTTTCCAAGGGCTTAGAAAACAGTTATAGTTTATTTTTAACTATCTAGTGCTTTCTGCATAAAATTGCTTTTGTTAATTTATACTGTTGTTGTTTAAAAGTCCCTAAAGTATTTGAAATAATAATTACAAATAACATTTTAAGGAAGTTATTGTGATACAAATACCAAATGCGTATATTTTGTATTTTAATTACAAGTAATTCAAATACTGCCCAACCCTGCTAGAATTTTTTTTTATAGAACTATCTGATGGAACAAGCATGTGCCCCACCTGATGTTAAGTGGTAACCATCGCATATAACGAAGCATTGCCTCGTAGGTCACGTACGCCAGGAACGTGCGTGACCTAATTAAAATTAAATATAAATTTAGTGCTCATAGGCATTAAGTCAAGCAGAAACAATGCTTAAGTCTAAGTCGAGGCTCAGGCATAGATTTTGACAGTTTTGAATGGAGAACTTTAAAAAAGTCTATGCTTGAGACTCGACTTAACTCGAGCACTGTTTCTAAATACGGGCCTACAACATCTAGATTCAGAGGAGATGACTGTATACCAGAATCTTGTTTTTCTATACAATAATACTTTAATAAAAATTAAATAAATTACAATAACATTTTAATTACTAAAATTTGATGCCTGGGTCATTGCTACCTTCAAAAAGCAGTATTTTTGTAAGTGACATGACATTTACGATCTTAGTGACATACTCGTATGTAGGCACGCTTTTGAAACTCTATACTCCGTTGAGCAATGTATTTGGGATACCCAAATCTCGGTAAAAGCGAATAGAGACGTGTTCTTGACGTCTGGAAACCCACGCGACATTTGCGAAGAATGAGCGACGAAGTCAACTGAAATCGTTAAGGAAAAATCTTTTTTAATCATTATTTTCCTTCTTTATTACAGATCCGGATTCCACGATTTCCTTAGATAAGTCGTATTTTCAGAATAGTTATTTATGTGATATTATAATAATGTACGCATTTTCTAAGTATTCATATTTTTGCTACAAGTTACATTATAGTTTAGTATATCATTTAGTCTTTTTATACAGCTAACTGATAAAACAAGCATGTGGCCTGATGTTAATTTAGAGCACTGGTGGTCTAGTGGTAGCAGCCTCGCCTTCCGATCCGAAGGTCGTGGGTTAAAAGTTTTGAGTAAAGCTGGTTTTGAGTCTGTGTGAGTGCTCACCAGTAGGTATATTATTCTGTGTGTGTGACGTTTCAACGTAGGATTTATTTAGTCAATACTCACACAGACTCAAAACCAGAGCCAGAGACAGAGCCAGGCAGAGCTTGTGGTAGGCTTACTGTTTCATTCTGAGTGACGAGTCACGATATCACAGATTATTTCCGGAGCGGGCTGTTACATTAAAATTAGATCAATGACCTAGAAACTTTCCGCCATTCGTGTCTAATTTCCGGTTAGTTAATAACTTTGCCTTGACAAAACGCTTTGTCGCCGCGCTCCTTATTTGAATTTCTAAATTGTAAAGCTTTAGTATCGAACATACAGCTATCGTTATAAGATGTACGTGATGTAGCGGTGAACGTAGTTTTGGAAGAGGGAGGTTTGGGGCGTCAAAGTAGCCGTTACTCCAGTTTATATGGAAATTATATTGAAAGTTTTATATACCTACATATATTAATATTATTTGTATTAGCTTTTTTGTCAAGTTACATGTTAAATATTAGAAAGAATTAGTTTGGCAATTCCGCCAGCGTCATGGCAACGCTTCCGTCTGGTACTGATTGGTTTGGTTGAGTTATCTTTAGATCGTTTGTAACGGTCTGCAGATAGCTCAACTGTTTCTTGTGTATTTTGTAATTTTTTTAAATATTTAACTCATTGTTAATTTCTTTGTGTCAATAAAAATGTAAAGCATAAATTAATAATAATACTTTTCGAAAAATATATTAAATCCATATAATATTTGATTTAATTAGCAACTTTTCCCGCATTAGGTAAATTACGATAAATTAAATAGGCTTTAGCTGCTGTCAGGTGTCACATTTTGTACTAATTATGTGTCGTTGACCTCATGTGACTGTCAAAAGTTGCGTTACAAGGAATTAATTCCAATTTACCGTCGTGGCCCGTTCGTGAGTTATGTAATAAGGGAATTGGCACAGTCATCCCTGATAAGTAAAAATAAAGTTTATAATTAATGATGAAAAACACCATAAACTTGGTAGAACTTCAACGCTTTCTCACTTCCTCACACCTCCATGCTTTACAATAAGCGAAAAAACCGCCCAAATCTATTTTGGTAATGGAATTCTTAATGCTGACTTTTCTTTTATAATTAAACAGCACAGATAAATAAGTCGCAGGAACATCCCACGAGATTGCCGACCCGTAAGATATAGCAGTTCCGCAGGATAAGGCAGATGTCTACTGAAGCGATCAGCTATACCTAAGTAATAATAAGTTTTTCATTCCCCGATCTTGGACAGTGTATTTTTGCTCTTCGATATCTGAGTGCAAAGGCCGTTTTTATCTGGTAGGGGATAAAGTAACATTGAATTTAGAGCATCGTGTGCTTTTGTCAATTCAAAACATCATTAAACCTATTTACGAGTACTTCTACCTCCATGGTGTCGAATTTATCATACGACCTTTTTTAGGGGTTCCGTAGCCAAATGGCAAAAACGGAACCCTTATAGATTCATCATGTTTGTCTGTCTGTCTCTCCGTTCGTATGTCACAGCCATTTTTCTCCGAAGAAATATATACGTGTGGGATGGGACGTAAGTATTCATTGGTGGGATGAATAGTTACGTGTTGCACTCGAGTTCAAAGATTTTTTCACCTCGTGCTCTTTTGATTTCCTGGCTAACGCTCAGGATTCAATTTTAGAATCCTTTGATTGCTCGGTCATCAAAATTGAGTATGCGGTTAAAAATCAGGCCGACTAAGCTGTCAGCTGTGCAGCCTATTCCATCTAAAATCCTGTCCCAGGCACTTTAGCGTCCCGTAAAGAGTAAAGTTGTCCCTGATAAATCATCTACAATTTATGCAACGGCCTATTTACTTTTTTATAGTGAATTATTTTAACCGTGCTCAACATAGCAGTAGCTTTAGTGGACAGTGTACTGATCACATAATCTGAGGTCCCGCGGTATTTCTCTACACCGTTTAAACTTTGGCTCTCTTCCATTTGCGGCGGTGGTAGAATGCATGCGACTGCCCTTAGCCCGGTTACTGTGCCAGATGAGTTTGTAGCTTTCGTGGTTACGTCACGTCGTAGGGCTCCATTAAGGGTCAGTTCCGCAAACTTCTTAAAAGATTCTAATCGAAGCGTAAAAAGGATAGATAGATAGATAGATAGATAGATAGATAGAAAATACTTTATTGTACACCACATAAAATTAACAAAGAAATACAGAAAAACATCAGAGTGGAATACAATGGGCGGTCTTATCACTAAAAGCGATCTCTTCCAGACAACCTTGGGATGGACTGGACTTGAAAGAATGCGTACATAGTATGCAAATAGGTACATTGTCGCATTCAATCAGGTGTGATGACAGCCAAATGCTTAGCTTTCTATATAAAAAAAAACGGAATCTATGGACTTATTGGCAGTGAGCGGTGAAAAAAGCGTACCATTATTGGTGGGATAAACCCATATTTTGCAGTAGATCTCTTTGAGAAGGGCTCGTCCAGGGAAGTACTACCACCATGCCTTTTTTGGCGGAAAGTAGCATTGTTGTGTTTCAGTTTGAAAGGTGTGGGTTGCCCGTGAAACTACTGTCATCACTGGAAACAGCTGGAAACACGCACTGATTAAATACTTTTTTCTTGAGGCTCTGTGGCATCTGCAACCAGAAGATGTGGCGCATTATAGATTATATAATTACGAAGTAGTGTATTTCTTAAATTAAATTATATTACAAAAGTTTTGTTCTAACGATTTTGAGCTATTAAAAACTATTTTGCCCAAAGCACCTTCTAATTCATTGTAGGCTTGATTTTTCTTTCATTTGAAACATCTGTTTCGGGCATGGTACTTTACAAAAAAGGTCAGAAAGGGCAATTTGTAATACAGGCTGGTTCTATGTTATAACCTTCTGTTGAGTATCTAGATGTAAGGGATGGGGAGGGTCAATCGATTATTAAAGTAATGGGTTTCGCGCAATTAATTTTTCAGATCCTTAAGCCTTGCGTACATCTAAGCAATCTGCGATGGCGATGGCGATGGCGATCAGGTTTTGCATACTGCACACACTGAGATGCTTGTGCAGATGTATGCAAACTTGCGGTGAGGCTGAACATCTGTATGCAAGTTGATGGACGCCGAGCAGTGCATCAAAAGTCTACAAATAAGAAACCATTCTTATTAACTAGATGGTATAGTTTATTTCGAAAGGAAGCAACAAAAAGCCAGCCAAGTTCGAGTCAGGCTCGCTCATTTAAGGTTCCGTGTAAACCTATAAAAACAGCAAAAACTCATGTTTCCTGTATGCAAGAACCCAAAAATATTTAATTAATTTTTAGTAAGTATCTGTTGTTATAGCGGCAGCGGAAATACCTATGTATAATTATCTGTGAAAATTTCAACTGTCTAATCACTGTTCATGAGATGCACCCTTAGAGCCTGTCCAGATGGGGCGTTTTACGCGCGATTCCTCACTCGCGCGTTTCAATTTATATTGCGTCCAGATGCCGCGTTTTACGCGCGTTCCTACGCGCGATGTATTTGGGAGGGACCCAGGGACAGTTATAAACATGGAGCCAGACAAAGCAGTCGTGTTGTGGCTTGCATACCGCAGATGGAAACGTCGTAAACAAAGAGAAAGTCGACGATTTAATGTGCATCCAATTCTACGTGTCAGAATGACACATATTATGTTTATAACATTATACCCAAAGCTCAGAGAACATAACGAAAAGTTTTTTAACTATTTTCGGATGTCAGTAACATCGTTTGATGATTTACTAGAAATTATAAAAATTATCACTCTCCATTTTCGTTCCAAATACGTCCACTCGCGTCGGGACTCGCGCGTACCACTGGACGCAGCAATGGCACCAGAGTATCTCGACTCGCGTGGCGCTCGCGCGTAACACGGGCGAGTCGAGAGTCCGACGAGTTGCTCGCGTTTTACGCGCGATTGAGGAATCGCACGGCAGCGTCTGGACGGGATGTATAGCGCTCTAGTATCTGGAGAACGCGCGAATGTTTACGCGCGAGGACACTCGCGCGTAAAACGCCCCATCTGGACAGGCTCTTAGGAGAGTAATATATAGGGTCCCGTTTTACCTTTTTGATACGGAATCCTAAGAAATAAGGTCACTAATCAGGGTAAATTTTCCATTCTCACTTTTTACAATTATGAATACAAAAATAGCGTTATTCGAACAATATTTTATCTTCGCAAATACAACCAACTACGATTACCTTATACTACGGACGTTTTTACAAATAAAGCGCAGGCTTAATCCCTCTTCAGGCTAAAGGGGAGTGAGGTAGGCAGAGGGGGGGACGTGTTAATGTGGTGGGATTAAACGAACCAACGGCAGCGTACGGAACACAAATACTACTCGGAATATATCTGAATCATTTAGTAGTCATGTTTTTATGATCAAAATACCTGGCTTATCTTGATTTTCTGTTGGTTTGATATAGAGATATCATTTATTTACAGGTTTTTGTGAGACTTTGTATTATCGGTGAAGGAAAACATTGTGAAGAAGCCCGCGGGTTAGTCAGCTCCGCACATATAGACCAAGTCTTTCTTGTGGATTAGGCCGACTAAGCTGTCAGGATGGTATAGGTGCTGGGCAAGCCTATTCCATCTAAAATCTTGTTCCAGGCACTATAGCGTCCCACAAGTAGGCATTTGCCATACATTATATTACTTTTATTTACATTAGAAAGGGTTTTAGATGAAACAGACTTGCCCACTAAGCAATATGAAGCTTAGTTGGCCTAATCCACAGGAAATACATGGACAATACGTCACGAGGAGCTTACGATACAGGCTTTTTCAATATCAAAACGATTTCAACGCCCGCCCGTGAGACTATTTCTTAAGAACAAACAATAGCGATTGGAGTAGAAGTAGCAGTACAAGTAAAGTTTAAAAAACGTTAAAAACCCACTTCATGGCCAAACTGCTAAACTGATTTTAATGGAATTTGTATGGGTCTAATCTGGTACCTTTCAGATATTTTCCGAGAACAAATATTTGAGTGGTGAACGAAAATATTTGTCAGTTTGGGTGTTATACTGTATTCTTAGCAAGTATTTACAAAAAAACTATGTATATAGTAAGTATTATATAAATCAACTATCTGATTCCCATAGTACAAGCTCTGCTTAATATGGGGCTAGATACTGTTGTGTGGACTGTCCACAACTGTAACCGTAGGTATTTATTTGTATGACAATAAGCAACGACTTATTTTACTGCTTAGATACTGCTTAAAAAAAGTATTTTATTTCTTTCTTTCTTGCTTGTTTTTAGCAAATAGCCCCGCGGGCTTTTTATGTTCCTTTTATCATAGTTATTTTCCTACACACATTTCCGGACAAGTCAATTGTCCGCCATATTTGTGTACCAACTGTCACCTGTCAAACGCTAACGTCAAAGAATTTGGTGTCAAGTGTTTGGACTTATACCCTTGTCACTGGGGCTGAAACTTGGGTTTAACCTACAGATAAGTAATATTATAGATTTTTTATGGAAGTCCTAATACATAGGTTGTTGTTTTGTTTAAGTAGGTGATGTTTTTAGGGTTCCGTAGCCAAATGGCAAAAACGGAACCCTTATAGATTCGTCATGTCTGTCTGTCTGTCTGTCTGTCCATCCGTATGTCACAGCCATTTTTCTCTGAAACCGGAAGAGCTAGACTGATGAAACTTGGCGAGTAGATGTATTCTATGAACCGCATTAAGATTTTTATACAAAAATAATAAAATGATAAAACTAAAAAATACTATAATTATGTTGTACATTACTATGCAAACTTTCAACGATATTTGGTTTGAACGAGATCTAGTCAGTAGTTTTTTTTTATACGTCATAAATCGTAAACCGCACTTTCGACGAACTACAAGAACCTTTATATTATGTAACTTGATGCTACGGAACCCTTCATGGGCGAGTCCAACTCGCACTTGGCTGCTTTTTTTAATTTATTAGACAGACATTAGGTATCTAAATTAAATTATGATTAATCATGATTGCATTAGACAAAAAGAACCTTCTTTTTATCTGTTCTGATGTGGTCTTATTTAATTATACAACGATTTCTAGACGGAAAAGTGCCTCCCCTTCATGAAAGATATTCAACATTCTCGTACAAAGCGCTTTGATTCTACTTTCATACCACGAACTGCCAAGTATTGGAACTCTCTACCGGTGTCACTGTCAGTATTTCCGGAACCTTTTAATTTTGGAGTTTCTAAGACACTAAACAGGTGGATTATAGCTAAACATGCTCCATTTTCGGCTGAATCCTCACTTTAAATCAGGCGTGGTGGCAGCCAAATGATGATGAAAAAAAAGATGCGTCCTTGGTGGGGCCAAACCAATATAGGAGGCAATAATGTAACATCATGATATTATACACCCCGTTATTACGATGCCAGTAGCAATTCAAACATGAATTTGAGCTTTTTTGTTCTGGCACTAGATACTTATACTTGTCGTTGATACTTTATAGGGCGGATCCGACTAGGATTGGTTAGGTTATGTTAGAACATAAAATTAAGAAAATGTTTTTTTTACAATATTATCAATTTAAATAAATAAATTATCCATCGTTAGAAAAAATAATAATAATTGAAATATTTATCTGCTACAGTGTACATGGGCCTTAAAAATTTCCCAATGGAAAAAAAGTGGCATCGTTTTAACTCTGTGTACATTAACTGGCCGTACATTAACCGGACCACCCACCAATGCAATAGCGGATAGCCCGGACGGTAGTGAGAGATACAAACTAAACTGTGCCAGTCCTTTTGTTGACAGGTTGTAAATTCGAGTACTAAGAATCTACAACCTTCTCGTTAAAACCCCTGAAAGTCCACTTAAACAAAGTGGTCAGTTTACAGTAAATGTTCGAAATTTCTCCGAAACTTAAGTTTTCTACTATTGCCTTGTGAAAGGTTACATAATTATGCTGATTGTTTTAGAAGCCTTTTTGAATTTAGAATAAAATAGCTCAGAGTATTGACGTCACAGCTCAGTTGGGGGAAGTTGCTAACCCCCGAAGCGCCTCAGCGCCTTTGCTCGAAGCGACGAATATTTGACAGTTTTCATGAAAACTGTCAAATATTCGTCGCTTGAGACGTGCTTAAATCTGAGTTGCGTTCCAGTATTCGGGGGTTAGTCTTGTGTGTTTGATACGTTTGATTGAAACAAACATTGTTTGTTTGAAGTACTATTCGATGACCATAGAAAACAAAATATTTTTTATATTAAAAGTACAGTCAAAATAAAAAGTTAATGTTCATAGACTTAGTTTCGAATGGGTTTTATGAATGAAAACTAGCACTTTAATAATCATAATAGTATGGGTGTCCCAATGATTTACAATATCGTAATTCTGTCTGTAGAAGCTTTACTCAGTTTGACTCTAGTTTTTATTGACGCAACTAATTAAATGTAATGTCTAAAGTATGTTGGCTAAATAACACTGAAAACCATCACCATTCACATAGGTTATACAAAATATAAGACACGGGCGTCTTAAAGCGGCCTTTCGGCGCCCTTTCATAAAGTAGCATTTTTTTTACTTTTTGCTTTCAGTGTATAAAATACAGCCGACGAGGCCCAACGTCAACAATGAATTATTTGAAACTACGATGAGTTTGATGAAAATACAATTTTCAGTAAATAAATAATCTCATAACTTTTAGATTGAAAACCAGATTTTTTTTCACGAGTAATTTTGCGAGCATAAGTTTAATCTATTTTTTCGATTGTTGAAAAGTAATTTGTTCTATTTATATGGGGCTATCATTTTGTTTATTTTTATTTGACTTTAATACTATTTATGGGTCATTTCATTTGCCTGACCTCTCAGCTCAGCTGGTAGTAGCTCTGCCTTCTGCGCCGTTAGTCGTGGGTTCGATCCCCAATTCACCATCAAAAAAAATATGGACCGGACCGGATATAAGATGGAATAGGCTTGCCCAGCACCTATACCATCCTGACAGCTTAGTCGGCCTAATCCACAGGAAAGACATGGTCAATACGTGCGGAGCTGACTAAGCCACGGGTTCCCTCACGATATTTTCCTTCACCGTTTGAGAACACTAGCATTTTGTAGGTACATAAATGTTGCGACAGAAAAACTCACTCATACACTGGACTGAGGTTGAAACCACGACCTTAGGATCGGAAGGCGAGGCCGCTACCACTCGACCATCAGTGCTGTCATTGCAGTGCTCTTTGCGGTTTTAGGTAAACAAATCATTATTCTTTCTTTCTTACTGTCTTGTGTAGTTGTGGATAACTTTACTGAGCTCAAAGACCTTGGCATACTAGCGAAAGCCTTGCTAACTTGCCGTGTTTTATTTTACGGCCAGTTTTCCCGGCTTTTCACGGCTGCGAATTTATACTCCGAGAAACATTTTTACCGTAGGATTGCGGAGTGTCTTATGTATATTGTAATAAAAAAACATTACTTTTGAAGTACAGATATTCAACGTACTTGAGTATAGTGAGTACCTACTTGAGTAAAATACAGCCAGCATCAAAAAAGATCGGCAATTTCTTTGATTGTTAATAAATTCATTTTTCCTTGGATTTGTTAAAGATATGGCAGCTTAGGTTTGCAAAAAGTTGTGCCTTAAAACGGATCTTCAAATAAAGTTCAAAAATTCAATCTAGACTGAGCTATTTTAAGAAACATTTTGATCTTTACAAACCAGAAATTACAATCTAATTTTTACGCTGACTATAGGCATCGTAAATTTAGTTGTAGTAGAGCCTTTAGTGTGTGGCTCGTCCGGGGTAGTACTAACACCATACCTATAGCTGCCGTGAAGAAGAAACACTGGCACTTGAGGCTGAGCATGTGTGTGCCTCAAGCTGATGCACGTAGCGCAGTGCATCGTAGGGCACGTTCCAGACTTGCGTGACCTAAGAGGCAACGCTTTGTTTATAAGCGATGGTTACCACTTAACATCAAGGGAGCCATATGCTTGTTCCACCAGCTAGTTGTATAAAAAAAAAACTATTTTTATACTCAGACTTTGATTTAAACCTCCAAATTAGTGCACGTCTAACGAATACCTACACATTTATCGATGCGGACTTAGACACGAACACAGCAAGCAACTTCTACGACTGTAGTTCGGAACTCGTGGATAAATAATAGCTGTTTATAACTCGACTAGACAGGAACTAACGAGAGGTTCGCAAAAACAGCACCGAACGGGGAACAAACTCAAACTCACGGTATTGATATTATAGATCAAATTGGATAGAGACGAACATATTTATTTGCACTCCGACACTACTAAAGAATATAAAAGAAAAAAAAAGATAGCGAGAAACATCGCCTCTTTCATAAGAATCTGAAAGATGGCTTCTCGTAGACAGTCTACGCCGTAGACGCTCGTAGCTGACTTTAAAATACATGGAATACTATTAGAGTCTATTTAATTGCAATACATACATACAAAATTATAGGACACGTTATGACAGAAATGTATTTAAATATGTCTATGGGATATAATATAATATTTATGTATATATAATTGATATTCACAGCATTAATATAAATATTATGTTCTCAAAATTAGAAAAACTACTTATAAAGTCAACTTATATATAATTTATACGCATTATGACCGGTCACACTTAGCATATCTGCACTCGAAAGTCAAAGCGCCACAAGTTTAAAAAATGCAAAAACTTGAAAGCAGAATGCAAGAACTTCACGGATCCGTTTTTTTGACCGTCCCGTTGCAATTTAAACAGTTCTCGCGTTAACTCCGAGATGCCGTAGAAATACTTATTCAGTTACTTTGAAGTGCAGAGTTATAAACTGGTGAACGGTAAGCACGCTAAAAGTTTGTTTTGAAGAAACGCGAAACTAAAAGATTAAAGGAATCGTTTTACAAATACGGATGTCGTCACTATAGTCAGTTGTGACAAATCTGAGATGCACCTAAATCGCTTTTGTTGCATTATGTCACCTAATTTCGTGTCTATAGGTCTTACAACGCCACGCCAGGATTATTAACAACACCCTATGGGTGCTATTAATAATCCTGGCGTAGCGTTGGACTAGTTAATCCGTTAAGTCTAATCATCTATTTTTAACCGACTTCAGATGAAAAAAGAGAAAATTCTTAATTCAGTTGTATTTTTTTAATTTTTTGTGCATGCTATCGCATAACTTCGTCATGATTATGAGCCAATTTAAAAAAAAAACTTTTTTATCTATAAGATTGATCTTCCAGATTAGTCTCATAGAAATTCCATCAAAAACTTATTTCGTCATAAACATGATACGATTTTAAATTTTGTGTCAAAAGACTTGAGTATTTTGAACAATCAATATTAGAATGAAAGCAAAATTTGAAAATGAGAGACTTGGAAAGTGATTTAATTGAATTGCTAATATTTTAATCCACTAGGCGTTTGATTAAAATAATACAATACATTATTCATTTCCAGCTTATTAAGCTAGGGCTCAATATAATCGATAAATTATTGTACAGTTTCAAATTCCAAGACTGCAGTGACCATGAATTTAGAGCAATGCTCTTGTCGGCGTAATGTATGCATTTTACTCCAGGTATTTCTTTTGAGGGCAACCATTCTCATACTCATGTTCATATTATATTATTTATAACAATATTGTGTTACATGGATCTTTAAATTAAAAATGTGTTGTTTATCACACAAGTACAAGTAAAAGTATTGACGTTTATCGAAACAATGCAACCACTAACCTAGCGACGCTTTTCGTAAGAACTTTTCGTCAAACTTTTTATAACTAACAAATTATTTTTACTGTAAAAAACAAAACAGCTATTAAATATTTGAACCGTTGATTAGTAATCAATGAAACCACCCTTAAAACTTCACTTCTTGAAACAAATTAAGTTAAACGACTTGTTACAACGACATTATTATATCACAAGTGAGTCGAAAGACTCCGAGTATCATACAGGGTAAGTTTGCGGAGTTGCATGCAAATGACTTTACTGCGTCACAGTTGGTTAGTACACAGTTTTGCATTGTTATAACATAATGGGGCTGTACTTTTAAAGAATAAATGAAAATATTGTGAGAAAGGCCCATGGCATGGAAGCACTGACTAATCCTCCCTGTTTTTGTGTAGCTGGAAGTATTGGCATAGTATTTTATCATAAACAGTACCCATAACAGTAGTAAGTAAGACACCGTGGCAGCGTTTCCCGGGTAGAATACATCGATATGTTTTATGGCATGAATGTTAGATCGTTCTAGACAATTCTAGAACACTGGCAAAATTAGAGTTTTTAGAAAATAACTTTTGCCACCCACTTCTACTCCTTTCGTCCAAACTCTCTTACTCACAGCAGGAGACCAAGTAGTATCTACCACCACAACGGGTAGTAGAGGCCAGTTGGCGGCGACAGAGTAAACTCTTCACGTACGTACACACGCTTTATTATACATACTAGCGCCCTGTCCCGGTCTCGCACGGGTGGACATTAATTTTTTAAACGCATAGCCTATGTTACTCCGGGGGAATGTAGCTTTAAAATGGTGAAATATTTTTTGAAATCGGCACATTAGTTTTAAATCACGGATGAGGTCACTACTCTCATACTTATACCTTAAAACTGAAATGCTATGCTTTACTAGGTCATTCTAACAGCACAAAGCAACCTTTTATTCAGGTACCACACAAACAAAGCCACGGGCGACGATTGCAATGAAACAGCAAGCATTTTACAAAGTCTAAGCTAAACTAGTGCCAGCTCCCCAAAGGAGCCTGTAGGAAAAGATGCAACAGAGCATTTTGAAAGACAATATTGCTTACTCGTGTAAAGCCACTTTGTGCTCTTGAATAAAATAATGTTTTGTACAACGACGTACATCCACTTTGCAATGTGTAAACGTTAGTAAAGTGGTGTATGCTCCAGCATTGTGTATTATTACCACGTGTGCCAAAGATTGTAATATCTTTGGCATAGAATACGCTATCGAAATACGATTGTACTGAAACAGGTAAAGTTTAAAAAACTTGAGAATACGACTTCATGGCCAAACAGCTGAACTGATTTTGATATAAAAAACTTACAACCGCACTCGCCTCTAAGATTTTCAGAAGGTTTCCTCGATTTCTCTGGTCTAACATCATGGAACCCTGATTTCCTTACCATAGAACCACTTTTGAAATATCTTCTTTCCTACAAAAAAAAAACAAAATCGGTTCATAAACGACGAAGTTATCCGCGAACACACATAAAAAAAGCTATATATTCGGTTGAATTGAGAAACCTCCTTTTTTGAAGTCAGTTAAAAATAGACTGTTTCTAGATATTATTAAACTGACCTCGCGGCATAACACGGCGAAGATAGAGGGACGAAATAGATGTCCACAGCAGCCCAAATAAGAAATGAATGGAGAGAAGGAAGAGAAGTCATTGACCTCCGCAGTGGTACACAATAGGTTCTTAGTAATAATAGATATTATTATAAGTTGGAAGAAGCTCAGCGTCAGTTTCTTGCCGTGGTTTCTTGGAATTAGCGCCGACTTTTCAAAGCAATCCGTACAATTTTACATAATAAATACTTTTTGGCTATTTTTCTGTGGCTGCGGCCTCTTCGTTTTTTGATACAAATAGATTTCTGTAAAATAGATTTATATTGTGTTGTGAGTACAGCGGCGTCTTTACCTATTGTGCAGGGTGTGCGGTGCACACGGGCGCAGCGTCCTAGGGGGCGCCAAGCGCTGTGCTCGGCGCCCCCTAGGACGCTGCAACCACCGTATGACCACCACGGGGCCCCACTTGGCGGGCGCGTTGGCCAGGCGCCGCACTTTCAATCCATTCTTTCAGACCATCGTAAAAAGCGCTCCGCTCTGCATAGATTTTGAATAGCATCTTGAGCTCTTCTTGATAAATTACAGCATAGGGAGCGCCGAGAGCCGCCGCGGCACTCGGGCGCTCCCTAGCCCTACTCGGCCTTTCGGCGGGTGTGTTGGCCGGGCGCCGTACTTTCAATGACCATCGTAAAAAGCGCTCCGCTCTGCATAGATTTTGAGTAGCATCATGAGCTCTACTAATATTTGATGAATAACATCAAAGCGGGCGAGCACCGTGGCGCTCAAAAGGAGGGCGCCGAGCGCCGTGGCCTTTGGCGCCCCCCTTCCTCTTAGGGAAATAATTTTCGAATCTTCTTTCTAAATGCATTTCTAAGCTATAAAATAAACACACCCTTCAAGTTTCATGCTTCTAGAACTAACGGCTTAGGCTGTGCGTTGATTTTTCTTAAAACCATTTTCCCCCTTTTTCCCCTCATAAGGAAAGAATTTTCCGATTTCCTTTCTTAATGCACCTCTACGCTATAAAAGGAACACACCCTCCAAGTTTCATGCTTCTAGGACTAACTTAGGCTGTGCGTTGATTGTCAGTCAGTCAGTCAGTAACGTAAGAGTTTTATTTAGAAGAAAGAAGAAGATAGTCATGTCAATATCATAATCATGGATACGTTTTGGCTTGTTATAGAAAACACCAGAACACCTTGTATAATTCTAAATACATTCAACAGCACATCGTGGTAACCAAACTAAAAAAAATTTTCTTGTAAATCTCAAAACAAGTTTATTACCCATTGGGGAAATTTGTCAGTTTGTGGTAACTTGATGTGCTGTTACTTGTACTTTGTATCTATTCCATTTTGAACGCGCGCTTACTAGGGGGCGCTTGGGTAATGTTTGCACACGGGCGCTACATGGGCTAGAGACGCCTCTGTGTGAGTAGGTACTTTCGAAAATATAAATTTACTTGTATTTATTTGTATAGGTAAAAGTTTTCTCTCAAATTATCTGGCTCAGATAAAATTTTACTTAGTTTCAGCCTATTAGTAGCGCTTTTGGTCAAAAAATCTCAATTTTTTTGATGTTGAAACATGAAGTCTCTAAGCATAGCAACGCAAATTAAGCAGTAAATATATCTCACGGGAATTAAGTAATTAGATAAATTCATCCATAATTTCAGCGCGGCAGCTTCATAGCAACGATATCTGTGGGCTACGCACTAGATTTTGGGCTGTGAAAACTCACTGCAGTCGATTGAACTGCCTAAGTCTACGCTCACTTTAGTATAGCTTCGTGCTTGGAATTTCGTGGCACTTGCGACATTTTGGGCGCGAGAAAAATATCTATAGAATACTTTGAACTAACACAGGCTCGGCAAGCGGGACGGCGCTGGTGTGCGTAGCACCCTCAATCTCAAGCAAAATTCTGGCTTAAAATTGCTTCTATATTATCACGATGGTTTCTTGTTTGTTTCTCAGATCTGCCCGCACCACCACAGCTGAAATATCGTCGTCGAGAGAATTATGTCGACTCCGACCGCATTTGGTGGTCTCGGATCGGGGTGGATTCGACTGTCACTCCCCTAGTTTTCCTGCCTTCAAACCGGAACACAGTAATGAGGAGCTGGAAAACTTTTCTAACCTTTGCATTTTCACATGTTTAAAAATGATCTGGTGTTACAGATTTTAAAGTTTTGCTAGAAAAAGACCTGCAGCCTTATTGTCTAACTTGAAATCTATTTCCAATCAGAATTTCTTTGGTATTGTCTAAAGTATTCTGGTAACTGAAGTTCATTTCAGCGTTACGCAATTCCAAAATACAAATTTCCATCAAGTTCCATTCATTTACTAGGTTTGAATTTCGGTGTTGGTGGTGTAGCTTATGTCAGATTGTTAAACAATACGAAAGTGACAGTTAAAGTCTAGGCTAGGCTTCAAATATCAAAAATGAAGCCGATGACGATTACGAGTTGACTTATGCTGCCTTCCTACGGTGCGTGGTTCTGCAGATCATCACGCACAGCCGACGACGATGCACGGCAACGCACGCAGACAGGGCTCCTGTGCTACCGCGCACCTCGGCGCACGAGACCGTTCCCATGGTGTGTCGTGCGAGCTGATCCGCCCCTCCGTGCGCGATATCACAGACCGTGGGAAGGGGCTATAAGACAATAAGGCCCCTGTATTCTCGAAAAGAGCTGTGTTCTCTCAAATTCATAACCAAATACCTAGTTTTCAAAATTATCTGGGCACATTATATTAATCTTTCATGAATTTATAATACCTTGTTAATTAGAAGCACACTTTTGTTAATTCCCGACTGACAAGGGTTGAGTTTAAGGACTCGGTGTCTCCTTTCCGGGTGTTCGTTGGTTGTGGTACCGTGGTTTTATTCAAAACTGAGGCATCAATTTCAATGCGGTTTTATTTACGTAACATAAACTATCAATTACGTGGAAACTACTTTTTTCATAATTTATTTGAGAAAACGGTATAGTTACGTACTAAACCCCTGCCCTGGAACTGCGCACATCTAGCGATGGCAATGGCGATTAGCTGAAACGCGTTCAAATATCGCTGTCACATTTGACAGCGTTTCAGCTGATCGCCATCGCTTAGGTGTGCATTCTTTACGGATGTCGCTATGTATACAATTTACTTCCGTCACAAAAGAAAACTGTTACAATAAAAACGGTATAATTATTTCTTCATCTATAGGCCAAAGTTACCAATATAAAATCATTTATTATTTTACTTTCACCATATTCGTAGTCCTATCAGCAATTTATTAATGTCATGCGTTCGATTATAATTATTCGAAGATATTATATTTATTTTTTTGTAAAAACAAAAAAAAATATGTAGTACAATTAAATATCAATTTACGTCATCGTACTCGTAGTTTTGTGTTCGCATGGTTCAACAAAGCTATTCCATCCCATTTGAAAGATAAAAGTGAATCATCATGCTTAGTTTGGGGCTAGATAGTGTTGTGTGGATTGGCCACAATATTTTTATTTATTTATTTTTTTATTTATCTAATAACAGCTTTAGGCAAGTATACACACCCAGGTCACAGTTAGGCTATGTACGAGTATAGATAGATAGATAGATAGAAAATGCTTTATTGCACACAACAAATTATAAGAGTACAGGTACATAAAAATACTTAAAACTATTTGCCTCATACAATGGGCGGTCTTATCGCTAAACGAGCGATCTCTACCAGACAACCTTTGGATGGAATGGACTGAAGGTTTACAAGGGGACTGTGTGCAAAGAAAGAATAAATAAAGAAGTGCCTTAAAATTTTTGATGTGTAGCTAGCTACATACACACAAAAGAAAGTTAATACATAAGGAGTCTGAAAATACTTATATTATCCATAGAATATTATATTACATACTATACAATTTCACATAGAATTTTATTCTAATTGCAAATTGATACATATTGGATTTTTTTACTTTTAATTTTATAACAACAAAACAAAAATTCATAATATTAACAAAAAAAAAACTAAAACTAATTAAAACTAAACCTTAAAAATCTAACAAAAGTGGGTGTCCATGAGGCATGGTGCCAAGAACGCTGGCTGCATTCCCACGTTGAATATACATACTAATAAATAATATTTAATATTTCACATATACCTACTAATAAATACATACTTATTTAAATACATAAACACATATATACTATATATACTATATATACAGGGTTATTCATTATTAGCTGCAAATACTCAGGAATTAGGTTCGACAAATAGAATAAAAAATATTTATGAAATAATTTTTTTTAAATTTGATCAAAAAAATTTTCAAGTTTTTGTATCAAAATTTTATTTTTATTAATTTCTTTACGGCTATTGCATAATGATTGCCACGGAGAACAGGACGATGACCCACCCAGGCGGTGACTCAACGCAGAGTGTCACTTACGGTGCGCGGGCGCGGATCAAAGGTCAAAATAGGTCAGGCGCCAATGATTCCTTTATCGATTTTCTCGGGATTTTCATAACAAAACTTAAAAAAAATCATTTCATAAATATTTTTTATTTTATTTGTTGAACCTAATTCCTGAGTATTTGCAGCTAATAATGAATAACCCTGTATATATATACTATATATGTATATATATACTATATATACTATATAAATATATATGTATATATATACTATATATATTATAACAGAAAGAACCAAGAAAGAAAGTTTAGTTACAACAGGATAGATAGTGTTCCTTGACCATAGATTTGAAAATATTTATATATGCCATGGAGAGGTCAGATAACGTCGCTTTGTGTGCTCACAATAGCCCAGGTATCTAGCTTCATGTATTTCAATCACCGTATTGTAACAGCCTTACAAGTTGACAGCAAGGGCTTGAATTATTTGTATGACCTCTTTACTGAAGAGCCTTGTCAGTCAATATCGTTTTCAATCAAAAACTATATTTTTTATTACTAAAAATTACGCCATTAAAATTACGTAGTAAAAGTAACTAGTCTAACAAAGCTAATCGTCTAAATCGAATGCTCACATGTATGCAAATGCATTTCGTAAGTTACTTTCTATTCTGTTAAACGGTAAACGGTAGCAACCAAAAACCTTCCGTTCAAACGTCAAAATCGTTCCTAAATAGCGCGTTTGAGCCCCTTTACTCATTCGTTTGGAATAAGCTTGTCAAACGAATCCTTGATACTCAAAGCCGCTCCGATATTATGTTAACCTTGTGTGTCAAGCGCTTTCAATCATGAGTTGTCAGCACCTATCGACACGAATAAATAAACATTACTGCCAGAATTAATTATTCAGTGTCACTTATACGCCCACCATCCCCCTCCCCGTGACAGGCATCGTATATTCCCGCTTCATTAACCCCACTATTTAAGGGCAACAGATCGGTCCGGCCATTCCGTGAATAATGCCTCTGTCTAGGGTAGGCTGGGCTATTAACGAACTACTACGGCAAACTGCATGCAATCTAAACACTCATGTTTTTCGACAACGTATTACGGAGCCCCCATTACTTCGGAACAGACGGGTCCATGCCGTTTTTTGCTCACTCCCGCCTATCTCTATAAATCTTTGTAAGTGGATCGTTAGTTGCTTTGGTCAATTCACGTCTGGCTCCTGCGTCCAGATTTTTTATTCATCCGTTTTTCAGTAAGTTACTATCGGATTTGTTAGATTTATTGGGTGGCCAGCCGTTTGGGCAAGATTGCCGACGGTCTTTTCTAAGGTTTTATTGTCCATAACGAAATTTATTTCAAATTGAATATTTTCAAGATGGTTTTGGTACCATTTATTCAAATTTTAGAGTCATGGTGATCCCAAAAAGCTGTTCCAAAGCCTCTTAGTTCGAGTCATGCAATATTTTAAATTGTTACATACTGTTTATGCAAGTACTCATATCATCTCGAATTTTAAATCAAACTAGCTTTTGTCAACGTGACAGCTGTCAATTTTTTATATGACACAAAATAGCACTTTTTAAATTAACGCACTTTTTAATCGATAAGCATATTAAACGTCAGGAAAAAATAAAGGTAATCGCGATAAATACACGTTTCTTCCTAATTATGATACAAAATGTAAAAACCCTGAATGAAACGTGAAGTATAGTATAGTATTTTCCTCGTCCACGTCTCTGTCGGTGTTTTCCTCCACGGAATGTATTTTGGTCAGACAAATCGCGATGAACACTCTACGTCATATCTTAAGGCCAGAGGATAAATTCGTTAAAACCCTTTTCTAGTGGTAGGGCTAATACGATTGCTTATAAATGACAAGATGAGTGAAAGTGGGAAGAAAAAGCGCTCTTATGAAAGAAGGTGCTTCTACGTATTAATTTTCTTTTGTTCTTGGAAAACGTGTCGGCGAAGGCTCAAGAGATTACGCGAGGCAGAGATACTTGGGTTAAGTTTAGACGTGCGTCAAATGTTTATTTCAATAAAGACTTGTGCCTACTCAAGGCCTGCGCACATTTGGGCGTTAACGATGGCGATCAACTGAAACGCTTTCAAATATCGCTATCATATTTGTCAGCGTTTCAGCTGATCGCCATCGCCATTGCCTAGATGTAGCATTCAGCTTGCGTTCTACGGCTTATTTGACAGCGTTTTACTGATCTCCTCCGCAGAACGCAAGCTGAACGCTAGATGTGCAAGGCTTAAAAGAGATATAGAGCAAAAAAAGCGTTTAAATAGAAAAAGTTAAAATCTGTGTCAGGAAAAAGTCTATTGTGCTACTTTTTTCTTGTGAAATGACAATGTTATTAACTTATTATTATAAGGTACTTTCCTACTAATTGTTTTATCCGAGAAGTTATTAGATACTTGATAAATCAAAATGATATATAATTTCTAGGTATAAGTGGTCGTTCAACGAAAAAATATTTGGGTTATCAAGAAAATGGAAATGAAATTATTTAGGTATGCTTGATTTATAGCAAGGAAATGTCACTTATTTCAGGCCAAATTAATTTATTATTCTGAATATTGAACAAATAATTAGAGGCTGGTATTTAATAACGCTCCTAATTGGGTCAAACTTTATTGAAACTCTGGTTTCCTAAGAAATTGCACACGTGCTTTAGAAAAAATTACTTTAATCATACGAAGTTATATTTAAACAATCATTTCAAAACAAACTGTTATATTCTGTACTAACTAAATGCCTATAAACGCCTTACATCCCCAGAAACTCCCTAAATCAGAACCCCTAAAAACCTCACAAACACGAACGATAATATGATTTCACTACATGAGACTCGTCTTATTCAATACGAAGAATTTTTTTTTATGATTTTGTAGGACATCGAGGACGTCTTTTAAGTAGTAAGACGTCATTATATTAGCGGTCACTACTTTTTGGAAACACAAAGCCTATAGAACACAAACAAGTGGCCCTCTTCCCAAATCGCGTCCTATTTACCTTGTTTGCCCAACAATCCCAGGAACTTGTAGGTAAATAACTAATGAAGATCCGATTGAAAATTCAACCCTATTCTCGACATATTTGTCTCAAGTATCCGTGGTACGTGCGACGACAAAGGAATCTATGATGGAACCCCCACCGCTGGGGAATGACTAATGAAATTCCCCACAAACGACGCCCATTCTCTTAATGCGTTCTGTTGAGCAGCGGGCACACTGACGAGAAAAAACAACAAATTGCGCCACATTCTAGACGGGTGCGTGATAGCCGCGGCATGCCAATGCGTCACGTGACCCTGTGACGTAATAACTCGCTTTAAGCCGTTCCGGCGGATGTGGCCTAAGCAAATGTTTGTCGGTTTTTTATTTTTCTCCGCGTGAATTACCCTGCGAAAAGCCTTTATTCAGGACACGGATAAGAAAAGGAAAATTGTTTGTTAAAGTCGTGCTCCTGTGTTAGAAAGAAAGAAAGAAAGAAAGAAAACTTATTTATTTGACCCACAAACACGTTTTACAGATTAGTAGGTATAATAAACATAAAACATAAAAATAAACATAAATTTGCTTGGACAGGTAGTAAGTAGTTAGGTAGCTACACTAATACCTATCCAAGCTGTGTTGTGTGGGGCAAAGGGGTCCCGTCTCAGCTTAATGCTGCATAAAACCCAAGTGGGTGATGTGCGGCGCTGGTTTTCAGACGAGGCCAGGGTTCGACACTACGAACAACGGTAAACTACAAATAATACATTAAAGATAGGTTAACTACAATAGGTACATTTGTGATTTCCTAAGTGTATTAAACACTATAAAATCAATAGAAAAAAAGAAATATATAATGCATTATACATACTTAGCTAAATTAGACATTAGACAACTTAAAATATATTTACGCAGAGACGCAGAGGTTAAACATGGTGGAAATGAAATAAACAAACTAATAACTACAAAACGAAAATCAAAATGATGTTCTTATATATTTAATCTTTATATCTATTCATTTAAAAGAATAAAGTCGTGTTAGTTACACTATTTATAACTCAAAAACGGCTGAACCGATTTGGCCGAAAATTGGTGGGGAGGCAGCCTAGAACCAGGAAACGGACATAGGATACTTTTTGTCCCGAAAAAGTAACGGGAAAGGGGCAAGCAAAGCCGTTTATATATATGGCAGATATAGGTACCTTATTATGGTAAGTTATTAATAGGATAAGATGATTACTTATCCTAAGTGGACACGTCAAGAAGCACTCAGCTGCTCCTCTATGAGCACTCTCCTGAGTTGTCTTCTAAATGAATAGACAGTTTTCAGGGCGCGCATTGGCGGGGGCAGATCATTCCAGCACCGAGAAGCGGCAAATTTAAAGGAACCACGGAAAGCCATAGACTTGTGCTTCGGTGTAGCAAAAACAAAGGAACATGCTCTGTTTGGGTATCGGTTTTCTGAACGTGCCCACACAAATTTTTCAAATAAATATTTTGGATACTGCTTGCCTATTACCCCAAAAAGGAGAACAGCGAGATGAAGTCGTCGTCGTGCCGCCATTTTAAGCATGCCTGAGGAGTTTAAAAAAGGTGTTATATGGGAACGGGGAGGTACCTGAAAACAAAAACGAGCGCAAGCATTTTGGACCCGCTGAATCAGCTTTACAGTCCTACCAAGTAGACATGGCCCATATACTACAACACAATAGTTTAGCTTAGATAGGACTAGCGATTCACAGAGATTAATTCTGACTGGTTCGCTTATATATGGTCGAATTCTATACAGTAGCCTCAAGCGGTAGAAGCAATTGCGCACACACTCATCAACATGCCGTTCAAAGCGAAGGCCATTGTCCATGACCAACCCAAGGTTTCTGACCTCATCAACACATTCAACAGCTTCTCCATCAACTACAATATTTATATGGGTAGAATTTATAGTTTGCACTTTCTTTCTGGATCCAACAAACATAAACTTTGATTTTTTAGGGTTAATGACTAGGCAGTTATCTCTTGACCATTTTGATATTTCACTTAAGTCTGAGTTGATTTTCGCTACAGCAGTAGTAAGGTCCGAGGGTGGGAATGAGAAGTACAGCTGCAAATCATCAGCGTACAGGTGATATCTGCAGTGTGTGATTGATTCGATGATGTCGGCACTGTACAGCACAAATAGAATTGGTCCTAAGATTGAGCCCTGCGGAACACCCCTAGGAACTGGCTGCAGAGCAGATTGTGACCTTGACCCGTCAGGCATGGATAGTTCAACCAACTGGTGTCTGCAATCCAGGTAACTATGAAACCATTTAATGGCCCGTGCATCGAACCCATAGTATGTAAGTTTTGAAAGGAGAAGATTAATATTAATGGAATCAAATGCACGGGAAAAGTCCAACAGCACCAGAATATTTAGCATACCTTGATCCTGTCCACTTAGTAAGCCGTCAACAACATCGAGTAGAGCAGTTGACGTACTGTGACACTTACGAAACCCAGACTGAGCTTGAGGGAGAATGCTATTGTCCTCAAGGTACTTTGTAAGCTGCAGGCTAACTACCCTTTCCAATACTTTAGATAGGCAGGGAAGCAGACTGATAGGCCTAAGATCTTGGCAGGTGGTTGGATTATTGGTCTTAGGAATCGGCTTAACAACAGCCACCTTCCAAGACGTCGGAAAAATGCTATTTTCTAAAGAACAATTTATGATTGTGGTGATGGCTGCTAAAGATTGTGGTAAGGTCATTAGTACCATGTCTAGAGAGATTCCATCCACACCTTGGGCACTTGATTTAAAACCACGAATAATTGACATAACCATGTCTTCACTCACAGGGTTCAGGGAAAAGGTTTGGGAGCAGTACTGGTGATGTTCGTAAAAGGTCAGCTGTGAGATGGAGACATGACTATCCCCAGGAACATTTAGAAAGTGGGAATTAATAAGATCTGGATTATCAAATTGTGGTGGAAGATCAGCTCCTTGTTTTTTATTAGGTAAAATTGTGCTTTTTAAGTTTGCCCATAATTTTTTGGAATTATTAACGTTTTTATTTATATGTTCAGTAAAATATGCTTTCTTCTCACTGGTAACTGCTGCGATAACCAGTTGCTTCATCTCTTTGTAACAATTTTTTAATACTAATGTTTTGTTAGACCGATATCTGTTATGATAGTCATCTCGAATTTTCATCATGGACCGGACCGTGTCAGTGATCCATGGGTGAGGAGGCTCCTTGAATTTTGTAGTTTTAAGAGGAGCATGCAAATCAAATAAAGTGACCAGAAAGTGAGTTAGTGAATTTACAAGATCATCGACATTCGCAGATATTACAAAATTTTCCCAACATACACTATTTAGGTCGCTGCTGAAAAGGTCCATTACAATATTTTTTAATGGTCTGTAGGTGACTAGACGCGGGCATGACTTCTCCTTTTTTATGTGTAATTCCACTAAGAGCATGGCATGGTGCCCCAAGTCTGGAGAATACTTAACAGTGACATTACGAACACGGGCATCAGTACATGCAATGTCAATCAATGTCTGACTATGGTCTGTGTAGTGAGTCGGTTGAGTAATTACCTGATTCAAATCAAGACTGTACAAAAATTGATTTAGAAGTTTGGTTGTCCCGCAGTTAGGTGATAACAAGTCTATGTTCCAGTCCCCCAACAATATAATGCGATCATAGTTAGTGAAAGAAGAGACAGAGTCAGTCAATGCTTCAAGAAACTGATGGGGGTCCTGTCTGGGCGGTTTGTATGCAGTCCCTATAATTATGTCCTGACCATTAACCTTCACAAGCAACCACATCTGCTCGACAAATGGTACATGTGGGTGGGGGCATGATCGAGCAAAAATACCCTTTCGGAGATAGAAACCAACTCCCCCTCCTCGTCCATGCCGAATGTTATTAGGCCTAGGTGTATGACGGAAACGGTAGCCCGGTATTCTTGGAGCCTTTTCATCTTCATTAATCCCTATCCATGTCTCATTGATTGCCATGATATCCGGTTTCAGTTCCTCCATTGCCACAATGAACTCCTCGTGCCCTGTATTTAATGAACCCGCATTGAAAAGTCCAACTTTAAGGTTCTTTGACTCAATCAGTGTAAATAGCAAAAAAAGTTATCAATCCAATAATATATGTGAGCACTGAGCTATGTGAATGGACAATTACAGGTTTTGTATATTTTTTAAGTGAAATATCAAAATAGTATTTATTTATTGTAAAAGTAACAATAGCATTGTTAAAAGGTATGTTGCTGTATAAAATGAGCATTCTTAAGTTATTATCTAATAGTTGACAGACAGAGTCCATTGATATGTGTAATGAAAAAGAAAGAAATATTAAATTTAAAGTGATAAAGTTTATATCGTAAAATTTAATTTCAAAACATAAAATTAAAATTATCCCCACACAACGCATAAACAGTATAAAAGAAACTAACACTATGAATAAAATTAAAATATGGCATGAATTCTTGCCTAACATATAATAATAATACATGAGACCACAGGAAAACCATTCAAACTGAAGCCGAACCAAAAACCCGAGCCAGGTCAGCCTCGGTCCGGAACGAGTAGGCCTGCTTGCCATCAGACTGGCGAGCATAAACTCGGCCGCGCTTCGTCCAAGAGTACCGCCATTGAAGTCTGCGGCACTCCTCACGGACCCGGTGGAAGAGCATTCGGTTGACGCGCGTCAGCCGCTCGTTCAAGAATATACGGCCCAGCGGGGCGCCAGCAGTGGCGGCGGCAGGTGGCGCAGCGCCAGCGTCGGCGGCCGTCAGCGTACGGCGCACCCGCGCAGCCTGCAGCATCTGGTCTCTCAGGTGGCGGCGCGCCAGGCGCACTACGACGCGTCGCGTGCGCAGCGTCTCGCCGGCGGCCGCCGCCAGTTGCGGCACGCCTACGCGCTCCGCGAACACGATGTCGCGCTCCTCCAGCGGGACGCCCAACTTGGCAGCCAGCACCGTGACACCGTGCAACACGCTCTCGCCACGCTCCTCCGGCAGATGACCGATTTCGAGGTCAGACAAGAGCGCCTCTTCAAGAGGTGCTCGACAGTGCGCTCGAGCTCGGCGACAACCCCCTGGGGTGTGGTCTCCGCGCGCTTCCGCTCGATTACCTCCATCCGCTGCTCGAAGCCATCCATGCGCGCGCTGATGCCCGCGACGCAGACCCGGAAGTCAGCCATTTCAACCCGGAAGTCCCTCATTTCCGAGTACAAGGCGCCGATCTCGGCCTTGAATTCCTTCATCTCGGACAGGATGGTTTGCTGCATCTTGTAGATATCCGAAACCATATCCTCTTTCATCTTCCGCATATCTAGCTGCAACTCCATCTCGCTAAATTCCGCCGTTATATTATGCGCTGTGTCGTCCATCTGCATGGACTCCGCATCCTTGAAGGCTATGGCCCGGACAGGGAACATCTCCTGCACGACGCACACCGGCGTAGATGGGTCTCGACCCTTGGGAGCTTTGCTTTGGCAATCACCGCAGCGCCAGTTCTCGGCAACTTTTGCACCAACTGGAATTCTGACGCACTCGTTATGGCTTTGTGAAAAGCACTGAGGGCAAACGATGCCGCCTCTAATAAATTTTCCACACGCTCCGCACTTAGCCATTTTCCTGGAGGTAAGCAGTTTTCCTATGCAGTACCCAAACGGTACCCTGGATGACACCGAGCAAATTGTACAAGAGATAAACTGATTACAGTTGACCAAGTGGATAGGTAGATGGAACTAGCTGTTAACACAGTCGTAGAAGTCTAAATTTAATTATAACCAGCTTAAAGAGTTCACTTAGGCAGCGCGTAAACCATCAATCTAATGCACTATCATGTAATGCTATAGTTTGTGTAGAGGATAAACTCGATAATTTATTCGACCTCCGAAAAATAAAGTACTTGAGGGTAGGAGACTCACTTAGCTCGCACGTATGTGTTTGTTTTGTCCATAAATACGTTATCACTGTAAAAATCTCTCGAAAAACAACACCAGTTCAACACAACACAATATACCACAGATTGAAATATGATGTAACACTATTATGATGATATATCTTTTTTAAAACACGTAAACAAAAATCTGCCGTGCGGTTACCGCTAGTCGTACAGTCGAACCGTGTTAGTATAATTTCAACCAAATTTTATTTATTCCCTATAAAATACCCATGGGTTGGGGCGTGGAGAATCCCCCATTGCTTCGGCTCGCTCACGCAGCCACAGCTCTCATCGGGAAGATAAAGGTTTATCGGAGGGTAGTATGTTATCATATTATGATGCGAGCCCAGTAAGACCAGCTTTAGCGGCAAGTCTTACATCTGGCGTGATAACTGGCCGTAATATTTGCAGTGACGAGTCTGACAGCGAATCTTCAGCTGTAAAGAAGACCTCAGCTGGTCGACGAAGAATACGTGGACGAGCTTCTTTGTCAGGCACTGATATTGGAGTTGCCCATGCTAGGCAGGATTTAATAAACGTCGGTGCAGAAACGTACCGTCTAAATCGAGACGACGACGCGGATGAGCCGCTATGTTCAAAAAAGAAGAAGACAAAAAAAGTGTACACTCATCTGAATCTCAGTGAAAAGTCTCTTAACGCGGAAGAATTATGGACGCGAGCCTTGGTTGAAGTTGATTCAATTCAAGAGCAGACCCGGAAGTCCAAAAATTTAAAGGGGGCCGTTATGAGTGCTATCAACCAGTCCTTGACTACAATGAAGGATGTAATCGACTGTTTGAAGGTACGGACCATTGATGATGAGACAAAGCGTCTACAGGCGGACAACAACCGACTCAGCCGGGAAGTTGCAAACCTCAAGGTAGAGCTTGGAGCCCTTCGGCGCGACTATGAAGAGAGAAACATGCAGGCAAATGCAACTGCTTTACTTCCTACTCTCTCTCCACCCTCTCAAGGAGTAGATATTGAAGAAGTTGTCCGAAGGGTGACCATCTCTGTGGGGGAAATGGTCAATGCACGTATAGCTGGCATAGAAGAACGCCTTTTACCGCCAAAGACAGTGCATCCACCGCTAGCGGCAGAAAAGGAAAAAGGGCTCAGTGCATCACTTCCGACCCCAGCAACGCGTAAGCAGGCTGAAATGCCCAGTCCTGCTACCCACGTAGTACAGCCTTCTACAAGTCAGGCTGGCAACGCAATGGGCTCTTCTAGGGAAAACGTGCAGCCATCTACTAGTCGTGCTGTGCCCCTTGTTGATCTCGTTGATGGGGAAGGATGGGCTACTGTTGCAAAGAGAACAAGCCGTAAGAAGAAGGCAGCTGTCCCTACGGTTTCTTTGGAGGCCAACGAAGGGCGATCCACGACGGCGGTGGGTTCCACAAAAAAAAAGTCCAAGCGAACCAGCCTTAGAGTGCCAAAGTCAACAGCCGTGGTTATCACTCTCGAACCAGATGCACTGAAAAGAGGGGTGACGTACACGGAGGTTTTAACTAAGGCTAAAGCGTCAATAAACTTAGCAGAGCTTGGGATAGAAGAAGTTCGTTCGCGGCTAACGACGACTGGAGCTAGAGTTTTGCAGCTTCCAGGAGCGGGCAGTGGCCCCAAGGCTGACCTCTTAGCTGAAAGGCTACGATCTACTCTTGCAGATGTGGCTAAAGTTTCGCGTCCAGAAAGGTGTGTAAGTTTGCGCATCAGTGAATTAGACGACTCTCTTTATAGCGAGGATGTTGCTGCCGCGATTGCTGCCTCAGCTGATTGCTCGTGCGTTAATATTAAGGTTGGAGAGATTAGGGCGGGGCCAGGAGACTTGGGTGTTGCCATCGTGCAATGCCCTGTTCAAGCAGCTAAAGTATTGCTGAAGAAAGGCCGTCTTCTGGTTGGCTGGAGCTCTGCTCGGGTTCTTGCTCTTGATAAACGCCCGTTGCGGTGCTTTAAGTGCCTGGGTGTTGGCCACACTCGACCGTTGTGTCCGTCAGATAAAGACCGTGGTGAACTCTGTTTCCGCTGTGGCAAAGAAGGACACAAGTCAGTGACGTGCACAATGGAGCCTCATTGCCTTGTATGTGCTGATGCTCGACGCCCAGCGGGCCACATGATGGGAGGTCAAAATTGTAACCCTCCAACTGTTAAGGGTAAATCGGCGGCTGCGCCTCGATATACCCAGAGATCGACCCGCAACAATGCGGCAGAGGAGGTTATGTCTGATTAATGTTTAGGTCACGACATAACCTCCTCCAGGCGAACCTTAACCACTGTGCTTGCGCTCAAAGTTTGTTTGCGCAGGTGTTGGCAGAGTGGTCAATCGATGTTGCTGTTGTTTCTGAGCCGTACACCGTCCCTAACAGTTCCAATTGGGTCAGTGCTAGTGACGGCTTAGTGGCGATATACGCCTGTAACAGCGCTTGTTCCTTTTCTTTTTCAATTAAAGAAAAGGGGCCGGGCTATGTTGCAGCAGCCTGGGGTGAAATTGTAGTAGTTGGGGTGTACTTTTCCCCCAACAAGAGCTTAGTAGAGCTGGAAGCCTATTTGCTTGTGCTTGAAGGCGTTATCAGGAGAAGTTCAGGGTTGCAGATCTTGTTAATGGGAGACCTCAACGCCAAGGCTATGGCTTGGGGTTGCCCTGCCACTAACGGACGCGGTGAGGCTGTTCAAGAATTTACTACAGCAGCTGGTCTTGTCCTTCTAAACCAGGGATCTGTTAACACATGCGTGCGATGGCAAGGGGCATCAATAGTGGATGTCACCTTTGCTACCCCAGCTCTTGCCGCTTGTGCGCTCAATTGGAGAGTACTACAGCAAGTGGAAACCTTTTCAGACCATCGCTACATTAGGTTCGAGGTCGGCTCCTCTTCTGGTTTGGGAAGGAGCCACACATCGACTACTCCAATGGCTTTCCCGCGGTGGGTTCTAGGACGCCTAGACCGAGAGCAGGTAGCAGAAGCTGCGATTGTGCAGGCTTGGTGCCCTGTCTCGAGTATGAATAGGGTGGATGATAAAGCGAATCAACTAAGAGAAGCTCTAACAGCCGTGTGTAATGCCGCTATGCCTCGTGCTAGGAAATTACCAGAGACAAAGCAGGTTTACTGGTGGTCTGCAGAAATTGCTGCTCTCCGATCGACCTGCAATACCACACGACGCGAATACACGCGTTGTCGCCGGAGGCGAATCCACACGGCAGAAGAAGAGTCCAGTCTCTATGAGGCCTACCGACGGACTAAAGAATCACTGAAAGCTGCCGTTTACAAGGCTAAGTCTGACGCCTGGAACGAGTTTATAGACGATCTCAACAGGGATCCATGGGGGCGTCCTTACCGCACCGTTCGCAAAAAACTTTGCAATCAGGCACCCTCCACTGACTCTTTCGACCCTCAACTTTTGGAGAATATAGTTATGGGTTTATTTCCGGCCTGCCCACCTCATGAGCCACCTTACATGGTGCTTCCTGACACATCTTCCGACCGTCCTGAAGATATTCCTCAGATCACTGATGGAGAGTTTGGCAGTGCGATCCGCCATCTCCGGTCAAAGAAGACAGCTCCTGGACCAGACGGTGTGCCTGGCCGCGTTCTTGCGCTTGCCCTTAAGCATTTGGGAGGCCGAGCTGTGGAACTCTTTAACTCGTGTCTCGCGTTGGGTCAATTTCCCAAAGTGTGGAAGGATGGTCGCCTGTGCCTACTTCGAAAGGAAGGGCGTCCCGCTGATTTGCCTTCCGGCTATAGGCCTATAATTTTACTCGACGAAATAGGCAAAATGCTTGAGCGCATTATAGCTGCCCGTATCATCGACCACCTTACATCTGTTGGTCCCAATTTAGCGGAGGAGCAATACGGGTTCCGATCTGGACGCTCTACCATAGACGCGCTATTACAGCTGAAGCGGATCACGCAGGAGGCAATATCAAATGGAGAGCGTGCATTGGTGGTATCTCTAGATATCGCCAATGCATTTAACAGTCTCCCGTACGAGTGCATCGACGAGGCACTGCGGTATCATGCGGTACCGGCCTATCTTCGGAAAATAGTAGGGCATTACCTGAGAGGGCGAGATGTGCTCTATCTTAATGATAAGGGAGAAGTTTGTGCAAGGAACATGTCAGCCGGTGTTCCTCAGGGATCAGTTATGGGTCCCCTGCTCTGGAACATTGGCTATAACTGGGTGCTACGTGGTACGCTATTTCCCCGAACCGACATACTTTGCTACGCAGATGACACGCTGCTTGTCGCTCGGGGAAGAAACCATGAGGAGGTTTCGCATCTAGCTACAGTAGGGTCAACTCTATTGGTTGGCCGCATCCGGTTGCTGGGACTGAAGGTGGCCCTAAGCAAAACTGTGGCCATGTCATTTTACGGTCGAAGAGGTAGGCCACCAGCTGGTGCCTACATTTACGTTGACGGCGAGCGGATCATGTTAGCACCACATATCAAGTATTTGGGACTTACATTGGATAGAGCATGGAATTTTTCCGAGCACTTCCAGCGGTTGATGCCCAAAGTACAAGGTGCAGCTGGATCACTCGCACGCCTTTTGCCGAATCTGGGTGGCCCTAGCACCCCCTGCCGTCGCCTTTATGCTGGAGTCATTCGGTCCATGGCACTCTATGGCTCACCGGTGTGGGTGGACGCTTTAACTGTCGGTAATAGGGCTCTTCTGCGGAAACCCCAGAAGATTATGGCAGTTAAAGCTATACGAGGTTATCGCACTGTATCGCATGGCGCTGCTTGCGTCATAGCAGGTACTTTGCCTTGGGAAAAAGAAGCTTCGGTGCTCGCCCAGGCCTACAACGATAAGGTAGAGAGACGTGCACAAGGAGAGTGTATGGCTCCTCTAGAGATCAGGCAAGCTACTGATCAGGCTCGCATAGTAGCTCTTCAGCAATGGTCAGAAGAGCTGGTGTCCGCTACATTTGGCCTATGGACCTTAGATGCTATAGGACCCAAATTAAAAGAATGGGTGCAAAGAGAGCACGGAGCTCTCACTTTTAGACTGGTGCAGGTACTGTCAGGACACGGCTGTTTTGGATCGTATCTGCACCGTATAGCAAGAAGAGAGGCGAGTCCTGCATGCCATCACTGCAGTGCGGCCGAGGACACGGCGCAGCACACGCTGCAAGAGTGTAGTGCTTGGGCATCGCAGCGTCAAGCACTCGAATTAGTCGTGGGACAGGATCTTTCGCTGTCTAGTGTGATCGAGGTCATGCTGGAAAGCGACAGTGCCTGGCAATCTGTGGTCTCTTTTTGCGAGGATGTAGTGTCGCAGAAAGAGATGGCGGAGAGGATAAGGGAGCAAGATCCCCTTGCTGACCCGCAGCGTAAGAAGAGATCTGGCAGAAGGCGGCGGCAATTTCACCGTCTTTTACCGCTTGACGGAGACCAGCATGGCATAGGTGCGAGGAGTCCTAGCCCTGCATTGCACAGGCCTCCGCTGCCGGGGGATGTCCTAAATATTCCAGGACAGCCCCCTGCCCCACAAAGGGTGGACCGAAGAGTTCGCTTAAGGCGAGCAGTCACCGACAGGGTCGCGGTCGAATCTGACCGGGAACCCGTAACCCTGTCAAGTGCAGATGCGTCGTCGAACGAATCGTCTCATGACGAATGGTTTGATGACGCGTTGGCACTAAGGTGAATTGACGGAATATCGATGGGTTTTTAGCCGGTATGCCACTAGTTAGGTGGTGAGCCCGACAGACCCCTCCGGTTCTCCTCAGGCCGGGGGACATGCGTAATGCATTTTCCCATCGAAAAAAAAAAAAAAAAAAAAAAAAAAGGAACGTAGGATATTCAATAATGCGTTGTGAATTTTACGAAAATTATGAACTGCTTGTGCGTCGTGTCGTGGTTAGAAAGAACGGACAATTACGCAGCAAAATTGGAAATAGTAATGTTCCTTCTTCTGCTTAGAACAGCAGAACAGTTAAAACAACAGTGGGTTATGAACAGTTTTGTTTTTTTTTTGGCGTCGCATGAGTTTATGCATTTGCCTTATGAACAGTTAGTGGTGTATGACAATCACGAAAACAAGAGTTTTCATGAAGAACTGTCAGCTGTCAAAGATGTCAACTCAGACGTCATGTCATGTCGTGAACACCATGGAAGGTAGTAAATTAATAAAGTTTCATGATTATTTCGAATAAATGGCTTCGCCTTGCGATTTAATTTGGTTGTAGCTTTTTGTACTGACAGTTTAGGTTCGATTCCCACCAGTAAAACTATTTGTATAAAAACAGATATTTGTTTTGCTACTGAGATTATTATAATAAAGAGTGAACATGTATTTACAAAAAAATACTACGGCTTTACTCGCTATCTGGTTGATAGGGCAAGCTTTTACTAGCTTAGAGCTATACGGCGCTTTTTGAATTATCTATCATCATCATCATCATCATCCACAGCCTGACTTCACCCACTGCTGGGTATAGGCCTCCCTTACTATGTGCCATCTACCTCGATCCTGTGCCAGTCTAAATAATTGAATCATCTATCAATATATTTTATTTATTTATTTTATAAATAATCACCAGTGTCAGTGTATGCATAGCTTTAGGTCACTCGATTCCGTTCCGTTACAGTGGATTTGTGAATGATATTGTGACCAATAATTTTGTTTATCGACCAAATAAATTGAAATGATGCGTAAACCTTTATTTCCTTATTTTCTTGTTGTTGTAAGAATCAAATAAATATTAAATTAATTTTGTGGACAATCCACATTATCTAGCCTCAAATTAAGCACAGCTTTTACTATGAGAACCAGGTAGCTGATGTAATATATTTTTTTTTTATAAATACATACTTTTAAATTAATTTTAGAGGAAAACCCTGTCCTTATTTATACATTACTTATGTTGAAGGTTGTAGAGTTTACGCTTATATCCAATAAATCTTGTACCAGTAGTTTTGTCGAAGCAGTACTTTTTTAGTTGATTAGCACCAGTTTTTGATGTAATCAAATCGTAGACTACTGTGCAAAAACTGCTTTAATCATAAATTGACTAAGACTGAATCAGAAAAAGTGCAATTGTATTTAGGGCTGCATTGCTAAGATTATTATCACAAGAAAACTACATATACAGCTTTTTTATATACAACGTGTATCAAAATATGTGTACTATCCCGAAGGGGGGTGAATTTCCACCCCCCGGGGAACAACTTTTGTTCAACGACTTTTCGAACTTCGATTGGTATCTCTGAAAAAAACTGCAACGAAGTTTCAACATGAACAGCTGACTTTATACAAAGTGACAACCCTAAACTCAGCTACAGAGGTAGTAGGTAGTAGTAGTAGACCTACAGAGGTAGTAGGTCAAGGGGTCAAGGGGTTACAAGGATAGGGTTGTCAATTTATTTAGGCATTATGAAATTAAATATTTTTGTATGGGAAACTGAAAATAGGAATTTTTAATTTTCTCCCCCCCACAACTGATCACCATTGTGGTCTGAAACCCCCCACCTTCGCATAGTACACATATTTAGATACACCTTGTATATTAAACTATCTTTGGGCCACGATCTCACCTGATGATAAGTGACAATGTGGTAGACGATGTAGCAGGACAGTCTAGAAGACACCTATTCACTCTTTCCTTAAAAAGGCACAAGATACAATATGTGACAGAAGCAAGCTGCTAGATAATTTCGACTATTTATTAATCAAAAAGTCTCTTACAAATTGTACAATGTAACCTTTGGAAATATCGATTTATTTCACTCCTATTACGCATAAATTAATTTTAGTATTCTACACATTAGCCAAACATAAATCAAACTTATTTATGTTCATAGCCTTTACTCCATGGAAATTATTTAGTTTCGCTATGTTACTAAGAGTTCAATGTTTTTAAATATCAAGATTTAAAGCAAAACTAAAAGCTCGTAAAATTTGTTTCGTGTAAAATAAATTTGGGCAACCTGCGGCGCTTACGAAGTTTTAAAAGGGTCTGCATACCTCCCGCGTAGGCGAACACACATAGTTTAAGCAAGTAGGTATATACGCAAAGAACTTTGGTAGAAACAGGCTAATGTTTACAGTTCGAACCAGGTGGCAAGGCGTGGCATAAGTACATACAAGTTTAGTTTAAAAAACTTGAGAATCCGAATTCATGGCCAAACTGCTGAACCCGTTTTGGAGAAATTTCTGATTGACCAAACTGGATAATATTCCCGATAGAAAAAAATCAAATCGGCTCATAAATGACGAAGTTAGGCGATGACAAACATTAAAAATAAAACACGGTCTCCTTTTTTTTAAAGTTGGTTAAAAATAATAATTGAAGGTAATTACGATATAAAAAGAGAGTCAAAGCCATATTGACATCAAATATGTCAATATGGCTTGACCCCCTTTTCGATTATGAATCTGTGAAGCTAAAACTGGTCACCATTGGATGAAGAACAGCTGAGAACCAGGCGTACTTCGGTGGCCTGAGTCAAGTGAAGGTCCCAAAAACGAGACAAGAAGAGTAATGACACATGCGGTTGTTGTTTTTGTGTAATTTAGAGCGAGTTGGTATGTGTTTTTTTACTACATTTTAAGCACGTCAACCCCTCTGTTTTTCACCTGTCAAGGTTGACTGGTCGAAAATGCTAACGTCTAACATTAACATCTCCTTTTTTACAAACTTGTTTTTGGCGCAATCAAGAAATTAATATTTTTTTGTAGAGATGTATCCCCAGAAGAGAACTAAAGAGCAGAGCTTATTTTACAGACAACAAGCATGAAGGTTATTGCAGAATTCGCAAGCTGTATAATAATTCAAAGCTACAATAAGCGATATAATACGAAAGAGCAACATGTCCCACTAGGTTTCCCAGCGCAATTATTTTCAGAGATTACGCTGCGGCTTCGCAAACATTAAACTGGTTAAATACCTGCTATCATACAATTATATTTGTGTTCTTGTGGCTTGGTTTAATACGGTCTAGATGTTTTCCTTGCTAATTAGTTTTTTTAGAGCGAATAAGATTAACAAAACAGATGTATCAAGCGTATGGAACTGCTAGAAGGGGAAGACCTCGGCGCATCTATCACAATCAGATAGAAGATGTTTTAGAGATAGGACAGGTCAGGAATACCCTAAATCGACGTGCATGTATGAAGAATGTATGCGAGTGAGTGAAGCGAAAGAGGTATGTCAGGATCGTAGCAAGTGAAAATCCGTGATCTCCCAGTGATTTCACCAGGACACATCAGAGGGCGGAACAACGAAAGCCTCAAACAATAAACAATAATTATTATGTTCATCTATTTACAGTGGCCGTAGCCGACAACGGCTAGGAAATCACCATCATGAGTAAGAAATCTTTCTTCACTTTCAATACTATATGTATACCTACTGAAAATTTCGTCATTTGCAAGGGTCTGCTTTGCTCAGCCGTTCGTGTACATTTTGAAAATAGTTGTATTGATTTAGATTTACTTCACTATAAAAAAAAACAAATAAATACAAAAATATTTATTCAAGAATTCAGTTTTACAAAAATCTAGATATACAATAGACTCCGCACTAGGACTAGCCTGTATTGCGGTAAAGAGTTTACTAAATGCGTTCAGTGGTGGTGATTTGAAAAGCTAAGGAACAATAAATAAACCCTAGCAACAGAAATAAAAACAGTGACCACAACTTCCATCAAAAACTAAACAACATCTTCAAATCCAGAATAGATTATTAAAATTAAGACAGATAATTATACAACATTTACATTAAACATTTAAATGTTATTCAATTTAAAAATAGACATTGGTACAATGTAGATGATAATATAAAAAGTCAAGTCTTTACACTAAGGCATGAAATAAAAATAGGATGACGGCAGCGATTCGGATAAAATACACCTTCTGGTAGTTATTTTACACCCAGTAAAGTTGCATATTTTTCATATACTTTGGCTGTAGACGCTGTAGAGTGAATATGGCAGTTTAATACAGCTACTTTTCTGCATACCTTTGACACTTTCAAACTAGTTTCAATGCCCCGGTAACAGGAAAAGTTGGGATATTGAGCGTGAAATTGAAAGTCCTAGATGCAGGTGAAGAGAAATTGTTTTGGCAGGCTATCCTCACACTATAACGTAGAATAAAACCATCTTAATGTAAAAAAAAGTTCATTTTGCCACGCACGAGTAAATTGTGGAATGAACTGCCTTCTGCGGTTTTCTTGGGAGCTTTGACATGGGGTCCTTCAAAAGGCGAGTCTATCAGTTCCTAAAAGGCCGGCAGGGCATCAGCACCACCTGTGGTGTTGCAGGTGTCTATGGACGACGGTGACTACTTCCCATCAGGTGGCCCGTCTGCTCGTGCAGTCAAATAGTAGTTTCATCTAAATCTATATTCAGTCGTTACATAAAAATTGAGAAACATCTTATCCATATATCTTTATTTAGAAATTTGAATTTAGTTGTTTTTTAATAAGGAAATTCAATAAATACAGAAAATATGATTAATGATAATCTAATAAGTACATAGGTGTAATTATGTACTGAAAAGATGCACCTAACTTATACTTTGAACTCCTAGTTACTAATGGACTCCTGGTACTTTCGTTTATATCAAGTTCCTTCCAAATCTATCCATAAATCTGAGCTATACTTACTGCCACCTCTAAATTTGTTATAGTTCATAAAAAAAAATAAGAGCCTCTGCTTCTATTTAAGTGCCATGATCACAGAATACTTAATGATACAAAAAAAAAATTAACTGCTAGCAACTCAAAATCTCGAGAACAGACCAACCCAAAGTTAGTTCTGCATTTTTTTATGATTTGTGGGTTGTGAAGATATTTACAGCGTAAAATGAACGTTCACTATTTTTATTGTTCGTGGGTTGTAAAGTTATTTACGACGTGAAATAAACGTACTCGATAACTTATAAATGGGGTGCAAACTGAGTATTCGATGAATATCAGCTATGTGCAGTGAACGCAAAATGCTAAAAATGCTAAAAGCCAGAAATGTCAGTGTGAAATTCGCATCAGTGGCTTCGTACACCGTGGAATGATGTTATGACGAACTGTAGGCCTACCACAAGCTCTGTCTGGCTCTGTCTCTGGAATGGAGTCTGTGTGCACTCGAGTACAACACGTAAATGTTTAACCTACCTCAGCGAGTACATCGTAGGGCACGTTCCTGACGAGCATGACCTACGACGCAATGCTTTGTTGTAGACGCTTATTATCAGGTGGGCCATATGCTTGTTAAGTCAGCTAGTTTTATTAAAAAATCTATTTATCTACCTATTTATGCTACGACAATGTATATTTGCGATAGCGTCAGAAACTGATGTTACGTCTACAAAAAAACAAATTAAAGTCTTCAATGGCGCTTGTCACTATTCCCTAGACACCATGACTTGTAATAGAAGAGCCGACTGTACTCTAAAAGGCGTTCAACGCGCCTAAGTCAATTGACTTATAAGCAAAGACTAAAATTATTAGGAACACCGCATATCATGTTTGTAATATAAATTACCAATGATTTAGTAAATAGTAGAAACACAAATATGAAGTACTAGCCCACTAATCTACGTAAATCCAACAAATAATAATTATATAATAAAACTAACTAACTAACTTTTACCTCTTTTTCTCCGCTCAGGGAAATATTTTCCAATTTCCTTTCTTAGTGCACCCCTATGCAATAAAAGGAACATACCCTCTAAGTTTCATGCTTCTAGAACGGTTACGGTTTAGGCTGAGTGTTGATTGTCATCAGTCAGTCAATCAGTAAGAGTTTTATATATTTAGATAAGCACGTCGTGGATTCTGTCACTCTCTAAATATCTACACTAATTAAAAAATTAGTTATTCCAGTTTGGTCCCACCAGTTAATTTGGGACCTAACAGGAATCAACATATTTTAAATCGGTGGGAATCGAACCCGTAATCACACAAAAGGCTATATATAACCATGAACTTACCGGCCCGACAAGTATCAAAATAACATGTCTGTAACTTTTGAACTGCTCGTTGCTTTTAAGGGCAAGGAAGTGTACACTGAATTTCTTTAATTCGATCCCGCCTGTGGCAGTCTTGGTATTTGTAATGAAATGGCCGGATAGAAAGGAATGTTAAATGAGAGGGAACGAAAAGGCCAATGTCGGAACTCTCCATTTTTAGCGTTTGTTCTACTAAATTAGGTAAGTTAATTTACTAGCCAACTGTAGTGGCTGAGCAAATCTTAGAAAAAAATTGTTATTTCAAATCATCAAATGTTCATAAACTACCGTTGAGAGTGTTCGACGGAAGTGTACCTTTGTATTTGTTTTAAATAAGTACGTATATTCGTAATATTTACTTTAAATTTCATTTAACACTTCGTTTATAATATTTATTTTAATTTTCGTTGTAAATAAATGCATTTCATTAAATAGTTGATCCCTGAAATCATACAAATAAACCCAATATCCATTTAAATATAATTGCCTGCGGTTTTGATAGCGCGGTATCTTTTAATAAGAGGGATAATCGCACGTATTTGAACGTTAATGCTAAAACGAACCTTAATCTGAATACATAGAGGTTCAAATTCTCTGTCAACTTTTAAACTGAGAATTGGTTTATAGGTAAATAGGTGTGAAAACAGGCCTGCTATAAAGTTGTCCTGCAGGCCGATCATGTAACTTTTGTTGCAATGGTTTCAATCAAAATCTTATTGAATCATCTTCTTCTTACCGTGTCACTGATTCTTTCGAACCAAGTGTGGTGAAGTCATGTTTATTGAAACTGACAATTTGCGATCACGTATTAGTTCAAAAATTTACAGTTTCATTAAGATTTGGATTTAAACCATTGATTGCAACAAAAGTTACATGATCAGCCTGCTGGTTGGTACCCCCAAACGGTCGGTTTCTGAAAGATCGATCAAACCTACAGCTGATGGCTGACAGGTTGTTTAAATTAGCAGGATTGTCAAATATTCTAGGTTGCAGAAAGAGCGTTGTGTTTAGGTTCCGCGGCAACCAATCAAGTACATCTCAAACTTGCGCACATCTCAGTGATCTGCGATGGCGATCAGTGAAACACTGTCAAATATGACAGTGATATTTGACAGCGTTTCACTGATCACCATCGTCATCGCCTAGATGTGCGCAGGCCCTTAAAGAATATTAATATGGCAACCATGACAACTAGTTTTTTGACATGGAACTATATTTTTCGAAGGCTTGAACACACCGCCAGCGAACTAGTTCGCTAGCGATGGCGAACTAGCCCCCAAATAATTTGAAGTCTCCGAAATGTACATTGCCATCACAATGGCGCTTTTGGCGCTAGGTCTAGCGCAATTTCAAAGCATTTAACTGCTATTATTTTGTAGGCTAATCTTGGATTAACCTTGGATTTTAAATACGTGTCGCAGTTTGTAGTTCATATAAATTGCCAAGTTAAAAAAAAATTACATTTCTATTGAGTTTAAAAAAAAAAAAGTTATTTATTGCGCACTGTGACATGCGCACCTATTTTATCGGACAACTTGTGTCTATTCAAAGTATCTAGAAGCATTTAAAGTGTCTAGGTTTATGACTACAATGCTTAATTTAAAAAAAATAAAAATACATTAGTAAAAATAGCCAAACCCTGGAATGGACCTGGCAGCACTGGCCGCAATTTAGACTGTCAAGATATGAAAGATATTTAGCCCAATAAAAACACTTAACTACTGCTAGGCATGGGAAATAATTACCTGCAGTTAATCGGCTCATTTACAACCTTGAGCTTGTTCAGCTCAAACAACTCAGCGGCTCAAACATCATGGTAGTTGTTGTAGAAGTGTGGAAGTGCGAGTGCAGAAGTTAAGCCGCTTACAGACCTTCTGGCTTCACTTCGGAATCATTCAGTTAATATAGTTACCTACTTTAATTTTTTTCACTGAAATACCTAACCTACCTACCAAAGTAGCAAGCAGCAAATAAACTGAATAAATAAAGTCTGTTTAAACTATTATCGCCACTGTTTGTTTTGAGCCGTTATTTATTAAAATTAAACTGCTAGCTATGCTAAAGTATAAAATGCTATGATGTGCGGTTTTGGCCCTTACGTATTTATTGCAGAAGCAAATTTTCAACATAGTTTCTATTATTGGCTATGCATACCGTAAACCTTATATCTCTTTGTGCTTCTTCCAGAACGACTTCCAATTTGATCAGGGCGAGCAACGCCAGGCTCCATAGCTCGTCTTAATCTAGGTCTTTACCTATGACATTGTACATTTGAATATTTTTTATGCCATTAAAATGAGATAGGCGTAAGGCTCCAAACCCCACAGCAAGCTCAGCCGTATAATTAGTTGGTCTAACTCCATCACGGCTAAGCTTGCCGCGGGGTTCCAATTCTTCGGTCCAACTTTTTCACCACTTCTACTATCGTCTTCAATTCAAGGCCTGCGCACACCTATGTGCTCTTTACCGTCGTCAGTATTTTCGAAGCATTACAACCTTGGAATTTTCAAGTCAAGAGTGAACAAGTGAATAATAGCTAAGCGTGCTCCACCTTAGGCTGCATTTTCACTTTCCATCAGGTTTGATGGCAGTCAAACGTTTAGCTATCAACAATAAAAAAAATACCTATACAAGGTGTATCTAAATATGTGTACTATGCGAAGGTGGGGGGTTTCAGACCACAATGGTGATCAGTTGTGGAGGGGAGATAATAAAAAATTCCTATTTTCAGTTTCCCATACAAAAATATTTAATTTCATAATGCCTAAATAAATTGACAACCCTATCCTTGTAACCCCTTGACCCCATGACCTACTACCTCTGTAGGTCTACTACTACTACCTACTTACCTCTGTAGCTGAGTTTAGTGTTGTCACTTTGTATAAAGTCAGCTATTCATGTTGAAACTTCGTTGCAGTTTTTTTCAGAGATACCAATCGAAGTTCGAAAAGTCGTTGAACAAAAGTTGTTCCCCGGGGGGTGGAAATTCACCCCCCTTCAGGATAGTACACATATTTTGATACACGTTGTATATGTCGCTGGCCATGGCGATCAGTGAAACGCTGTCAAATTTGAAAGCGATATTTGACATCGTTTCATTGATAGCCATTGCCAGTGACCTAGGTGTACACAGGCCTTCATATCGTTGTTGACAACGGTTGCCAGCCGACCACAAGGCTCGTTTTTCAACTCATAATTTGCAGATTTAAATTTAAGGCTTTGCATGGGTGCAAAATACAAAAGCACATTTTGCCCTCCTTTTTTCTACACTAAGCCTGTGCAAAGCTAAGGCGATTGGCTAGTTATGTACATGGAATACATAGTGAGATAACTGGCATGTCGTAGAACCTACATAAACCGTAAAACATTGTCAAGTGCACGAAAAGAGCCTCATTGAGGTGCGTTTATAATTCTTTCACCACATTACTTTTGAATGAACTTTTGTCACCATAGTATTAAGTATGTTAAGGCTGCAATGCTTTCTAAGTGAGAGCTGAAATAAAAAGTTTTGGTTTGAGTCAATTTTGGTGTGAGCTACACTGAGCTGCACAAAACGTAGATAATAATGACTCCTTCTGTCTTCGACCATATCACTTTACCAAACTTTGACACAAGAGGTGGGCGTGGCTACGCCGCCGCCACGACCAAAGAAGTAGGAAATATAAAACTTGTTTAACCCATAGAGCAGCAGCATTGTTTTTGACAAAGTCAAACGGCTTCGTAGGTATTGCTTTTACCCAACATGCTGATGCAAACAGGAATGTTATGATATTGACCACTATGTGTGTGTACAAGTATTTTATGATTGCTCATCTGTTCCCCTATATCAAATAAATATAAAAATAGAACTAGTTTATTTTAATTAAATGACAGCTGTCAGTTGAAAGCGATTCTATCTAGGACTGAAAAGTGTTATTTTCAACCCACTCCTCAGGCAACTTCAGACCTTCTTTCTGAATATGAGTAATGAAAAATATAAAATAAAATGTCAGGAAATTAAAAACAAAAATAAAGTAGAAAATCACACGCAGTTATACATCACGCTCGCAGAATCCCAAGCATTCAGAAATAGTTTTCATCCAGCGATCCTCAAACATCTCACACCCAAGATTAAATGAAATGCGTGGAACAGACATGTTAACATACATAGCATAGGTACATAGCGGTGAAAATCATAACCTTTCCTTTTTTATTTTCTTCGCCGCAGTCTATGTCTATATCTAGTCGAGTATAAATAGTATAAGGTCGGGCGCGATATAGATTAGATAGATCAGAAAACGTCGAATACAACGATTCAAATTCAATCAGTTTTAAATTTCTAATCCGCACAAGATTTTCGCCGAACACATTTTGTGCTAGACCCTAGACCTATATGGTAAGAAAGTTGACAGACTGAACAGTATCCTTGGTTCATTAGAATTTTTCTATCAAACGTTTTCTGATGTACTTACTTAAGTACCTACCTATTAAACACCCGGCCTTATACTATTGAATTAGAGCACGGGTAGTCTAGTTTAGAGGGTAGCGAGCAATCCAATCCAAAGATTGACTGGACTCTCAGCTCAGTTGGCAGTAGCTCTGCCTTCTGCGCCGTAGGTCGTGGGTTCAATTCCCACCGAGAACAAATATTTCTTTGGTGAATGCAGATGTTTGTTCTCTGTCTGAGTGTTATATTGTATTCTAACTATGTGTTAACAAAATGATGTGCAGTAAAATGTATGTACTATAGGAATGAGATAGTTGATTGTAATACATCAACTATCTGATTCCTAAAGTACAAGACAAGCTCGGGGATAGATAGTGTTTTGTGTATTGTCTACATTATTAATTTATTTTATAAAGATCGTGGGTTAAAATTTGGTCGTGCACCACCAATGTATACTATTCGGTCAGTTCATCACCTATCTTATTATATAAATAGATATACTGTAGCTGTAGGTTTATCGACAAGATAAACCTAGCTCTAAGACTTCTCAAAGTGATCATTGATATTATGTAATTTTAAAGGTACAATGAATAAAATTAAACATTTTTACTTTACTTTGACTTTCACTTTGAATACTGCTACTCCATTGTAATCTCCATTTGATAACTCTTTGAATTGCTCGAAATCAATTGTCAATTTGAAAAAACGACAAAACTATAGCGCTTGCAAAACAGGAAAGTATTAAAAACCGGATTATCTCCGGCTTCCGGCCAAAAACCGTTTCCAGGTTTGGTCAACGTAATATTTTTTCATATAGTAGAATTTTAACAAGAAAACAATATTCTAAGATACCTACAAAATCAACTATTAAAAAATTGTACGAAATAGGAATTAGTATCTAGTGAAGTTTAATATTACTTACTTTATTATTGAGTAGTTTATTGTTGAGTAGATTAGTAGTAGTAGTGGAGCTTTTTGTGAAGTGCTCATCCAGGGAAGTACTACCACCATACCTGTTTCTGCCGTGAAGCAGCATTGCTGTGTTTCTGTTTGAAGGGTGTGGGTGCCGGTGAAATTACTAGCACTTGAGGCTGAACATCTGTACGCGTGAAGCTGATGGACGCAGGGCAGTGCATCGTAGGGCAAATTCCTGGCGTGTGTGACTTACGAGGCAATGCTTTGTTACAGGCTATAGGTACCACTGTTACCACTTACAGGCCTATACCCGAGTGGGATCCTAGCTAAAGAAAAATAAGAACACAAATGAACAAAAAGTAAAACTGAAAAAAAAACTAATAAAAATAAATCTAACATCAAAATATATGTATTAAAAATAAAGTTTAAAATTAAATTTAAACAAGATAATGACTATATCATCATTATTATTTACATTCATACAGAATGTAAATAATAATGATGATATAATAATAATCGAAATAATAAGTAATAATATGCATGAAATGTAACTTAATGTAGTTATGGAATGAATGGGCTTTTTTAATTTTTTTTTTTTATAGTTACCACTTAACATCAGGTGGACCATATGCTTGTTCCATCAGCTAGATGTATTAAAAAAAAAGACGCAGTGCAATAATAGAAAAACAAAGTATTGGTTTTATTATGTTTTATCGGTTTGTAGCTATGTATGCTTTTAGACAAAAAAAATCCATTTATAAAAATAATGCATCTTTTTAGTAATGTTTCAATTACCTGGACATATTAGGGCTAAGAATAAAGTGATTGTGAACTGAACGCGCGAACCTTGTGCAAAAAACACCCACACCATTGCCTCCATTATTGCCACTGTTATGATTTTTGAGGAACAAGATTTAGCGCAGTTTCAAGACAGTATCTAACACTAATACTAGCTCGCTGCGTACAATGACAGTTCGCGGCGCTGTGTGGGGATGAATGCAAAACCCTACGCTTGAAACTGATCGCCATCGCCATCATTATCATCATCATCAACCTATATTAGTCCACTGCTGGACGTAGGTCTCTCGCAAGACGCGCCACTGAGCCCGGTCTTCGGCTCTTCTTCTCCAGTGCTTGCCAGCTACATTTCGCAGATCGTCGCCCCACCTTGCCGGAGGGCGTCCTACACTACGCTTACCTAAACGCGGTAAAAATACCCGTGTAACAGTTTAATGTGTGTTATGATCGCAAAAGTTTAAAAAAGTACTATTGATAAATTTTGCTTAGCTGTCCGGCTTTTCGCAAGACCGGAAAACCGGGTTTGCACGCCCTAGTCAGGACGTAATGTCAGATGGGAAACTGATGGGTGGCTGAACTAATTGATGCCCGCGACTTCATCGACTGTCTCCACGGGTGGTGATTATACACTTCCTTGTTTCGATATTATATTTATGCATTCCATCTCTTATAAAAAAGTCCCCAATTTTTTCTCCATCAATCAAAATATTACACGCTGTTAAACCATTCATATCGAATACCATAAACTTAGCCTTATGATTGTATTTGTTTTTGTATTTATTGATTTACTTTGATTATGACGGTTCATTCTAGGTATGTAAATGCCCTTATTTTATTTTTTATTGATATTTGATCTTATTCTAAGCTTCTCTCCATCCAAAATTTGATTGGAAAATACTGATTTGCAGCGATATAACCGCCCATTATGCATTACTATATTTTTAAATAGTTTCAAATAAGATTCTATCCTATTATTATCTTACACAACATCTTTTTTTGCTTTTAACGTAGTTAAACAAATATTTTTAGAAGTAATATATTTTTTTCTATTAAAACTAATAGGAAAAACAATTTCCAGAGTTCAATAATATTAAAACGAATCCTCAATAGTTCTCTTTTTCCAAATTTTAGACTCTACGGGTCGTTTTCACCGATGACTAATCAGTAGATCAAATATTTGACGATTGTTTAATACACAAAATTAAGAAAAATTAAGTAGGGGGTAGTAAAACATTAAATAGGGGATGCTTTGTCTATCACGATCTGGGAACTTTCGTTTTTATTAGTAGTGATCGCAGCGTGCAACTGTCAAAAGACGCGGCAGTGTGTGCGGATGTATACAATTCCCTATGTTTAAACTGAACGGTTCGCCATCGCGCCCGCCAGCGAACTAGGTGTGTTCGAGCCTCTGAGTAGAGATTCTGATGACAGACGTTTCTGCAACCTTTTTTTTCCAGTTGACAAGGAATTTGACACGTTGTTAGTTAATTTTTATTTAATTTTCTTTTCAGAAACTGACCTTAAAACTAGTCACTTAGAAAATATAACGACATAAAAGCTATTGCAATAATTCCTGGTATGATATAAGTGTTTGCTATAACATAGATTTGACACACGTCGGGTCACGTATGACTTCTGAAGGAAATAGTTCTCAGAATCTGTACTAGCAGTTTGACGATGGAGCGAATAAATCGGTCAGCACTAGTTTGAACGTTATAACTTTAAAAATAAGTTTTAGGTATTTTTTGATTCCAGTGACTTACTTTCTTTGCCGTATTGCGCACTCATTTATTTTTTTACAGCTGACAGCTGGCTGATAGCAAGTAGGTCCACTTGGTTTGAAGTGGAGGCACAAAAGAGCACTGGTGGCCCAGTGGTAGCAACCACACACAAGGCTTTTTTTATCTAAAAACGTATGTACACTATGCCAGTACTCTCGGTGTAGGAAAACACTGTGAAAAAAACGGTATGTCGTAGAACCTAAACAAGTTCGAAAATATGTATCAAGTGCAACGAAAGAAGCCTCTTTGAGGCGCACTTAAATCCTTTCACCACACCACAATTGTGTGTTATATAGTAATAATAATTCTAGGTGTTAGGTGTTAGTACTCTAAGTATGTATTATATAGTATACTAGTGGCCGCCCGCGGCTTCGCTCGCCCCGTTACCGTTCCCGTTGAAAACAAACAAAACAAAAAAAATGCCGTAAGTGGTCACAAAACTTATGCTAGCCCGAAGTGAATCAGTTTTCACATCAAACGAACTTTGGCAATTGAAATACGGATACACCTAGTTCGTCGTAATTTGGCAGAACTCAGCGGGGGCAATATTCAAGATACGTAGATAAGGTACAACCTTAGCGACTATTGGCAAAGCGCCCATAACCGCCAAAATTTTAAAATGTTTTCTCTTATGAATCACTAGCGGCCTGTCCCTGCTTCACGGATGGACATTTATTTATTTAAACACATAAATATAGCCTATTTTACTCAAACTCAAAACTCAATAAAATTTTATTCAATACAATTGCAAGAACCACTTTGGAACGTCCTAATATAGGTGATATTTTTTATGTAGCTGTCACACTATTAAAACTTTATTTTTAGGGCGTTGGACTTTTCCCATGTACATGCGACTTTACGAGTATGACACGATAATGTCGCTGAATTACAAACAATGGAAATACAGGAAATACAATATGCATGAACTACGTGCTATTCAGGTGTTAACCAAAATAATTAAATTCAACACCCTGACTGAATAAATAATTCGAATGACCCATTGTGATGAAACAACATACGTTTAAAGGCACTTTTCGGTTTGTTTATGCCGTTATTTTTTGGAGATACTCTTTTTATAAGTATTTTTTTTCAATGGGGATTCCCCTTTGACTTCTGTATAAATCTGTACTCTAAGTATAAAAATAAGTCGTGTTAGTTACATTATTTATAATAATAAATAATAATAATAATATAGCTAAGAACCAGGAGACGGACAAATGATACTTTTTATCCTGAAAAAGCAACGGCAACGGGAGAACGACCGGAGCCTCGGGCATCCGCTATTAAATAAATAAATATTGGGGACAATACACACAACAAGAAGCAGAGCTTTTACTATGGAAACCAGATAGCTGATATACTCGTATGTTGGTATAATACTGGTATCTATATCTTTTTTGATATACATACTCAAAAAACAATATAGCACCCAGATAGAGAACAAACTTCTGTGTTTACTACACAGATATTCGTTCTCGGTAGGGATCGAACCCACAACCAACGCACAGAAGGCAGAGCTACTACCAACTGAGCTGAGAGGCCAATCATGATATCATAGTGACTTTGATGGTGATCTTTAACTAGTTTATGTGTTTATTTTTGGTTTTCCTACTTTACTCAAACTTATATGGAACTGGAACCTAGCTTTATGACGTTTCGAAGTGATCTTTGCAAAAAATTGTGCATTTCATCTTTCGATAGAGTCCTAAGACTCACTTTTTCTTCACAATTTTTCTTTGACTTTTGTTAATGTATTACGATTCACATTACCAAAAGAGATATTGCTTATATGTTTGTATGGACCTTTCATCTTTCGGTCATAAGACTCAGTTTATAGCAGAAAGCCATCAAAAATATTCAAAAATCCAGAAATAGAGGTATATGTCTAAAACTCCATGTCTATCGGGTAGTATCATTACATCTGATTAAACACGTAGAAAATGCACCTTTTTAAGTCTCGCAGCATTTAAACTCAGGTATTTTACTGCAACCCGCAACCGTAAAAGTACGAATTCCATTTCAGCTGCATTCCGGCGAATCTGGGCTTTGGGAATCGTCAAGTCGGTGCTTCGCTAAATTGCTTTCGATCATGTAACATGGGTTAGGAAAAATCTTATACATATTATAATCTTATGTATAAAAATGAATTGCTGTTCGTTAGTCTCGCTAAAATTCGAGAACCGATTTGGCTATTTTTGGTCTTGAATTATTTGTGGAAGTCCAGAGGTTTAAAAAGGTGAATTATGAAAATGCTTGGAATTAGCGGGAACGGGGCGAGCGAAGCCGTGGGCGGCCGCTAGTCTAAATATAAAATTTCATAAAGATTTTGTAATATACGCAAAGTTATTACCTAAGGACTGGAACTAATTTGCAAGAAAACAACAGTAGTAAAGTTTTAAAATCAGCAAAGATTTCAATAAAATCTTGCCCCACATAAAAATGTTTTTGCTTTGAGGGAAGTTTTTATCAAAGGTCTCAAAAAGTTTAGTAGGAGATTTGATACTTAATTAGGTCAACTAGGCCCAGAGTAGGGACCGTCATGTCGACATGTCAGTCAGTCCTTCACTCAATTTTATAAGCCTTATTAGAGTAAAACACGTACAATACACGTACCTACAGGTGGTAGGTGTTTGGAGCGAGCTGGTGGAGGTTTGACCTCGTCAATCCTACCACGTTATTTCAATGTGTTTATTTATTGTATTGTATTGAATGTTTGAGCAAACGAAGGTTTTTGAAAGAACTTGACCAACTTACTTTGATTTTTATGATGTCCCAAATAAAAAAAATGTCAAGAACCAAACGCTTAGTGGCTATGGTTAGGCTTAGGGCTCACATCGCGTTATAGTCCCTGAGAGTTTGATTAAGATCCGATGGCGCAGCAGTCACCGCAGACCAAGGGGAAGGTCGCGGGTACAAACCCCGCAAAATTTTGGGACATTATAAAAATGTTTGTGAATAATAAACTTGAACAACGACGGTCTGACCAAGGACACTGTGGTGACAGCGGTCTATTGTTTTACAATCACAATTTCAAAACTTGACTGGCTTCTCAGCTCAGTTGGTAGTAGCTCTGCCTTCTGCGCCGTAGGTCGTGGGTTGATCCCCACCAAGAACAAATATTTGCGTGGTGAACGCATAATGTGTCTTCTCTGCCTGGGTGTTATATTGTACTCTAAGTATGTATTAACAAATAAAAAAATGTATGCATATTATATCAGTTATAAGGTTCATAGTCATAGTACAAGCTCTGCCTAATTTGGGGCTAAATGGCTAAATGCTAGATGTCCACAATATTTATTTGTTTTTTATATCTAGAAAAAAGAGTGAACGCAGAGATGACGGCTGACAGGAGTGGAGGAGAAAGACATGTTGTGCCGACCCCACATAAAGTGGGATAGAAATAAGAAGAAAAAGAAGAATATTGAAATTAGCTGGAAATGTTCATTGTTTTACCAGCAACATGAGCAATAAAACAACTCCATTTTATTTCGTAGCCAGTAGAAACTACAAGAACATTCATTCATTATTTGTGGTTATTGGTACACAAAAGCTATTATTCAGAGACGTTTAAGGACCATCTGCGTTTGGGCACAGCATAGGTTTGCAAAACAGTAGATTCAATTTGAGGGAACAGACAATTCTATGGGAGGTTGTTACTACTATTGGTTTAATTACACGCAAAACAATAGTGTAGTTGCAGAGCTCTTTCTGAAGGGCTTGTCCGGGGAAGTACTATCACTATGCCTATTTCTGCCGTGAAGCATTAATGCTGTGTTTCGAGTTCCAAGGCAGCACATCGTATGCTTTGTTACAGGCGATTATTACCACTTAACATCAGAGGCCATATCCTGTGCCATCAGCTACTGGTATAAAAAAACAGTACACACCAACGTTTTCGTGCACCCTTCTTACGAGTTGTGAACCCCCATTTCTTTGTCACGCCATCGTAGATCCCCGTCGAGTCTCCCGTGGACCCTTGGGGGTCCACCTGGACCACGTTGGGAATCATGACATGTCCGTACCACGCCAGCTAGTTGCATTGACTTTGATTGACTTGCAAAAAACGCAATACAAGATTTCCTATATTTATGTTTGTGATCGAAAGATTTCCAGACAATTTATTCATGTTTTCCATTATCTGTTGCGCGCAGACTTAGCTTGCGTAGACTTTACCAAGACACACTATTTATTTCATTAACTGTGTATGGTTTAAAGTTTGTGGTTACTGCTTGGAGGAGATATACTAATACTGTGGTTCAAGTTAAAGTTCGGTCGTGTTCAGTTTCTTTGTTTTCTTGAATTGTTTCTGTTAACGTTCGAATGGGAAGCAATTCTACTGGCATTATTCGAAACTATTGAATAGAATAATTTCCGCAAGATCTTCTGGGTTCGTTCAACTATGATTTTATCTAGTTCAACTAGCAGTTTCGTAGAATTTCAAAAAATTCGTAATTTGATTTTATTTGGATATTTTTTATACATATATTAAAAAGTAGTGTAGTGTAGTGTGGAAATGTTACCTATTAACTAGTGTAATTGGTTCCACAATACCGTATTAATTAATTAAAATAAATGAATAGTTCAACTAAAAAAAATATACTTCATGGCCAAACTGCTGACCCGATTTTGATAAAATTTATATGTGGTCACATATAAATTTTATCTGGAAATTAACCTTTCAAATTCAGTTCGTATAAGATACATAAAGTTATGATAAAATGAACATATAAAATAAAAATAAATAAATAACCGAATTGTGAACCTCCTCTTTTTTTATTAGAAGTCTGCTAAAACAGATATATTACTTTCTCCCATCCACTTCGACCCCACCTTTCGTGCTGTTCAACATTATCTGTTTCTACATCATCTGTATTTATATTTAATGTTAACGTGGAGAATTTATGTGTGGCAATTAAATGGCTGCCTATTTCGGTGCCTCGTGTTTTGAAAGTTGCTAATGGAAAATCAATTTTAACAGACATCTATTAATTTGAAACGATGCCGATGCTTCAAAACTATTTTCCTTCAAATTAATTCTCGGTTTCGTTCATACTACGTTCATTGAAATGCGTACCTGCGATAAGTAATAACTTGTATAGAAGCGAATCTCTTAAGGCTCGAACACACCTAGTTCGCTGGCGGTAGCGATCAGTGAAACGCTGTCAAATATCGCTGTCAAATCTCAAATCTGACAGCGATATTTGACAGCGTTTCACTGATCGCTACCGCCAGCGAACTAGGTGTGCGCAGGCCTTTATATAACTATAATTACAAAGACGGCACAGAACGTCTATTGCGTAAGCAGTATGACATGTACAAATACATAAACGAATCATATAAAAAAACGCCACTAAGCAAACACTCATTTTTATGCGAACAAAATACAAGACGTAAGAATTCCATAACGCATAGTTTTAAGACGTTTCAAAGTGATCCATTGACTAAAGAAATATTTGATTTGATAATGCAAAAACTTATGCTGAAACTGATCGCCATCAACATCGCAGATCGCCTAGATGAGGCAAGACTCTAGTTGGACTACAAGATTCTACATAATGTTTTTGGTTTCACTTCTATTAGAATACTTTTAATATCCTACAATAACATTGAGACTAACAAGGCAGAAGGTACAAAACGTATTAATTTATCAATGTCTCGTCGATTCCTACAGTTTTCACGAACCAATATCCCTGTGCAATAGAAGGGTTGATTTATTATGAGGATGGTAGCCTCCGCACGTGGCTTTGAACGTAAAATAGAAATAGCCTTTTGTATTACCGATAATTCATGATTTCTGTGGCATAACGAGCTACTAGCTAAGGGCGTTATCACACCAACGATTTGCAATCGTCTTTCTGACTTTGTTGACGGACAAAGTCAAAGTCAAATATGTATTTATTTAATAGTATCACAAGGACCACTTTAAAACGTCTTAAAGCTAGGTGAGTCTAGGTGCCAGTTACACGCGACCAAGCCTAAATGAACAGATGACAAAATACGGCTTGGTACCTACCGTTTTTTTGTACGATCTTTTTACAAAACAAAAATAATAATTATAGCAGTGAAGTTTCAGTGTGGTGGACAGGTTTGCGACAAGCGTAAGTAAAGCCTTGCTATCTATATACCTCTAACATATATATCTATAATCATTCTACAATGGCGTTTAGTGAAACACTGTCAAATATGACAGTGATATTAAACAGCGTTTCACTGATCGTCATTGCTATCGCCTAGATGTGCGCAGGCCTTAACTGGAATATTAGCAAAAAGTAAAAATATAATAGGATAAACATGTGAAGACACGCCTTTTGTTGTGTTCTCTATTTATCGAGACGGCCATTTTGTTTTTGTTCGCAAATATGCATTGCATTATTAAATTTTGTTTCTCTGTTTTACTATATTATGAGTGGCTGGGTGAAATAGGTTTTCCTGTTTCGTAAGGATCTTTATTTTTTCAATAAAATTTAGCCTTTATCACCTGGGGATAATATTTCAAATCGGCCGAGTAGTTTCGGAGCCTATTTAATGCAAACAAACAGACAATCAAATCTTTCCTCCTTATAAATTCACATTTATAAGGAGGAAAGATTTGATTGTCTAGCTTTAGATTTTTAAGGCCCTAACTGACGCGCCCTAGCTATTTGAATGATTTGGATGAAACTTTAAAAATATGGTTTGTATCTGAATGAACATTATGTATATGCAAATTGTCCCAAAAAATGAACTGGTATGTACCACCACACGAACGAAGCCGCGGGCGCTCACTACTTCCTATAGCTTACATAGCATCTGTAAACATTATGTGGTGTTATTTTGTGACGGCCTCATTCTCCATTGGTATGAGAAAGCGCGAATATATTGCTTATAACTCACACACTTGCAAATTTGTTCTCGGTACAGTCTGTTGCAAAATTATGGAAAGACAAACTTGGATATTGTTTAGGAAACGTGAATTGGCTAACAATTAGGAAGAAACAAAGTTAAACAGGTAACATAATTTTCCTTGGCGTTGTTCATGTATTTACTTCCTACAAATATTTCAAAATTATTTGATATTTGCATGGGAAAGTTTGAATGGTATTTGTATTTGGTAATGTAAATTAGAAATTCTACTGAAGTATGTTTACAAAGCATAGTTTAGTTTTTAGTTTTAATTATTTTGCTAAGAAAACAACTAAATCTGCTACGCGGAAACTCGTAGAATTCTGTGGCGTAGCACCGTAGCAGCATAGCTGAGTAGCACCGTACAGCCCAGCAAAATTTTTTTGCGGTTCGCTAAAAGTCTTTTGTCACTGTCACTTTCATGTCAATAAATAGAGACAACAGGCTTTGCGGCCTGCTAAGCTAAATGACTGTTATATGACCATTATGAATGTGACCGTTAGTATTGTTCAGCTGTAGATATAACAGCATTAGTAGGAATGATTGAATACATTTGGCAAAGCGGAACAATGGCGTGCTGTTGTCGCATTATGAACTAAATTACCATAAACTGCTTTATTTGACAAAATCTAAACTGACAGCCGTTTTGACTTGACCTTGGCAAAGTTTTCGTTTAAATAACTAGCTTGAAATTGGTATTCAAAATAAGAACCTTTGGACCTGTGGACATTAATTTTTTAAACACATAAATTATAGCCTCTCAGGGTGAATGTAGCTTTCCAATGGTAAAATATTTTTTGATGCACAAGTTACTTCCTTCTTACCGCGATGTTCCCATTTACTCTGTAAAACTGTACATATTATACCCATTAATCACTTTAGTATTTAGTTCATTAGTTTTAATGAAAAAAGTACTGCAAGAGCGAGCAGAAGAATTATAAAATAAGTTCGTCTTACTTCATGCCATTATATTTTATAGTTAGCTTTCTCGAGCAAAAAATAAAATCCAGGAATCGAATGTGCTTCGCTAAGTATGAATGTTTAAACAGCAATGCTCAAAGGAAGTCTTAAAATAGTTTGTTTTGCTATCACATTCAATTCCTTTTGTAAAGTTGTTGTTTTGCAAACAAACGTAGCAGGAGTATAATGACGTATTCTTGCAGTTTATTGTATTTCTGTTTGACAGAATCAATGACCTTTAATCTATCGCAATAAAGTTTATATTCCTTTGTTTTTAAGACTGCCTAACCATGTTATATTTAAAAGATTATGATTCAGCTCTTTGTCCTAAATCTTCATTTTAAAGCAATACATTATATTAAAAAACATTTGTTATAGTTTTTGATACTTAAACTTTTGTTACAAAATTATTATCAGTATGTATTTACAATTTTTTTTTACAAGATTATTATAATCAGCTATGTCTTCTTAGGGCAAATAAATGATACTACTGATGGTCAGCTTATATTATCAGAGCAACAGCAAATAGCAACACATATTTTTGCATACCAAGTTTTTGCATTAAGCTTCTAGATTAAAGGGGTTTCCATTTTCCAAGTTCTAGCTATCAAACACTAAACTAACAGAGTTACCATTTACCACCCACTCCGGCATCGCTAACGAGTTCATGTCTATCGATTGCAGTTAGTTGGCAATGTCAAAACAACTATTTAATTGGGAAGGACGGTTCAGTACTGTAAAATATCGTTATGGGTCTTTAAATATGGGACAGAGCTAATATTACGCATCTTAATGGTAGATTAATTTTACAGCGTAAGGACCATCTTTTTCAATTTACGGGGTGCTGAAGTACTTGGAACTGGAAAAAACTTTACAGTAACCTGCTTAATGCTGGTTACACTTCATCATAAAAAAAATATTTTGTATTCGTCTGGTAGATCTATCGAACGTCAAAATTTAATGGTAAGTTTTCGAAAATATGTAAAGTAAAATTGTGTAAGGTACAACCTGAATGTTTTTATTGCAGCCGAGTGTACACTAACAGACGAAATACGCGAAGCATACAAAACCTATTCCAAGAGGCAGTGTTACGCGGCTTGACAAATTGACGCACGACGACGTTCCACCATTGCTGCGCTACAAACTATTTCATTTGTCCGGTTTATAGCTTGTAAAGTTGCGTAATACTCGGTTACAGTGTGAGACAATGCCCTGTTCTTTGAAAAGTCAGGTGTTGGGAATTTTTATTAATATTTTGTAAATACGACATGATTTTTTAACCGACTTCGAAATTAAAATGAAGAGATTCTCAATTTAGTTGTTCTTTGTTTATAATGTTTGTTATCGCATAACTTCGTCATTTATAAGCCTATTTGAAATAATATTTGTTATCAGAAAGGTTTTATTATACTACTAGATTGATCCCATAGAAATACCATCAAAATAAATTCGGCAGTTTGACCTTGACCGGTTTCTCATATTATCATCAGATTGAATACTGGAATTAGCATCTCGTATACATTTCTAGGAAGAATAATTTAGAGCATACAATATAATAGCAAACTATCCGCGATCTTATTTTTTTTCTATTGAGTTAATCTAGAGTTTGACTGTACATCAATTCAATTGCCTTCTTTAAAAAAATGTTTATATTTTATTTAATTTTCCTTGCATTCATTTTAAATATTTCTACTTATTTTGTTGTAAATTGGATGTCACCTGCCAAGAGGAGGGCGTTACTGGCTGCGACACAGTTTATACTTCTGCAGTCAGTATCGCTTACACTTGTTTTTGTATAACCTTGTACCTTGATTCCAAATAAATATATTTTGATTTTGATATCTTATAATACCTAATTTGCAGCACTTTTATTTCGTGTCAGATAACATGGATTGGGAACCTCATCTCACTTGACTAACTTAATGTCTGGCTTACTCGAAGAGGGACCTCTGAACTGTGCAGTACTGTAATAGCCAGTTACAAACGACGTGTCTCATGCCTACACGTGGTAATGTATGGTTTATTTCCGAGCAGTTATTAGGTTACTATCGCGTATTGATGGGTGAGTTGTGTCGTTCGCGCGTTGGGGGCGAATTGTCTTTTGTGGCATACATTTGTCATTTAGCAGTGTGTATTTAGTAGGTTAGCAGGTTGTATTTAGTAGTTTGGTGATCAATCATCTTGTCAATAGTAATGATAGTTTGACTAAAACAAAAACACATTTATTTTTATAGCACTTTTTAAATTAACTCGATCGTTATGCATAATTATATTATGGATTGAAAGAATTTTTGCAACACGGTTGAAACTTAGGGAAATATAAAAAGGTAATCGCGATAAATACCCGTTTAATCCATATGATTATACAATTTTATATTAGTCGTTGCAATTTTTTTTTGTTAGCCGTTGCCATTGTAGTCTGCTCGTTGTTGTTAGGCAAATAAATTATTTCATTTCATTTTTAATTTCATTTCATTTCATTTGTTAAAAAGTCTTTATGTAACCACAACTTTTTTTTTTTACTTTTTCAGAACGCCCTTTGACTAAAATCGTGACAATCTAGCCAACATTGGAGCAGAAAAATTACCTATTCACTCTTGCCTTGAAGTATTTCAGTTTGCAGTTTGTCTAGAAAAGCAGATGATGGTAAAAAAATATCGCATATATTCGATAACCTTTATAAATAAATAAAAAATGAATATTGTGGACAGCTTACGAGATTGTACTATGAGAACTAGATAGCTTATATAAAACTTAAATACATACTTGTAAATACATACTTAGGATATATTATTATAACAACCCAGCCATAGAACAAATGTCTGAGTTCACCACACAAATATTTGTTCACGGTGGGGATCAAACCCACGATCTACGACACAGAAGGCAGAGCTACAGCCAACTCAGCTGAGAGGCCAGTCATAAATCTAAATATACAGGGTGTCCCATAAGTCAACGTCCAGCCGAAAACAAGTGATGCGCCAAGTCATGACAGCTATCAGAAAAATATAAAAAAAAATATTTGCTAAGTAACTTTTGAGTTATGAGTATTTTAAAAAAACAGGAAAAACTGACACCCTGTGATGATCTTTTAAGCCCTGTGACTACAAATATTAACTTTTCATGAAACTTTTTTCTGCAACGTAAGCATGAATAACCTTTCTCTTAATTACAATTCAAAATTAAGCCATAACTGCCTCAGTTTTCAATGAAATCGTGGAGTTTTGGCCAACGTTTCATTTCAGATAATTACATTACCCAACTTTAACCGTCTGTACCGCAAAAAAAATGTACTACACTATCATGGCATGTAACTTTAAAAATTGGCGCATTTATCCAGGATTCCAAAATGATATAATACTTGCTAGAGTACTCCTTAGTTTTGGAAATAAAAAATGTTTTTTCAACTAAACCGGATTTTCAATCAATTTTATTTCATGAGATAAATTGTTTGTACCCTTTAAATTATGGACTTAAAATGCCTACGCTGCGTTTTTAAGTCACTCACAATTTACAGGTACAAGTAAATACCATTTCGACAATGCAAGTAAACAGATAAAGCCACCATCTTGTCGAAAGAGTAATAACCATGGGTGTTCAAGTAATATGTTAGTTTAAGGTGAAAGTTTGAAATAAAATTCAATCATAGGATTTCTTCAATCGTGATTTGAATTTAACTACATCAAGGATTTACAGCAAATGTTCAAACTGTTAGTCTTCAGCAGTGATGCAAGCTCTACATATCCTTAAAAAAAATCAGCTGTCTGTAAAGTCAGTTAACTGACGACAGTTGAACGTGACATCTCTCTCACTCAAGTAGGAGAGAGACCGATGTCGAACGCTGCCGAACGCGGAGGCCGATAGTTCCTTTTTGTCGCTCGTTCCGCGCTCCCACTTGCACTTCAAGTATTAAATGGAACGCCTCAGAGCGAGGTAACGCCGCATGAGTCATGTTTTTCAGACGTTATCACGTCAAAAACCATGTAATAAGACCGGCGACGGGCGAAGACAAACTTTAGATTAAAACCACGATTGAAGAAATCCTATGATTGAATTTTATTTCAAACTTTTACCTAAAACTAACAATTTACTTGAAAACCCATGGTTATTACTCTTTCGACAAGATGGTGGATCTATCTGTTTACTTGCATTGTCGAAATGGTATTTACTTGTACCTGTGAATTGTGAGTCACTTAAAAACACAGCGTAGGCATTTTAAGTCCATCATTTAAAGGGTTCAAACATTTTATCTATTGAAATAAAATTGATTGGAAATCCGGTTTAGTTGAAAAAACATTTTTTATATCCAAAACTAAGGAGTACTCTAGCAAGTACTATACCATTTTGGAATCCTGGATAAATGCGCCAATTTTTAAAGTTACATGCCATGATAGTGTAGTACATTTTTTTTGCGGTACAGACGGTTAAAGTTGGGTGATGTAATTATCTGAAATGAAACGTTGGCCAAAACTCCACGATTTCATTAAAAACTAAGGCAGTTATGGCTTAATTTTGAATTGTAATTTACAGAAAGGTTATTCATGCTTACGTTGCAGAAAAAAAGTTCATGAAAAGTTAATATTTGTAGTCACAGGGCTTAAAAGATCATCACAGGGTGTCAGTTTTTTCTGTTTTTATTAAATACTCATAACTCGAAAATTACATAACAAATATTTTTTTTTTATATTTTTCTGATAACTGTCATGACTTGGCGCATCACCCGTTTTCGGCTGGACGTTGACTTATGGGACACCCTGTATAAAACTCTTACGTTACTGACTGACTGACAATCAACGCTAAGCCTAAACCGTAAGTCCTAGAAGCATGAAACTTGGAGGGCATGTTTCTTTTATAGCATATTGGGTGCACTAAGAAAGGAAATTGGAAAATGATTTCCCTAAACGGAGAAAAAAAGGAAAAACTTTTAATAGAAAAATCAACGGGGCGGGCGTAACGGCAAAAGGGCTAGCGTAGCCGCGGGCGTCCGCTAGTAGATCTATAATTCTACTATCGACGCCAGATAACGAGGCTATTTGTAGAAAATCTCAACAACCGAGCAATACAAATATTGATGCGGCGTGCGCGTAGGCTACAGATAAGGCTCAAGTGGCCTATAACAAGGGAAGAAATCGTGCCGATGCTTAGTTGACCTTCGGGGACATTCGTTAATGAGATGAGTATAGTTGGACGATATGAGAGCTAGGGGGTTTTGAACAGCGATTCGAGATCGCTCAATTCGGATGACGTCTCAAAAATACTACGGTGTAAAACTAACGAACGCATAGGAAATATAATATCGATAATGTGCTTTCACTTCATGTTTTTTTTCATATTTCACATTTCTTTCGCCAGTTCATAAAATGCCATAAAAGCAGGGTTTACTCTGCTATAAAAATTATAAGAAGTAACCATCGTCTATACAAAACATTACCTGTTACGTACCTTTTGATACACTGCCCTGCGTCCATCAACTCGAGGTAAGGATGTTCAGCCTCGCATCCCAGTAATTTCCCCAGCACCCACGCTCTTCAAACCGAACCACAGCAATGCTGCTTCACGGCAGAAATAGGCATGGTGGTAATACTTCTCCGGGTGAGCCCTTTACAAGGGCTCTACTCATCATCATCATCATTATATCGTTATATCGTATTATTATAGAAGAACGATTCTGAGCTCTTTCCATCCACCAACTTCCCGCGATCTTAATGTCGCAACAAGGGCTCTATTACTACTAATCAATTCAAGTTAAAAGTTCAGTCTACTGTCAGTGGTCAGTGGAAGTCTCGCCTTCACATTTGTATGCTTCCGCCGTCGTCCCCTCGAGGTTGGGTTAGGTATTAGCATTACATGCCAGTTTCATGCCGGACATGGCAGGCCGGCCTATTGTTGTCAGCGATATAAATGTTTTTTAACAAACCCCACTATAGACATTGTTGTTGAAGGCAAAGATTATGTAGTCTAATGTTTATGGAATAGCTACAGTCGGAAGTTTAAGTGGATGAACTTTTCTTGTTTGTGAAACTCGCGTGTTTTAGAAGCAACACACTTTGATAAATAAAAAGGAATACTGTGCTGATTTTTACTTTTAAATAACTAGTGATTATCTGAACCTAATCTAGCGGTTGGTAATTTGAATCGCCTTATTCATGACTCAAGAGCTGAACCAATTTTGATGAAGTTTCTTTGGAACCAATCTGGAACTGTTTATTACCTTTCAGATAAAAAATATTTTTACAAATCAGCTCAATGACGCTCTTTTTTTATTGAAGTCGGTATAAAAATGGCCTTCAAAAAATATCTTCGTATTTTGTGGCTTTCGTCAATACTCAATATTTTTATTGTCATCACATTGTAACATTACCATCACATTTTCATTATCTTTTTACTTTTTATTCGCGACCTAACACTCAGCTGATTTGTTTTATATTTATTTTACGGTTAACTACTCATTCCTGAAGTTCCACGGCAAATCCTCCCGGGGAAAATAAAATCGTACGAAAAATTATAACCCAAAAATATTATTCCGTATCGAATTTTGTAGCGCCAAAGAGTACAAATAGGCACATTCACAAAGCGAAATCTATGTAAAAATATTCATTTCATACATTCACCTACATAAACACATGCACATATCAAATACGGGCTAGCTTTCTAGTTTTTTTTTGTGATAGAGTACCCACAGTTCACACGTACGCACGTTGTTAGAGAAATATAAAAAACTTTAAAAATTTGTTTGTAAAACGACGTTGAAAAAAAAACTTCGATGTTCGTGTCGGGTGTCACAGCGTAGAGAGACTGGCATTTGTAGGTACAGTAGTATAAAGCTCAAGTTACCTAAAAATAAACAAAAATGACGCTTGCAGCAAGGACATAAGAGATAGCAGTGTATAGTCTGATGCGTATACTTGTGTACATACTGCTGTATTTTTTGATAGTGTGATAGAATGTTGCAGTTTCACCGTTATTACAAGGACAATGAAAATTAGTCGTTTAGTGGTTTTTGTTTCTTAAATTATGTAAAAATTCAATGCGGCAGTGAGGGAAAATAAAAGTTGGCAGCTAAAATATTTCCGATTCTAAGTAGACATACAAGTCAAAAACAATGCTAGGCAAGTCAGCGTTCAAATCCTATACCTATTTTTCCTATTTTATAAGAGTTTTTGAGTAGAAAAGATGAAAATCTATTTATTCTCATAAAGATAAATTCAATACTTCAAATTCTTTCTTAATTCGCTGAACAATAAAACAAACTCAAAAGTGAAGCCTCAATAAATTCTGCGTATAAATATGATACTTAACTTGACTCACAACAAAACATTTGCACGAATTAATCATATTCAAAATTGCTCTTAGAAAGCTTCCCTCTGGCAGATATTATTCTACAATAATATTATTCGACCCATCTCTATCAGTCTGTCGTTTATTGGACGATGTCAACTGTCATAATATTATTACCAAGACGTACAAAAATCATCATATTATAGGCTACTAAGTTTATATACCCCTAGCTTGAAACTAACAAAAAAATGAGGACTATTTGAGCAGAGATAATAGCACCGACAGAACCTTTAAAACTCTATTTAGCACAAAGTTGTTGATGGGGTTGGGTTTTAGGCAAACTAGAATTAATTTAAAAAAATTGCTCTGAAAATACTTTTTATTTACTTAGGGCAATGGTTGTATGCCTTATACATAACTTCATTATAGAACTAAATATTTATAATGATACATTACAGCCAACTATAAATACTAAACAAGTAAACCTCGTTATAACCCTTCACAAGTGTGACTTGCGAAGTATGTTCTAGTAGGTACGGTGTCCATAAAATCGGTCCTGATTTTGGCTAAAAACTAAAAAAAAATGTTGACGGTGCTTTGATGATTAGTTTAACGTTTTTTGCAAAAAAAAAACAAACAAAAAATTTAAAAAAACATGAAAGGATTTTAAGTTCACTTCCAAGAGATTTCCTTGCAATTTATAGTTTAATATCGGTAGTTTTTCAAATACTTTTCAGTCAATATAGTCTTGTCTTGGTCGTTGGTTATTTAGATAAAAAAATAAGACGTGGATTGGGACAGAAACTGTATTATAAATATTACAGTGCGTATTAAGAACAATTTAAATAAGATAGTAAAATAAAGATCCTACGCCATAAAATGATTCAATATGATCTGGAAAAACTTCAAATCACAAAAAAGATATAAGCTTTGGAAATATTGTGTCAAGTGCACGAATGGAGCCTCGTTGAGGCACACGTAAAATCCTTTCACCACCCTTGGTTCGAAAGACACTATCAGTGACACTATAAGAAGAAGAAGCTTTGGAAGATAGGTAATAAATAATGTTGTATGTTGACGAAACACATGGTGATGTTTGTCAAAGGAGACCAGTGACCCTTGGCATCTAACGCTAGGATAGAGATTTATAGTATATATAACCGTTTATTCGGCGCTATTCAGTTTATATATCCCAGCCACAAATTGGATCACCCTATATAAATCCCAAAACAGCTCAGCAATTCTCGACTTTATTGTCCTCTGAATAAGGATTCGGTTCAGTATCGCAACTCAACTGAAATACATGCTCAAAGTAAATAAACTTAGCCAGTTTAATTAAGTTGCGTGTACGGAAGACTAGTAGCATTGATTTAATTAATTAATGATCCTGATTCTTTCTGTAATGCTTTTAATTGGCTGGCCTCTCAGCTCAGTTGGTAGTAGCTCTGCCTTCTGCATTTTAAGCATATTACCCAGACAACACAAAGAAATCTACGTTTTTCTCAAAAAATAAAAATTCTAGGTGGAGATCAAACGTAAACTGACAGCGCTGTAAGCGGACTTACTATCAAAGATCAAGTCAAAGTCAGGCTGGTATTGACTGGTACCTGATATTAGGTCAGCAAATATTGGGTCAATAATTACATTTTGTTCTAAGTGCCCCAGGGACCCGAATCTAGCTCAATAGACCTTTTGTCTAGATATATCTAGATCTATCCAAAAAACTGTGTCAATTATAAGATATAGACTGCCTTAATAGCTCGGCATGTTTATAATCCGCACTTTTTTTCACGATTTTTTCCTTCACCGTTTTGAGAGTACTGGCATAGTGCACATAAATTCTTTTGACAGAAAAACTCATTGGTACACTAGTGGATTTGAACCCACGACCTTCTGGTCGGAAGGCGGGGCCACTACCACTAGACCACCAGTGCTCCACCTTAATAGCTCAGTTGTTGGCTCTACCTTCTGCACTAGAGGACGTGGGTTCGATCCCCACCGAGAACAAAATATTTGTGTAGAACACAGACGTTTGTTCTCTATCTGGGTGTTGTATTGTATTTTATGTACGTATTACAAAAAAGTAATCTAGGTATCTGCTTTTTGGTTTCCATGGTACAAGCTCTGCTTAATTTGGGGCTAGATAGTGTTGTGTGGATTGTCCACAATATTTATTTTATTATATTTATATGTAAAAGTGTGTAAGAAGTACATAAGGCTTGAATCGGGTCCCAGAACAAACTCAAATATTGTGTAACTAGTAGATTACTTGTCCCACTTCAGAACAAACTTGCGAGTGAAAGTTCAACAATTCACTAGCGGTGGTGTGGGAATTGGGAATTGACGACGCGTGAGACTTATAACCATTTACATCCCAAAGAGACAAGTCATGTTTTCTTTGACCTCATTCCAATGGTTGAAACAACCACGACTTTTCATAGAACTAACACTTTAACTAGATACTCCTTGTTCTTCTTCATGGCATCTGTCCATTTTGGATCATTTTTTCCAGTGTCAAGTGAGGATATTATATATAAATAAAATAGTTTTTAGTCAAGTCAAGGCAGTCAATAGACAAGTCGGCCTTAATGAGCCTAATTGGCATCAGACATATTTTCGATCTAATCAGAATATCACTTAGGTAATACACTTTCATTCCAACTGCTAACACTTTGAACTAAGACCTCAAGTAATGTTGGTTAAAATACCACCGAAATTACACAACAGAACTCAAAATAACACCAGAAAAGAACATTAAAAAATACGCTGGAAGATACCATGCGTAACGCTACTATTTTTAATAAGCTATGACTTTATTATCTGTGCATAAAATATTTCATCTGGTCATGTCATTAAATGACAAAGTTTTGGCGCGCTGTCCGGCAATTCAAGAAGAAGAAGAAATATGTATGGCGGTGACATAGGTACAATGAACACTTGGTGTCAGATTGTGATGAATTAATAATACAGCTCGCACACTTCGTTCGAAAGAATCAGTGACACGATAAGAAGAATAATACAATTTTGTCGATAGTAGAGTGTTAGTTTGAAGAATATTCCATTAAAAAAACTCTGTACACAAAAAAAAGCAGTTCTTAAATAAACAAGAAAGAGAAAAACACGTCCTCTTAGCTGAAATAGCGCTATCTCTTTCCAATTTTCCTACCACCTCAAGAAATGCTTCATCTGTGTTTTTCCAACTTAGTTCTCTTTTGCGCCATCAGTCAACGGACTAACTATTTGACTTTACAAAGAGACAACGGACGATCGGCAAGTCGTTAGTACGTCGGCATCGACACTGACGGACGCATTAATCACGATCGCTGTCAGTGCTGCCTGTACTATGTTTAGAACGTTAATTAATACGAGGCTGACTGTACCACTCGTTTTTACGGTAACCTTTTCACAGCAGGTGGGCTATGCTTGTGCCATCAGCAAGCTGTATCTATACTTACTATATCTATACTTCTATACTAATATCATAAAGAGGAACGATTTGTATTTAGGTCATCAACAAGCTGTAAGTTTTTTTTTGAGGTGACAACGTCTTATAATTCGATGGAGCCACAACGAACGAAAAAACAAGACTCATGCGGCGTTACCTCGTTCTGAGGCGTTCCATTTAAGGCTTGAAATGCAAGCGAGAGCACGGAACGAGCGACAAAGAGGCACAATCAGCCTCCGCATTCAGCAGCGTTCGAAATCTGTCTCTTTCCTACTTGAGTGAGCGATGCGTCCGCGTGGACAGCTGTATGACGTTGTCACGTTCAACTATCGTCAGTAAACGGACTTTACAGGGTGAAAACGAACGTGGATTCAGTGATCACTCGACGATCACTCAATCGAACCGTGTTGTTGGAATTGACGCCCTGGTCAATCGATTTTTTATGTATAAGTTAGACAAACGAGATACGTAGGTAGTGGTGGGTATCTATACTTTTACTCGTATACTAATATTATAAAGAGGAACGATTTCTATTTTGGTATTTTTGTGTGTATGTTTGTAATGAATAAACTCAAAAACTACAGTGCAGATTTCAAAAATTATATCACCTTTGGAAAGCTACATTCACCCTGAGTAACATAGACTATATTTATGTGTTTAAAAAATAAAATGTCCACCCGTGCGAAGCCGGGACAGGCCGCTTGTCAATAATACATTTCAGCTAAAGAAGTGCTCTGCTTTCAACAGATTTTGACTTTTAAATTGTATTGAGCGACCTCTCGAAAACTCCACAATATCGTCGGTCGGTTCTACACTTTGACTGGCCTTCAGCTCAGCAGTTGGTAGTAGTTTTGCCTTCTGCGCCATAGGTCGTGGGTTCGATCCCCACCGAGAACAAATATTTGTTTGGTGAACGCAGATTTGCTTTCTGCCTGGGTGTTATATTGTATTTTTAAGTATGTTTTTTTTAAAAAAAGGTGTATAAGTATTTTATTAGCTATATTATTTAAATACATAAAACAATTGTTAATTTTGTGGATTTTCCGCAATTTTATATTTTTTAATTTGTCACGTGATATTTACGATTTAAGCAAAAACTAAAGCGAGTTTTATCCTTAATCACAGTAGGAATGGTAGATCCTTTTAGGTATTTTAGCCCGAAGTACCCATTCAAGATTTTTTTTGTGTCTGGATACCGTATAGTCACCTGGCCTACCATGAGCTTCATATGGTTATGGCTGTCAAAATTGTGTCAACAGTGTCAATACTTTCAAACACAAGAAGAAAATGAATGTGTGGGTCAGCCTATCTATACACAATTTGACAGCCATAGCCATAACTAAATTAAATGTTTTGACCTACACTGCTTGTTTCAAGATCCAACAAGGGTGACACTAACAACAGCCACCTGTCTTGACAATATTTTTAGCAGTCATGAGCCAGTTAGTAAATCGGTAGTTAGGCATTTTAGTTCAGATCACTACGGTCATAGCGCTAGATTTGCTTATAAAATTATAGATAAACACGAGATTTTCACCCACCGGCCTATCACAGAGAGCCGTATTAAAAAGTTTCAAACCAATATTGAACTGAAAGTGTCCCTCATGCCTTGTCTGACTGACCCGAATGACCTTTTCACCAACTTGTCAAATTTAATCAATGAAGAACATAAGGATACTTTTAAACTTAAAACATGTAAAGCTAGTATTAGTGTCGCGTTCGCTGACTGGGCCACCCCAGGTATTTACAAAAGTAGGAATACATTATATGAGCTATATGCTGCTAGGGAATCAATGCTTAATGACCCAGCATTTATTTTACATATTAAAAACTACTCTAAAGCATTTAAAAGAGCTTGTCACGCAGCAAAATCATTGCATATCAAAAGAAAAATTGAAAAATCCACAAATAAAATTAAAGCTACCTGGAAAATAGTCAATAATGAGACTGGCAAATCAAAACTCCGTAATAAAAAAATTCATTTGAAAGTAAACAATAATCTTTTGACAAATAATTTTGAAGTAGCCAACGCGTTTGATAGTTTCTTTTCCAGTATCCCTAAAGTAGTGACATCATCTTTAAATTCCTCGGCATCTGGTGCGATGGCATTGTTAGAGTCTAGTGTTAAAAAATGTAATAATATCTTTAGTTTTAAATACATTAATGCTGACAAAATCGTGAAGACATTTAAATCATTAAACATTAAAAATACTGAAGATTTATGGGGAATGTCTACAAAATTACTCAGCGCTATTATAACTGATATTGCACCATGCCTAGCGTATATTTTTAATAGGTGTGTTGATGAGGGTGTTTTTCCTGATTTAATGAAACCTAGTAAGCTCATTCCCCTGTTCAAATCTGGAAATGCAAGTGACCCTGCTAACTATAGACCTATCTCAGTATTGCCCACGCTAAGTAAAATCTTTGAGAAAGTTATTCTTACTCAGTTGTTATCACATTTTAACCTAAATGGGATACTTCATAGCCACCAGTTTGGATTTACGAAAGGTCGATCAACGACTGATGCCGGTATTCTACTCTTAAAGCACATATATGATGCCTGGGAAAACTCGCAAGACGCGATTGGGGTATTCTGCGATCTTTCCAAAGCTTTTGACTGTGTAAATCATGCTACATTAATATCTAAACTTAAACATTACGGCATTCTAAATCGCTCTATTGACCTAATACAATCATACTTGACTGATAGAGTCCTTAAAGTTGATGTGGGCGGTGAGAGATCTTCTGGGTCTATTATTGACATGGGGGTGCCACAAGGTTCGATATTAGGTCCTTTCTTGTTTCTAGTGTACGTAAATGACCTCCCTTTTTTGGTTAAAAAACTATGTGAAATAGTACTATTTGCTGACGATACCTCATTAATTTTTAAAGTCGATAGATTGAAGACTAATTACGATGACGTTAACGCATCTCTGTCGCAAATACTTAACTGGTTTAACGTTAATAATCTTTTACTGAATGCTAAGAAAACCAAGTGTATTAAATTTATCTTACCAAATGTGACTCTCCGGCCAACTAATATTATACTTAATGGAGAGTCACTTAACCTTGTAGATTCTACTATTTTCTTAGGACTTAATATTGACAAAAAATTGCAGTGGGGGCCACAAATCAAAGCACTTGCAGCTAGACTAAGTTCGGCTGCATATGCAGTTCGGACTATAAGATGGCTTACTGATGAAGCTACAGCTAGGCTAGTTTATTTCAGCTACTTCCATAGTGTTATGTCTTACGGTATCCTTCTCTGGGGGAAAGCAGCTGATATTCAAACTATATTTGTTTTACAAAAAAGGGCCATACGTGCCATATATAAAATGAAATCTCGAGACTCATTGAGAGAGCGATTTAAGGAAATTAATATCCTCACAGTAATTTCACAATATATATATGAAAACTTATTGTACACTCACAAACACATCTGTAGCTTTCAGAAAAATTGTGATTCACATAATATTAACACTAGAAATAAAAATAAACTTTATATTCCCAAATTTCGCCTGCAGAAGGTAAATGGGTCTTTTATGGGGAACACTGTACGCTTTTATAATAAACTTCCGGAAAATGCAACTAAGCTTCCTATTCGGAAGTTTAAAGCCTATGTTAAGAATAATTTAATAAAGAAAGCGTACTATACTCTAGATAGCTATATGAATGATAAAACTGCGTGGCCCAATGTCCCGGTCACTCTACCCATAGGAAGCTAACATGTCGATTTGCAATGTCTGTACCTACTATTTCGTATCTTATTTTTATATAAGCTGTGTAGATACTATAGTATAACTTTGAAGCGTAGCGTGTGCTGTCTTTGAAACTTTTGCTTTTGTATTATTGCATTGCATACGTCTGACTAAGTGAAGTGGCACCACACTGGAACTTCACTGCTATTATTTTAGACTATTTTTGATTTGTAAAAGGATCATATAAAAAAACAGTAGGAACCGAGACGTAGTTTGTTGCCTGTTCTTCTACGCTTGGTCGCGTGGAACTGGCACCTAGACTCACCTAGCTATAAGACGTTTCAAAGTGATTCTTGCATCGTAATGAATAAAAAATTATTGAGTTTGAGTTTGAGTTTGAATAACCATATGGAGCTCCTGGTAGCCCTGCTGAGGTAAATAATACCATAATAAAGCTTGAGTTATATAAAAACCTACAAACCTTTTGTGGGCACACCTCAATCACAAGTTTGTTGAAATATTGGATATTTTTCTACATTTGCAATGCACGCTTAGCTTTTTGATATTGCACTGTGTGTGGGAACACTAATTACACTCGTGATTGAGTGCCTGCGCACATTTAGGCGATGGCGATAGCGACCAGTTGAAACGCTCAAATATCGCTATCACATTTCAGTTGATCGCCATCGCCATTGCCTAGATGTGCGCAGGCCTTGAGGGCGGGTTGTACTGTTGTGTGCATCATAATAACACGAGTGTTATGTGGTTTACAACTGAGGGCTTAAAACATAGTGACAGCTCTGTATGCCTCTAATTGATGGACGCAGAGGTGCATCGTAGGGCACGTTCCTGACGTGCGTGACTTAGTCTAATGATCTTTTTGAGCAAGAGGAGTGAAAATTATTCTATATTATTCTCTATTTTTTTATCTGTTGTTATTATCGATTTGTGTGTTATTATCGAATGAAAGGTAGAAGGAAAGAGAGGAAGAGGAAGACCAAGGATAAGCTACATGAGCCAAATAAAAGCAAATATCGCCGTCATGTCGTATAAGGTCAAGGAGGTTGCCCTCAAAATAAATACCTGGAGAAAAATGCATACATTACGCCGACAAGAGCGTTGCTCTTAAATAAGAAGAGGTATAGAAATTACTGATATTATGTAGTATGGAATGAAAATAACCCCAATAATACAAATTGCACAATGAAGGCTGATGGTAGATACTGAATAGTTTGACTGACAATAAATAACAGCCTTATTCAGAAACGGTTCTCAATTGATGAAGATAAATCTCGGCTATTTGTTCGTAGTTTTACTAAAGTCAAAGTCAAATATGAATTTATTCAATAGTATCACAAGTATCATCAAATATCATATTCGTCTACTATACTGATACTTGTAAGTTATGAATATGCGTCTATGATTTGATCTTGTGACCATGGTGGTTTTACTATATTAAGAAGCGATTCAAGTGTGTAAAATATAATATAGTTGTTTTGTTTTATTAAACACAGATCTAGGCCTAAAATAAGTTAAGTTTGTGAACCGGGCCCTGTTTAATAAAACTGACAATTCGACATTTAAGTCAAAAAGCGACAAAATTGTAGAATTGTTGCGCCTAGGCTGTTTTATAAAAGTGACAAATATGCTACAAAGCCTACAAATCGACAGGTATTACGACATATTTGTCAAAACTCGACAATTATGTCATGAAACCACAGTCAAATTATTTCTGACATTTGTCGGGTTGTCGCGACAATTTTGTCGACTTCTGACATAATTTTGTTTTACGGAGCTAAACAAACACCTTCAAAATATGATTTCGTGACAGAGGGTAAAGCTCCTGTCAGAATCGTCAGACAATTCTACAAATATGTCAATATTTCGCGACAATTTTATGTTTTATAAAGAAGATTTGACAAGTTGTCAACGACAAATTGTCACCTGTCACTTGTCGTTTTAAAAAAAATATTATACAGAAAAAGGCCGAATTGTCGTGACAATCTGACATATTTGTAAATTTACTACCATCAAAACTTTGTCGCCTGTCGGTTTTATTAAACAGAATAATTGTCGAATTGTCACTTTTTGACATATGTCGGACTCGTCGAATTGTCAGCTTTATTAAACAGGGCCCTGATCGTCTTTCGTGTCTATGTGAACCAGATAGCTATATAATAAAATTGGACTAGCTTCTCAGCTCAGTTGGTAGTAGCTCTGCCTTCTGCGCTGTTAGGTCGACCCCCACCGAGAACAAATATTTGTGTGGTGAACGCATTTGATAGTGTTATATGGGTTGTCTACCATAGATATATTTGTATATATCTATATTTGTATATATCTATGGTAGATATACCATATCTACCATATCTATGGTATATCTACCATAGATATATTTGTAAGAATTTTTTGCCAAATGAACACCTAATACGCATAAAACTAACAACCATAATGTTCTTTTTCAAAATTTTGGTCGTTTCTCAATATGGCTGCAATACCAATAAATTGTTAGTACTATTGCTAAAGGCCGATATTAATCATAGTAATTACTGAAATAGGTATCTAGTATTTATATTAGAAAAGTATGAAAGACGACTTAGGGGATTTTAGACGGCTATCGAACTTTTATTTTATAAACAATTTTGTTACTTCAAGGGCAGATCTATCTATGGAATAAAACTATGCGTCGAATAAAGATAAATAAAAATCAGGAAATGTGTAAGGGAGGCCTATGTTTAGCAACTTCTTTAGACTGATGATGATGAGTCAAAATTATATGGAAGAAACGGGTATTTATCACGGTCGACCGTGTTACAACAGCCGTGGTCGCGGACAGACTAGAGTTTATTGGAGTTACCGTCGAGAAGCAAGGGATATAATTATGCTTATCGATCTCGGTAATTTAAAAAGTGCTATGGGTCAAAATCATATAAAATTATGCCATACCCCATATTAGCCAAAAGTTGTGTTCGCCATTGACATCCCTTAGCAGGGTAAGTTCGGTAGATTAAACCGGGGTACGTCCGGGTACTGCCACCTTAAGTTTTAATTTAGAGTTTAATGAAAATCCCGGAAATCTCATAAATTACAAACATTGATCCCTTGGCTTATTATAGGTGTTCCGTCGTTTAAACGATTCAAACTATTAGGGTAACTCGTTTGCCAAAGTTAGCAGTAACCCAAGTTTTTTTTTTTTTTTGTGAAATGATGAATAGTTTACCCTAACTGGTTCTTGTCCTAAGTAAACTTTAAAGTAGGAAAACGTGTTAGGATCAAGTATATTTTAGCGTGTCATTTTGTACCGTTTACAAAACGCGTAAAACAAACCAGACGATGACCACAATGAATGCATCATTTCACCAAAAAAAAGTTAATAAAAATTATAAAATCCAGTAAATAATTTCCGTGTTGATGTTATTTCTTTCAGAAAGTATCCCAGCGGTGAAATAACTTTCGCGGAGTTCAGCGTCTTAATAAAACTTTCCGACAGAGAGACAGTCAATTGACATCTTCTGTCTCAGGAAAGAATGTCATTGTTATTTGCAAACTCACACGCGATTCGATAGCACCAAAGACGGTGTTATGGGTGCAAAGTAATAGGTGCCTATTAACTTTTGTGTTATTAGTAGGATTTATTGAAAAGGCCTCCCTTTGCACCCAATTAAAGTTGGTAGCACAATTAGTTACAACAAAGTTATGTGGAACTGGGTATTTTTATGGGCGCTAATTGCTGAAGGTTTTTATTAATTTCTTCTTTTTTTTGTTTGTAGTGAAACTAGGTATATAAATTTAGCTAAAATATTATTGGTACAACTTCAGGAATGTAATGTTTAGTTCTTTTTATATAAATATTAAAATAAAATTACATTTCAACCGACATGATTGACTCCAAAACAAAAATACCAATAAAATAAACTTACTATAGAAAAAATATAAAAAAACGTATTAGACGAAAAAGATAAATATTTCAATTAAATAACCTACCTTACCTATACGTTTTTTTTTACTAAAAAGGCAATTAAGTAAATGAAAAATGAAAAAAACATAAAAAAATAGACTAAAAGGTTTTATTGCAACCACCATGGCTCATTCACACAATTAAACGAAAGATAACCCCAAAAATAATATAGGGAGCGAGTGGAAATGATCTACTACCATTGTGTAGCTATCTTAACCTACATCAAAGTTCAGGCTAAGGTCAAAGGGACCCAATCACACAGGTCACAACCCTCTGATTGTACAAGTTAAATCGAACGCCCTCTGAACTTCGCGACGCTTCTATAAAAATATGTTCTGTTCATGTCCTGAGTGGCATGGGACCGAGGTAAGGTCAACGAAAAAGCTTTTGCCTAATTTCTACTTTTAGAACTAAATGTCAAAGAATCTCTTTCTAAAAGACTTAATTCTAGTCGACTTCAAAAACGGTGGAGGTTCTCAATTGTTTATTTTGCTACTGTTTGCTGTCTCAAAATATTTAGAAACCGTTTAACAAATCAACTTTTACATTCTATAGAAATTTCGAATCAAGGATCAGTACTTTGGTTTTAAAATAATAAAATAGGCTTGAAGCTGGTTTTCAAGGGGGAGGAGGCGGGATCAATTTTTTGTCCATTTTTCTTATAGTGTCAATGGTTTTTTCAAACAAGTGTGGTAAAAGGATTTAAAGGGAACCTTTGTGCACACTCGACGAGTGTTTTTGAACTTCTAGGTTCTACGTTATGACGGTGTCTTCGCGATGTTTTTCTTCACCGTTTGAGAGTAGGTACTGGGTTAGTGCGCATAGTTTTTTGGTCAGAAAATTTATTGGTGCACGACTGGATTTGAGCGACCTTAGGATCGGAAGGCTACCACTAGACCACCAGTGCTCAGTTTTTACCATAATCCATAGTACATTACCATAAAGAGTTGATTTCCAATTAGGTAAGTCTTTATTAGATTTAAGATTCATTTCTTTATTATTGACAATTTTATCCAGTCGTAGCCTATTACATCCTCCAAAGAGCATAAGAAATATATTAAGTAAAAACCCGGAAAAACGAGCAGTTTCCGATAAATACTTTATTCCACTGCCCTCTGTCAGCTATTATCGCTGTTACCATATATCCACGTCGTGAAATCAAATTTTACTCGCTCACTTCATCATAGTCTGAGAAAGTCACAATCAAATATTATAGCCAGAAAATGGATTGAAGTCTGCGAAATAATAACTGCTTATTTATTTAAATAAGTTTCTAAGCAAACAAACATTATTTTCAATAATAAAATCAGTCTGCTAAAGGAATTATTTTCTGAAATGGTTGAAACGTTGTGAAAAATAGATTTTCACGATGACAAAATTAAATAACATAATTAGTAAGCTGTGAAATTAAAACGACAACACAATAGCTTTTGATAGTATTTATTCGGGTGATCATTTTTTAAATAAATGGCTATGTTAGTATCGAGTTAATATCACGCGATCATTGATCAAATATTTGAAATTTATTTAATTAAAGTTTTAGTTAAACCCAAGTTTTAATATCATATATTTGAAAAAATAACTTAAATTTTCAAATAAAGCAACTTGCTTAACCTCCAAGACAAATAAAAAAACATATTTTCTCTTCAAAAAAAGGCGATACCTAGACTTTACTACCTACCAACTACAATAATTATTATTCTAATCTCGAAGGACGAAGTAAAATGAAGCATAATTTGTACTAGAGAGTCCAATACGAAAAATAACATGAAAAACCTCTAGTGGCTCAAATAGCTTTCTGTCGCTTTCAATTTGCATATGAATTTAGTATTCAGATTTTATGAACCGATTACAAACTCAAGAAAATTCGAGAACTTTTAAAATAAATCAGTAAAATACAGGGTCTGAGAATAAAGAGATTATTTCTATAGATCTAAGAAAACAATAAAATAAGTTCTAAGAAAGTTGATTTTAGTACTCAGAAACCTTTAAACAGTTATTGAACCACAAATTAATTTATTATCTTCTAAGAACCGGTATGTTTTGTTAAAAAATATAATACTGGCTGTAATAAAATTATTATGAATCCTAGAGAAGCCCCCGAGATGTTCAACCCGTTTGACCGCTACGTCAAACAATGAGTAGGTCCATCCATCCATCCATACTTGAAAACTTTCGCGTTTATATAATACTAGCAGCCCGTCCCGGTTTCGCACGGGGTAGACAATATTGTTGTACATTATTTTGTTGTATCGCTAATTGTTTCGGCAGCGCATTCGACGAAAGACATTTTAAGACTCATTTTTCTACACCTTCGGTTACATTGTTCAAATTTTACCAAGGATCCCTATTTTTTTTCAAAATGAAATGTAGCCTAAGTCAAATTGGAAAAATGTGGCATTCTATTGGTGAAATATTTTTTTAAATCGGCCCAGTACTTTTTGAGCCTATTCATTACAAACATACAAAAATCTTTCCTCTTTATAATATTAGTATAGATATAGATTAGTAGAATATTATAGCCCAACAGTGAATAAAAATATACATACCTATTAAATAGCTTTTGAAGCTACAGAAAATGTAGAGTGTGAAGTTTTGAATGATTTTCTTTATGACTCTATCCCTCTATCTTTTTGAAAGATCGTGATTACCTAAAGATTAGAGGGTGTCTACCATTCCTGGTGACTACAGTCATTTTGATCAACATCACTAGAGGTTTTGAAGTTTTGCGACATGAGGTAAACCGTTTCGAATTTTCCCAGCCCTTTATTTCTAAATTCGCGCAACGAACGTTTGTGGAATACCCCCCTTTCGGGCTTATATGCGCGTTATGACCCTGTATAGCTGGGTGTGTTCTATAATTGTATTTACCACATTATCACATTGACTTTAATACTGGCATGCATGTCCAATATTTTCACAGTATTAGGAACTAACAATCGATTAAAATAAAATGATATTCTGATAAAAATGGCCAAAAATATACAATGTCAAAACAGAATACAATACAAAATAAAATAAACTAGTAATATATAATGTCGAAAACAATAATGATGTCATAATTTATTTCTCATCCCATTCGTAATACAATACGCATATCTAACATACCATACATGCTTTACTAATATTAGCAAAGCAAATTAACAGCACTGCGTACTAATTATTATGTTTTAGGAGAAATAGGTCATCACTAATTAAACGGGTCGATACTAATCGCGTAGAGGTTTTTGCATAACACCCTCTGATTTATAACGTGTTCGATGTTGGCATAGACTGACGCACTAATATTTACCTAATAATAAAATTGTAGATGTACGGTTGTAGGCAATTCTGCTTTCGTAGACCGCTATCTCTTTCTGACGCAAATTAGATTAGATTAGATTAGAAAATACTTTATTGCACAAAATATAGCACTTAGACGAACTTAATGCTAATTAGCATTTTCTTCCAGTTAACCATTGTGTTATGTGTAGTGTGTGGTAGTGCTTTATGACAAGAGAAGAGAGAAACATTTACTTAAAACTAGAAAAATTACGTTCTATGAAGCCGAAATTAGCCGATGTCCAATATTTGTTACCTACTTTATACTATATAGGTATACAGGGTGGTTTTTTGGGAATTATGGTGATGGGCAACAACGTGAGTTAGGGAAACGTTGTGAAAGGAGCCATGTCCTTGATTTATATGAAAAAAATAACTGCATATTATTTTTTTTCAAAAATATTTTACTTTTGAAGGTAATGTTATAAGTTTTCTAATGACGAATGATTCCTCTTATCGTGACACTGGTTCTTTTGAACAGGTGTGGTGAAAGGATTTTGAGTGCGCCTTAAAGAGGCTTTAGAGCACTTGACACACATTGTTAAACATTTAGGTTATACGACACCGTTTGTGAGCATACAGTTTTTGTACAGAAAAACTCATGGGTACACCCATGATCAACGAACCCACGACCTTAGAGTTGTAAAGCGGGGCCGGTACCACTGTTTAAATGACTGTTTTAATGGTGGCAAAGGCTTAGACGTTAGACTATTAGACATGATAAGTCAAATCATGTCTAATTGTCTAACGGGCCTTAATTAATCTATCATGTGTTGTCTAAACTTAAGACTCAGATTATGTTATTACAGTGTTAGGTTGAGATTTAGCGGTATAAGGTAAACATAATTATTACGTAGGTTAGGTATACGCCATGAATTATGAAAGTCGTTGCTTTTAATACAAATAATCAAAATCCACTTGGTAAGTAAAATATTTTTGTTTAGACTTGATTTGTTAAATGACTTTTGACTCTTGGGATTTGTCGTGTTTGGGGAAGTGTGGGAGTGGAAACTGCCACGTCTAATATTTTTATGGTGAGACTACTAGTGTTAGTCTAACATAATGCACACCACACTCTGTATACGCTACTCGACAACTGTCGTACTAGTGTACGTATTTTATACTTCTACATTTTGATATGTATTGTTTTGTAATTGCTTCATATTTATCTTATACGTTTAAACGAGAAAATCTTGTATTAAATATATATATATATTTATTTAGGATCTCGGTAACTGAGCCAACGATTTTCATGAAATTAAGTATACAGGGGTTTTCGGGGACGATAAAACGATCTAGCTAGGATTCATTTTTAGAATATATCCCCTTAATCGTAAAGTAAATAATCAACTTTATCATAAAATCATAACTCTTAGCGCCATCTGTTGATTAAGTCATGAGTTAGTGGGACAGAGAACGCCATCTATTGACGAGTAGTTGAGTTTATTATTATGTCGGTAAGATCGAAAAAATATTAATATTTAATCAGCATGTAAGTAATTCGTAATATAACTCACAACAACAGTTTACCAAAAAAAAATACCGAGCGATGCTCGGGCACCAACTACTAGTTTAATTGTAAAATGTGCTCTGTCACTATTTATATTTACCAAAATTAAAGGATGAAAACCAAATATTTCTTGACCAGATTCAAACCCACGTCCTTAGAACCAAAAGGTAGATTCGATCACCGGTGCTTTCAACCAATTATACCAATTGGTTATCTTCTAATTTCTTACAAGTAAAAACGTTGTTATTCCTCATGTATTACTCAGAAAATATGAACGTTATAAAATATTACGAAAAACAAATTTCCCGTAGAAATTCCACGAACCACAACATGATTATTTTCTTCTCTTCAGTACAGCCACTTCAAAGGCATAACATAATGTTGTTTGCGTGTATTGAATATTAACAAGAACGAAATAAGGCGCGTAATCAGATGTTACAATGTACAAGCTGTAAAAAAACTACCCCCAATACTGCTTTGGATTCAGCTTAAGCCTTGCAAATATGACAGCAATATTTGACAGCGTTCAGCTGATCGCCATCGCCATCGCCTAGATATGCGCAGGCCTTTAGTGTACATTGATATCAGTATCAAATATCACTGTCATATTTGACAGCGTTTCACTGACTGCCACCGTAAAATGATTAGGACGTGCGCACGGCTTTAGGGGATGGTCTTGACATGATTGACTTTACGAATTTCCTTAGACCAATTATTTCAGTTTTGACTATGCCTCGCTAAGAAAGAAGTGACTACTGAGATTAAGGCTGATAAGCTGCACGGTAGGAACGAAGCCGTAGTTTGTTGCCTGTTCTTCTAGGCTTGGTCGCGTAGAACTGGCACCTAGCTTTAAGACAATTCAAAGTGATCTTGTGCTACCATTGAAAAAAATATTTGGAATTAGTGAGTAGATTCAGAAAGTTGTCTTTTTACACCCTTTAGGTTAGACAGCAGACGTTGAACAACTTAAAATAATGTATGAAAATTGATTTCTGAAGGTCGTTGTTCTAGCTGAATGGTTAAGTAGATGCTATTTTTATATTTTTTTAAACAACAAGCTGATGGAACAAGCATATAGCCCACCTGATTTTAAGTGGTAGCCATTGTCTATGACAAAGCATTGCCTCGTAGGTCACGCACGTCAGAAACGTGCCCTACGATGCACTGCCCTGCGTTCATCAACTTGAGGCACGTAGATATTCAGCCTCACGTGCCAGTAATTTCACCGGCACCCACACCCTTCAAACCGAAACACAACAATGCTGCTTAACCGCAGAAAAGGAATTAATTTATTTCTTTCAAAACGTACAGGCATCATAGTTAGCAAAAAAGCCTAAGCAAGCTTTGCTTAGGCTTTTAATTAACCCGTTGGATTTAATTTAATTAAGTTAATATAAATTTGCAACATTTCTAAGAATTGGTCTGTGTAACCTTTTATTAAAGGTTTATTTATTTATTTATAAGCATATACCAAAGATATAACCAACCACGCAGTCGAATAAATCCCAAAATATATTGTTAATCCTATTTCTTTGGATAATCATAGAAATAGAGTTATAATATATTTTGGGATTTACTCGACTGCGTGGTTGCTTAGAACATCTATTGTCATAATTCCCATATCCCTATCTTATTGTAATTCAACATCACACAACCCATCTACTTGGTTCAAACAATTTTCAGGTAATTTGCCGACACCAATAATGTCTTTGTAAGCTTCCGCGAAGTTCCAAGACAGTTCGAGTTTCAAGGCCTCAAATATTCACAAATCCTGGTGGAAATCAGGCCATAAATCGCAGGTCCCGGCTTCGTTAGTATTACACCTATTTAATTAACCACAACTCAGAAAGCAGTAATTAATTTGTAGCGTTTCTGTGCTTGTCACATAAATTCCTCAGAGTTGGGCAATGCCTAGTACAAGTACTCAGTGTAATAATAGCGTCCTATTTGAACAATGCCTTCTCTGCGGGACAATGCTCGGGCTATTGTGCGGGCACCGTAATATATTTTGTATTATGAACGAATTTTCCCTTTTTATCTGAAATCATACTCCACATTAGAGATAAATATTTGTGTCACTGGTTTTGAAAACTTCGCGATATAATAATACAGCTCCTTCTTTAAATTTAATATAAGAAATTATATTATTTAATAGATTGGTAAGTTGATCTTATTCTTCTATAATTATATTGTGATTAATTTCATTTTTTAGAGCTAATACGAGCCATTTTGAGGTTCATTTATAATTTCACCATACTTGGTTTGAACGAACCGGTGGTGACACGATAAGAAAAAAAAGAAGGCTGCACATTCGCTCATAACTCAAGATTTTTGAAAATTGAAGAGGAATAGTCAAAGGCACGCCCATTTGTTTCCATGAATAGAAATGGTTTAGATTGTCCGCAAGTGAGCGTATTGCACTCACATCTTGCCGCGCGAAGACAGTGGTATTTAGTTCAATCAAATTCTGTAACACAATAATAATTCATCCTATGCCAAACACGTTTTAAAATAACTCTATATAAACCTATTTACATAGAGCAGAAGCTTTAATAAACCTTTTTCCCTCAGCCTAAAAACTAAAACAAATAAATTGGGTTTCTTATTCAATCATTTGGATTTATATTTATTCTGTCAGCGTGTTTCTTCAGTATTCCCAGGAAGTTTTGTATAGGAAATTGAGGAAGTATAATTATTGTATCCCGACCTTTTTGAATATTCGATTTGTGTTACAAAAGCTGTATGCGTACGCCTTTGGGCATTTTTGCAACCACTAAGCGAGTCTTGTGTAAAGGTTAAATTTAATTATGGCCGATAACGTAGGCGTTTGATATCTGCCGTGCCGTGAATGTTAAATCCTTTTTATTAAGCGAAAACACAAGAGCACACACTACCCATATTAGTGTGTAGTGACCAGGATTTACCTCCAAGCATAAAACTGTTTTACACATTACTATTGGCCTACCACAAGCTCTGTCTGGCTCTGTCTCTGGTTTTGAGTCTGTGTGAGTGCTCACCAGTGTATAATACTGTGGTTGTGACGTTTCAACGTAAGATATATTTAGTGAACACTCACACAGACTCATAAGGGGTCACTGTGTGTGTGACGTTTTGACGTAGGATTGTGTGTGTATGCACTATGCTAGTATTCGCAAATGGTGAAGGAAAACATCTTGAAGAAACGGGCATATCGTAGAACACAAATAAATTCTAAAACATGCACGAAAAAAGCCTCTTTGGCGTGCAATTCCTTTTATACTTTCATCACACTGGTTTAAAAACATTACTGATATGACAAGAATAAGTATATGCTTTTTGTAACGGAATAATTGTAAATACGTTCAGTCTGGTACTTTATTCATAGTTTTGGATTCATTATTGCAAGTTTATTCATGAGTATCGATTTAACCGTGACTATCGTTCTGTGCTATTTTGCTCGGTACCCTCTTAACGCTAGAGAAATGTGCTGGCAACTTAATAACGTAATAAAAAATAAGCACTAGATAAAAAAACTTATAAAGAGAATTTTTAGATAAATATCAGCGATCTGAAGTGTATGATGTGTACTACGTTATTGCATAGCTCGAGCAATACCAAGATGCGAGATGAAAATTCCTATCGTTCTGGAATCTATCACCATACCTTCGATATCATATCGGAATTCTTATAAAATCATACCCCCTCATTGATAATGCCTGACATTTTTAAAAGTCTCGCTAAAAACCTCTTGTCACTGAAGTTGGAGGATGGAAAGGGCTCAGAACCGTTCTTCTTGGAAATGTGTAGGGAAGGCCTATGCAGTGGACTTCTTCAGGCTGATTCATGTCAACAAAAAAAGATGGCGACAAACCGAGTGTGAGCAGTTGGAATGAAAGTGAATGTGATGTTACCTGATTTGAACGAAAATATTCTTATTGGTTTTGAAGAAAAACCACTACCAAAACAACTGTAGTGTCTTGCCCATACTTGCCTGAGTCTGTCTTGCGTTGTCATTTTTAGTTTTCAGTTTTACTATTATTCTTATTCTATCCCATATCATCATTAATTACAAACATCAGACAAATGCTTAAAAAAATAGTATTCCTATATTTGTAGCCCCTATTCACTTCACTTTGAAACGTCTCAAAGCTAATGTCTCAAACTCAAACTCAAACTCAAATAAATAAATAATAATAATATAAATATTTACAAAATGTACAAAATACACAAGAAACAGTTCAACTATCTGCAGATCGTTACAAACGATCTCGAGATAGCTCAACTGATCCAAATCAGTGCCAGACGGAAGCGTCCCCATGACGCTGGCGGCATTGCCACACTGAATAGCAATGCTTAAACGCTGCGACAGATACCCACCAGCCCTTGGGTCACGAGTCGATTCGATCAGTCGTCGCTTAGACAAAATTTTGAAGACCCGCGAGGCCTCGGTTCCCCACGGACTGTCACATATACTAACTTTCAAATTAACAACCTTTTTGGTTCGCCTAAATAACAATATCCTGACATATTACTGTGTTACATCGGGCTTATAGCCTCAAGCATTGAACATAAGGTTTATAAATTCATTTATCAGAGTTCCCGGAAGGTGCTTTGGTGAGGTAGACGTGACAATACGAGACAGCCGTGACAGAATACATTGAAAGGGGTAAATTAAGATGCTTGTCCCGGGTTTTTCTCCTAAATAACTGGAAAAATGCGTGGGTTAAGTCTTACAGAAACATTCTCAGTAAAAAATATACTTACATGTCATTCCACAAAATATAGGTTGATACGTATTGTTTATTGTATTTTTTACATATATTACAATAGTATGCCTGTATTTCTTTTACATGTTAGTCGTCAATTGGGTGTTATATTGTATTGTAAGTATGTATTTACAAAAAAAAAGACTATAAGTATTATATCAGCTATCCGGTTCCCATAGTACAAGCCCTGCTTAATTTGGGCCTAGATAGTGTTCTGTGGATTGTCCACAATATTTATAGTTCAAAATTCAATAATTTACGTATTTCTTGTTATTTTATATTTTTGTTTTTAATGTATACTAACACCTATACATATAGTAACCTGTCTATAGCCTTAAAGATTTTCTGTAAGAAAACTCTACTCAGGGTTAAGTTCGCCTTTGTACAGTCCTCTATTTCTGTCCTTTTCCTTGTATTGTATTATGAGTGTATTAAATTAAATAAATAAATAATTTATTTACAAGAATATTACTGTTATTGCTTTTTCTTAGGTCGAAGCTTCCAGTCTTAACTGGTAGCTTAAACTTACGCTACATATTAAAAGCATGACTAAATAATGTCTGATAACAGATATTATCATGACACAATATAAGGCTGTAATTTGACGCTGTACATCATGAATAAGCCATAATTGGGCTTTCAGACCAAGCGTTTTTTATATTATACACAAGTTTTTTACTCTATTACAGCAAATAATTAACTGAGTTCAAGTATAATTATGTAGTTTAATATCTTGATTGAACTCAGTTAATTATTTGCTGTAATAGAGTAAAAAACTTGTAAATTGTGTTTTTTGGTGCAGTTCAGTTCTTCATCAGCCTGAAAGAGTCCACTGCTGGACATAAGCCTCCCCTACACAATTTCCAGGAACAACGATTCCAAGCCCTTGCCATCCACCGATTTCCCGCAATCTCAACAATTTCGTCGGTCCATCTGGTGGGTGGGCGCCCTACGTTTTTTTCTGTCTTCTGGCTCGTGTTCAACATTCGAACAATTTTAGAAATTTTATTTTTTGCGTAGGGTTCACACACAAGTCAACTTTAAGTCAACTAATCAAATCATCAATTCCTGTCCATCTAAAGGTTGTCTGGAAGAGATCGCTCATAACGATAAGACCACCCATTGTGCTTCGCTATAGTTTTAGTATTTTCACTATGCGTAATGTCCTACTCTTCTGGTGTACAAAGTGTTTTCTATCTATCTAATATAGATTAGATTTACGGATTAGCAATGTATTTTTTCTAGTTAATTCATGTTTTTAATGATGATGATTGCCGGACAAACATACGCACACTAAAATAACACCCTTCTTTTCGGATGGGAGTTGAAAATTGATAGCTTGGTTTGGCGTGAATGTATTCCTAAATGGAGTATTCGTGTATCCTATCATTATTACTACTAATGGCTCAAACTTTCCTAAGAACATATTTGACTAATAGCAATCATATGAGCTGAGACAGTTATTAATTATGTAAGGAGTTTTTGGATATGATACCACAAATGATAATTACTACTAATACGGTTGATTTGACAGATTGCTTACGATAAATTATTCTTGATTAATGACTATTTATTAACCGATTTCAAATAAAAAAAGAGGAGATTCATTCAGTTCAGATTTCATTGTTTTTTATGTTTGTTATCGCATTTCTTCATTATCAATGAACCGATTTAAAAAAAAATCATCGATAGTATCAGCTAGCAGTAAAATAAAATTAAAAAAACATTTTTGTTCTGAGGACCGAACCCACACCTATACGCGCGTGCAAACAAAGCTATTACTGCTGGGTTGCGAGACCAGTCAATATCTTCTCCTAAAAATAGTCGGCACATATTCCCGGGCGAGTATTGAGTTATGGGGAACAATCTTCCCGTATGAAAGGGAATGGCCTCGAGATTATAAATTGCTATGAGAATAGAACCTGCACCTTATCAATATGTTACCTATATTATTTATAAATTTATTATTATTAGTAGTTTTTATTATCGAAACATTTAATCGAATCTAAAATAAATAAAGGACTAGTCTCTAATAAATAAAGGATTTTTATTATTAAATAACTCTACACATTTAATTTTGTTTTTTTTTCATGTTTACCTTATAGCTATGGGGATGAAAATGTACGTAGGAGAGCTGCAAATTTAGTTTAAGACGGCCTCCTATTTGTTAAGATTTTTAAATAAAAATCTGAGCGTACGTTTTTCCTTTGTAGTTGTTACCCTAAGAGCCTTTACAGATTAAAATTTTCTCTTTTCCGCTTTGGTAGAAGCTGCACCTAAATGTGTACCATTATCTTGGTAGACTTAATGGAATGGTATGGGGGTTGAGGGCACTATGGGGAGACATAAACATTTTGAAGTAAGGGCTTGTAAGTAGTAGGTGGTTAGGATACTGTACCTACCTATAATGTGAATAAGATTCAATATTGGAAATCGTTGACTCACAAGTGTGCTGTGTGTGTGAGCCCCGCCCTCGGTACAACAAGACGGGTTTGATGAGGGAGACGCACAGTATGGCTCATGGAGAGTTGGAGAGAGATGCGGCGAAGAATGCACACGGCCAACTCGAGCAGGTAGAAAAAGGTGGACTCTCGAGCGTATCGACGCAAGCGGCGCAGGAGCAAGGGGGGAGGCGGAGTCTTAGCGAATGTTTTGGAGATCGGTGCAAAGGCAATGGAAGGGATAGTCGGCTCGGAATCACGGTACGGAGTGGTCGTGCGCGCGTAGTGAAAAGATTAAGAATAATGTTAGTTAGCTTTGGGACGCGGGTCGAGTAGGTTGGATCGGAGCTCTCGAATGAAGCTAGTTGCGCGAATGGGAGCGTTAATTTTTAATAGATAGTGGGATGATAGCTTGGGGTTTTAGCAGTTATCGCGAAAGTGTTAAAAATTAGTGTTTCGAGTTAGGAATCGTATAGCATCTTATAATATCGTTGAGACGTCACGGCAGTGTTTTAAAATAACTCATTAGCTTGATTGTTATTGTCCGTTTAAAAAAAATAGTCTTTCGTTTCTTAAATTTGAATAGTTATTTGGGCTATCAATTATATTTTGGGGAAATAAATAAATCGAAAAGTAAATAAATAAATAAATAAGTGGTTCGGTTTGATTATAGAGTCAGTGAAGTGAAATGAAAGTTTTCTTCAGGCTGAGTCTGTGAGTTTCTAATTTATAATCACTTTGTAATGTGTGCTTTATCTAGGAATCCTAGGTTGCCTAAAATGCAGTCCACACAGCGGGTCAAGTTTCCTCCAGACGACATTTAGCTATTATCGTTTATTGTAATGTTCACATAGATAAATAATTACATATTTTTAAAATAAATGTGAATATTTCATTATTCGAGTCTCTTTGATTTTCATTTTTGTTTTTGTGTTTTCTGTGTTTTTTGTTGCCTCACTCAGTAAATAGTACAACATCATCCGGGAATTGATCCATTAACAGAGGCTGAATCGTCAGTTAAATTAATGGATCTTAGGGAAATGCTTTACATGTAATCCAGTACTGAATTATTATCCGTAAGGGAAAATAATAATTCACGAAATCGAAGTTAGATACAGCTTTAGATTTTAATTTAGATTTTAAGTATTCATTAGATTTAAGAAATATAGAACAACAAATTACACACCAAGCAGTAATCGAACCTGGAGAAAGAACATCCATCTTATTTTTATTTAGATGATTATTTATTTATATATTAATATACACTATTTACATAACACATTTGTAAAAGCACTGGTTCAATTCGTTAGTTTTGAGACTAACAGTAGAAGTCTCCCGTCCTAGTTTTAAGTGATAGCACGAATGGAACCAAGGCTGGAAATCTATTTCCGTAAATATTTTAAATAACAAAGAGTTTTAAATTGAGTGAAGCAACAAACTTTTCAGCTAGTTTTAAGTAGGGAGTAGGGACTTTTGATACTGTGCTACATATTAGTAAACTATTTGCTATTTGCATTCTTTATAATGCAATTTGTTGTGAGCCAACAATGATATAGTACTGCCGAACGGACTCCGTAGTCTAGAATATACCTCTGGGCTGTCTTGGCTGTCGGTAGGACAATCTCATTGCAAAGGAGGTGTAGCAATTCCGTTGGACGCCTCGTGTGTTGGCGGCTCTTTTAACTTGGTAAATACTATTCTTGGAAAATGAGCACAGTCGCGGACATATTAATTGGTAACTTATTAAAATCACTTGTTCGAAACATTGTCTCGGAGGGCCTCAAAGCCCAAAAGTGGATTGGGAACTCTCTGAGATAGTGTATTTATAGAAACAAGGCGACAAAACACAATCAAAATTGCGAATTCTCATTATCGTGTACCGGAAAGCCACATATTAGTTAGTCTAATAAATCTATTCCAGCCTCTACGTGTAGTATTAAGGAAATTCTATCTTAGTTATAAAATGTGGCATCAGTGATGGACAAATGAATTTCGCTTCCTTGTTTCTCGCGATTAAAATCCTTCCAAAGTTTTACATGACCTGTCTAGAAATAGATGTTAGGTCTTAAAAATTCAAACCTCGTAATAAAATCCGTAGAGTACTAATCAAGTTCCTTATAGATCCAGGGACTTCTGAGGTGCTGGAGGAGACCTTATGAACCACCATGTACTCCGATTAATTATACAATTTCTTCCAGATACTAAACTAAATTGTACATACAGTCTACTGAAATGAAGTTTTCGATCGACTTCTATGTTTTACGAGAGTTATCTGAAATGTACATACAAACTAGCAAAAGAGGGCCTTCAATTGGCTCTGCATTATTATGTGGTTAACTTAAGTTGTACTTACTGGCGAGCGACAGAGGACAGAGGAGAACACGGGACAGAGGAGGAACAAGAGGTGAAGGAGGTGTATATCCAGCAGTGGATGATACTGGGCTGAAATGATGATGATGATGATGACTGGTTAGCGAAGCAAAGTCTTCTATCAACTTCTGTATATTATGTGAAATCTTCGAGTGATTTCTGAATTTATAAATGGACAATTAATGATACCTAGCACTTTATGTAGGCTAATTTTATTTCAGTTTTACATGGTGGTTCTAAGGTAAAAGAAGACTGCTTGAGGTTGGTTTTATTATTTTATAATAGGCCATTTTGGATCAGATCATGCAGTAATAGAAAACCGGTTTGTTGTTTTCTTAGAATTGAATCTTCTTGACATAATAATAACTTAAGTAAAACCTAACTTATCTTATTCAAATATTTGCAAAGAACAGATTAATATCGAGAATCCTTAAGTTTATCTGTGTGTGATGATCCAATCTGGCAATACCAGTTGTTATAATGAGTGATAAGTTTTCACAGTTTTGAGTAAATTAATACATAAATCACTTATTGTACTTCTGAAGAACTAGTATCAAATACTGTGTGCCTTTCCAGCTTTTATTTTGTTGTGTTCATTATTTAATATGTTATCTACGAGTCATTTGGGAATTGTAATTTATATATTCTATAATTTTCAGCATTTGTTTCAGCTTTTGAATTTACTTGCCTTTTCCATTTTACCCTTCACTTCATGTACAGCTTAAAAGAAATCTAATACTTCCATTTTTTTACGATACAACTAAATTACTATGTGTATATTTTCAGCCTTGAACTTTCGAGTGTTTGTAATTTACTTGTTTTAAGTAAATTATTACATAATTCACTTATAGAATCTCTGACGTACCTAATATTAAATACCGAGTGCCTTTCAGCCTTTATTTTGTTATGCTATCATTCAGCATTTTATCTTCAAGCCTTTTGGAAATTGTAAATTATATTAATATTTCTACAATCTTCAACATTTGTTTCAGCTTTTGAGTTTACCTGCTATTTTCATCTTACTCTTTATGTACAGCTTACAAGAAATCTAGCACTTCCATTGTTTATGATACAACTAAATCAATACGTGTTTATTTTCAGTCTTGAATTTATGATTGTTTGTTATTTACTTTTATAAACAATCTATTACCATGATACTCTTTCATCAATAGGTTCACATTGAACTTTCAACTGTTTCTTCTAACTTGAATCTTTGAAATTTATTATTTAATCCTATCGAGTCTAAGGTGTAAATTATTTCTTACAGAATCTGCATTATAGTCATTAAGCCAGTAGGTGGAAGTATGATATAACCTTATCAAAATATGGCGTAGTTATTAAGTTCTTACCTAAATGAATAAGTAATCATAATAATAATTTTAAATTACTAGATTTACTTGCTGTGCGAGGTACAGGCAGTCCCATCTCGCTAATTACATAATTAGAGACAATGGTGGGATTGTCTAAATTCAATTGTATTCAATAAACTGTGGTAAAAGGTAAACGGAGGTAAAGGTATCAGGTAAAGGTTTTGACCAGGTAAAATTCCTCTAGGTTAGACTAATAATAATTAACCATTCAAGGTTATTAATTGCTGGGTTGCAATGGTCTACTACATTTTACTCACTATGGGTGTTTTCATAACTAGTATGAGACTGTGTGGAATTGTTGTGTCGTCAAGACCTCACAAACCTTGACGAGCGGAATTGTTCTATTGAGTTTGATATTAGTGATTACAGCTCATTGCACGCACAAATACTATACATGCAGCTGATAAATATTCCCCACACTTTACATAGAGTTAATGAGTGTATGTTCTGTTAGGCCGACAGATCATCGCTTATTAATTCAACCTTCGACACTATAACCAACCCAAAACATAGGTACAGTAGACTATTGTCAAACCAGTAAGTTTGGTTAGATGTTGGAGTCTGGATTTCAACTAGTGTTCCTCCTATCAATCATTTATTATCCCTCCCATTCGTTCCTATATCCTTATAAAGGATTAAAGTAATTGAATTGAAATTAACTAAAACTATTCAGCTTCGATGTGATTGGTGTGATAATAAAGTAATAACTATTACAATCAAAAGTTAGTATTTATTCATAACATGAATAATGTTGTAAATACTGATATACATAAATTCTACTTGACAATCTGGTTTCTAAAGGTGAAACATATGGGGCTTCAGTCTAATCTGTAACTGGGCATCCAGCACTCCTGGATAATCACGAATGTGCTGGGATTACATTCGTGGGACCCCTGGGTGTACCTTCTGGCGCTGTCTAGTATTATGGATGGATCGGGGTCTTAACCATTGATCGCTTGATGGAATCATATAGTTGGGAAAATCCAATATTGCAAAGAACCTTATATGGTCAACTTATGGTGATCAACACGATTACTAAATACGGCATAGCCGATAATTACAAACAATGAAAGAACCTTGTATGGTCAAACTTATGATGAATAACATTAAAAAAAAATAAAGAAGTAAGAAGTAAACGGGGAAGGGGTAAAGGGGAGAATATCAATCACACGGGACTGAGTAGTTATTTGTTTTGATACATATAAAACATAACTCATCTGTCCTACCCTTACCTAATCCCCGGGGAGTGCATACTGTGGATGGCACTCACAGGAGTGGGCGAGGTTGGAGCCTACTCTTCTCTTCTCAAACAAAAAAAAATATATCTTAGTTTGTGTTCCTTAACATTCTCTGACTCTAAAAGTTCCAGGGTTACTTATCTCACAACGAGGGTGTAGACGATCATCTGGCCTTTTCTTCGTGGATTTCCTTATGCTAGCGGGTGGTTTAGTTACAATTGGTGCGCAGTGACCAGAATAATTGGAGTAATCTTTAACTTAAAGTGGGCTTTATAGCCTACAATTGATGTTCGTGAAATGGAAAGAGTTCCAGAGGCTGTTTTGGAAAAGACACAAACGTGATTATAAGCGTCCAAATGACCTTAAAATACCTAGGATATTATTTTAGTCTATGCAGTTGTTTAAATTTGAGTTACCTAAGACCTAAAGTCTGTGGGGGTGCTTAAATTTGAATAATCTAAGACCTTAAGTCTGTGGGGGGTGCTTAAATTTGAATTACCTAGGACCCAAAGTCTATGGGGGTGTTAGTAAGAATAAAATTAGTTTCAGAAGCACGAAGATGTAGATACGGTATAAATTATTTTAGTTTCGTTTGATAGAATGTAGGACGTTTCGTAACGTAGAAGTTAAATAAATAAAGCTTTTATTTCCAAAATAGTTTACATTAATTTACTTAATCTATTCAATTTCAATTTATATAGTAAATTATTAGGATTATATTATCATGATTAAGTAGGTATATTATTATGCATTGTAGTATTTTGTGATAATATTATTAGTATTAGGTTTAAATTATATTAGTTTTATTTGGCCAGAATAGGGTGTAAGCCTCCTTCAAGCGATTCCACTGTCGGCGATCTTGCGCTAGTCGAGTCCATGCCCTTCCGGCCACCTCTACAATATCGTCGGTCCATCTTCTCCTCGGTCGTCCACGTGAGCATGTCATGTTTCTTAGGTACTAGTGTAGGATACGTTCGCTCCATCGCCCATTTTCTATTCTAGATACGTGACCCACCTTGACTTTAGTTTGCAGAGCATACTCACTGCGTTCGTTACTTTAGTGATGCTTCGAATTTTGTCGCATCTGATTTTATCACTAAGTCTCAGTCCGAGCATTGATCGTTTTGTTGCTCTCTGGGAAGTGTTAATTTTGGCGATGATGTCTTTCGTAAGAGGCCAGCTTTGACATCTGTAGAGTAATGTAGGAAGTATGGTTTTGTCTATAAACTTATTCTTTAAATGAATCGTGGGTTGCTCTTGAATATGTTTTTGTGTGACCAATACTTTGTCTATGAGATGGCGATTCGTCTATTTACTTCTTTTAGCGTAGTTTCCCGGAATGATATGTATCGGCCTAGGTATACATATTCGCTTACATGTTCAACGTTACCGGTTTCTAGTTGTATAGTTCTAGGGATACTGTTTGCAATCGCTTTAGTCTTGCTTAGGTTTATATTCAACCCATGATTCAAGCCTATTTTACAGCTTTCCGTGCTTAGAGTCTCCAACATGTAGAGTAGGTGTTCATGTTTTTCTGCAAGAATGACAATATCGTCTGTAGAGCAAAGGTGTGTTAGATACTCCCCATTTATATTGATACCGTAGTTTGACCATTCCAGTTTTCTGAACATTGACTCTAGTATTGTTGTAAACAGCTTTGGCTATATTGGGTCTCCTTGTTTTACTTCTCTGTTGATTGCAAATGGTTTTCCAATCGTTTCCAATTTTATTTTAGCATTATGATTGTGAATATATTCTTTGGAGTATATTGATATATTTTTCTTCAATTCCCTGCTCTTTCAAGTTCTCCTCAAGATGATCATGTGAAATGGAGTCAAACGCTTTGGTGTAGTCTACAAATGCTAGGTATATTTCCTTATTATATTCGTTGCATTTTCCTATGAGCTGTGTTAATGTAATTATATGGACAGTGGTAGAATTTCCATTTCTGAATCCGGCCTGTTCCCGCGCCTGCTGTTCGTCTAAGGTTTTCGTTATTCTGAATAGAAGAATAGACGAAAAAAAAAGTTTATACAGTATTGGCAGTAGGCTCAATAGGTCTTTAATTATCTATAAACTTAGGTTCTTTTTTTTATAGAGTAGGGTAATAAGAGGGTTTCCCCAGTCACCAGGGATTATCTCTTCTTGTAGGATTTTATTGAATAAGACAGTTAGATGTGGTGATAAGGGTTCTATCATTGCGATAGCAGCATCATTAGTTACACCGTCTTCACCTGGAGAGTTGTTTTTCTTCATTTGCAGTATGACGCGTTTCAATTCTATTGGAAGGAATGGTGGGATCGTCTGTTCTGGTGTTAATATGCTTGGAGATGTTAGTGCAGTGTAAACTCTTTATAATGTTATCCTTTATAACAATAAACTAACTGTAACGTTGAAGTGAGCCCAACTTGGTCGGTTTGCGTTAAAACCTACATATTGAAACACTTTTTATAGCGATACGCCATTCGTTATTATGAAGAAATGTGTTCATATTTTTAGACAGTAAATATTTATTATCGGTATTATTGTTTGAGTTATGTTAACAGGTAACAAAAGACTTTGAAGCTCCGAAACATTCAAGGTCGGTCTAGCTTTTGTTATCCTTAATTGCCTTGAACACGTGTGCAGTATGACGCATTTTTTCTCAGAAGTGATGGTCTTCGACCAAGCATACTGGGTAGGGTACCTATTGTATTATTGGTCATAAACCAACTTTGAAACTGTTGAATTCTCCTAGTTTGTTTAGTAGAGTTTTTTTTGTCTAGTCCAGTTTCCAGTGCTTGTAACTTAGTTTTCTTGTTTAATATCATGTTGTTTTTTATTGTTTTGTGCAGTGTTTTTAGTCTCCGTTTTTGTTAAGTTCTTGGATATGTTTTTTCAGGCTTTCTCGTTCTTCTATCATTGCTTTTACCTCTTCAGTTACAATATTAACTTTTTATTTTGTTTTGCAGGTAACTTTTGATGGCTGAAACTGTATCTAGGTACCTAGCATAAGTTAACATCTCCTGATGTGATATTAGGGAATTGTTGTTTCAGTATTGTGAAGATATTCTACTTCCACTGGCGCAAAATTGCTGTTCTTTGTCCAAATTTTGTTCTCTTTCTTTTGGTATTAAGGTTAAATTCATAAGTAGCCCAGATCATCTGGTGGTCTGATGAAAATTTTACTGAAATAACTTCTATGTTTTTCCTTTCGTCTTCTGATTGTGGCCAGAAGAAGTTAGATTAATTTAATTGACTTATCTTAGGGCCTAAGTACTGATCTAGACCAAATATATTTTCTCAGCACTAATGTTTGTTATTACTATTTTATAAAAGTCGCTGAATAAATATCTCAAGGGCTGAAATTTCAAGAAACAAAAGGACACCTGCAGCAGTCGTAAACAGCCGCTTTGTTTTGTTATTGTTAAAATTGCATTGCCAAGAAGGTTGACTCCAGGTAATAAAAGCACTATGCACATCTCATATTAGTAAGTAGTAAACCAACTTCAATGCGTGTAGCAGTCATAGACAAGTAGTAATAAAAATTATTGCGACTAATATTTGATTATTTTCTTTCTTCACTTCATATAGCTCTCTATGACGAAAAAGAAAATGCTCGATCCTTGCGTTTCGTTATAGAAAGCTTACACTTAAAAATAAATAAATGAATAATATATTATAACAGTACGTTTCATTCTGATGAAAAATTTTAACCGGATGAACCTTTTAAAATTTTTGGGGGTGAATGTACCTACCTATAATGTGAATAAGATTCAATATTGGAAATCGTTGACTCACAAGTGTGCTGTGTGTGTGAGCCCCGCCCTCGGTACAACAAGACGGGTTTGATGAGGGAGACGCACAGTATGGCTCATGGAGAGTTGGAGAGAGATGCGGCGAAGAATGCACACGGCCAACTCGAGCAGGTAGAAAAAGGTGGACTCTCGAGCGTATCGACGCAAGCGGCGCAGGAGCAAGGGGGGAGGCGGAGTCTTAGCGAATGTTTTGGAGATCGGTGCAAAGGCAATGGAAGGGATAGTCGGCTCGGAATCACGGTACGGAGTGGTCGTGCGCGCGTAGTGAAAAGATTAAGAATAATGTTAGTTAGCTTTGGGACGCGGGTCGAGTAGGTTGGATCGGAGCTCTCGAATGAAGCTAGTTGCGCGAATGGGAGCGTTAATTTTTAATAGATAGTGGGATGATAGCTTGGGGTTTTAGCTGTTATCGCGAAAGTGTTAAAAATTAGTGTTTCGAGTTAGGAATCGTATAGCATCTTATAATATCGTTGAGACGTCACGGCAGTGTTTTAAAATAACTCATTAGCTTGATTGTTATTGTCCGTTTAAAAAAAATAGTCTTTCGTTTCTTAAATTTGAATAGTTATTTGGGCTATCAATTATATTTTGGGGAAATAAATAAATCGAAAAGTAAATAAATAAATAAATAAGTGGTTCGGTTTGATTATAGAGTCAGTGAAGTGAAATGAAAGTTTTCTTCAGGCTGAGTCTGTGAGTTTCTAATTTATAATCACTTTGTAATGTGTGCTTTATCTAGGAATCCTAGGTTGCCTAAAATGCAGTCCACACAGCGGGTCAAGTTTCCTCCAGACGACATTTAGCTATTATCGTTTATTGTAATGTTCACATAGATAAATAATTACATATTTTTAAAATAAATGTGAATATTTCATTATTCGAGTCTCTTTGATTTTCATTTTTGTTTTTGTGTTTTCTGTGTTTTTTGTTGCCTCACTCAGTAAATAGTACAACATCATCCGGGAATTGATCCATTAACAGAGGCTGAATCGTCAGTTAAATTAATGGATCTTAGGGAAATGCTTTACATGTAATCCAGTACTGAATTATTATCCGTAAGGGAAAATAATAATTCACGAAATCGAAGTTAGATACAGCTTTAGATTTTAATTTAGATTTTAAGTATTCATTAGATTTAAGAAATATAGAACAACAAATTACACACCAAGCAGTAATCGAACCTGGAGAAAGAACATCCATCTTATTTTTATTTAGATGATTATTTATTTATATATTAATATACACTATTTACATAACACATTTGTAAAAGCACTGGTTCAATTCGTTAGTTTTGAGACTAACAGTAGAAGTCTCCCGTCCTAGTTTTAAGTGATAGCACGAATGGAACCAAGGCTGGAAATCTATTTCCGTAAATATTTTAAATAACAAAGAGTTTTAAATTGAGTGAAGCAACAAACTTTTCAGCTAGTTTTAAGTAGGGAGTAGGGACTTTTGATACTGTGCTACATATTAGTAAACTATTTGCTATTTGCATTCTTTATAATGCAATTTGTTGTGAGCCAACAATGATATAGTACTGCCGAACGGACTCCGTAGTCTAGAATATACCTCTGGGCTGTCTTGGCTGTCGGTAGGACAATCTCATTGCAAAGGAGGTGTAGCAATTCCGTTGGACGCCTCGTGTGTTGGCGGCTCTTTTAACTTGGTAAATACTATTCTTGGAAAATGAGCACAGTCGCGGACATATTAATTGGTAACTTATTAAAATCACTTGTTCGAAACATTGTCTCGGAGGGCCTCAAAGCCCAAAAGTGGATTGGGAACTCTCTGAGATAGTGTATTTATAGAAACAAGGCGACAAAACACAATTATCGTGTACCGGAAAGCCACATATTAGTTAGTCTAATAAATCTATTCCAGCCTCTACGTGTAGTATTAAGGAAATTCTATCTTAGTTATAAAATGTGGCATCAGTGATGGACAAATGAATTTCGCTTCCTTGTTTCTCGCGATTAAAATCCTTCCAAAGTTTTACATGACCTGTCTAGAAATAGATGTTAGGTCTTAAAAATTCAAACCTCGTAATAAAATCCGTAGAGTACTAATCAAGTTCCTTATAGATCCAGGGACTTCTGAGGTGCTGGAGGAGACCTTATGAACCACCATGTACTCCGATTAATTATACAATTTCTTCCAGATACTAAACTAAATTGTACATACAGTCTACTGAAATGAAGTTTTCGATCGACTTCTATGTTTTACGAGAGTTATCTGAAATGTACATACAAACTAGCAAAAGAGGGCCTTCAATTGGCTCTGCATTATTATGTGGTTAACTTAAGTTGTACTTACTGGCGAGCGACAGAGGACAGAGGAGAACACGGGACAGAGGAGGAACAAGAGGTGAAGGAGGTGTATATCCAGCAGTGGATGATACTGGGCTGAAATGATGATGATGATGATGACTGGTTAGCGAAGCAAAGTCTTCTATCAACTTCTGTATATTATGTGAAATCTTCGAGTGATTTCTGAATTTATAAATGGACAATTAATGATACCTAGCACTTTATGTAGGCTAATTTTATTTCAGTTTTACATGGTGGTTCTAAGGTAAAAGAAGACTGCTTGAGGTTGGTTTTATTATTTTATAATAGGCCATTTTGGATCAGATCATGCAGTAATAGAAAACCGGTTTGTTGTTTTCTTAGAATTGAATCTCCTTGACATAATAATAACTTAAGTAAAACCTAACTTATCTTATTCAAATATTTGCAAAGAACAGATTAATATCGAGAATCCTTAAGTTTATCTGTGTGTGATGATCCAATCTGGCAATACCAGTTGTTATAATGAGTGATAAGTTTTCACAGTTTTGAGTAAATTAATACATAAATCACTTATTGTACTTCTGAAGAACTAGTATCAAATACTGTGTGCCTTTCCAGCTTTTATTTTGTTGTGTTCATTATTTAATATGTTATCTACGAGTCATTTGGGAATTGTAATTTATATATTCTATAATTTTCAGCATTTGTTTCAGCTTTTGAATTTACTTGCCTTTTCCATTTTACCCTTCACTTCATGTACAGCTTAAAAGAAATCTAATACTTCCATTTTTTTACGATACAACTAAATTACTATGTGTATATTTTCAGCCTTGAACTTTCGAGTGTTTGTAATTTACTTGTTTTAAGTAAATTATTACATAATTCACTTATAGAATCTCTGACGTACCTAATATTAAATACCGAGTGCCTTTCAGCCTTTATTTTGTTATGCTATCATTCAGCATTTTATCTTCAAGCCTTTTGGAAATTGTAAATTATATTAATATTTCTACAATCTTCAACATTTGTTTCAGCTTTTGAGTTTACCTGCTATTTTCATCTTACTCTTTATGTACAGCTTACAAGAAATCTAGCACTTCCATTGTTTATGATACAACTAAATCAATACGTGTTTATTTTCAGTCTTGAATTTATGATTGTTTGTTATTTACTTTTATAAACAATCTATTACCATGATACTCTTTCATCAATAGGTTCACATTGAACTTTCAACTGTTTCTTCTAACTTGAATCTTTGAAATTTATTATTTAATCCTATCGAGTCTAAGGTGTAAATTATTTCTTACAGAATCTGCATTATAGTCATTAAGCCAGTAGGTGGAAGTATGATATAACCTTATCAAAATATGGCGTAGTTATTAAGTTCTTACCTAAATGAATAAGTAATCATAATAATAATTTTAAATTACTAGATTTACTTGCTGTGCGAGGTACAGGCAGTCCCATCTCGCTAATTACATAATTAGAGACAATGGTGGGATTGTCTAAATTCAATTGTATTCAATAAACTGTGGTAAAAGGTAAACGGAGGTAAAGGTATCAGGTAAAGGTTTTGACCAGGTAAAATTCCTCTAGGTTAGACTAATAATAATTAACCATTCAAGGTTATTAATTGCTGGGTTGCAATGGTCTACTACATTTTACTCACTATGGGTGTTTTCATAACTAGTATGAGACTGTGTGGAATTGTTGTGTCGTCAAGACCTCACAAACCTTGACGAGCGGAATTGTTCTATTGAGTTTGATATTAGTGATTACAGCTCATTGCACGCACAAATACTATACATGCAGCTGATAAATATTCCCCACACTTTACATAGAGTTAATGAGTGTATGTTCTGTTAGGCCGACAGATCATCGCTTATTAATTCAACCTTCGACACTATAACCAACCCAAAACATAGGTACAGTAGACTATTGTCAAACCAGTAAGTTTGGTTAGATGTTGGAGTCTGGATTTCAACTAGTGTTCCTCCTATCAATCATTTATTATCCCTCCCATTCGTTCCTATATCCTTATAAAGGATTAAAGTAATTGAATTGAAATTAACTAAAACTATTCAGCTTCGATGTGATTGGTGTGATAATAAAGTAATAACTATTACAATCAAAAGTTAGTATTTATTCATAACATGAATAATGTTGTAAATACTGATATACATAAATTCTACTTGACAATCTGGTTTCTAAAGGTGAAACATATGGGGCTTCAGTCTAATCTGTAACTGGGCATCCAGCACTCCTGGATAATCACGAATGTGCTGGGATTACATTCGTGGGACCCCTGGGTGTACCTTCTGGCGCTGTCTAGTATTATGGATGGATCGGGGTCTTAACCATTGATCGCTTGATGGAATCATATAGTTGGGAAAATCCAATATTGCAAAGAACCTTATATGGTCAACTTATGGTGATCAACACGATTACTAAATACGGCATAGCCGATAATTACAAACAATGAAAGAACCTTGTATGGTCAAACTTATGATGAATAACATTAAAAAAAAATAAAGAAGTAAGAAGTAAACGGGGAAGGGGTAAAGGGGAGAATATCAATCACACGGGACTGAGTAGTTATTTGTTTTGATACATATAAAACATAACTCATCTGTCCTACCCTTACCTAATCCCCGGGGAGTGCATACTGTGGATGGCACTCACAGGAGTGGGCGAGGTTGGAGCCTACTCTTCTCTTCTCAAACAAAAAAAAATATATCTTAGTTTGTGTTCCTTAACATTCTCTGACTCTAAAAGTTCCAGGGTTACTTATCTCACAACGAGGGTGTAGACGATCATCTGGCCTTTTCTTCGTGGATTTCCTTATGCTAGCGGGTGGTTTAGTTACAATACCAAGATACCTTATAAGTGGGTATCGCGTATCGTAAATTTTTATGTCTTTACGGACAAAGGTTTTTGACTTAAGTTTTGGCTGACTGAGTTATTTTCTAGGTATAGCTAGGCCTTATGGTACAAGTTGGCTGTTTGGCCTTTTAGCCGGGATTGTGTAACGGTCATAAACTTCTATGGCCAAGGTAGCATAAATAAATAGGTTTTTTAATCACGACGACCTTTAGGTAAACAACTGGATTCAAACCCAGTTGCAAAACGGTTGTAGGGAAAGGAAGGCGGGGTGAATGTTAGGGTTAGACTATTATTACTATTAAGCTTCAAAGCTGTACCAAAATCATAATCCTTTAAAATGGTTCTTGCAATCGAGGCTAATAAAATAATGTAAGGGAACCTATCCGATAACATGTTAACTTAGATACAAATATTTAAAATTTAGTAAAATGTATTTTTATCACTAACCCCATCCAAAGTATTTTCTTAGTTAAATTAATAATAATAAGCAATAACCTACCTTATAAATGTGAGTAGAGGTAGACCAAAAAAAACATTAAATAATAGTACATTATGATATAAGTGCGGTAGGTTGAAAATTACAGCCGAGGCGTTATTGCAATGCAACAGCACTACAAGAAAGCAGAGGGTGTAATTATCAAAGCGCACGTATATCATACGACGTTTTATAACACATTTGCGAGGAAATAAATAAAAATTAAACGAATAAGTCTTTAATCACTTGTTAAAGCAGTTAGAAAATTTGAAATGTAAATGTCTTTTTAATTTAATTTCATTCCATTTCATTCAAATTCATCCCGTTTTAATCAGTTTCATTCAATTTCATTCAGTCTCACTCAGCCTCACTCAGTCTCACTCAGCATCACTCAGTCTCACTCAGTCTCACTCAGTCTCATTCAGTCTCACTCAGTCTCACTCAGTCTAATTCGGTCTCATTGAGTCTCATTTATTCTCATTTAGTCTCATTCAGTCTCATTCAGTCTCATTCAGTCTCATTCAGTCTCATTCAGTCTCATTCAGTCTCATTCAGTCTCATTCAGTCTCATGCAGTCTCACTCAGTCTCACTCAGTCTCATTCAGTCTCATTCAGTCTCATTCAGTCTCATTCAGTCTCATTCAGTCTCATTCAGTCTCATTCAGTCTCATTCAGTCTCATGCAGTCTCACTCAGTCTCACTCAGTCTCATTCAGTCTCATTCAGTCTCATTCAGTCTCATTCAGTCTCATTCAGTCTCATTCAGTCTCATTCAGTCTCATTAAGTCTCATTTAGTCTCATTTAGTCTCATTCAGTTTCATTCAGTTTCATTTCATAAATTTAGCATCTTGATAAACCGTACGTTTTACCTTATTAAAAAGCAACCCGTGCGTTTTACATTACATTACCGCACTAGTACGTAATGACATACATAACGATACTGAAATTAGTGAAATAAGAGACCCTTTACGAGCAAATGTGTTATAAAATAAATAAATAATGCCGACAATCCTCACAACACTATCTAGCCCCAAACTAAGCATAAAAAAAATAACTAAGGCTGAACCATGTGAATGATGACATCGATAAGTATTTTTATAACACATTTGCTCGTAAAAGGTCTCTAATTTCACCGATTTCAACATCGTAATGTATGTCATTACGCACTAGTGCGGTAATGTAATGTAAAACGCACGGGTTGCTTTTTAATAAGGTATAACATACGGTTTATCCAGATGCTAAATGTATGAAATGAAACTGAATGAAACCGAATGAAACTGAACAAAACTGAATGAAACTGCATGAAACCGAATGAACTTAATGAAACTGAATGAAGCTGAATTAAACTGAATGAAACCGAATGAAACTGCATGAAACCGAATGAAAAGGAATGAAACCGAATGATACCGAATGAAACCAAATGAAACTGAATGAAACCGAATGAAATTAAATAAAAATGAATGAAACTGAATAAAACCGAATGAAACTACATGAAACCGAATGAAACCGAATGAAACTGAATGAAACTGCATAAAACCGAATGAAAATTAATGAAACTGAATAAAACCGAATGAAACTGCATGAAACCGAATGAAAACGAAAAAAACTGAATGAAACTGAATGAAACTGAATAAAACCGAATGAAACCGAATGACTGAATGAAACTGAATGAAACTGCATGGAACCGAATGAAACTGAATGAAAATTAATGAAACTGAATAAAACCGAATGAAACTGCATGAAACCGAATGAAACCGAATGAACTTAATGAAACCGAATGAAGCTGAATTAAACTAAATAAAACCGAATGAAACTGCATGAAACCGAATGAAACGGAATGAAACAAAATTAAACCGAATGATACCGAATGAAACCGAATAAAACTGAATGAAACCGAATGAAACTGAATAAAACTGAATTAAAATGAATGAAACTGAATGAAACGGGATGAATTCGAATGAAATTAAATAAAATGACATTTACAATCTGTTGTGTCATTTCATTTCATTTCAAATTCTCTAACTACTTTAACAAGTAATAAACAATTTATTCGTTTAATTTTTATTTATTTCCTCGCAAATGTGTTATAAAACGTCGTATGACATACGTGCGCTTTGATAATTACAGCCTCTGCTTTCTTGTAGCCCTCGCCTACGGCTCGGGCTTGCAATAACGCCTCGGCTGTAATTTTCAACCTACCGCACTTATATCATAATGTACTATTGTAATACAATAATTAGTACCTTGCATAAATTGTATTACTAAAATGGAAGATAAAAGGCTTTGTATTTATTTATTTTATTAAAATGGGTTTTCAGTTTAAAACTTATTAGTCCCCTTTATATTTGTAGGCTTCAACCACAGCTAAAAGGCAAAGGTGCCGGTTCCCGTAATTATATCATCCAGTGTACCGTGCAGTGGACTGACCCGTTCTGGTTTAAAGGTCGTGGGTTAGAACCCGTGCACCCGTGATGTGTCAGTTAGTATGATCGTTTATCATTGCCGAAATTAATTCTAGCTGCCTTATTTGTAATCGGTTAATTGTGTTAGAGCCTGTCGTCTATAGCGTAGTTTGTCTTGATCAAAATATAATAAATATATATTGTGGACATTCACACAACACTAAAAGAAAAACTAAACACTAAAGCTCCAAATTAAGCAGAGTTTGTACTATGGGAAGAGAGAGAGAGAGTTTGTACTATGGGATAGATAGCTGATATAATACCTACCTACTTGTATTTTTTTTGTAAATACATTACCTACTTAGGCTCGTATTTAGGAAAAGTGATTTAGTCTGAGTCGAGCCTCATGGACAAATTTTTGACATTTTTTAATGGAGAATTGGCAAAAAATCTATACTTGATGCACTATTTCTGAATACGCGCCTTAGAATACCATATACCAACTAGGCAGAGAACAAACATCTGTGTTCACCAACAAATATTTGTTCTCGGTGGGGATCGAACCCACGACCTACGGCGCAGAAAGCAGCTACTACCAACTAAGCTGAGACGTCAGTCTTGTTAACCTAACTTGTTGTTCATATAGCATATTAAATAAAGAAAAAGTTTTCGGTGAACAGAATATAATTAATGATCTAAAAAACATAAAATTGGTATAAAAATTGCTGATATTCCCTACGAGCCCACGTTGTAACCCAAAACCCTTTCATTTTAATCAGTTGGATAAATTCAGGTAGCTCGAATCTTGGCACGAGGAAATCTATAAATAAATCGAAAAAGTTGACAACGTCGTAGCTCGTAGGCGTTGCGTAGCAAATAAGGAAATTATTAATTTTCACACTTTTTTTTCTTAGTAAACGTGGGTATAAAAAACCTATTTTAGTCAGAACCCTAAAAACATACAGATAAACGACGTTCACAAAATAATTTCAACAAAAGACGGAGATTTGCGATTCTACGAAATATAATTGGGCATCAGGAACAAAGGGCGTCTCATTAAGAAGATGAAAGAATCTGTGTCATAAATATAGATCAAAGATGAAGAGACTTGATAACGATTACTTTGATGGAACGCGTTTTATGGTAGCAGCAGTAATTGCAGTTTTATCTTTCCTTTATCTGTCACTTAAAAAAGATTATTATTTTATTTGAAGTCGCGCACAAAGGTCTCTCTGGATAATGTCATCAAAGCTAATTTCGTTTAAAATCGTAAACCCAGCTTAGAATTAATTGATTAAAAGTGATTTTGATGTATTTTAGACTGTATCGTTATAAGCATGAATGAAAACTCCTGATGATAGACCCTTGCTTTGGGCAAAGGTCATCTCGCTGGTAGGCGGATTGGTGTTCTTTTTCCCATGGTGTCATTGGTTCTTCAAAACCAGTGTGGTAAAAGGAGTGTGGAGGAATGAGCAAGTGAGTAGTCAAAGATGCATCTGTCCATCTCCTGTGCTGTACTGTCATTTCGTTTCCCTCTTAGTCGCCTCCTAAGGTATCCACGAGATGTGTTGTAGGGTTTTTTTTTGCCAATGAACTCAACCCATTGCATTAGGATTTATTTAGGTTATTATAAATAAGGATAAGTGCTTGTTTTGCAAATAAATTATTATTCTATTCTTTTCTATAGTACACTTACTTGAATTGAAAAGCCTAAATTTTATAACCCACCTAGCCAACACGTTTATTTAAAGTGATTACGAACCCCACGCTAAAGTTGCAAAAACTCGATACTAACATAACACTTTACGACGTATCCACTCGTCTCCCATACACACACGATTATGAGTTCCTACAAACTTTGGGGCAATTTATAAAATTGGATGCCAGAGTCACGAGCGTGGGCCTAACATCGGATAACGTCCGTAAAAATGGATTTACGCCCAAGAAACTACCTATTGTTGTAAATTTTCACCCTCCAGCCATCATCTGCGCACGGTTAATCGAACATCAAAATTCGGAAATGCGTAAAAACGCCGGGTTTTATCACCTGCCTGCAGCGTTTTCAGACGTGATGAAAGGAAAACTCTTGGGATTTTACGTAGATCCTTTGATTTGACACGTCATCTAAGCTGATAATCGGAGAGATCAAAGGGGCTAGTGAACGCGCTTGGAATCCACACGAGGTGTTCGGTTCAAGAGCAAATTATTCAAATTGAATTGTTTATTGGGATCAATCGGGTTGTGGTCACGGTCTTCAGACTATAGCATTCCATTTAATATTCATGGGATGAACGAACACTACGAGCTTAATTCTCTACTCTACACTACACCCTTGGCTACATAATAATACCAGCTCATAATTGAACTTGAACTTACCTTGGCCACATAATACCAGCTCATATTCGAACTTATGAACTTATTTGTATTTATATTGCTTTCGTGTACATAAGATCTTAAAAATAATAGCACAGTAGGTATTAACTGTAAGTACATTTACCCCTTAGGGGCACTGCAGTTTGGAGTTCGATTCTATAATGTGTAAGCTGTTAGAAAAAAATAAAATTATAATGAAGGTACATAATAGGAATTTTAATGAAATGTCACTTTGTAAAATATAATAATCGAATGTCAAATACAGCTTAGTTACATAGACTACTTATAAACGTTACTTAAATTTAAGCATTATACCTACATAATATATTTTAACTTCGCCTTTGAGAGTAACTCTTCAATTTGAAGTTTGTTCCCCAATTTAAAATTGAAACAAGGAGTCCGTGAAAATAAAAAATCTTTAGGACCTTTATGCTTCCGTATAGTCGTAGATATCCCTCCAGATCTTGAAGTACCAAGTACTCAAGATTCTTTCAGGATGTCTAAGAGTGGTAGTCACAGGTTCGTCCACGAGTTTCATTTTACCACATACCCATTTCGCAGTGTTGATATTCCATACAAGCCATCCCGTCATGCAGAAAGCAAGCCTATCGCCGCTGTTGGAGTACTGATGGTGTGGTGTTTTCCTTCACTGGTTGAGAGCACTGGCATTGCAAGCATAATTTTTTCGAAGTGATAAATCCATTTTTGACGATCAGATTTGAACCCACGATGATTCTGTTTCTACTTGATCAAATTAAAACTAGGGTACCGCAAAATAAAACTGCCAAATTTATGAAGAGATAACCCAAACTGGTTAAATTACAGTACAGAGATACGTTTAAGCCACAAACTCGTTTCCAGAGGCATGAATCTTTTGTGAGCGCGAAATTTTGCTACCAAGAATTTTGTATTATGTTGCTAAGACTTCCATTGTCTCGATCTGTACGAAGATTAATTTGGGAAGCTCAGTAAATTCGTGTACAATGATCTAAAGTTACGATGGAATCGTCTTTTGATGAAATTTGGTGTAGCGGTTATATACAATGTGTTTCATTGAGTGTGATTTGATTTATGGTGGGTTGCCAGGAACAAAGTTTGATAAGTTTTTCTTGTAGTTTCCCGTACTGCACTGTGTGTAGCTTATTTTTTTAGGCAGTAATAAAATAATAAATTCATATTCTACCAGAATGTTTTAGGAAAATATGATTTTATCATAAAATATTTTTTTTATTCAAATACCTTCTGGTTTAGACTATTTGAACACAAAACACTTTCGACTTATTTCTCACGCTTAAAAATACCTCACATAATTATCACCAAAGTGTCTCACGCTTATAAATACTACTTTTTATATTTAAACATTTGTGCGAGGTGTTTGTCGATGGATGGAAAAGGTCATCAAATACATTCTTCCTGAAAAATGTTCTCTATATCTGATTATGATGTATTAAAATTTAAAAAAAAATTATACAACTAAAAAAACACATGCCTACCTGATCATATTATGTGGTCATCGCCTATATAACAAAGCATAGCCTCTTACGTGCCCGTCGATGCACTGCCCTGCGTTCATCAACTTGAAGCATACATGTCTACAAAACTAAACAATGCATGATGTACAAAAATCACAAACCCTCAAAGAACAATGATATCAACAATGATATCTCACGAATAACAGTCGACGAGCAAAACAAAGTTAATATCAATAGAATCTGATCTATGAAAAATGCACTGTATTTTATTTTATATACACATTATCAACTTTAATGCTGTGCTTCAGTTGTTGAACTACTAATTAGTGTGGCTACGCTGTTGTTGCATTTTTTTATTAGAAAAACTGCTGTTGCTGATTGAAATTGTGAGAAAAAGCCTTTTTTACCCACTGAATACAGAAAGCGCCTTTCTAAAGGCTACGTAGTAATAAAATCACAGAACAATTTCTAAGAACTCAATAGATACAAGACGAGGCGAACACGAGAAAAAAATTTCAAGATGTTTTATTATTTTTCAACGTTTAGCAGAGACTTGTCGTATGAGGTTTTATTGAAATTGACTTGGATCTCAGGGGGAATTTCAGCGTTCGGTCTTCTTCATAGTAGAGTTACTTAAACAGTTCAATATGCTATTTTAGTTCTGGCAAAGTAATATATATTAAGTGGAGCACCACAATCCAAAAATTGTGGAAAGAAGCAGCTTTGCACCTAAACCTAACCTAGACCTAACCTCATTTTATCTCATTTTATCAAATAATTACGACACTATACTTTTTCTCGCGTTGAAGTGTTCATTTGTTTTTTTAGAATAAACAAATTTTCGTTTTGCAAGCCAGTTCGAAATTTAAATAAAACTTTTGATATGTTACCTCCTTGGTTGCCATTTTGTGGAATAAAAGATCGTTCCATGTTCAAATTACATGACCGATATGAGTTTACTATGTACTCGTAATAATATCCGGCCGTTAAAAACGACAGTAATACAATTTTGCCGGCCGCTGCTTGCATGGATTTGGCCAGTCCAGAAAGTCAAAATAATACTCAAAATTCCAAGCATGTTTAATCTTCTTATCATGTCACTGATTCTTTCGAACCAAGCGTGGTGAAAGGATCTTAACATTAAATGTTGATAAAACTAAATATATAGCTTTCTCACTAACTACAGCCACTCAGCCACCTAACACATTTAACATCAAGGGCCACAAATGTTACAACCCAATCAATAACTGCACTTGCCAGAATATTATGAGAACCGACGTTATGAAATATCTAGGAGTACACATAGATCATCTTCTATCTTGGCATACTCACGTTGATAAACTTACATCTCGCCTTAGAAAATTGATATACGTTTTTAAGAACCTAAGAGCATCAGCAAATATTAGTACCCTAAAACTCGTTTACTCCGCGCTTGGTGAATCCATCATAAGATACTGCATTCCAGTCTGGGGAGGTGCTGCTAAAACGAAGATGCTACAGCTAGAGAGAGCACAACGTGCTGTACTTAAGGTTATGCTTAAGAAACCATTTCGCTACTCCACTGCTATTCTATATAGTGACGTCAAAGTTCTTACAGTGAGACAGATGTTTATCTTCCAAACTATTATGAGGACGCATTCTTCCTTACCCTTTGACGCAAACCTCCACAAAAAGAAACGTAGATCTGGCAGAGTCGGTAAAATACTCAAACACAGAACTAAATTCTATAGCCGATGTTATCCCATAATATCACCACTGTTATATAACCGCATAAACAAACAATTAGACATGTATCATTTGAATAAATACAAATTAAAAAAAGAACTCACACAGTGGTTGCTGAAACTGCAGTACAAAAGTACTGAAGAACTCATGAGTTCTGTCACTTAAAATTATCCTTCTAACCCACAGGTACATAAAAAGCCATAAAATACTAAAATAATTCATTATAATAAATAAAATAGTTATATAATATATGCATACACTACACAACCGTTCCACGCACATACATTTCTCTTGTGACTGGTGTTAAAACAAAGTGTATGCTTATATCACAGAGAAAAAAAAAAAAAAAAAACTAGATTAGGCTCTTAGTGTGTTTATACAAAAGGAAGCAAGCAAGGAGAGATGCCAAAATACTATCCGTAATCCTAAGTAATCCTCAATCCTGTGCAAACAGTGCTCCTCCGCATGGTGATGGAGGGTGTGCTTTATGGATTGAACTGGCTCCTGAGATACAGTTTGACACTAGTTCGGGGGTCGGTGAACTTCTATATCGCTCATCACCTGTTGTCTGCGGCGGTGGAGCCTTGTTTGGACGCTTTGCTACTAACTTAGTTTAAGTTATTATTAAGTTTTAGGTTAAGAAAAACGGTTGTCTGGAAGAAATCGCTGCACGCGATAAGACCACCGATTGTAGGACTAGATACATCGTAATGTTTAGTGCCTTAAGCATTTTTTACGAACAATTATGTAGTCCTCAATAAAGAATTTATTATATTATATTATTATTATTTTAAGCGCGCCTCGAAGAGGCTCCTTTCGTGCACTTGGCACATATTTTCGAACTTTTTAGGTTCCTTCTACGATTTGCCGGTTTCCTTACGATGTTTTCCATCACCGTTTGAGAGCACTGACATAGCGTACATACGTTTTTGGGCAGAAAAACTAATTGGTACACGACTGGATTTGAACCCACGACCTTAGGATCGAAAGGCGGGGCAGTTACTACTAAGCCACCAGCGCTCTAGCATGTTTAATAAAAACACATTTTATTCATGAAGTTCTTATCTCATTAGTAAAATTGTTTCCTAATAAAAAACTTATTAGATATAACCTAGCTAATTCAAATTCTATTTCTATTCCACTGACATGCCAAGCCAGCTGCCAAGAACTGTCCACAAAAGAAGGTCTTTTCCAAGATTTCTCCATCCGCGTACAAACCTATCAATCTTGAGCGTCAGATGCACGTCCCGACGATTTTCAAACAATTATGCTTACACAAGTACATGTTAAGTCGACCGCAAGTATGAGAGCTTGGCGTACGCAAATAACAGCCTTATAGGCGGTTTGGGTAATGTTATGCTAAAGTTTGAGAAGAATTATGTATCATTCTGGTGGGTAGTCATTATCAGCATCAGCCTGAAGAATCCCACCATAATTATAAAAGACAAAAAGAAAGAAAACACATTTATTTGACATAATAGGTACATAGGTGTACCAACATACACAATACAACATATAACAATAATGAACTATGCCAAATAGGCCCCGACTCAGCTTTTTGCTGCCTGACAAGGTATCATCTACCATGCCAAGCCGCGCTGGTTTTCAGGCGGAGCCCTTTGCGAAGAGGTGGCGTCACATGAAAAATAAAAATAAAACAAAAAGGGAAGACTGTCAAAGGAATAATATATAAATGAACTGTGTATTAAATTCTAATAAACAGATAATAAAATACAATATAGCTACATAAATGATACTTACAATGATAATTATGTTGACTAGTCTCTCAGCTTAGTTGGTCTCTCCTTCTTTCTCTGCCTTCTGCGCGATTATTCGTGGATTCCATCCCCACTGACAACAAATATTTGTGTGGTGAACGCAGATGTTTGTTCTCTGTCTGGGTGTTATACGTATTTACGAAAAAAAATAAACAAGTATCATAATTATCAGCTATCTGGTTCCCATAGCTCTGCTTAGTTTGGGGCTAGATAGTGTCGTGTGAATTGTCCACAATGTTTATTTATTTACAGGCTTTCCGGGAGTGTTTACTTCAAAAAGAATTTTGAAGGTTTTTTGCAGGTAAGTAATTTGCGAAGTAAAATATATAAGAAAAACCATTATAATCGTACACGTGTGTCGAATATATTTACGTTGTTATTAGATCAGTCGTTTTTCCTCAACTTAGTGGAAAATAACAAGGAGATATACAAAATCAATAAATAAGTGGGTTGGTACTTTCAGGAATCGGATTATGGGACTGTTTGCGTGGTTATTATTTTGATTCAAAGGTTTGGTAAACAGTTTATTTATTAGTAATTTATTATTAAGACAAAAAGTAGGACCCACCAGATGGACCGGCATCATTGTTATGATCGCGGGAAGTCGGTGGATGGAAAGAGCTCAGAATCGTTCTTCCTGGAAATGTGTGCTGGACATATCCAGCAGTGGACCTCTTCAGGCTGATGATGATGATGATGGAACAATTTATAAAAAAGAATGTGTAAAGCTTGTTCAAGGAAATAGTTTAGAGAGGGATGGCTATACACACATATAATAGTACCCATTTTTACCCGAGGATTGAAAGTCACGAATTTAAGTCCCGAGACGCTGGACGCGGGGGCGCCAATGGAGCTCGCGGGACTTATATAAGTCTTTCACCCGAGGTAAACACTGTGCTTTTCATTACGAATACAAGGAAAGTAAAAATAAAAACATGATAGAAAAATGAGTGAATTTTAATTTACATCGCGCTCTAATTAGACTTTTTAAACTTCTTACCGTTGTAATGGGTTTCCAACCTCCTTGCTGAATAAAAAGTTGGAATTTGGTTCAATAACCTCCTTGCTGTTTAGAAAATGGTTGAATAAAAATGTGAAAATAGAACTTGTTTTTTTATAATTTGACAGCTGTCAGTAGAAAGCGATTCGAAGCGAAAAGCGGCCAAGTGCGAGTCGGACTCGCCCATAAATGGTTCCGTAGCAACAAGTAACATAATATTAAAGTTCTTGTAGTTCGTCGAAAGGTAAATTGCGGTTAACGATTTATGACGTATAAAAAAAACTACTCACTAGATCTCGTTCAAACCAAATATCGTTGGAAGTTTGCATAGTTAATGTACACCATATATTTTTTTCAGTTTTATCATTCTCTTATTTTAGAAGTTAGAGAGGGGGGGGGGGGGGCGGCACACATTTTACCACTTTGGAAGTGTCTCTCGCACAAACTATTCACTATACTCGTCAAGTTTCATCAGTCTAGCTTTTACAGTTTCGAAGAAAAATGGCTGTGACATACGGAAGGACAGACAGACAGACAGACAGACATGACGAATCTATAAGGGTTCCGTTTTTGCCATTTGGCTACGGAACCCTAAAAAGTACTAAAATACTTAGTATTTTACCATACTATTTTTGTTAAACTGGCAAGGCTGAAAAATTAATGCCTGAATGAAAAAGAACGAAAGAAAAACCAGTCCTTGGTTGGACACATTACCACTAGCGTTGGCACAAACCGGGCGGTTTTTCACGATGGCAATTAGCAGTTTGCCAGATTGTCAAGCGAGATTTCTTTTTAAATAAATGGCTGTATCTTCCAGCCAAAACATCCTCAGTGGATCTGTGGAGTTTCAGAGTAACTTCACCAAACAAAATGAATGTCTGTGAATGAAATGTCTGTATGCAATAACTCGTGCCTAATGATATCGTTAGTCGGTCTGCAAACTTACGAGTCGTCGTGCCTACTCAGAAGACTTAAATTAGTTTAGATGCACTTTCATGTGAAGTTGCGAGTAGCTAGTGTTCAGCTAGTTCACTTAATATAAAAACACCTTCAAAGCACCGCCACCGCCGGCCGTGCCGCAGTGGCACCCTGCGGCTTATTTTAAAGACGCTTACGTGGCACGGACAACAGAAAGACACTATGAACACCATCGTAGATTTAACTACCTTTCATATTTAACTGCGTGCCAACGCTCAGTCTCTACTAGACAGATATCTACATACTTGAAGATAAAAAGAAAAGAAAAAGTTTCGCATATAGGTAGTGTTAACCAGTTTTGGGAATAGGACATCCTTAATCGAATCAAGCAGCGTGACACATCTATAATAATGGAAAAAGAGGAAGAGGAAGGGTGATGGCGTCGCTATACGTTTGTATTGTTTGCCGTGTAATAAAGTAAAACAGAATTGTAGCTATAATCAATGAAGACTTTTCGACCTAATAATAGGTAGGTATTTGTTTAATTTTTTTTCATTTTAATTTTTTTCTTCCACGTTGGTCCCATAGAAATGTCATCAAAATTGGTTCAGCAGTTTGGCCATGAGTCCGTTTCTCAAGTTTCTTAAACTCATAAAATATTGTGGTAGGAAAACTTGTCAGAATCAAAATTGCAAAACTGTTTTGCAACTTATTGCAAACAAATTTGTTACTTGAAATAATATTAATTTCAAAAAGTTGAAATTGAAGTTCAACATTTTGAACGACCATTACTGTCGTCGTTTCTTATGAGTGAGCTAGCTGTTGCCATCACACGCAGTACGTATTTGTGTTCACTGTTCGCTTAGAAATAGGGGAGACTTGTGAAAGCGTAACCTCAAATAGGGACTTAGTTAAATTACATACTTTGTGTAACAACACATTTGAGAGTTACTCTTGATGTCTCTGCGTGAATATTTTGTTTGAGATATTTTTGTGGTTTTACTGTAATTTTGTGGTTTTAATTTAAGTTGAAATGAGATCAACAAAACAGGTGCATCAGGCGAGTGTGAATGAAACTGCTGGAAGGGGAAGACCTTGGCGCATGCATCTCGATCAGATAGCAGACGTTTTAGAGAAAGGCCAGGTCAGAAGTACCCTAAACCGACGTGTATGAAAAATGTTTTGCGAGTGAATGAAGCGAAAGAGGTATGTCACGATGTCGTAGCAAGTGGAAATCCGTGATTCTACCCCCATAGGAATGATGCGTGATTTTATGTATTTGTGTATGTTGCTCTTTTATTGAAAACTAGAGGTGATTTGCTGCTTTGTCTACGTAGACTTTGTTTTCACACTGGGCAAAACTTTCCAAAAATGTCTATGTGAAATGTCTTGTTTAGGCCGCTCCGTCAGACAAGCCCAAGGAATATAGTACGAGCTCAAACTGTCAGTCAAATCTGTCAAGCTGTCTAAAGTCAGTCAGTCAAGCTGGCCTGATTTATCTGGTAATTTGACCTCATAGCTCTGCCTTTTGCGGTCGTGGGTTCGACCCCCACCGGGAGCAAAATATTTGTGTGGTGAGACAGAAGCTTGTTCTCGGTCTGGGTGTTATATTGTTTTCTGGGTATGTACAAAAAACATGTATTATATCAGCTATCTAATTCCCATAATTATTATGTACAAACTCGGCTTGATTTAAGGCTAGATAGTATTGGATTGTCCGCAATATTTATTTATTCAACCCAAAATTTATATCAAAACCATAATCTTTGAAAATTGCTCCATAAAATCATAAATACCTACACAAAATATACAAAATAAACAAATTAGTTTATGCCACTTTCAGGTAAACACGCTCAAACACAATGTTTGTGATTTTAGCAATATAATAATAACTTTGCTCGGAAATGCTTGATGAAATGTTTGCTCTCCAGAATTGGCGTTTTCACCAATAGAAAGTTATTGTCGTTGACAACGAGCAAAGCGAACGAAGATTTAAAACAACTCGGAAAATCCAGCATAAACGGGAGTGTTCTTTTTTTATACAACAAGCTGATGGAACAAACATATGGCCCACCTGATGTTAAGTACCAATGGGGAGTGTTCTGAGGAACTGTTTAGTTTGGTGCCCGCGGCTGATTTCTATCATCGTACCACACGCCGCAGAACCAGATTCCATCCTCACCACCTGGATGGCTGGTTTTCCACAACTGCTCGTTTTTTGCGTTCTTTCTTGCCGCGCACGAGTAAGTTGTGGAATGAACTACCCTCTGCAGTTTTCCCTCAGAGCTACGACATGGGGTCCTTCAAAAGGCGGGTATATCTGTATTTAAAAGGCCGGCAGCGCATCGGCACCACCTCTGGTGTTGCAGGTGTATATGGGCGACGGTGACTGCTTTCCATCAGGTGGCTCGTCTGCTCGTCTGCCAAAGTATTGCCTCATAGGTCACGCACGTCAGGAGGAAGGAAGGCGAAGACCTCCCTAACTTTTTAAAGCTTTCTCGGTCAATTGTGGGATTCCACTAGTTAATAATAAATTGAGACTATGCTGGAAGTTTTTAAGCTATCCTAACGGATTAAGATAGCGCTACTAAAGGCGAGACCAGTAGCTTAGCACTCAGATAAAAAGGCCACCGCACAAAATAGCATCATGCGAACTGGCCTCTCAGCTCAGTTGGTAGTAGTTCTGCCTTCTGCACCGTGGTCGTGGGTACGTTCCCCACCGAGAACAAATATTTGCGTGGTGAACACAGGTATTTGTTTTCAAATTCAAATTCAAATTCTTTATTGCACTTATGTTGTATGAAGGTGTTACAGTAGGTAATGTAAGTTTCAAACATAAACCCTGTTAGGGCACCGCAAAACCGTTCCGCAAAACCGTTTCTATCTGGGTGTTATATTGTATTCTAAGTATGTATGTAATTTCAAAAAAAATTATTATATCAGCTATCTGCCGCCCATAGTACAAGCTCTGCTTAGTTTGGAGCCAGGTTGCATGGATTGTCCACAGTATTTATTTATATTTCATGTTTTTGCACGCGACTGTAGGACGTCTTGGAGTTCTATGAAACAATTTCTTCATCTCATCACGTTCATTTCAAAACCCAGTGGGTCTTATTAATAATCCTGGCGTAGCGTTGGACTAGTTAATCCGTGTTTTGTCTCTTGCTTTGACATGCAATTGTCAACTCGAGCAAATGTGCCAAAACACGGATTAACTAGTCCAACGCTACGCCAGGATTATTAATAACACCCAGTAAGTATACTACATTCCACCTCACTAAAGCCTCCAACGCCAATGGAAAACGCAGCAAATTCATAAAAAAAACATCTGAAAATACTCTACAAGTAATATTTTCAATCATGTTCCGAAGTAAATTTATAGGTTGCAATAATGTTGCGTATTTAGATTTCGCTTTTAGATTTGTTGAATGTTTATTATATTACATTCTTGACTTCCAGAGGGGTTGAGTTACGGCTGTACGCGCAAGTGCGCGAATTTTGAGCTATAAAGAGGGATAAAAAGTTCAAAATTGGAACCGTTCTTTATTGGTTGCCTGTACTTATTACGAATTTAGGATAACCTTTATTAAGTAGAACAAGTAGGCGATGGCGATGGCGATCAGCTGAAACGCTGTCAAATATGACAGCGTTTCAGCTGACAGCGTTTCAGCGTTTCAAATATGACAGCGTTTCAGCTGATCGCGAGCGCCATCGCCTAGAATGTGCGCAGACCTTCATACTTAGGTACATTAGTATAAAGTCTAAGTTAGGTTTGCCTAACTACTGGGTTCTCGATATAACTAAGTATCGTATTTCATAATATAATGAACAGTAGGCCTACCCCAAGCTCGGTCTGGCTCTGTCTCTGGCTCACCAGTGCTCACCAGTGTACTTATTATCCTTGGTGTTTGATTTATTAGTCAACACCACAGACTCAAAACCAGAACCAGAGACAGAGCCAGACAGAGCTTGTGTATTTTCCACCCGCCAAGAAAAAGAAGGTGGTGGACATGTCATCCATATTTCATCTAAAATCTTTGTCCTATAATAGGCACTATAGATGTCCCGCAAGTAGGACTTGTGTAATCACCAGTTGCCCCTGACGCTATATAAATCTTCTACAACAGATGCAAAGTGTTTTCTTTCATACCTAACAATATGAACGTTTACTTAATGAAGCGCAACGCAGTTTTAATAATTATTATCTTCCTTGAGCGACACAGCGAATGGAACTTTCCTTCGGTAAACAACAGCCCATTGTGCGTTAGCGAAGCCGCTAGCGACGTATCCATTTTACACGGGCATAACAACTCAGCTTCAACTTTTTACATCAACGTCTGCGCGGTAACGAAGTAATAAGTTTTTTTATGTAAATACGTAATTCCACTTCCAAGGCTTTATCGCTAAAATCTCGGATGAGCTCTGGCGACATGCCAGTCGGATTTTGAGGCGGTGAAATATTTTAACCCCTGTAAATTGAGAAGGTACATTAATGTCTTTTGAAATTCACACGCAAGCGGTTTTATATGAGTCGGTAAAATGCAGCTAGAATTTAAAAGCTTCATAAATTATTTCGTGAAATATCCCAATTCCAATTCGGTTTAGCTGCGTTTAAAATCATGCATATTCTAAATAAGCTATTTCGCTACCGAATAGAGTAGCCGATAAATTTTCCATTCGGTCGTTTGTTATTTGGCACATCCGTATACTTTATTATTTCGGAGTTTCCGCACTTTATTTAGATATTAATTTATTTGGACGTGCAACATGTTCCGCGTTCCGCATAAAACAATGATTCTGCCAATTTACAATGTCAGATTAATGTGAAGTGCCCGTTTGATTTTGGAAGCTGTCCAGGTTGGCAGCATAGTCAGCAATTTAGATACGGCCTTTCGAAATGTTATTTTTATCAAAACATCAATGAGATTGAACGCTAGACTCGAATTGGTTTATGCTTTGCTTGGTTACAGAAAAACCGTGGCCGCTTGCATTCAAAAATACAATTTTCTGATATATGCAAGTTGTTTGCGCGGAATGAGTATTGTGGGAATACTTCGCGGGGATGAAATTTTATTCCGTTACGATTTATACAAATTTTATACTTTTTTGGCTGAATTTAACGGAAATATACTGTTTATTACTTGCAAATGTTTACTCGTCGGTGTTGCAAATATCTATAGATTCCCACTTTTATCACCAAGCTGGGGCATAATAAAACTAAATACTCAGCAATCCCTTTGTAACTGAATAGACCTAATCCAATGATCTATAGATACGATCAGATAAGGAGCTATATTTGAATTCCAAAGGTCCTCGGGTTTCTAATCAGGATTTGGGGTTATTGCTTGCCTTAATTCTACCTCTCATACTATAGGCAGTTTTAGTGAAAGGTAGCCAGCTGTGCTGCCTTTTACAACTAAAATAAAATGAAAGGTCAATGAAATGTATTATAGCCATAACGTTAGATCGTCCAATTTCTTTAACGGTAAGGTGTGTTCGATATCCGAAAACATATTTTTTAATATGTTCAACGATGCGGGGCATAATATCCATCCATTTGAAGTAGGTAAGTGTTCAGGTTTATTCGGTTGCGTAAAACTATGAAGAGTAAAACAGTTTTGCTTGTTTGATATCAGCTCGGCGATTGTTTATTTCTGTTGCAAAGAAAAGTTTGTTACTAACAATTAAATGATAATGACAAGGAAAGACGATCATATACCTTGTTGTCATCAGTTTTTGACCACTCTATATCTGTTGCCATGCTAGTTTTTCAAAGCGAAGTGCCTATTCGTTATCACATGTTCATTGCGTCAACATTCAGTGTTGTTGCAATTGTTCCTTGTCAAAGATAAGTTTTGTTTCTATTCGTTTTTGATTGCCATTGAAGCTCAAAATATTTTCAAAACTGACAAATGCGACTAGGTTTTGATTGTAACAAAGGCTACGCAATCACCCCACACTTCCTTTTTATTTGGTTTCCTATGAAGATGCAACCAAAACCGCTATTTCTATTTGACCTACCCTATCACTTTCATAGTAACGAATGCCAAAACTATCGAATAAATCTATCCCTCAACCAGGTAGGCTGCCAGTTCCCTCATTACTAAACACCAAAATTGGCAACGTTACAGCTTCAGCCCGTTATTCAAGCCCGCGTCCGTGTGACAGCTACAAGCAAGCTATGCGACAAAATTTTCAATAAATGCCTAAATGCCAGCATAGTCGCCACGGTGCCTCGAGCGCAGTGACAATTTTGTGGCGTGGCGTGACCAAATGATAGCTAGGGACGCTTAGTGGATCAAATTTTCACGCAACATACCTTCACACATCAACATTTTCTAGGGATATTCCATTTCGAATTGATTTCCTGCTTTTTATGTGATTTTGTTCCTACTTAATTTTTTATTAATTAAATATCAAACAGTGGTATTTTATTATTATTAATAAACAACACAAAATAAAGATTCTTGCCATACTTAATTTTCTAAAGTTATTTTCAGTTTATGTAAAATATGACAAAATGTGTTGAATATAACTAGACAATGTTAATGAGCGTACGTTATTGATTGAAAAAAGCTATTTCTTCTTTATTCTTGTTTTTATTTACCTACTACTCACCATCTTCTTCGGCATCTTGAGGCATTGCGCTTAATAACTACAAACAGTAATTACCTACTTAAAAAATTAAAAAGTGCACGATTTAGACCCCGGTACAATTTTTTTTTCAATAGATAAGGTGATAGATCAAATAAAGTTGACACCGCTAATCTGTGGAACCCCCACCACCCACCACCCATTCACACTAAGTATTTTAGCTCCACCTTCATAATGCGAACCTCCAGGGGGAACTCATTGCCGTCGGCTGTTTTTCCTGACCTGGGCCTCTCTGGCAAGAGTGAATTGTCTTCTGACTATCCTGCTCCATCGTTGCTTACCATCATGTGAGATTATTATATAGCCAAAGGGTGGTCTGTATCATGAGTTTTTTTGGATTAAAAAAAAAACACTGCCAATCTCTCATTTAATAATATTAATTTTTATAAAATATAGTTCGCTGTGTAAAAATTTCTGTATAATTTTAAGCCTGAAACAGTATTAATTAATTAATTAACTTTATTTTAAAGGGTGAGGCAAGAGAAGATTGCTTGAGTACTTACGCAGTATTTTCATAAGAGCAAATCAATATTGGCTGTCATTTCACAAAGTGATATTGTCTTTTGTAGAATTCAAACCCACAACCTACCAAGGTCAGAGCACGTGGCTATAGACATTATTATTATGACTATCGCGTCATCAAAAACATCACTTTTTAGGTTCAAAAACTAGTTTTGATCAATATTTTATTTTTGCTTAGCCTTTGTCGACTGTTTCTATCTGTAACTTTAGTTGTTATAAATCTTCCTAAATGTTGATATGTGTTAGTGATATAGTAGTGCTATTAGTGCATGCTCAATAAAAGCACAATGGTTAATATGATTTAATTAGGCACGACACGTCTTTCAAATTCGGGCCACGAGCACAGACTGACCGGACCACCTCTTGAGGTCCCTAATACACACAATGAAACAAATAACAACAAAACCAACATATCAGCGTTTTTCCTCTAACAGTAGCTTATATCACCTTAAAGTGATAAAATAAATAATTATGATAATAAATAAATGATAAATGATTATGATTATGATTAAAGTCTAGAGCGTTTTCTTCTAAAGTGAAGTTTTTGTAAGTAGGAGTTTTCACAGATGAAGCCTGATTTACTAATCTTAATTGAATTACTTTAAGTTCTAGATGGTGCTCTATGCCCAAGTCAGATAATGCCTGTTTAGAAAAGATAAGATGCTCCTATCCTGTCTGTAAGCCTACCACAAGCTCTGTCTGGCTCTATCTCTGGTTCTTGTTTTGAGTCTAGGTGAGTGCTCACCAGTGTATTAGTGTATTATACTGAGTGTGTTTGTAACGTTTCGACGTAGGATTTATTTAGACAGCACTCAACCCAAAACCAAAGCCAGAGACAGAGCCAGACAGAGCTTGTGGTAGACTTACTGGATTCTGGTATTTTAAGAGTCAAAATAAAAAAGGTTGAAAATAAAACACACAAAGCACGTGTAGAAATATTTAATACAACAGAAACGAAGACTATCCACAACCTAACGGATTGTAATAATATACATTAAATCGGTAACAATACAATTTACAGTGACAATAACAACATTTAGAAAATTATTAGTTTACAATGGCTCTTCGCTCACCAAGTTAAATTAAACAGTAGGGCAAAAGAAAATTAAGGGGAGGGGAATTAAAATTGGTAAACAAAAATACAGGTTCTAAGATCTATAACTGTTAAACTTGCATACATAATAAGGCTCTGACACTGTTAAATTTACATACATTATAATAAGTATACTGAATACAGGATTGTATACAATGCTTGACATAATAATTATATAACTTTTGAAACTAACATGGTTTTTAACACTATTTTAATCATGGTAAATATCCCGTTGTTTCATAAAAATAATAATTATATTTCATTATTGACATTTTAACCCGTTACCGAAAAGTAAGGTAAAAAGGCTTAGGGGTAAATTTGAGACCACAGTGTGTGTCTGTTTATTTGTCTATAGTCTTGAAGCTCTCAAAAGAATGTTTATAATTTCAATGCGGTATTTTTCGTTAGAACGTTTCGTTTTCGTTAGAGATGGTTCTAAACCTGTCTGGTAGAATTTCGTGCAATCGTTTTTATGCTCTAAAATCCCTTTGGATCCCCTTGGATTGGTTTGTTTATTAAGTTCTTAGTAAATTAACTTGTTAGTGACTAAACATGCACAGTGCACACGAGTTTGGCAGAATACATCGAGAACAATCGATTGGTATCAAATTGAGTGATTGTGATCGAGCTATCGAACAAATACTCAATAATGTATTCGAACTAATGTATACATTGCTCAGTTTGCTATGTTAGCATAGTGGCTGTTTATTCAGGCATCCGGTGAAATGTCTTAGTTCATGTACATACTGTTACGACGAAAACTCTACATTAATTATAGCTACAACTCTGTGTTCCTTTAATACACGGCAAACAATACAACTACGTATATCGACGCCATCTTCCTTCCTCTTTTTTTTTTCACCACTATATACAATGGGCTTATTATTCACGGTTTGCCTTAAAATTTTACTAAGTATTTCCTTGCTTGTCACCCACCTATATGTTGACCACGCGGAAGGTTGTTAGCTAAACGGTTAGCTGTATGTATGGCTTTCAAGACGGTATTACCTACTTTGCTTCTATAAATTGAATGTCTAATGTATAAGTTGTATGTCGGCTAGTTTTAATAGTTGTAAAATAGTACACCTCTGTAAATTTGATATTGCTGCAAATAAACATTTTTTCATTTTTTCATTTTTCATTTTCAATGCTTTAATTTTTTTTCTGTAAAAGATAGACAAACGAGCTTACGGCCCACCTGGTGGTAAGCGTACTCCGTCACCCATAGACACCAACAACACCAAGGCTGTCGTTGCGTTGCCTACCCTGGAGGAGTTTTTTAACCTTTTTCTTGAAGCCTTTTGTTGTAGGTACGGGGAAAATCTCTAATAGTAGCTCATTCCACAATTTATGGGTATATGAAGAAGAAACGATACAACAAAGGCATTGCACTATTAATGCACTATTATTTTGTAAATAAAACAAAGATATCGTGACCAAAAACCACACACTGTACAGATTCCATCGCAAAATCACATCTGTATTTTAGAGTATGAGTGCACTATGATTTGAGGTTTTATGAAATACGATATGATACACATGATTTGGTTAATGTGCGGTTGCAATACCAGTGGTTCGGTTCATAACACAGATCATAATGATTTACATTGCAAACTAATGGGGTTCGAGATAAGAATCACAAACATGGCCTGTTTTGTTTTGAACAGCAAAAACAAAGTATTAAACGGGAAATAATAGAGTTTATCGTGATAAATACCCGTTTCTTCCATAGAGTTATGCAAAAGCAATAATATAATTAGGTCATCTACTTATTTCAAAGACAAATTGGCACGATTTGCAGCTGTGTTTTTATTAGTTAGGATCTTTATAGATAGTTAATCTTGGTTAACCATATCTATACTATTGTAGTTGAGGATAGGTATCACGGACATTTTTTTATTCTTTTTTGAGACGCTCTGGTAGTGCAGGCCTGGTGCTGGATTTTAGATAGAGTAGAGTAGGCTTGATAGGTAAACTAAGCATATTAGGTACTGATTTGTTAAAATAAGTTTGTATCACGAATCTAGACAATATATACAATTATAAAAACTTACCAAATAAATGTAACATACAACTTCCACTCAAAGTCAAACTCTAAATTAGTTTTAGAAATAAAACCACAGGGATCACTTTAAAACAACCTATGAATAAGGTTGAATCTAAACCATGTGGTTTCAATCTTGCTAAAGAAAATACAAGCAAAGGGTAATTACGCGATAAATACCCACTTAAAACTTTTAATTAAACCAAAGTAGAACGTGTTAAACAAGAAATACTTCAACTGAAAGAAGGGTGTAATAAAATAAGTCCTGAGAACTACGAATTGAGTGAAAAGAAAAGAGTGAGCACTGAAATAACAAATTATAGGAGGCGAGTGAGATGGTCATGTTTGTCGTAGAAAAGCCAATCGTTGGAGCAAACGAAAACTAAAGAGGAGGCTGCGTTTTGGTAATCGTAGAGTAGAACGCTCTCCGGTAAGGTAAGGCGACAAACTGCGAAATGTAGCTGGCAAGCACTAGAGGTGAAGAAACGAAGACGGCGCTCTTGGGCGAGATCTCTCCAGCAATGGAGTGAAATAGGTTAATAATGATGATGAGAGGTGAGTGGAAGAAGAAAACCTGCTGATGCCGACCCCACTTAGTGTTCAATATAGGCGAGAAGATGATGATGAAACCGTAGCTACTCCATGCCCTTCAATCAGCAGGGTACAAACAACTATTGAACTAAATCGATACCATAGTCTAGCCGTGAAAACATAAGAAAGTAACAAACCAGACAAAAAGACACATTTAGAAAATTGGTATGGATTAATTGCTACGATAAAAGGCTTGATGTACGAAGGCCAAAGTACTATAAATTGGAAGCCATTAAGTAGTAAAATAACAATTTTACATAGTTGAACATCGTTGTAATTTAATACTGTTATTACCTTAAGTTCTAACAATTTAAATTAATTTTCAACCATATCTATGAAATACTATATTACAATACATGGTATGTCTCTTTGAAAATGGAAAAGGTATCGTTAATTTCTGACAAAAAAGATATGAATATACAATTCAAAATAATAAGAAAATGCTCTTGTTAATTTATTACATTTTCACTTTAAAATGTTAATACGAAAAAAATATTAATTGAACGCAATAGCCACAGATCACACTTATTCTCATAATTTGGAGATTAATATTAATCTTACATTATATATCCCTACATAATCCAAATTACTTTTAAATAAAATACTATACAAATAATTACATTCCCATAAATCTCTGACCATAAAATAGGCTAATGATAAATAAATCCGGCTTTGGAACGATTCCTTACTCAACTTGATAACTTTTTATTTTTGTTTACGTGAAATATTTTTTACTGACATTTGTACGCCAACACACAAAAAGAAATTATGGCCCGAACACACCTAGTTCGCTGACGGTAGCGATCAGTGAAACGCTGTCAAATATCGCTGTCAGATTTGAGATTAGACAGCGAATATTTGACAGCGTTTCACTGTTCGCTACCGCCAGCGAACTAGGTGTGTTCGAGCCTTTAGAAATGGCCTGCGCACACCTAGTTCGCTGGCGGTAGCGAACAGTGAAACGCTGTCAAATATCGCTGTCAAATCTCAAATCTGACAGCGATATTTGACAGCATTTCACTGATCGCTACCGCCAGCGAACTAGGTGTGTTCGAGCCTAGTGAATAGGAATAATAGAGGACTTATATGTACCTGCAAAATAATTGATAGTAACAATATCAATTCGATAGCTACAATATCATTGTGCAATTACAAATTTATGACAGATATACATCTCAGAGTTGTTATAGACGCAATGAAATACCATACAGAACCCATAAAATTTTTGGTTAAAGGCATACTTTGTAAAGTAATACAATTGTTTTAGGCAGAGGTATTTGCTCAACATCAGAGGTGTCAATGACTTGTTATGTAGCTTCACACACAATAAAAAAAACAATCACATCTAATACTTTCACAAAACTATTAGAATAATGTGAACGTCTGTAAAGGTAAGTTTAGTTTATTGTGTATGTAAAAAAAATTGCATCATGCCTAACGCTAATCTTTGAAACATATAGTATAGATTTTATTACATAGGTGACCAAGAAATCATTGAGTAACCTTATTTGACCATTTATTTATGTTCACACTCCTCATTGTCTCCTTTATTATTACGGTTACTCGGCACACCCGCAAAGTTATACAACATAAAATAAATGAGCCCAAAGAAATAAGAACAATTTCCAGGTTTGTATTCGTGTTTTTGTTTCAGAGTGTTTCCTTGTAACAACTTCGTATCTACCTACTGAATTTCTGTTCCAGTGTAATTTGATGCCATTTCTTTGTCTTATTGTATTTCCCATATAATGCTACTTTACATTTTATCGTTATTATCCTCGCGAACTTTATGCTTCAATAATAACAAAATTACTCAACCGCGCGCTGAATTTTATTTCACCACTTTACGCTTCAAAAAAATATTACGATATGCCACTTCAATTATTGGAGATTTGTGATATGATTACTTATTAACTATCCATATTTAAACTCTCAATATACTACATATATTACAGAAGTATTTATTATTATTGAGTAATCTCTAAAAATTTAACGATAGCCGCTTTATTTTTTACAAGAATGCATAGAATTAAAAAGAACAACATTATATATCTGAAATTAATATTCTACATTAATAAAATCTACATTGGTAACCCAGTTAACCTGTACAGATAAACTATTTTTTATTTTAAGTCTAATATCACAAATATCTTTGTTTTAACTCGTTCACAATAATTTTAAAACAGCAATGATAACATTATGACTAAAGCTAAGCTAGGGGAGATTATAGTGGTTTTGGAATAAGCTTTCAACCTTATTTCGTTCTGCACCGGATGGCCGTAAGACTCATCTATCGTCTCCATCAGTTCCTTCGGGCACGGCAGCAGCTCGATAGGTATGTCTGTGAGCTTCTTAGCTTTGTTTGGCTTGTGCTTGAGTCGTTCGGAGTAGTCATCCTTGTAATCGTATTCGTAGTTATCGTCCGCGAGTGTGTTATCGTTGACTGGTTCGATCGGTGCGTCATCTGGCTTCTCCATACGACGCTCAAGAGCTGTGTCCACAACACACGATACTTTCTCGAGAGCGCCCTTCAAGGTGTTGTCTCTGGTCTCGTTGCGGAGCGCGTAGATCCAAGAAAGACGACAATCGCACTCCAGTGGGTTACCTGAAACCAAATCTCGTTTGAGAAACTTTATATGCCCACTTCGGCAACATTAGAGGCTTTTGTAACATAAACCTTTACGACTCGTTTCGGCTGAACGCTTAAATTTTATCTTAGTCAAAATCAACTCAATTAACTTACTGCGGTGCTAGTTTGCAAAGTAATAATAGACTTTAATGACAAGAAATTGTATTGTTGTCAGTATCTGAGAGCTTCTAAGTTGTTATTCTTGACGTTAGGTTGCGTTTTATGTCCTTTGTTCGGGCGTAAGATCATGGGATTTACTCTCCATATCAGCTTACGTTTTATTTGCATTCCGGTCGCCTTTCGAGATTATTAGAAAGAAGCGGCGTCGGCAACCTGGCTCGGACAGATAGTTGGAACCTCGCGAGAACTAAGAGAAATGGCGATTCCCGAGAGAGCACGTACGGTGGTCTTACTCTGGAAAGATTTTATGCTATTGATACTTTATACCTTTCAAATGGCAAACTATTAAATAAATCAAGCTCTAAAGGCATTATCGAGAAGTTAACTTCGATTGAAAAGTGCTTTTAAAGTGAATAAAGGTCTTAAGAACAATTTAAAAATTAAGTTCTGTTCAAAGTACAATACAACAATTATTAAAACATTCCATCAAATTGGTATACAGATTGTTAAAACGATTTCTAAAACTTGCTTCGAAATAGAGTTTATTTTATCAAGTTTTGTTTTGAGAGCTTTCAAAATATACCTTCGGAGAATGTTATTATTTTATACCTTTCAAATTAGTATTTCAGTATTATTCTGGTACAGTATCACAACTAAACCAATTTTCATTGCCTACAAAGGCATTTAGTTCAATAGTGTCAATTACTATAGGTTTCTGTCTTTAATCGAATCCAGAATCCGTAATAAGTATCTTCGTCGATAGTTGAGTTGGCACTTTGGGATTAATCCTTCTATTTCTAGTTAGTTAAGAAATGTCCGAGTTCTCTCACTAATTCACCAAATTTAATTTAAGGAATTGTCAGAATAATTTCAAACTTTCATTCTCTTAAAGGTAAGTTTACAATTGTGTTTGTTAGAATTCAGACCCACCAACGCTATTAAAGAAGGAAGTTACTGAGAATAATTTAATAGAAGATAGAATTTCGAATATTATGGGATGATAATTCCAACATATTTTAAAGCATAAAACATTTCGATATAAAAAGATGTAATTGAAAGTTATCGTTTCAAATATAATACATTTGACAGCGTTTCACTGACTGTCACCGCTAAACGCTTAGATGTGCGCAAGGCTAAAGTAAAGCTGAGGGGTGCAATATCTTTTTATACAGGTTTATATTACAACCCCTTCGCGAGGTCTTCTAAATTGTGTCTAATAACACGCTTAGTCTTATGAAGTTGTAAACTAGGTTAGTTTACAACTTAGTAACGATAGAACCTACTCGAAAACAATGCCTTTGTCTTTATAACAAACTAGGGTGTTTTCCGGTACGGAAAGCGTAAAAGAAGAAAAACAAAATGCAAAACTCGTTTGTGTTACAAATATTAGCCTACCTGTGAATAATCAAAACTGCTTACGAATAACGGTAATAAACAAACACGGCAGGATAAAAAGCTGTTTTCTCGATGGGTACGGAGGAAATTTATCGGGATCTTTCGAAATATATAGCTGCAATTCTGGCACACGTTGAGAGTGATTTAGTGCTGCCATGTCTATGAAACGTAAGATTTAAAAGGATTATAACCTCGAAGCAGCGCCCCGTGACTTGTTTATTGTTTCCTTACCAACTTGAAGACGGGTAAGAGCCAACTTCTGTTATCTATCAACTTTGATTTACATAATTTTACTGGAACAAACTTTTTAGCAGGTTCTTTGCAAGGATTTATTTTATGCAAAAAAATATACATTGGCTAAAATTCATCTCAAAAGTTTGAACGTTAAACGAGCTTGTATAAAATCTTCAACAAAACCAATATTCATTTAAACTTCAGTCCAGTACAAGCGTCTCATCATAATCTGATCCCACCTGAACACTAGGGACTAAGTGCCACTTACACCCTCAAAGTTTAGTGCCGTTAAAGGATTCTAATAACCATACGTAAGGTGCGGGCATTTCCCGAAGTTTCCCATATTTTCGAAGAACAATCTGCCTACAGAGCACTACCCGACCCTTAGGCTACATTTACATAGAAATCAGATCATTATAATTGGATAATACGACCGTTGGACTTGTACTACGTTGTTTTGTACTGGTCTGAACTTTTACTTTTGTTTAAATAAGTTTTGTTTAAAAGTGACTATTGGTAATTGGTTTCTTCCACCTATACTACCTTCCACCTATTATAATTCAAACTAAGCCATTAGAAGAAGTTTCAATCACAATACTCAAGCTAATTTATTTACCGTGATATACAGTCACAAATAAGCTCAATAATCTTCTGTGACTCTGTGTATTCACGAACTCTTATCTCAGCAAACTGAACGTTTTAGACCTCTTTACAGTCGACGTTTAAATTTTCCGGTTTATAGTCTAACCTATAAAGTACACCACTTGACAGCAACCAGCTTTGAACCCTTACCGAATTAAATTGATACTTCCACCGCGCTGGGGATAAAATACGGGCTTACGAGTATGGTCTGAGTCAAGGTGAGGCACCAATCTTATGCCCCGGTTTGTAATCTCGTCTTTAGGGGGAGCTTATCAAACGAGACGCTTTTGTTTATGCCTTAAGAAAAGACTTTGGTGACAATTATCTTTAAAAATAATTAAACTTGAAGCTCTCTTTCTTCTAAAAAAAAATCCATTTGTTTATTGAGATTAATTTTAGACCGAGTTCATTCGAATAATGAATTGCTTTTTCAGCGTACAAAGTGGTCATTGGGGATTTCTGAAGAGGAATTGGCTCGTTGTGAATGATTGCTGATAAAATAACGGAGTCATAGCCAGGCCAATTACTATTAGCAGCGAAGCGCAGTTCGCTTCGATCTTTTGTTAGGATACGAGTAACTGTGTTTTATTTTTTTCTTCGTAGAACATGATGACGGAAACTTTTAGGCACCGAGAGCACTGGTGGCCCCGCCTTTCGATCCTTATGGACGTGGGTTCAAATACAGTAGCGTATCATTGAGTTTTTCTGACGTAAAACCTACCTTTTAGGCACCCTTACTCTATCACTGAGTCGTCTCTTAGTTTTTACAATAGGCACATTAAATACAAATGATTTATTTTATATCGTATATGCGCTCATACGCAAGTTTTGCGTAATTGAACAAGAAAACTTTAGCTATTGCCAGGGAGTTACAAAATTTCAATTTTGACATCAATTAAAAACAATGACATCAACTTGACAACTAAACTAACTGACATACTAAATTCTATTCAAAATTGGATGATTGATCATAATCTGGACATAAATTATTCAAAAACCAAAATTATGCAATTCAGGCCATACCAAAAACCCCCTCTTGACATAAATTTTACTTATAATAATATTAAATTAGAATGTACCGACTCTTTTACACTCCTAGGACTAAACATAGACTCTCACGTGAATTGGAAAAGCCATGTCCAAAAAATAAGGTCTAAACTGTCTAGTTTTACATATGCCCTTAGGGAACTTAGAAAAGCAACAGACCTACAAACTTCAACAACTGCTTATTACGCCTATGCATTCGCCTGGCTTACAAATGGCATTATCCTTTGGGGTAATAGTGTTGATATCCATGATCTCTTTGTTCTACAAAAGTCATGCATCCGTACCCTCGCCAATATAAAGCTTCCGGAAAGCTGCCAAGAACATTTTCGTAGCCTAAAAATTTTAACATTAACAAGCATCTACATATTCGAAGCTTGTAAGTTTGTAAGGAAATATCCACAATTTTTCGTGAAAAAAACTGACTTGCCACGGCGTTACCCATGCAGGTACAAGCACAAACTAGTACTGCCTTGTTCTAAGTTAAAAATACACAGTTCCGGTCCAACAACAATGGCATCAAAAATTTATAATAAAATCCCCGAACAAATTAAAAATCTAGAAAAGGATAGGACATTTGAATGTAAATTAAAGGACTTATTGATAAAAAAATGCTATTATAATATAAATGACTTTTTCAATGATATATTGCCTGCGTTATAATAATAATTTAATTGACTTCTATAGAACACTAACAACTAGCTTTTAATTAATCTACTTTTTCAGACTTCGGCCCGCTTCCACTCCAAATATTGCTATGCCCTGAGCATTAGGGCCTATTATGTATTTACCATTTTTTACTTTAAGACCTCACCATGTAACATAATAATTGCAATAAATAATATGAGTATGAGTATGAGTATGAGTAATGTGAATGTGTGTGTGTAGAGCAACACCGTGAAAACCAAATTAAAACGAGGAGTTTTTATCTTGGCTTTGTAGTCGTTCTTTATCACAACTTCGGTATAAGATACTTTAATTTGGAATAAGCGGATTATTCAAACTAAGGCAAGTATAAAAAAAATCTAACATTATGAACTCATGGCTAACTTTGCTTTGAAAAAAATAATTGCAACAACACTCACATAAGAATCTGACGAGAAATAGAAACGGAAACAGTGATAAAACATTATTCGGCAAAACATAAAAAACCAACATAAACATGGAGTATTTATTGCATTTCTCGGGCGATATTGAAATTGATACGCTGTCGTGAAGCTCATTTCCACTCTCATAATATATACATTCGTCCCCTCACGATATAAATCACCAGAAGGATCTTCTCTGATTTACCTACTTGTATATCTACTTTAACCGAATTACGTATAAAAGAGCGAGTTTGTAGACGCATTATTTTTCCTGCTCCCATTTTAGATGGTCTCATCTTTGTTATAGAAGAAATGAAATATCATTTTATGTATTATATGCGTTTACTCATTTTTGTAGTAGTACGATATTAAAAGCTGTATTTTGCAATAACAGTAAGTATACCTAATGTTTGTGATACACGGCTCCATTCTCGAGTATTTTCTAAATAAAAAACGCGATTTGAAAATTTTATTTGCTTAGCACGATCAGCGTTTTTGAAGTAAAAGGCCAAACCAATATTAGTTTGTCAACAAAGCTTAACCTAAAATAACAGGTACCTCAAGTAAATACTCCATAGTGGTTCAAGTACCCGATAATATAAGCCTCGTTATTTTTTACTATTTGGCGGAGTAGAATGCAAATGAGGGCCTTTTGTATGTCTAAAGATACGATACCTAAAATTCCTTTCCTTTCACTAAGTGCTTTGTCATCCGCAATCTCATAAAGTCACTTATACAAGAAAGTTTTTCACAAAATTGCTTTGAAAAAATAAACGTCGTTTTACCTATCTCTTTTGGCATAACAATAAATATTTTACTTCCAAGAACTTCGCACAATATCAAATTCTCAAGCAGGCATCCTTGCCGTGTTAGAGGAACTATTAAAGGTCGTAAATAATATGAGGAAAGTTGGAACTCACCCTCCAAATAAACTGCAGCTGAACTAGATTTATCATTTTCTAAGAACGGTCGGATCGTTTCGAATGATATCGTCGACAGCAGATTGTCTCTCAAGTCTAAATCCACTAAGCCAGTGATGTGCTCTAAAATATCTTCATAAAACGTCGCAATCCTATTACCGGAGAGGGTTAACCTTCTCAGCTGGGCGAGACCACCAAACGCCCTCTCAGAAACAAACTCTATTGCATTGTTATCCAGCATTAGTTCTTTCAACTCCCACAAATCCGTAAACGCCAAATTACCAATCATAGACAGCTTGTTATTCCGTAAGTTTAATCTCGAAAGATTTTCCAAGCCTTCCAACATCTCTCGAGTGACCACCGATATGCAATTGTAGTCCAACTTCAGTTCTATCAAGTTGTTCAGATGCTTGAAACAACCTTCATGGATCAAGCTCAAGTTGTTGTTCGATAGATGCAGAATATGCAGATTCGGTAAATTGAAAAATACGTCTCTTTTCAGTTCCGAGATTTGGTTGTCGTCCAAACTGAGGTTCGAAAGCATCATCATTTGTGAGAACGAGTGCTTATCCAGACTCGATATCTTATTCGATTTCAAAACTATTTGCCGCATTGTTGTGGAGTTCGTGAATGCATACGGGGTGATCCTTTTTATAGTTCCGAATTGAATGGTCAAGTGTCTAAGTTTGTCCAATCTTACGATTGCTTTGGCTGGTACAAAAGTTAGTGCATCGTCCGATCTGACGTTGAACGTGAGATGTTCTATTTCGGTTTGGGATGAGAAATTGGGCCAGATCGGGTCTTCTTCGGTTATTCCACCGCTGAACACCCAGCAGTCGGCTCTTGTTGCCAGTTTTGGTTTGTTGCTGTCACAATAACAATGTACTTTGGATCGGCGGTCTTCAATGTCACAAACGTTGATGAACATAGGCGTGTAGTCATACCGTATGTAGTTTGTAACGGTTTCATACTTGCTCTCGGTGAAGGTGAGTTCCACACTCATTAGAGATGCTATGGTGAACAGGTACGTTGTGATCTGTTTCATCGTATTAAACCTGTAACAAAAAAAACATTAATTAAAAAAATATTTAATATCTTTTCAGTACATAACTCTTAAGCCTTGAGCACATCTAATCGTTCTGCGGTGGCGATCAGAGGATCGTCGTCAAATATAACAGTGTGTCACTGATCACCATCGCCACCGCAGAAGGCGTAGAAGTGCGCAAGGCTTATGGTAGTTTTCCTCTGATCTTTAAATCGGGTTCAAATCCAGTTGTGCATAAAAGAATGATTTATGTTCCATTCAAACAGATTATGTGCGCAAACCACTCTCAATAGATGAAGGAAAAATACTATCCGATAGGCTTTCAATCTTTTACGTACAAAATAAAATGTGAAAATGTGACATTACATTGCTTGCGTTTAAAAAAAATAGTGTTTAAGGTTGTTCGATTCCGATACAAACTGAATTTACACAACTATGGGCAAACAAAGTATAGATGTAGTAATTATATCAGCTATCTGATTCCCATAGTACAAGATCTGCTTAGTTTGGGGCTAGATAGTGTTGTGTGGATTGTCCGCATTATTATAGACATTTTAGGCATTTGATTTAAAAAAAAACGGTCATGTCTATAATACAATAAGGGAAATACAAATGATGCGCATCATATTTTTTTAGTTTTCAGTATTTTACATATCGTTACTTAACCAATACAGGCAAACCCAGTTGTAGAAGGTAATAGCTTAGCTTCTGGGGAGAAAAGAGATTCTGAAGATCGTAATATCAGTTTTATTGCTTTTTAAAGTTTGTAAAACGTTTAATGCTTCTTGAGGCACTATTTCCACAGATAAACTGGGTTAAACTTCAACGCTTTGAAATTTTTATGTATTCTCATAAATATTTATAGATTTTTATAATGTCCTAAAAGTTATGAGCCGAACGGGATTTGAACCCGTGACCTTCCCCTTGGTACGGGGCTGTATTGACCGCTGCGCCATCGGATCCTAATCACACTTGACGAATAAATAACTCTTAGGGGCTGTTCGGCACTAACGCGACCGTGGCTCCATCTACACGTTTGACGTTAAAGTCCACTACTACTTACCTGCTCTATAACCGAAGTTGCATTCAATTGAATCGACGGAAGATTTCACCTTACTTTTGCATATTTTTATTGATCTAATAGTGTAAAATGTGTGATAAACACTTTACGATCAAGAAATAAATAAATAGATTTTTTAAATAATGTATATTCTTTTAATAAAAGTGTAAATCAGAGTGTGAGTTAAAGTGTAGGTCAACATTATCATCATCATCATCCACAGCCAGAGTTCAACCACTGCTGGGTTAAGCCTCTTTGTTGTGCCACTGTTGTCGGTCCTGTGCTAACCATATCCAGGCCTTATACCGTAATGTTCATCAACTAAAAGTTAAACCAAGTCAAGTAAAAATACAACCTCACTAAAATATGAGATGAAAATATATTTTTAAAGCTCTAATATAACTAAAAAGTCCGTATGCATAATACCCATGATGTTTCACCATCCGACTGTTGGCTTTAGGGATTTCAAAACTACAAAGTAACTTTTGGCAGAAGTTAGCAAGCGGATTAAAAGTAGAGCCCGGATTTTCTCTGTTTAAACTACATTTTTTAAGCCCAGGAAATTTTAATTGCAAATAAAATGTGCTGGGTTAAAATTGTTATTTGGGTTAAAGAGATAACGTTACCTTTTTATTTTTATTGCAAATCCTGAGAGGGTTAGGCTTAATAAGATTTTTAAAGTGTAATTTTATTGTAAGAACAGCCACCGTTATAATATAACGGATATTAATGATTTTTATACCGTATAACGAGTGTTTTTGTATATAAAAATAACATAATGTACATGATTCTTGTGTAATACTTGCGTGGGATAAAATAGATAATTAGTTTTGTTTTAGATACTACTGTTAGCACACCGCTTGGTGCATGCAGTAAAACTACTATAGATAGTGCAATTCACAAAGACGCGCCCCTCGCGGGGTGCGGGGAGTTTGCTCCGAGCGGCAGTCGCGAACCGCAGTCTATTCATTGTAGTGTGTGTGTGCACTCATAGGTAATTAGTGTGTACCGATAACACTCAAACATTGACGGAAGCTTGCACACATAATATAAACGGTTAGGAGGAATAGTGGGGCGCGCCTTCGTGGATTGCACTATCTATACATGTAGTAGTTTTCCAACGAATAAGTTTGCTTTACTGGTTTTCGTACATGAGTCAACTTTTTAGAATGATGTAAGATCAATTTTTTTTGTTTCACTAAAATATTTAATAATAATGTTTTTTTTTAAATAGTTGATTGCGTTTTTCTTTAATAAATAAGTTCAGATATCTGGTTCCCATAGTAAAAGCGCTTAGTTTGGGGCTCATAGTGTTGAGTGGATTGTCTATAATAGGTATTAATTATATATAGTTATAAAGGTAGGCCTAAGAAAAGATGGATGGATTTTCAGATGATGAATGATAAGAAAAAGACCGGTTGTGCCGACCCCACCTATTAGTGGGATAAGGGCAGGAAGAAAAAAAATTGACCATAAGTACACATATAGCCATAATAAGATTTGTAGTTATTTCTATTCTTAACTAAAATAATAATATGAGTACTATGCCCAACACATTCAGAATTCAAAAGCTGTTCTGTTTATAACATGACTGCTAAATTACAGAACAGCCACATCCCAATACTGTAGTTATCTTGAATCTTACCCAACCCTCTGGTTCCATCCAAATTATTCATTATACAAGCCTCTTTGTGTCAGTTCGTCCCCGCAAATGCCACAAAGGACCGACCACCTTGAACCCGACGAGCGGGAACTGTAGGCCTACCACAAGCTCTGTCTGGCTCTGTCTCTGGCTCTGGTTCTGAGTCTGTGTGAGTGTTCACTAAATAAATCTTACGTCAAAACGTCACAACCATAGTATTATACACTACTGTTAAGTAAGTAGCCACCTAAAACTGGTTCAACTTTTATGATCTATTTATTTTATATTTATAAAAGAAAGTCGTGCTACACTATTTATAACTCAAGAACGGCGGAACCGATTTGGCAGAAAATTAGTGGGGAGGTAGCTTAGAACCGGGAGAAGGACATAGGATACTTTTTATCCCGAAAAAGCAACGGGAACGGGGTGTTACGGGAACGGGCGAGCGAAGCCGCGGGCGGCCACTAGTTATTGTATAAAACTTATCTAAGGTTAGGCACTAAACATAATATATTCTAAAAAAATTTCATATTTTAGGTAGCAACTAATTTTTGGTGAAATAAATTTATGATTATGATACACTGGTAAGCACTCACACAGACTCAAAACCAAAGCCAGAGACAGAGCCAGACAGAGCTTGTGGTTAGCCCTACTGTATATAAAACATAAGCCTGACGTTGAATTTGTGAATATCTACCAGCTTACGTCCAGTGTATGTCCTTGGTAAAACCACTGTGACTTGGGTAAAACTAAGTTTTATACACAACCCTCTGGTAGTTGTTCTGCCTTCTGTGTTGTATGCTGTAGACTCAATTTGTACTCAGTGGGGATCGAGTCGATCTCTCACTGAGTACAAACGAACGTTTTTTTTATTATTATTTTTTTATATTTTGTGCTGGCTTGGATACAAAGTCTTTCCGCCAATTTTGTTTTCTGTCTGTAATTACTATTTTATGGCCTTTAGTGTCACGCGTAGTAGCTTTATAAGTATTTTCTTGAGTGATTGCTTGCTATTTCATCAGTAATTACTGATGAAATAGCAAGCTAACACTTTCCTGACTCCGCAGCATTAGTGCTGCGGAGCTGTTTGATTGTGAGGCCGTCCAACGCTCTTTGATTTTCCTAATATTTACTCAGAAAATACTTGTTCTGCTCTGTCACGCCAGTTAGTATTCATCCACTTATTTTATACAACTACCTGATAAAACAAGCATTATAGCACGTGATGTTAAGGTCACGCACGTGAAAAACATGCCCTACGATGCACTGCCTTGCGTCCTTCAACTTGAAACATAAGATATTCAGATTCACGTGCCAGTAACTTCACCGGCACCCACACCCTTCAAACCCAGCAATGATGCTTCATGGCAGAAATAGGCTTAATGGTCGCTTAAATTGCCCGGACGAGCTTTTCACAAGGAGCTCTGCTACTACTAGACTATAACATATATTATAATTGTAATAAGTTTCAGAATTATGATAGGTATATTTTTATTAAATTTGCAAAATGTGTCAGATTTTATCCTGATAAGTCCAGACAGTTTCGTGACTAAAATATATTTGGCCATTAAAACATTACACGGGTAATTAAAACGCTCCAGGGATTGGGTAAATTTATCCCTGACGTGTCGACCTGTCGCCTGGACTGTACCCGAAGTCCGAGTTTTGCTGCCACATTTCGTTACCAAATGATGTTTTCGATTCGCCTACGTGTCTCTGTCTTTTGTATGGAGGAAAGATGAGACAGCAAAAATACGTTACGTAGTCAGAGTTGTTGCCTCATCAATTTTCCATGCAAAAGAGAGGGCCACGTATATAGGCGAAACGAAAACAACATTTGGTAACGAAATGTTGTAAATGCACTGGGACTTTGGGTTCTGGTCACGCTCTATACAGTGTGTTAGGTTAAACGAGGGACATATTGAAGGAGGGTATTCAGTATTCGATTCTCGTCCCAAATATGTAAAAAACCTATAACCTTAATTTGTGACGTAATTGTCCACTAAAATACATTATTCATGAACACTGAGCGCGCAAGAAGTGAACTTGTAAACAGTAAAATAATCACGCGGCAAAACACGTGCCGATCCTGCCGAAAAGGAAGCTTGTGTGCAAACCCCGCCCCTTCCCTTTGTGTTGCACCGACAGGAGGACACACTCCCGCGCTGACCGCAGTCAGTCTATGCGAGTGCGCTGCTATTTCCGCATGCCTAATATTGCGCTTCCGCGTATCGCAAAAACAACCCCGCTTACTTCGTGATAAGTGTGTCCTGTAAACGTGTTCTTTTAATAACCAAAAATGACGTCTTATCGATATTCTAATGAAGAATATTGGGATATGGTTCGTGCCTACGTGTTATGATAGTGTGCGAGGAGCCATTATTTTGTACCGAGAGATGTTTCCCAACCGCCAGATTCCGTCGTACAATCTTATGCTAGGTGTTAACCAACGATTGCGAACATTCGGTCAGTTCACCGTACCGACGCATGCCCAAGGACGAGGAAGGGAGCCATACCCAGGTAAGCCAGGTTTAAAGTATGAAGGGAAAATGGATTATACCTAAAGATCATTGACCCGCGCACATGTTCTGCGATAATAAATCGCTAGCGCAAGGGTGTACACACGTTGCGAGACTTTTGCGAAATTTTTGTTATGGTTCTGTCTGTTATTTATCAGTGTTTTTTTTTTGTTCATATTTTTATTAGTATCATATAATCATGCACTATTGTGGGTTTCAATACGTCCCTCGTTTAAACTAACATACTGTATACCCGTGTCAACTCAATCTGTTCTTTAATTAAATGAAAGTTTGATGTCAGTTTTCCTCGATCAGCAAACGTTTATTTTGAAGCACGGTAACACAGCCGTAAATAATTCAAGAAATAAATGTTAAATGTATAAATTACCAGTCTATTCTACTTTTTTAATATTATACATTTATTTACACAAAGAAAGTAACACTAAAAAAAGTTGTATATTACAATGTAAAAGTTGTAAAAAAGGTGTATTTACACTAGTTAAATCTAGGCGTTAAATGTTAAATGTTAAATATTTAGGGGTCATAGGAAAAATGCTACCCCCTTCATAGTCTAACTTTATATTGAGATTGAGATTTACATAAAAGTGAAGTTATAATGTCAAAAGTTAATGAACATAAACGATAATTTCTAATAATGTTTACCATATCTACTACATATTGATGGGCAGAAACTGACGACATTGTTAAGATCGCGGGAAGTCGATGGATGGAAAGGGCTCAGAATCGTTCTTCCTGGAAATGAGTAGGGGAGGCCTATGTCCAGCAGTGGACTTCTTCAGGCTGATAATGATGATGATGATGATGACATAGAAACTTTTCCTTTATTCTGTTTACAAACTAGTTAATCACATGAATTTGTGTTCACATTAAAACTTCTCTCATGCCTCTTAAATGCCAATGCTGGACATTATTGGTCGCTGTAAGTTTAAACTTTATAACTTCGAACGCCAATTACAGTTAACAAGCTTGTTAAGTGTGTTAAACGCAACAACGCGTATTTTTTGTAATGATGTTGTATTCAGTTAAATGCAGTGTTCCTTCTGTAACAATAACAAATAAACGAAAATTAAATAGAAGTCAAAATGTAAAAATATGTGTAATGCAGTGCATATTGGAGGTAAGGTAAAGTATGTATATACTTTTCGCAGATTTGTTTGTGACACGTCAAGAACCAGGCAAGTAGGAGAGAGACAGATGTCGAACGCTGCCGAACGCGGAGCCCGATTGTGCCTCTTTGTCGCTCGTTCCGCGCTCTCGCTTGCACTTCAAGCCTTAAATGGAACGCCTCAGAGTGAGGTAACGCCGCATGAGTCATGTTTTTTCGTGCGTGCAGCCGGCTCCATCGAATTATAAGACGTTGTCACGTCTTTAAATAGGTAAACTAAAAGTAGAGTATTATTTACATATTTAAAGACGTTGTCACGTCTATAAATAGGTAAATAATAAGTAATAAAACCAAGACAAAGACCATAGAAAATAAAGGAGTCCCGTAGAGTATGGCCGCTGGGTGACTTTCGCTCGCTATGTGAACCCATGCCTTTTGGGTTACCATGCAGCGCAAAAAGGAATATAAATACTGTCTGGTATTTCAAGGACGAAAGTTCATTATTGATGAACGAAACGCAAGAACGCAAGCTCACTGAGCTAAGAACAGAATGGTAACGGCTTGATGAAAGATAAAAATCAAAATTATTAAATTTATATACAGGGTGTCCCATAAGTCAACGTCCAACCGAAAATGGGGGATGCGCCAAGTCATGACAGTTATCAGAAAAATATAAAAAAAAATATTTGTTATGTAACTTTCGAGTTATGAGTATTTAAGAAAAACAGGAAAAACTGACACCCTGTGATGATCTTTTAAGTCCTGTGACTACAAATATTAACTTTTCATGAAACTTTTTTCTGCAACGTAAGCATGAATAACCCTTCTGTAAATTACAATTCAAAATTAGGCCATAACTACCTCAGTTTTCAATGAAATCGTGGAGTTTTGGCCAACATTTCATTTCAGATAATTACATCACCCAACTTTAACCGTCAGTACCGCAAAAAAAATGTACTACACTATCATGGCAAGTAATTTTAAAAAATGGCGCATTTATCCAGGATTCCAAAATGGTATAATACTTGCTAGAGTACTCCTTAGTTTTGGAAATAAAAAATGTTTTTTCAACTAAACCGGATTTCCAATCAATTTTATTTCATGAGATAAATGTGTTTGTACCCTCTAAATTATGGACTTAAAATGCCTACGCTGTGTTTTTAAGTCACTCACAATTTACAGGTACAAGTAAATACGATTTCGACAATGCAAGTAAACAAATAGAGCCACCATCTTGTCAAAAGAGTAATAACCATAGGTGAAAGTTTGAAATAAAATTCAATAGGATTATTAGATTCATGTAGGACTGCACTTCAAGTATTAAATGGAACGCCTCAGAGCGAGGTAACGCCACATGAGTCATGTTTTTTCGTGCGTGCAGCCGGCTACATCGAATTATAAGACGTTGTCACGTCAATAACCATGTAATAAGACCGGCAACGGGCGAAGGAAATCATTAGATTAAAATCACGATTGAAGTAATCCTATGATTGAATTTTATTTCAAACTTTTACCTAAAACTAACAAATTACTTGAAAACTTTATTTACACTTAGAAACTTACAATTAAACAAATATTTACAAAATGTACAAAATACACAAAAAACAGTTGAGCTCTCCCGATCGTTACAAACGATCTAGAGATAGCTCAACTGATCCAACTTGAAAACCCATGGTTATTACTCTTTCGACAAGATGGTGGCTCTAACTGTTTATTTACATCATCAAATGATATTTACTTGTACCTGTGAATTGTTAGTCACTTAAAAACGCAGCGTAGGCATTTTAAACCCATGATTTAAAGGGTACAAACATTTTATCTAATGAAATAAAATTGATTGGAAATCCGGTTTGGTTGAAAAATCATTTTTTATTTCCAAAACTAAGGAGTACTCTAGCAAGTATTATACCATTTTGGAATCCTGGATAAATGCGCCAATTTTTAAAGTTACTTGCCATGATAGTGTAGTAAATTTTTTTTGTGGTACAGACGGTTAAAGTTGGGTGATGTAATTATCTGAAATGAAATGTTGGCCAAAACTCCACGATTTCATTAAAAACTGAGGCAGTTATGGCTTAATTTTGAATTGTAATTTACAGAAGGGTTATTCATGCTTACGTTGCAAAAAAAAGTTTCATGAAAAGTGAATATTTGTAGTCACAGGACTTAAAAGATCATCGCAGGATGTCAGTTTTTCTTGTTTTTTTAAAATACTCATAACTCGAAAATTACATGACAATTTTTTTTTTTTATATTTTTTAGATAGCTGTCATGACTTGGCCTATCGTCCGTTTTCGGCTGGACGTTGACTTATGGGACACCCTGTATATATACATAAAATTATTACCAACTGAAAAAAATACTGCGTTCAATCTTTTTTGTTTTTATACTTTATTATCCCTAAAATTCAGCCCAATATATCGCTTGGAATACAAAAATGCGACTTTTTTTACAACTTGCTTATGGAACAAGCATAAATTGTCCACCAGAATTTAAGTGGTAACCATCGCCTTTAACAAAGCATTACTACTGAGTGGCAGTAACAGGTACGATAAACGACTTTTGTTTTACAAAATATAAAAACAAACACCGAGAAAAATAGAATTTGCAAAGCTGAGCCCTCAGCCTTGCAAATATGTACCGCAATATTCCGACTCTTTGTGAGTTTTATCCAAACCACAGGTGTTTGCCCAGATTCTCTGTTCCATTGTTTACGAGTTAGTCGGTAAAATATTACAGAAAAATTGTGCATTATTTAACATTCCATAATTCACAAACAAAATCCACAGCTGGTAGTAGCGAAAAAAATACAGCAACCAAAGCAGCTGTTCGCAAGCAAATTGTGAAATAATTCAGTAAATTTATACTTGAACTGAATCGTTCAGGGCGACCTAATTTTGTAATGGCACAAGCACAAGCAAACCTACTGCTTGATTTACTGCGAAACTTTGACGCGATTCCACGTTTTGTTTATTGAACATTGCAAACTCGTTATTGGATGGCACTTGTGACGCGTTCGATGGCATTTTTCGGAGATTATAAAAGTTTGAATGAGTTTTGTAATTTGTTTAAAAGTACGACCGAATTTGGTATCAATTCTCATTAAGGTAAAAGACTTCTGCGATACTTTGGTTTGATAAAAACTGAAAACATCTGGGTTCTCGAAAACAGCGCGTCTTAGACTGAAGGAAGTTTTCAAATTCAAATTCCGTTTATTGTAATCACTAGGATAACATTGCAGACTATATAATATGCGCTATACTACGTACTATAAAATATAAAAAGGTACCATGGAGATCAAAGAGGAATAAAATAATAATTTTGGAAACATTTGCACAAACAATATAAAATAAAAGTTTTGATTTTTACTTTCATTTTGCATTAATTTGAAACACACAACCATTATTTTTGAACAATTATCGAAGCGGCCACTTGCAGTTTCACTCATATGTTATGTATCTGAATAACAAGTGGCCTATACACTACTGTGGTACTGGGTTACGAGTTATGTCTATTCTAGCTTTAATTCAAATTTGCTGCTAAGGATGACGGACGAAGGATGACGACGAGACATAAACACTCACTCATAAACGTCACATTTATAATTTAGTGTACAGTGTACCAACACACAATGTAGACAAAAATTATAAGAACGTACTCCCGGCCTTATTTCTGTTGCCTACAAATAAAAACCTTTTGATACAGAGAATTTCTGTATCACACAATACTTCTATTTCAACTGTGGTGTCAAAAAGAATGGAACGATATCACTGCAACAGCTGTGCGGATATTAATGAAAGTTTTCTAAAGCCAGTTGCAATAATATGAAACTAAATAAAAATATAGGCGTTCACACAATAGTGAAACTGTATCGAAGACCTCGGTAGTGCAGCGTGCAACAATAATAAATGAAGGTTGGTATTGACATTTGAGTTACACTGCTTGGTGAGCATGGTGACTGTGGAAAGTTTACCGCTTTGTCGAGCAATATACGAGTATTTCAAAATGACATATTTAATACCCGTGTTTTGTTTTTCGAGTAACTGACTGTTGCTGGCCTCTCAGTTTTGTTGGTAGTAGCTCTGCCTTCTTCGCTGTAGGTCAGGGTTCGATTCCCATCGAGAACAAATGTTTGTGAGGTGAACACAGATGTTTGTTCTCTGTCTGGCTGTTATATTGTAATCTAAGTATATTTTTTCAATTTTTATTACAGTTTTACTATCTGGTTCCTTTAGTACAAGCTCTGCATAATTTGGTGCTAGTTAGTGTTGTGTGGATTGCCCACAATATTTATTTTTACTGCTTGGCCAGCATGGAGACTGTAGAGACTAAGAGACTTTTTTTTAAATATAGATAGCCTAGCATTTGGCTGCCATCACACCTGATGGAAAGTGAGGATGCAGCCTAGGATGGAGCATGCTTAGCCACACATAATCCACCTGTTCACTCTTGTCTTAAAAATCCTAAATTATAACGTTCCGGAAATACTGTCGCCGGAAGAGAGTTCCACTCCTTGGCAGTTCGTCCTATAAAAGTAAGTTTTACCGCTTTGTCGCGCAATATAGCTCAAAATGAGATATTTACAACCGTGATTTTTTTTTCGGAGTAACTCCACCTGCAATAAAGCACGTATCGATTCTGGACTAAATTTAAACTATCTGCAATGCATTGTGTGTTCAGGGTGTCGTGATAATCAAGCTGTATCAATAAGGAATAATGCTCAATGCATTGCTGTGGATAACAACACAATAACAGACAAATTGAGTGATGAACGCGCACGTTCTCGAACATTCTGTAATGTAATTATCACTAGCGGTATCTGCGTTATTAGATTATTCCAACAATTTTTGCAATAGAAAAACATACAAAAATGTTGTGCGTCTGTTAAACAAATCAGAATGAGTATCGCTGTTGTTTTTCCCAATTATTGTACATACATGCTGTTAGCCAGTTTAGGGAATAGGACATCCCTACTGGGACCAAGCAAGAAGGCACATCACTAGTGGGTGAAAAGATGGCGTCGTAATGCGTAAATGTTTGGTTTGCCGTGTAATAAAGTTATAGGGCTCGAGCTATATTCAATGAAGAGTTTTCACCGAAACAATTCATATATAAAATCACGCTTCTTTCCCATGAGGGTAGGCAAAGATCACGGAATTTCACTTGCTACGATCCTAATTTCGCTGACATACTTTCGCTTCACTCTCATTATAGTCAAGTACTGTATTTTATTTTAAACTATAGATTATTTTACTACGAAATGAACTACTCTGAATAAGTTGACGGGTACCTATACTCAGTATTCAACTGTTACCGTAGGGCACGTTCACACTACGCGGTGCCACAACGTATTATTGACGCGCACGTTGCACTCTCTACTTGCAATTTCATCATTGCTCGCGCCAAGAAATATACGAACCACAAATAGCGCTGCTTATAATTCCTTCTCACTCTTCTTTTTCTTAGGATGCCTTTCCACTACCGGTTTTCAGTATTTTTTTAACTTTATTTTATTTAGGGCAAACCTAAATAGGTCTCTTACTTTTTTGATCCCAGTCCATTCTTTGATATTGCGATGTGTTTTCTCACTCAGAGACTAGAAAATATTCCTTTAATAACTGCAAAAAATAATATTAACAATAATATATTATTTTTTGCAGTTATTTAAGGAATATTTTAGAGCCGTCAAGTTGCCATGTATTTTTAGCAAGTAATGTAAACTTTGTGTACGTTATTTGTTATGATATAAAGTGGCAAAAACCCAACAGTCGTCATATCGTTGCAAGAGGACCATTATTCACTCGCTTGATAAAATCAGATGATAATAGAACAAACATAATAGCCGATGGCCCACCTGATGTTAAGTGGTAACCATCACCTATAACAAAGCATTGTCTCGTGGTCAAACATGTCAGGAACGTGCCCTACGATACAATGCCCTGCGTCCATAAACTTGAGGCATACAGGAGTTCAGCCTCACGTGCCAGCAATTTCACCGGTACCCTTCAAACCAAAGCACACCAATGCTGCTGCACAATAGAAGAGACATGGTGGTAGTACTTTTCGGGACGATGTATGTACACAAAACGACTACGGCTTAAGCTGGCTAGTGAGTGCCCGGCTTAATACTGGGAAAAAGCAATAAAAGCAAAAAATATAATAGCAAAACGTGGAAAACTTCAAACAAAACACCATAATCGCGCCGTAAGCATAGTTAGTTATACAGTCGCCAGTGCCGACGATTGCGTTTCTAAATAAAACTATTAAACCTTATATTTTTTGCCTTCTTTAAGCACTGTAGTTGTGCTACAAAACGTGAGACTGAAAGAGAAACAAGACTTTTTTTGAGCAATGATAAAAATGCTATCAGCGGTGATAGCATTTTTTAAATTAACGCAATCGTTATACAGCAGAATTGACAACCGTTGGGGAATAAAGGTTCTCGAATGGCGACCACGAACTGGAAGACGAAAAGTAGGGCGCCCACCCACCAGATGGACTGACGACATTGCTAAGTTCGCAAGAAGTCGGTGGATGGAAAGAGCTCAGAATCGTTCTTCCTGGAAATGTGTAGGGGAGGCCTATGTCCAGCAGTGGGCTTCTTCAGGCTGATGATGATGATGATGAATCGTTATACATAATTATATGGTTGGAGAGCGCTGATGGGGTAGTGGTAGCGGCCCCACCTTCTGATTCTCAGTGTGAAATTACAGTGGGAGCGGCGCGGGTAGCGGAATCCGCTGGCGTGTAAGACAAGCACATACTTGTGTACCAAGGTGCACCAAGTACGGGCGGGGCGGGCGAGCGGGTAACGCTACTGTGTTCATCTATTGAAATGAGCGTTTTCCGCTCACCCGCCCCGCCCGCTCCCACTGTAATTTCACACTCAGGCCGTGGGTTCAAATTCAGTCATGTATCAATGTTTAGCTCACAAATTTATGTACACTATGCCAATGCCCTCAAACGGTGAAGTAAAACATCGTGAGGAAACCACAGTATACCGTAGAACCCAAAAATGTTGATAATATGTGTCAACTGCATGAAAGGAGCCTCTTTGAGGCACGCTTAAAAACCTTTCACCATACTTGGTTCGAAAGAATCAGTGACACGATAAGAAAAAGAAGAAGAGCTTGTAACACGATCGAAGCGTCGGAAAATAATAAAGGTAATCGCGATTAATACCCGTTTCTTCCTTATCAATAGCCCCCTGATATTGAGTAGTTACTTCGGCCTGTAACAATACCCCTACTTAGAGAAAAACTTAGAAAGAGTCAGAGATTATGATGAGTCTCAAACTACTTGTAGCTGTAACTTTATCCCTCCCATTCATATGGGAGGGATAAAGTTTGAGACAAGATAAGATTAGATTATAAAATACTTTATTGCACAAAAAAAGCAGCACATAGGCGAACATAATGCTAATTGGCATTTTCTTACAGTTAACCACTGTGTTATGTGTTACTGTGTATGTATAATGAGGGTGGTAGTGCTTTATGACAAGAGAAAAGAGAGAATAGATGAAGTTATACAAAAATGACCACCAATATCAATTTATTATTTTACTTGCGGCTGCCCGCGGCTTCGCTCGCCCCGTTCCCGTTACTTACATCCGTTCTCCGTTACAATATCTTCATAAATGGTTACCTATGTATTATTCTGATGTATTCAGTAGTTTTTACGTGAAAGAGTAACAAGCATACATATTTACAAACTTTTTTTCGCTTATTACACATTAACAAATAAATAAATAAATAATATAGAAAATCCACACAAAACTATCTAACCCCAAACTAAGCAGAGCTTGTACTATGGGAACCAGATAGCTGATATAATACTTATATACTTTTTTGTAATTACATTTTTAGAATAAATAAATATAATCCTCAACTATTATACTCCTGCAATAATTCTAAGCACGATGAAGCAATCCGTTCAACTCGAATAACTTGAGTTTCTGAATAGGTTTAGATGTGCCCGGATGCTGACAAAGGTTTGAGATGCAAGGCACGGTATGCGCTCGCCGCATAGTCCATACTCGGATATTACATGCGACGATCTATAGAAAACTACGAGCCAAAGGCTTTGAATCTTTGTGCAAAAGCACTACCCATAGATGGCATCTTGATAATGGTGGTACAAAACTTTCAAAGAGTAAGCGTTTTTGAATTTTTAATACGACAAATCTTTTTATAATTCTTACTTCAATTCAAACCGCGAGTGGCAGTTAGTACGCCATAAAACAATATTTCTTGCATGAAATATATAAAATAATAGGTGCTAGAATAATTTATTTATTTAAATCCGTGCGCTATTATTCAACTTCGAAGCAGCAATGAATTAAATAACGGTACATGCATTTTATCGTTCGAGGTAACGGTGCTACGCTGCTACGGTTTGCTCTACGGCGTAGCACAAACCAGAATCAAAATTGAAGAAAAGCGGTGAAAGAAAACATCGTGCGAAAGTTTTTATTATAGCAGCGGTGATGGGCTTGCAACCTGTCACGTATGGAACACCAACTACTGCAAAATATGAATTTATTTGTCTAGATGTTTTGGACGTATTCTAATTTAACCCCTCAACCAGCCTCTGATAATATTAAGTCTAATTGTCAATATTCGGAACTTATAAAACAACGAACCAGTATTAAAATAAAGCTTCGAAAGCACCAAATAACGTTGGATTTTTTCCACATCCTCGTAGCTTCTCCGCTACGCTATTAGCTACGCTGCTACGGTTACATCTACGGCGTAGATTTCAATAATATGATTACAATTCGAATAAATTAGTAGTCTGCATGGTACGAGTATTTAAACGAATAGGAACGAAAAACCGAATTAAAGCAAAGTGACCCACAATTTTTTCTAGCGATCGAAACACGTTTAAACGTAACTTGCGGTCTAATTTGCCCCTAAAACTATATATGACACACTTATTGGACCAAATCCAATATCCTATTACTTGTCATGCATTAAACGCTACCTACTACGTGACCGATATAACAAGGCTTTATCGATTACTAGTGGTTCGTCTCGAATCGAGATCTCGCGATGTCCGCACTATGAATCCAATCTTACCTGAGCTGTAAAGTCATTGTAACTCTGTATAATGAGAGGTCATGTTATGCCGGATTTAAATTTTACTCGTTTTGTCATATTGTAAAAACTAGAATTTAAATTAAAAAGTTATTTCAAAGATAATTACACTTATTTTTGTTGTTGCTATTGCTTTCTTTTTGGATCTTTGCAACTCATTAGCCAATTTAACAAAAAAAATATCCGATTTTAAAAACAGTCTTTCATTATCTTAATTTATTTGCTCGCTTGGCTCGCTTAATCAATGAGTATCTACTAATATTGTTCGTTTGATAAATACCCTGAGTTTATTGGTATCGATGCTATAAATACTGCTCGGGCGGGATAATAAAATATGGGAAACATAATTTACCTGTTTATAGTATTTAGCATGAAAGCCATTTTAAAGGGAAAATGATGACTGCGTATGATGTTCACAGAAGTTACTTTTGTTTGGCAAATTTGATAAGGTAAAAAGGATTCATGCCATAAACGCACGTGTTTTATCAAAATTACCAACAGATGGTCCGTAAGTGGTTACCCATCACTTCAACAAAGTGTATTATATATTCATAAGTGATAAGTATGTATAATTATGTATATTTTATGTACCATGGCAAAGTAGTTGCTTTGCATGGGTTAGGTGAGCTCATAAGCCGAAATAAAATCTCAGTTCAGACAAGCGTCCTGGCTCAGTTGGTAGTAGCCCTGCCCTTCTGCGCCTTAAGGAGTGGGTTCCACCCCAACCGAGAACAATTATTTGTGTAGTGAAGATGTTTATATGTTTGGGCATGTCATGAGGAGGGATGAAAGTCATATGACTAGGCGAGTGATAAATTAAGATGGAAATTTGGGTAGAGGTAAACCCAAGAAAAGATGGATGAACAGTGTGAATGATGACATGGATAAGAAAGAAGTGAATACAGAGAAGACAGCTGATAGAAGAGAAAGGAAGAGGAGAACATTTTGTGCCGACCCCACTTAAAATGTAATAAGGGCAGGAAGAAGAGAGTGATTTATTTATATATTTAGATTTTTATTTTACCTTCATTTTAATTCAATGAGTTTGTAACGGTCTGTAAATAGAGATAAAGAAGGAAAGAAAATATATTTCTTTGACATAAAGGCACAAATACATCAAAACACGGAACGAACAGCTGAAGACAAGGAGAAAATGTAGGTACAACATTATTTGGATACCAAGATAATTTAATATCTAATAATATAATATAATGTATAATATCTTAAATATTTGTTTAGTTGTAAGTTTCTTTGTGTAAATAAATTACTATGACCGTCCGTACTTCCCTTTGTGATCGGTTCAGGTACTAACAAAAGCTAATTAAGCTCGTTTGCAAGTATTAACAAATTAATTTCAAGTTTCAAACTGGATTCATCGATTATGTACCGATATTTCGACTTCGCAACAAGGCGAAGTTAATTTAGGGCGCGGAGACTCATGGGAAGCCTTTCCAAGTGTTTCATCATTTTTGATATCAAATTTTGTAGAATTCACATTATTTTTATTAGGACTATCAAACTCACGCATTATGGAAATGGTAGCAAAACTTCATGAGAAAGAACTTTTGATGACAGAACAAAAAGTGGTTGTTCTAAACCACTTCTTATCTTGGGTAGGTACGAGTATGTGGATCTTGTGTGTGATCCGATTGCACAAATTTTAGCACAAAAAATATTTTGATCCTAACAAGTTTTTCTACTTAAAAGTTTGCTTAACTGAAGTAATACGTAGTAAGTAGGACATTTTTGTACACATAAGTAAAGTATGAAAAAAAAGTCAGGATAATTTTTTTTTGCTAAAACTAGCAATCTGACCGCACACAAAATAACTGATTGCAGTTTTCAATAAATAAGTTCAGTAAAAATGTCATAGTGTACGAGCTAGAAGTTTTTTCACGGAGCTTAGCATCTTAAAATAGTGAATGATAAAAATATTTGTAAATCTGTAACTGCCCAAATTCTGATTTATAATTCATAATTATTTATTGCTTACAGAGATATTATCAAACAAGTAATAACAAATGACAAATAAGTAAACAAGCTTAACCCTAAAAAGAGTTTTCTTCCAGTGAACCTTTAGTGCTAAGAAAAAGCTTAAAGTAAAACAACGAAAAATTTTAAATATCATTTTTAATACCAAAAAATGATATTTAAAATTTTTCGTTGTTTTGTCAGAGCTTGGCTCATAACACATCGCCAATAACCTTCGGGAGGGATTTGGAATACGTCAAAAAAACCCCAAAGCAAAGTTGAATAAAAGCTCTACATACACACGCATTTTCAGCAACGCATCGCAGCAAAAACAGTACTACTTGATAAAAATAATAATAATAATGCAGACAATCCACACAACACTATCTAGCCCCAAACTAAGCAGAGCTTGTACTATGGGAACCAGATAGCTGATATAATACTTGAATACTTTTTTTTTGTAAATACATACATGGAATACAATATAACACCCATAGATAGAAAGCGGATACGTCACACCTTCATTATTGATCTTACATTTTAATAAACGCTAATGGAATCCGTAGAAGAACTAAATCTCGAAGAATTAGTAAGTTAATGGCAATGGGCTGGTCATATAGCTCGTGGAACCGACAATCTTCGGGGAATAAAGGTTCTCGAATGGCGACCGAACCACAAACTAGAGCAGTGCATCGTAGGGCACGTTCTTAACCGGCGCGAACTGCGAGGCAGTGTTTTTTTATAGGCGATGGTTACCACATAACATCAAATGCGTCATATACTTAATCCATTAGCTATTTGTAAAAAAAGTTTCATTTTTTGTTTTTTTTAGCACCCCATGGTATGTAGCTTGACCCAAACTCAAAGTTTTAATATCAGGCATAATCCATCACTCATAATATTTGGGAAACGCAAATATATTTTGGAAAGCGTAATATACTCGTATAGGTGGTAATTGATTATGTAGGGTTTTGTTCCGAAAGAATTAGTAACTTTGCTTCAAATAATGCAAATTTATGTTTCTTATTTTTTTTATTGATTTTACAGTGTTTAATTTATTTTTATAACTATAATATAGATATTTTACAATATATTTTTTACATTTATGGAAATAAAAAGTTGCCGAGCGGGATTTTAACCCGCGACCATTCCCTTAGTACGCTGCGCTAACCACTGCGCCATCGGATCCTAATCACACTCGACTAATAACTCTAACTAACGCGACCGTGGCTCCATCTATAGGTGTGACGTTACAGTCAACTACTTTCCTGCTCGATAGCCCCAATAGGCGAAGGTCGCGGGTTCAAATCACGTTCGGCTTTTAACATTTGGGACATTATTTGATGACATGGTGGTTCGGGGGGGGGGGGGGGTCGATATCGTGATTACGTCAGTTATTATTTATTTTTTTACACAAATTGTCTACAATTATAAAAATAATACATTAAAAGAAAAATGCATATAGGTATCAATGATTACGTTAGCATGGGAGGGGGGAGGAAGAGGTTTCCTTACTTTTGCTGGCAAGGGGTAGGGGGGGTTAAACAATTGTAAAAAATCTGCTTACGTAATACTTGAATCTCTCTTCGATAAAATGTTGATAGGTCATGAAGTTAACAACTTTGAAAGAGATCCAGTGGATCTGCGTGTCATGGCTTGGTCTTTGATTAAAATATACTCTGGCTTCAGTACTTATTTCATAATTCCTCGTAAAACGCGAGAAGGCAGCAACGTGAAACATGATGAAACGTTTATATGCCTTAGCTGTTTATACAGAGTGATACGAAAATGTGAAAATAGAGAAAAATACTGAAATACTGAAAAATAGAGGCCAGCACACACCCCAAGTTCAAGTTTTGTTTAAGTTGATTGCAATTCCAGGAGACCTACCATAAGCTCTGTTTGGCTCTGTCTCTGGCTCTGGTTTTGAGTCTGTGAGGCCTATTGTACTGTATGTGATGGTTTTTATGGTGCAGATTAGGTTGAACTGGGGACAGACACGGCTATCCTAAGTGCTTAAAAACTTTTAAAGACTCTTTTATAGGTATTACAAGTTAAATGTATTTACATACTTAAATAATTATTCAACAACTTACATTGTTTTATTTATGCTAACTTAAGCTTTTCAAAGTTAGTTTAAATGTCAAAACGGAATAGTTAATTTTCATAACAAAGTTTGAAGGCAACTTAACCTAATAAAGCTTTGTTACTTAGCCTTTAGTATTACCACACCCTTTTGTTTTACATTGTAAACTCATCTCTCATACAATAGAAGTAAACAGTGAATAAGGACATGGATGTAAAATAATATTGTTTCGTTGGAGTGAGGATATGGCTGGGGGCGAGGACGCAACGCTATTTAACGTTTTATCTCTAGGGGTGCGACTCAGCGATGTCTCGCTTCAGGCTGCAACTGGCTGCAGCTTTTATATAAACAGCTGGCTTAGCATTTTTATATAAAATAAATAAATATTATAGACAATCCAAAAAACACTTTCTAGCCCCAAACTAAGCAGAGCTTGTACTATGGGAACCATATAGCTGATTAATAACACTTGATTAGTTGATTAATATACATTGCATGCAATATAACACCCAGACAGAGAATAAACATCTGTGTTCACCACACAAATATTTGTTCTCGGTGGGGATCGAACCCACGACCTACGGCTCAGAAGGCAGAGCTACTACCAATTGAGCTGAGAGGCCAGTCAATTTATGACCGTTTACTATTCTATTTTTATTTGAAAACAAACACGACAATGTCGATGGTACATTTCCGTCAAATGTAAAAGATTAAAAAAAAAATGCATTTATTATTATAGGGCATGATTCCTTTTATTACTTTTCCTCTTACTTTCATCACCACCCTTCACAAAAAACGACCCAGTGTTTATGATGCCAGGCCCAAAATATGTTTTTGTACATTGTACATTGTATTTGTAATATTGTCCTTTTGTGAAATGAAACTATGTGAAAATTCCTCGGAGAAGAAATAGCATCTTCTCGCAATTTTACTAAAACAATCTCTCTTCTTCTTTTTAAGAGCTACGCTCTTGTTGGCGTAATGTATGCATTTTTCTCCAGGTATTTCTTCTGAAGGCAACCTCCTTGACTTCCTTATACGACATGACGGCGATCTTCGCTTTAATTTGGCTCATGTAGCTTACCCTTAATCTTCGCCTTCCTCTCTTTCATTCTGCCTTTCCTTCAATGATATTTCTGATAAAGCTGTCATGTCGTACAAGATGGCCAATCATCATTCCTCTTCTGTTCTCAACAACTTCTATGAGGCTATGACTAAAATAATACTCAGTCTAAATAAGTCTGGAGTGAGCTAGATATTTATCTATCACTGTGTCACAAAACTGTGTGGTCTCAGCGTTGTTTTTCTAACAAAAACCGACGTCTGTTATAGAGATAAGAATGAAATTGGACCTCTCTTCAGTCTGTTGGAATAAACTTCTGTTTAAGTTTGTGTTCGTGAGGAAAACTAAACGATTTATAGCGGATGTAATAAGAAGTTATGTTTTTGAGAAGATTTAGGAATTGGAAAATAAATTGTGTTGTTTCTTCAGGTGAAAATAACTATTTATCCAACATCATCTAACGCAAACTAGGTTTTTGTATTCGGATACTTTGTAGTAAAAACAGTGGCGTCATTATAATCTAATATTGATGCAGCATTTTTTTGAAAATTATGTTGGTAGACTTGTTAAAACTACTTTTAGGGTTTGAATTTATATATGCGGATGTTTTGAAGCAATCTTGAACATGTTAAATACGTATTTTGAAAGAAGTACAAGAGTTTTTTTGAGCTGGAAAAGCTCGTCACCATGCCTATTCTGCTGTGAAGCAGCAACGCTGTGTTTGGGTTTGATGGGTGTGGGCGCCGGTGAAATTACTGACACGTGAGGCTGAACATCTGTATGCCTCAAGTTGGTGGACGCAGGGCACGTTCTTAACGTGCGTGACCATACGTTGCGTGTAGTTCCATCAGCTAATTGTTTAAAAAACCTTATGTGTTTACTTGAAAACAGAAATAAGCTGTACTGCGGTATTTACTCGTACTTCCAAACCTCTTAAAGTTATTAAAATTATTCAGTACGTTTCAAAAGCTCTAGCTGTGATGTCCACGCAAAAAGGCTATTTGGCACTTTATCTCTAGAGGCAACACTCAGCAGATGCCTGTCTAGCTGCTAGTTTCAGAATGCGGTCGTGTGCTCCAAGTTGCAGACGTATTGCTGGTTAAAAGATATACATACACACATACATAAAATCACGCCTTATTCCCATGGGGGTAGGCAGAGATCACGGATTTCCACTTGCTACGATCCTGACACACTTCTTTCGCTTCATTCACTCTCATAACATTCTTCATACATGCTCGTCGGTTTAGGGTAGGTACTCATAACCTGGCCTTTCTCTAAAACGTCTGCGATCTGATCGAGATACATACTCCTAGGGCTTCCCCTTCCAGCAGTTACATTTAAAAGATATATAAATAAATAAATATTTTGGACAATCCACACGACACTATCTTGCAGTCATTCTCAGTCATTTGTGTTCAACACACAAATATTTGTTCGCGTTGGGGATCGTACCCACGGCCTACGGCGCAGAAGGCAGGGCTACTACCAACTGAGCCGTGACACCTGTCTACACAAAAATCATTTACTCTCTTTTACCACAAATATTTCCTTCGTAAAATGTCGTAAATTTAACGTCAATTCAACAAGAACATTAAGCTCTTTTTGAACATCGCACGTATGAACGAAAAATGTTATTGAATCTGTAGTTTTCACGTTTTAAAGTCTATTCTACGCTTGCTCTTATGCAATAAACTACCTTCACTCAGGCATTGCAGGCTGCATTATTCACTCGCTACTCGGTCTATATACACGTTACTGGTGCCCGTCACTGAAATTGCTAGAACAGTGATGCTCCATTCTGTAGAATTCTTGACCAACGCTTAGTTTTACCTCCTTATAGTAGTTCATAATCATAATCATAATCATAATCTTTATTTATCTTTAGACATTTTACATGTGCTTAGATACGTCACACAAATATAGTATATATATGATTTACATAAAGAAATCAAATAAATTCTAATCAACACATACATTAAATGATGAAATAAAAGTAAAACAATTGTAAATTAAATTATTTCCTATTTTAAAATAGGAATGTAAAATTAATAAATAAGTCACACAGGTAATTGATCACAAAATATAAATTTATCAGCTAGAGCTTCGTCAATTTTATAATAACTTTTAGATATTAATCTATTTTTAATAAACCTAAAAAAATCAATGTCACTCTTATTTCTGATGTGAGTTCAGTTCATCAAGATGCATTGAAATATAGGTATTAAGTACGTCATAACTTCATACGCCATAAACATTATTATTAGAAGGTTTTTTTCCATGATATAATATTGGAAATAGAGCCAGCTGTTATACATAAAGTGAATTAAAAAATAAATACCTACCTAAAAATCTAGATAGTTTTTTGTGTATTTTGAACATTTTGTAAATACTTGTATTAATTGTAAGTTACTTTTTGTAGATAAATAAGAATTTAGTAAAGTTCAAAGTGGTTTTGGTTTAGTTTTATCAATATAAGTTGAAAAGGTTTATTTACAAGCAGTTTGTGTAACACGTTTTTGCTTAAAGGGTTTAAAACCCTCTTTCGAAATCCACGCGTCTAAAGCCCTGCGCACATCTAGGCGATGGTGATGGCGATCAGCTGAAACGCTGTCAAATATCGCTGTCATATTTGACAACGTTTCAACTAATCACCATCGCCATCGCTTAGATGTGCGCGGGCCGTTAATCCATCACCCACGTATCTAGCATCAGTATTAGCGAAGGTTTTTCGTAAACCCCACTGTAAAAAAAGTATGATTTTGTTAAGCCGTTCTATCGGCAGAGAGCATTTCAGTACGGAGTTGGTTTGTTCGGCCAAGTCCATTAAGTTTTATTGAAGTCTTGCAGTAGCAAAGCTCTTTGTGAAACAGTTCTTACGGGAAGTACTACCACCGGATTTATTTCTGTCACCAAACAGTAAGCCTACCACAAGCTCTGTCTGGCTCTGTCTCTGGCTCAATTTTGAGTCTGTGTGAGTGTTGACTAAATAAATCCTACGTCGAAACGTCACACACACAGTATAATACACTGGTGAGAACTCACACAAACTCAAAGCCAGAGCCAGAGACAGAGCCAGCCAGAGCTTGTGGTAGGCCTACAGTGGTGTTGACATTGCTGTGTTCCGATTTGAAGGGTGCTTGTTGCTGGTGCAATTTTAGACTCATGAGACTTTTTTTACAACTAGTAGATGGAACAAGCCACCCGATTGTAAGTGGTATACGTATTGCCTCGTAGGTCACGCACGATGCAGTGCCTTGCGTCCATCAACTTGAGGCATACATAATATGTTCAAGCCTCACGTGCCAGTAATTTCCCCGGTACCCACACCATTCAAACGGAAACACAGCAATGCTGCTTCACGTCAGAAGTAGGCATGGTGGTAGTACTTCCCCGGACGAGCCCATCACAAAGAGCACACACACAGCTTAACACATTTGCGTCTCAAACTGATCCGGCTCACCTACAATGATGAGTTATGTGAGCTATGCTGAGGTGAACCATGAGGTAGTTTCATCATTTTCTCATAAAAAAGAGAGAAGTCCATGTTCTCACGCGAGTTTCATTACGATGCTAGTACGGGTCTTGCAGTTCCGAACTTAGTTTTTAGCTAAATTGAAATTGTTTGGCGTTTCATAAAAGTTGGTCATGAGATAGATGATAGGTATGTTTTGTACGAGTCTGCTTTCTGTAACTAATTTTGCACAGAGTCTTTGAAACTTAAATGAACTACAACGTGGTTGGTATAAAGATTGTAATAAAACACATTAAAATAAATCACGAGTCTTATTTGGATAGGCAATAAAAATAATAGCCCACAAAAACGCAAAACATACAAAATAAACGCTTTCATTTCGGGAACAAGGATACTTACAAAATAAAAACGAGAGATAACAGAAAAAATAGCCTACGAAACGTTAAAATAAAAATTATTTGAAACACTCTGGGAGAAATTACTGAGTTCTCACAAAAATATCGTTATAAATGTCTTGTTCTAAACAACCGCGGGGTACCCTGTCCAATAAAATTTCATGTTATTTTCAAGGAAAAAAACAAAGTTTTAAAATTTATTTTGTTGACTCGGCATTTCTCCAGTCGGAAATTTTGTAGGAGGCTGGTTTCTTACGAGATATTCATATTATTATTCAAACTAGGTGCGGTGTTTGTGAATTTTGTTTGTTTACGACTTCCATTATATTACGTTACTTGGGGGCTTAATTAAAATAAGGGATGGAGAAAGGCACTAAACACTGTTTGTTGTGCTATGCTCGACAGCTGTGACAGTGTCAGCGGCAGCCTTCTAAGCGATTAAAGCACAGCACTTTCTTACGACATCGCCTTGCACTCTGTCGCTCCCTGAAAGTAAATAGGACAAATTTCTTGTTTCCACTAAAGTTTAGCAGCTTTTATAAAGGATAAGCTTAGAATAAGAGAAATAAACGAGCTATGGAGAGAGCTATGCTGGGAGTTTCACTACGTGATAGAATCAGAAATGAGGATATCCGTAGAAGAACCAAGGTCACCGACATAGTTCGTAGAATTAGTAAGTTGAAGTGGCAATGGGCAGGTCATGTAGCTCAAAGAACGGTTAACCGTTGGAGAATAAAGGTTCTCGAATGGCGACCACGAACCGGAAAACGTAACTTAAGTAGCCCAACCAGATGGACCGACAACATTGTTAAGATCGCGGGAAGTCGGTGGATGGAAAGAACTCAGAATTGTTCTTCCTGGAAATGCGTAGGGGAGACCTACATATGTCCAGCAGTAGACTTCTTCAGGCCGATAATGATGATGACGAAGTTAAGAAAACGTCACGAATACGTGGGGCTTTAAGGTATGTTTTATAAAAAATGCTATCCTTATTCGTAGTCTGAGTGTCCAAATGTGTAAATTTACGTCGTTCCAAAAGAAAATATAGCGTTCATTTCGCAAAGCGATAGCCTATAAGAGCGGTGTTTTTTCCTGCAAAAAGGCCGCGGGATTAAATATTAAAGCATTAAGGCCCAGAAATGGCGTCGAAACATAACTTTTTATATGTCGAGGTTTTACTGAGTGCACATTTCACCAAATACACAACCACGACATGGCAGTAACTTTCGACATCAATACCATAATTTACTTTTTAAAAGATTTACATTTTTACAAATAGAAAAAAATATGGAATGCATATGGAACTAGATAATGTTGTACCGATTGTCCACAAAAGTTTCTCTCACTGCAATATAAAAAAAACGAGTATTTTTTTCCTTTGGATTTGGCCGACTAAGTTGTCCAGGATGGTATAAATACTGGGTAAGCCTATTGCATCTAAAATCCTGTCCTAGACACGAATAGCGTCCCGCAAGTAAGGCCTGAGTAATCACCAGTAAATATTTAACATTTAAAAACAAGCAATTATATTGAAAAAGTATACAAATACAAACGTATTCTAATTAAGTTCGTGTAACTTATGAATTATTTGTCCTTGCTTGTTTCATTATAGGGTTGTAGCACGTTTTGAAAAAAGGTGGTGCTGAAAACAGGTTCTAAGGCTGTGTTCACACCAAATGTATTGCCAGTCACCAAAGGTGAGCAAGGCTCACTGGCTATCAGTGAGTCAGTCTGAACGTGAGCAAATCTAAATATATAAAACTCTTTCGTTACTGACTGACTGACTGACTGACTGACTGACTGACTGACTGACTGACAATCAACGCACAGCCTAAACCGTTAGTCCTAGAAGCATGAAACTTGGAGGGTATGTTCCTCTTATAACGTAGAGGTGTACTAAGAAAGGAAATTGGAAAATTATTTCCCGAAGAGGAGAAAAAAGGAAAAAATAGTTTAAAGAAAAATCAACGCACAGCCTAAACCATTAGTCCTAGAAGCATGAAACTTAGAGGGTATGTTCCTCTTATAACGTAGAGGTGTACTACGAAAGAAAATTGGAAAATTATTTCCCGAAGAGGAGAAAAAGGGGAAAAATGGTTTAAAGAAAAATCAACGCACAGCCTAAACCATTAGTCCTAGAAGCATGAAACTTGGAAGATGTGTTGCTCTTATAGAGCAAAGGTGTATTAAAAAAGAAAATCGGAAAATTATTTCCCTAAAAGAAGAAAAAAAAGGAAAAAAGTTTCATGAAAATTCACAAAAAAATTGCTTTACAAAATACGCAAAAAAACAGTAAAAAAAATTCTGCTACCGCAGCATCTGTCACCAAATTTGAATACACACAAAAGTTTACATAAACCCCACCGTAACCACTAAGACAAAATCGCGGAAAACACCTATCATACCGAAACTAAACACCGCACAGCTTCAAAAAACGGCTAAAGTACATGCTCAAAACTATGGTAACCAGCTGGTCATGTCAAATTAAAAAAATCTGATTCGATTATACACCAACACGCAGACGAAACCCTAAATTAGCCACTAATCTAAATATATAAAACTCTTTCGTTACTGACTGACTGACTGACTGACTGACTGACTGACTGACTGACAATCAACGCACAGCCTAAACCGTTAGTCCTAGAAGCATGAAACTTGGAGGGTATGTTTCTCTTATAACGTAGAGGTGTACTAAGAAAGGAAATTGGAAAATTATTTCCCGAAGAGGAGAAAAAGGGGAAAAATGGTTTAAAGAAAAATCAACGCACAGCCTAAACCATTAGTCCTAGAAGCATGAAACGTAGAGGTGTACTAAGAAAGGAAATTGGAAAATTATTTCCCGAAGAGGAGAAAAAAGGGAAAAATGGTTTAAAGAAAAATCAACGCACAGCCTAAACCATTAGTCCTAGAAGCATGAAACTTGGAAGATGTGTTGCTCTTATAGAGCAAAGGTGCATTAGGAAAGAAAATCGGAAAATTATTTCCCTAAAAGAAGAAAAAAAAGGAAAAAAGTTTCATGAAAATTCACAAAAAAATTGCTTTACAAAATACGCAAAAAAACAGTAAAAAAAATTCTGCTACCGCAGCATCTGTCACCAAATTTGAATACACACAAAAGTTTACATAAACCCCACCGTAACCACTAAGACAAAATCGCGGAAAACACCTATCATACCGAAACTAAACACCGCACAGCTTCAAAAAACGGCTAAAGTACATGCTCAAAACTATGGTAACCAGCTGGTCATGTCAAATTAAAAAAATCTGATTCGATTATACACCAACACGCAGACGAAACCCTAAATTAGCCACTAATATAACATAAAATCACAAGAAATTGCTTTACAAAATACGCAAAAAAAACATAAAAAAAAATTCAGCTACCGCAGCATTTGTCACCAGGTTTTAATACACACAAATGTTTACAAAAAAACCGATGATAACCACCAAGGCAAATCGCGGGAATCATCTATCATACTTAAACTAAACACCGCTGAAAAAAATCGGCTACAACAGCACCTGCCTTCAAATTCAAATACACTCTAAAGTACATGCTCAAAACTATGGTAACCAGCAGTTGGTCATGTCAAATTAAAAATCTGATTCGATTATACACCAACACGCATACGAAACCCCAAATTAGCCACTAATCTAAATATATAAAACTCTTTCGTTACTGACTGACTGACTGACTGACTGACTGACTGACTGACTGACTGACAATCAACGCACAGCCTAAACCGTTAGTCCTAGAAGCATGAAACTTGGAGGGTATGTTCCTCTTATAACGTAGAGGTGTACTAAGAAAGGAAATTGGAAAATTATTTCCCGAAGAGGAGAAAAAAGGAAAAAATAGTTTAAAGAAAAATCAACGCACAGCCTAAACCATTAGTCCTAGAAGCATGAAACTTAGAGGGTATGTTCCTCTTATAACGTAGAGGTGTACTACGAAAGAAAATTGGAAAATTATTTCCCGAAGAGGAGAAAAAGGGGAAAAATGGTTTAAAGAAAAATCAACGCACAGCCTAAACCATTAGTCCTAGAAGCATGAAACTTGGAAGATGTGTTGCTCTTATAGAGCAAAGGTGTATTAAAAAAGAAAATCGGAAAATTATTTCCCTAAAAGAAGAAAAAAAAGGAAAAAAGTTTCATGAAAATTCACAAAAAAATTGCTTTACAAAATACGCAAAAAAACAGTAAAAAAAAATCTGCTACCGCAGCATCTGTCACCAAATTTGAATACACACAAAAGTTTACATAAACCCCACCGTAACCACTAAGACAAAATCGCGGAAAACACCTATCATACCGAAACTAAACACCGCACAGCTTCAAAAAACGGCTAAAGTACATGCTCAAAACTATGGTAACCAGCTGGTCATGTCAAATTAAAAAAATCTGATTCGATTATACACCAACACGCAGACGAAACCCTAAATTAGCCACTAATATAACATAAAATCACAAGAAATTGCTTTACAAAATACGCAAAAAAAACATAAAAAAAAATTCAGCTACCGCAGCATTTGTCACCAGGTTTTAATACATATAACATAAAATCACAAAAAATAGCTTTACAAAATACGCAAAAAAAAACATAAAAAAAAATTCAGCTACCGCAGCATTTGTCACCAGGTTTTAATACACACAAATGTTTACAAAAAAACCGATGATAACCACCAAGGCAAATCGCGGGAATCATCTATCATACTTAAACAAAATGGTTTAAAGAAAAATCAACGCACAGCCTAAAGCATTAGTCCTAGAAGCATGAAACTTGGAAGATGTGTTGGTCTTATAGAGCAAAGGTGCACTATGAAAGAAAATAGGAAAATTCTTTCCCCAAAAGAAGAAAATAAGGAAAAACAGTTTGAAAAAAATTCACAAAAAATTGTTTTACAAAATACGCAAAAAAACAGTAAAAAAAATTCTGCTACCGCAGCATCTGCCACCAAATTTAAATACACACAAAAGTTTACATAAAGCCCACCGTAACCACTAAGACAAAATCGCGGAAAACACCTATCATACCGAAACACCGCTTCAAAAAACGGCTAAGGTACATGCTCAAAACTATGGTAACCAGCTGGTCATGTCAAATTAAAAAAATCTGATTCGATTATACACCAACACGCATACGAAACCCCAAATTAGGCACTAATATAACATAAAATCACAATAAATAGCTTAACAAAATACGCAAAAAAAAAACATTAAAAAAATTTCAGCTACCGCAGCATTTGTCACCAGGTTTTAATACACACAAATGTTTACAAAAAAACTGATGATAACTACCAAGGCAAAATCACGGGAATCATCTATCATACTTAAACTAAACACCGCTGAAAAAAAACGGCTACAACAGAACTCGCCTTCAAATTCAAATACACTCTAAAGTACAAGCTCAAAACTATGGTAACTTGCATTTGATGATGTCAAACTAAAAAAACCAGATTCGATCATACACCAACGAATACGATAGCCCAAATTAGCCAATAAAACAAAATCACGAAAACGAGCTTTACAAAATAGGTACTCAAAAAAAACATTAATAAAATTTCATAGGTACTCAAAAAAAACATTTAAAAAATTCTGCTACCGCAGCATCTGTCACCAGGTTTGAATACACACAAAGCTTTACAAAAAAACCAATGATAACCACTAAGCCAAAATTGTGGGAATCATCTATCATACTTAAACTAAACACCGCTGAAAAAAATCGGCTACAACAGCACTCGCCTTCAAATTCAAATACACTCTAAAGTACAAGCTAAAAACAATGGTAACTTGCATTATATCATGTCATACTAAAAAAAAACAGATTCGATTATACACCAACGAATACGATAGCCCAAATTAGCAACTAAAACAAAATCACGAAAAAAAGCTTTAAAAAAAACGCAAAAAAACATTTAAAAAAAATCTGCTACCGCAACATCTGTCACCAGGTTTGAATACACACAAAGGTTTACAAAAAACCCTATGATAACCACTAAGACAAAATCGTGGGAAACATCTATCATACTTAAACTAAACACTGCTGAAAAAAATCGTTTACAACAGCACTTGCCTTCAAATTCAAATAACTCTAAAGTACAAGCTCAAAACTATAGTAACCAGAAGTTGGTCATGTCAAAATAAAAAAATCTGATTCCTTTATACACCCACGCATACGAAACTCCAAATTAGCCACTAATATAACATAAAATCACAAAAAATAGCTTTACAAAATATGCAAAAAAAAACATTAAAAAAAAAACAGCTACCGCATCATCTGGCACCAGGTTTGATTACACACAAAGGTTCACAAACAAACCGATGATAACCACTACGACAAAATAGCGGGAAACATCTATCATACTTAAACTAAACACTGTTGAAAAAAATCTGCTCCAACAGCACTCACCTTAAAATTCAAATACACTCTAAAGTACAAGCTAAAATCTATGGTAACTACCAGTTGGTCATATCAAACTAAAAAAAACGAACTCAAATATCCACGCGGACGAAGTCGCGGGTATCAGCTAGTAATATAATAAAATTAAATCAATAAACATTGTATACATCAAAAAACCAAAAAAATTTAAAGTAAAAACGCATTTCTTCAGTTGAACCGCTAATGTCAATTTGTTATAAGGCGCCATACGAACTCGCTATTTCCGAACGAATGCAATAACGTCAAAATCAAAATTCAAATATTTCACTTCTACTTTTTACCGCTACGCTAACCGCATCATTTCGATCAGGAGTTTAAACTTTTAATTCAATACTAAACGCAATAAATCGAGAACTCAAGTCTTTTAATTATTCCGGTCACCAAGAGGAACGCCCCTAAACTGCTCAAATACTTTGAAACATCTTAAAGCTAAGTGAATATAGGTATCAGTTCCACGCAACCAAGCCTAGAAGAACAGGCAACCAACTTACGGCTTGGTTCCTACCGGCCTTAAGCATGTATTTTTTGCAAAATAATATTGAACTTAACTGCGTAAAGTGAGCGTTACGTGACAAAAAAAAGTTGAGCAGCTACGTCAAAGCTCATAATAAAAGCTTCGGCAAAAACACGTTCCATCACGCGCGTCAGTCATGTTAAACATGTTTTGGAACAATTTGTTGTGCGCAGTGAGAACGTTGTTTGACACACTGACAAAAAACAGAGTTTTCTGCATGTTTTTGTGCAGGTGTTGTGACAGTGAAACTTAGTCATACCGACACAGTACATATCACAGAACAACGCTCGCTAGAAACATTTTCTGTTTTTCGTAGGTATTAGTTTTGTGTGCAGTTGATGGACGCAGGGCAGTGCATCGTGTGGCATGTTCCTGACGTGCGTGACCTACATGGCATTGCTTTATTATAATGCGATGGTTACCACTTAACATCAGTAGACCTACCACAAGCTCTATCTGTCTCGGTCTCTAGTTTTGAGTATGCATGACTGTCGACTAAAAAATCCTACGTCGAAACGTCACACACACAGTATAATACACTCATGAGCACTCACACAGACTCAAAACCAGAGCCAGAGCCAGACAGAGCTTATGGTAGGCTTACAGGTGGGTCATTAGCTTGTTCTTTCAGCTAGTTACATAAAAAAAGAGTGAACGTGGTTTAAAGCAAGCAAGTCATTTTGTATGAACGTGGTCAAAAGCAAGCAAGTCAAACTTCACCTACGGCAGGCGTCAAATTCCCAATACAATTGGAACACTTTGAAATCGACAGCTATCGATAATGCTAGTTCATAAACTATAACAGCCACAGCTCAATGAATTCCCAGATGGAATTAATCCGTTTAATTTATTGTTTGTTCACAGCTCGTAAAGTTTAAGACCCTGAGTTAGTTCATTGTAACAGATTGTTCAGTATTTGGTCCACAGCTGTATCGGGATTTATAACCATTAGGCAGCGAGAAGGGTTTTGGACTTGTTGGTTATTAAATTTACCATTACACTAATAGATGAATGCTATTCTTATATTATACTACGACGGTTACATCCTTTAGATTAATTTTAACACTTTGTAGTTTCACTTCTCAATGTACTAGGCATCACATAATTTTCAGAGCTGTAAAATAAAAACGTTAATACCTACAAGCCCTACCATCTATATCTATCTCGCTCACGCGGCCCGCGCCAAGCTCATTCCTTTTTTATGTGCGGGCATCGCTACATCAAAAATTTCAATACTAGTGTTTTTCGTCAGAAATGTCAACAAAAAAGATTGTAGAATAGGTAAACGTAAACGCAGTGACGATTATTTAATATGAAAGAAGATAAGACGTCTAGAAAAATGTTTACGAGGATCCACATCGTCTACGGAAGATGAAGGTTAGTTAGTTACTATGTTTTTAAAGACTTCATAAATATTTATTTGTAGAACGTACCTATTACGTAATTAGGTGTTTCTTATATATATATTACGTTAAAATATAGATTTACATTAAATCTTTATGTCTTCGAGATTTTTTCTCATGTTTTTGAGGTTTACCCTCATTTTGTCTTTTGTGTTATTTTTCTGGTTATCGTGCCTTTCGTGTAGACTGGTACTGATAACACCTGGATAGCCGGCTTTTATGAATTGAATACATTGGTATCTCGTTGTTTTCTTTCGAACCGCTACGCAGCGCACTGCACATATATTTACGCTATGCATTGAGTGAAATTCACTGATATTATCCCCATGTTATACTCCATGACGTGATCTTGGCTGATAACACTGACTGGCAATATTCCTGCGTTATACTCCAGGAAGTGATCTTGGCTGATAACACTGGCTGCAAGTGACTGATAATATTCCTGCGTTATACTCCATGACGTGATCATGGCTGATAACGCCCAGTCTCGTGTCGTCACGTGATGACGACCAATGACGTTAAAATATAAACAACTGCATACTGCAGATTGTGTATTCTGTGTTATGGCTTTTATGAAAGTACGCTTTTTCGTAACTTTCACAGTATGACCAGTACTATATCAGGTCTCCATCGCCAGATGACTCCTCGCAATCAGATTTGTCGGACAATCGCTTACAATCCAGTATTGTAGTACTTGACGGCAACGCTAACAGTACAGAGAATGCCATAACTTCCGCAGACAAGCATGGGACCCATGACTCCCTTGCCAGTACGTCTTTGGGCCGGCCGTCAAAGCAGAAATCGCTAAACGATGGGGTAGGATTCTGGTGGAAGGTATGACCAAGGAAGCCAGAGAGTCATTAGTAAAAAAGAATCTAATACTGATTTTTTGTTTTTGCCAAAACTCAACTTAGAGATTGCTGCGGTCCTTGATTGATGAAACCTTGAGTAATCGTGGCCTTGAGTAAAGAAATCTCAAAATCAACTAGGGTTGAGGATTGTAGACCTTGCCAGCATGGCTTCTTCTCTCATAGATGAAGAGCTCGGGTTTCCCGGAGTATGCCATTGTATGATCTTTCTAGATCATTTTGCATTTTGAAAACACGCAGACTCGAAGGAAACTAGTAACGTTGTCTCTTGAAAAGAAGTTCAATACTGCAGTAGTCTTCATCAAGACCGCAGGGAAACTGGAAGGGCCCACCAAGAATGCAGAAATCCCAAACTTACAGACAGGGTGGGCCGAAGACCTGATACCAGGCTCAACAAGGGTACTCATACCAACAAGGGTATCAGTCTTAGCAGGGGAGGAGACCACCGCCTGCAGAGCACCGAGCTCCACCTGCGTCCAAACCAGCGTTCAAGAAACGCAAGCCTCATTCGAGGTAATAATTCATGCGGATAGATTATGTCACCCTGTGCTTTTTTATGGGACGATACAACTATAGCTTCCAGTATTGTAGTATGTTAATGGATTTGAAATCCAATTTATTAAGCCGATTCTATAAAACTATGAGCCTTGCAGCTATGTTTGGCCGTTCAAAAGTTGATATCTTCTGGTTCTGTCATAGAATCTAGGAAGTGCCTGCTCATGCTCAATTTATAATTATGAAGAATATTGATTACGCCGCAATACGCGGTGGTTCTCTTTTAATTATTGTAAACCTCAGCATTGTCAATAAATACACACTACTGCCTAAATGTATCTAGATTATTCATCTGCATAGACACAGATAATAGAATACTTTATCAGTTAAAAAAGCTGCATAATAATTATGTCCTCAGAATTGGGTTTTATTGCCTTGCCTACGACGCAAAGAAAACCAAGTCGAAAACATTCGTTTTTAGGTTTTTTAATTAGAACTCATGTACCATGAGGTTAAATTTGCCCGTATAGAAACGCTTAATAAATGAAAAGCTTTATTTAGCAAGGTTTTTTCTCACATAATATAGAAGAGAAGAGAAGAGTGATTAGAAAGGCGATCATTCGCCGTTTGTATGGGAAGTGGGAACAGCTTTCACAAGCCCACTTTTTTACTGTTTTATATAAATCTAAAATATAATATACAGGGTTATTCATTATTAGCTGCAAATACTCAGGAATTAGGTTCAACAAATAAAATAAAAAATATTTATGAAATGATTTTTTTTAAGTTTTGTTATGAAAATCCCGAGAAAATCGATAAAGGAATCATTGGTGCCTGACCCATTTTGACCTTTGATCCGCGCCCGCGCGCCGTGAGTGACACTCTGCGTTCAGTCACCGCCTGGGTGGGTCATCGTCCTGTTCTCCATGGCAATCAATAAGCAATAGCCGTAAAGAAATTAATAAAAATAAAATTTTGATACAAAAACTTGAAAAAATTTTTGATCAAATTTTAAAAAAATAATTTCATAAATATTTTTTATTCTATTTGTTGAACCTAATTCCTGAGTATTTGCAGTTAATAATGAATAACCCTGTATATACGTAATTATGTAAAATCATGTCTAATTCTTGGCAAGTACATAATTCTTTGGTTTGCGACTACCACCATATTTGTATGCAAATAAGAGTATAAGCTCAAGTTTGGGTGACACTGGCTATCTTAATAGTTATTCTGTAATCTGTGTTTTCTTCCAATAACCGAACAAATGCACAAATTTTTGCTTCTTATCGAAGGCTATTTCGTAGGTGTATAAGTAGAACTATTTGCCAATGGTGCGAGCCACGGAAGCTACATATTTACGCTATTTCTCAAAAAATCAAAAAACAATAGTGAGAACGACACAGAAAAAGGCAGGCTTGTCTCAATCAGGCTTTGATGAGGTTATTTTTGTTTGAAACCAAAATCGACATGTTCGCTATTAGACTAAACTTTTAGTGTCATACTTATATGTTTTTTTAGAAACAAGATCCTTCTGGTTTTCGTGCTGATGCGTTTACTCTTGGCTGGAGTACATTTCAGTTTTGGAAGCATTTCCACCTTTTTTCGTCAATTTATACATTTTAACGAAAAATTCTAGTCGAATCGGATGCGACTACTGGAATAATGAATATTCCATACTGATCTAATAATCAGCCATAAGGTGTCCATCTGTTTAAACCTTTCTCTCAAAGCAGATAAGGTAACCTAGAGCAGCTATGCATTATTCTTGTCACCTTTCAGGATCCTGTACTCTCTCTGGAAGCGACTTACCCTGGTGTTGTCGCTGTTATCGAGCAAGCGTACTCAGCACAACCATTATCAACAAACGCAGTCAAGATAATGATATAACTGTGTCTGGAAATACTGCATTGGAAACTAACTCTTTTTAAAAGTTACATTCTAAAGGTCATTGATTTTTTAGTCAATGAATATGCATCCGGGGCGAAGTATCCGTTCTGCTCTTGCTTTTTTATATTAGGTAAACTCATAAGTCAGGATGACAGGCTGTTTTAATTCATGAAAGGGTTATTAGGAGTAACCAACGTTTCCCAACAAAAAATAATAATAATAATAATTGGAATCCGAGCCTTGTACTCGACCATCTTTCAAACTTCTATTCGAATGAGGGTCAGCCTTTAGACATTCTTACAAAAACGATGGTGGTTCTCCTCGCATTGGCAACTGCACAACGAACGCAGATGCTATCACTAATTCGTTTAAGTATCTAATATAGAAGTAGAAAGAAAGAAAGACCTTTTTTGACAGACAGGCTATTTCTTGCAACAAAGAAACCCTTCCATAACGCTAATGCTTCAACAATAATCTAATAGATAAAACGGATTTTGTCCAATAGTGGTTTCGATACCATCGTTTATTCCACACACAGCCTATGGCATGCGTCCTCATCGGCGGCTAAGCGCGAAGGGATCTGAATCGACATTATAAAAACTCATTGCGTGTTGTGATAGTCTTAGAGTCGACCAATAATAAACAACGAAAGCAATGTATTTGCTGAGGCAATTGGTAATTCTGATAAGTACTACTTCATTATTTTATTGTGCTTTATCTAATGATGCGCTGGAAGTTATGTCTCTCTGTTGAGAGAACTTTATTTAATTGTTTAATTCACTGAAATTTTATTGTCACTTACATCGTTATAGCGCTAAACATCTACAAAGTGTTAAAATTAATCTAAAGGATGTAACCGTCGTAGTATAATTGATGGTTAAACAAACTTACCAAGTGACGTTTGTCCATAATTATACAAGACGGTTACATCCGAAAGATTATAAAGTCCCACCCGAACCCGAATGATTATACCCTGACTTACGTACGATATAAGTGTCTCTGAAGAAATGAGCTTGGCGCGGGCCGCGTGAGCGAGATAGATATAGATGGTAGGGCTTGTAGGTATTAACGTTTTTATTTTACAGCTCTGAAAATTATGTGATGCCTAGTACATTGAGAAGTGAAACTACAAAGTGTTAAAATTAATCTTTCGGATGTAACCGTCTTGTATAATTATGGACAAACGTCACTTGGTAAGTTTGTTTAACCATCAATTATACTGTATAAATATTTATATTTAAAAAAAATAACCCAATTGTTACTTTTAAAAACTTCAATAATAATTATGTAACTTTTGTGATATATTATTTAGTTTAAAAACTTGAGAAACCGACTTCATGGCCAAACTGCTAACCAATTTTGAAGAAATTTCTATGAGACCAATCTAAAAGAAATAAAATATTTTTTTGCAGATTGGTCTTACAAATTGGCTTATATATTAAGTAGTTAAGCCATAACAAACATTACAAAAAAATTGAGAACCTCCTTTTTTATTTGAAGTCTGTTAAAAATATTCTTGCATATTACAGTTTAAAGTTTTTATTTGATTCGGCTGATAACTAAGTAATCAGCTGAATCAAATAAAAACTTTAAGACCCGAGAGTGCTTATGTTGCACTGTTATTAGCTATCACGAAATAGGCGCTGCTTTTTCTTACGTTCAAAGATACACACAATTTCTCAGAAGGATTATCGACGGAACTTGGTTCTCTGAAGATTTAACCCACATCACAGACAAGCTATTTCCGCCCGAACAGTTATTGGGTTACTTCATTGAACCTCGTGGGCTTCTGAGTCTGTTACTTACTAAAAACTTTTACCAAAGTGATTCGGTTATCATACGTCATAAGGTCCTTTTACGTCACGACGTTCTTTTACAAAGCCAGAATTTCATCGTGTTTTGTTTTATACATTTTAAATTGATCATATTTTTTGGAGTAGTAAAGTTTATACAACATTATTAAATTTTATGGTTTTTTTTTAATGTAGTTTTTACTTTAACTATTTAATGTTTTATTATAACAGTTTTTGTAAATAATGTATATTCTGTTGTAACATACCAAATAGATTTATTCACTAATTACGACGAAGCCTAGATTACGACTTAGGGGAAGGGTTAATTCCTCAGTGTGTACCACAGCATCTCGTTCTGTTCTGAGTCACAGGTTTACAAGCAAATGCGGTAAATAATTAATGCTTGGTAAGACCCTAATTTACATACAACTTATGTGGTCTGCAGGTAAGAACCCTTTGTAGGGGTCACTTTGACTTTCACAGGCGCATTCATAGTTAATAAATTAATGCGACAAAATTTTCACGAAATTACTCACAGACACCTTTAAAATCCCCAGGGTGTATTCTCTGTGAAAATTTAATACTATCAAGTAACTTTGCGAGAGTTTTTCTTAAAGTTTCTCGTGCAAAAAGTACGGAACTGGTTAGTAAAATATTCACGTCATTTTCACGTTTTGAATACCAATTTAATTGTACCTAAGTGGGTTATAAATGTTTCTGTATCAAGTACCTATATAAAAATTGCACTCGAGTTTCGCAAGCTGGGGCGGATCGCAAGTCTATAATATTCATACTAATTTTTTAAAGAGGTAAGATTTGTATTTTTCTATGTTTTTAATTAATAAATTCAAAAACAACTGTGCCGATTTCAAAATTTATTTCTCCACTAGCCACTATACGGAATAAGAAGGTTTTGTATGGTTCAAAACATACTTTAATAGGGAGTAATATTCAAAGTAAAAAGTCGACCTCAATAAAAGAGATTCATGCTTTTATGCATGTTTCTCTTTTATTGTCTGTTTTATTTCAATAATAAAAAACGTTAAACACGTAGTAAGCAGCCAAGGAGTGAAGTTCCTCTTGTTTTACCTACCAATTCATTAAAAAAATCTAAAAGGTACCAATTTTATTTAAACGCATCCTTAAAATAATCTTTCCGTCTTCCACCCCTAAAATAATCCATTCAAATCCGTGCAAACTTTCCAAAGCAAATCTCATCGTTCACGCCAACTTTAAATTATTTGTATCCAAACACAGCTACGGGTTCAAGTGTTTACTTGCACTTGATTTATTACACCCAGTAAGAAGCAGGAATTAGACACAATTGCGTAAGATTAATGGGGCCACAACGAATTTTATGCTTCAAATCTTCGGGACCGAGTTTTGGGACGCACTAAGGATTCCAAATAGTTCAAATCGCGAGAATACTTTTGTCAAATCGCACCATGGCCATCTGGGGCCTAATTCTCGGGCCGATCTCGATCATTTTGCAATTTTATTTAATTGCTTCTTTTCCAAGGCAGATTTCCTTGAGTAATTCATCAACGACCGCATCGTAGAAGCCTCGACAGCTACGATATACGGAAAACGTAGAAAATGTGTGGGGTTGTGAATAGAAGCAATAAAATAAAATTGCAAAATGATCGAGATCGGCCCGAGAATTAGGCCCCTGTACTTATGCAAAATGTAGATAGAAAGATATTGTTTTATTGTACACCTTACAAATTAACAAAAAGCCTCTATCAAAAGCTTACTACCAAATTGGTTTGTCAGTGGGCGGGCTGTATTAGTACTAATTAAATAGAAACAGTTTTTGTAACTATTAACAATCAGAATTTCGATTATAATGAGGCTATCAATCGTAACTTTCTGGAATTTGATGTCGTTTTTTAATTACTTTGGCTATTTATGTGAAAAATAATGTGACGACAATAAAATCTTTTCCTTTGATTTATTTTTGTTGGAGTTATTTTTGGTCGACAAAAATGTCAAAGTACTGAGTAACAGGAAAACATAAGAAACGAGCGTATACTAAATTCAAGTTGATAAATTAATGTATAATACCCGCATTACATTTTCTTTATGGATGTTATTTTGATGTTGCGGTCCTCAAAATGTTTATTAAAGCCTTGGGCACATTTAAGTGTTTAGCGGTGGCTATCAGTGAAACGCCGTCAAATGTCGCTGTCATATTTGAGAGCATTTCACTGATCGCCACCACAGAACGCTTAGATGTGTGCAAGGCTTAACAAAGTTATACTAAAGGCACCGAACCACCGCTGCGCACGGAGAGGCTACGCACGTGTATTGAGTTACGCTTTTAAGAAAATATATGTGATTTTTTCCACTGCAATGCACGGAGAGGCTACCCATGAATTGACGTCATCAAAACACGCGTGTCGGCGTGGGTCTACGTCCACTGGAATACACGAATATGACCCACGACTACGTACAGCTCGCTTATCGCAGCGCAGTTCGTCCGTGGATTGCAGTGCATCGCTTTTCCGTGCGTCGTGCCACGCTATGCATAGTCTTCGTGTACTCCAATGGAAACGTAGACCCACGTTGTCAAACAAATGAATACACGCAGCTAAACTGCGCTACGAGGCCGTGCATTGCGTACAATGCGGTGGGTCCGCGTCTTTATTATCGTAAGTATCGGCCGCATCGTATCAAACATTCTTTGTATAGAAAGTTGCACAAGTATGTCCACTTGATGGCACGACGTAGACGCACTTGTTTAACTTTACAAAGAATACTATGTTTGATATTACGATGCGTCCGATACTATGCATAGTAGGCATACCAAAAGCTCTGTCTGGAACTGTCTTTGGCTCTGGTTTTCAGTCTGTGTGAGTGTTGACTAAATAAATCCTACGTTGAAACGACACACACACACAGTATAGGTACACTGGTGAGCACTCAAAACCAGAGCTTTGGCTCTGGTTGTTGTACCACAAGCTCTGTCTGGCTCTGTCTTTGGACAGAGCCAGACAAAGCTTGTGGTACAACAACTTTCTGTGTCATCAATTTGCATTCTAGTAAGCTGTGTTAACTAGGAGTAGTTCGATCTTCATTAGCCATGCGCTTTGACTGACTAATAAATCAACTGTTAATTAATTAGTAGGATAATCATTATTATGTAGCACATATCGATTTTGATAATGTTGATATATTGGCTCACAAATAATTGTCATTAATGAACTATTCAAACACAGGGTACTACGAAACAAACTAAGAAATGAGCGACTTTTTAGGCCCACACCTAGTTCGCTGGCGGTAGCGATCAGTGAAACGCTGTCAAATATTCGCTGTCAAATCTCAAATCTGACAGCGATATTTGACAGCGTTTCAATGATCGCTACCGCCAGCGAACTAGGTGTGTTCGGGCCATAAGAATGTGCTCTGATAGTACATGATTCAAAATGTAATATTTTGAATGAAAAATGTCTAAACCAAAACTCGTTATAAGTTATTCGTTGTAACCTTATTTTACAAAAATGTGCTTGATAAACCCTACTAAGAAACAGATCTTGAGATAAGTAAGATAATATTCTAATTATTTTAAATTTATTCAGGTCAAAGTTTTCAAAGTTGGTTTAGAATCTCCGCGTCGGTTGTTAAGGAACGCTTAAACAGTAAGGCTTGCGCAAATCTAGACGATGGCGATGGCGATCAGTGAAATGCCATCAAATATCGCTGTCATATTTAACAGCGTTTCACTGATCGTCATGGCAGAACGCTTTAATGTGCGCAAAGCTTTACCGTGCCACCAAATTATCTGCTCAAGTGACCAAAAGAGGAGCTAATGATTTAATTTAATTTCGCCGAGAACAAATATTTGTGTGGTGAACGAAGATTTTTGTTCTCTGTCTGGGTGTTATATTACCCATATTCTAAGCATGGTATAAACAAATCATTATATACGTATTATATCAAAAATCTGGTTCACATAGTACAAGCTGTGCTTAGTTTGGGGCTAGTTGTTGTGAATATTGTCCACAATATTAATTTATATTAGACTGGTGACCAAAGGGCTGGCGCTTACCTAGGGCATGGACTAATTATATAAAATAGTTAGTAATTAGTGTTATAAAATAATTTATATAATTAGTCCATGCCTAGGGCAAAGAATTAGCTTAGCTATTCAAAGAGGTAACGTTGCCAGCCTTTTGGGCACATTGCCTGCGGTCGGTGATCTGAACTCTGTTTTCTACTTGTAATACTTTCAGGTGGAAAACAGAGCTCATTATAAAATTTTCTAGTTTCTTATAAAATGTAGTTTTTATATTTTCTTTTTAATTATTTCATGATGTATAATAATAGTTTTTGTAAATAATGTATATTCTGTTGTTAATTTATTTGCAATGGTAGCACTCCTCTCGCCTGAACAGATAAGTCGCAGATTTGATCTTGTTTTCATGAAAATCTGTTAGAAGATAGTGTTTGAGCTATTACTACAATTGCCATCTTTTATCATTGGATAGTGACAAACAGTGGCTATTAGCTTTAGGCAATGTTCAATTAGTAAAAGTGGCTCAGATAGTCAAAACTGGCCCAAAAATATGTTGCCATCTCTTTTTGTATAGGTAAATCTTCTAAATATATAAAACTCTTACGTTACTGACTGACTGACTGACAATCAACACACAGCCTAAGCCGTAAGTCCTAGAAGCATGAAACTTGGAGGGTATGCTCCTTTTATAGCGTAGGGGTGCACTAAGAAGAAATTGGAAAATTATTTTCCTAAGCGGAGAAAAAAGGGCAAAAAAATAATCAAAAATTTAAAAGAAAATCAACACACAGCCTGAGCTGAGTCTTAGCTTAGAAGCATGAACATTGGTGGGGAGGTAGCTTAGTACTAAGAGACGGACCTATGACTTTTTATCACGAAAAAGTAACGGAAACAGGGCGAGCGAAGCTGCGGGCGACCGCTAGTAGGTCATGAAAGTGGAAGTGACAAAAATATTTAAGAGACCCTTTACAATAGACAGAGAATAATGGTTTCACACAAGGGTGTTTTACAAAATCTCTACCATTTTATTTCTTAACATGTGTGACGACACGAGTAATTTGATAAAATTACTCGCAGAAAGCCTTTTACCTACTGTCAACCACAGAAAGGTTTTGCAGCCCTAAAAGATTTTCCTGTAATTTAATGTGATTTGGTGACTGCTGTCTGAGTGGGAGTATAATGCTGTTCTTACAATACCGTCTTGATATTTGAAAAGATGTTTTCGATGTATTTGTTTGTTGTTTATTTCGAGAGACGAGGGTCTTTAGAAATAAAAAATTGAAATCAACCACAGCCTGACCCACTGCTGGTAATAGCGTCTCGACCAAGAGGCTAAGAATCTGGAGTCTAAAAGCTTATTTTATATAAAGACGCGATAAGCGCCTCTATCAAGCGTACTGAGAACTTTCGTGACTCCATAAAAACCCGGACTCAAAGCAAAATAACAAATTCCTAAAAAAACGTCTCTTAAAGCATTTGAGTCACTCATCATATAAGTTCCAACTTCCAAGTTGGACTTAGTTTGTTCGGCGGAGGGCATTGGTATGCTATCACAGGGTAATCCTAGTTTGGGTACCAATGTTATCCCACCAGGAAATTTCCATTGTAAGCTGTACTGAATAATAATGTTACTGTAATGATTGTTACTATCCAAAAAAAACAATTTCATTTCAAATAAGATAATCATAAAAGTAGCTGATTTAATTTGGAAAATGGCAGCGGCTAATGTACGCGCCAGGTAAGTCTGCGCGTCACTTCAATAGGCCTACCATGAGCTCTGTCTGGCTCTGGCTCTGGTTCTGGTTTTGAGTCTGTGTGAGTGTTAAATAAATAAACCCTACGTCTAAACACACAGACTCAAAAGCAGAACCAGAGACAGACCCAGACAGGGCTCATGGTAGGCCTACTGGTAAGTTATCCAAAATACCTTTTTTAGGCACTAGTAAGCATTCTATCTAGGCACGAAACCTAAATTAGCAATTATTATAGCAGTAGAAAGTGTAATTTGTTTTAAGAGTAAACGAAAAACCTTATTACTATAGTAAATGGAGCGATCGAACTATGTCATGATCAAGACACGTAACATTAGATTATTGGGCTGTTTCCCCCTAAATTGTCATCAATCTATCGGGTATATAAAGGGGGGGGGGTGTAGGGAATAGGGTGGTCTTCCTACGCTGCGTCTTCCTGTTTTCTAAGAGCAAAAAAACGTAGCAGACAGAAACCAGCCAGTAATGAATCGCAATCAAACGTGACAGTTCTTTCCAGCAATTTACTGTCATTATTTACTTTGGATTAAAATAAAAACGTTTAATTTAGCTGTGAACCAGCGGAATATTGCTTACACATTAAAATACTGTGGCTACAGATACCTCTCGATATACCTACTCGTCGTGTTACATAACTTACCTCCGGCCTGTGAGTTCACAATGGATTTTTTTTTAAATCTCTTTACACTTTTCATAATAACAAAAATGATTAAAGCACCATTTTAAAACGTAAAACTTCCTAGCGATAATTAATTACCCATAAAAATGTCTTCCAAACTTATTCTATTAAAACTTTTATCAAAAAGAACTTACCGAAAAACAACCCCAAGTCCATAAACAAAAGTGCCACCATAAAAAAGCTAAAAGTTCCTTTTTCAAACGTAACGCGCCGAGTGTAACTTGGTGGATAAGTCGGGAGCGCGTTTTGTTGCACGTCCGAACTCCACGGTCGCTCTCAGTCTACTGAATTTAGGACCCTTCGGAAAATTATCTGTTGCACTAAGTTCTATACATGCGCAAAGCTCCTTCGCACTTACCGCCATGTCCATTAACCATTACCCGCGCACTGAAATAGTCTTGAAATATTCATGACAAAAACCTCCAGTGTATTTCGTACATGAAGATTGTGCGAGGGCTGATTTTAATGCCAAGGAAATTATTTGTCGCTTTGTTTAGCGATATACTCGTACGTATTACGTGAATTTAGGGACAGCGGTGTTTATGCTCTTTTGACACCTTTTGTTCGCTTTTTATGGGGATGATACAGGTTATGAGTTTATCTTTACAATAGCGCTATATTTTATGGTTTATTGTGGACAAAAAGGTTATCCGGTAATGTGATGGTAGCCTACAAAATTTTCCTTATTCACAAAATACAAAACAAACTAGCTACGAAGTTACCTCTGCAAATACCGGGAAGTTTCAGACCTTTTTACAAAGAGGTCTAAAAACTTTTTGCAAACTTGACCTTTCACAGAACTTGATTTGTATTCAGAAAGGGGTTAATTCTTTAGCTTTTGTGGCTGGTTTTTTCTTATTTGATCTCAGTAACTAGGTTTAAGTAAGGGTTTGGTAAGGTCGCATCGAGTTATTATAAGAATGTATAGGTTTTTTTGGGCTGCCACGCTCTCTGCCGTCTCTTCTTTCAATACATACTAATACTTTAAAATGTGTTCTTTTTTTCCTCATAGAGATGCGTGGACTTCTGCTGGCTGATGATGTTAAACAAGCTGAGGTTACAGCTTAATTAACATATATTTTTACGCACAAACCTAAAATTAATTGTATGCTAATGTTCTAATTACTAAAATTACCCTCGCATACTAATAGCTAAATTGTACTTTTTGGGCCTAAATCCGATGTTATTAACATTCGCGGGCGTCGACTAATCCCCTGAATACGGTTATTTTGAAAGTCGCTTTAAATGAGGCCAACTGTTTAATTATGTTTATTCTAATTTAATTTCCGACACTCCTAGGCAGAGACCACTAATTGTCTGCTATAAATTTCTACTGGAAATGACCCGTACCTGACACGATTTTTTTTTTCGTATGTGTTTTTTGTTTGCCAATCTATACGCCATATCGAGACGTCGTAAGTTGAGATCAAATCAAATACCAAAAATGTTTATTATATGTTGTTTTGTATTAATTCAGTAGTATACTACTGAATTAATATTTTTTTGATATTTGAGGATCACTTTGAAACGTCTTAAAGCTAGGTGAGTCTAGGGGCCAGTTCCACCCGACTAAGCTTAGAAGAACAGGCGATTATTACGGCTTGGTTCCTACCATTTTATGTATGATCCTTTTGCAAAACAAAGACAAAATAATAAAAAATAGTGAAGTTCCAGTGTGGTGTCGTTCCACCGTATTGAGAAGTATAGGCAATACAAAAGCAATACTTTCAAAGACAGCATACGCTGCCCTTTAAAGTTATAATAAATAACCTACACGGCAAAGACAACACAAAAAGAGAAAGCTTCAAACACGCCTGTGACGCTTATCACAATTCCATACAAAACTCTCTGAATGTACAAGCTTGCAAAATAAGCATCCCCTAAAATAAAAACTCAAACACATCAACACAAAATACGCAAAATACTTATTGTAGATGATAAAAAGGTGTGCAAGAGTTTTGGGGGTCTAGCCCGATCAAAGCAAATTGGCGCAAGCAAATAAAAGGTAGGCCCTAAACTTGGTTATAGTGCTCGCAAAACTACTGCTGGGTCCTATTGGAATAGTAAACCAGCCTTAGAGGCCTAACTTTGTAAAAGGATCACAAAAAACATAACGAACCAAGCTGTACTTTGTTGCCTGTTCTTCTAGGTTCAATCACTTTTTACCAGTCTAGTATCTATGTTTATCATTATATTTATTTTCTGTATGTTATTTATTTATGTAGGTATATTATATTTATATTATATGTATTATATAATTGGTAGGTATGTATGTAGGTATATATTAGGGTTAGGTATATCGTGGTATGTATGTATTAGCATTATCTATATTGTGTAAATATAATAATATAATGTAATTGTGTATGCATTATACTTATTGTTTTTTTCTACACCATCGTCCTCTATCGTTCTTTTCAAGTCCAGTCCATCCCAAGGTTGTCTGGAAGAGATCGCTTTTAGTGATAAGACCGCCCATTGTATTCCACTTTGATGTTTTTCTGTATTCCCTTGTTAGTTTTATGTGGTGTGCAATAAAGTATTTTCTATCTATCTATCTATCTATCTATCTTCTAGGCTTGGTCGCGTAGAACTGGCACCTACTCTCCTAGATTTAAGACGTTTCAAAGTGATCCTTTTGATACTATATACTATTGAATAAATACATAATTTGATTTACTTACGTTCGATGATAGTTCACTTTTAAAGCCAGAATGTTTATTTGTCGTTAAAATGTCGTTTTGGTAGAGACAAAACTAAGTTAAGTTTTATTATTTTAGGATCGGTTTCCCATAGGGGTAGGCAGGGATCATGGATTTCTACTTGTGATGTATCGAGGCTGGAAGACGGGCCAGATCTACAGGTTTTAATTTAAAACCTCCTTGGGTACACGCTCTCAATTTAAGCTAAGTTATATCGTATAATGTTCTAGATTGAATTTTATATATTTTTTAGTCTAGTGAGAGAAATGAATAAAATACAAATACTTGCTACGATCCTGACATACCTACATAACTCTTTCGCTTCACACACTCATATAACATTTTTCGTTAAAAAAAACAACATTTTTCATTTGTTGTCATATTATTATAGTTTAGCAGCGGCCATTTTTTTTTTAAATATACAATTACATTTAAAAATGTCAGCTTTTATGGAGATGTTTTCACTATGTCATTTCTTGTTAAAAAAAGTTGAAAAAAATGGTATCTCTTTGTAAACCGTTAAGGGTGCACAGCACGGTCAAAAAATTAAAAATGCCGTTTTTTGTGCTCACGTAGAAGTAAAGGCGCTCTCATTTTAATTTAGCTGTAGTCTTTTTAAAAGTGAAAAATAATTAAGTGAAAGTTACAGCTACACTCAGAAGGCGGCTGTTTACTGCAAGTGCTGGATAATAAAAAGGTTGTAAAGTAAGGTATAAACTTACTTTTTTTAATTAATTAAAGAAAAAAATATTTCTTGTTGAATATGTCTGGCCTCTCAGCTCCGTTGGCAGTAGCTCTGCCTTCTGCGTCGCAATTATTTGTGTGGTGAACACAGATGTTTGTTCTTTGTCTGGGTGTTATATTGTATTGTATGTATGTATTTACAAAAAAAGTATTTAAGTATTATATCAGCTATCTGGTTGCCATAGTACAAGCTCTGCTTAGTTTAGAGCTAGATAGTGTTGTGTCGATTGCCCGCACTATGTATTTATATTTAAGAAACAGCTGTTATACTTGGGCATGTTTTAAGTTGAGACTTGTTTTTTTTTAATTGTGATTGTTGCATGGTTTTTAACACTATATTATGGACAACGGGATATCATGGTGCATGCAACTGTGCTGACATGGGACATCATGGGACATTTACCATGATGTAAACTCACAAAATTACACATCAGCTGTATGACGTTGTCACGTTCAACTATCGTCAGTAAACCGACTTTACAGACAACCGATTTTTTTTACAGTGCCTAACACTTTGGATATTTTCTTTAAAAATGCCAAGTAAAGTTGCAACTTATTTTGTTACGTGGGCAGACCACCGCGTAGGTACATTACATTTACAGCAAGTGAAACAGAAGACTTCCTACACCATTTTTAATTTCATTTACGCCGGAGTTAACTTAATTAACGAAGTTAAGCCAAGGGTTTTCGTTACCTTCGCGATAACAAACCAACTTTCAAAAACAATTAGGAACAAACTTACGTTAAGGTAATAATTGTATCACTAACATTTTATATTGGCCTAGGGGTAGAAAAGTTTCTAATTTACCCCAAATTTTGCCCTAAGTTTTATTAAACTTTTCTGCAGAGTTTAGTAAGAAATAGATATTAATTTATAAACAATGTTTTTATTATGTAATACATTAATAGAACAGATTTAAGGCCTGAGCACATCTAGGCGATGGCGATCAGTGAATCGCTGTCATATTTGACAGTGTTTGTCACTGCAGAACGCTTAGATGTGCGATTAGATGCGCGATGATTTTATACCAAAGTGACAAAGAAATAACAAATGTAGTTTAAAAAACTTGAGAAACCGACTTAATGGCAAAACTGCTGAACTGATTTTGATGACATTTCTAGGGGAATAATCTGGAAGTATAATAACTTGCATAGATAAAAATATTTTTTTTCAAATCGGCTCATAAATGACGAAGTTATGCGGTAACAATCATTTAAAAAATACATCCGAATTAAGAACCTCTGCCTGTTTTATTTTAGGTGGTCGGTTAAAACATGATCAGAATAAAATATTACAATAAAATATTTGAGTTAAAAATGTGCCATAAATAAACCTTAAGTTGAGTCATCGTGTTTGTTTGCGTACTGTTTTACATTAGCATAGTAATGTGCTGCGTAAACCTAGCCCCTATCTGAAAATTAGGTAATCAGATGCTAGTGCCACTAGGAATCGGTTTTAACAGGCCAGGCGAGTCGTTACGTATGGTAATCATGGTGGACTGACCATAGAATACAGAAAAGGTATTAGAATGGCAGTGTGACCGGAAAAGTGTCGCCCGTAACTTGAACATACGCGCTTAGTTTCAAAAAAATAGTTATTCGTAAAATAAAAAAAATCGTAAAGGAAAAAGTAATACTTACTTACCAAGCAAGAAGCTAAAGAAATGCTTTCATTCGATAGGTTAGTCTTAGAATTATTTTTAATAATGATGATAAAGTATCTACCAGACTGGTCCAATCTAGCAATGGACCGAGAAAGCTGAAAAAAAGCCTTGCAGTGGGACAAGATAGGGTGATAATAAAATCTATATTTTTATAAGAAAGTCGTGTTAGTTACACTATTTATAACTCAAGAACGGCTGAACCGATTTGGCAGAAAATAAGTGGGAAGGTAGCTTACAACCGGGAGAAGGACATAGGATACTTTTTATCCCGAATAAGCAACGGGTACGGGGTTTTACGGGAACGGGCGAGCGAAGCCGCGGGTGGCCACTAGTAAATAATAAAATGATCGTAAAGCTTATTTTTTTTTGATATGATATTTAAGATTAAGAACTGTAAATGAGGAAAGCGCGGCGGTTTCCATAAAAACGGGGAATGATCGCCTTTCTAACCTCTCGCTCTTGTCTATATTCTGTGGTGTCATGGCAGTCTGGGAGCCACGAAAAGTGCTTTCAGCGTCTGTGGATGTGTTTTGCCGAGTTGTGGCAAGGACAATGCATTTGTACTGGCTTTATGAGCTGTTGAAACTTATACTGTTACATAGTCTGACCACAGCGGAGTTGTAAAGCTGCGGTTTCCTGAGAAGTGGTAAGTACGTTTGAGTGGTATTAAAGAAATTTTGAAATTAAAACGTATCTGTTTGTTACGTCTTGACGAATAAACTGGCAACCAGTAACCCCTGTTTGAGCTTTGCTCGATCAGTAGGCCTACCACAAGCTCTGTCTAGCTCCGTCTCTGGCTATGGTTTTAAGTCTGTGTGAGTGCTCATAAGTGTGTTATACTGTGTGTGTGATGTTTCGATGTTCGATGTTGGATTAATTTAGTCAACACTCACACAGACTCAAAACCAGAGCCAGACAGAGCTTGTGGTAGGCCTACAGTTTGAACAATTCGTTTTGTTTATGTGTTTCTACTTTACGTACTTATTATTCTCGTCTCATCTTTTCTCCATACAAAAGAGGGAGAGACACGATGGCGAAACTAATTGCTCAAACTAATCGACTTGCCCTTCTGGTTGCACCGAACAAAATAAAATTTGACACATAGATAGTTTATATAACACATGAAGACGGTCATACAAATATTTATATATGTACACAGTTATTGGTATTTTCATATCGCTTCAAAAATAAGTCAATCCGCGTCACCACAGTTCCCCGAAGCAGGGTTGCATCCATTTTGCAAGGCCAAATTAGTAGATTTAAATCAATTTGTCGATGCATAGGAAATTCACCTTTTATTGTTACCTATTGTCAGAGGGGTGGTAAAATTTATGCATCAGGCATATTGTTCTAAAGGGGATGTTACTGGTTTGAATATGGAGCGGTTTCCACCACACTCTTGGATGTGCATCGAATTTGGTCATTGTTTATTTTGGACTGGCTATGACCCAAATGACCAGCGTAAGGACGCTACATGTGGACTCCGTATTTACCTTTGAAATTAAAAACAATTTTGTAGCAAACATTTCTTCTTTCACATCCAATTCAAATAAAAACTCGTAAGTTTTTTAATATACTGTGTGCTGTGTTAGTCATAATCATTTTTTAAAGATAATACACGTGCTTGTAAAATGTAATTGGTTGCGTAAAGCCTTGCGCACATCTAAGCGTTCTGCGATCGCGATCAGTAAACAGCGACTGACTTTTATTTGACAGCATTTAACTGATCGCCACCACAGAATGATTAGATGTGATCAAGGCTAAACATGCGTACACCGATAGGTCAGCATGGTATGGGCATGTCATATATACGATGGTATTAAAGTCAAATTACGAGAAAAGCGATGTGGATAATGGTTATAGAAAAAAATATCGATGGATGGAATGTGTCAAAGATGACATGAGCAAGAAAGAAGTGAGTACTGAGATGACGAATGATAGAAGAAAATGGAAGAAGAAAACCTGTTGTGCCGACCCCACTAAGCGGGGGATAAGAGCAGATAGATGTTGATGGTTTTTGAAATAGTGTACCTACTTAGCCATAAAAACGACGCAGCTAACCACACATGCCAACTTATTGTAGTAAACTTATTGCAACACATGTTGGAACTAACTAGTGAAACTGCCTACAGTTTCATGTCAATAAAATCTCCAGTCGTCAAGAGTGTCCAATCTCTACCTGGCGGTTTCTAAAGGCTTAATAAGCTCATCACGTCACATTTCCAACCATTTTCCAAAAAGCTTTCTGCATTTTGCGGGTGTCACTTCATTATTGACAGCCCCAATTGTCCGACCCAATTTCAGAACGAAATCAGTAACATTTTCAACTGAAATGTATAAAAGTACCAATCGGGAACAATTCTGGTTTCGTAATAGACACCTTTTGTTATCAAGACTGGCGTCACTTCCAATCATGGAGGTGAAGTTGTGGTTTTGGAATATTCGCAAAGAGAAAGTCTTTGTCGGTTTCATAAAATACAGCGGTTGGTAACATTGCTGATTACAATTTCAGTTAATTAAGAAGTAAATACGGGTGACATTTTTTTTATTTAAGGCGAAAAGTTTTTATTCCAATAACATACATTACATTATTATAAGAAAATTATGTTTTTCTTTATTTCAGTTGCGGCGTCTGTCAATAGGTATATACCTAATATAATTATTATTTTTGCATACTCTAATATAGTACTTATAAATAAAAATATATCCAACCACTTTTGCCGAACTTACCACACTTTTTTGGTTTAGGTAAAAAATCTGTTGTCATATGCCTTGTACGTATTTTTGTTCAAATAAAAATTCCAGGCCTTTCAACGAACTAGACTTTTGTTTCTTGGTTACATTCCAATACCATCCAACCCAAAAGAATTATAATATGAATAACACTATTGTTATCTAAACAAATAATTTGAAAGTTTAATTGAGTTTTGAAATAATACTCAGTAGAGTTGAAAATGGCTTTTTATTTATTATTATTATATTGAAAATAAAATAGGATAAAATTATAAATGGTTCCAGTGACATCAAGACACGCCACGTTGCGCAAAAGCAATCTTGTGTGGCTGTTTTAGAGACTCGTCGCTTCCGGTCTGCTTATAATAGTACACCGCAAGTTAAACAAACAAGCGAGTTAAAGATTCACATACATTCACTCTTGAATGATAGGCAAAAGTATTTTATTTTCTCAAACATGTCTCGAAAATATTGGCATTATTTTGATAACCTTCTTCGAGATCAATCAAAATTTCTGTATATAGGTACTGGCCAAATATGTACATGCGAGCAGCGGCCGCCAAATGTTCTATGAAAATTAATTACTGCCGTGTTTAGCGGCCTGATAAATTACATAGTAAACTCTTCTCCTTCTTCTTCATTTAATGGCATCTGTCCATTTCAGATCAATTCCGCCAGTATCGAGTGAGGATAGCAAATTACATACATAAATAGTACATTGTTACCTGAGTGTTGAAAGTCACGTTTTTTGAGTCCCGAGACGGGTTTGGCGCCAGAGCGTTAGCGAGGGCGCCAATGGAGCTTGAGGGACTCAAAAGACTTTCACCCGAGGTAAACACTGTGCTTTTCATTACGAATACAAGGAAAGTAAAAATAAAAACATGAAAGAAAAATTAGTGAAAATGAAGATAAAACCGGGAAGGCGGCAATTCATGCCGCCTTCCCGGTTTTTTTTTTTTCTTTTTCTCTGGCGGGCCTTCGGCTTCGGCTCGCCATCATTATTCAGCCATTATTTTCATTTTCATAATTTAAATCTATGTTATTTTAAATAAATAGTTGAAGCTATACACTAATCAAGTAATTTAGAAGATATATTATTTATTTAATACTATCTTTATGTTATTTAAATTTAAATATTACATTGCGCTCTAATTAGACTTTTTAAACTTCTTACCGTTGTAATGGTTTTCCAACCTACTTGCTGAATAAAAAGTTGGAATTTGGTTGAACAACCTCCTTGCAGTTAGAAAGACTTTAGAAAGTTGGAACATGGTTGAATAAAATAGAACTTGTTTTTTTTTATAATTTGACAGCTGTCAGTAGAAAGCGATTCTCCCTAGGGCTGAAAGTTTTACTTTCAATTAGGCCCCTCAGGCAACTTCAGACCTACTTTCAGAGTATGAGTAATGAAAATAGTTTTTACTCAAGTCAAGTCAGTCAATAGACAAGTCGGCCCTACCATAATTGACTTTGAAAACAAAAGATGGCTGCTAACACTTTGAACCTCAAGTAATGTTGGTTAAAATTACACAACAGAACTCAAAATAAGACCAGCAAATCAAAAATCTATGTGACTTCCCAAAATGACAGAAAACGAATCCCATAGTAAACTCATATCAATATCAGTCGTGTAATTTAAAAATGGAACGGTCTTTTACTCCAAAACATGGCATCCGCAAGGAGGCAATTTCAATCAGGTTTTATTAAAATTTTACACCGGCTTGCAAAATTTATTGGAAAAATAAAACAAATGAACACCCCAACGCGAGAAAAAATTGTGTTGTTATTTGTCGTAATTGTATTTGACAAAATGAGTTGGAAGTAATACGAGTACTACTTATTTTTAATGTCCTCACACTATTTTTGAAAAAAGTACTTAATTTAAAATGAAATGTGTTTAGTGTAATAATATTTTTGATACAATTTTTTATCGCGTTTAACGCTTAACTATACAAAAACTACTGTGATTAGAGAATTGAAATGGTAGCCACCATTTCAGTTCTTTGGTCGTTGGCAAAACCCTGGGTTTTCACAATACATTTCGTGCCTCTCCAATGTTTATTTGCATACAATACGTGTTAGCTATTTGGTAGGCATAGATAAATTATATGTAAGAATAATCTATGACTTGTCCCACAATTGGAAGAAACATCAGCAGCACAGCCGCGGAACAAAGGCGCTCGACCCTGAGGGCCACTCCACTTGCTTTGTCCCGCCCAACATTGTTTAATTTTCGTATAAGGGAGTCTACACTACCAACGGAACTATACCTATCTAGCTCAAGATTGGTACAGTTGCCCGCACTAAGATAACATAACATCGATATTAAAATAAAAGAATTATTTATTTTGCGAAACAAGAACTTCCAGTTATATGTTATAACTAAATTCCTAATACATACGTACTTACTAAATTTGTGTGTGAAGCTGGTCTACCACAAAATTAACTCTGACTTAGCATAATGCTGGTCTTCCGTCAGAGCCAGTTTGTGATGCCCCAGACAATCTACACACAAAAACAAAATTGTAGTAGGGTAGTAGGATATAAAAAATTACTTTCTGATTTAAAAAGTGCTACTTTCTGATGTATTATAATAACCAACACGCTTTTTGACTAATTTTAAATACGGATCTCGACATTTACGCAACATGTTAAAACCTACTGAAAATAAGGAAAAAACTAGGTAAAATGATGATGATGTAAATCGATGTCTGGTAGTATAATCGTGAAAAAAATATATTTTTTATTCAAGTCTATACTAACCGACAAAAAAATTACTAACATCATACTTCATGCTAATATTATGAAGAGGAACAGATAGCTGATAAAAACTTATAGTTATAAGTATTTTTTATTTTTATTTTTCTTTGTTTGTCAATGTGGGCGTTCTTTTTTCTTCCTAGAATACAATATAACACCAAACCAGAGAACAAACATCTGTGTTCATCACACAAATATTTGTTCTCGGTGGGGATCGAACCCTCCAGAGCTATAGGAAGACTGACGGCAATGTAAACTCAAAACTTTGATGCAAAAGTTTGTGCATCGTTTTTCATAGTATACTAGCTGTTTTGCTCTTTAGCTTTGGTAATACCTTATCTGAGCCTTTTAATTAATTATTTCAGTTTATTATTCATTAAAAGTGGTTGTAAGAACCTGATTTCAGCAAAGTGGATTATAAATTTAAATTTCAGTGTTTTCCTTATTTATCTATGACTGGCCTCTAGCTCAGTTGGTAGTAGCTCTGCCTTCTGCGCCGTAGGTCGTGGGTTCGATCCCCACCGAGAACAAATATTTGTGTGGTGAACATAAATATTTGTTCTCTGTCTGGGTGTTATATTGTATTCTAAGTATGTATTTACAAAAAAAAAATGTATTCAAGTATTATATCAGCTATCTGGTTCCCATATTACAAGCTCTGCTTAGTTTTGGGGCTGGGTAGTGTTGTGTGAATTGTCCACAATATTTATTTATTTATTTTTATTATTATCTATACATAATATTGTGAGGCACTTCAAGTCTGACGGTAGATCCATTGTGGCAGTCAGTCAGTTATTATTAGGTGAGCCTCAAGGGATGAAGCCTTGCTAAGGCTTACCTAGAGCTTTAGGTAAGTAATTATATTAAATTATTCTATAATAAGAAAATAATTGGACATTCGGGCAAGCGTGTGTTGGTCGGAGCTACTTGCCAAGAAAGCTTTCAATATCAGTAACCGCTTGAAGAAGTCTACTGCTGGACATAGGCACACTTAAAGGAAGAACGATTCTGAGCCCTTTCCATCCACTGGCTTCCCGCGATCTTAACAATGTCGTCGGACCATCTGGTGGGTGAGTGTCCTATGGTTCGTCTTTTGGCTCGTAGTCGTCATTCGATAGCTTTTATTCCCCAAGGACTATCGGTTCTTCGAGCTATATGACCTGCCCATTGCCACTTTAAGTTACTAATTCTGCGAATTATGTCGATGATCTTGGGTTTTCTACAGATATCCTCATTTTTCTATCACGTCATTCTATCACGTAGTGAAACTCTCAGCATAACACTCTTCATAACTCGTTGTGCGACTTTGAGGTTGTGTATGAGGCCAAATAGTAAGCGACCACACAAAAGCCAAAGCCCGTGATTTTGAATATTTCTGAACAAACACTTAGATAATCGAACTATTTAGTAGGACTGGATGGAATAAACGAAATTTAAGCAAAAAAAAAAAACACTTTTTAGCCTGCGTGTTTTAAGAATAAGCTCACGATTTTTGATAAATAAATTCAGTACTTTATTATCTTTCAAAAGGTTAAAGTGTGCTAGAAGTTGTTTCACGGTCTTCAGCGTCTTAATACTGGTAGCTTACTCGTAGAAAGATTACACATCACAAAAGTGGGTAGGCCACTCAAGCCTTCCCCTCTCTGTGCGTTACCTTTCATAGAGTCAAGAGCTCCTAGTAAGTGGTCTTCTAACATAGTTACCCAGAGTCTGTGAAGTTATAACTCAATAGATAACTAGTAGAACTTCACACTATTAGGATTTAGCTTTGACTATGGAGGCACGGTTAGACTAATAGGCTCTATTATTTTAGGTGAGAAGTTAGAGGTGAAGTTTGTAATTTTGTTGAAAGGTTCTACCTTTTCAACTGTTTATTGTACCTACATGCGCATTTACAGCTAGTCCTTAGCTCCGATTGAAAGCTCAATAAAAGCACAATTGTTTTTTATGACTGAATTACGCGCGACACATCTTTCAAATTCGGGCCACTAGCACAGACTGGACTGGACCACCTCTTGAGGTCCTCAATAGCATTTTTAGCCTAACACGACGTCATCATCATCGTCTATTTCAGTCCGCTGCTGGACATGGGTCTCTCATAGTGGGCTGCTAAGCCCGGTCTTTTTGTCTTCGCATCCAGTTGCACTGCGCAAGTCGTAGCTGCAACTAGTCTAAGGTCGTCCTACTACGTTTGCCTTAACGCGGTCTCCACTCCATTTGTGTGGTGAACTCAGATGTTTGAGGTCTGGGTGTCATATTGTATTCTACTATATGTAATTAATACGTATTATTAACAAACAAAAATGTTTAAGTATTATATGAGCTATCTGGTTCCTATAGTACAAGCTCTGCTTAGTTCAGGGCTAAATAGTGCAGTTTGAATTGTCCACAATTTTTTTAGAGCCCTTTCCATAGCTTTTTAAGCTATTTTTTTTACTATCTCTTCTCATTGTAATGATTATTTAGTCGATGACTCTGTTTTATTTTTTCTTTGAATAGCGACCATCCCCGGCTTCATAACGGGTGGAAAAAATCAAAGGCAGTGAAAAATACGTCTTTCACATTCTTTCTTAATTTCACCTGTGTTGAAGCTGGGGCGGGTCACTAAGATAATAAACATAGCCTTTGTTGTACAAGGATGATATAGCATTATAATGGTGAATGAAAATTGTTTTTTTCAGTCCAGTTTTCTTTGGTTCCCACCGTACGAGCTTTGCTTAGTTTGGGGCTAGACAGTACTGTGTGGTTTGTCCATAACATTTTTTATTTTGTTAAAGCGAATCAGCACTCCTAGAAGCTTATCTCGTAAAATGAAATAAGATCCATTAAATATCACCAACTTACGACCTAAGTAAATCCCATAGCATTTTGGCATTGCTTTGGGATCGAATTTAGAGCTCCATTCACGTCGCACGCTCATAAAATGCATAAATAAATTGGATATGAGAAAAATATGCCACTCCTGATCTTTATTGTGTTCCCAAGTGCTTATAAAAAAACAATTTGACAAACCAAACTTTTACAAACAACAATGAGTCTTATGTCGACGTAATAAGATCCATGACATCAGTTGTGACAGTATTGTGGATGCGCAGTGCCTACATCCTTTGTGGAAATTCCCTCGCTATTGTCTACAGCACCTTTGTGTGTCTATCTGTCTGTTGAGGGAACTTATTAACCAAGCGAGGCGACATGTGAAGTATAATTAAAAACAAAGCAGCCAAGCTTGAGTCTAAACTTCGTCCAAAGTTTTGCATATTTTAGTAAAGGAAACATCCAAAGAGCCGTGCGGAATTTGAACCCGCGACCTTCCCTTAGGAAGAGGCTGCACTGACCGCTGCGCCATCGGATCCTGATCACACTCGACGAATAACTACGGACAGTTACTAACGCGACCGTGGCTCCATCTACAGGTTTGACATAACAGTCAACTACTTATCTACTCGATAACCGAAGTTGCATTCAGTTGAAAAATATTTGTCACTACCTGTTCAAAAATATAGGAACTACTTTAATGATATTCAATATTTGACCTGATACATATAAACGCTTCTCATAAATACTCTGTATCAAAAATACGTTGGGCTTGTAAACTGACCCAATTTGTGTTCGAACAACTTTTGGAACGATCCCAAAATAAGTTTAAAATAAGTTGCAGTTTAACCCTGCCTCTAATTTATAAACTAGCGATACATGGTTTACGTTTTAAAAAGTGACAGACAATCGACCGATATCATTTGGTTCCATTAGTCTTACTTTGTTGGCCGACGGAACGCCAAAAATGGGGAAATTTCAATGCTTTGAGGGGGTAACGTCTCGTGATACTGGGTGCTTTTAATCAGGGTGAGGGTTGTAGCAAACCGATATTGTAATTAATAACAAGGATGATTTTGCTATCAACCTACTTAAAACAGATTTATGCAGCCCTCGTCAATCAATCACCACTGCAACTTAGCTCAACAATATAGTCTTCTCGTTTCTTGCTTGTTGTTTTATGGCCTCTTTCCAGAATACGTGAGATATGACGGTACTGAAATATTCAACTATCAAGATTACTAAATTACAGGGAAACCCTTATCTCAAACCACTTACCTCATCATCACTATCGCTCGAAACTTTACGATAATCATTGCTGTTTTTATTCATAGACACTTCATATTTTGAGTGCACAGCCGGCAATGTGTTCTCAGTGACGTTAAGGGTCGTGTCGCTATTTGTTGAAGAGAGGAATTTAAGACTGGAACTCGGTTTGGAATAACGGGCATATTAACTGAAATTCTGTTCAGATTGGCTCGGTGCAGACCCACATCAGTTGGACACTGTCATTACACATAATATAATTTCGAATGGTCTCATGTTATTTAGGTACAGTTGAGGAAACAAGTGTCTCGATTTACTGTCAATCCTTGATAATTTGAGTTAGCACGCAAAAATTTTAATAATGCTCGCAAAATTACAAAATACGGTGATGAAAGAGTTGCGAAACGCAACGGGGCTAAGCTAAATTAAATTATCTTTGTATAGTCACTTACACTAGGAAAACCATGTATTATGTATGAAAATGACAGACATAATTTTCATTACTCCTATTGCTTGAGCGACCGTAGAAAAAAAAAGCAGCCAAGTGCGAGTCGGACTCGCCCATGAAGGGTTCCGTAGCACGACGAACTACAAAAACCTTTAATTATGTTACTTGATGTAACATAATAAGGTTCTTGTAGTTCGTCGAAAGGTAAATTGCGGTTTACGGTTTATGACGTATAAAAAACAAACTACTGACTAGATTTCGTTCAAACCAAAAATCGTTGGAAGTTTGCATAGTAATGTACAACATATATTTTTTTTAGTTTTATCATTCTCTTACTTTAGAAGTTAGAGGGGGGGGGACCAACTTTTTTCCACTTTGGAAGTGTCTCTCGCGCAAACTATTCAGTTTAGAAAAAAACGATATTAGAAACCTCTACATCATTTTTGAAGACCTATTCATAGATACCCCACACGTATGGGTTCGATGAAAAAAAATTTTTTGAGTTTCAGTTTCAAGTATGGGGACCCCCGAAATTTATAGTTTTTTTTTTATTTTTATGTAAAAAACTTAATGCGGTTCACAGAATACATCTACTCGCCAAGTTTCATCAGTCTAGCTCTTACGGTTTCGGAGAAAAATGGCTGTGACATACGGACGGACGGACAGACAGACAGACAGACAGACAGACAGACAGACAGACATGACGAATCTATAAGGGTTCCGTTTTTGCCATTTGGCTACGGAACCCTAAAAAAGTATTAAAGGTAAACCGATTTGTCAGCCATAGCATTTCTTGTACTCGTAGACTTCAATTCAACTCGTGATCATGGTGCATGCAGCTTTGCCGAAATATCGGGAGTCAAAACTCACAAAATTAAATCATGATACATATCCCGTTGTTCATAATAATAGTGCAGAAAGACAGCACCCGACCCTCAATATATATACTGCATACACATGGTTTAGTTTAGGTACATTGTTCTTAGGTGTAAGTCAGTATCACATTTTGGGTAAAAGGACAGAAATTGAAAACTCTCCGAATCTAATATCTCTTGTAAAGCTAGAAAAACATTAAAAGACACAAACCCATAGCTTTACAGTGATCATAACACTTAAACGTTTCTTCTTACTAGTTACAGCCCATCAGCAAATAGTGCCACGATTCCACCTTTACTTTCCCGGCGAAGTCCATGTATTTTACTGACACTGACGAGAAGTGAAATGGGTTTCTCGAGAACTTCGCACAAACTATGTTAATTACTTTTTTAATAAGACGAGAACGCTTTAAGCTTATCGCGACTTTAAAGCGTCTTATGAGTTGATAGTGAAACTATCTACGTTGGCACACTAGTTTTTAACAGTTTTAATCTAAAAAAGTTACGTCAAATGCCATACAAATATAACAATGATGCGCATTGCTGCTTTGAGTATGCGTAGTTTTATTTCTTTACATTCATTGGTTTTTTTTTCAATAAATAAAAATTTAATTTTTATATTTCAGTTAGATTTGTGAATGGAACTTTTGATAAGTTACCTCCTTGGTTGCCATGTTTCGACGTAAAAGATCGTTCCATTTTTAAATTACACGACAGATGAATGAGTTTACCAAGTAATTTATTTGGCCACTTATAACAAGACAGTTTTTCATACATTATATTTGGCTCGCAAGTATTTATTTTGGCTAGTAAAGCAATATCCATTTATCTCGAAGAAGGTTGTCAAAATAATGCCCAATTTTCCGAGCATCTTTGAGAAATAATAATATACATTGTTTTGTGATTTTGTAAGAAGTACAGCTCCACAACAGAAAGGCAAGTCCCACAACGACGTGTTGTTTTCGTTTCGCCTATTTGTCTCTCTCTATTACATAGAAAAAAGATGAGACAGCAGAAATACATTACGTTGTTAGAGTTGTTGTCTCATCAATTTTCCATACAAAAGAGAGAGACACGTGCTCACACGAAAACAAGATTATTAGACAAAATGTGGTAGCAAAACTCTGACTTCAGGTACAGCAGCAATAAATTGCCATAAAAGTAGCCCGTTTACAAACACCATAATCAATTGTGGCACCAAAATCAATTTCCCGACCACCGAACAACAACAACGTCAATTTTCACCCCGCCAGTACCATCTAAGTTAAATGACGCTATTACGACGAACATCGTCGTAATACCGGTAATACCTAACAATGGTACGCATTAGGGCTGCCCAATGAAGCGCCGCAGTCTCGGGGATCACTTGATTTCCCCGAAGGCGAGATCTGTCTAAATCTTACCCTTCTCTTATAGCTCCGTTACAAGCCTATAATTACGGGCACATTAGGATTTATGCCGAAGTGATTGTGAAGGAGTAAAATTTTCTAAACAAATGGTTTTTTATAATGTTTTTTTTTCTAGGCGACTGATCGAAGAGACGCGTGACCCTGGTAAGTATCTGGCGCAGCGTATAAGCATTGCTATTCAGCGTCTTGGGGACGCTTCCGTCTGGCACTGATTTGGATCAGTTGAGCTATCTCTAGATCCTTTGTAACGATCTGCAGATAGCTCAACTGTTTCTTGTGTATTTTGTACATTTTGTAAATATTTTGTTTAATTGTAAGTTTCTTTGTGTAAATAAATATTTTTTTATAATGGTTAATTTTCAAAAAGGCTCCACCGGGGAAGTAAATACAACCGCCCATATTTTTGCCACTAAGCAGTGATGGTCGCTTTGTTGTGTTCGATAAAGGTTTGGACAGCGTTGTAATTGCAGGCGCAGTCAAATCTCAAAGCGACGTCCTTGGTAGATCATATTTATCATCATCAGTTTCAGACTGGACTGGGCTTAGGCCTCCTAATATAGTAAAAAAAAAATATCTGTACCTTAATTTTTGTACACAATAAAGTATTTTTTATCTATCTATTGAAAGCTAAATAAAAACACAATTGTTTTAAACACGATTTTATTAGGAGTGACACGTCTTTCAAAGGACCATGAGCCCAGACTGGCAGAACCACTTCTGTGAGGTCCCTAGCACACACAAAGAATAACAACAAACTAACAGTTTTACTCTATCACTACTAGGTGACACAAACACACTAGAGAACACTAGAGAGCTATGCTGGGAGTTCCATTACGTGATAGAATCAGAAGTGACGATATCCGTAGAAGAACCAAGGTCACCAGAAGAGCAATAGCTCGTAGAATTAGTAGTTAAGTTGAAGTGGCAATGGGCAGGTCATTTACATCAAAGAACCGACAACTGTTGGGGATTAAAGGTTCTCGAATGGCGACCACGAACCGGAAGACGAAACGTAGGGCGCCAACCCACCAGAGGAACCAACGACATTGTTGAGATCGCGGGAAGTCGGTGGATGGAAAGGGCTCAGAATCTTTCTTCCTGGAAAAGTGTAGGGGAGGCCTATGTCTAAAAGTCGACTTTCAGGCTGATGATGATGATGATGATGACTAATAGGTAACAATAAAGAGGTTTTAATCTACGAGTATTTAGTAAAAGTGCTAGAAAGCTTAAATTATTCTGCTTCAAACGATGTCGTGATTCGGTTCATTTGAGTTCGAGGCTGGGGCTTAACCACTTCTCACTCTTTTACCCTTGATGAAATCGTAAAAATAAATCAAGATTTGAACCGGCCGGCGTTTATCAAGAAAAATAAATAAAGTAGACGGTTTCAGCATTTTTTACGGGGAATGAAATAAATTAACCGGCTTTGAATTTTTACGAGTGTCTTAAAACACGAAATATGATAATTACTTTCACATTTGTGATAGGTAACGTTCTTTTTTTTATAAAGTTCAATAGTTAGGAGCTGAGCGGGATTTGAACCCGCGACCTTCCCGTTACCCGTACCAATGGGAAGGTTAACTTAAGTTGATGGACACCATGGAACTGCATCGTAGGACACGTTCCTGACGTGCGTGACCTACGAGGCAATGCTTTGTTATAGGCGATGGCTACCACTTAACATCAAATGGGCCATGCTTGTTCCATCAGCTAGTCATATAAAAAAAAACGAAAATCTTTGTGATTTCCATTAGTGAAGTAAACATTATAAAATCAATAAAAATTAGTTAGTGTAGATATACACCATTTCAATGTCTTCCATCACCTCACTTCTTCTATTATGTTAATATGTGTTTTCGTTTGTTTTTGTCTAAAATGCTCGTGTTTCTTTTACCGTGTGCCGTCATAAATAAATGCGTTTTCTTTCTTTCTTTCTTTAGATAAGTAAAGACATTTCTCTTCAACCTATTCTTAGCCTTCTTACAAAAATCCTCATTCCGACAAACGTTTTGTACTCTCATTAATTCCGATATCTTCCGCATCACAATAAGACCAATAAGATTAAAGTATAAGGGTGAAAATACACTGACATGCCGGAAACATCCCTTCGGATTCGGAAATCGGACAAGGATTGCGGGGATCGGAAAAAGGTTACGCAAACAATATTAACTAAACGTAGAATTGTGAATAAAAACGAAGATTTTGGATGAAATTTTCTAGTTTATAATGAAAATAAACCAACAAGCGACCTCCTTGTTTGCTCAGTAGAAAGTTACAACCATAGAGTAAATATTTAGGCCGACTATAAGCTCTATCTGGCTCTGGTATTGAGTCTGTGTGAGTGTAGACTAAATAAATTTTGCGTCGAAACGTCACACCGGTGAGCACTCACACATACTCAAAACCAGAACTTTTCTGTGCCGTAGGTCGTGGGTTCGATCCCTACTGAAAAACGAATATTTGTGTAGTGAAAATTTGTTTGTGGCGATATTTGTTCTCTGTCTGGGTGTTATATTGTATTGTATGTATTAATTTACAAAAACAAAAAGTATTTAAGTATTATATCAGCTATCTGATTCCCATAGTACAAGATATGCTTAGTTTGGGGCTAGATAGTGGTGTGTGGATTGTACGCAAAAAAAATGTAGCTGGCAAGCACTGGAAGAGAAGAGCCTATTGACGAGTCTTTTATTTCTTGTAACAAAATTTTTGTGTCTGTTCTTTTCAGGGGTCTGTCAGAGATCACTGGTGGTCGTAGTAGCGGACCCGCCTTCCGATCTTAAGGTCGTAGGCTCAAATCCAGTCGTGTACCAATCTGTTTTTCTGTAGAAAAATGTATGTGCACTATGCCAGTACTCTCAAACGGTGAAGGAAAACATCGTGAGGAAAGTCCGAGCAACACATGTCAAGCGTCACGCAAAAAGGGCCCTCTAGAAGCCTATTTGCGGAAACCAGCCCGCACAGTGTGGATGATGAATTTGCCGATTTTTGCAAGGGCTCTGTCCTAAACCAGTGAACAGCTATTATATAATCTGTGGCAGCGGTCCCCTTTCCTAACTAAACAGAAGTAAGATGACTCAGAAGGCACACTCTCTATGACCCTTTATATTAATCAAGTTTAGTAGCTGTTTATTTATCGTATACCTTTAAACGAGAAAATCTTGTATATATGTATATATATTGTATATATTTAGGATCTCGGAAACTGAGCCAACGATTTTCATGAAATTAAGTATACAGAGGGTTTCGGGGGCGATAAATCGATCTAGCTAGGTTTCATTTTCAGAAAAGACTCGGGTTAAAAGTTATTTTAATAATAAAAAAAATTAGCTCCATCTCTTGCCGAGTAGTCGAAATCAAGAATTAGTGTCACGGAGAACGCCATCTATTGAACTTCTACGTAAACACTCGACACAAAAGTTCAAGAGATTTTCATGAAAATTAGTATACAGAAGGTTTCGGGGGCGATTAATCGATTAATATAGCTGGGATAATTTTTTAGAAAATCTTTTTTTACTGTTTTTAATAATCAACTTTATCTATTAATCAACTTAAACATAAACTTATTTTAGCTATTCCAGCAGATGGCGCCGGTAGTAAGATCGAAAAATATTATTAAAAAACCGAGCAAAGCTCGGGCATACCAGCTCGTTTATTCATAAACTCAAATAGCCCTTACAGTATTGTAAGGTTTGTTTAATATGAGTATTGTATTTACTTACAAATAAGAAAAACTAGAGTTAATTTAGATAAACTTGCTATTATAGTTTTTATCTGGTTCGAATAGTACAAGCTCTGCTTTTGGGGCTAGATAGTCTTGTGTGCATTGTTCACAATATTCATTAATTAATTTAACAAATAATCGCGATCTGCGATGGCGATCAGTGAAGTTAACATATCGTCATCGCCATCTCCTAGATGTTCGCAGGCTTTCTTAATACAAAGTACTGTCACGATGTGATACTATTTTACTAGGTATGATGTGTTGAACTTTACTGATGTGTTACTTTAATCCATCATTTGATTCTCCGTAGGTTCATTGCACTTTTCATATTAACGGCTCTTGGTTTTGTGAAAAAAGGTATTAAAAAATAATCAAAGGTAACTCGATTTTAAGTCTCGTAGGTATACATGTTAATTTATTTCGACGTCAAACAGCTTATCTTTTCACGTTACATTAGAAGCAAATTTAAAATTCTACAATTAAGGCAGCAACCCTCCAAGGAGCGTCTATCTCATTTTAAATACAGGATTGGCCCGACGCCCGACGTTTTGGTCATACCTATAATATATTTAGCACAAGTTTTGAAAAAGAAACAGAAAAGACTTCAAGACTTTTTTTATATATAATAGGCTAACCGCAATCTCATCTGATGTTAAATGATGATGCGTCAATGTAATGCGCTTACCTAGAAGATTACATATTCACTCTTTTTTGAAAACATCCAATTTATATCCATATTATAAAACGCTTAGTGTGGGAATCAAATCAAAAGTGTATTAATTCAGTAGAATCGGAAAGATCACTTCTAAACGTCCTTAAGATAGGTCAGGTGCTAAGGTCCAAGCCAGAAGGAAAGTGTATCTACCATGAATAGATGATGCATGTACTTTGACCCTCAGATATACATAGATACCCTCAGATCTCATAGTATCAAACCAAAAACCAACTCTAGATTATGTCAAAATGTCTGAAAAGGGTAGTCAGAAGTACGTCTATTTATGGTACGTACCAATATTTTACTGCAGTTGGTGTTCCAGAAGGGGAAGACCTAGGCGCATGTATCTCGATCAGATCGCCGACGTTTTAGAGAAAGGCCAGGTTAGGAGTACCATAAACCGACAAGCATGTATGAAGAATGTTATGAGAGTGAATGAAGCGAAAGAGGTGTGTCAAGTGGAAATCCGTGATCTCTGCCTACCCCCATGGGAATAAGGCGTGATTTTATGTATGTATGTATGTATGTAGTTGGTGTTCCACAAGATTTGTCATGAAAATAATACGAAAATCTAAAGCGAAATCTATAGACTGATGTCCGTTGCAAATGATATGAAACCAATGACATAGGTTTGAGTTATTCACGCAAAATAGGCCACGGCCTGTCCCTCGTTTAGATAAAGTTCCGCGGGTATCAGGAATGACCAAATCTATCAAAGAAGAATATTATTTTGGCTTTCTGGATTTTGATTTCTGGATTTTGATTATTTGGTTTCTGCTTTACTTTTTACCCAAATCTTTTGAATAAACAGCGCTGGGTGTATCAACGTCTAGTAAAAATTTAATTTGTAATATTTATCCTTTTCAATTATGGCATACACTTGGTAAAATGAGGTAATAAAATAAAATTATTTTTATTTATTATATTTCCCATAACTTTTTCGGTATTAAAAGTATCCTATGCTCGTCGCTCGTCTCCTGGCTAAGCTACCTCCCCACCAATTTTCAGCCTAGTAGATATCTTAGGTAAGCTATTCGATGGGCTCCTTAAGCGTTATTCCTCAGATCTTAAACCTAGCTCACCGATGCTGAAGGTACCTACAGAATTACAGATTGCCTCTGAAATTACCATTAAACTACAGTTTAAAATTCAAATGGTTCTCTCTACGGACTCTCTCGTAAAATGGTCAGAACTAAACTGACCGACTAACTGGTGGAAAAGAGAGTGAGATGATTGAGCATCATTTTAACCTGTACCTATATTTATGGGATACCAGTAATTCTAGTTTAATTTATCATAAACTAGCTGCGTCCCGCGGTGCTACCCGCAACTAAAAAGAATGTACATTTTCTCTATGTTTGCGATAAGTTCATCCTCTGAAGCAACTGGATGAAATAACGCTGTATAAAATGACAAACACAAATTGTTTTAAAGCCTTGCGCACATTTAAGCGATTTGCGATGGCGATCAGTGAAACGCTGTCAAATATGATAGCAGTATTTGACAGCGTTTTACTGATCGCCATCACCATCGCCTAGATGTGCGCCGGCTTTAAATAGCACACATTCGGCTGTTAGCTGATGTCACAGCCGATGCCCGATCATGATTGATTTCAAAAAGCCGTAACATCTATACATCCACTTAAAGTTACCAGTCTGAGAGCGCTGGTGACCTAGTGGTAGTGGCCCGCCTTCCGATCCTAAGGTCGTGGGTTCAAATCCAGTCGTGTACCAGTGAGGTTTTCTGCCCAAAAAATTATGTACATAGTGTACATAATTTTTTGGGCCAGTGCTCTCAAACGGTGAAGAAAAACATCGTGAGGAAGCCGGCATATCGTAGAACTTAAAAAGTTCGAAAATATGTGTCAACTGCAAGAAAGGAGCCTCTTTAGGGCGCACTTAAAACCCTTTTACCACACTTGGTTCTAAAGAATCAGTGACACGAAAAGAGAGTGAGATTACTAATTTAGGCAAAAAAAATCATTACAAAAGTTTAAAAAATGAAAATAAATAGAAACGTATTTTTAAATGAGATTTCAGCTGAATTATCCTCACTCAACTGTTAATTTCGTGGTCAGAGCGACCTTTTTCAACAATTCTTAATCTGGAACACTTTCTACAAGAATGCTAAATATGAACTTTACCCATGTTAGTCATAATTTTGGGTTATAAATTATTCACGCTTAGTCATGTCTAATAATGAGTACTAGAGGTATGAACATGAACAAGGTATGATCAGCGGTAGATTGTATAAGGCCGATTGTCATTTTAGACGTGACAACGTCTAAAAATTCGATGGAGCCGGCTGCACGCACGAAATAACATGACTCATGCGGCGTTACCTCGCTCTGAGGCGTTTCATTTAAGGCTTGAAGTGCAAGCGAGAGCGCGGAACGAGCGACAAAAAGGCGCAATCGGCCTCCGCGTTCGGCAGCGTTCGACATCTGTCTCTCTCCTACTTGAGTGAGCGATGCGTCCGCGTGGACAGCTGATTTTTTTATGACAGATCAGTCATCATCAGTTTTCGTTTATAATACTCCGTTCACATTCATAGTTCCGATACAATAGAATTTCAGTCTTCTTCTTCTCGTATCACTGGTTCTTTCGTGGTGAATGGATTTTATGTAAAGAATTTCAGTCAAGTGCTATAAAATACAAGATTAAGGAATGGCACACAACACTCGAATTCGAGACGACCTCAGCTCAGTTGGTATATAGTAGTTTGGGGCTAGATAGTGTGTATAATTTTCGGTTTGTAAAAGGATCATATAAAAAACGGGAGGAACCAAGCCGTAGCTTGTTGCCTGTTCTTCTAGGCTTGGTCGCGTGGAACTGGCACCTAAGACTCACGTAGCTTTAAGACGTTTCAAAGTGATCCTTGTGATACTAAATAAATACATAATATGTATTTATTATATAACACAAGTATAGAATATTTGTCCTGCTGCGGGTAACCCTGAACATCACGGATTTCAGCAATAGTTTGTAGCCCCCGAGGTGTACATAACGGTTGATTTGAATATAACCTCCTTTGTTCTTTGAAGTAAATACTTGTTCAGTAACTCCGATAAAAGGTCCAAGGACAAGGCAGTACAATAAAGGAACGCCAGTAGGTACAAGTGTCTGTTGTCAGCAGTAATTGCCCGCTGTAGGAAGCAAGCTGTCCAATTAACAAATTCAATAACTGGTACCTATCTTAGATATCTAGTTTTATATACTACTAGCGACCTCTCCCGGCTTCGCACGGGTGGGTACTTATTTTTTAAACACATTAATATAGCTTATGTTATCCAGGGTGAATGTAGCTTTCCAATGGTGGATGTACTTCCGGCGAAAGCTGAATTTACACCCTTTGTGCTCGTATCTTTAGTTAATGTTACTTTTTTTCGACTTTTTACCGACTTTTTTTTGTACAGATAGATATAATTGTACGATTTTTTTTCTTGATGTTACACAAGTTCTTTCGAAGTAGACCGGATAAAAGTTTTTGAATGCGCCTAATTTTAAATACACGACATGTTTTCAAACTTATTACGCTTTCAAATTTCTTATAATAATTTAGACCAATTATATAGTAGAACGTTATTATATGGCTCTAGCCTTAATAGGTACTCATAATTGATTGAACAAGCTAAGTGTGCGCTTTATCAAGAATCTAGAACTTTAATGGCCATGTAGATTCTAAGATACAAAGAAAATAATAAAATGTAGAAACCAAAAATAGCGTTAGATTGAATTATTAGAGTTTAATTTATGTTGGTTATTGTTATTATCTGAGGGCCAAAACCACTACCAATTGGCGCAGTGTTGCCAGTGGCAAGCTCTAACGCGAGACAGCCCAAAAAGTAAAATTTTCACGAGAAAAGTAACACTACCAAACATTTTGTGGAAAATTACACCATACTTTGTTATGGCACTTTATTACACAATTTTTTTGTAACATGGAATTAAGATGAGAGGGTCAAAACTAACCTAGAAGGTTACAAAAGTAACATTTTGGCAACGCTAAAGTGGTACCCTGACACAGCGAGGCGAGTCCTTTCCCAATTGTTCGACACGGTATTAGTAATATTTATTATTACTGAGACTCACTAAAAAGAGGAAATCAGAAGATCTAAGTTCGAGATCTAAGTAATAAATAAATGTAATGTTAAATAAAAATACTATAATTTCACTTAAAAGTGTTTGACCTAATTCCAAAGATTTCTTCACAAATAATAAAAAATCATTGCATTTTCACAAGTCATTACCTTGAGGAAGCCTCCATTCATTTTCCATCTAATTGGTCTTAAAATGTTTCAGCGAGAAAGATATTTTAATTGTTTTTATATTTTCTCCAATTTCCCGGGTTCAGTACCAACCTAATGTAATTGGCTTCCCCAAGCTAAGGGCAGAAATAAAGTTAATTGGGTACAATTAAAAAACGCTGCGGGCTCAAAAAATATATCACAAGCGATATAAATAAGTACTAGATGTGGCTTGGACATTCCCAATTTATGGCCTTTATTGCATTTGACAGGTATTAATAGGACCCTTTCGATAGTTGAAAGATGTGGATTAGCAAAGTTGAATGTGGTTCCCGCCCAACCGTAATGGTGTGAGGGTCCTATTCAGTTATTTCTCTTTTCTTACAGGTATTTTATATAGAGCCATAGGAAAAGGTTTATTGTGGCAATTAATTAAGGTTGTTAACAAAAATAGCTATAGTGCGTGGGTTTTATTTTAGAAATTCGCGGGAATTATAAATTAATACGTCTTTAAGTTTACTTCTGTGGATTTGATGACTGTAATGTACAGTGAACGTAGAGGGTGGTGGTGCTAGTGGACCCATCTCGAGGACAACGTTGTTGCTAAGAAGACCTCTGCTAGTATCATGGACTGCCACGTTCACCGTACTGTACCTTCTTACCTCAAGAAGATTATACCTACTCTACGTTATTTCCGCAATTAAACTGTACTGCTGTAATCTACTGGTTTGCCTGAGTACCCTAGAAGATGGATCCTATACCCGGAGGCTCTGAGTGAGCGCCGTCTACAGCTACGCCCACGCTTGTGTTAGTTAGTATATATGTGACGCCATACTAACTAACACACTAGGCTGTATTTCAGACAGAAATAAATGGGCAAAACCCAGTTTCAAGGACGACTAATTGACAAATTAAAAATTTGACAGCTGTTTACCTCACATTTTGCAAGCAGAATTTTGAGTTATCCAACTGTCAAATATTTGATTGGTCGATAGTAGTTCGTGAAGCCTTTTTTTTTTTTTTTTTTCGAAGAGGAAATTCATTTACGAATAGACCGGCTGGGGTGGCCGGAATTATGTCGGACTCGCCGTTGCTACGGAATACCGACTAAAACCTCTCCGGTGAACTTCTCTCGCCATTCATGCCAGGCCACGGGAACTAAAACCATCCGCGACCCGACTGACGATTAAAACCCTCTCATATTGGGCGGCGCGTCTCCTCCCGCATCTCGCATGCGCCAGCCCTCAATCAAATTCACCATTCAACCATGCCCATGTGCGGGGGCCGCTGGCACTCGCACGACCGTGCAAGTGTTACGCGCATCACCCCGCACAATTCAGTTCGTGAAGCCTGACCTAAGTTATGATTTCTAACCTAACCTATACTGTCCCACTGCTGGGCAAAGGTCTTCCCCAAGATTTACCTCTCCCCTCAATCTTCGGCGTTAGTCATCATAACAAAAGAAAATTCTACACGAACAAAACCATATTGCAATCAAAGTTAACAAATAGTAAGAGCAAATAAGCAGGTATACTGTACTGCTTTATCAGAACGGAACAAATAACACAAACTCTATAAACGCGCTCGTCCGTAAAACTTTTCTTCAAAAGCTTCTCCCCGATGTATCTCCCAACTTCTAGGATTTAAATAGTTATCTTCCAACGCTTTTCCAGATATTTATTTAAATCCTTGAAGTTGATTTTCCAAGTTTATGCTCTGCCAGTTTGTTAGGTTGCCAATTTGAATTTCCGCATTTTAAGACCACAAACATGCCCTTATTTACTAAGTATGTTAACTAATTACCTTGTGCTGAGTTTTGAGAAATGTGTAATTCAATTTGGCTTGGCCGTCAAGTCTATTAGTAAGTTTACTTTCGACAAAGGATACTACCATCCATTTAAAGATCAAAGCTCAACAATTTCGGGCAATTTCCTTTGTTAGATGCCTTGGTATTCATTACCCAAAATATTGGCTCCCAACATATTTTCCAAATACCAACTCTGCGGTAGGGACTGTACTAGGGTTGGCAATACCTTGTTGAACCCGACCCGGCCTAATAGCAAACTTTCGTTGTCTCTAAATACATAAATGGAAGCGAAGCTATGAATTAAGTATAATCAGTAAAAAATCCGCTTCGTCAACACAAAGGCGAGAGCTGCCACAAAAGTTTTGAATAAAAGCTTTTTTCTTTTTTGGTGGAAGTTGACAACCCTATCCGCAGCCTCGGGCCAACAATGTAATTTTTGTTTTTTTTTATAGAAACCACGACTGACAAACGAAACGTGGATAACAGACAAGCGCCGGGCCACTTTGAAAGAGCTTCCTAGGTTTGCTTTCAAACTTAATTTTAAAATGGTTTTAGCGAAAAAGCTTTAGCACAGTTGTGGTTATAAATACTACAGTTACATTTTAAAGTTGCGGATAACTATACTGTTGCAAATTTAGCTTGTAACCGACTTACTATAGGCTAGTTTTTTGTTCAAAATTCCTTATAGAGTCATTTTAGCCATCATATTTCATTATTCTCATATTAAAGTGTCAGTCTACGGAGTGACCGTTTTTATTTCGTTTTGATTTATTGTTTGGAATATTATTTGAGGCTATTATCCTCGTTGATTAAAATGTGGATTTAAAGCTAAAGAAATGAAACTAAATCTACGACGAACTTCTTTATTTTAAGTCATTTCGAGAAAATTCGAGTTGGAGATATCTATAGAATTCTTTTATAAAAACTTTCATCAAATATTACACAAAAGCTTCATCTCAGTGGGCGGCTATTTTCAATTTGCGAAACAAACTTTTTATAAAACAAACTATTATGGGTAGTGTTGTGTGAATTGTCCACAATATTTATTTATTTATTTATTCATAACGGCTTTGAAAGCCAGTTTTGGGTAAACACAGACTCAAAATGTTTATTTTAAGCAAATATGCGTGTTTGTTTATAAACGGTTCTGTCAACGGAATCTGGGTCTTGCTGACACGGCCATACATGGCACAGAACTTGTAAGGCTAGACCATTGAAATGGGCCGGACTAAAACTTACGCTATCGTGTGACTCGGTTCGCTTTCTAAAATCCAAATAAGTTTCAAAAACTTAAAAACCCAATTCACGGCCAGCTTCAAACGGCTGAACCAATTTTGATGGAATTTCTATGGGATGAATCTAGAAGATCTTAGAGAGAAATTGGCTCATAAATTAATGATGAAATTATGCGAAAAAAAAACAGTTAAAACAAAACGGCTAATCCAACTTTATTAAATTTCTATGGGATCAATCTTGAAGTACCTATAACGTTTTCGGTAAAAAAATAAGTTTTCAAATAGGCTCTTAAATGACGAAGATATGCTATAACAAACATTAAAAAAATCCTTTTTTTAATTTAAAGTCAGTTAATTAAATCGTAATTTGAGTAAGTTATCTAAGACACCAAATGGTAAATACATTTTATTTTATTTATTTTATTTTTATTTCTTAGGAAAACAAACAGTACTTATAATCTAATTAATAATTTAAAAAACAACTATGGACCATTAAATAGTTTTCGCATAGTGAGACTATTTGAAGCTTACTCATTAATTTATATGAAAAAGATAACAAAAATAGATATTATGTGAAGAGAGACTAAGGTAGACAGACTATAAAATTAAAGATACATACAAATTTTTGAAGAAATTACAATTAAAACCGAATAACAAAAAGTACAATAATAAAACAAGCCTAGGGAACCTGGGGAGTCTCTCCGAACCAGCGTTTTGACAAAATGTTATTAATACTTGTTGGTTTTGAGACAAACAGATCTAGTTCGGGGACGTCAACCAAGCCATTGAACGCAATCACTGCACGACTAAAGAAAGTGTTTTGCCTATACTTTGTTGAACAGAAAGGTATTTCAAGGTGAGTTGGAAGTCTAACTGATCTGTTTGGAATTTTCAATTTAATATTTTCTAAGAGATGAGCACACATTTTTACATTTTTAGCTAGCTCGTATAATCTCGTCATCATAGCTCGCGGGGAGCTATGATGATCGTCTTAGATCTCTTCAACCTATTACTAACCCAATTCAGTTATATTTTCATTGTTAAAGTCTTGGGGCATAGGAATTATTGACAGTTCCGCTCCAATAAAGTTTTCGTCAGATTACTCCAATCGATGCTATCTGAACTCGGTCTTTATCAAAACCTGTTACCCCTGGGGCATCAAAAACTTTCCCAATATAGGTAGTACTTTGGCACACGTATTGACTCCGAACCTACTCTAGACGGAGTTGCCAAATGCCTACGATACATTTCTAAGTTAACTCGACTCTACACAGAATCGACTGAGTTCGTAGAATATTAATAATTTATGGAAAAACTTTAGGCACGTCCGTGTTGCTTACTTTTCTCATTATCATAATTTTAAGGTTGTCATGTCTGAAGGCCTCGGCTTTATTATTTTTTGTATCGTTTTATATTCAATCACATTGTGACGGAACGGGGATGGAATTTATTTTCAAAGGTCGAAGTTATAATATATTTTATCATTAAGATGATGAACTCCGTGATATAACTTCTGCCTCACACAGTTTGACCTTTTGAAAGATGAAAATGAAATCCCAATGAAATCAGTTATCGAAAATCGCGACGAACTGTCTATAGCAAATTTTTTTTTTTTGCTAAACTTTGTGCAATCCGATTGAACAAAAGGAAATTCCTCGTGACTTTCGAGAAATAAACTCAATGATTTTATAACTTTCAAAATATCAAAGTGTGTGCGTGCTAAGGTCATCGACGGCAGTCTACCCCTTAACAAGTACTATAATAAAAGTTTACCCCCTCATTGATAATGCCTTTCAACTTCAACATTCATCAACATCAACTTTCATGACAAAAAATACGACCTGTTATGCTAAATGACCCATATTAACGCTATTGTACTATTAAGAAAAGGAGCGTCAAACAAAAGAAAGACGCAGACGTCTTTCTTTGGATTTGGGTTTGGAACATAATTATTTAAGGCTCGAACACACCTAGTCCGCTGGCGGTAGCGATCAGTGAAACGCTGTCAAATATCGCTGTCAGATTTAAGATTTGACAGCGATATTTGACAGCGTTTCACTGTTCGCTACCGCCAGCGAACTAGGTGTGCGCAGGCCATTACTTATACAGATTCCAAACCCAAAATACTCCCGTGTCGTGTCCGTCTCGTCGTGACATGTAGCATGCCTTCTATAACATGGATGTCAAAGTCTGCCGCAATAAATCTTCACGAACCCTGGGATTCTAGTCATCTGGAGACATTTCGTTCATTGAATTATGTTGTGGCGCTTTTTCTTTATACCTGACTACTATTAATTCCAATACCTGAGTTACAAAAAGTGATTTTTATGTTTTTGATTTTCCTTATAGCAACCCGTAGTTTTGTATAGAGATGCTATAAACGTCTCTATCGGGCGTGTTGAGAGCTCTCGTATAAAACAATAGGGGGCTCACATAATGAAAACCAAAGACTGAAAAACTAAAACTTCGAAAAACTTCGACCGCGATACTGTTAAAAGCTTAAGATGACATATGATAAACATTAAGTCACACCACCACCAGAGGTGTTCCCTCCTAACTACAACAGGAGGAGAACAACAGGAGGAGTTTTTAAACGTTTTTCTTGAAGCTATTCATTCAAGAAAAACGTTAAAAACTCCTCCAGGGTAGGCATTGCAACGACAGCACCCTTGGTGTTGTTGGTGTATATTGGTGACGGTGACCGCTAACCATCAGGTGGGCCGTAAGCCCGTTTATCTATCTTATACATAAAAAAGTGCAAGTCAAAAATTTATTTCATCAATGAACTAACAAGGATCTCTTTGAAGCGTTTTAAATCCAGGTGAGTCTAAGTGTCCGTAAACCGTTTTTTTTTCTAAACCTACCCTTGGGTAAGTAGATACTCATAGTTTTTTTTGTTAGGAGAAAATATTGAATAAACAAAAAATAAGAAAAAAGAAAAAAGAGAAAAAAAGGAGAGTTGAAAAAAAGTAAACAAGGAAGCAGAATCAAAATTAATTTGAAATGTCCAATGGCGCTTATACAGTACCTACTAATATTTATTATGTGTTTATTACTGATAAAACAGCGATCAAATCTTATCTTGTTTCATCTGTACCCCTTTAGTCCTTTTAACTTGATGCCTGACATATTATCTTTTATTACTTCCTTAATCTAGGGAGAGAGTATAAACCTTATGATATAGCATACCAATGCCTTCCCCCACTGGGTAATGATAAACAGTGACAGGGCTAACTTTAAGCAATGTTTAAATTTAAATTGTGTTTATAAGTATGGGCCAAAGTCAACACAGAGTGGGTCCCTGCAGATGGAAGCCGGCGCCGAGGCCAGACCGTGTTGGTGGGATGACCTGGCGCCTAATTCTCAGGCCGATCTCGATCATTTTGCAATTTTATTTTATTGCTTCTTTTCACAACCCCGGGCTTTTTCTACATTTTCCGTATATCGTAGCTGTCGAGGCTTCTACGATGAGGTCGTTGATGAATTACTCAAGGAAATCTGCCATTCTCGAAAAGAAGCAATAAGATAAAATTACAAAATGATCGAGATTGGCCCGAGAATTAGGCCCCTGGACTCGTTCTGCAGGGAGTGGCCGAGTTTGGGTCTAGAACGAGATGAGTGAAAAAAAAGGGGGGAGGCAAATACCCAGCAGTGGGGCAGACCGGGCTGAATAAATTATAAGTAAGGCTGCCAGTCGGCAAGATCTAACGCACAAGGTGTAGCTACAGTGACTGGTGATTATCTACAGCTAAAACAAACAACAAAAGCCACCGTTGGAATTCGTATCTAAATTGGACAATTAAGGGCCTTTTGTCATTTAATTGTTTGTCTGTCCCGAACAATGAGAACCGTAATCATAAATAACTGGGAATTAAATGAAGTAAACGACTTTTTGAAATATGAGAATTTGTGAAATATTATTTTGTTTTTTGTTTTCATATCTACATAAACCTTCCGAGGGGAAAATCTCTACTACCGATCAGATAGCAGAAGTTTAAGAGATAGGCTATCAAGAGTACCCTAAACCGACGAGCATGTACGAAGAATTTTATGAGAGTGAAAGAAGCGAAATATCAGGATTTTAGAAAAGAAAAACCCCTATGCCTATAATTTAAACAAGCTTCTTTTGGCACTTAAACAAACCAGGATGTATGCATGTGATACTTAACTGTGATAATTAAGCAGGAATACTCTTTTTTCAACAAATAAATATACCGATGGGAAAAATTAGAAAGAAAACGAAAGATTGGGCTTAGTTTTCTAAACCAATTTGACCGAAAAGGGCTTAAAAGTTACCTAAAAGGCCTGCCAACTTCGCACGTAACGAAAGAGTAGGGTCTACCAAAAAACCCTGATAAACTTGAACCTTTTTCCAAATAAAATTATGTACTTCCCTACCGGTTAATAACACAGCAGTACCAGCACTCAGGTTCGAAAAATAGAAAATTTGTACAGAACTAGAATTTTTCTCATTATAAAAACTCAGAATGGGTGTTTTACTGAAAAATTTATAACATTTTAATTTAAACTGTGAAGGCAGGCCGCCTACTTCTATATACTATAGTTGCTCTTTCAGTCCAAACTTTGGCAACAATAATTTGTACAAAACTTTTAACATAATGCTGTAAAAAGCAAACATAGCACAATGGACTCTGGAATAAAGACAAAAGAAAATAGAATTATTTTGTTTCCGAAATTCGGTAGAGTTCGAGTTCGCAAACAACAGAACACGCTCCAGAACATCGAAACTATGGAGGTAGAATCTGTACCCCTACTCTAATACCCCACCGGTGTGTGATATCGCGCACGGAGGTGGATCAGCTCACACGACACACCATGGGAACGGTCTCGTGCGCCGAGGTGTGCGGTAGCACAGGAGCCCTTTCTGTGTGCGTTGCCGTGCGTCGTCGTGCGCTGTGCGTGATGATCTGCAGAACCACGCACCGTAGGAAGGCAGCATAAGTTATATTTAAGTACTGACTTATACAAAAACCATGACATGGAAACCCGCTTTTGTATAATTTAGTACTACACTACAGTAGTAGGTACGCGCATTATTATAGTACGGGAACCGAGCATCAGATATATAGACGTGACACAAAGATGAGACCTATGAAAGCTACAAATTCATACAACAAATTCATGGTGATTCCGAATCAGAAGGAAAGAAAGAAAAAACGTTTATTTATTGCACACCTCTAATAAGGAAAATTAGTACTAAACAATCAGCAAGAAAGAGTAGTGAAATTTAGCCACAATTACCAAAAAACTGGAAATTTGTGGTCAGCAGAGAGAGTAAGAGAAGATGCGGCATAGTTTGTGGTGCTCCGTAGTTAAAATACTTAGCAGGCTAATAGGGCTAATACTGAATATAAAAGGTCAAATCAAAAAGATCTAACCTACGGTTCGATGTTTTATAATAAACATTTTGTAGAGAAACTGAAGTCTCAAAGAATCACAGTTTGTCTGTGGCTGGCTTAAAGAAGGAACTGTTTGCTTTACATAACAGAAATGCGTTCAGTGATGCCGAGCATCTTCAGCACAAGTTCCAGTCTTTGAAATTATTGAGTCTCCATATTTACAACAAGTGTAATTCCAATATGATAAATAAATAAATAAAAATTATGTATATTGTGGACAATCCGCAACATTATTTGTTATAATACAACACCCAGGCAGAGAACAAACATTCACTACATAAATCACGATGGGGATCGAACCCACGCCCTCCAGCGCAAAAGGCAGAGCTTCTACCAACTGAGCTATGAAGGCTGTTAAAATAAAATGATATAAAAATCGATTTATAGTGAACGCCAATAAATAATTATCCTTGGAATATTTACCAGTGCAAACATTTTAGATTTTGTGAAAGAAAGCTCTCTTATTCGTTTGGGCTCTTTATATTTGTGCAAAGTTTCTTGGTATTTGTTTAAAAAAACTGGTGTTAAAGGTACAAAAATGTTTGCTTGTCTAATACCACGGAAGTTTCAAGGAAATCATGTCTCTTATTTATTTTGGCCCTCATTTCAGGAACAAACACCAATGCTCCCGTTTTATTAGACTTTTTAAAGCCGTGTAATTAGTTCAGGATTTACAGGTAGGTATTTTGGTAATAAGGGTCATGTCAGACTGTAAGAGAATGTCTAGTCTATAGCAACGAAAGGTCTTAGGAAAGAAAAATAAAATCATGATCAGACCGAAGAAGTCGACTACTAGTTAGAGGCTATAGGCTGCCAAGAGTAGTGAGTACCTACGACAAACCTTCCCCCTCCCGCCCCTCCCTTTAGTCACCAATCAGTCTGACAAGCGTGGTGAGTACGACAAACTCCCCACTCCACCCCGCCCTTCAGTCACCAATCAGTCTGACAAGCGTGGTAGTACAACAAACTCTCCCCTCCTACCCATCTAAACATGGAGGATTCTACGGCCGGTCGTGTACTTATACGGCGGATGAGAATTACTTATCCGCTATCAGTTAGACCAGCCCTTATTCCTGTCTAAAGAGCTTTATCCCGAAATTCTATGCCCCCACTGCAGGTTTTTTCTCAAATTCTCTTTGAGCAAACGAAGCGTGCTGCTAAAAAAAACTTCTTTTGGGATAAAATGACACATTTGTTGAAACACGAATGGAAACACAAACGTAACTTAGCAACGAAATGCAATTAGAATCTTCTATCGTTTTGTTCATTACATTTGCTAGCTGTTTATCTAGTTTTAATTAACTTTTATTCATCTTCTACCTTAGATTAATTATTTAATGAAGCACACTCGGTTGTTTATAAAAGAGCTACCCTGTAGGTCTACCACAAGCTTTGTCTGGCTCTGTCTCTGGCTCTGTCTCTGGCTCTGGTTTTGAGTCTCTGCGAGTGCTCATCAGTGTATTATACTGTGTGTGTGACGTTACGACGTAGGATTTCTTTATTCAACACTCACACAGACTCAAAACCAGAGCCAAAGACAGATACAGACAGAGCTTGTGTTAGGCCTACTGATAAAATTATAAAAAGAAAAACCACTTTTGAAGTTATTGCAATAGCTCAACTGCTAAAATATTTTGTCATAATTATATTTTTTTAAATACATGACATGACGTACATAATGTCCGCAGTAAATTTTGTTTTCATTTACACCATTTTATACAAATAAATATTATATTTTCAAAATAAGACAATGTCGTAGTTTAGTTTTTACCTTGCAAAAGAAAACTTGTAACCCAACGTCCAAGGATACCTTCGACCAAGCTTCAACGTAATCCGTTGTACATCACCTTCCAGCATTGAGCGATGCCTTGACATTTATTTCCTAAATACATCACTCCTCCATTGTTGGTTCCCTTTATAAAGAAAGATAAAATATTTCCTAAAACGGTGGCCATTGTTGGGAAATGTCGCTAGGGTGACGGTTTGGGATGCGCTTTCAGTTAGAAGCAGTAGCGGGAGCGGATACAAATAAATAATTATTAATTCTTTATTATTAAAAACTATGTAAAATGCATACGGCACTAACATTACAATGCAACTAGTCGATGGATTCCAGGATTTAATTTTTTTACTAGGACTTAAAATTAACTTAAAGGCCAAGGTGTAAAATCAGCATAATAAACAAACAAAATATACTATACCTACACACATTCAAAGGTGTAAGAAGGAGGTCTATGTCGATCGGTGTTATAACTGGCATCATGTCATAGAACCTAAAAAGCTCGAAAATATATGTGTCAAGTGCACGAAAGGAGCCTGTTCGAGGCACTTTAAATCCTTTCACCACAACTGGTTCGACAAAATCTGTGACACGCTAAAAATAAGAAGGTACTATTTTCAGTTTGATATTGATAATGGTCTAATAGTCACAAGAACATACACCAAACTTAATACAAGAGAGGTTTACAGTCGAGCTGTTTTTAGTGGTGAAAAATATTAGTGACAGTTATTAATCGCTTCCGCGTCTAACTTAGATTTTAATATTTTTTTCGGTGAACCTTTAAAGGCCTCACACCACTGAGCAATATAATGTTCGTTTCAAACATTACGGGTTTTAAATGCTCCTACTACCTTCAACCAGACTCGTGCGTCATAATGTAAATCAAATAATCTTTTATTGTTTTATATAATACTAGCAGCCCGTCTCGGCTTCGCACAGGGTAGACAATATTGTTGTACATTATTTTGTTCTATCGCTAATAGTTTCGGCAGCGCATTCAACGAAAGACATTTTAAGACTCATTTTTCTACACCTTCGGTTACATTGTTCAAATTTTACCAAGGATCCCTAATTTTTTTCAAAATGAAATTCAGCCTATGTCAAATTGGAAGAATGTAGCATTCTATTGATGAAATATTTTTTTAAATCGGCCCAGTACTTTTTGAGCCTATTCATTACAAACATACAAAAATAGGTACAAATCTTTCCTCTTTATAATATTAGTATAGATAATTTAAACATGCATAGTCAAAATATTAAAAAAGTAATACGTTAAGGAAAAATATAATGTCAGCTATATACGACGTTTGGATATTTCTTTGCGCTTTTGCTTGAAATAGAAGCAATTTAAGATCAGAAATAATTATTAATACTACTCATCGGTGTCTATCTTTGTTTAGTTTATATTGTAACAAGTTAATGGATTCACTAAAAAAAAAATTTCTTTTTTCAACGGACCTTAGATATTAATATTTTAGCTTCTAAAGCTCTGGATTACTTTGAAAAATACATTTCGTAATAAATAAAGTAAGCTACTTACGGATTATGTACCTGTCTTGTGTGAGTCGTAAGTATCTGTAATGTAGGTAGGATTTTTGTGTTCCTTCGTCTCAAAATCTCAATATTTGTTCTGAAAAATTAATGTTATGGCTCTAACAAAGTGAAGTCTTACCCAGTTTGGAAAAGTAAAATTGTTTGAATGGTTAGATGCCATCTGATTAAGAAGAAAAAAATTAGTGGTATCCTTTGTGACTTAAAATCGATCAACAGCATCCTGCATTCGAACTTTTTTGGTTCAATGACGTGCGTTCTTCACGAAAACTACACATAAACGCGAAGAAAAAGTGTTTAAGTAACTTTTAGATTTAATAAACTTCTGTTCCGAACTGTACCACCTAGGTACTAAGTAATCTTAGCAAGGCCTCGCTGATCTCTGAGGATTATAATCTCTTTCTAAAAGCCTCGTAGCCAGGCTGCCTAGAAAACTCATCTGATAAAAAACGTCGAAAAGAAGGTAGCGGCATTGCCAACTCTGTCCTTACGGTGCTAGATCCAGCAACTTTTTTAAACTGGCCTCCTGAAATCTATTATTAAGCCTCTTTAGCGATTGGAACTATGCCTTATTTAATCAATATACGAGTATATAAAAGAAAGTCATGTTAGTTCAACTAATTATTAACTCAAAAACAGCTGAACCGATTTGTTAGTAAACTGGTGGGGAGGTAACTTAAAACCAAGAGACGGACATAGAATACTTTTTACCCCGAAAAGTAACGGGAACGGGGCATACCAAGAAAGACGTTAAAAAATTCCTTCAGGGTAGGCAACGCAACGACAGCACCCTTGGTGTTGTTGCTGTCTATGGGCGACGGTGACCGCTTACCATCAGGTGGGCCGTAAGCTCGTTTGTCTATCTTTTACATTAAAAAAATAAATAAATAAATATACCAGGGAACGGGATGAGCGAAGCCGCGGGCGGTCGCTAGTATTTGATAAATGTGACCATGCTATTAAGTTTAATTGATAGCTATTTGCTAGAGTTATTGATAGGCTCTTGGTTTTCTACTAAATCTAGCATGAGTTTTGAAATTTCATAGTAATTTAGCCTTATTTGACGTGTAATTTAGCAGCCAAACGTGTTTTTCAGTTGGCAACCCTGGCAGTAGGTATGAACACGAACCCGTCAAAAAGGCTGATATATAAAAATCGGACACATTTTTTAAAACTAATAAAAACCATCTTGAAATGATTGGATTATTTTGATTCCTGTCATTTTCATGTCAGTGGGGTTTATTTTTTTTCTCAGTAAAAGTGTCAAATGTTTACGTATAGTGAATAAAAACGACAGTGGTTCTACTTGTTTTACCTACAGCTTTACCTTCGTGTCTGGTTCAAATAAATACGTATTTTGTTTGCACCACGATGATATGCTTCATTAAATTGTGCTTTTATCTAGCAATGAACTAAGATAACTAAATCCAGGTAACCCATACGCACTAAGCGTTTTGGCTCCACCTTCATCATGCAAACCTCAAAGGAATGGAACTATTTGCCGTCGGCAGTTTTTCCTGACAACTACAATCTGGGCCTCTTCAAGGCAAGAGTGAATAGGTGTCTTCTAGACCATTCTGCTTCATCGTCGGCTACATCGTCGCTTACCATCAGGTGAGATAGTAGCCAAAGGATGGTCTATATAATGTAAAAAAAAAAAGATTACTCTAAGGTAATTTATAAATTCACCTGGATTAAAATATAGTTAAATATAGTTAAATATAGTTGGTATAGTTAAAACTGATGATTCATTCAAATCTGACACTGATGACTGATATAGATCCATTATGAATATCAACCATCAACAAAGTAAAAAAAAAACATATAAATAAGAGAAAATCTATTTCTTATCAGGAATCTCTAAAGTTTAGAAGTTAGAACACTTACTTACTTTTCTAGGTCTTTGTTGCATTCAATAAAGACTTCGACAGTTCTTTCTACAAAGAAACAGTAGAAACCTATTTAGGTTCCTGGTGTCCTGGTTTCTGAAATCAAACGCCGCTCAATAACGGTAGTAATATATCAATATTTATAGCCAGTAAACGTAGCTTTAAAGGTCACTTTCCATTAGGTGTGATAGCAGCCAAATGCTTAGATAAAAAAAAACACGTCTCCAGAACAAACTTTTGTTGTTCTAAGTTTTTTTTTTTTTTTTTTTAATAATAAATTTATTTATTGGTGAACTTGTACAGGCGTATAAAATATTGATGTGAACGCTGAAAACTACAAAAGTAAAAACTGTGTCGCAGCTTCCAGCACCCAACCTTCGGCAAAAGGGAGACAGGCGTTCACTACTCTAATACAGTACAGGTATTTGTTATTACAAAAGCAAGAACTTAAAACTAAAAGCTAAAACAAGTGTTTCAACATTTTATCTAAAATTAAATTATACCAGAAAAGAAAACGGATGCTAGGCAAAAATTGCTAATGATACGAGGTACTTTAGGTGAAGTGTACGGCATTTTTGTGAGACGGTGAGAGTGTGTTGTGTTGTATGAGTGCGTGAAGAGATATAAGAGTTCTCCTGAAAACCAGTCTGTGAAAAGGCAAGGTAGTTCAGGAGAACTCCATATGTAGGTGTGTGTATTATGATGGTGTGTGTGTGTGGTTTGTAAGCGCGTTGGGGGTTGGCCTCCATGATTCTCCCAGTCTCTTGAGAGTCTGATAAGCACAGAGGGAAGCCTACCCCGGGGTGTGCATGGGTGTGTGAGGGTGTGTTATTGTGTGTATGATTAGGGTGAGAGGAAATGTGTGTGGTGTTTGTGGGCGCGCGTCAATGATTAACAAATACATACTTTTATTTTGATTTGAAAACACAGCGAATATGAAAAAAAGGATAAAATAATTTATTTTTTTATTTTTATAATAGGTATCTTCGGTGTCATCGTAGTTGAGGTGAGATAGCCACATTTTTATAAGTTTTTTTCATTTTTGATAAGGTTCTTGACAAATATTAACTAGTTTGTTTATTCTGTTATAAACAGTGGGGCTAAGGAAGACAAAGTTCCGAAAGGCAAGCACGGTTCGGCACGGTCTGTTGGTGAAAACATTTTTTATTCGCCGGCTTGTGGTTGCAGGCGTGGTTGCATGAATCTGAGTGCAATGCACACGCAAGGTTATGTTCAGTATGAATATTTTACGTATGGACAGCACACCACTCAGTGAATACAGTTCTTCTGTGGGGAAGAGCATTGGCTTCATATGTATCATTTTCAGAAGCGCTCGTTGTGCTCTTTCCAATCGGATGAGCGTGGTCTTTGGTGCGCCTCCCCACGCAGCAATGCAATTAGAAACAACTGATTGGACCAATGCAAAATATACAGTGCGGAGGGTGCTATAATCAGCAGTTGACCTGAGCTTTTTAAAAATATATATTAATTTACGTGCTTTATTTGCTGTGAAATAAATATGGGGCTGAGTGTGCCGTCTATTAAAACACCTAGGTACTTAGTGCATTCAGTACGTTCTATAGGAGTGCATTTACATCCAGTGAGCAGAGAAAGGGTTGCGTTGCAAGTGTGTGACTTGATAGTAGGGGTTCTCCTTTTGCCTCATCCATTTTCTGTCATTTAGGGAAGTCACATATTTGTCATTTTAATTGTTGCTATTTTGAGTTGCTGTGAAATTTTGGTGGTATTTTAACCAAAATTACTTGAGGTTCTGGCTCAAGTGTGAGCAGTTGGAATGAAAGAGTGTATTATTGATATTATTATCCTGAGTTTAACGAAAATGTTTCCGATTGTTTTGAAAAATAACCACCATTTTCTTTAAAGCTAATGACGGCCGACTCATCCATTGACTGATTTGCTAAAAACTAATTTAATTTATGTAATACATTATATCCTCACTTGACATTGGTAAAATTGATCGAATGGACTGATGCCATTCATTAAGACCAAAAGTCGGTAGTAATTTCTCAGAAGACCACAGCTTAACAAAGGAAAGTCGTGGAGTAGAAGAGTCCTAGAAGGTAATTGTATTTGAGACAGTAGCGGCGCTTGCATGCAAAGACACATCCAATACACATCGAGGTTCGAACAGCAAAATGTACAGTCTGCTTTTGTTAGTCTGATTTCTTAAATAAAGTGAAGCGACTTTTTAATCAAGCCTACTAAGATATATAGAAATTACAAGCAGCAAAACCTGGCTTAGCCCGGGTATTCCAGAATGTTTAGCAACATTCTAGATTTAAAATCTTTTGGCCCTAAAAACCACCCTATTCAACCCACCCCGACCAAACTCTCTTATGCACATCTAGAGACCAAGGGGTATCTACCATCCCAACGGGAAGTCTATCAAAGTTGCGGATCATAGAGAAAATCGTGGACGCACGTACGAACATTAGTATTTTATATAATAACTAGCTGATACCCGCGACTTCGTCCGCGTGGATATTTGAGTTCGTTTTTTTTTAGTTTGATATGACCAACTGCTAGTTACCATTGTTTTGAGCTTGTAATTTAGAGTGTATTTGAATTTGAAGGTGAGTGCTGTTGTAGCCGATTTTTTTGAGCAGTGTTTAGTTTAAGTATTATAGATGTTTCCCGCGATTTTGTCTTAGTTGTTATCATCAGTTTTTTCGTGAACCTCTGTGTGTAATCGAACCTGGTGCCAGATGCTGCGGTAGTTGAATTTTTTTTAATATTTTTTTTGCGTATTTTGTAAAGCTCTTTTTCGTGATTTTGTTGAAGTGGCTAATTTGGGCAATCGTATTCGTCGTTGGTGTATAATCGAATCTGTTTTTTTTATTTGACATGACTTTAGCAGTGTTTAGTTTACGTATGATAGATGTTTCCCGCAATTTTGTCGTAGTGGTAATCATCGGTATGTTTGTGAACCTTTGTGTGTAATCGAACCTGGTTCCAGATGCTGCGGTAGCTGAAATTTTTTTAATGTTTTATTTTGCGTATTTTGTAAAGCTATTTTTTGTGATTTTATGTTATATTAGTGGCTAATTTGGGGTTTCGTATGCGTGTTGGTGTATAATCGTATCAGATTTTTTTAATTTGACATGACCAATTGCTGGTTACTATAGTTTGAGCTTGTACTTTAGAATGTATTTGAATTTGAAAGCGAGTGCTGTTGGAGCCGATTTTTTTCAGGAGTGTTAAGTTTAAATATGATAGATGGTTCCCGCGATTTTGTCTTTGAGGTGTTTATCGGTTTTTTGTAAACATTTGTGTGTATTAAAACCTGGTGACAAATGCTGCGGTAGCTGAAATTTTTTTAATGTTTTATTTTGCGTATTTTGTAAAGCTATTTTTTGTGATTTTATGTTATATTAGTGGCTAATTTGGGGTTTCGTATGCGTGTTGGTGTATAATCGAATTAGATTTTTTTTATTTGACATGACCAATTGCTGGTTACTATAGTTTTGAGCTTGTACTTTAGAGTGTATTTGAATTTGAAGGCGAGTGCTGTTGGAGCCGATTTTTTTCAGCAGTGTTTAGTTTAAGTATGATAGATGTTTCCCGCGATTTTGTCTTAGTGGTTATCATCTGTTTTTTTGTAAACATTTGTGTGTATTAAAACCTGGTAACAAATGCTGCGGTAGCTGAAATTTTTTTAATGTTTTTTTTTCGTATTTTGTAAAGCTACTTTTTGTGATTTTATGTTATATTAGTGGCTAATTTGGGGTTTCGTATGCGTGTTGGTGTATAATCGAATCAGATTTTTTTTATTTGACATGACCAATTGCTGGTTACTATAGTTTTGAGCTTGTACTTTAGAGTGTATTTGAATTTGAAGGCGAGTGCTGTTGGAGCCGATTTTTTTCAGCAGTGTTTAGTTTTAGTATGATAGATGTTTTCCGTGATTTAGTCTTAGTGGTTATCATCGGTTTTTTTGTAAACATTTGTGTGTAATAAAACTTGGTGACAAATGCTGCGGTAGCTGAAAATTTTTTGATGTTTTTTTTTTCGTATTTTGTAAAGCATTTTTTTGTGATTTTATGTTATATTAGTGGCTAATTTGGGGTTTCGTATGGGTGTTGGTGTATAATCGAATCAGATTTTTAATTTGACATGACCAACTGCTGTTTACTATAGTTTTGAGCTTGTACTTTAGAGTGTATTTGAATTTGAAGGCGAGTGCTGTTGGAGCCGATTTTTTTCAGCAGTATTTAGTTTAAGTATGATAGATGTTTCCCGCGATTTTGTCTTAGTGGTTATCATTGGTTTTTTTGTAAACATTTGTGTGTTTTACAACCTGGTGACAAATGCTGCGGTAGCTGAAAATTTTTTAAATGTTTTTTTTTTCCGTTTTTTGTAAAGCTATTTTTTGTGATTTATGTTATATTAGTGGCTAATTTGGGGTTTCGTATGCGTGTTGGTGTATAATCGTATCAGATTTTTTTTAATTTGACATGAACAACTGCTAGTTACCATAGATTTGAGCTTGTGCTTTAGAGTGTATTTGAATTTTAAGGTGAGTTTTGTTGGAGCCGATTTTTTTCAACAGTGTTTAGTTTAAGTATGATAGATGTTTCCCGTGATTTTGTCGTAGTGGTTATCATCTGTTTGTTTTTGAACCTTTGTGTGTAATCGAACCTGGTGCCAGATGCTGCGGTAGCTGAAAATTTTTAATGTTTTTTTTGCGTATTTTGTAAAGTTATTTTTTGTGATTTTTCTTAAAATCATTTTCCGTTTTTTCTTCTTTTAGGGAAAGAATTTTCCTATTTTCTTTCTTAGTGCACCTCTGTTCTATTAGAGGAACACACCTTCTAAGTTTCATGCTTCTGGGGCTAACGGTTTAGGCTGTGCGTTGATTTTTCTTTAAACCATTTTTCCCCTTTTTCTCCTCTTTGGAAAATAATTTTCCATTTTCCTTTCTTAGCGGATGCCTACGTCATAACATCTACCTGCATGCCAAATTTTAGCCCGATCCGTCCAGTGGTTTGGGCTGTGCGTTGATAGATCACTATGTCAGTCAGTCAGTCAGTCAGTCACCTTTGAGTTATATATATATAGAGATACTAGCTGCCTGTCCCGGCTTCGCACGGGTGGACATTTATTTTTTAAACACATAAATATAGCCTATGTTACTCAAGGTGAACCTACGTCCAGCAGTGGACTGATATCAATTGATGATGATGATGAAAGAACATTCTATAACGTTTGGGAGCACTATTTTCTAGTCCAAATCTAGAATTCAGAACCGTTTGCATGGGTATATTTGAGTATTCTAGATAATTCTGGATTACTAACGTTTGGGTGGGAGCATTCCGGATGCTAACCAACTTTAAATTTGATTATTCCAGATCATTCGAGAACCATAAATAACATTCTAGAGCGTCTATGTGCATTCTGTTCTCGTCAAAGCCAAGAATTTTCAGAAAAATCCATAAGTGATAGAATAGGATAGACATAGAGAAGTCCCTACGTGTTAGAAAAGGATAGACATAGATTTCGAAACTTTTGCTCCTTTTAAATTAATAACACCTAAATATTGAATATAAACTATCCTATCTTTTAAGTCCGACCATATTATAGGCAGTTGCAAAATTTTATTGAAATCCGTTCAGTAGTTTCGGAGTTTATCGCGTTCCAAATTGTGACACGAAAGATTTATATATATAGATTAAGATATTAAGATTAAGATTATAGAAGATGTATTTCAAGATCCTCCATATTTTTTTTTTACCTGAAAATAGACATTTAATTTGTATGAGAGAAAGACGAAACAAGCAGTCCTCTAGCAGCTTTTCTTCTTTAATTTAAGAGCTTAGCTCTTGTCGGAGATTTGATTCAGTTTCCTCTAATCGAGCCTTTTGGATGCGGCCTCCTTGACTTCCATATACGATGACAGCGATCTTCTCGTTTATATGACTCACGTAACTAATTCTTGACCTTCCTCTTCCCCACTTTCCTCCAACCGTTCCTTCAATGTTCTTTAAGTAGCTGTCACGCCGTAGAAGATGTCCGTTTACTCCGGCGTATATACTTTAATTAACTGTTTTATGGTACTAGTACAGACTAATGTCTTAACATTTTTTCCCTTCGTTTATATTTACCTAACCTATTTATTCAACTTTAGTCTACCTTAAACCTACCTAAAGTTTAATAAATAACTTTTGGTTATAATAACGCAATGAAAAAATTAATAAACAACGCAGGGTAGTGCATCGTAGGGCACATCCCTGACGTGCGTGATCTAGGGGGCAATGTTTTTTTAGAGGCAATGGTTACCACTTAAATGGTTAGGTGGGCGATATGCTTGATCCAAAAGCTAGTTTTATCGCAAATAAATGTAGGTATACCTATACGTCGTACAAAACAAAAGCCTGTGTTACCTTTATGTATTCTGTAAGCAAAACCCGCGGCAAAGAATATTATCCTCCTTACAATGTTGATCAAAAGTAGGTACTTTTCCCAGCAATTCTCTTTCAGTGTTAAATTGCATGACATGAACTTTTCATAAAAGGCCTCGATTGTAATAGGTACAGGTAATCAATTACTTCTTTAGAGAATTTTATAAACACGATACCGCTCGATACCATAGGCCAGTAGGCCTACCACAAGCTATATCTGGATCTGTCTCGGGTTCTGGTTTTGAGTCTGTGTGAGTGCTCACCAGTGTATTATACTGTGTGTGTGACGGTTCGATGTAGGATTTATTTAGACAGCACCCACACAGACTCAAACCAGAGCCAGAGAGAGCTTGTGGTAGGCCTACAGGATGAACAGCTAGTCTACTATGGTACGTATTTACTTTTGGAGTTACACTACCCTGTAAAGGCCTACGCACACCAGGCCGCTGGCGTCGGCGATCAGTGAAACGCAGTCAAATCTCAAATCTGACAGCGATATTTGACAGCGTTTCACTGATCGCTACCGCTAGCGAACTAGGTGTGCGCAGGCCTTAAGTGAGGTAGCGAGAATTTGACTGTGGCACGGTCACTAATTTGTCCCACGGTGTAACAAAAAATGATGTTAAAAACCTTAGTTGTATTTCATTCAAACTCAACCTTTGCCTGTAGTCTTCGTATACTATAATCACTGGCCTCTCAGCTTCTGCGCCTTAAGTCGTTGCTTCGATCCCCACCGAGAAGAAAACTTTGTGTGGGGAACACAGATATTTGTTCTCTGTCTAGGTGGTATTATATTCTAAGAAGTCTATTGTATTCTAAGTATGTATTTAATTAATAAAACAAGTATTTTATCAGCTATCTGGTTTCCATGAATTGAAAGAGAGTTTAGAATTGAAATCTTAATACTTGGCTAAAAATAAAAACAATTTGGTACTCACACGTAAAAGGTTGTAAGCCTCCTGTTAGAACAATTAACAACGAATGTCATTCCAACCACCGCCATCTAGAAAACTAGATTGCTTAGTCCTAAAATAGGCATGTATATTTTAGGTATAGAAAGTGCAATTCACGAAGACGCGCCCCTCGCGGGGTGCGGGGAGTTTGCTCCGAGCGGCAGTCGCGAACCGTAGTCTATTCATTGTAGTGTGCGTGTGCACTCATAGGTAATTAGTGTGTACCGATAACACTCACACATTGACGGAAGCTTGCACACATATACTATAAACGGTTAGGAGGAATAGTAGTGGGGCGCGCCTTCGTGGATTGCACTATCTATAGGTACAATTGTTTTTGTAGCTTTCCACACGCAACAATATCAAAGCTCTCGAACGTTGAACATTTCATTGCAATAACCTTGCTATTATTTAAACAGAATTCCTGAAAGTTTTATAAAAATCCGGACGTTAAAGCACATGAAATAAAGCGCGGTAACCCACTGCTACTCAGGCTCGTGGCACTCGAACCACTCAAACAAAAACTGTAAAGCCTAAAATAGAGTTTGCAGCACAAACTATAAAGTAGAGCGCATCGCTGTTGGTTTCAAAATTGTAGCGCTAACAGAAAGTGGGGCCTATAAAGTGAATATTATACTGGGGATATTATTTTTAGTGACTTACATACAAAATACAAAAAATATAGTAGGTATAAATCTATGGTATTGAGTGATATTTGCTGGGTCGGAAATAAAATCATCTATTTAATGTTGACATGTTATCGACTTAAAAAGCAGTGGTTGTTTTATTCATTTTATTTAAAAATAAAGGCACTTTTAATGTGTATGTTGTCAGTATTTATGCACAAAATCTTCCGAAAATGTATTTTTTTCTGTGTTTTTTTTCTAAAAACCTCACTGTTAAGGGCCTACATGAGGTGAAACCGAAAATGTAAAGTAGCATTTTTTTTCGTTGTATGGACGAATCCATTTATTTTTTTTGTAAAATATTACAATTAAATGGTGTAAAAAAATTATGATTAGGCTAGAAATTCTCCTCAACTCACAGGGTTCGATAAAATTGAACGCAAAGTTTGCCAAAAACTCTCAATTTTTTTTGGATTTGAAATGGTTTTTTTCCGTTGCTGTTAGAGCCATTGCAATGAAAGTTTTGTTCCCGTTTACCTTAATAAATACGTAAAAACCTGATGTTATTGCATTTTTCTTAGTTGCCGTAGTTTTTATAAAAAAATAAAATTTTCAAAAATATAAATAGATAGGTTTCTGTACTTACTTCTCAGTACAGCCCGAGCGGCCAAGAAGGTTGGACCTATGTCAAATTTCGTGACATGACATTTCATCTCTGACTACGTAAAATATACCCTAGATTAAATCATAGCTACTACTGGTACTATAAATTTGCCACAGTGTAACATAAAACAAACTGTCACAGTATAACGAAATGACATAAAACCATCTTCATCGTACATTATGATCGATAACCTGTATTCACATCATCATCAGCCTGTAGAAGTATATATTTTATGTAGCATATAACTTATCAAGTACATTCTAGGGCACGTTCCTATCGTGCGTGACCAGCGAAGCGCAATGCTTTTGTTAAATACCTCCATTTTTGTAGTTGCATAAGTAGCTATCTTCCTATCTACCCAGTGCTTTCCGTCATCATCATCAGTAAGTAGAAGTCCACTGCTAGATATAGACCTCCTTTATACATTTCCATGAAAAAACAATTTGCCGATTTCCCACGATCTTTAGAATGTCATCGGTCCATTAGGTGGAGGGGCGCTCTGGTTGCTTAGCACCGGTTATATTGTCGTAGCGACCCGCTTTTTGATTCTAAAGGCGTGTGTTCAAACCCCGTCATGCACAAATTAGTTTATCTGCCAAAAAACCTATGTGCACTATGTCAGTACACTCTAACGGTGAAGGAAAACAATAAATGAAACCAACGTGAAGTAGCAAAACTTTTGAGGCACATTCATAATCCACCACACCAGCTTTAATTTTCTATTGACATGACAAGAAGAAGACTCAAAAACTAGTAGCCGATTTTAGGCCTTTATAAAAATAGTGTCGATTTTGCAAAGAGTTTGGGAGCCCATTACAATGAAAAGGAAGTATATATATATATATACATATATTATGGACAATCTACACTACACTATCTAGCCCTAAACTAAGCAGAGTTAGTATTATGGGAACCAGATAGCTGATGTAATACTTAAATACATTTTGTTTGTAAATACATAGGTACTTGGAAAACAATATAACATCCAGATGGAGAACAAAATATCTATGATCACCACACAAATATTTGTTCTCGGTGGGGATCGAACCCACGACCTATGGCGCAGAAGGCAGAGCTACTAATAAATGAGCTGAGAGCCCAGTCATAACAATAATATCATGGGTTTTGAGTATTTTTGATTGCCGTCTTTTAAATCTGGAGGTGCCTGTAATGTCCCGAATTCTGGAACTTTCTGTCAAAGGCTTCATGCACGGTGCGCTCAAATACCCAAATACCAAAATACATGTGCCTATTTCTATACACGCAGCAAGGAGTTTCCCAAGATTTTGCGTTTGACAGAACTTTGAAGAGTCAGTTGGGGTTGTCGAAACTCTTTGGTATACCTAATATTTTTAAATGCCGATAAAATACAATAATATAAGTCGAATAGACAGTGTTATTTCACAATGCTTCACTGATCTCCACCGCAATGAGCACCGAAGGCCTAAATGAGTGCAAAGCTTAAAGCCACCCATAAATATTTCCAATTCAATTCATTTATGAATTGAAATGAAAATTATCTATGCATGTAATGTATTGTATTATGTATATCAGTTATCTAGCACCCATAACACAAGCTTTGCTTAGCTTGGGGCTAGATAATGTTGTGTGAATTGTCCAGCATTATTATTATTATTATTATTATTTATTTCCATAGGCATGAATTCTATGCACTAAGTTATACTTACTAGATTTACATACAGATCTGGAAGTATAACCTTTTAGATAAAAGAAAAATTTACTAAATTGGATCATAAAATTAAATGACGAAGGTATGCAGTAACAAACAATAAAACAAAACGGCTTAGCCGATTTTGATGAAATATTACTTTTCAGAAAAAAAAAGATTAAAAGGGAGAAGACGAAAGAGAAGAAAAAAGATAAGAATATTATTGTACAAAAAAAATTGCCCCCCTTGCCCCCCAGGACCCCCCCTTTTGTGAGTGCTACCGGATGCCGTCGAGATAGGGGGTTTTCGATTAGGGTTTCGTATAGAGGGTTTCTTCCTGAATTGAAAAAACAAAAAAAACACCCCCCTCTTGCCCCTTTTTTCACCCCCCCCTTTCGTATCTTCCAAGCGGAGTGACTTGCAAGACTTTTTTTTTGGGTCATGTAGGGAAGGTGAGATTATTTTGAAAGCAAAATAAATTTTGCCCCCCTCCCCCCTCTAGACCCCTTTATTATTTTTGACCCTTTTTTTCGAGTGGAGCATTGCGGCGAGCGAATGGGGAACAGTGCGGCGAGCAAAGCGAGCCGTGCTGTGACCCCCCCCCCCCCCCCCTAAGCCCCCCAGAACCCCCTCCTCCTGAACCCGGGGGGAGCGTCGCGGCGAGCGAAGCGAGCCGTGCTGTGACCCCCCCCTCAAGCCCCCAGAACCCCCTCCTCCTGAACCCGGGGGGAACGTTGCGGCGAGCGAAGCGAGCCGCCACGCGACCACGCCCACCCTACTGAAATTTAGAACCTCCTCCTACTGAAATTTAGGGTGTCTTAGGGGTGTGAAAAAATGTTCACTAGACTGAGTTCAAAATTCAAAATGGCGGCTGTGCCACTTCCGGTTTTGCAAAAATCGTCCGATTAAGGTCGTTCAAACGGTTCATTCGACTGAGGACTATGATTGGAGATTGAATTTTAGGTTTTTTAAGGTGTTTGATTGGATCTTCACTTGGTTTAGGGTTCCGCCCCTGTGGGAACGCATTGAGGACGCGAGCTGCTTGCAGCTCGCGATGCACGCGACCCGGTAGTCAACGTTTGGGTTTCTTCCAGCGGTTTCGACCCGTTAAGGGTTTTGGCTTGACGTACAATTTAGGGTTCCGTATAAGGTTTTGATTGGGGTTTTACTACATTGAGCAATTTGATTAAGTGTTCGACTTTTAGGGTTCCTTAGGACTTTGATTGGAGTTTCAACTACACTTAGGAGCTTGATAATGTTAACATTTTTAGGGTTCCTTAGGACTTTGATTGGGGTTTTACTACATTGAGGAACTTGATAAAATAAACAACTTTTAGGGTTCCTTAGGCCTTTAATTGGAATTTTACTTCACTTAGGACCTTGATTATGTAAACAATTTTAGGGTTCTTTAGGACTTTGATTGGGGTTTTACAACACTGAGGAACTTGATTCACTGATCGACTTTTAGGGTTACTTAGGACTTTCTTTACTACTTTTTGGGGTTTTACAAGTGCAAGTGTAATGTAAAACTGGGAGTAGCACACCGACACGCGAGCTGCTTGCAGCTCGCGCACACGAAAAAACTAGTTAAGGGGCTGACGTATGGAAAATTTTCATACAAACGGAATACCAAAATGATTTCTAATTTAGACAGATTTACACTATATTATTGTAATAATTGTATTTGCATAGTATTTATCTAGGTTCCTCAACAGTTTTTATTTCAAATTACTTACCTAAAATGAAATAAACACCAATCGCATTTTGCACATTTTTATGCTAAACTTATCAAGTTTTCTACCTATTGGTTTCGTACTAAAAACAACAATATCTTACGTGTTTTTTGTTAAGGAACCTAGTTTATATTGTCTAGTTACAGAATAACAATACTATGTAAAGAATACAAAAAGTTTTCAGTCATCATTTTTGGTATTACGGAACACGATCAAATTCATGGCATTTTCGAACGGCTACTATTGCTTTCGCGCACGCACGGTGCGGGTGGCGGGGTGCAGGGGGAGGAAACGCTTGAAGCACACGGGACACTTCGGTTGTGTGTGTGAATCGCTCGGACTTCGGACTAGTTAAATACCTACACTGGCATAAAACATAATGCTTAGATATTTGATAATTGTTAGTTTAGGAAGGGTACTAAGTGAAGATGGGAAATACTAAGTACCTAGGTAGGTTGTAGGTTGGGTAAACGAAATTAAGGTGCAGCACTAGGTCAAAAAGTCTGCCGAAATTTCGAAAAAAGCCAACATTTCGACTAAAACAAATTATGAACCATTAATTTCTATACAGGGTGGAATTTTGTAATGCCACCTGGAGGGAAAGTACTCTTAATACTGCAGATAGAAAATTTTACTCAAAGGAAACATTCCTTTATTTTTGGATAGAAAGCAATTTCTAAAATTAAAAATAAAATAATTTTTAAATTATTTTTTTTTTTTGAAAGGATCAAATTTATTCTTTTAAAGAAATGAATTCGTTAAAAGAATAAATTTGTGTATCCAAGAGAATGGAGCCCATTTCAAGCAACTAATTTCAAGTAACTAGTTAGTTATCCATTTTTTGTAAATAATTAAATTAATTTAAGATTTCCTGGTTTTTCTTTCATTTAATTTATCATGTTTGTTAGAGAGATTTCATCCTTATAATTGACTAACGATCGATGCAATAAAAGTACAAGGTATAATTTTTCTGATTTTAGCCGGTTCAATTCCCGGGTGTGAGAGAATTTTCGAAAAACTTTGAATGCAGTTTGCTTTCTATTCAAAAATAAAGGAATGTTTCCTGTGAGTAAAATTTTCTATCTGGAGTATTAAGAGTACTTTCCCTCCAGGTGGCATTACAAAATTCCACCCTGTATATGAAGTATTGATAAAAGGTCTAAGAAAAATTACAACAAATTATTTTTTTTCTTTATTTATTTGTAGTTCAAACAAAGCAGCCAAGTGCGAGTCGGACTCGCCCATGAAGGGTTCCGTAGCATCAATTAACATAATATAAAGGTTTTTGTAGTTCGTCGAAAGGTAAATTGCGGTTTACGATTTATGACGTATAAAAAAAAACTACTGACTTGATCTCGTTCAAACTAAATATCGTTGGAAGTTTACATAGTAATGTACAACATATATTTTTTTTGGATTTATCATTCTCTTATTTTAGAAGTTAGAGGGGGGGGGGGCAACTTTTTTCTACTTTGGAAGTGTCTCTCGCGCAAACTATTCAGTTTAGAAAAAAACGATATTAGAAACCTCAACATCATTTTTGAAGACCTATCCATAGATACCCCACACGTATGGGTTTGATGAAAAAAAAAATTTTGAGTTTCAGTTTCAAGTATGGGGACCCCCAAATTTATAGTTTTAGAAAAAAACGATATTAAAAACCTCAACATAATTTTTAAAGACCTATCCATAGATACCCCACACATATGGGTTTGATGAAAAAAAATTTTTTGAGTTTCAGTTTCAAGTATGGGGACCCCCAAAATTTATAGATTTTTTTCTATTTTTGTGTAAAAACCTTAATGCGGTTCACAGAATACATCTACTCACCAAGTTTCATCAGTCTAGCTTTTATGGTTTCGAAGAAAAATGGCTGTGACACGGCCGGACAGACAGACAGACAGACAGACAGACAGACAGACATGACGAATCTATAAGGGTTCCGTTTTTGCCATTTGGCTACGGAACCCTAAAAACTGCTACCACTCAACGTCCGGTGGAAATATTGATAAAAGGACTGAGAAATACTTGAACAAAATAGTTTTTTTTTATATAACTGGAGCTCAATAAACAGAGTACCGCTCAACGTCTGGTGGAAATATTGATAAAAAGACTTGGAAAAATTTCAGCAAAATATTTTTTTTCTTTATTTATCTGGATCTCAAAAAACCGACTACCGCTCAACGTCAGGTGGAAAGATTGATGAAAGGACTAAGAAAAATTGCCACAAAATATTTTTAGTCTTTATTTATCTGGGGCTTAAAAAAACTGCTACCACTCAACGTCAGGTGGAAATATTGATAAAAAGACTTGGAAAAATTTCAGCAAAATATTTTTTTTCTTTATTTATCTGAATCTCAAACAACCGACTACCGCTCAACGTCAGGTTATAATATTGAAAAAAGGACTAAGAAAAATGGCTACAAAATATTTTTATTCTTTATTTATCTGGGGCTTAAAAAAACTGATACCACTCAACGTCAGGTAGAAATATTGATAAAAAGACTTGTAAAAATTTGAACAACATATTTCTGTTTTATTTTTCTGGAGCTCAAGAAATAAACTACAGCTCAACGTCAGGTGGAAATATTGATAAAACGACTAAGAAATTAAAAAAAAAACTTTATTTATTTGGAGCTCAAAAAACTGCTACCACTCAACGTCCGGTGGAAATATTGATAAAAAGACTGAGAAATACTTTAACAAAATAGTTTTTCTTTATATAACTGGAGCTCAATAAACAGAGTACTGCTCAACGTCTGGTGGAAATATTGATAAAAAGACTTGGAAAAATTTCTGTAACGTTCACTAGAAGTTGCTTCATGCAATCAAAATTGAGTTCTATATAGTAATTGTGATAAGACATAAATAATTTTTTTTTCAGTTTGTTTATAATCATTATATAAGTATCCACCTATAGTAGGTTAGCTTGGTACACTTTTTTCGCGAGTTTTGTGCGAAAGCCGAGGTCCATGTAATTGTAGGTCGATGTTCGCAATCGTTGGTTTTGCGAATGTAAATAAGCAGAATAAAAGCAACCTAATTGCTCAACGAATAAAGTATATTTTTAAATGCAGTCACATTATTAGACTTTCTGTACTTTGGTAAGTGAGCCGCTTTGCGTGTTTTTTATTGCTGTGTGTGTGTGATCGATGAGGTCTGGCGAACCACACCCCACCTGATGTTGAGCGGACCTCCACCCATGATCTTCAACTGTAACGTCATGACTGGTTTTGAACCCACGCCCCCCAACCGCTAGGCCGATGAGGTCTGGCGAACCACACCCCACCTGACGTAGAGCGGACCCCACCCATCATCTATTACTGTAACGTTATCACTGATTTTGAACCCGCACCCTCCAACCACTAGGCCAATGAGGTCAAGCAAACCACACCACACCTGATGTTGAGCGGACTCCCACCCATCATCCTCTACTGGAACGTCATCAACCACAACTCCATCGCTCCGCGCCGGGGTCAATGGCTCTCTCAACTCAACTCGGAGTCAATGGTTCTCTTTACTCTTCTTCAATTTGGTCCAGAACCCGCACAAACCCTACCTGATGAATAAACTCACTCGTATCATGTTACAGAATTTCCTGGTGTCTTTTCTAAGTGCGTAAATAGCTACTCTGAAGGTTCTTTATCGGTTCAGGAATGTTGTTTTTTTTTTCACTTTATTCTTGCATTCAGAGCATGACCAATCCTTGCTTATTGAATACTAGAAAAGCGAAACAAGCAAGCAATAAGCTTAGAGGGTTAGTCAGGTAATGCAGCCACAAAAAATAAAAACATAAAATTGTAGGGTGCAAAAAGTCAACTCTCTTTGACCAGATTTGAACTCCCGCCCACCTCGTCCTCTCAGTGTGAATCCGCACGCCCTAGCCACTAGCCTATCTGACGCTTAGTAACGTTGACGAAATTAGGCAATGCATAAAAATCGTTAGCAGTGGCTGACGCACACGCACAAGCGCGGCACTATGGTTGGATTCACGTATAGAAGTAGCGCGTCACACGAGCGCCTGTGTGTGTATACTACTATTATATATTCCGTGGCGCCCGCATCAAATGAATAGAGATAGCTATATTCGGAGCAGTTTTTGCTCACGCCTCGAATTGAAGTTGCGAGCTGTGTACGTCGGCCCGTTAATATTTAGGCATCCGATTTAGGCGTCGGTCGCCTAGGTTTAGTGAAAACGGGTGTTAGTAACGTTGACGAAATTAGGCAATGCATAAAAATCGTTATCAGTGGCTGACGCACACGCACAAGCGCGGCACTATGGTTGGATTCACGTATAGAAGTAGCGCGTCACACGAGCGCCTGTGTGTGTATACTACTATTATATATTCCGTGGCGCCCGCATCAAATGAATAGAGATAGCTATATTCGGATCAATTTTTGCCCGCGCCTCGAATTGAAGTTGCGAGCTGCGTCCGTCACCCTCTTAATATCTAAACTTAAACATTACGGTATTCTAAATCGCTCCATTGACTTATTACAATCGTACTTGACTGATAGAATCCTTAAAGTTGATGTGGGCGGTGAGAGATCTTTTGGGTCAGTTATTGACATAGGGGTGCCACAAGGTTCGATATTAGGTCCTTTCTTGTTTCTAGTGTACGTAAATGACCTTCCTTTTTTGGTTAAAAAACTATGTGAAACAGTACTATTTGCTGACGATACCTCATTAATTTTTAAAGTCGATAGATAGAAGGCTAATTACGATGACGTTAACGCATCTCTGTCGTAAATACTTAACTGGTTTAATAATCTTTTACTTAATGTTAAGAAAACTCATAAGTTTTATGAAAAAATATTTTTTGAGTGTCAGTTCTAAGTATAAAAATCATAATGCGGTTTACAGAATACATCTATTTACCAAGTTTCATCAGTACATATAGCTTTTACAGTTTTGTAAGTACCATACTTCAAGCAAATAAATTATTTCTTTTCATTTCATTTCATTTTTTTGAAAAAAAGTGACTGTGACATACGGATGGACAGACAGACAGACATGACGAATTTATAAGGGTTCCGTTTTTTACCTTTAAAAAATACAAGTGTTCATTCACCGACTACCGACATTTATGAACTTGCAACTCACTCTGGTTTTGCATAATATGAGGAAAATCTCTCTTGGTGGAAGGTTTCTTTTATTAAATCTGGGGCTATTTGCTTGTTATACTATATAAATTAGACTACTACTACTACACTACTATATAAGTTAGATTTAAAATGTAGCGTTCGTGGTAGTTTAAAAAATACCGCACAGCTTGCCATTGTTATCACCAATCCTGGATGAAAAATATGCAATGGAAACTCTGCGACGGGAATCAGCTAACATAACAATTGGGTTATATTTATTTACTGAATATCTGTCTGTGTTTTTGTCTAACGAAGCGTATTCTAGTCAACACATTGTAATGTCGTGACAAATGTCAGACCCAAGCACAGAATAAGTAATAGTTGGTATCAAATACATGAATTCACAGCTCAGGTCAGGCAACGCCATCTTTATTTTAAATTTTTCCAACTTTCCGGTCGTGTTTTGTTTTTAGACCAGCGTATAGCGGAGGCTTAAATAAAAAAATATTTTTATACTGCATGGCGTGAAAAACGAAAATTCGTTTTTCGCGTTCTTATTTCACTCTTGAAACTCGAAGATCGCAGCCCAATCTTTTACACAGCGAGTTCAAACTTTGTTATCCGATTTAACACCATTTCTTATCTAATCGTGAAGTTTTGTCAAAATTTCAAACGGTTCAGGAGACACGGCTGAAGTTTGCGAAAGGAAAAACTTGAAGGATTCCTTTCAGAAATATTTTATTTTCAAACACGGTTTGCATTTTATGCAATTTTTATGTTTCCGTGGTCTATTCAACTTTAAAAGGTTATCAATAAAAACAAAGCGTTTTTTAAACCGAAATAAGATAATTTTTAACTGATTCAACGATTGCTGAAAAATAAAAATAAATTGTACCTCTATACGTATTATGCCAAATATCATTCAAATCTGTTTAGCCTATTAATGAAAATGTGTAGTGCATTAATACTAGTAAGATGTGATTGTTCTCTTAAAACAATTTGTACATTTATTTAAATAAAAACCAGCCTATAAAGTACTTGGTCCCCCTTCAGTTTACAAAGAGGGACGAACGTGCCCGGGAATAATTATTTGCGTCACTCCAATTAAAAAGTGAGTGAATGTAGCACTTTTGGAGGTATTATTTACAGAAATAAATGTACCTGATATAAATGGGGGCTAATTTTAACCGATTTGTTACCTGTGTATTTTTAGTTATTCAGAAATCAATTAGAATAGGGGAAATAAAATTGGGGCTCTGCGGGCACTCCCGAAGAGCCCCAATTTTAGCAAAAACCTATACCTTGACTTCTTATTATTGTAACAAAAAAAATATCTGTATCTCATATAATATAATATAGAGTGGATCCCACAAAATGCAATGCGGTGACGTGGAAGACCAAGAATGAGATAGCGGGATGAACTTGACTCCCACCTTAGATCGTGGCCTGTCACTGCGTTAATTCGCGAAGAGTGGAAAGAGGGAAGGCCTTTGCCCTGCAGTGGGACAAAAACGGCTGTATAATAATAATAAATAATAATAAAATCTAACACATACGGCAGTGTTCCTGACGTACGTGACCAAGAGGCAATCCTTTGTTATAGGCAATGGTTATCACTTAACATCCGGTGGGCCATATGCTTGATTCATCAGCTAGTTAGATAAAAAAACACCGTAATGTATTTTTAAATTGGCAATCAATACTGTCGAACGTCAAATTTTTACAGATTGCCAATATACTTTTGCCTCAGAATTGTACCTATATATTCCGTCATACGGAGATGGACTGTAAGTATAATAAATTATAGTTTAAAAAACTAAAAAAAAACGCTTTTATAAGTAATTGAACTAAAAAGTTAAAAATAAAACTGTAATAATCAATTGAAAATTTATATTATTGGACAAAAAGCGTGGGGTGCTTTTTATAATAACTTCAGATATAATAAACTATTGATAAAATATTTACAACAATCAAAATCAAGCCCAAGTATTTTTTACTTTTTAGTTTTTTTTTCATATTTTTTTTTCATATTTTTGCATTGTCATCGACCTTTGACAGGTGTGCAAAGTTTGAATCAAATCTGATCGTTCAAAGTAGGTTTTTTTATTATTTTTTTTATTTCTTTTCATTTTTTTTTTTTTTTTTCATATTATTTTATTGTCATCGACCTTTGACAAGTGTGCAAAGTTTGAATCAAATCTGATCGTTCAAAGTAGGTTTTTTTTATATTTTTTTTATTTCTTTTCATTTTTTTTTATTTTTTTTTTCATATTATTGCATTGTCATCGACCTTTGACAGGTGTGCAAAGTTTGAATCAAATCTGATCGTTTAAAGTAGGACAAAATCGTGCTCAAAGGGGTCGGTTACATACATACATACATACATACATACTCGTACATACAGGTGAAGCTAATAAAAGCGTTATAAAAATACTATAAACTTATCATATTTATGATGTCGGTTTTCATAATAGCTTTAAAGTACAGTCCAGAGGCGTGAAATGTCAGCTTAATGTATTGATTTACGACATATTAGCTGGGCTTGCGCGGAAATTGGAACATGTAGGCAAAATAAATACCTATACAAATATTGCCGCCGTGGTGAAGGGTTAACAAAATTTAACCGGGTTGTTAAAATAGTTTTGGGTTCATTTAATTATGCGATAGGCGAAGGCTATGTTTATGGTAGTGAGATGTGCCATTAAATAAAGTTCTGGAAAATTAAGTATTCGGTGTTCACGTAATAAAAGCGTAAGTGTTACACGATATAGTGAAATATTCATTCATATTAATTAATTTCGTGGGTAAAATTGATAAAATTAATAAATTGATATTCTATTGGTTGCATTTTGTGGGGAATGTAGTCAGGAACTGCATGATCTCAATCACCATCTCCTTACCACCAAAGGACTAGCAGACGCACGGCTCAGTACCATCCATACCTGGTTAGCATACCACCCATTCGCACTAAGCGTTTTGACTCCACCTTTATTATGCAAATCTCCAGGGAATGGAACCCATTGCCGTCGACTGTTTTTCCTAACCACTACAATCTGGGCCTCTTCAAGGCTAGAGAAAATAAGTGTCTTCTATACCATTTTGCTCCATCGTCTGAGATTGTAGCCAAAGGACAGCCTATATCATGTAAAAAAAGCGAAGTTCAAAACACACAAAATTAAATCATGGTAAATACTCCGTTGTTCACAAAAATAGTATATTGTTTATGTGCAAATTGCTCAACTTAGCGCAAGTAATTTTGTAACATTCCTTTGGCATAAAAGCCAAGAATCAGGTTTATTGCATTCACAGACAAATAAATAGTCAACTGAAAACGGGAGAGATCATAAAATGTATTCACACTAAAGCTAGACCATCGTATCCTCGCCATTTGCAATCTCCGATTTTACTGTAAATATTTTTTCAATAAAACCGAAGACTAACATTGTGCTGCGTTACGAACGAAAATGGGAAAAACAGTGTTTTGTACAGTCAGATGCACTAGAATGTATTGCGAAGAACATTTCGAGAGCAAAAATTAAAAACACATGAAATTAATCGATAAGTCTGCTTATTTTATCAGCACTTACGCTGTAAAATGTATTTTGTACTGCTGCAACACTTCATGAATGTTCGAATTCATGTACCTACATTGAAACTTCGACGGAACAAAAACTTACAATACCTGCTTTGTACACACCCACCGGTTTCTTAGAATTTCGCGGAATATGCGCTTGGTGCCAAGCAATTTTCATGCATACTTCAACCTCATGGGCTTGAATTTCAAGAAGTAATTTCTTAGTAAACCTCCTATGCATCAACACTAAATAACCTCTTGAGAATTTTAAGTCAATACGAGTGTGCAGCGGAAGAGAATTTTTTATTAATTACTAGCGGCCTGTCAAAGCTTCGCGCGGGTGGACCTTTATTTTGAAACACCATAAATATAGCCTATGTTACTCAAGGTAAATGTGGCTTTCCAAAGATGAAAGAATTTTTGAAATCGGCACAAGTCGTTTTTGAGTTTATTTATTACAAACATACACACAAAAATACAAATCTTTCTTCTTTATAATATAAGTGTAGATATAAATTCATTAATTTGATCAATTGAAATTGATGATTTATTTCACAGCGTTTATTCAAATATGAACTTACTCAGATTTAAACTGAAAAAGTTTTTTTTGTAATATGAAAATCTTATATACATCATTGAATTTGGTAAACAAACGCTTACGTCCAACTTTCAGTAACACGTACTCGTTCACTGAAAAAGTAGGGTAAGCGAACCGAATCGCCCATAGGATATTCATATAAACAATTTAGCTTCATTGATACTTTCCGACCTCTTTCGGAGGTCGCTCGTAAAACAGATTGGAACGGTCGCCTTCCGAAAGAATCGAATAGCACCTCGAAGCTCGGTTATAAAATTTGAATTGTATCCATCCATACTAATACCTAATTCACTCGTAAATGCAAAAGTAAGTCTGTTGGTTTGTTATATTTACACGACGCACGCCAGCAGGCCGATCATTTACATTTTGTTGCAATGGTTTCAATCAACATTTTAATGAAACTGACAATTTTGAACAGATCGTATTGAATGATTTGGTAAAGAGATAAATATACAGGGTTATTCATTATTAACTGCAAATACTCAGGAATTAGGTTCAACAAATAGAATAAAAAATATTTATGAAATTATTTTTTTAAATTTGATCAAACAATTTTTCAAGTTTTTGTATCAAAATTTTATTTTTATTAATTTCTTTACGGCTATTGCATAATGATTGCCACGGAGAACAGGACGATGACCCTCCCAGGCGGTGACTGAACGCAGAGTGTCACTCACGGCGCGCGGGCGCGGATCAAAGGTCAAAATAGGTCAGGCGCCAATGATTCCTTTATCGATTTTCTCGGGATTTTCATAACAAAACTTAAAAAAAATCATTTCATAAATATTTTTTATTTTATTTGTTGAACCTAATTCCTGAGTATTTGCAGCTAATAATGAATAACCCTGTATATTATTATTATTATTATTATATAATTAAATATAAAATAATTTAGGTAAACCATAATTCCTTGGGATAGGAATGGCAAAATTCATATCTATATTCTATTTAAAATCCTGTTCCAAGTTCTACAGCGTCCCGTAAATAGGGGCATGAAAAAATTACAGTTGCCCCAGACGTTATATTTAAATCATCTACAATAGATGCAAAGACCTGTTTACTTTTTTTTAGGCGTATGGTAAGATGAGATGGCGTATGTTTAAATATTTTTGCAATATCTTGGGTGAGTGTTAGTTTTTTTATTTTTTATTCAACTGGCTAATAGAACAAGCATATGACCCACCTGATGTTAAGTGGTAACCATCGCTAATAACAAAGCATTGCCTCGTAGGTCACGTACGTTAGGAACGTGCCCTACGATGCACTCCCCTGCGTTCATAAACTTGAGGCACATAGATGTTCAGCCTCACGTGCCAGTAATTTCACCAGCAACCACAACCTTCAAACCGAAACACAGCAATGCTTCTTCACGGAAAAAATAGGCATGGTTCCTAATACTTTCTCGGACGAGCCCTTCACAACTAACTCTTACAAGCTTTCATACAAATACGGACAAAGTCGCGGGTAACAGCTAGTGTGTACATAAAATAGCTTTAAATTTGAACTTCGCGATTTGATAAGCTTTAAGTTTAACTGCGTAAAGTTATTTTACGGCCGAAGACAGAGGGCAGGATGTGAGATTCGTAAGTTTCAGAAGTTGTACGTATTCCCAACGATACAAACATGTCTTCTGTCGTTAAATTGAAAGTCATTTTAATAACAATAACCCATAACCTGGTTGTTTGAAGCCACCATCTTATGACGGAATAAATAATACAAAGACTGAAATATCATTATTTCGGTACATATTATAATATATTTATTAAAAGGTTACTTTGTGTATAATTTTACCTTCAATTTATAATATGTCACTTATAACGTTGTATGAAAATAAATAATGTGTTCTTTGATCTATCAATCACTGCTGGACATAGACCACTCTTATACTTTTCTAGTAAGAACGAATTTGAGCGTTCTCCATTCACCGTTCTCCAACCTACATTTACAATATCGTCAGTCTTTCTGGTAAGAAACAAACTTATAATGTTATGCCTTTCGGAAAACAGACAAAAGAAACACCCCATTGGCATTGTTTGTTTTCCGACTTATATTTATAATCGCAAATACCTTTTTTAACGGCGTAAGTTTCAGAGACCTTTATAATTTTACGGGTTTGGTTGTTTTTTCTAGTTTTTGCTATTACGGCTATTTAGCAAGTACTAGAGAACTGCGGCTTTAATATTTGTGGAGTGACCGTCCTTAACAAAATAGTACTTCTCGTAATTTTATTTTTTCCTAGCTTTGAGCAATCATTGCTAGATTGGACCAGCCTGATAGATTGGAGCACCAGAGACGAATCGCCTGCCTATCAATATTCTACCGAATACATTTAGTGAGTTTCAGCGATTTGGAGTTTTGCAGCACATATCGTCTACCAAATGTTGTTTTCATGTCAGCACTTGTCTCTCTCTTTTGAATGGAAAATTGATGAGACAACAACTCGTTTCGATCGTTTCTATGTAACGTATTTTTGCTGTCTCATCTTTTCTCCATACAATAGAGAGAGACAACAACATGTCATGGCGAAATGTTGTAGCAAAACTCCGAATCGGGGTACAAATCCTCCTGTCGCCCTTTTATTTTCGGACTAATAGTCGTACGGATAAGTGTCACCCCTTCATGGTTGATGTCCCTCAACATTGCACAAAGCACTTCGCTTCCGCTTTTTTAGTGCAAACTGCCAAGGAGTGGAACTATTTACCGTCGTCAATATTTCCGGAGCATTACAACCTTGGAATTTTCAAGTCAATAGAGAACAAGTGGATTCTAGCTAAGCGTGCTCCACCTTAGGCTGCATTTTCACTTTCTATCAAGTGAGATGGCAATCAAATATTTAGCTATCAGCATTAAAAATTAAAAAAACCCGATTCTCTATCTCCGTGATAGTCGCAAAAGTCTTGCATTGGGCAATTAAAAGTAGTCCTAACCCAATGATTGTCATCATACATGCGGCAAGCGTACCCAAACTATGAGATAGGTACTTACGATTAAAATAAATAAATAATAGCTACATACAATAATGAATAAACAAAGTGCTGGAATTCCCCGCTCTAAATGAAATCTTTTACAGAAAGTTTAATCTCAAACTGAAGAGAAGGACCATCTTTATAGGGTGAAAACGTTTTACTGTCACAGTATTAAAATTTTATAACTTTGCAGCCACGGTGGCTCGAAACAAATAAAATATTTTATGGTCTTACATTGACTTTATTAGAAAGAAAAGTATTAAACGAGACACATCATTGCGGGAGAAATAAACATTTATGAAAATGCGCGCAGTGTTTTCGACTAACAAAACTGAAATTGAATCCAGTCAAGGGAACATTTTTTATGTTTTAAAGGAAAGTTAAACGAGCTTTGAAACGTCTTTTCATAATACTTGAATGTAGAATAACAACAATACTTGAACGTAGAATATAACATAATTATCTTGAAAATATACACAAACTTGTTAACCGACTTCATTTAAAAAGGGAGGAGGTTCTCAAATTTGAGACACTGGCTGGCCTCGCAACTCAGTTGGTAGTAGCTCTGCCTTCTGCACCGTAGGTCGTGGGTTCGATCCTCATCCAGAACAAATATTTGTTGTGTGGTGAACTCAGATGTTTGTTCTCTGATGATGTTATATAATAATAATAAAGTTTATTTATTTTCTCTCACTAAGTACATACAGTAATTAATAGTAATTATAGCAAACAAATACCGATACAGTAGGATTACTTCGTGAGAGACTGGTGCCGGAGGAAAATGTTGTATTCTATTCCAAGTATTTACAAATACCTATAACAAGTATTATATCAGCTATCTGGTTCCCATGGTACCAGCACTACTTAATTTGGGGCTAGATGGTGTTGTGTGGATTGTCCACAATACTTATTATTTATGTTTATTAATATTGATTTATTTTATTTTATCTTTTTGCTCTTCTTGGGGTTGAGATTCTGGGTTCGTTGGAAACCGAGATCTTGCGGGTCTTCAAAATGTTGTCTAGGCGACTGATCGAAGCGACGCGTGACCCAAGGGCTGGTGGGTATCTGGCGCAGCGCTTTAGCATTGCTTTCAGCGTGGCAATGCCGCCAGTGTCGTGAGGACGCTTCCGCCTGGTACTGATTTGGATCAGTTGAGCTATCTCTAGATCTTTTGTAACGGTTTGCAGATAGCTCAACTTCTTGTGTATTTTGTTAATATTTGATTAATTGTAAATTCATGAATTTCATTTATTCAGCAATGAAAATATAGACAATCAAATACAATCAAAAACAATTTGTTTATTAGGAGAATTTTCCAAGAATCTGCGACTAAAAGGAAAGTTATCCAATTGCATTTTGTGAAAGCCACAGATATTGTGAGACGCGTGCTTAGAATTAATTTACAGTTTGGAGTTACGCCATCGGCTATAACTGGGACGCCAGGTGGTTATTGGTGGTATAATATGTTGTATAAGGAGTAATGTGAATGTCCCTTTAGGCCTCCTTCACCTTTGAAATGTTTTACGGCTAGTTTATAGATGGGTCCATGTTGTAAAACCGAAACTATTCTAGTCATAACTTAGTAATATATATTCCATTGTTCGCAGATGAGCAGACGGGCCATCAGAAGCAACACCAGAAGTGGTGCTGATGCCCTGCCTGCTTCCCATCTCATGAAATGCCCTGGCAAAGTTTCTACGTCAAACACTGTTTTTAGGTTGTATACTTGCTTTGTTACCTAACTTTTTTCTACTTAGGTATAAGTACTAATACCAGCGCTATAACTCTGATTGCGTGATCTCATATCCGCTTGGGACTTATTTTTTTTCTTGCAATATTCTCATCAAAAAGTTTTATCGGTGACCAAGTGGGGTAAGAGTTTTCTTCAAACTTTGAAGAATATCAGAGGAATTCCATGAAGAAAATTTATTTCGGTTTTTAGTGCCGTACTGAGTATTCGAGTTCTACGAAGTCTGATAAAACTACACTAACTAACCTCGTTCTGGACTCGGCAGAGACAACGAATTCTTTTATCTCACATTCTCAATGAGTTTGAAAAACCTCAGTTCAAACACGAGTCTTGTTCTCCTGATTAGATAAGTACGTAATATTCACGATTCACGTCTCTGGGACGTGCTTGGAATTACATGTCCGAGCTCTAAAGTGGTGCAAAGTTGGAACTCAAAGCTGCTTATAAAATCGATCAATAGGTTACTGTAACTTTCAGGTGACTGCTGCCAGTTTACTATGAATTTATTTTTATCTAGGTCGAGGATAGATGGCGATGACGGAATGGGACTCAAGAATCCTCGTCTCCGTCAGCCTGAAGAAGTCTCCTGCTGCCCCTCGGCAGGTGGATAAGTGACTTTAGCATTAAGAATTAGCTGAGGCAGCATTAGTGCTGCCTCAGGATAATTATTAATTTCTCAAATAAAATCAGTGTTTCTGTCTGGTTCCCTACTCATTTTGACGTCGAAATTTTAATGATAACTAGAAAAGGTTTTGGATCTAGGATGGAGGATAAGTACCTATTTTATAATTTGTGTTTGTTTTTTTTTATGTGTCTATTTTAGTTAAATAAATAAATGTTATTTCTAGATACAGCCTAGTTTCTAGATACAGCCTTCAAATTAATCAAACTAAGAACAAAAGGACAGTATCTATTCCAAGTAATTGCATCACTTTTTACGCCCCGCCCATTAATGGAGCTTTTAATCCGGTTTTTTCCAGTTAAGACCGGATATTTGGTGTGGAAATAAAGGGCCACTTACGGAAATCTATTGAACGGGTCCATGACGCTAACTACTACTTTCCAAGTTTCTAACCCGTTAAATGGTTTTAATAGATTGGAAGATGCGATATTCAAGGCGATTTATTTAGTTTGCCGAAAAGCGTAATTTCTTCGTTCGGTTATCTAAGGCTTTGGCAAGTTTGTTGATTGAATTAGATAGAGAGATAACTTTTAATTCGAATTCAATGGAAATTATTTTGATGCTGTATTTTTTTTATGGAATGTTTCTATTCAAAATTCCTCCTTTTTAATTTGAAGTCGCCTAAAAATGGTCTTCAATGTCAGTGGACTACAAAGCTGCTGCACACTTTTTTATATTTTCAAAAATCATAAATACTTCTAAGCACTTGTTCTACCAGACTTGTTTGTCACTTAACAGCAGGGGGCTAATTCTCGGGCCGATCTCGATCATTTTGAAATTTTATTTTATTGCTTCTTTTCACAACCCCGCAGTTTTTGTACGTTTTCCGTATATCGTAGCTGTCGAGGCTTTTACGAAGAGGTCGTTTATGAATTACTCAAGAAAATTATCCATTCCCCCTTCGAAAAGAAGCAATAAAATAAAATTTCAAAATGATCGAGATCGGCCCGAGAATTAGCCCCCTGGTTAGATTGGGGTCAAACGAGATGAAATGAAATAAAATGTATTTATTCGCTTGAAGTATGGTCAATATTGAAAATCTTCTTCTTAATAATAATGTTAGTACACCATACTTCGTTGGAGACCAAAAAAAACAAAAAGAAAAAAAACTGTAAAAATAAAATGATGGTAGCACTTTTTAAACTTTTTTGTTTGTTTGTTTTAACATGTTGGTATTGCGTAGTTGAAGCCTAACTCCACCACAACGTTTAGAAGCTGTGTTCATAACTTAGGTTTATCCAGGCCTAAAGAGCCTAGAGTCAGTGAGCCATGCTCGTTTCGCTGAAGCCAACAATCCGCTTAGCTAGCTTTAACTGTTGAGGGATTTGTTTTCTGACAAACTGCTACCTTCCGTAGAGGCAGTTAGCACCAATCAAATCAAATCAAAAGTGTATTTATTCAGTAAAATAAAAAAAGAAAAACATTTTATTGACCATAAGACTTAGAACTAATTACAATGGGTACCTACCTACTGCCAACCTAAAACATAAATAACTAATAATTATAAGTTTAAAAAACTTGAGAAACCGACTTCATTGCCAAACGGCTAAACCGATTTTAATGAAATTTGTTTGGGACAATCTGGACGTAAGAATAACCTTCCAAATAAAAAAATAATTTTCTAAATCGGTTCATAAATGACGGAGGCATGCAGTTACAAACATTAAAAAATATTTTAATAAAAATGGCAACACCGATTTTAATTAAATTAAAATGGGAGCAATCTGAAAGCAGTACCTTTCAGATAAAAAAATATTTTTTCAAATCGGCTCACAAATGACGAAGTTATGCGCTAACAAACATAAAAAAAAAAAAAAAAAAATACAACCGAATTGAGAACCTCCTCCTTTTTGATTGGAAGTCGGTTAAAAAGAAATAAAGTTAAGTAGTTTGAAACAAAAAAAACATTAAAAACCAGAAACAATAAAAAACTTGTAGGTAGACACATGCCATACTGTTTAAATAAATGTGAATTAGGCCCTGGCTCAGTAGGTATCTATTGCACAGTTTAGGTCACCCCATATTGATTTTTCCGCTGCAAATTAAAAATTTAACCCAAACACACTATTCCAAGCAAAGTCGCGGTTACATATTCTGATTATAAAGTTAAGTTTATTTATATTTCTTCATAAACAAAAATCTTTCCTACGCCATAAAATATTGCGCAAATCTCTAAAGCCCTTAGCACAATGGTGTTGGAAGACAGGAAAAGAGTCCTTAACGACACAAGAAATTACTCTACAGTATCTCGCAGTCCTATCTCGAGAAAAAAATAACTTTTTGTCAACATTTTGAACCTTATTGCAATAGCAGAAAGAAGTTATGACAAACACACGCAAGATAATAACATTTATTCGACGGAATGAAACGCTCACAAGAAAATAAATTGCTTTTATGATATCATTAACTTCTATTTATTGTCGTTTATTTAAACACATTTTTACGGTTTGTTATGCTTTGGTTTTCTAAATATTGACCACTTTCATGGTAATGGATTTTCTGTGTCGGTATATGGTGTTGTATGGTCATTCACTTTTATAATTTTTCAGAGCAGACTCCTCAAAGTGTTGATGGTCGATTTATTTCACTGGCATCTCGCATATGAAAGGCAAAGCAGTGTTACAACCTATGGAACCCATATTAAGGTACTGGTCATTCTGTAGTATTGTACCGCAATTTTCACTGCCGCCGTTTTGATCCGGGTTGAAATTTTCGTTTATGAATTTTTTTCCTGTAAAATACATTAAAAAAAAAATATGTTGGTTTAAAATATTTTTTATGACTATCCATACAAAACAACCAAACACATTACATATATAGAGTCTAAGTGGAATCAAACCCACAACCAACCAAAAAAATAATAATAGAAAGCGATCGGTGCATAGATGACTAAAATATGAGATAAAAAAACCAATTGAGAGCCTTTATTATTTGAAGCCGTTTAAAAAGGGGTTGTCTCACTAAACCACCCACAGGTCCAATTCTCTCTATCTCCACACAAACCTAGGTACCTATTTACCTATAGGTTTCTGTTTCTTACCTCTAACTGTGTAAAAATCAAGCGAAGAGAACATTCTTCTGAATCCGACGTAGTACGTCTGATCACTTTTTTTAAGCCATTCTACTTCAGCCTTATTTTCAATAATGGCCAGTACACCTCCTTCCATATAGCAGGTTTGCATTCCAGCCTCCCATGTTTTTGGTATTAGGTTGACTTTATAACATTTTTTTGTACTCTTCTGGTATTTATATTCTGTAATTAATCAATTATGCATTATATTTATATAAAGTCGTGCTAGTTACATTATTCATAACTCAAGAACGGCTGAACCGATTTGGCTGAAAATTGGTGAGATGGTAGCTTAAAACTAGGAGACGTACATAGGCTACTTTTTATCCCGAAACAGCAACGGGACGAGCGAAGCCGCGGGCGGCCGCTAGCTAGTAATATTTAAGAGCCGGTTTCGATACAAACTGATTTTACCAATAATTATGGTTAATCCGAGTATAATATTGAACACTGAAATAACTCTGGCTCGCTTTTATATTAGTCTCTATTTACGGAAAACTACGCTAAAGTTGAAGAAAAGTTTAAACAAAAACAATCATAAAAAGTAAAGTAAAAGTAAACAGGCCTTTGCATCTATTGTATTAGATGATTTACATATATAGCGTCAGGGGCAACTGGTGATTACTCATGCCCCTACTTACGGGACGCTACAGTGCCTGGGCTGAGGGTGCTGGGGTTTTTAGATGGAATAGGCTTGCCCAGCACCTATACCACATCCGGACAGCTTAGCCAGCCTTATTCACAGGAAAGACATGGTCAATACGTGCGGAGCTGACTAAGCCGCGGGTTTCTTCACGACGTTTTCCTTCACCGTTTGAGAGCACGAGCATTGTGCACATAATTTTTTCGGCAGAAAAAACTCATTGGCGCAAGACTGGATTTGTACCCACGACCTAATCGGAAGGCGGGGCCACTACCGCTAGACAATGATACAAAACGAATAAATGCATATTATTTCTTTTTAAAAGTAGTAGGTAACTGCGATATTATTATTATGATAGCATTTCCCAGGAATAGCCCTTTGGAGACTCTCCACTTTCGATAAAATAAATTGACAGTTGAAAATGATATACTTAAAAAAAAAAGAAAGAGAATAGTTATTTGTTATATTATACGTACAAGAGTGCAAAGCTGCTTTTTAACCGCGTGCTCAATTTTGATGACCGAGCCAGCGAAGGATTCTAATATTTAACCACGAGCGTAGCGAGTGGTTTAAAAGTTAGAATCCTAAGCATTGGCGAAGGAATCAAAAGAGCACAAGGTGAAAAATCTTTGCACTCGTGTGCAACACGTAACTTTTCATCCCACCTCAGCGAGGAATAGACTAAATGCAAAAAAGAACATGGCGCGACTAAAAGTAATAACCAAGAAGGTTCCGAGTATGAGTTTAAAAAAAAAAATTAATAAGGTTGCATGGTAAATTCGGTGATGTTTTGAATTCACAAATACACCAAGAAGTTTTTAACAAATTAAAAAAGGTAATAATAGCTTAGCTATTCAAAGAGGTAACGTTGCCAGCCTTTTGGGCACATTGCCTGCGGTCGGTGATCTGAACTCTGTTTTCTACCTGTAATACCTACAGGTGGAAAACAGAGTTCATATAAAATTTTCTAGTTTCTTATAAAATGTAATTTTTATTTTTTCTTTTTAATTAGGTATTTCATGTTGTTTAGTAATAGTTTTTGTAAATAATGTATATTCTGTTGTAATTATAGAATTAAGTAGTCACAAAAAGGTTGTATGATAAATTGGGCACCATGGAGGTAGAAGTAAATAGGTATTCACAAACTTAGTGAACACGATATTCCAAATTCAAATTTACTTTATCCTCTAGCGGATAAAAATGGCTTTTGCAGTCAGATATTGAGCAGCAAAAACACACTTTTTGAGCTGGTGGGATGAAAAACACATTTATACTAAACAATATTTTTTTTATAGGTATGTATTACAATTATAATAAAGTTTTCTATTATTATAATTTACCTGACTCACCATTATCAATCGTTGGGCAGGACTCATCATCCAGCTTCTTGCAAACAAAAGGCATAGGGGTATTTCGTGGGTTTAGGTCACAGTCTCTGACTCTGAACTGTCCAGTTTCAAAGTCCATCATAATGCAACGCTTGAACACAGCAACATCTTCGTCTGCGTTGAGTGGTGAGTCGGTCGGGTTACCTGAAATCGAAATGTTCCTCGCCTGTAAGTATTTTATATTGTACCTAGATTTTTCAATGTACACCACACAAGTATTTGTTCTCGGTGGGGATCGAACCCACGCTATAGTTATACGGGGGATGATGGATGTGTTTTATTCTATGCCAAAATCATCATGGTTATTTCGGCAGTCTTAAAATTTTTTGTTGACTGACAAAAGTTGCATCATATTTTGTTTTTAGATAACTATAGCTTATAGAACAAGTATTATGGCCCGCGTCATGTTAACTAACAATCGCTTATAACAAAGCATTGCTTCGTAGGTCACGCACGTCAGGAACGTGCCCTGCAATTCACTGCCCTGCGTCCATCAACTTGAGGCACACAGATGTTCAGCCTCACGTGCCATTAACTTCACCGGCACTCCCTTCAAACCGAAGCACCAGCAATACAGCTTCACGGCAGAAAATAAGCATGGTGGAAGTAGGTACTTCCCCAGACGAGCCCTTCACAAAAACCTTTACTACTACTATGTAACTTTCATCATTATCATCAGCCTGAAGAAGTCCACTGCTGGACATAGACCTCCCCTACACATTTCCAGGAAGAAAGATTCTGAGCTCTTTCCATCCGACTTCCCGCGATCTTAACAATGTCGTCAGTCGATCTGGTGGATGGGCGCCCTACTTTTCATCGTTATGTACTTACCATCAATAGTGATGAACTCTCCAAGATTGAACTCATCGTGGAGACCGACGTATATTTCTGTAGTGTTAGGTGGTACCGTCATCGCGTTAGTCAGATTCTTTATAATAGTCCATTCGTCTCCACTAGGGTAGAACAACTTTGCTCCTTCATCAAGGCAAGTTGCGAAGGCGAAACTCCAAGATAATCCATTCAAATCCCAGTGCACCTTGTAAAAAGCATCGTATTCTTCGACATAGGTGTAGTCTTTGCGATAAAATTGAACATGTTTTGACAACACGCACGGTGTCATTAGCCCTGAAAATCAAACGAGATTTAATTTTCACGTAATCGTCATACAAAATCAACTTTACAATATTAGGGCGTCCCACGGGTATGCCACATGGAGAGAAAGTACCTTTAATATTGTAGATGGAACTTAGTACTGAAAGAAGACATTATTTGAATTTAAAAAACGAATTAAACTGCATTCATAAATATTAATATAATTACATGGGAATCGAACCCGCTACATGAGAAAAATAATCGTTCTGTAGCATTTTTTTGCTAATCAACTTAGTGTCAGAAATAAAAGGAAGACCATGAATTTTAGCATTTAATGTGAAATTTTGTTCAGAAAAATAAAAAGCAGACATAGCCGTAATAAACATAAGAATAAAATAAAATAAAACTAATAAATGCAGTTTAAATTGTTTATAAAATTCAATTAATGTCTTCTTTCAGTAAAATATTCCACCTACAATATGTAAGGTACTTTCCCAACAAGTGGCATAGCCGTAGGACGCCCTGTATATCATGTTTATAAGCAATAGCCTCTGGCCTCTCAGCTCAATTGGTAGTAGATCTGCTTTCTGCGCCGTAGGTCGTGATCCCCACCGAGAACAAATATTCGTGTGGTGAACACAGATGTTTGTTCTGTCTGGGTGTTAAATTGTATTCTAAGTATGTATTTACAAAAAACAAATGGTACCTATCAGCTATCTGTTTCCCATAGTACAAGCGCTGCTTAATTTGAGGCTATATAGGATTGCCCAGAATAATTATTTATTTAATATCTCACTTGGACATTTTTCAACGTTATTTAAGATTTATTATGGATGTGTTCATGAAACTTGCAAAAATCTAATTTAGATCGCATAATATTTTCTGTAATTAGTGTTTCCCTGCTTTTAGTTTATTAAATAACAAATAGGTACCCAAATAAAATAAACTATTATTTAGGTACCTATTGATTAAACGAGTAAAAATATAATAAATTTTTTTTTTTTATTATATAAAAGAAAAAAGTTACTAAAGTTACTAAGAAATACTTATTTTTTTTTTTTAGTTCCAACTTTATTGTGTTTATATTTTTATTGATTGCTTGATTTTTGAATAAAACTTATTTTATCTAATACAGGTAGTCCAAATAACAAATAAAAAAATATTAAAGTGAATATTAAACTTTCTAACTATACTTTAGTTAAGTAGCAATAAAAATCAAAGATATCCAAAGGTGTTCATGAAAGTACAATAATAATTTCACTTACCAATAACCACGCAAATTATATGAGCTCCCAACATGATGTTTGTTCAAAAAGTGACGACTAACGATTCAATACGAGTTCGAATTACATCCACGAAGCATACACGTTGTTGGCGACGTGGGTGTTATCGGTGTTTGTCTATGGTCGGGTAAAAACCTACGCTACACAGGATGTTCCATTAGAGGCAAACATAAATATTATATTGTAGAATGAAGAATGTTATGCGAGTGAATGAAGTGAAAGTGGTGTTTCAGGATCGTAGCAAGTGGAAATATGTGATCTCTGCCTACTCCCATGGGAATGAGGCGTGATTTTATGTATGTAGTAGGTATAAATATTATAAAAATATCATAAAGATTGAAGACGAAGAAGAGTGGTGAATTTGAAGATATATCTATCTCTCTCCTCTCTCTCTCTCTCTGTTGTCCAAAGCACGAGAGAAAGATAGAAGAGTAAAAGTTAATGGAAACGGAGATTATATAAATAAAACTATAAATCTCATCTAAAATCCTGTCCCAGGCTCCATAGAAAATAGCGTCCCGTAAATAGAGGCATGAGAAAACAACAGTTGCCCCTGAGCCTGTCCAGATGGGGCGTTTTACGCGCGATTCCTCAATCGCGCGTAAAACGCGAGCAACTATTTGGTAGGAGCGCGCGTAAAACGCGGCATCTGGACGCAATATAAATTGAAACGCGCGGGGGCACTCGCGCGTAAAACGCTCCATCTGGACAGGCTCTAACGTGATGGAAATCATTTTCAATAGATGCAAATATTTTACTTTCAAAAGAAAAAAGTCACAATAATTTCTATATGGTTTATTTTTAGCCCTTCAACAAAAAATTTAAAAGAGGAAATAATGGATGAACGGTGACATGAATAAGAAGGGAGCGAATATAAAGTCATGACAGCTACCAAAGGAGAATGGAAGAGAAGAACATAGTTGTGCCAAACCCACATAGGTAAAGTGGGAAAAAGAACAAAAACTTTAAATAAAATAATATAAGTTTAAAAAATTGGGAAACTGACTTAAGCCCAACACATGGCTAAGTTAATTGTCTCTTATATTTATATATTTAAATGATTTTAATAAGATTTCTATGAGACCAATCTAGAACCTTTCAGATATTTTTTTTTTCAAATTAATGCATGACGAAGAAAAATTGCATTTGAATTGAGAACCTTCAGCTTTTTAATTGAAGTTGGTTAAAAATATCATTATTATTTTGATAATAATTCGAATGAACATACCGTACATATATTTATTTCTTTTTACCTTTATCAATGGAGCGAAGAGTCAAAGTTCATTAGACTGACAAGAAACAATTCGTTATACTCGTATTTAATAATCATCTTCTAAGACTTACTCACAAAGGTTGTTTCATAAGTAACTGTATTTCGAAGAAAAACTGTATTTCGATAGGTTACTTATTACATCACATACATGTATAATGTTCACTATGCTTAGGGCTCCGTACCCAAAGGGAAAAACGGCACCCTATTACTAAGACTCCGCTGCCCGTCCATCTGTCTGTATATCCGTCTTGTCACCAAGCTATAACTTATGATCCGTGGTATTTACGGTGTATTTCTCTTGCCGCTATAACAACAAATACTAAAAACAGACTAAAACATGATCAATATAAAAATCATATATTCTGTTGTTTATCACATAGGATTTTTTTGCCTATTTTATAAATAATGGTACGGCATACGGCATCCTTAGTTTGGTTAACAGAACTACGAGTACTTGACATTAATTGTCTTATCTTGTCCACATATAAATTTTATTGTATTAGGAATATAGTTATTCTATATTAGTAAGTTCTTGTTTCGCAAATAAATCATTCATTCAATCATTCATTCATTCATTCATTCTTGACATCTCTTGGCACTCTTCACTCTTTTTTTCATGGCCCAACTTTAGTACCCATACCTATTTATTGATAAAAAAATAAGTCATTGCAATTTTTTTTTAATTACAAGTTTATCTTATTTCTCGTTGAGGTTAAAAATATCTACATACATAAAATCTGGTCTCTTTCCCATGGGGGTAGGCAGATATCACAAATTTCCACTTGCTACGAAATGAACCAATAATGGCTTCCCTCCAGAAGCTTATTTTTTCATAAAAGTAATCATTCTTTATATTATGGAATAGTACATAATTTGCAGTTAAAATTAAAAAGTTGCGCATGTGTGAGAGATCGACGAACTTTGACCAAATGTGGTGTCTTTTTTCAGTCTAGTCAAGCGTTTTTAGGTGGACAAGCATTTTGGCTATCTAGCTATTCTACTTAGGTAGATTGAAATCATAAAATACAGGCTGTAAAAGCCTACATCAGCAAAATATAAAAGGGCGTAGTCAATATCTTAATTTTTTGCTGTGAAAAGGAGAATTTAAAAGAAAATACTTGGATGTACATAAAAAAATACGGGTTGCACTCCGGGAGTGCCGGCAGAAGTGAAAACTTGATTATTAACGTTGAGCATGTTTGATATTTTGGAATGGTTAGGGGGGGCTTGTTTGTTATTTGGCACGCTGTAACATACACGAACATTCGCGCAAGCGCCCTGCGCTGCCTAAACGAAACAGTAGGCCCAGGCATACATTTTCGCCGCGCCGTAGAGAGGGGATAGCTGTCTACTCTCCATCCGTCTTACGCTTTTTCGATCAGGTCACGTGTCCTGACGCGCTGACGCGAGTTTAAGATTTTATACCCATTACAGAAAAAGTGCTCAACGCCGCTAAAGAAGTTTTCACTTCAAAAAAAAGAACTACATTATATATACTAGATACTGTCTGTCTGTTTGTCCGTCCGTATGTAATGGCCACTTTTTTACGAAACCATATTTGCTATACTGATGAAACTTGGTAGATGTATTCTGTAAGCCGCATTTTGGGGGTCCCAACTAACTCAATTTTTTATTTCATCAAACCCGTGTGTGTAAGGTATATCTATAGATAGGTCTTCAAAAATGATGTTGAGATTTCTAAAATTTTTTTTTGTAACCTGAATAGTTTGCGCGAGAGACACTTCCAAAGTGGTAAAATGTGTGTCCCCCAGGGGGGTCCGGTAACTTCTAAAATAAGAGAATGGTGAAACTAAAAAATATATATGATGTAGGTACATTACCATGTAAACTTCCAACGATATTTGGTTTGAATGAAATCTAGTTAGTAGTTTTTTTTAATACGTCATTAATCGTAAACCGCAATGTAACCTTATCGTAACCTTTCGACGAACTACTAGAACTTTTATTATTATGTTACTTGTTGCTACGGAACCCTTAACGGGCGAGTCCGACTCGCACTTGGCCGCTTTTTTTTAAGATTAATATTTCTAAAAAAGCAGGAACAAAAATTTTAATATTTTTATTGATTTTATAGTGTTCCGTTTTATCTTTTTTATAATCTTTGTGATTTTCGTAAGTATAGTCACAAAGATTTTTATAATGTCCCAAAAGTTAAGAGGTGAAGTTGAGAGCAAGCTTTTGGGATATTATAAAAGCATTTGTTTTTTTGAAAAATTTAAATGTTCGACTAAATGATCAAATACCTCTAACTCTAATCAATCATTAGCCAGAAGTTCAATGCTGAACGCCCCTATACTTTTTCAAGGTGAACAATTCTGGGCTCTCTACACCCAGCGACCTCCCGCGATCTTTACAATGTCATCGGTCCATCGAAGTTTAACCCTAGAACCTCGCTCTAACTGCATTAACAACTCAACTTTTCAAAAGCTTCTGTGAAATGAAATTAGTGGACAGGCGTTTTCAAGCAAGTAGAAGCCTTACCTTATTTTTGGTCAAAAAGTCCTCTGGAAATTGGATTTTAATTGAATTAATCCAATTTGTTGGCAATTTTGTGCTTGGTTTCATTTGTACTTTGCAAAGAAAATTATTTGTTTAGGGCACCTAATGATGACCTGTGCCAGTAAAGTTCGCTAATGAGTAAGGTTTCAACCACCGTCGATGTAGGTACTTCTCCCTCGCACGTTTTGACCCTTTGATAGATTTCAAATCACTGAACTTATTTAACAAAAATAGCGAGTAACTACCTTGGGTGTTTTCCGATTGAACACAGTTTAGCAACCAAATCATTTGGTTTAAATGGTTTTCGTACTTGAATAAACTTTACGGTAGGAAAATGAATTAAGATCAAAATGATTATTGCCAAAACTTTTGAGTGCTGACACCTAGGTTGACACAAAAGAAGAAAAGTTAAACTTTGTATTCAACTATGTACTATTATGAAGTCAGAACCAAATCCTCACCACCACGTCTATTTAATATTTTCAAGAAATAAGTTCGTCGTGTCTAACATAGATGGCGCACCAAAGTTCGAAAAAGCGACCTCTATTGTATGTATGCGAAACCTCATTGACGAAATTCTTCCTTCCATGCATCGCTCTAAAACCTTGTATTTCTTTTAATTTACTAGATGGCGGTATAGATATCTTTGAGAATGAACCATATAAATTAATAATTAATATTGTATACATACTATAATAACTATTTATTTATTATTTGTATTTATCATTATATTTAAATTTTCTTGTTCTTCTTATAAAATGTATTTTTTTATTTTAATCAGTCAATGTTTTATAATAATAGTTTTGTAAATAACGTATATTCTGTTGTAAATAAATATATAGCTGATGTTTATTATTTTATTGTATTTAAGTAGGTAACCTAAACTACCTTTTCATGCTTTTATATTCTTGAGTTAATTAATCTAACTTACCTGTATAATTAATGTATTTGAATAGGTACTTATTTAATTTCGTTTAATGCAATCAAAACTCACCTATATTATTTGAATACTTTTATTGCATTTTTTGTATTTAAGAAGTTGAAAACTACCAGAAGAAATATAAAACTCCTAAATGTCGTGCTTTTAACAAAATCTTCAAAATATAGATTATGATAGCTTTGTATGGTTTTTTTCATGAAAATATAAAAAAATATCCAGAAAACGCATACAAAGAAAACTATACAATTTCCGACTTCTCTGTACCTTCCGGTTCCAAGGAGATACCCTAGCCTACTCAGTACAAAATGCTCTGCTCAAAGGTTTCAAGGGAATGTGTAGGTATTATTTATAAATAAGTAGTGCTAATCGTTGACCTTAAATTTAAATTAATTTAATTTAGTGACTGTGAGTTTCTAGTTTAAAATTAATAACAATTTAATAGTTAACAGCTAAACTTTTAAGTAATATCATTACTACAAGCAACGTGAAACAGCTAAAACTTCTATTCGCTTCATTAGTTGTATCATTATCATTGGTAATTTCACTCTGAACACTTCTGTGGGCTTTAATTTTATCAGGTCTCCCTTCATCGGAAGCCATGTCTTCGTATATCTTTCTTCCCTCTGGTTTAGCGGAAACTGTAGCTAACCTCGTTGTTGTAAAGTCTTTTTCATCGTTCTTTGCTCGCTTGTTCATAGCAGATTTCATTTCTATAGCAGGCGTTTCAACAGCTGCAGTCGTTGCATCGACAAGTGATAAATCTAACAAGCCTTGATTCGAGACTTTGTATGTGGAAATTACAGCTGTAGTTGGACTAGTTTCTTCTTTGGGTTTAAGCGCTGGCGTTGGATCAATATTTTTAATATTCGTCTTGTTATTGCAATTGAGGTAGTCTCTAATATCTAGGTAGAATAGTTTTCCATTCAGTTGTGTCTCATCGTAGTATTCATAATCTTGCGCTGGTGGTTCCTCGTCTTCGGCAATTTTATCTGCATCAGGAGTTTCTTTAATCTTGGTCAACGCCTCTCTAAGGGCTACTTCCGGGGTACACTTCAAGTTGTCTATGGCCATCTTGAGATACTTGTTTAGTGTCTTGTTCAACGGAATGAACCAGTCTAAACTGCAACTGCATGTGAAATTATTATCTGAAAAGAGAAAAAATCTGTCAAATATAAATGCATTTATAAACCGTGAGGTCAGTGGGAGCCCACTGAATTTAACTAACACAAAAAAATGGCAGAATGAAAAGAAGAAGATGGAAAGATTTGTATCCACATGCAGGCAGTAGGTATTGTTGAACTTGAGTTGTTTTAATTTAAATGTTTATAATACACTTAGAACAGTTACTTTTATGACAGCTTAGAGGTATTAGAATGTTAATGGTTCAATTACGCTCTAACTACTAAATGGTCTAGGAACTTCCAATACCTGGATAAGCAGAGGGTATTTATCATACAAAAAACTACTGGATCTACAGAGAAGTCCAGTAATTTTTAGAAACAGATTGAAGAAAAAGTGCCTTAAATATTAGTGTTAGTAACCACAACTACAGAGCAACGCCCAGGGCAATATTTATCAAATACTGAAGCTCTATCGTACGTACCTTCAAAATCAAAATTGCTGTTGCTGATTAAGAAGTTGTGCAGAATAGGAGCCATTAGTTCCGGCTTTAGTTCCGTGATTTGGTTTCCTCTAAAACTAAGAGACAGCAGAGACTGCAATCCCTCAAATACTTTAACATTTTCAATTTCTGTAAGTTTGTTACGAGCCAAAGAGAGAGAAGTAAGTTTTCCAAGCCCGTTGAAAGCTTTTTCATCCAACATTTGAATTTTATTCTCTTGTAAATTTAAAACATTCAGATTTTCAAGAGCTTCAAATGTGTTGTCTCCGATGACTTCCAAAGCGTTGTTACTTAGATCCAATTTCTCTAAATTCTTCAAGCCCTCAAAGGTGGCAAAGTTCAAACTGAACACTTTATTTCTATCAATTTCCAACTCTTTCAAGTTCACGAGATGAATAAAAGCTTTGTCGTGTAACGTGCTTATTTCATTGTTAGTGAGAAACAAACTCACTAGAGCAGGTAAATCAACAAATACATTTCTATTGATTTCTGTTAAAATGTTAGTGTCTAAGCTTATTAATTTCAAGTTCTTGTGATGAGCAAATGCGTGAGGACTCAAACTCGTGATTCTGTTATCTCTCAGTATGATTTCTTTGACAGAACTCCCGTTACCGAATGCGAAAGGTTCTATCTTCTCTATAACGCCATACTTTATCGCGAACTTCAATACTGAAGTGGTTTCTGCAACCGCGTTTCTAGGAACGTAGGTGAAAGGTATTCCTCTTGCATTGGTGAATGTAATTCTATTAGCAGTTTTGAGGTTTTTGAATGATTTCCAGGCATTGTGATCGGGTGTTACCGAACTGTCTGCCAGAAAGCAGTCGGCGCTTTCAATCACTTGTGTATCTCTATCTTTGTTGCAGTAGCATTGGACAAGATTTGTGTTATTGTGAGCAGGGTCGCAGATATTGGAGGGGACGTCTCGTTTCTGATGCTTCAGCCATTTTGCCTCCGCAAGAACTGACGTAGCGCATGCTAATGTTATGATCTTCCAGAAAGCCATTCTTTTGATTCCTGAAAAAAAGAAAAGTTTTTTTAATTCATATTTTTTGTTATTGGAAAAAGAGTGTGATGAGAGACGAATATTATGCACAAAGTAGTAGTATAGCTCCTTGTGAAGGGCTCGTCCGGGGAAGTACACCACCATGCCTATTTCTGCAGTGAAGCAGCATCGCTGTGTTTCGGTTTGAAGGGTGTGGGTGCCGGTGTTATTACAGGCACGTGAGGCGAAACATCTGTAAGCCTCAAGTTGATGGACGCAGGGCAGTGCATCGTAGGGCACGTTTCTGACGTGCGTGACCTACGAGGCAATGCTTTTTTATAGATGATGGTTACCGCTTAACATCAGGTGGGCCATATGCTTGTTCCATCAGCTAGTAGTATTAAAATAGACCAATAAGAACATAAATAGCAAAATAAAGATTGTGGACAATTCACACAGCATTATCTAGCCCCAAATTAAGCAGAACTGGTAATATGAGAACCAGATAGCTGATATAATGCATAAATACATTTTCTTTTGTAAATAAATACTTAGAACACAATATACAGTATTTAAGTAAAGTACATGCACAAAAGTAAAGTTATCTAAGTATTCTTTGTGACTCATATCCGTAGCTTGTATAACTTTTCAAGAATTCGCGTCTAATGACTTCATCTCTTTAAATATTTAACATATATTATGTTTTTGCAATCAAAACCCAAGATCCAAGGACGTGGGTTCAAATCCAGTTGATTAACAATGAGTTTTTCTGTCGAAAAATTTTTGTACACAATGCTCTCAAACGGTGAAAGAAATCGTGAGGAAGCCCGTGGCATAATGAGCTCCGCACGTATTGACCATGTCTTTCCTGTGGATAAGGCTGACTAAGCTGTCAGGATGGTATAGGTGCTGAGCAAGCCTATTCCATCTAAAATCCTGTCCTAGGCACTATAGCGTCCCGTAAATAGATGCAAAGGCCTGCTTACTTTTTTATGTCAATAATAAAAAAAAAAAATTATAAGTAATAATTATTGATATAAAGGATTCGCTACGAAGAACACGCAATTTAGAAAACTCTTACTCATTCTTGCAACATAGAGGCATACCAAACAGATTATTTTTTATAGTGCAATGTGCAATAAAGGACTAGGTTTGCATGGACTCAATGACCGCATTTCCTCTTAAGCTTACGATTATAATGATGATTTTAATTAAAAAAAATATTATCAGATATTATAATGAGGCTGAGAATAAGCCTATTTTCCTAGTTTTATACAGCGATGGAAAAATTTCAAGATATTTGCTTTTCAATGATTGATCGGGACGGGTTAGTGGGGCAATGAACCATTGTGCTCGGGATACAAATAATGAGGCTATTCTATTTGGCTGTTGACTTAGTCAGTGGAGTTTTAAAGAAGTACCTAACATTTTTTTAACTGTGGTTTCAGGCCGCTCTAAGATGTCCACGTAGTAATAGTGGTAGCTATAGTGAGTTTGAGTTTGAGTGTGCGTTCGCCCAGTAGATTATAAGGGTTGTATTTGTTTGTTGTATTTGTTCTAATTATGTAAGTTATAAGTTGTATCGAGAACCCAGTGGTAAGACGAACCTAAGGCTTTAAACCACTGTTTGAATAAATTGTACTTAACTCTCATAAATATTAAAAAAAATAGGGTTTTCGGTAGACCGTGTGTCACACTCGAGTGACCGTGAAGAGGGGGCAGTAATACAGATCGTTTTCAGCTGCATAAATATTTCATTGAGGGTCAATGACACTTGTGCTGGTACTTGGTACTAAGTAAACGATCTGAGAGGATATCTAACACGCCTGTGAATAAAAATCGTTGGGTTTTTTCTATTTTATGTTTAGATCTCGCCCAACAAAAATACGTAGCCTAAAATTTATACAAATAAGCATATAAGCAAATTTTTCTTCCATTACAGCGACTTTTTACTTTTATCGCTTGTTAAAATACAGCCCCTAATTAACAACGGAGTGAGCCCATTTGTCGGGGGCACGTGCACTAAATAGCCGAGATAACACGAGAGTAATCCACGAGACAAATTGAGCAAAACGACAAGTTAAGCTAACCGACCTGTACAGTGGGATACAGCTCAAGTTACCTAAAAACAAAGAAAAATGACGCTTACTGCAAGGACATAAGAGCTAGCAGTGTGTAGTCTGATGCGTATCTTTGTGTACCAGAGAAATGAACTGTTCTGTAGGTCTACCATGTTATACGATGAAATAAGAATCATGATTTGAAATGATGACAACGAAAAATTGACTGTGAAACGACTACTTAGTTGTGCCGCAATGTATCCCAAAATTTAAATGAAAAACTTAGTTTTTGGTTTTAAGAGTGACAGCTATAAATCTGTCACTCTTAAAACAGCAAAAGCATTGGTAAAGCAGCTAGAATTTGCCACACAGAACTTCGAAGCAAAGACCGAAAACATATAATTTTATACTACAGTACAGGCTAGGAAAATGGTGAAAACACTACTCCAAAGGTTCAACAACAAAAATTGACTCAGTCATGGAACTGCCAACATAAACAAAGATTACTTTATATGACTGAGGCAGCTGGTGCTATGGTATCTTCTATGTAACTTCCAATGTAATTTTTTACTTCTCGAAGCCAAACTGCCATTATTCAAGAGGAATTAACTTGGTGCCAGGTGGCAGCGTCGAACTCAGAAATCGGATTTCTATTTGTAATTTCACAGAATTCAATTCGGATACGTTCGTTATGGACTTGGCAGGGAACATTCTTTGGCTCCGAGTACAATCATTTTGGATTTTTCAGTGCTTGCAATTTTTACGGTAAATCTTGAGTTTTGGAAGACAGTCAACAGTAATCAGAACATTTTAAAATCCACAAATAGGTTAACACTATTATTTAAAAACATTGCACTTTTGTTATAAGTAGACTATTGTTAAGGTAACTATAATATAAACAAAGCACGTCGAGTTAGATATTACAAATTGTAGTACAAATAACCAAAAGAATAAAATAGACACGATAAAACTAGTCCTACAAATAAATCTCTGCTTAGTTTGGGGCTGGGTAGTATTATGTGAATTGTCCACAATATTTATTTTTTATTTATTTAAATATAATAGTAGGTATACATTAAAATAATAACCATAATTCACAACATTCCTTATCCTGATAATTAATGACACGATTGTTAAAATACTTATACAAATTAGGATAAAAGAAACGCCTCCGCACCAATAACATACTCAATGGCAATACCATTCAATGGACGCATTTACAATGTATGCCGGTAGAAGCGGGTTATTGGCACTCACTGCAGCCTCGTACACACCGATAAAGGTCAAGCTACACAAAAGCAAAGAAAAATGGCGTTTACTATAAGGTCATAAAAGTGAGCAGTGTATACTCAACTGCCTACGTTAAACTATAACTGGGTGTGGGTGTGTGCAGGTCGGGTACGTCACTGGTCCTGATTTCCATTGTCGTGTCATTAAGAGAAGCTAACTCTATCCAATCAAAGTCTTACAGGAACTCATTACGAGATACAAGACTAGCGTTTCGTATTACAGGCTTGAGTAATAATTGAGTGTAACTCGTAGAATAGATGCTAATTAATTTGACACAAATGGTTGCTGAGCAAAGTAAACAAATGACAAGACGTACAGTTGGCTACAAATCAGGTTACACAACTTCTATATCCATGACTACATTTCAATACAAAACAAAAGGTATGAAAGAGACAATACAGTGGTGGTCAACGCGTCAGTGTGGCAAACAAAATAACAATAATATATTGCACTCTCTAGAGATTTGCAACGTTCTCCTTCAAATAGTTCATACGTCCTCATACCTATAAATTGTGGCATGAGTTACCACCAGAAGTTTCCCCCTTAGCTTAGGTAAAACATAAATAGCTAAAAAAAAAGCAGCCAAGTGTCCGTAGCATCAAATAACATAATAATAAAGGTTTTTGTAGTTCGTCGAAAGGTAAATTGCGGTTTACGATTTATGACGTATAAAAAAAAACTACTGATTATATCTCGTTCAAACTAAATATCGTTGGAAGTTTGCATAGTAATGTACAACATATTTTTTTTTAGTTTTATCATTCTCTTATTTTAGAAGTTAGAGGGGGGGGACCAACTTTTTTCCACTTTGGAAGTGTATCTCGCGCAAACTATTCAGTTTAGAAAAAAACTATATTAGAAACTTCAACATCATTTTTGAAGACCTATTCATAGATGGGTATGGGTATGGGTTCGATGAAAAAAAACTTTTTTAGTTTCAGTTTCAAGTATGGGGACCCCCAAAATTTATAGTTTTTTTTTTATTTTTGTGTAATAACCTTAATGCGGTTTACAGAATACATATACTCACCAAGTTTCATCAGTCTAGCTCTTATGGTTTCGGAGAAAAATGGCTGTGACACGGCCGGACAGACAGACAGACAGACAGACAGACAGACAGACAGACAGACAGACAGACATGACGAATCTATAAGGGTTCCGTTTTTGCCATTTGGCTACGGAACCCTAAAAACGTCAAAAAACTCCTTCAGGGTAGGATTTTGAAACGGCAGCACCCTTGGTACTGGAAGGTGAGCCGTAAGCTTGTAGTCTATCTTTTACATAAAAAAAAGTCCAATCAGAGTGGTCTGATGCGTAGCCGTGTCCACGAAGTCTCTCTTTCTATGTGATTGTGGCTAAATGGTAGGACAAATTGATCTCATTATACGCAATAAATTATTCCGATCATGACAATGAAGACATTAAGATTTCGGGTGGCCCAGCCCACTGAATATAAATATTAGTTGGTCACTTCCATAAATAGAAATGTCGACTCAATCTCTCTACATAATGCATAGTGTGTACCTACTCCATTTGATTAAAAGAAAGTTAGGATTAATGTTTATTTTGCAAGAATTTAACAACATAATTCACATTATTTACCAAAACGAATGTTATGAAACATTATTTAAATAAAACTAAAACTACATTTAAAAAGAACAATTGACCAGTTATATTAATAATGAACTCTATTTTCCACCTGTATTTCAGGCAGAAAACAAAGTTCCGATCACCGACCGCAAGTAATGCGCACATGTGCCCAAAAGGCTGGCAACGCCTATTTAAATAGCTAAGTAGTTCATAAAAGTTATAAACTTTTGTACTCATAAACCTTTGCCCAAATTCTTCTTGAGGAAAACAAACTTTTAGGACAAAACCAGCTCAAATTTAAAAGTTTGCTCAAAGTTAAGAGAGTGCAAACATACGAAACAAAATATACTTTAAAGTTTGTTTTTAATCCATAGTTCCCCTCCTCCCCCTCCCCTCTTTGAGGTGCCTCTTTGAAGTGCACTCAAAATCCTTTCACCACACTTGGTTTGAAAGAATCAGTGACACGATAAGAAGACGAAGAATCCTGAGTTGATCCGCAGAGTCGTCCACTGAGCAAGAACGTGGTTGAAGTATGTTTAAATTACAAATTAAAACCAAAAATTTGAACAGATCGCCCGTCTATTGTGTTAGTGAACTAGCCTATATTTTGAGTGATTAATGCCATGACCAAATTGGCAACCCGGCCTATTTGTGCCGCGTAAACATCATTTATGGCTCAGCATTCGAAGTTTACAAAACCTCCCGTTGTGTGGGAGTACTTTTGAACAAGATTTACGACTTGCAATAAAACACATCAAGGATTAGTTCTCAATTTAAATATTTGACTTAGCCTTTAAAGACTTGGGACCAGGAAAAAATATAATTGGTCCACGCAGCTAAGCCTAGAAGAGCAGGAGCCTAATTCTCGGCTCATCTTGGATCATTTTGCAATTTTATTTTATTGCTTCTTTTCGAAGAGAGAATGGATGATTTCCTTGTAATTCATCGACGACGACCTCATCATAGAAGCCTCGATAGCTACGATATACGGAAAGCGTAGAAAAAGTGCGGGGTTGTGCAATGCCAATGTTTATTTATGGGACATTGAAAATCTCGGTTGACCCGAGAATTAGGCTCCAGGCATGCAAAACTGAGTTGGGAGAAGGGGTCAATAACCTTAGTCACTCTTGTGTGGATATAGGAAGACCAAGCTCAAACAGTTGGAATGGGATAATAAACATGGGGTTATATTGACGGATTGTCTTTGTAGTTTCAAGTGTTTAATGTAGGTCGAACGAAATGCTAACAGTGTCTGAACGATTCCATCTGCAAAGCTATTTTGTTATTTGTGACAGGCTCGAAACCAACGACATACCTAGTTTAATTCATGAGTAGTAACCTGCTGTGGCTTCGCTCGGGGGAAAAATTAGGTGAAAAGGGATACTACTATGTACACAAGGATACGCATCAGACTATACACTGCTAACTCTTATGACCTTGCAGTAAACGTCATTTTTCTTTGTTTTTAGGTAACTTGAGCTGTATCCCACTGTACGTACTACCCTTGATCATAAAAAATATTTCCTGGGAGAAGCCGGGGCGGGTAACTAGTTGTGTAATACTTAATATGAAGCTTTCATGAAAAGTATCTAACCAAGATGGTGAAAACCACATCAAAATCTGTAGGCCTACCATGAGCTCTGTCTGGCTCTGTCTCTGGTTCTGATTTTGGTTTTGAGTCTGTGTGAGTGTAGACTAAATAAATCCTACGTCAAAACGTCACATTCAAAACCAGAGCCAGAGACAGAGCCAGATAGAGCTCATGGTAGGCCTACTGAATATTATAGTGTTGCTTATGAGTTACAGACAGACCGACTTCATTTTATATTATGTACCTAAGGATAAACAAAACAAATTTTATCACGTGAATAATAATATCTGCAGAAGTGTTAATTTGTGTCAAAAATATCAATGCCTCCTAAAATCTAAAACTAGAAAAATAGCTCTTAGGTAGCCCGGCCACGTTAAATGACGCTACATATTAAACATTTTTACCAACTCGAGCATCGAACCTACGTTTCAGTAAACAGTGCAATGAAGGTTGTCAAATAAATTAAAACTTTACAGCATGTTGACTGTGCCTAGTAATAATATAGCATGATTCATCTGGTAAAACAATTACAAGCTTTTCTTAAAAACACCGTCCGCTACATCGCGGTCGTTAATAGAGACACTGTCGATAGAAATCGGATGTCATCTGTCATTCTGTCCTGTCAATCTGTCAGATCGAACATCTGTATGCCTGCTGATAAAAGCAGGGCAGTGAGGATACGTTCCTGGAGCGTGACCTAAGATGCAATATTTTGTTATTGGCGATGGCTACCATTAAACATCAGGTGGGCCATATACTTGTTCATCAGTTAGTTGTATAAAAAACTGATTCTGCTATCAGTGGACTTCTTCAGGCTGATGATGGTGATAGTAGTAAAACTTCATGGGAAGAAACCCTGGGGAAGTACTTAGTATATCCTCCCCTCACCTCTTGGCATTTTTTATCATAGCTTTAAGATGGTTAGTCATAAGCTGGGTAGAACCGTAAGATAAAATGTTATAGAGGTACTCGTACGTACTAACAGGCGGTTTATTATTCCAAAGTACCTACAGTTTTTATTTATCACAGACGAGTGAACTAATGCATTGTTTATTTTTATAGTTAATTACAAGATCTTGGCTTGAATGACTGCATCATTCAACTTGAATGATAAGCGTTGCGCACATCTAAGCGTTTATTTGATAGCGTATTTAAATTGAATTGAATTGCGTTTTAAGCGCGTTTTATTTGACAGCGTCGCTGTTCGCTACCATACGACTTTTTTATTATGTGCGCAAGACACATCATTAAAGTTCAATGATGCAGTTACCCCTACCGCCGGTATTATTTCCGCCATCTTACGAACACCGTTTCTTAGGAAACCGAAGCTCAAGTGAATATTCAAACACTTGCACCCGAGCTCTACCAAACCCACTGGAATCACTAGATTATTCAGTTGTAGATGCATTGAAATGGATTCATTATTCAAATGCAGAGACTGGCTTCTAAATATCGCAAATATTAATTTCATCGAAGCTCAAGTAATCTTAATTACGAGAACGATAAAAGGTTATCGTAATGAGTTCCTGGAATAGTGAGGACCCTTTTCCAGAAAACAAATTATTTAATACCTATTTCAATTTATTTTACGGTTTTTGTTAAAAGTCGTAGGTTTTTGTAAGTGATGGTTACCACTTTTCTTATGACGGACTTGCATAAACAATAATATGATAAAAATAAATAAGTGCATAGTTTTAAAAATATATTTTTACGCAAAAATAGAATAAAACTATGCAAAGGCCATAAAAAAATACCAGTCTTCTTTCCTGGAAACTCGCGCTGCAAGGGTTTTGCCCCTTCAGAAAACACTGAGTGGCAACCCTTTTTCGTTATTAATGTATTTTAAGTGTTCTAGTTCAACATTTATGTATGTATTTACAAAGAAAAAGTATTTAAGTATCAATCAGCTATCTGGTTCCCATAATACAAGCTCTGCTTAATTTGGGGCTAGATAGTGTTGTGTGAACTGTCCACAATATTTATTTATATTTATTTATTTACTAGTGGCAAAAAATAAAAAAGTTCTTTTAAATTAAATCCTAAACAAAAATCAACTACAAAACAAGCGTTATTCTAAGCAAAACTTACTCTTTATTTTTTGAGCTTCCAAATCTTCTGAAAATTAGGCGTTCATCGTAATTCACATCGATACAATCCAGTCACAGTCCGAATCCACACATCACTTTTTAAAATAACTTAGTAAATGCGCTCTCCATACGTGTTGACGGTGCGGGCAACTAGAGTGGACTAACGGGCTGCGGGCTAGTCGGCTGTGCCCTGCGGGACTTTACTTTTTGAACAAATTTATAATAATGGCACATTGTTTGTTATACCGGGACATACTACAACAGAAGCTCTGATAGACCTATTATCATGTTGTGATAAGAATGGCCTATTGATTCTATCATCGTCTATCATCGTTTTGATAAACAAGTAAGTAAATATTCTGGAAAATCAACATTATATAAATACCGTATAGTTATGAGGCTTGATATGTCAATTCTTATTATGACAGAGGAAGCTAATTTATCTAAGTACTGCATATTTTTATTTTTTTTATTAAACCTATTTTGTCTCATTGCTGGGCAAAGGTGTACCCCAAAGACGTCTTCTTATAACACTTATTGTGTATTTGGACAATCCACTCAACACTTTAGCCCCAAACTAAGCAGAGTTTGTACGATGCATCGTACAAACAGATAGGTGGTAATATAATACTTTTTTAATTATTAATCTACCCTTACTATTCCTATAACACCTATTTGGAATAACACTTAAAATAGATTTTGCTTTCAATCTCCAAGATTGGGTTTTCACAAATTTTCCGGAAAACACTACAATGCTAGTCTAAAAATAAATAAGAGCTTTTATGTACACATTACTGAAATGGATATACACACATAATAATATGAATACTGAAACATTTCAATGTAAGCTCATCTTAAAACAAATTGTATGAGGTTATATAAAATGCAATAAGTTGAGAGGGTGAATAAAGTAATACCTATTACTAAACTGGTTACGTAACGGTCAGCGTGAGTGCATGTAGGGTAGCAATACTTCGGGACTCCAATTTTCTCTGACTGAAAAAAAACTAAAATATGAACACCCTATAATAAGATTAGCACAGGAGCCTTATTCTCGGGCCGACCGAGATCATTTTGCAATTTTACTTTATTGCTTCTTTTTGAAGAGAATATGGATGATTTCCTTGAGTAATTCCTTGACGACCTCATCGTTGAAGCCTCAACAGCTACGATATACGGAAAACGTAGAAAAAGTACGAGGTTGTGCCAATGTGTATTTAGGGAACATTGAAAATCTCGGTCAGCCCGAGAATTAGGCTCCAGGACCTTAAACAATGGCATAAAAAGTGAGATACCTATACTCAGCAATGGGTGAAGTTGGATGATGATGAACAACACTAATAATAATAAACAATAGGAAGAAAACACACCACTAAAAAAAACACCAAACGACCAAATAATAGACTGATGGACTGTATGTCAAAGATGACATGAGTGAAAAATAAATGATCATCGACAAGACGAATGATAAAATAGAAAGGAAGAAAGGAAAAAGAAAACTGACTATGCAGCTTGGATATAAGGAAGATAAACATGGTGATGAAAAGATGACACATGTCACAAATGAAAAACACAAAAAACATCAAGGTAAACTAATGATTTTGCGACGTATTGAGATAGATGAGATCATTCAACCCACATTTAGACCTTACTTAGTCTTCTAGCCTTGTTGTAGGAATTCACCGTTCCATCTTAGTATAAATGGATAATGTTTTTTTTTTATTTAGACAAAATACTTTCTGAATTTACACTCTAGATCTTTTTGATCTTCTTCTTTTAGCTCAGTTACAATATTTTGAAGTATAGGTCAATGACAAAACGTAAATTAAAATCGGTGCTTACAGCTCAGGTATTATTAGTAATATAAGTATAATTATTAAATTGAGAACCTTTGGATTTTTCAACACTATGTTAAAAACCAAGCAGTGTATCATGATAAAAAAACGTGGCATTCTGGCAATTCTGAAAGCAACACAAATAAATTTCAGAATTATATCCTATAAAACTAGTAAAGTAGGTTACCCTAATTTTCCAGCAGCGTTTCTTATGCTCCCGATGGTCGATCGTAAATAAAAGCTCACCTAGCATGATCGATGAAGGCAATCGCTCTAACATTGTTTTATTTCAATTCAGGATAAATTATGCACTGAAAGAAAATGAAAGATACCTATAGATAAAAGTAGTGGATGGGGAAGTAGATAAATAATAATTATTAATTATTAATAATTTATTAATAGGTCAATTCATAATATTGTGCCTAATGTTATTTCAAACATGATTGTATGATCGTTCATGAATAAATGATATGATATGTAATGTTGTGTATTTGGAAAAAAGAGTCGGATGAATGTAGTTTTCTATGCTTTGTAGTTGTTGTTGTGTTAATTTAAAACACATGTAGTTTTTCTAAACAAATTAGATAACCATACCGCTAAAAGCGACCGTTTTCTTTTCAATTTAAAAAATACGGGCTTAAAAACTACATAAAAATTCTCAAATTGTTACAAATGTTAAGTCTAGGTTCCGACTTTTCTATTTCCAGTGAATTTTCCAAGAGACGATACAAACGTGCAAACTAAACGTAAACAAAGTAACTCGTAAAAACTCATAACAAACAAAACAGATAGGAAACATTTGTTACAGAAGTCTTTGATTCGACTGTTCTTTGCGAAAACCGATTCTACCATCTATCATAGGCAAAGTAAATATTGTTCCATACTTTTATTTCGTTTTATCAGAATACGTACAGTCATGCAGCGAACAGTAGTATAACAATTATTTTCTTTGTATTTAAATGCAGAAAGATAATTTCCCAGCAAAAAGGCTGAACCGATTTGCTTTGAAATTGTAATAACGGTTTTTAAAGCCTTGTGCATATCTAAGCGTTCTGCGATAGCGATCAGTGAAATTCTGTCAAAGATCGCTGTCATATTTGATAGCGTTTCACGGATCGCCACCGTAGAACGCTTACATGTGCGCACGACATAAAAGCTTCGCATCTAGGTAAATTATTATTTGATTTATACACGTCATTCTTTGTTTTAGGTTGTATTTTAATTATTATCTGGAGTTTATTAAAAGTAACAAAAACATAGACGGAAATAATTTTTATCTGACAGATTTGATAACATTAGGTCAAAAGCTAAGGTTTACTTACATGAGAGCTAGTTTGTTTGTGCGCATGCTCAGTGGTCAGTTCTCAAATAATCCACCAACATTCCGAGTTACGAGCTTTGGGATTGGGGATGAAATATTGAACAGTTTCGTTTGATGGACGCCTGGGACAGTATACGGCAAAAAAACTATTATTTTGCTATGCACTATATCAAAGCAAAGCAACTGAACACAGCGCAGTTTTTGTGAAAAATATCTGCGGAAGATACAAATACTAATATTTATTTTCTTTCAACTTAATCTAGAGTAGGTATATATCCGGTTTGGGACCCTCTTTTAGGCATAGTTCCTTTGTTAGAGGGTCTCGCTCTTCTGTAATATAATCGTTTTGACTTATAACTATGTAAATGATAAAAAACTATGATAAAATCTATTCTTTATAAACAGAGCCTACAGTAGTACGGGTGTGGGGTGTGTGTGAGTAATCACCTACTATATATTATAGTATTTCAGCCCCTGTGATGCTTGCATTAATGTATTTTGATTTAGTCAGGAAACTAATCACATGTAATTTTACTCATACCTTTTCAGTGTCCTAAAGAGATGAACGCAGTGCAACGTCCCTAAGATCAAATCCTCGGTAGATGCGAGCAGCAGTTTCCAATCATCTTCTTATCGTGCGATTGGTTCTTTCGAACCAAGTGTGGTGAAAGGATTTTAGGTGCACCTCAAAGAAGCTTTTTTAGTGCGCTTGACACATATTTTCGAGCTTTTTAGGTACTAACATGTCGGTTTCCTCACGATGGTTTTCTTGACCGTTTGAGAGTACTGGCATAGTGCACATTTTTGGACAGAAAAACTTATTGGTACACAACTGGATTTGAGCCTACGACCTTAGGTTTGAAAGGTCGCCAGCGCTCTCAAATTATTGTTAAGTACTATACATCCGGTTTCAAGAAGCTGGCAAAAATGCAGGGTGCTCAGATAACGAGCTAAAATCAATCAAAAATCGAAGCTCAAAATAATGTCAAAACTGACAGATATAATTAGGTTTTGAATTTTTGATTGCAACAAAAGATGCGCAATCTGGGGTGATTGCGCATCTTTTGTTTATCCTTATCTTTATTAATTTAGGAATGTTTCTCACAAATTCTCTTTCTTCTTGCTTGTTTTCTTATAAAGCGTTTACATAATGATTACTGCATCGCAAATCACGCGTTTACTGCGTTATCAGAGCAGTTAAAATTGAGGGCATCTTGCATTGTTTCACCATTGTATGCACAGCGAGCTATCTAATGTAGATCACTCGTTAAGGCAAGTCTTGGTTAAGGCGCCCTCATCAGAGATTAACTGTGTAAAAGAAAAATAAAGATGGAATCAGGATACAAATAAATTTGAATAGCAGTAGTAGAGCTCTTTGTGAAGGGCTCATCAGGCGAAGTACTACCACCATGCCTATTTCTGCCGTGAAGCAGCATTGCTGTGTTTCGGTTTGAAGGGTTGAGTGTCGGTGAAATTTGATGGCCACGTTCCTGACGTGCGTGACCTATGAGGCAATGTTTTGTTATAGGCGAAGGTTACCACTTTACATCAGGTGGGCCATATGATTGTTCCATCAGTTGCTTATATCTAAAGCATTTTTAGCACACATACTTTGCTTTTGCTTTTACGTTTGCTTTTCTTCTTCCTCTGATCTAAAAGTACCCATTTTATCAATTTTGTGAGAGTGTCAATGCGAGTGGCAAAGTGAGCATTGAAAAGAATGTCAATATTTTTACAGCGAAATGGCACGCAAGCAATAAATCAAAAATGAAATCACACTAAATAACTTTTCAGGCCGCAATTCAGCAAAGCTCAAACATTTTTATTTTTTTCATGCGAATCTATAAAATGTTTGCTTAGCGATTTTAAACCTTTTTCACAGCTTGTTAGCTGGCTATTTTTATACACTGCAAAACACATATTATACAATCCAAGACTAACTCCTTCTTAACTACCAACGTACACAACACAATGCAGGGGCTTTGTTATAGTTTCGTTTTGATCTTGTACGCGGAAACTATCTTAACTGTAAGACAGATAAAATTATTGTGAAGAACACAGGAAATCCGAAGATGGCCAAATAGCTCAAAATCTTTCTGGAAATGTATAGGGCAGGCATATGTCTAATAGTGGACTTCTTCAGGATGATAATTAGGTAGAATATAATTCAACTTATATTCTACCTAATTATTATTCAAAATAAAAAAATGTTAGCTTACCAAAATTTTTGATAAACAACAAAGTAGACAAACAAGCTTACGGCCCACCTGATGCGAAGTGGTTATCGTAGCCTATGGACGCCTGCAATGCCAGAGGCATCACTACTCGCGCCTCTAAAACTTAAATAACGCTCTTTTTGAAGCCCATGCTATATAGTCCTCCTCAGCAGTAAGATCATTCCACAGCCCCAGTGTCGAGTTTCTTTTTTAGTGGTGGTCCTTTTATGTAGCTTCCAGATGTACCTGGTACATAAATGTTTCATAGCGACATGTATAAGTGCGGTGTGCTAAGCCGTAGCACCTGAGCTAAGTTTGGTGCCAAAAGTTTTTGCGATGGGTATTTCAGAGGCTTGTGTAAAGCTACGGCTACACACTTGCTTTTAAAAGAAAATCTATTCAACTTATAATAATTGTAGATGAGTAAGTACATTTTATTTGTGTTTTTTATTTTACGTAAAATTACGATCGGTCCTAAGGTTTTGACGTGATAACGTCTTATAAATCGATGGAGCCGGCTGCACGCACGAAAAAACATGACTCATGCGTCGTTACGTCGTTTCGTCGTTCCATTTACCTGAGCCCAAGCCCGGGTCGGGTAATGGGTAAGGGTAAATGAGGGTAATGGTAAGGGTTCGGTCGGGTTCCGGGTCCGGGTCCGGGTCTGAGAGTTCGAGTCCGAGTCCGAGTCCGAGTCCGCGAGTCCGCGAGTATTTTCTTATGACGTTATCACGTTCAACTATCGTCAGTAAACCGACTTTACAGACAACCGATTTTTTATTTACTCATTGATCTCAAAAGTCAAAGAGGCCGCATCTCAAAAGAAGGTGATGGGCAGTACCATCCTGTCAACCAAGTCAGCCGACGATATGGTAATAACTTACTTGTGCACTTCAATTAAGTGTTTTTTTTTAATATAAACAATAAGGTTTAGTTTCATTGAATACATCAGTCCATTCACTGTTAAAATTCTTACTCCTTGGCAAACTATCCAAAGCTTATCTTCTTAGCCTGGATCTATTCGGCGTGGTTTTAGAGCCGGCTGTAAGTTCGAGGTGTAGGCGAGAAAATCCGCTGCTGAGTTTGGACTAGAATTTCTGTAAAGCGCAGTTTTTTACTTGACTTAACATTTTGTGGTTTGGAAGGTGAAATATATTTTGTTGTACCTATTTGAAATTTAGTTTGGTATTTTGCTATTTTTTCTAGTTTCTGCAAGATAAATTTGAACTATAACCTAGTATAAAAGTTATTTGTCTGGCCTGGTTAGTAGCTATGCCTTCTGCGCCGTGAGTTCAATCCTCAACGAGAACAAATATTTGTGTGGTGAACAAAGATGTTTGTTCTCTGTCTGGGTGCTAAATTAGTATTCTAAGTATGTAGGTATTTATAAATAACAAGTATTGTATTATTTCATCTATCTGGTTCCCATATTAAAAGCTCTGCTTTATTTGGGACTATAGATAGTGTTGTGTGGATTGTCCATAGTATTTATATTTTACTTATCTTTTTGGGCATCAGTAGGCCTCACCAGTGTATTAAACTGTGTGACGTTTTGACGTATGATTTATTTAGTCAACACTCACACAGACTCAAAACCAGAGCCAGAGACAGAACCAGACAGAGCGTGTGGTAGGTGTATAAAACCCATTAATTAGTGTTTTGTACATAGCCCTGCAAAATAAATGTATGCCTACATTCATGAACTCCAAACACTTTTCACCAGCTTTTAAGAATTTAATGCATAAAATTAAGGCAGGTGCCTACCATACCGTTCTAAGTTTTCATGCATCACGGTGTAATATTCGCGCGGAAACTTCGCAGCCGTGACAACATGAATAATGTTTGCTGGAACTTTCCGGGAATGGAATTCTGGACAAGACTTTTGACCTGGAAAGACTGGGAACGGTTTAACGAACTGAAGTTGAATTTAAGAAATCTTGGCTTGAGTTTTATAGAATGTGCCAAAACGTTTGACCTATTCTCATTAGTTAGGGGCAAACGTAAATTTATAAATAAATTGAATTTTGTAAGTGAGGTACATTTTATTTTAAAAGAGCATGGTGTATTGAACTTTTCTTAGCCTATAAATGGAATAATATAAAGAAGTAAGAAAAAAAGCATTAGAGAATCTATAAAACGGTTAAATTTCATGAATTAAATTGCACTATATTATCGAACTAACTGATGGAACAAGTATAATTATGATGGCCCCTACCACTGCCTATAACAAAGCATTGCCTCGCAGGTCACGCATGACAGCAACGTGTCCTACGATTCATCACCCTGCACCCAGCCTCACGTGCCAGTAATTTTATGTAACTTCAATTTGGTACACATTACTACCATTTTACTTTTAGCTCTCTCTTAGCCCCAAAGGTTTGCTGGAAGAAAACTCTTATTAGGGTTAAGCTCGCCTATGTACGTGTCCTGTGTTATCACTTATTTGTAAATGTCTCTGTGTGCAATAAAGAATTATGAATTATGAATTATGAATTACCGACACCCACCCACACCCTTAAAAACGATTCATTGCGATGCTGCTTTACGGCAGTAATAGGCATGGTGATAGTACTTCTCCGGACGAGCCACACACAAACAGTTCTATTACTTCAAGATGATACTACTACTATGTTTTCCATCACCGAGTGAGAACACTAACTTTGCGTATTTTTTTAGCTACGAGTATCACACGGTTTACTGACTTTCATAATCATAAGTTTACTTTGAGGCCCAAATGTACAGTTTGACACCTAATACTGTTCAAAATGTAATCAGAGCTTAATCAAGTTCAAATTGTCTACAATTTTCAGCGAAAACGAAATTCATTTTTCATACATTATCATGATTTACGACTGTGGGTTGATCCGGGTACTCTCTTGTTACCCCATTAGCAAACAAGCTTCCAACCCTGCCCAATTATGATTAATTTGTTTCATCCAAAATTTTATAGCATGAGAAAAAAAGATGAACAAAATATTTATTTATACATTCTACAAGAGAGATTAACTTCCGAATTAGAATTGGTTGGAATAATACAAAAAATAGGGTTTCTGTTCCAAGAGCTTAATATAATAGTTAATGTATGTAAACTTACAAGAATAATTCGGTAACTCCCATTTGTTCTATTGGACTGTGACGTCATAGAACTTTTAATACTTTTTTATCCTTTTAGTTCCATGGTAGAACTAATAAAACGAAAACTGTCCCATTTGTTCTATAGTACTTTTAGAACTTGGTCAATTCCTTAGTGCATTAAGGAGGCCTGAGTCTTAGTTTTATTCATACTAGCAGTAAGTAACCGAGCTTCGCTCGGTATTTTTTTGATAACGTACCTATGAATGATGAAATCATATACCATTTCGATCTTACTAACATATAATAATAAAACATAAGAACTGGTTATTTAAAAAAAATCACGAGTGCAATGAGATAGAAACATCCGGAACTTGTGTTTACGTAGTCCTTTAGTTCCAAAACTCGACAATAGATGGCGTTCTCTGTGAAACATAACCCTTGTTCTCAGGTTCTCACAGAGCTTAGTTTTTGCTTCTGAGCAACAGATGGCGCTTGGAGTAATGATATTATGAAAAAGTTGTTTGTTCTTAACTCCGAACGCCGATGTTTTCTAAAAATAAATCCTAGCTAGATCGTTTTATCGTCCCCGAAAACCCCTGCATACTTAATTTCATGAAAATTGTTGGCTCAGTTTCCGAGATCCTAAATATATATATATATATATATATATACAAGATTTTCTCGTTTAAAGGTATAAGATTCGTAATTATCTAATTAAATTTAACAGTAAGCTCACTTTTTTGTACATATCGCAAATATCTTTTCTTTATTTCTTTATTGTAACACATTTAGTTAGTAGTCAATGTTAGTGTTTACAGTAAAGACCTCTTTAAAAAATCCCTAGCCAATAGTGGTAACAATCATGGTACGCGTTGCTTAATGACCTACATTGTCAGTTTGGAAATTACCAAGCAAGCTTTGCCATGTGCGCTTCGTATATTAAAACAGTACTACATACTTACTTAAGTAACTACACGCGGTTACTTATCAGACTACACTGTTTGGCTTAATATTTGAAGACCGCTTCAAATCATACATTCAGCGTAAAAAGTGGACAAAAAGTAGATTTCTGGTTTGTAAAGAATGAATATCTCTTAAACCAGCACACTTTAGATTGAAGTTTTGAACTTAATTTGAAGATCTGTTTTGAGCCACCGCTATTAAAACCGACACCTTTTACAAATCCAGAGACAGGGACAAAAAGAGATTTTTTTAACAGAAATTGCTAATCTTCTTTTTATACTGACTTTACGACAGACCCCACTAACGCACGGTGCCATTCCATCTCTTTGCCTTTATCCGCATTATAGAGAGCGTAGTTCTGAGTATAGGGTGTGTAACGCGATGTGTAGCCAACTGTCAGTACCTACACATTCATGTAGGTACAATAAGGGCTATTGTGAGCAGTGGTTCATTTATTGTCACGAACAGATCGTTTCACGAGTTTTATGGCTCAATTGTTTGCACACAGCGTAATGTTTTGTATTGTACGGAAAATAACAATTTCTTTTTCAATTTTGGCGAAACAATTCCTTTAGAATTATGAGGAAATAATTTACTGTAGTAAAATATAACATTTACTTTTATTAGGACCTTCGATATTGTGAGCATATACTTGAAACAGTATAAATGAAATATTGAAGGCAACAAAGCTCCTTAATAATAAAACAAAATTTTGCTATAGCTTTTAATCCATTTTGAACATTTACGTTTCACCAAACGATTACAATGCATCTTCTTTCACAGGATTTTGTCTTCTGTGCAATGGTTTCTTAGGTATTTCATTAAATGATGGAACAAATGAACTAAAAGAAGAAGAACAGCAGCTGCCAGAAATTACAACCCAAAACTCTGGCTCTAATCTAAATTAAAAGTTACTTATCTACACATTAATTTCAACTTGAAACAACTCGACTACATAGAAAGCACTTGTCGCCAACTAAAAATAATTTATAATGTCCGTTTAAAATATGGTTCATATTACGCCGGGCCGGCAGTCCTACCAAGTTTGGTAAAGTTCACTGAGCATAGACAACTCCTGATTCCAACCAATCTACTGCGAGCCTTGGATATAATATAATAAGTATAAGTTTTATCATGCGCACTTGATGTGCGGGCAGGTTTTTCCGCAAGTAGGCCGCTGGTGGGCCCTTTTTGCGTGACCCTTGACACGTGTTGCTCGAACTTTTTTAGGTTCTACAACACGCCGGTTTCCTCACGATGTTTTCCTTCACCGTTTTGAGAGTACTGGCATAGTGCACATAAATTTTTGGACAGAAAAACACATTGGTACACGAGTGGATTTGAACCCACGACCTTCGGATCGGAAGGCGGGGCCACTACCACTAGACCACCAGTGCTCGGCCTTGGAATAAAATTTGAGGCTGATTGGTTGGAGCCAGAAGTTGTCTATTCTTGGTGAATTTTACCACACTAAGTAAAGAACAAGCAAACTGAAGTGGCAGTGGGCCGGTCATGTTTGCCGAAGAACCGATAACCGCTGGGATAAACGAGTTCTGGAGTGGAGACCGCGTGTAGGACGACAAACGTAGTGGTGTAGGACGCCCTCAGACTAGATGGAGCGACGACTTGCGCAGGGTGGCGGGCAGCAACTGGATGGGAAGAGCCAAAGACCGGGCTCAGTGGCAGTGGACTGCAATAGGTTGATGATGATGATGATGAAGTAAGGGTTTGTCCGTGCCGTTCGTTGAGTTTGATATTATTTGTGTATTTAATACAGACTTCCGTGCTTGGACCAAAGCCAGCAAGGTTTGACGAAGCCAATATTCTCTATCGTTGCACAAATGTTCATATTCAACGCTATTGAGCACGGCCCGGACTCGGCCCGGTATTGTGTGAATGACTCTAAGCTCCGGACTAGATAAGGGTAGATGAATGGTGCACGAAGAGGTCAACAAACTCATTATAAAGGGATTGTGTGTTCCATTTTGAATTATTTTAGGCGGAATTTTTTAATGCCTTAAATGCCTTCCAATGAGAGAGCACTGGTGGTCTATAGTGGTAGTGGTGCCGCCTTCCGATCCGAAGGTCGTGGGTTCAAATCCACTCGTGTACCAATGAGTTTTTCTGTCGAAAAATTTATGTGCACTATGCCAGTACTCTCAAAACGGTGAAGGAAAACATCGTGAGGAAACCGGCGTGTTATAGAACCTAAAAAAGATCGAGCAACACGCGTCAAGGGTCACGCAAAAAGGGCCCACCAGCGGCCTTCTTGCGGAAAAACCTGCCCGCACATCAAGTGCGCATGATAAAACTTGCCAACATGCCATCCAATGAGTTTTTCCTGATTTGAACGAAAATGTTTCCGATGGTTTCAAAGAAAAACGCCACCATTTTCTTCAAAGCCAGTGCGGACTTGTTTATTGACTGACTTGACTTAAAACTATTTTATTTATGTAGTATATAATCTTCAGTTGACACTGGCAAAATTGTCCGAATCAGGGTCCGAATGAACAGAAGAAAAAGTCTTTACCGCTTTGTCATGTGTATCATTTTCAGAAGTTTATAGTTTTTGTGTTGTAGAACAAATGACGATGATCTCACCGCCACCGATTTAGATATCAGCTGTCCAAGTTTAATGTCGCGGTTAATAAAATATCCCACAGATAAATAAATTCATTTGGATTCGAGCAGATGTTTTATCATCGTATAGGATTATTTTTATTGTTATATCCGTATCTCTGCTTTATTTTTTGAAATGTCGCTATAAAACGCATTAAATTGTATTTATTTAGAAATTAAGTTTGCCAGCTGATTCATAAATTTGTCTGCATTATATTTATTTATTACAATCTTTATCGGGAGCACTGGTGGCCTGTTAGTGGTAGGGACCCGCTTTGCGTTCCTTATGGTTATGGGCTCAACTGTAGAAAATGAATGAACTGTAGAAACGAGTATGCCAGTACTCTTAAACAGTGAAGGATAACATCGTGAGGAAACCAGCATGTTCTGCAACCCATACAAGTTCAAAAACATGTGACAAATACACGAAAGGAACCTCACTGAGACACTTAAAAGGTTAACCTTCGCGGTCATTTAAAACCCTTTTGCCACACTGTGCACTGGTTTGAAACAACCAGTAAAACGGTAACAGATAACCTCGCCTCGATGGACAGTTATTGCTGGTTCGCAATAGCTGTCCATGGAGCCAGTCCCAAGCCTGGATAAAGAGCGAGGGCACAAGGGGGATGTGGAGTTTAGTGAGCAAATGTCTACTCGCATGGGCTTGCTAAGACCCACATCCCTCGGGCGGGGGGGAAGGTGACCCAGCACCTTGGGGGCGGGGGGAGGAGGTGAGGGACTCCTGAGTAACTCACCATTCTTTTTCCCAAACCTTAAAGATGGGGGGAGGCCGCTCGGGCAACGGCTTTCACTAGGCTTTAGCTTCCGCCCCGCTAACCTCTTCTGTTCACAGAAACCAACCAACACCAAAATGACTGACACGAAATATGAGAGTGAGATGCCATGCGACCCGGCTAGCACCCGGCGCTCTCCGGTACCCGGGCCGGAGAGTGAGAAATTGGTCACCGAAGGCGGTGGCGGGGTGGGTCCCCAGGCCCCGCCTCCCGCAACTGCTACTGGGATCAAAAGTGAGGGTGACGCGAACCCCTCCACGGCTTCCTCAGCGGAACACGCCCCCTCTGGACCAGTGCAGAAGAGGAGGCCAAACAGGAAGAAGAGGAGGAGGAGCGCGGCGAAGAAGGCGGCAGCAGCGGCGAGCACCAGCGGCGCTATGTCGGAAACAGATAGGGAGCGCGGTGCCCCGGCACCTTCTGTGCCGAGAGGTACAGCGACGGGTAAGGTCCCCCTAAGTGACGCAGGGCGCAGGAACGCCCAGCGGCTGGAGCGTCGGAGACTCGATGCCGCTCTGGTCAACGAGCTTCGGCGGAACCAATTGGAGGGCGCCTTATACCCACCCAACGTGTCGGCCATCGCGCCTTCCGTTGGGGTGGTTATGGGGCGTCCACCACATCCCGACATGGGAGTCCGACCTCCTATGACGGTACAAAGGCCTGGTTCCGTGAACCCGACCCATGTCATGGGACGCAACATGGGACCGGTCGGAGTGCCGCCGCGGTCTGAGGGCACTCCCGCGTCGACCCCCAAAAAGGCTGCCAAGCAGCCAAACCCCCCAAGACAAGGGGCGCTCGCAGAAGGGAAAGGGGAGATGCATATTGTCCCGAACCCACAGACCTTTTCTGAACCCAAACCTGTGAAAGGCAAGGGCGTAGGAAAGGGCCGTAGTGGTGGAGGACCCGGCATCGAACCTCCCTCCAACCCGACCGCCCCTTGCGCAGAGGCGAGTGGCAGCAGCCGGAGCACCAAGCGGCAGAGGAGCTCGGACCTGGTGTCACCTTCGTCGGCAGTAGCTGACAAGAGGGTGCGCCTGGAACGCGGCACCTCCGCAGCGGAGGCTGCAACGGCTGGGGCCCAGCCAGAGAGGAGCAGTGGTCGAGAGGGCGACATGTCGTACGCAGAGGCCACAGTATCCCACCTAAGGGCGGTGATACTGGACAAATCTGGAGTGCACATGAACGGCCTCCAGACCGCCATGCTCCGAGGAAGGCTAGAGCAGCAAACGATGGCGTATTACACCGAGCACCGCCAGAGATGGACGTGTGCATGGCCAAGCTTCTTCACGATGCCCAGGCCAGCACACGGGGGACTGCGGGTCGAGCCCAAGGACGAATTTTCGTTCTCCTGGCTAGTTTCGACCGCGCAGGAACTACCCGGTCTCTGGCCGGGCTCGGGGGGATACAAAGTCGTCTCGGAGAGGGATCTGCCCCGATATTATAAAGGGGTGGTGATGGTCCCTGATTTTGAGGGCGAAGGAGAGCTCATACGGGACTTCTTGGCCTTCTTCAACAGGGATCTCAACATCCGCACCTGGCCGATCTTCGCCCACCGGATCCGGAAAGACGAAGCCATTACGAACAACGTAATGGTGTTTGGCGTTCCGGTGGACGAGGTCGAGATACTGGAAAAAGCCAGGTGTCGCCTCAATTACAAAATGGCCTCAGTATACGTGCTGCTGAGAAAGCCAAAGGCAGGGGACGTCAAAACCCCGATCGTGGCGCCGGCCCCAGACGCACCCTGCTCAAGCAGTGGTGAGTCGGGGGGGGGCACCACGACGGTCGATCCCGATCAAGAGTTAGAGTTAGGAGAGGGGGAGCTCTCGCAGGAGGAGATAGACTTGCTACTGGGCGACGGAGGAGGGGAGATTGCGGGGGGCATTTTAGGCCTCAGCATCCTCTCTCCTGCGACGCCCATGGACGCAGTGGAGTCTGCCTCGTCTGGTGAGAACTCCCTCTCCGGCCATCCACAATAGGATAGTCAGAAATGACTACCCTACATCCCCCAAATCCCCCCCCCCCATTTCTAGCAGTAACAGAGCTCTCTGATACGGTAACCAGGGCAGGACAACAAACCTCTAAACCCCCAACCCCATTAGGGAATTGCGGGGAACAAATCGTTAGGTCAAACATAAAAGCAGTCAACCAGCTTAAGATAGTTCAGGCCAACATCCAACATAGCGTCACTGGGTTCGCTGCACTAAGAAGAACCCTGGAAGAGCAACCAAACACAATAGCACTGGTCCAGGAACCCTACATTGTCCGAGGCAAGGTAAGCTTTAATGCCCTCCGCGGCAATGTTTTTACTCCACCACTGCAGAATAAAACACGTACACTTGTCTACGTTCCGAGTACGGTCAAAGCATCTTTGCTATCACACCTGTGCACGGACGACCTTACTGTTGTGAAAATAGAAACTGGCTTAGGAGGTAATCTAAACTCTTTGATTCTAGCATCTGTATACATGGATGGCGGGGCGCAAGCACCACCACCAGAACTCGAAAACCTACTGATCTACTGCAGACGACTCAAATCAGAATGTATTATAGGCTGTGACGCCAACGCACACAGCACAGTATGGGGATGCCAGGACACGAACGAAAGGGGGAGGGACCTCCTGGACTTCATTCTAAGGTATAACCTAAACATTCTGAACAGAGGGTCGGAACCAACTTTTGTGACGTCATGGGCCAGGACGATAGTAGACGTCACACTAGCCACAGATACTATTGCAGAACTAATAAATGACTGGCATGTCGCCACGCATGAGGCATCGTGTGCGGATCATAGGAGAATCAGGTTCAGCCTGAAGATAGGCGAGATGGTTCCGCGCAGATACCGAAACCCGAAGAAAACGGACTCAGGTCTCTATGTGGAGTCAATGGACGCAGCCCTGGGGGGGTTGCGGAAAACTGAACCCACGGAGACACTAACCCCAGCAGAAATAGAGACAAGGCTCGAATCACTGGTTAACAGCATGACAACCAGCTATGAAAAAGCTTGCCCTCTAATCACGGAAAGCAACAAGATAATTCACCGCAAAGACAGATGGTGGAACAAAACCCTCGGCAAACTGAGAAAGAAGGTTCGTCACCACTTTAACAGGGCCATGAACACAAATAGTGAAGAAGACTGGGCAGACTACAGAGTAGTAAGACAGGAACTTAAGCATGAGATAAAACTAAGCCGCAATAACTCTTGGAGGAAATACAGCAGCTCAATTGCATCCCAGAGTGAAACGGCCCGCCTGAGTAAAATACTTTCGAGTGACACCAAGATAAAACTGGGCACTCTCAAGAAGCCAGACGGTTCGTACACGACAACAGACAAAGAACAGTTTGAGCTTCTGCTACAAACACACTTCCCAGACTGCAATCTAGACGGGAATGCAAGCTGGGAAGCAGATCATGAGGGCCACAACCCGAATAAGGAAGACTGGGAACTAGCCGACGCCATTGTCACAGAAGAGGCACTGTCGTGGGCCATTAGAACCTTTGAACCATTTAAAGCAGCCGGCACGGATGGAATCTTCCCTGCGCTTCTACAATGGAATCTCACTAGAATCGAGGCGACACTCGCCGCTATTTTTAGAGGATGCATTGCCTGGAAATATATCCCTCACACTTGGAGGGAAGTCAGAGTAGTCTTTCTGCCGAAGCCAGGCAAGTCGGACTACACCCAGCCCAAATCGTTCCGGCCTATAAGTCTAAGCTCTTTTCTACTGAAGACCTTGGAAAGGCTCTGCGACAGACACATACGTAGCGGACCACTGCTCAAGAATCCCATAAATAATAATCAACATGCCTATCAGTCGGGCAAATCGACGGAAACAGCCCTTCACAATGTAGTGCACAAAATCGAGAGCGCGCTAGACTGCAAGCAATCGTGTCTGATAGCATTCATTGACATCGAAGGTGCCTTTGACAAAACAACATTCCCGAGCATCGAGAAGGGCTTGAGGAATCAAGGTGTGGAAGAAAACCTAAATGAGTGGATTAACAAAATGTTATCAAACAGAGCAGCCCTCATAGAACACTCGGAAGTCACAAGATGCCTTGTAACTAAAGGCTGCCCGCAAGGAGGAGTACTGTCTCCTCTGCTGTGGGTACTTGTAGCAAATGAGTTACTTGACTCCCTCAATAAGGACGGGCTGCAAACCATAGGCTATGCCGATGATCTCGCAATCATGATTTCGGGATTGTTTGAATCGACCCTATGCGAGAAAATGCAGAAAGCACTCCGTATCGTGGAGGCTTGGTGCCACACGCACAGCCTAACAGTAAACCCCAGCAAGACAGAACTGGTGCTATTCACTCGCAAGCTGAAGCTACCAAATCTAAATTTACCTTCTCTTTTTGGAACCAAACTGGCTCTCAGCAAAGAGGTAAAATATCTCGGAATATGGCTAGACAGCAAGCTCCTATGGGGCAAACAACTAGAACATGTAACGACAAAAGCCACAAACGTACTATGGCAGTGCAGACGCGCCGTCGGCAAGGATTGGGGGCTAAAACCCAAGCTTTGTCTCTGGATGTACACGGTCATGGTACGGCCAGTGCTAACCTACGGTGCAGTGGTATGGTGGCCCAGAACAAACCTAGTCACCACAATCAGCAAGTTGCAGCAGGTACAAAGGCTCGCCTGCGCCCTGATTAGCGGTTGCGCAAAATCCACACCGTCTGCGGGACTGGATATGATACTAGGGCTAACGCCCCTCCATCTCCACATACAACAGGAGGCGATGGCAGCAGCGTTAAGGATAAGATCCACGAACCAATGGAAAAGCAGTGGTAAACCAACAAACCACTCAAGAATTCTGGACAAGGCCATACAAGCCATCCCGGAGGCCGTAAAGGGAACCGACAGAATAGCCACGACATACCTAACGGACAAAAAGTACCAAATAGAAAGCCAAAGAGGAACGATAGATCCTATCTCGACCTCCAACATCTATCACGTTTATACCGATGGCTCCAAACAGAAAGCAGGAGCGGGCTGCGGCTTCTACTGCCCCGAAATGGGGCTATCACGCGCGCAACCCCTCAGCAACACAACAACTGCTTTCCAGGCAGAAACTCTCGGGCTTCTCCTGGCAGCAGCAGAGATGCTTACAATTTTAGAGTCTAAGACGAGCGCGGATATAGCAATCGAACGGACAATATTAATCTTTACAACAGACAGCGCAGCACTCATCAACGCACTGGGCAGATCCGATACAAGATCAGAATCAGTCGCACAATGCCACACTGCGCTACAAGAACTAGCTAAAATGCATACTGTCAAAATAAAATGGACAAAAAGTCATGGCTCGTGTTCAGGGAACAATGAAGCCGACTCCCTAGCAAAAGAGGGTGCGAAGCAGACACCTACCACAGACGACCTAGGCCTCTGCAAGCCCCCATCGGCAGAAATAAGAAATAGACTGAAGATGTACTCCCACAAGGAACATCAAAAGCAATGGGAGCGCAGATCAGACTGCAAACACACAAAAACGATGCTGCCAGCGATGGATAAGCACATCACAACAAACCTACTCAAAATGAAAAGAGAGGACTTAAAACTAATGGTAGGAATCATCACGGGCCATTGCGACCTAAACTACCACCTTATGAAAACTGGAGCTACAGACAGCGACCTGTGTCGGGGCTGCCTGCAGGACAAGGAAACTGTGGAGCATGTGGTACTGCACTGCTCCGCAACAGAAGAGGCGAGGTCCAAGACAGGGCTCAGGGAACTCATTGAGTCGTGTCCCTCCACATCCACATCTGTGTCACCATCAGGTTTACTGGAGCACTGCTGCCACCAACCCAAAGTCCTTCTCCGTTATTTTAAGGAGTTGGGCTGGCTGGGGTGAGGTTTGGCAGGGGGATAATGCACAATACACCCCATCGCGGGACGTCAGTGCAGATCGTATTCCCCCAAATCAAATTAGAATTAGAATTAGACGGTAACAGATAAAAGGCTTGATAAAAAACTACACGTTTTTGAAAATGCTATAGAAGCGTAAATAACGTACAGTAAGGAAGTAAGTCTTACAAAAGGAACAGCCTTGTATTCCTCTTATGACAGTAACATAATGTACGGACGTGCCATTGACTACCCGTTTATAAATTTCCATGAATATTGGAATCACAAAACGCAAATGAGCAGTTTTAAATTTAATTTCTTCTCTTGTACAAAGAAGTCATTTCCCTAGCTACCCTTACTTTTCTCTCTGAAATCTAAATAAAATAAATTCAGAATGAGCCCAGAGGCTATTTCAATTCACGTGATGACAGTCTGGCTAATTATATTGGCAGAATTTCCACCGACTGACATTTTCATTGGAAATTTAATCATGATTTTCACTTCATTGCGAATTTCATATTTAAGACTAACTAAGGTAGTTGTTGTCATACTGGTCATGTTAAATCTTCGAAAATTTACAGATTTAATAATAATCTCTGTGAGCAATGATTATTTTCTATGTCCTGACTCCTACATAAATTCCAGTAAGACTGTAAAACTAAGACTGACAGAATGCGAACCATTCACACAACACTATCTAGCCCCAAACTAAGCAGAGCTTCTACTATATATCAGTATAAAAGGTCGTTTCTTCAATGGGAATATAAATCTAATGAAACATTTGTTCCGTTAATTTTTTGGTAGGATCTTAATACTTCCACAACCTCCATTCATTATTACCAATATTACTACTTCTTCCTCTTGAATCACCTGACAGTGCGCCAAATACTTTGACATTCCATGACAGATGACAGATGACATATCTGAAGCCCAGATAATAAAATCATAGCATATTAAAAATAGTAACGTTACGTCAGATACAAGTTCAAGTCATGTTAGTCACTTATGCTTGGCAGATGGATTGGTGACCGCAGAGTTGGGTATAGGTATTCAGGGAATGCCCCGGTGCATTTCATTAGGTGCCTCTTACAACTTGGGGGGAGAGAGGCTAGACCAAATAATATAATTAATGACACGACTTCACTAAACAATTCTTATAAAGATCCCGATTTAGTATACATACGCATAAAATCATCACAAAATCGATAAATTTAATTACATACCAGAACAATAATGGAACCAATCATCAATGGAACCATCCATGCCCAAAATAAAACTAGGGAACCATTACGTGTCTATAACGGACGTCGATTGATAGGGACGTTTTACGACTGAAGGAAGTACTTTGATGCCGTGTTCAACTGTTCCACTCTTTGATGGGCACCGATAGAGGTTTAAAGTGATTCTTGTGATTTTAGTTTGATTTTTATTTCGAGTAGGTTAGGTAATGGAGCTTGAATAAAGTTATGGATGATGCCCACCTACGCAAAAAAGAGTTCATACATCATTTTGTTAAGTTTGTTTACCTCGTCACTCACTTTAAACGAGCACGTGGGTAGGTAAGCTTATTCGAAAAAACGGTGACCGTCATAGCGATGCTGTGGTACAGTACTACATCTACATTATCCAGCTCATAACATAGTTTGTTGCAACTGGTTTTCGTTTTGATGCCATTATTTTGAAATCAAAATTGTGCTTTTGCTGAAATTTATTGACTTTTTCAATAACAATTCGTTGATTTCATATATTTCAAATATGCAAGCGAGGAGTTATTTGATGGTGGTCTGCTCCCATAATTATTATGGACAAAACAGACTTAGGTCTTGTGTGTATCTTTTTTTACTTGATATATAGGCCAGTCGTGGGCCACAGTCTCACCTGATGGGACGCTATGATGTAGCCGATGATTGAGCAGGATGGTCCAGAAGACACCTATTTACTCTTGCCTTGAAAATCCCAGATTGTACCTATAGTTCTTTGCTGATTTTACGGCAGAGCGGTATCAGCTGCTTATAAAATCAAAACACAAATTTAGACGATGTAGTCACATAAGCTTGCTGAGGCTTTTAGCAACATATATTTTGAAGTGACATGTCTTTAAGAAACTTATTGATAAAGAAAATATCACCTCCAATTCATATTTCATATAAATCATATGAGGGTATTCATATTTTCTTTATCAATGAGTTTCTGAAAAAAAGGAAAACATACGAGCACGTATACAGGGTGTAATCGTTAAGTGTGCACAGGCGATTATTCCGTAACTATTGCAGATATCAAAAAACTTTAAACTGATATCGAAAGTACTTTACCTAATGAGTAAAATGACATTAAAAACTTTTTAAAAATTAAACGAGAAATATCCAAAAAAAATACATTAATCACTCCCATACATTTAGTATGAGATAGTAGAAAGGTTTTAGTTTCCTTATTTTAAGTGGAATAGTACCTACTCATTTTACCCTTGTCATTTTATAATTATGTACGATATGAAGGTATTAATGAATTTCAAGTAGATACACGTGTAGATTAATTATCTTACCACTTCAAATTTATAATAAACCTTGTTTCATGTATTGATTTGAACTAGCTGAAAAGCAACATACTAAATAAAAACAAAAAGAAAGATACTCTTTGGTGTTCGTTCTAAATTCAAATTCTTTATCGCGGGTTCTCGTTCCCGCCAATTTATTGTATTTTTCAATTTGCGTTAATAATCGCTGAGAGAGTACACAGCCTAGAAGAGTTACAGAATCGTGTACGTCGTGTAATTGCTTTAATTACTCCGCAAATGTTAAGGAAAGTTCATTTAGAAACTGTAAATAGAGCTCGTCATTGTATTGCACAAGGAGGACGTCACTTCGAACATATGCTTTGAACACAAAATTTTGTACTTACTAAGAAATAAAATGTATGGGAGTGATTAATGTAATTTTTTTGGATATTTCTCGTTTTATTTTTAAAAAGTTATTAATGTCATTTTACTCATTAGGTAAAGTACTTTCGATATCAGTCTAAAGTTTTTTGATATCTGCAATAGTTACGGAATAATCGCCTGTGCACACTTAACGATTACACCCTGTATAGCAGGTCTGGATTTTATGAGACAAAATGGTTACTCTAGAGGCATTATCCAGAGAGGAAATAGGGGACTACGTTTGTATGGAGAGTCGCCTGTGTGATTCCCTCTTAAGCATTCAACAACACAACAAAGTTACCCAACGTAACAGAGCAGTTCTGACCAAAAAAAGCTGGCAAAGGATTTAATATAATCATGATTATTGATGTGACGACCATCCTGCATTAGAAATTCAATAACTTCATGGAGCGTCCAGCTGTCTGACTCAACGGCTGATGTCATGGCATGTGAAATTAGAAATCAACACTAGCAATGTCACTGTTTATAATTGTGGTTGAGCCAGTGACCTATATACTGTCACGTAGTTTAACTTTACAGCTTCTAAAGTTGAGCGGGCGATTGACGGCATGAATATAAAAATACATAATAGAAGAAAAAAATCATCATGATATTAAAAAGTAATTATTTTAAGTTTGGGCTTTATTCAAACTTTAAATATATTTTGAATATATTTTTTATGTAGCGAAAACCTACAAAAAAATAAATGGGAGCTCCCATTTATTTTTTTGTAGGTTTTCGCTATTGTTTTATTTTGTCGTTATCCTTCAAAATGACAAGGAACTAGGGCTTATCATTATTCTGAGGGATAAATCTTTGCTTGAGTCTAATCGAGCCTCAAGCACTTTCAAGCATAGATTATTTGACAGCTCTCCATTTCAAAATGTCATTATTCTATGCTTGAGCCTCGACTCAGACTCAAGCACAGTTTCCGAATACGGGCATAAGAGTGAGCAGAGATTAAATTTAAGTACATAGCTCAAGTGCCTACCTACTTCTATCTCTATCTATACATAGGGAGATAAGTACTATTCATTTAAAATAAAACATCCAACAATAGATACTTACCTATTGATGACTAAAGTTTTAAAAAGCCTTCAACATTATATCACCGCTGGCGTTCACGCCATAAAAAAGTTGTTCAGGCAGGCCATGCCCTAGATATTGACATCCTTCGCATAATTTATTCATGACTCGGATAGCCTCTTTTGTCAGTCTGAAGTCATTTTCGTTCTTTATGCAAGGCCTAAAAGTGAAGTAAACAGGCCTTTGCAGATATTGTAGATGATTTATATAGAGTCAGGGGAATTTGGTGATTACACAAGCCCTATTTGCGGGATGCTATCGTGCCTGGAATAGAGCGAGGAGTACGACAAGGTGATCCGCTCTCGCCAAATATATTCATCGCCGTCCTAGAGCACGTCTTCCGCCAGCTAAATTGGAGCGAGATGGGTTTAAAGATTGACGGTAAGTTTTTATCACATTTGAGATTCGCTGATGACATAGTTTTACTCTCAGAAGATCCAGCAGAACTACAAGAAATGATAGAGACACTTAGCAAGCAAAGTAAAGTTGTAGGTCTTGAGATAAACAAAGACAAAACGAAGGTTATGACTAACAAATGCAAAACACCAATTTCTGTTAGCTCTATGACTCTAGATTATGTTGACGACTATGTTTATCTTGGCCATTTAATATCATTTATAAACTGCACAGAAAAGGAAATAAACAGAAGAATAAAATGTTCATGGAGTAAATACTGGGCTATGAAGGATATATTTAAAGGGAACTTACCCATTTCGCTAAAGACAAAAGCAATGAACATCTGCCTCGCTCCATGCCTTACTTACGCTTGCCAGACTTGGTCTCTCACAAAGAAAAGTCTGGAAAAGGTAAGAGTGTGCCAAAGAGCAATGGAGAGGAGCTTCATAGGCATCAGGCTTTCAGATCGCATTAAAAACAGCAACATTAGGAAAAAGACAAAAGCAAAAGATATAGTACGGCGGATTCTGGGCCTGAAATGGAAATGGGCTGGTCATCTGCAAAGGCTGGATCAGTACAGGTGGTCCCATGCAGCCACTAACTGGAGTCCGCGGGACAAAAAGCGCAGAAAAGGACGTCCTCCCAAGAGATGGAGTGATGACATCGCGCAAGTAGCCGGTAAACTATGGCTAAGGAAGGCAAGAGAACGTACAGAATGGAAGCTCTTGGAGGAGGCTTTCACCGCCACAGGCGGCATTTACATATAGTTAATTTTTATATAATTAACAGCACCTAGGTTAAGTTTTTCTTTGTGTAAGTAAATAAAGCTATTTTTATTTATTTATTTATTTATCGTGCCTGGGACAGGATTTTAGATGGAATAGACTTGCCCAACACCTATCCTGACAGCTCAGCCGGCCTAGTCCACAGGAAAGACATGGTCAATACGTGCGGAGCTGGCTAAGCCACGGGTTTCCTCACGATGTTTTCCTTCACCGTATGAGAGCACTAGCAGGCCTTAAAACAAGCAGCATAATAGTAGCAGATACCATAGAACCATAGGACTAGCAGACGCACGGCCCATTACCACCCATACCAGGTGAGTTTACCACCTATTCGCACCAAGCGCTTTTGCTCCACTTTTATCATGCGAACATCTAAGGAGTGGAACTCACTGCCGCCGTCTGTTTTTCCTGACCAATACAATCTGGGGCTATAGAATAAATGGGTGTCTTCTAGACTATCCTGCTACATCGTCGGCTATAAAAAAAAGATTAGAACCTGCAGGGCTATAACCCTTTAGTTTTTAGTATCTACAACTAGTTATTGGCTTACAAAACGCACGTTGATATTTAACTTTATGACGTAACCGCAGTTCTTGATGTCACAACAAATTTTGCGAGCCAAGGAGAAACAACTATTTTCAATTTATCTGTTTCGTGAAAGCGGGTATGGGTTGCCAAATGTGTTGTTCTATGTATCTGGTGCGCTTTCAAATTGCTACTTTCCATTGATCAAAAATGAAAATACTTTACGCTCATACTTAATCCAAAAAACCTGGTGCATTTATAGGTATTTTTTCTTTCTATCTTTTCTTTCACGAGTTTTTTTTACTTTTGTCTGCAAGTCTATCAAGTAAAAAGTGCTTTGAGCTCATCCTGTCGGCGACATGACAGAATGTCAGACCTACGTGTACGTGTGTACTGCATAGCATCAAACTAATACAGTTTATGGTGCCGAAATATTGAAATACAAGCGGCTGCCCGCGGCTTCGCTCGCCCCGTTCCCGTTACGCGCCGTTCCCGTTAATTTTTCAGGATAAAAAGTATCGAATGGCCGTCTTCTGGATTTAACATACCCTTCAACCCCAATTTTCAGCTAAATCTGCCCAGCCGTTCTTGCGTTAAAACATAAACACGACTTTCTCTTAAACATTATGATTAATAAATCATAGTTTAAAAAACTATGAACATAGTTTAAGTTAAAAATAAAACTGTAATAATCAACTGAAAAATTTATATTATTGTACAAAAAAACGTGGGGTGCTTTTTATAATAACTTCAGATATAATAAACTATTGATAAAATATTTACAACAATCAAAATCAAGCACCCCACGCTTTTTGTACAATAATATAAATTTTCAATTGATTATTACAGTTTTATTTTTAACTTTTTAGTTCAATTTGTTATAAAAGCGTTTTTTTTTAGTTTTTTAAACTATAATTTATTTTTTACTTTTTAGTTGTTTTTTTTTTTCATATAATGCATTGTCATCGACCTTTGACAGGTGTGCAAAGTTTGAATAAAATCTGATCGTTCAAAGTAGGTTTTTAATTTTTTTTTTTTTTTCTTTTCATTTTTTTTATTTTTTTTTTCATATTGTTGCATTGTCATCGACCTTTGACAGGTGTGCAAAGTTTGAATCAAATCTGATCGTTCAAAGTAGGTTTTTTTTTTTTTTTATTTCTTTTCATTTCTTTTCATTTTTTTTTTTCATATTATTGCATTGTCATCGACCTTTGACAGGTGTGCAAAGTTTGAATCAAATCTGATCGTTCAAAGTAGGACAAAATCGAGCTCAAAGGGGTCGGTTACATACATACATACATACATACATACAGGTGAAACTAATAAAAGCGTTATAAAAACAAATACATCCTACGGGAACCATACATTTTATCGGGATAAAAAGTAGCCTATGTGCTATTTCAGACCATAATCTATATCTTTGTCGAATTTTATCCAAATCCGTTCAGTCGTTTTAGAGTTATTGAGTAGCAAACATCCATCCATCTTTCCATACTTTCGCGTTTATAATATTAGTGTGATTGGCTGAGTACCATAGGCTGCATCAGTTAGCATTTATATGAATCAAATGCGCTATTTATAGGCCGATGCATTAGTAATGTGACCGCATGTTGACGAGCGGTGAGTCATCAAGCCATTAGACATTATGGATGAAATAATAAACAGTTACGATTTTATCTATGGTCAGTTGTTTATCTTATACCTTTAAACGAGAAAATCTTGCATATATATATATATATATGTATATATGTATTTAGGATCTCGGAAATGGCACCATCGATTTTCATGAAATTTAGTATACAGGGGTTTTCGGGGACGATAAATCGATCTAGCTAGGATTTATTTTTAGAAAATATCAGCGTTCGGAGTTAAGATCAAACAACTTTTTCATAATATCATTACTCCTAGCGCCATCTGTTGCTCAGAAGCTAAAACTAAGCTCTGTGAGAACCTGAGAACTCAAGGGTTATGTATCACAGAGAACGCCATCTATTGTCGAGTTTTGGAACTAAAGGACTACGTAAACACTCTGTAGACAAGTTCCGGAAGTTTCTATCTCATTGCACTCGTGTTTTTTTTTTTTAATAATCAGTTCTTATTTTTTAATATTATGTAGTATGTTAGTAAGATCGAAATATATGATTTCATCATTCATAAGTACGTTATCAAAAAAATACCGAGCGAAGCTCGGTCACTTACTGCTAGTGTTATTTAATAGTCCATCACAACACTAACTAGCCTCAAATTAAACAGAGCTTTTATTATGGAAAACTATTTATTTTGTAAATACATACTAATAACACCTATACAATGCAATATAACACCCAGACAGAGTATACAAGAATCTATGTTCTCCACACAAATATTAATTTTGTTCTCGGTGGGGATCGAACCCACGCCCTCCAGCGCAGAAGGCAGAGCTACTACCAACTGTGCTATGAGCAGAGTCAAAATGTTTCCTTTTTTAGCAGAAAATACAACGGTAACCGTGGTTTAGTGACCTTTTTGTTAATTCATAAAGCTGAATTCGGGCAACTCTGTCTCAAGGTAGCTCTTACAAGAAAATGCTCAAGTAAGTGATACATTTTTAATAGGTCCCGTAAAATCGACAAACCTCTTGTTATACAACCAAGCGTAAGGTAGAGATATAGGTACTATTCTCAAAACTGCGTGCCACTCCACATTTTCTTGACTTGAGATCATCAATCATCAAAAACAATACGATATCAGTAAAATAAGGAATAAAATTAATTATAGTTATGACTATAGCATGGGGTTCTTAAAGGCGTTAAAAAAGTTTTAAAGGGTCGGCAACGCGCTTGTGATGCCTCTGGTATTGCAGGCATCTATATGGGCTTTTTTTTGCCCAGGGGAAATCCTATAGGGATACTGACCCAAACCCCTGAGGTGTTCCTCTACATTTGCGCTGGGTGGACGAGATCATGGCTTTGTTTCGTTCCACAACCCCGTCAGCGCTTATCCTTGCGGACCCATCTTAGGGAAGGGCTGAAACCCTTTCCTCGTAATCTGAAGGCACCCTGAACACTAGTGGTTTGAAGCCTATAGACGCCTTCGGGGGGTCTATAGGCTACGGTAACCGCTTCCCAACAGGTGGGCCGTATACAAAGAAATATGCAAAAAAAATTACATGCCAACAGGCTTTAGTGGTCAACCCAAACAATACCGTCTCCAAGCCTACTTAGCTCAATAGTTATGCAAAATGTCTCACAATTAGCAAGAGTCAAACAAAGATGAAACCTTGGCCAATATTATTTTGACTTGGGTGTAGGTAAAGGCTAGTTACTCATTGCCAGAGAGTAATTTACACACAACTGTAAAACCCTGTAAAACACATCATTTAGTTACTATTTTAATTAGCTCCATGCCCTGATTATAAATTTTTATTTGAGTCCAAATTAAAACTTTTCATAGCATCACAATTTCCTAGTAAACAAAATTGGAACGTCCTTAGTCGCCATCTGCGATGACGATGGTGATGGCGGCGATTAGTTTCACACACTGCCGCTAACTTTGACAGCGATACACTGATTGCCATTTCAAGCGATCTAGATGTGCGCAAAGCTTTATTGCTTCTGATAAAACATGACCAGCTCATTTATTATTGCTCTGAGAGTTTAATACTGCAATATTCTGTGGTTTGAGAGTAATAACGCATTTACTGCTCATTATTCCCCTGTGAAAACACACGAAGTGGATTTGCGTGCGTTGGCTCCAGTTTGAACCCATTGAGTTGAGAAAAGAACTACCTAGGTAAGTATGTACTTACCCACGTACCTAGAGCATTTTTATTTATATAGAATGAGGTCAAACATAATAATAAACATAACCAAAAAAAATTTGGTAAGTCAAGACCGGACACAGATTTCAAACGATTGGAGTCACCTTTCACAAAGATGCTGATGAAGTTAAAAAAGTTTAAAGCTTCTTCTTATTCTTATCATGTCACTGATTCTTTCGAACCAAGTGAGGTGAAAGGATTTTAAGTGCGCCTCAAAGAGTCTCCTTTCGAGCACTTGACACAATACATAATTTTTTAGGTTCTACGATATGCCGCTTTCCTCACGATGCGCGATGTTTTCCTTCACCGTTTGAGAGCATTGGCATAAATTTACCTTAGACCTTAGATGCAAGCAAAGACCTGTTTATTTAATTTTTTTGTCGAATGAAGCAAGAACTCGCCCTAGATTTGAAGTTCCAAACATTATTTTAGTTCGAAGAACACATTTTCATTAGGTATAATATTACTCATACACCTGTTTTACATTATTGCGGTTAGCGTGAATGAAAGATAAAAGCATACGGTACTGGTGTTATATTGTATCGCAACTACGGGTACAGTGAGCCACATAAATTGATGTGTGCATCCATTATGATCCAAAAAGACTGGAGGTAAATAATTTTTGGCAACGGGCAAATAAAAAAAAATATAGGCAATCCACACAACATACACATTATGTATCTAACTCCAAGCTAAGCAGAGCTTGTGCTATGGGAACCTAGTACAAGCTCTGCTTAGCTTGGGGCAAATTTAGAAGAATGTACAACACGAATCGATTGCCCCTTCATGTCATTGTAAAGTCATCTGCAAAGACAACATTATTTATTTATTCATATTAATTTAGATTTTGGCATTTTTATCATATTCAGATCTCGTACTATAATTATAATTAATTTGCTTTTCTATATTTTTTTTACTATAATTATCAATCATTTTCGATTTATCAGAAAATCATTTTGAAAGAAGCAGTACAATCAAAGTGTTTATAAGAAAACCCCAGTGTGAGATCATTCGCAGAGAATCACGGTCTTATTCTGGGAATTGGGATCTTTATGAATAAAATAAATCCAGTTTTATATGCAATCTTTAATAGTTAAAGACACTCTGTTTGCATTGATTTATTAAACGAAAATTTCAATGAAATCTTTTGAATTATTTTTATTACCTTCCGAGAAACACTTAGCGTTGAAAACTAAATGAAGGGCAGATCTACGAGTACTTTTCTATATTTTTATTGTTTCACAGAAATGACCAATTTTATAAACCAGTGGTTCAGTAAGACTAGTCAGCAGACCTCGCATTTTCCCACCTCCAACTTTTTTTTTCCAAGGTCTTGTCTAGATTTTTTTTTAAATCACTCGATACCCTTCTCATTTACTCCCAAATTAAAAATCGCAATCGACTAAAAAATGGCAGGCAACAATAGACACTCACAGATAGACAAAGCATTTTTTGACCAAACTCGAACGCTTCGCTCGCTCGTTCACAGCTACAGTGAAGGAGGGGCCTTATTAGGTATACACCAAGAACACCGGACAAAATAATAACACTAAAATGGATAGCTTACTGTCCAACTCATACAAATTATACGTAGAATTATAAAATGAAGTTGCACTGGAACTTCAAACGAATGGTTCTGATGGTGATGCTTAGTTGTGTTTAACCAGCTGTGGTAAAGATAAACAGAGTTTAAATTACTCGGTAGTTTACAGCATTCTTAGTAGGTGATGTGGTGAATTAAACATTTAAATAAGTACATACCTACAGCAAAAGTACTTAATAAAATTTCCGTGTTTTTAAGCCAAATTTATTTGTCTCATGAAGGCTTTTTTCCGAGTTTTATTTTTTGCTGTATAGATAGATTTTTTTAGTTTTTATTGATAAAATATATACTGTCTTCTGGTATAGGAATCTAATATCTTATTTACATACTTTTATTTACATATTATTGACCGCAATCTCACCTGCTGGCCTACCATGAGCTTCATATGGTTATGGTTATGGCTGTGAAAATTGTGTCAACAGTGTCAACACATTTAAACACAAAAAGAAAATGAATGTGTGGGTCAGCCTATCTATACACAATTTGACAGCCATAGCCATAACCATAAGGAGCTCGTGGTAGCCCTGCTGTTGTGCGGCCGATGGATACTCTCACCCAGGCAGAGAGCAAACATTTGCGTTCGCCACACAAATATTTGTTCTCAGTAGGGATAGAACCCACGGTCTACAGAGCAGAAGGCAGAACTAGTACCACCTGATCCGTGACGCCTTTAAAGGCTACAAATTATAGTTATTGCAGAATAAGCACCCGACACTAGGTCTCGAACGAGACAAGTCTGCCTACACAACAACTAATTAATCGTAAAGTTAAGTTTGCAATAAGGGGCCGCGCAAACTGGTGAAACAGCTTATACTTATAATACGTGGCAATGGGCAGTGCATGCCTGTTGTTTATAAGAATGTCCCTTAAATTAAAACTTACGTCTCGAGTGAGACAAGTCTGCCTACACGACTTTTAATTAATCGTCAAGTGGCGATAAGGGGACATCACAATTCGTTATAACGGGCTTATACTTATAATACGTAGCAATGTGCAGTGCATGCCTTTTTTAACCGACTTCCTATCAAAAAGGAGGAAGTTCTCAATTCGGTTGTATATATATATATATATATACAGTTGTGGTCATATAATTAAGAACGATTTGAAGTTCTAGAAGTTTTTTATTTAAATCGTATCATACACAGAGATGTGTACCTTCTGAGAAGCAACTAGTTATGTTATATAATAGTCACATTAATAGAGCAACCTGACTTAAGAATAAAGTATGAAATCGCTAACTATTTTTTGTACATTTTATTGATTTTATCAAAGTAACACATTCAAATAGTACTGAAACTGGACAAATAATTAAGAACGATTTATTTAACTGCTCGGGAATTGTTTTGTATGACACTTAGATTTCAAAAATCACAATATTATGTAGCACAGGAAATCTAAAAAGAAATTTAATAAATATTTAACTAAAATTAATAGTTAATAGCATATCCACGGCTTTTAATTACAGCTTGACACCGGCGAGGCATTGACTCTATTAATTTTTGACATTTCGCAAGAGAAATAGAGTTCCATTCTTCTAAAAAAACGTCATACAGCTCTCTTAAATTTCCACACTTTGTATTTGAAACCTTTTTCTTTACTTCAAACCACAGATTCTCTATTGGGTTGAGATCTGGACTGTTAGCAGGCCAGTCTAAGACAGAAACTAATTGCGCTGTAAGAAATTCCTTTACGGTGCGTGCAGTGTGCTTTGGATCATTGTCATGCTGGAATGTCCAAATGACCGGTAGAACGTCTTCAGCGTATGGTAACATTGTTTCTTCCAGTATATTTTTGTATTGGAACTGATCCATGTTACCTTCTATCAACTTTACAGGTCCTACACCATGTTAAAAGCAACCCCAAATTTTCACATTTCCACCACCGTGCTTTAATGTAACTTTCGTGTACTTTGGGTCGAATGCTGTATTCGGGGGACGTCGTACATATCGTTTTCCATCAGAACATACTCTGTTTATTTTCGTCTCGTCAGAAAAAAGTACATTTTTCCACTGTTGCACAGTCCAGTTTTCATACTTTCTCGCAAATGCAAGCCGGGCTTGCCTGTGGCAAAGTTTTAACATGGGTACCTTTCTTGCTATCGTACCATGCAATTTTTCTTCTACCAAACGTCTTCGAATAGTGCGTGCTGAGATTGCTGAAGGGTTGTTTTCACCAAAATATTATTTTCTAAGCTCATTGGACCCTTTAAAACGATTTTGTTTTGCCATACGAACGATGTTTCGGTCATCTCGAGGAGTTGTTTTTCTCTGTTTAGGTACACGTGGAACATTCGAAGTAGTTTCATATGTAGCAAAATGCTTTACAGCGTGGAAAACCATCGATTTTGAACATTGCAGATGGTCGGCTATCTTTTTATAAGACCAATTCTTCCGGCGAAGTTTTATTATTACTTCCCTTGTAGATTTATCACAACTTTTATTGTTTCCCATTGTTTTTTCTAAAGAAGCCTATAATCTTTAATCTTTTATAGCACGTAATGGCGCCAAAATTATACAAACAGTAACAAATCGACTGAGTGTTGATTTAAATTTGAATAAAGGTATAAACTACTTAGCGTTCTTAATTACGTGACCAGCCAGTAATAAGGAATACTTTGTTTAAAAGTAGTGTAAAATGTTTGCCTATTGATTTTTAGCCAATCATGTGTATCAATGAATACAGTGGTAATATGGAAATGTTTTACGATACCGAGAGAAATAAAAACAAATGCATACAATTAGTTTTGCATCTTAGTTGGAAAAAAGCTTCCCTTTATATCAGCGTTCTTAATTATATGACCACCACTGTATATATTTTTTTATATTTGTTACCGCATAACTTCGTAATTTGTGAGCTGATTTGAAAAAAAAAAATTTTATCTGAAAGCTTTCAGATTGGTCCCATTTTAATTTTATTAAAATCTGTGTCGCCATTTTTTTTAAATATTTTTTTAAATGTTTGTAACTGCATGCCTCCGTCATTTATGAACCGATTTAGAAAATTATTTTTTTATTTGGAAGGTTATTCTTACGTCCAGATTGTCCCAAACAAACTTCATTAAAATCGGTTTAGCCGTTTGGCAATGAAGTCGGTTTCTCTAGTTTTTTAAACTTATAATTATTTTAGTAGGCGAAGGGAGATTTTTGCTATGCACATATCCTCACAATTTGGGCTTAAGTTGAGCCTAAATAGTCCTGATATAAAGAGGCGTTGAGTCGCGCAACGCTACTATATCTTATGGTCTTGTGAACTAGCCCTTATTAATTCCTTTTCAATACCCTTGAGCCTAAAAGCTGTTTAATTCATGCGGTCGATTTGCAGGAAACTGATTAGCATTGAATGAGAACATTTTATTAATTCTTGGAATAAATACGAGAATAGATCTTATACGGTACAGTTTTATTACTGCATGAATAGCCCTCGGAATTTAATTTAATATTATTTTGTCTGTGGAAACGACCTTCATTAATATTCGTGACAGGTGAAACTAACAAAGTGACCGGTTCGGCATAACAGATCGGCTGAGACTGAAAATGTGCCGGTTTGATTAACGCGGCAAGACAAATATTTGCGTCATTTAATTTTTTTTTAATAGCACATTTAAGAAGGAGAGACAATACCCATAGTTCCATCCTTTTTCAATCTCCATTTTTCTTGGTCACGCCATCACGCGTGATCGGCTGCCGCTCACTATAATAATAATTATAATTTGATTTTTACTCATATAATTATAATTTGATCATTATAATAATTTAGAAACAACACAGTATAAGAAGATGCAGTAGATTTTCATAAATAGCAGTGTAAAGTCTAAGCAAAGCGGTTTGCTTACACTTCACAAAGAGAAAGTTTTGTTTGATGTGCCCCGTCCACGCGGACCGCAGCTGAAACTCTCCTAATCCCGCTAAACTAGCCTGTAGAGGCCTACCATGAGCTCTGTCTGACTCTGTCTCTAGCTCTAATTTTGAGTCTGTGAGTGCTCACCAATGCATTATACTGTGTGTGTGACGTTTTGACGTAGGATTTATTAAGTCAACACTCACACAGACTCAAAACCAGAACCAGAGACAGAGCCAGACAGAACTCATGGTAGGCCTACTGTTCGCAGAAAATACGTTTAGGAGTACAAACAGAGTGTTATAAGATTAAACTAAGTACTTCAGAGCTGACTACCACTGAAATAAAGATAAAAAAGATATAGACTTTGATTCCTAGGCTGTTTAATTAAAAAGTATCTCGTAAATAAATATTCTAGGTGGTTTGAAGACGATCTGTAGAGTGGCTAGTTTACTGTTTATCTGCCACTGAGAGGGAACATCAATGAGTTTTTCTGTCCAAAAATGTATGTGCACTATGCCAGTACTCTCAAACGGTGAAACCATCGTGAGGAAACCAGCATGTCGTAGAACCTAAAAAGTTTGATAACATGTGTCAAGTGCACGAAAGGAGCCTCTTTGGGCGTGCTTTTCTTCCTTTTCATTTCTTCATATCGTTTTCGAAAGAACCAGTGACCAGTGACACGATAAAAAGAACCATTTGTGCTTCGACGTAACCAGGTTTCGTAACCAGCTTCGTAGAAAGATTTTTTTCTTAGTTCGTTAAACCGGGTTACCAACTATTATACAACTTGTTTCATTCAGTTCTTAGTTCATAGCCCGGGTTATGAACTAATAAAAACTTTTGTCATTCAGTTCTTAGTTCATAACCGAGTTACGAAACAAGATGGGAATCACGTGCATCATGAACTAACTACTTGTGTTTTTCTGTGGTAAATACCAGCGCCAGGGCTCCAAATATTTCAAATAGTAGAAGGCATTATGGAATTTTCTTAATTAGCTTTGTCCATTATTTTTATAACGGTAGGTATATTTACTATGCCATATTTAACATGGTAAATATCCTGTTGTTTCATAAAAATAGTGTTAAAAACCATGATAGTTCCAAAAGCTTTGTCCATCCCCTAAGGATGGCCAAAACTAATTAAAAAAAATAATATAACTTTATTACCTATATTTAAGAGAATAATAATAATTATTTTTTATTTAACAGATAGTCTTTTTACACCTTGTAAAAATCAACCACAAGTTTAAATAAATACGAAATAATGAAAAAATACAAACTTCGGAAACCAAACCAACCGCTACAAAACGGCTGAGAATTTAGTTCAGAAACAAACTGATGTTCCAAAAGTAGGATCAATTTAACAATCCGAGTTCAAGAATTACAGCTTTGGGGAAAGATTTATTTAAATTCGTTTAAACTTTTCCCTTGGTTTTACCAAAAGTAGCTACCGTGGTTTCACGGCCGTAACTAAACGGACGCGCGATAAACGTTACAGCGTTCGTGATAAATAAATAAATATCATGAACAATTCACACAACACTATCCAGCCCCAAACTAAGCAGAGCTTGTACGATGGGAACCAGATGGCTGATATAATATACTTGAAAACCTTTTTTTTGCAAATGCATACTTATAATACAATATAACACCCAGACAGAGAACAAACATCTGTATTCACCACACAAATATTTGTTCTCGGTGGGGATCGAACCCACGACCTACGGCGCAGAAGGCAGAGCTACTACCAACTAAGCTGATAGGCCAGCCAAATAACAGTAGTCGCACAGAAATCTTCATTTTATTCTTTATATCATTCATCTCATTTTATTCTTTGATTTCTGGCCCCTAAGCTTTATGTTAGCAATTTAACATTATTAATAGAAGATTTTCAATAATTAACAATGCTTCAAGCGATGTACATTTTACTTCATTTTTCATTTCAATCGAGTCCAATGTAACGATCATAGAATTATTGCAGCCACTTCGTAAAAATATATACTGGTTTGTAAAACAAAGTCGTTTCTCGAGTTTTTTTTCTAATTTCCTTCGCTATTTGAATATTCAATGTTCAGTTTCCAATATCTTACACAGATTGCTTTAACTTCTATTTATTTAACCAAAATTAATTTAAGCGCTACCTTATCTTTCTATAGATAATATATTAGATTTTTATAATGTCCCAAGCGGGATGTAAACCCTTTGAAACTTTTGGGACATTATAAAAACATTTGTGCTTTTTAAGTGTAGTAAACACTATCAAAGCATTAATAAAATTTTTTGATGTGTTTATAAATAACTATGCGAGTCAGTTTTAATTAAGAACGTTAACACCTCTTATTAAATATCGTGGTCATAAGATGATACCTTCAGTCAGATGTGGGTGACTTCTTTAGAATTTCAAAATGCATTAAAATTAAACCACAATTTTAAAAAATATGGTAGTTGTAACCCTATCTAAAAAGAGATAGGTATAAAAAAAATTGCCAAAATTCTAGAAGAAAAGTCAACCGATGGATAATTTAAGTAAAACCTAAGTTTAATCTTATAAACCTTGTTTCTTTAGTCAAAACCTATCAATTTCCCATACTAATAAGAAAAACGTTCTTATAGGAGATCCATTTCGATAAATTCACTCGAATTCAACTCTCCAATATTGAACGTCTTAAATAACGTCGCTAACTTTAAAAGACGTACGGCTTCGAGGAGCCAGCGATTTAATTTCCACATTCGATAGCTCTTGTGAGACATCGGTTTTGTAAGAAACGTCAACCGTCACATTGATGCTATCATTTTCTGTCAAGAGCAAATAAAAAAATTTATTGTGGATAATCCACACAATCCAACTCAATCTAGTCCCAAACTAAGCAGAGCTTGTACTGATAGCTGATTTATATCAGCTACATGAATGATTAGCTCCTTCAAACTGTACCTACTCTGTGTTGTGCACTCAACAGATTTATAAACTAAATAACTATAATTATAAGTTTAAAAAACTAGTGAAACCGACTTCACTGCCAAACGGCTAAACCGATTTGCTTAGGACAATCTGGACGTAAGAATAACCTTCCAAATAAAAAAATAATTTTCTAAATTGGTTCATAAATGACGGAAGCATGCAGTTACAAACATTAAAAAAAAATATTTAAAAAAAAACGGCAACACCGATTTTAATACACTCTTCATTTTGTACATAAATAGCATACACAACCTGAAACTCACAAACGCGGATATCGTATGCTATGCAGATGACACCGCGGTTGTCTTCCATGGCTCAGACTGGGATGATGCTGTATCACATGCGGAGCAGGGCATGAAACAAATTAATCTCTGGCTTTTGAGAAACCTTCTCACCCTTAACGCGCAAAAGACTAAATTCATCTGCTTTCACAAGACTCGGGCATCCTCGCCCTCTCAATCTCTTTCTGCCATCCGACTCCACACATGTAGCAGCATAGTGCCATCTGACTGTTGCTGCGAACTGATATGTAGAACTAACTCTATTCGATATTTGGGAGTTTTGGTAGATCAAAACCTTAATTTTAGAGAACACATAAATAGCATATCGGCTAAAACACGCAAATTCATTAACGTCATGCGTCTACTCAGGAACTCTGCAAGCTGGAATACATTAAAATCTACTTACTTAGCCCTTTGCCAATCTGTATTAACTTACTGCATTACTAGCTGGGGCAGTGCTGCGAAAACCATACTTATCCAGTTGGAAAGAGCCCAAAGATCAGTGCTAAAAACAATGTTAAATAGGCCTTTCAGATACCCAACAACCAACGTCTATAGTGAATCCGGTGTTCTCACCATACGTCAACTTTTTATTCTCAAAACATCTCTTTCGGTTCACAGGACCATACTCAATAGTAATTGCTATCATGATATGTTAACCCATAGAGTATTTAAAATTCAAACTAAGTCTGTAAATACCTCATTTGCCAAACGCTTTAGTCCCTTCGTTTCGAATTTTCTATACAATAAAATAGTAAAATGTTGTGATATAAAGCATTGTTGTATTTTCAAAGCTAAACGGATATTAGTAAATTGGCTTGGATCTCTCACCTATGACTACACCGAAAATCTGCTAGTGTCAATTACATAAACCTACTGCACTTTAAAAGATGTAAATTTATTGTTATTATTTATAGTTAACACATACAATCTTATACTTTTATTGTCTCCCCTAAAACTAAAACAATCCTAACCGAGGTTATTCACCCCATTGTAATCGTATGGATACTCACGATACAGATTTTTTATCTAGTGTGGGTATCACAGGTAACTAGAACCTTATCCATCTCTCAGCAATTCAATACAATAATTTGTGAATACATTTATTTACTCAAGGAATCTTACAATTAAGCAATCATTTACAAAATGTACAAAAACACAAGAAGCGGTTGAGCTATCTGCAGACCGTTGCAAACGATCTAGAGATAGCTTAACTGATCTAGATCTAATTTCAAGTAACAGACGCAAGCGTCCCCAAGACGCGGTATTAATCTGTGCATTATGGTTTCACCTTTAACCTACCAAGATTTTGCAGCTGCCTGTATCGCCTGCCTACTTTTGAAAAACTTATAAGCCATGCCTTGGACTACTGTCATCTCTTAACCAGTGTTTAAATGTAATGTAAACAGTGATTCAAAATTAAAAATGTAAGTAGGTAGGTTATTAAATTTAAACTGTGAGTAGGTATGTTAATTCATGAGTATGTCGGCTAGTTTTAATAGTTGTAAAATAGTACACCTCTGTAAATTTGATATTGCTGCAAATAAACATTTTTTCATTTTTTTCATTTTTCAATAAAATTAAAATGGGACTAATCTGGAAGCAGTACATTTCAGATAAAAAAATAGTTTTTCAAATCGGCTCACAAATGACGAAGTTATGCGGTAACAAACATTAAAAAAAAATACAACCGAATTGAGAACCTCCTCCTTTTTGATTGGAAGTTGGTTAAAAACAACAGGTTCATATAATGTCAGTAGATAATAAGTTTGAGTCCTTGATGAAATGCCAGAATAATAACTCTAAAAGGCCTCTACAAAAGCTAAAAGAAATCATTGGCCAAATATGCTTGTTCCAGAGCAAGTTATATTTAAAAAAACGCACTGTGAAGCCAGCGTGTGTTTTTTTCCCCAAACGAACTCTTTCACACAAAGAGCCTGTTCTACTTTACTCTCAGGTACAAGTTTATGTGTGAACTTATTTATGTTAGAAGTTTTTATGATGCAATATGAATAGTTTGACGCCTGAAGATTTGTTGAATGGAGTTTCTTGAGATTTGTTTTACGACACAAGATTAGAGAAAATGAAGTTTGTTTATTTCTTGAACAACATTCTCCTATTAGTCTAAGATCCCGCTATAGAAGGACCTTCACCGAGCTGGTTATTTAATGAAACGTATTTTATATTTAATTAAACATGCCAATAAATATATTCTATATGGGTTGCCTATCAAATTTCAGTCCGAGATAATTATAATTAATTAATAATTAAAAAAAAAAACTTTCCACCTGTTTGTTTATTAAACAAATTCTATACCAATCGAAAGAATAGACCCCATAGAATAAGCAAACGTTAGGTTGCCTATTTGATTCCGGTCACAACTCTCATCTCGATAGAAAGTTAAAAAAAAAAATGATTTTTTAATTATTAATTAATCATTTCCTGGACTGAAATTTGATAGGCAACCCATATATAGAATATATTTATTGGCATGTTTAATTAAATATAAAATACGTTTCAATAAATAACCAGCTCGGTGAAGGTCTTTCTATAGCGGGATCTACTAATAATTTATATAATTTAGATTAAATTAGTAGGGATCAAAATGTCACCTGAAATAATTGGTTTTCTATAAATCTATAAACCGACAACCGTTATAAGGTGAGTTACAGGAGAATAGTTCTCGAATGGCGACCACGAACCGGAAGACGAAACTACCCACCCACCAGATTATATTACTATAGACATATATTATGTCCAGCAGTGGACTTCTTCAGGCTGTTAATGACGACGAGGTCTATATTCCGACTTTCAGAAAAAACTGATGCTTTCCTGTCCATTAGTCTTGTCATGTCAAAAACCCTACGATGAAGGCCGAAAGTTGAGAAGATTAATAAATTACTATGAAATAGCAATACGAAGATTGATGCTTTGGAAATGTGGTGCTGGAGACGACTGCTTTGAGTCTCGTGGACTGAATTTCGTACCAATGTTTCGATACTCCAAGAGCTAAACATCAAACAGCGTCTATCAAGCTTAGTATGCCGCATTATAAAATACTTCGGACACGTCTCACGGCGAGACACTGACTCGATTGAGCGCCTTGTGGTTCAGGTTCAGGGACAAAATTAAGGTTCGTCCACGTCGAAAATCAGTTATGCGCTGGACTAATCAGATCCAGATCGGCAGCGGGTGGAAACCTACGAGAATGCTCCCGGATGACTACAAGCAGAGAGCAGCTTCACAGCTCACACTTCTGCGCGTCTGTGCTGGAGGGCGTGGATTCGATCCCCACCGAGAAATAATATTTGTGTGGTGAACGCAGATGTTTGTTCTCTGTCTGTGTGTTATATTGTATTCAAAGTATGTATTTACAAAAAAAATGCAGGTGAATAAGTTTTATAATCAGCTCTCTAGTTTCCATAGTACAAGCTCTGCTAAATTTGGGGCTAGATAGTGTTATCTGCGTGGGTATCCGCAATATTTATTTAAAAATGTATCCCAGTTTTTTGAATTAATCACAAATCATTTCTGCAGTTCGTAACATCTTGTTGTGACGTAAAACATGATGCAATATAAAGAAGAGAGCAAAATGGCGATTAAAATTTTCGAGTAAAAATACATTTCCGGCACCCTGTGAACTTACGTAGGTAATATTGTTGGGAGTGGATAATAAAACGAAACTACTTAATAAGTTGCATAGCTTAATGAAATTGGGCTTGAAAATTAAAGCCAAAGTACAAAGATGATCTACTAAATCTACTTAATTAAATAGGTCTACGTAATCAAAGTTTCGAAGTAAAACATGCGGCCTTATCGCTACGCTCAAAAGATAACCCAGCATCCGATAAACCTACGACGAACGCGAGAATGAAGGATGGAGGATGGCTCAGAACCGTTCATTCTTGAAATGAATGGATGAATGAAGAGGCTAAGATTACAGTGGATGGTTTGTATATTTATTAGGAACACCAAAAAATAATACAGAAAAAGTAAAGTTAGGTCGAACAAAAAAATATCCTTCCCCATGCTCATTCACTGAAGGCAACTTCACAGCTAATACAGATAAGTATTATAAATAGTTAATAATAATGATCAAAATGGATAAGGAACACACAAAAGTAATCATAGGTAAATGATGATAATAAAGTATCTAAGACATTATGGTAGGAGCAACAATAGAATAGTAGGTAGGGTATGTAATCTTTCTGGAAGAGGCCTAAGTCCAGCAGTGGACTTCAGGCTGATGATGTTCATTTTCATATTATTTAGTGCAAATATTATAATAATTATCAAATAGATAAGTGCACGAAAGGAGCTTCTTTGAGGTGAACTTACTGATTCGAAAGAACCAGTGACAGGAAGAAGAAGAATTAAATTGTCTTCATAATTTAGGATGTTTTTTATTTTTATCGTAGAACCAAAAAAGTTCAAAAATATGTGTCAAGTGCACGAAAATAGCCTCTTTGAGGCGCACTTAAAATCTTTTCACCACATTTGGTTCGAAAGAATCAGTGACACGTTAAGAAGAAGAAGGATGTTTATTGAACATAATGAATTAGTCAAAAAAGTAGGTCAATCGCAACAAAATAGCGTACACAATGACACAATTGTTTACATTAGTCGTATCAAACAATTTCACGGAACATCACCCACAGCTGTTTCCTAAAATACGATAGTTTCGGCACACGCTTCAAATATAAATCGAGATACGTGCAGATCAGTGATTCATCAATCTGCGTAAAAGGTACACCTACGTAACGATAATGTATATTCTTCTAGTACTTCATGTGTACCCGTTCATGAGTAGCTGACCCACTTAGCGTGGATTTAGGTTTTAAATCTTCTTTTAAGTAAATGTGAGCTCTGTCACATTTTTGATTAATTTAATCAAAAAACAATTATCAAACTAGCCACAAATAAAGCAGCGTGGGGTAAGAGCAGAAAGATAATGATGCTGATCATTAACAAGCACAGAATAATTCCTAGCACACAGTGTGTGACAGTGGTTCACACTGTCACACACTGTGTGCGACAGTGATTCCAATAAATTGAATAACAAATAACTTTCGTAGTTATAATTTATTTGGCTATATCGAACCTATTACACGGGTATTTATCGCGTATATTAATACCCGTGTAATAGTTTCAATGTGTTAGATCGCGAAAGTTTAAAAAATACTAAGACGTATTTAATATTCCTAGGCATGCAAGCAGACTCGGCAGTTAAATGCAAGTTGCGATTTAAATTGATTAAACACCAGTTGTAATACTGGTTTAAATTTATACTACGTCCGGACTCTCGCAACGAGCCCGTAACGTAAACCATTGAACTTTATAGAGGTTGGACAAACACAATTTTTAGATAGATTGAAGCATAAAAGTTCTCGTCGGTGTGAACCGTTGGTTTACTGGTGGACCTGTTGATTTTGTGGGTGTGGTAGACCTTGGTTAGTGTAAATTACTTGCTCAAGTGTTTAGTGCCGCTATACGAGTAGTTTGCGTTTGTCAAAAGTTCAAAAGTTACTTATAGCCTATACGCCTACGCGAGGGACTTTTCAGACGGCTTTAAGACGGCAGACAGCTTTAAGACGTTTCGAAGTGATCCTTGCAATTCTACTAAATACTATTCACTTTTGATATTGATTTAGATTTTTGATTTTGGTTGAACTTTTCCCGTAATCTCAGTTCCAAATTTTTTTAAACTACTAGGTGATGGAACAGGATTATGAACCTGATGCTAAGTGATAATCATCACGTATCCTATAACAAAGCACTGTCTCGCATGTCACGTTAGAAACGTGCCCTATGATGCTCTGCCCTGCGTCCATCAACTTGAAGCCTTCAAATCAAAACACAAGACGCTTACAAAAGTTGAGGTCAAAATCAAAACCCAGTATAAAGCCTATCAAGGCCTTTCCTGATATTTCCTGGAAAAGCGATTAGCCTTTCTGATCTTCCGACTTTCCCCGATGTAATAGTTTACCTGATACTTGAGTGGTCTCCACATCAATCAAGTCGCAAGATCTTTGTTTCGTGAGTTATACAAATTGAGTTTGGGTTCGGTCTCAGTTAGGGGTCTCTTGAGATGAAAACCACAATATTGCACCCGAGGGGCGACCTGCCTACATAAACAGAGGTCTAGGGTAAACGAACGATCTATCTGTTTAGTTACGGGGTTTATCAAGTTAACTCATTCATCATCATTCAGCACACAGAAACACGACGCACTTCTCCATTATAAATCTCTTTGTATCTTTCTTTCATCATTCAGCACACAGAAACACGACGCACTTCTCCAGTACCTATAGTATATCTCTTTGTTTCTTTCTACTTTTAGTGTTCTTGTTTTCTTCCCATTTATGTGTGTTGTATAGCGGCACCGACTGATGCATTCTGCCTGATTCGTAAATTTGAAGGTTAAATAGATCACCTGTGCATCTATGTTCTCTTGTGATAGATTCAAAAAGGGACAGGCACTCATGCTGCCAGCTACAAAAACATTTGCGAGTTCCACCCTATTTTGTACGTGCAATATGTTGATTATGGAATCATGATAAAGTTGTGTAATAATAAATTATGTATCTAGACTCCCTAGTTTTTTAGCAACCGAGGTTCTTATGTTTTTGTTTAGCTCTGGAAGCTTGACGATTTTACACTCGACTACTACTCTATTGGCAAGGTGTTTTTTTTTATTTATTTAAAAGGTGAGGAGAAGAGGCCGCGAGGACGGAGTCCGACGCTTTGGAGCGTTCACGTGCTATCAACAACAGACACCTTTGTGAGTGCTGCCATCCTTAACACGGTGGAATTAACCCGATGGCGGTACATGGTGCAGACAAGGGCACTGTACAAAGGTCACGACTCTCATCAGTGAGGATATTGACGCAAGCAGAAAGACTACTCAACTACAGTTGAGTTAAAATGATGATTGTCGTGTGTTCTCTTGAATTTGCAAGTTGCTGAGTTCTCCTGAACCCACGGGTTGTAGCCCAAGCACCGGCCAGCCTTTGGAATGATTTGCAAATGTATTCGATTGCTCCCCAAGTTGTTTCTTGTTGGAGTTGGTTTTTCCATTGAAAAACTCTTTTTATCTTGCCTTCAGACAATATTTTAAAAATAATGTAAAAATTGCTTTATGGAAAAGCATACTACAATATAAACAACTACCAATAATCGATATCTTAATTTGTGCTTATTATTTGCACACTTTCTACTTTTTAATTTTATTATTTGACGTTCTTTATTTGGACCTTTTAATTTGATTACTGCATGTCCTTAGTTGAATACAGTAGATCATAAACTAAAAACTCTGACATCTGTATCCTCAGATCCTCACCAATGTTCGCAATTAATTTATTACTATGATTGCACTTTTTTTTTTACCTTTACCTACAATGAAAAAAGCGCTGGTTCACAGCCCATAGAGAAAATACAGTTTTAATATTTTAAATATATTTTTTTTCATCTTTTCCCCTATATTTTATTAAACTGTTCAAACCACATATAAAATCCATCCATTTTGCTTCAGGAATATTATTTTCCTCAACAAAAGCAATCATCCAAGATTACTTACAGGAAGCTTCTTCTAAAAGCTAATACCCAAACGTGACACAATTACCTAAGTACTTAGCCATAAGCTCCCTAACTCATTTTTCCCGTTCATCCTGTCCCGTATCACGTTGTAATATAACTTGGGGAAAGTCACATATTACGTAAAGTTGATGACCGAGTAACTTCTTCTTCTTCCTGCCCAAAGCCCACTTTATGTGGGGTCGGCACAACAAATGACTACAATACAAGGCCATATTATTATGTTCGTTGTTTATGGCTCTGTATGAAAAAGGAACAGGAATTAGTAAGTTGAAGTGGCAATGGGCAGGTCATATAGCTCGAAGAACCGTCAACCGTTGGGGAATAAAGGTTTTCGAATGGCGACCACGAACCGGAAGACAAAAAGTAGGGCGCCCACCCACCAGATGGACTGACGACATTTTTAAGATCGCGGGAAGCCGGTGGATGGAAAGAGCTCAGAATCGTTCTTCCTGGAAATGTGTAGAGGAGGCCTATGTCCAGCAGTGGACTTGTTCAGGCTGATGATGATGAAACAGAAACTTTTTTTTCCTATCGTGTCACTGATTCTTTCAAACCAGTGTGGTGGAATGATTTCATGCACACCTCAAAGAGCTTTCATGCACTTGACATGCCGGTTCCCTCACTATGTTTTCCTTCACCGTTTAAGAGCATTGTGTACATAAATATTCGAATAGGTATAGGTATACACAATTATGTATCTATCTAGGTTATCTAAATGGTATAGAAATACTATAAGCATAACTTATAGCGCGCCAATTACATGGTTCCTCGGATCCACACGGCTCGTGTAATTTAACAAATGAATGCATTACTATTCAGTATAATTTACATGCTGTAAATGCATTTATTTTAATGCTCACATCCGTGGGTTTGTATGTCATTGTCAACCAGTGAACTCAGTAACAGCTAAATATAGAAAGCCCCCATGCATCGGCAATGTTCAAAAACGCCGCATGCGCATATTCGCGGAACTGCAAAACTGACATCATGCTTTAAAACTTTGAAACAAGTTGCTTCACTAAAGACCTTGAAGGATGCAGCTCGGAACGAAAAAATCACATATGCAGTCGAAAAACTGCCGAAAAAACTCGTTTGAATTACTTTCTCGTGGACAAGTTTTTGAACAACAACTGAAAATAAGTGTTTTTTGTTTATTTACCGAATCCTTCCGATACAGGCTTGTCCTAGAGCGGAGTCTTAGTAACTTGAGTGAGCCTCGTATATATTTTTTTGGTAAATAAATAAATTTGTATTTGTTTCTGTGGTTATAACATTTGCCTCTTTGCTTCTTTTAAGTGTACCTACTTTAAATCCTTTCGCCACACTTGCTTGAAAGCTTGCAAGAACTAGTAACACGACAAGAAGAAGACTAATAAATTGTAGCTGTATTGTAATAGCAAGTTAATCAAAATTACAAAATCTTGATTTACCGATAAACAAATAAATAAACAAGTTAACACATTTATCTATAACCTATGTACCTATACACTAATAATATACTACATGATTTTATGGATTGGCAGACACATGGAATTCGTTGGGTACAGCGCGTTGGGTCTAGTGACTGAATGCTTTTACCACACGCCCTAATAATCTCTGTACTACGAGATTTCGTGTGACCCATATTTGAAGATCGGATGCTGTCTGCATTTTTAATTGCTTGATTTATGATGCGCCAGAATTTATATTGTTCTGTGAACGGATAAATCTGTATCTACTTATTATTTTAGCTTGTTCTATTGTTTTTATTCTCTCGTTGATAGAACGTTTTATAGCTTTCGTAAAGACTAGAGTGAGTCACGGAAGCTTTTTTATAGATTTGTATTTCTGTCATCGACTTAAATTCGGCCGCTTTTATGTTTTGAGAATGCTTTTAAGATTGTTTAAAATTAAACGAATCCCTTTAAATTTCTTCAGTCTTGTGCACATCTAGATCGCCTGCGCTAGCGATCAATGTACCGCTATCAACTACAGCACTGTCAAAGTTCGCTGCAGTGTATGCGGATGTATGCAAACCTTATGCTGAAACTGATCGCCATCGCAGATGTGCGCACAGCTTTCATCTTTTACGATACGTCTACAATACATAAGTTTTCATCTACTTCTCAACAGTTTTCTATCAAAATCTATCAAAATTAACGTCTATAATTTGTTTGCTGTCTTATACTTAGTTAACCTTTACCTATTGCATGCTTCACGTTTGTTTAATATCTTGTACAAAAGTGGTGTCTTAAATACGTCTACAATACATAAGTTTTCATCTACTTCTCAACAGTTTTCTATCAAAATCTATCAAAATTAATGTCTATAATTTGTTTTCTGTCCTATAGTTAAACTTTGCCTATTGCATGCTTCACGTTTGTTTAATATCTTGTACAAAAGTGGCGTCTTAAAAATCGCCAAGCCTTTTACAATTGACTAAAAATTATGATCAACCTACACCATAACCGGAAATTCAGACAAGAGTGGTCATAACTTCTCACATCCTTTCGATAAAATATTAACATAGCAGTATAGTGATGGACAACCAATTATTGCACATCGGTTAATTTCGGCTCCTTATTAGGGCGTAGCGTGCGTCAGAAAGAGATAGCACTCTACAAAGCCGAAAAGCCATTAGGCAACATTTAATGCCTACAACCGTACCTATAGTAAAATAAGTCGTTGCTTGTTCATTATCTATATACTTTTTACGACAGACGCGACCAGACCTTGTTGGAAAATTGTTGGCAGAAATAGGAATTATTTATTGCATAACTGTTGTACAGAAAAAATCTTGTTAACTATGGCTAGGTATGTTCAGTTTTACAGTTTGTCCGTTCCGGTCGTACAAAAGGCAATAAGGGAAGTTTGTTCCCAATAACAATAAAAACAAATAACATCTACAAGTTGATTGGTAAGAAGATTATGTAGGTACAGACACAAATGACACAATATCCAAATAGGTCGGTTAATAAATCGAACTTGAAATTTAAATAAGTATTTATTTAGACAGGGGTAACCGGATCTTGTTGAAAAATCGATAAGTTGACATGCAGGCAGCGATAGCGATAGTAATACTCGATTTATTGTAACTGCTATCGCTGTTGCTTAATTTTAAGTTATCAACCCACCGTTTTATTGAAAGACTGGCCTAAATAGCGCTATTTCTATGACACTCCAAAGCAGTCCAAGTATGTGGGTATTGTGGGCGCTACAATAAAAGCTCAATTAGTAGAGATGATGTTGTCATCGTTTTATGGTCATCCTGCCGTTATTGTGATGGATTCTTTATTAATTTTATAGTGTTTACTACACTTAAGGAAATCACAAAGATTTTTATAATGTCCCAAAAGTTAAGAGCCGAGCGGGATTTGAACCCGCGACCTTCCCCTAATCCCGCTCGGCTCTTAACTTTTGGGACATTATAAAAATCATTGTGATGGATGTTTACGATCCGCGGTGTCGTAACAAGTTTTAAACATTACTAAAAAGCAGATAGATAAATCTTCTTCTTCTTATCGTGTCACTACCTAATTCTTTCAAACCAAGTGTGGTGAAAGGATTTTAAATGCGCCTCAAAGACGCTCCTTTCGTGTACTTGACACATTTTTTCGAGCGTTTAGGTTCTACGACCTGCCGTTTCTGACGATGTTCTCCTTCACCGTTTGAGAGCACTGGCATAGTGTACTTATATTAATGGTCAGAAAAACTCATTGGTACACTACTGGATTTGAACCCACGACCTTAGGATCAGAGGGCGGGGCCGCTACCACTAGGCTCCATGGCACCATGCGCTCTCGATAGATAGATAGCTAGATGCAAAAGCGGCATAGCTTTTGCTACTCTTGCATCTAAAAAAACAGACCTTTGCATCTAATGTAGATGATTTATGAAACGTCAAGGACAACTGGTGATTACAAGCCCTACTTGCGGGACACTACCTGGGACCGGATTTTTAGATGAAGTAGGCTTGATAACATCTTAGTCAGCTTAATCCACAGGAAAGACGTGGTCAATACGTGCAGAGCTGACTAAGCCGTGGGTTTGAGAGGTTGGTAGTGCTAGCCATTTTTGGGAATAGGACATTCCTACTGAGACCGAGCGACGTGTGACATCATTATTTGGGATAGGAAATATGGTTGTAATGTGTAGTGGTATTGTTTGCCGTGTTAGAAGGTAAAACCGAGTTCTAGATTGAATCAGTTAAAGGGGTACGATTTCCATACAAACTTAATTTACACAACTATGGGCGAATAAAGTATTAATGTACACTGAAATAGCTGTAATAGGCTTTTACAGTGGTCCTTATTACCGGCCAGCTATATAAAGTTGGAGTGGTAGCCGTTGGTCGTGGCAGTCGAGGCTTCAGAAAAAGAACTAACAGACTTTTACGACTATTTTGAGACATATGTTTTAAGCTCATTCACGTATTCAATGCCGAGTACCCGTTAGAAAGAATGACGAAAAAATTACTTTTTTGGTTTTTTATTATTATTTCTGTTATCCTTCAGTTTTCTCCAATTTTATATAACTGGCCGGCAATAAAGACCACTGTAAAATTCTGTTATAGCTATTTCAGTGTACATTTATACTTTGTTTGCCCATAGTTGTGTAAATTCAGTTTGTATCGGAATCGAACAACCTTAGAGTTTTCGCCGTAACAGTAGGTATTTATCACTGTTAACTAGTTGGTAACCGAGCTTCGCTCGGAATTTTTTTCGTTAATTTGTATTTTTAAGAAATCATAAGAAGCATATTATTATCTTTACTGGTTTATTCTTACTGAACAACGCCATCTACTGGACATGCTTGCAGTTAGTTGCTCACAATCGTCAATAGATGGCAGGAGCAGTCACATATTCAGTTTATGTTTTTAGTTTTTTTTTAACAAACAGACTCATTTTCTGAAAATTAATCCTAGCTAGATCGTTTTATCGTCCCCGAAAACCCCTGTATACTTAATTTCATGAAAATTGTTGGCTCAGTTTCCGAGATCCTAAATATATATATATATATATATATATATATATACTACAAGATTTTCTCGTTTAAAGGTATAAGATATCACTACGTACGGTCGTAAAATATGCCGGGCATGTGTATTGGGTAAGTATCTAGGTAAGATACTGTGCTTATAGCGTGGGAACGATGACTTCAACACAAACCAACACACGCTAAAAGGGATGCTTTGTTTATTTTACGCCTATGAATAGAGTTGTTCATGGTATTTGTACGTGACGAAACATTACGAAACTTGAACGATCTTATTGGGTTACTGACGTCATGAACATGCTTGAAATGCACCTGGTAGGTGAAACAATAGCCAGGGCCGGATGGTCCTGGGAACGGGAAAAAAATCTGCTCCAATAATAATGTAACGCGAGGCGACGGCATATAGGTAATGTACCTACGGTACGCTCATTATTTGGCGCCATATTATATTTTTAAATTTAAAAGTTTTGCCGCCCTAAAAAATTTGCCACCCTGGCGACTGCCTCTAGCGTAAATCCACCAGACAATAGCTGAATATTTTTTTTACCATAAAAGAAAACCCGCTTCCTGATTACGTTTCCCATGCCAGCGATAAGCGTAAATTGTATATTTACTTATTCATTGGACAATAGTAGGTCTCATCAAACCAGCATGCTGCTCATCAGAGTTTTACTACCCTGAACCAGAACAACAACTCTGCGAATCGACGAACATTAGCCTTTTATTTTCGAAAATACAGAAAAAAAAATTACTATCAAATCTAGAAAAAAAAACTGATATTTTTTACTTACCTACTTCTGTCGATAATTATCCCAGCATCGTGTCATTGTTATTATAAGCCCAACAATGCCAATTTACAAATACAAACACCAACAATTATCCCGCATATCTGTGTAAACATTAACACTTTAGCTGTAAAGGGTCAGAGGCTCGGTTAGGCCTCGTTAGGCCCCTCTAAGTGGATGTTAGTTAGAATACATAAGTTAATGTTATAAGGGTTTAATTGCCCCTAAGCGTAGAGTTTGCAATGCTATTATACTCACTCAGTTTTGAAAGAATCAGTAAAGCTGTTTTGAAAACATTTTTTAATCTGTACCAATAAAAAAATCAAATCGTGTCGATGGTAACCGAATTTCTAGCCTTATTTTTGTAAAAAATAGAAAAAAGCAAAAGTGAAAAAGCTACTTACAAAATTGTCAAAAAAAGAGTAAGGGCGCTTGTACACGCTAAGGGCGCTTGTACACGCTAAGAAAAAACGCCGGGTCTACCCAAGAATTCGTGTCGTAACTAGAAAATAACTGTGTACACTGCTCGCAGCGGTGCACGAAAAAAATCTTATCTGCGCAAGACACGACGCGGCGAACGTTGTTGCGTTTTCGTGTGTGGAAAAGACAAAATTCTTGTCGTCTACACGAAGAATTTGTCTTGTCTGCCGCAGGAACGGCAAATTTTCTTAGGGCGCTTGTACACGCTAAGAAAATTTACCGTTCCTGCGGCAGACAAGACAAATTCTTCGTGTAGACGACAAGAATTTTGTCTGTTCCACACACGAAAACTTTTCGTGTCTTCCGCAGACAAGACCAATCGAAATGTGTACACAACACGATTTTTTTCGTGCAGTCGTCAGTCGGGCGTAGGGCGCGGCGCAAGTTATAACAAGCACAACTAAAACTACCTGGCTGGGCTGGCTCAACCCTACTACACCGCCCCCCGCCGCTCCGCAACAACGTTCGCCGCGTCGTGTCTTGCGCAGATAAGATTTTTTTCGTGCACCGCTGCGAGCAGTGTACACAGTTATTTTCTAGTTACGACACGAATTCTTGGGTAGACCCGGCGTTTTTTCTTAGCGTGTACAAGCGCCCTTAAGGCCTGCGTAAATCTAGGCGATGGCAATCAGCTGAAACGCTGTCAAATATCTCTGTCATATTTGAAAGCGTTTCACCGATTACCTACCACCGTATACTCGGATTTTTAATTAGACGAAGCTAGCTGACGTTTACTGTGTTGTCAGTTTTTGATGAAATAAAAATAGTGTTGTGACAAAGTGAATGATTGAAAAAACTCCTGAATGAATGAAATTGCCTCGTTTTTATAGTGAATAGTTATTGTGCCGAACTTGACTTGACGTGCTTGGTTGAGGATCCATATCGTTCGCGCGAAACAATATAGCAACAAAATACACAACAATTACCACAAACACAACGTAACGAAAAACTTTACAAAAACAATAACTAAACAGCGTGAGCGCAGAAAAACATTCGTGCTATCAGACCAGAGGTTAGAAGCCGAATTACAAACAAAATGGTGGCGTTCATCGGTGTTGGCACTTAGTCGCCACGCCGCGCTTTGTAATAAACCGTCAAAAAACTTGTAGTTACATACTACAAGTAACTTATAGCACTTTTATACATTTTTTTATACAAATTTCAATATTATTTTATAGTTTGAAAAGATTAACTATTTACTCATTGTTCATTCATCTGATTGAACGAGAACTGAACGCAGCACTATTACTTTAAATGTAGCAACATTATTTTACAAAGTGACATTAGCTACTGTCAGTCGGTATCGTCTAATTAAAAATCCGACGATCGCTTAGGATGGTGCTTATGCAAAAAGTTTGTTAGAAATCTTAAGTCGTTGTTCACATCTTTAGTTGTTTAATGACTTATTGGGTAATCGCATTTTATGTCGGCTAAATGGGTCAGGGATGATGAAATGAAATGAAATGAAATTTATTAGATATTAACAAACATTACAGTAACATTATTATGTAAATTTCCTGGTGGGATAACATTGGTACCCAAACTAGGATTACCCTGTGATATGGCATACCAATGCCCTCCGCCGGACGAACTGTGGACAGCTTGTATAAATAATAATTAATGATGATGGACAGTAACACCACGTATGTCATACCCATTGAGAACAAATACAACGTATTTTCCGATTTTTAGGGTTCCGTAGCCAAATGGCAAAAACGGAACCCTTATAGATTCGTCATGTCTGTCTGTCTGTCTGTCTGTCTGTCTGTCCGGCCGTGTCACAGCCATTTTTCTCCGAAACCATAAAAGCTAGACTGATGAAAGTTGGTGAGTAGATGTAATCTGTGAACCGCATTAAGGTTTTTATACAAAAACAGAAAAAAAACTATAAATTTTGGGGGTCCCCATACTTGAAACTGAAACTCAAAAAAATTTTTTTCATCGAACCCATACGTGTGGGGTATCTATGAATAGGTCTTCAAAAATGATGTTGAGGTTTCTAATATAGTTTTTTTCTAAACTGAATAGTTTGCGCGAGAGACACTTCCAAAGTGGAAAAAAGTTGGTCCCCCCCCCTCTAACTTCTAAAGTAAGAGAATGATAATACTAAAAAAAATATATATTGTACATTACTATGTAAACTTTCAACGATATTTGGTTTGAACGAGATCTAGTCAGTAGTTTTTTTTTTATACGTCATAAACCGTAAACCGCAATTTACCTTTCAACGAACTACAGGAACCTTATTATGTTACTCAAGTAACATATATAAAGGTTCTTGTAGTTCGTCGTGCTACGGAACCCTTCATGGGCGAGTCCGACTCGCACTTGGCTGGTTTTTTTAAAATACATTTCCATACATTTAGCATAATATTTGAAATTCAGTCAGGAATTTCTGTATTTTTAGAGCATACCTAGTGCAAATGCACAAAAGAGTCGTAAACGATAATATCGCTACCGAGCCGCCTATGCCCGCAGCCTTTACGACTCTGAAGCAGGTCACTAGATGGAGCTCGTAAAATGTTTCCTTGATTGACACAAGCTGTAGAACGCAGCGTAGCAATCGTTTTTGAATATGGGTCACAATTAATTATAGGTAACGTAACTTTTCTCATTGTTTTTTTTTTGTAGCACAAAGAGTACCTAAGCTAATTTCATTGAAATTGTTTTTCAATGATATAAGTTTTTAAAACATGAGAAACCGACTTCATGGCCAAACTGCTGGACGTATTTTAATGAAACTATATCAATTAGGAAACTTTCAGCTAAAAAAAAATATTCCCGGTCATAAAAAGACGAAGTTAATATGTGTAAAAAACATAATTATACTCGTACCTGAATTCAGATCAGAACCTCCTCCTATTTTATTTGAAGTCGGTTAAAATATCACCACTATTTCTTAAAACTAGTAAGTAGGTATTTTGACTGAATAACAAAAAAATATTGTTTTCATTTGAAAGGTTATTTTTGAAAGGTTACATGATATAATTTGGTTTATCAAAGCTACATGCACGATATTCTGAAAACTGCTGAAAATGTTATTTGCACCACAACTAAGTCTTCTCAGTTCTTCAGTTTATCTTTAATAGGAGTTTTATGGATTTAAAAGAGTTCACGCATTTTATAGACCTTTAACCCACTTTTGTGACCATCATTTCAAAAGTTACTAAATAATAACTTTTTAACAAGACTGCTTTGCTTGTAGCTTGACCTTATTAGTGACCTATTTATTATCCAGTTCTTTTTATTCTTCTTTTATAAGCCACTCATAATATAATCCAGTTCTTTTCATTATTATTTTTAAGCCACTAATATATTAAAACATTAATATTAGTAAGTAATTCTTCTTTCTTCTATCCAAATTATCTTCTTATTAATATAATTGTAATAGTATAGGTATTTACATGATGTTTTGACATCATAATATAGGAATGGCCGATTTGAATGAAATAGGTATGGAATTAATCCTAGTTTTTTAACTTGTAACATAGTTAAAGGCCAGTTTTTATCATCAAAAAAACTGGCGAACTTACGGCCAAACTGTAATAAAAAAAACAAACAAAAAACAATATTTACAAGTAATTACCATTGGGAAGGAAACTTGTTGTGCGGCCACTTGTTTTCAATTAAGTAGGAAAATAACGTTATTTATGAAAAAATATTATAGAGGAGCAATTTTTCTATTGTTCTATTCTTGTGGTGCTCGTCGGATCACCTACCTGGGCTCTTAACCTACTCCCTTTTATGCTGTTCTCAACCACGAAGTTTCCGCAGAGTAAAGGTGTACTAATTTTCATAGAGGTGCTCTACCAAAATATTATACAGTATTACTAAAAAATAACCTATAATCAAACATGAACCTGTGAAAACAAATTACGAACTAAGCAACGTCGTCGGCTTAGGTTCGTAGATTTGAATTAAAAGAGAAAATATTAGTTTTTACTGCAACTTTTAACATTATTATTAAATATAAATGTATTTTTTTGAGGATTTATTAATATTACACACCTAAAAACAAAACATGTTTTTTTAAATCAACGAGGCGGAAACTGAACATCCGCTTGTTTTAATAAGGGTTAGAGATCGGAAGCGACGCCAAAGCGCGCAATTCTGTCCCATGAATTACTTACCAAACAAAAGGTCTATAATTTAAATAATTGAACTAAAGATACTGGAATATCAGGTAAAAACTGAAGTTTTTGAACTATATTTTAATTATCTACTTTTTTTATACAACTATCTACGTAATGGAACAAGCTTATCTTAGATTAAGCGGTAACCATTCCCTATAACTAAGTGCACTACCTCGCAGGTCACGCACGAACGTGCCCTACGATCATCAACTTGAGTCATAATTACTCGTTCCAGTTATTTCACCGGTGGGACTTTAGTAGATATCATTAGGTATTTCAAAGCCCATGCAAAGATTTGCATAATTATTTATCTAGAAGAAATCATAAGCGTACCTATCTCTCATGCAATCATGTCACCTCCATCCAAGCATCGCTTTTATGTTTTCGCAGATCCATGGTTATTATGCATACCGTCTGAGATTTACGATGTCATACGGCGAAATTATGCAAGAGTTATGGGTCGTTTTCTGTTTGTGGAAATGTCTACAGGCATCTCCATCCTGGGAGGACTAATATAATTCTATGCTCACTGTATGCCTTAAGTTGTTCTATTTTCTTTCTGACCCAGAAACATGGGTTCAAAAATTTGGTTAAGAAATTACTTACAAAGCTTGGAAACGAATCTTTGAAAGCTTAGCTCTAATTAGTAAAACCCGGTGTACGTTATTCACGTGTTCTCTTGTTGCGTTAATATTTATTTATGCGCATGAATTTGTTTAGATTATTCCGCCGCAATCTATTTTCGATAATGCATTATAAAAACAAAACATTGCGTTATATCGTTTCCGTTTTTATGCAAGATGGTAAGAAAGCTTATAGCTTTAGCTTATAGCTTTAGGTAAACACACTCATGGCGCATTTTTAGCAGCGCACACCAATTGGTAGAAGTAATCGCTATAGCAATGCCTATACAGGGTTATTCATTATTAGCTGCAAATACTCAGGAACTAGGTTCAACAAATAAAATAAAAAATATATATTTAATGATTTTTTTTAAATTTTGATTTAAGTTTTTGTATCAATTTTTTTTTTATTAATTTCTTTACGGCTATTGCATAATGATTGCCATGGAGAACAGGACGATGACCCACCCAGGTGGTGACTGAACGCAGAGTGTCACTCACGGCGCGCGGGCGCGGATCAAAGGTCAAAATAGGTCAGTCGCCAATGATTTCTTTATCGATTTTCTCGGGATTTTCATAACAAAACTTAAAAAAATCATTTCATAAATATTTTTTATTTTATTTGTTGAACCTAATTCCTGAGTATTTGCAGCTAATAATGAATAACCCTGTATAGGAGATTTGAGTTTTGTTGAAATTTGTATACTTAATCTTCGTCATGCAGCCTGAAGAAGTATGCAGGTCACAGTTAGATGTGGAAGAGTCATCAGCAAATCAGCAATATATTTCCAGGCAAAACTATTTTTAGTCTTATCCATAATCCACCAACTAATTCCCTTGATTTCTAGAATAGGTATGTCCAGTCCATCGGATTGTTTTAAAATTACTTCAAAATACTGCAACGGTACTCGTACCATCCCGATAGCAACAGAAATAATTGTTAGGTATAACAGCTACTACCAGTTTTCCCCGAGCATCGGCAAAAATATGATATCGACACCACTCTGTGGTAAACACAAAAGAGCTTTGTGAAAGCTGATAAGGAATGACTTTCAAAGAAACACTGTTTTATTTTTATCTATCCTTCGAAATTATATTTTATCAAGTTCATGCTGACATTTCAAAGAGCGATAATTTATTTGTTGGTTACTTTGATAATAATTAATAGGTCTAGTATCAAACAGACGTGTCCATTCATCTCGCATTAAAATGGATGGGCAGCAGAATCTCTTGCGTACTGACACTGAGATCACCAACCAAGAGTGTTCCATGGAGGACCATGAAGGAGGCTCTATGTCCCTGTAGTGGACTTAAGGCCTGCGCACACCAAGGTCGCTGGCGTCGGCGATCAGTGAAACGCTGACAAATTTGACAGCGATATTTGACAGCGTTTCATTGATCGCTATTGCCAGCGACCTAGGTGCGTGCAGGCATCTTAGACAATTTATGCAGGCATTTATACCTACAGATTTATGACAACCTTCATGCATGACACCAAAAAAAACATTTTTATATAATCTGTGGTGCACAATATCCGGGAGGCATGCATAACAATTCTGTTGCATTCAGTCTGAATCTAATGACAAAAGTTTAATTTACAAGGAAATCAAACCAATGTCATCAATCAAGGCGGTATGTCAAAGGAATTGAGAAGGAATTGCGATTGCAATGCGCACACGCAAGTTTATCATCAACAGAACAGGGCCGTAGCCAGAAAAGTTCGACACATCTATTCTTCTCATATCATAGTGATAAATAAAAACAAAATAGTAATAAGTAAGTACATGCCTGTGTAGCAATATTAAAAATAAATTTTAAGGAACAAGATAGAAAAGAAGTAGGTATGAATAGGTAAAATGGAATACGAGTTAAATAAACCCAAAAAGTGTGTGTTTGACAAAAGTATCTTGAATAGGCAACGGGCAAGTATTATTCTCTTAGAGTTAATATTATCGCCCTGACTAGGTCCTGGGCTTGTGGCCGTGCTGGTAGTAATTTACTACATTCAAGATATGTGTGTACCATCATTCCAAAGGAATTCAGATTAAGGAACCTATGATGATTATAAGTGCCATAGTTTTGTAATGGCGTTCGGTTGACGCAAGGAGAACATAATAATGAACTACATAATGTATTATACTAAGAATAGTACCTACATTGTTCACCGAGAGGAGAAAGTGACCGATTACCGTTGAGGGTGTCGTTTGAAGCCCGTGCCGTAGGCGAGGGCTTTAAAACACCCGAGATCGGGAATCGCAGTTTCTCTCGAGTGATACATAGTGCTTTATACTACACCTACAAGGAAAATAAATTCTACGAAAACTGAATCCTCAAACAAACACACAAATTGGAAATGGCGTCTGCACATATTCTTTTTTCAAATTGTTTATTCTGCCGCCGCAGGGTCGCACTGGCCAGCCCGACACCATCCAACACACAGCTAGTGGCCAGTGTCATTTTGCGAACTTTGAGATAAAAACTCACTGTAAAAACTTTTTGGCTTTTGACATTTAGGTTACCGGCGCATAGTCTTACCCAAAATTAAGAAAGAAAAACCACGTAAGAAATGGATTTTCATACACTTTTCTCTCCCGCTCAGATGCGTTTTCTCCCCGCATATTTGTTCGATATGCAATGACGTACTTTCTACCGTAAATTTGATAAAGTATCAAGGTACTTTCCAAGCAGGTGTAGTATAAACAAATATGTTAGCCTAGAATGTATTTCTTCGCAATCCATCGCATACAACACTGATCCGTCCGCTAAAGCCTCAATTTCTTCATACCTGCTATAAAATTTTCTCAGTGGAGGTGGGGGGAGGGAGATTTTTCAACCTCCGGCTGCCCAGCTACGTATTCGAGGTTCATTCTACCAACCGGTTCTAGATTAAAAATTTTTTAAAAACAAAGGCATGTTCCCGAACGAAAAATAAAAAGCAACAGCAAAAGTCTTGACCGAGCCTTTGTGACCGAGTTCATTATACTCCGTCTCTGATTGGAATCCACACGATTCGACTGATAAACCGTGGCCCTTGGCTACGTAGTAGGTAAATAAAATAAGGCTGCAAGTCTAATGCCCGTATTCAGAAACAATGCTTGAGTCTGAGTCGAGCCACAATAGATTTTTTTGACAGTTCTCCTTAGTAGGAAAGTGTAAAGTATAGGTAGGTACATTCTATTTATTAAATAAATATTGTGCGCTTAGTGTGAAAAACGATTACCCATTCGCGAGTGAAGTCATAGGAAGTGACGAAGAGTTAAGCAGAACAAAAAAACAAAACATACAAGTAATAATTAATAAAAAAAAAACCTTATGGGTAAGTTCAATAATAGTATACTTAACACTTCCAATGAATGAAAAATCTACCGAATCGCATGTCCTTGAGTGAGGGTTCTGATTTTCCACCGCTAAAGTGTTATTCCTGCCCTCATAGTTTCCGTTCTGCTTACAAAGCTCTTTATTGTTGCGGAAATGAGATCATTAATGTAAACGAGCTATGTAATATTATACCTACTCTTTGTGATAAAATGTAATTTGTAAAAAAATGTGGAGGAAAGTGCAGCAGGGTTTCATTTTTTTATACAACTAGCTAATGGAATAAGCTTAGGGTATGGCCTCCCTGATTTTAAGAGACATCGCCTATAACAAAGCTTGGGCCTCGTAAGTCACGCACGTGCCCTACGATGCACTGCCCTGCGTCCATCAACTTAATGCGTACAAATGTTCAACCTCACGTACCAATTATTTCACCGGCACCCTTAGAACCCTTAGACTGGAAATTCGGGAAAGGGCGCTGGTAGAAACCTCTTTTTTTCATCGAAAAACATAGACCTAAAAACTTCTTGCTCGAGAAAAAAAATTTTGTAATCAGGGGGCTAATTCTCGGGCCGATCTCGATCATTTTGAAATTTTATTTTATTGCTTCTTTTCACAACCCCGCACTTTTTGTACGTTTTCCGTAAATCGTAGCTGTCGAGGCTTTTACGAAGAGGTCGTTTATGAATTACTCAAGGAAATTATCCATTCCCCCTTCGAAAAGAAGCAATAAAGCAAAATTTCAAAATGATCGAGATCGGCCCGGGAATTAGCCCCCTGAAACCAAAAGAGGTTGAGGGAAACCCAGCAAGGAGTTTCCCAAGTCTATGCAGAAAAAATAAATATAATATTTAAACATTTTTTCGGCCTTCGATAGCTTTTCCTTCAGTATTTTGAGGCTAAGCTCATTATAGAAAATGCTTCCCTGGTTTTTAGTTTTAAGGTCGATTGGTTTCTTGCCTGACGAAAGCTCATCTATGCACAAAGGTGGCCAAGAACTGTTATTTGCTACACCTAAACTTCCTGCCACGGATAACGCAAACATGGTGGAAGTGCCATGCCTACACTTACCTACGGGGGGTAGGTAAAAACAAAATACACATAATTATGTTCTCAGTAAAAAGCTTTATTAACACCCCTTTCCAACATTTTTTCATTTACCATCAGGAGCCTAATTCTCGGGTCGACCGAGATCATTTTGCTATTTTATTTTTAACCGACTTCCAATCAAAAAGGAGGAGGTTCTCAATTCGGTTGTATGTTTTTTTTTATATTTTTTTATTTTTTTTTTTATTTTTTTTTTATGTTTGTTACCGCATAACTTCGTCATTTGTGAGCCGATTTAAAAAAATATTTTTTTATCTGAAAGGTACTGCTTCCAGATTGGTCCCATTTTAATTTTATTAAAATCGGTGTTGCCATTTTTTTTTAAATAATTTTTTTAATGTTTGTAACTGCATGCCTCCGTCATTTTTGAACCGATTTAGAAAATTATTTTTTTATTTGGAAGGTTATTTTTACGTCCAGACTGTCCCAAACAAATTTCATTTAAATCGGTTTAGCCGTTTGGCAATGAAGTCGGTTTCTCAAGTTTTTTAAACTTATAATTATATTGCTTCTTTTCGAAGAGAGAATGGATGTTTTTTTTGAGTAATTCATCGACGGAAAACGTAGTAAAAGTGCGGGGTTGTGCAATGCCAATGTGTATTTAAGGGACATCAAACCAACAGTTCAGCTAGGCTTTTAATATTTTCAAGAGCTTAGAGGGTAGAAATGATCTATACAAACCAGTTGGGGCTACGCACGACTAAGGTATTTATGGTACCTTGGTCATCTACGTACCTTACCTACATAGCTACTAATTTACCAACCAACACCTAATAGAAGCATTCTATCAATCACTTCCCTCAGCTTTATTCCGTGTTCTATTGAGTAGGTAAGTACTTACTCACCTAGGTAGCTGGATAGATATACGTAGTAAGGTACCTAACCTACCCATCCAATTTGGTTATTACCAACCTATCATACTTCCAGCTTGGTGTGACCAATCCATTACGAAATATAGGGCAGAACGGCGGAAGAATTTAGGAGAACAATGGATGGAAATAGCCATCAGTAGGATCTGAGTATCGATTTATTGTTTGATTTAGGTATAAGTAGGTAAAGACTAATTAGGTACCACGCAAATTTTATGCACGTACCTAGGTACTTACTTTCTACGGTTTTTAAATACCCTAACCTTTGACCTTGACAAAGAAGAAATAAATACTATTTGGTTACTTACCTAAATTAATAAATTGAACCGGTAGTTTCAAGAAGGGAATAAATGACAAAAATTTATAATTTGACATTTTGATGAAAACGTCATCTTTAGAGGTAGACACCTGTTAGCATTAAGGGCCTACATCAGGTGAAACCGAAAATGTAAAGTAGCATTTTTTTTCGTTGTATGGACGAATCCATTTAATTTTTTTGTAAAATATAACAATTAAATGGTGTAAAAAAATTATGTTCCGGCTAGAAATTCTCTTAAACTCACTGGGTTCGATAAAATTGAACGCAAAGTTTGCCAAAAACTCTCAATTTTTTTTAGATTTGAAATGGTTTTTTTCCGTTGCTGTTAGAGCCATTGCAATGAAAGTTTTGTTCCCGTATACCTAAATAAATACGTAAAAACCTGATGTTATTGCACTTTTCTTAGTTGCCGTAGTTTTTATAAAAAAATAAAATTTTCAAAAATATATATAGGTAGGATTTCCTAGCTACTTCTCTCAGTACAGCCCGCGCGGCCGACGAGGAGAGGTCTATGTCAAATTTCGCGACATGACATTTCATCTCTGACTACGTAAAATATACCCTAGATTAAATCATAGCTACTACTGGTACTATAAATTTGCCACAGTGTAACATAAAACAAATTGTCACAGTATAACGAAATGACATAATACCATCTTCATCATACATTATGATCGATAACCTGTATTCACATCATCATCAGCCTGTAGAAGTATATATTTTATGTAGCATATAACTTATCTAGTACATTCTAGGGCACGTTCCTATCGTGCGTGACCAGCGAAGCGCAATGCTTTTGTTAAATACCTCCATTTTTGTAGTTGCATAAGTAGCTATCTTCCTATCTACCCAGTGCTTTCCGTCATCATCATCAGTAAGTAGAAGTCCACTGCTAGATATAGACCTCCTTTATACATTTCCATGAAAAAACAATTTGCCGATTTCCCACGATCTTTAGAATGTCATCGGTCCATTAGGTGGAGGGGCGCTCTGGTTGCTTAGCACCGGTTATATTGTCGTAGCGACCCGCTTTTTGATTCTAAAGGCGTGTGTTCAAACCCCGTCATGCACAAATTAGTTTATCTGCCAAAAAACCTATGTGCACTATGTCAGTACACTCTAACGGTGAAGGAAAACAATAAATGAAACCAACGTGAAGTAGCAAAACTTTTGAGGCACATTCATAATCCACCACACCAGCTTTAATTTTCTATTGACATGACAAGAAGAAGACTCAAAAACTATGTAGCCGATTTTAGGCCTTTATAAAAATAGTGTCGATTTTGCAAAGAGTTTGGGAGCCCATTACAATGAAAAGGAAGTATATATATATATATATTATGGACAATCTACACTACACTATCTAGCCCTAAACTAAGCAGAGTTAGTATTATGGGAACCAGATAGCTGATGTAATACTTAAATACATTTTGTTTGTAAATACATAGGTACTTGGAAAACAATATAACATCCAGATGGAGAACAAATATCTATGATCACCACACAAATATTTGTTCTCGGTGGGGATCGAACCCACGACCTATGGCGCAGAAGGCAGAGCTACTAATAAATGAGCTGAGAGCCCAGTCATAACAATAATATCATGGGTTTAGAGTATTTTTGATTGCCGTCTTTTAAATCTGGAGGTGTCTGTAATGTCCCGAATTCTGGAACTTTCTGTCAAAGGCTTCATGCACGGTGCGCTCAAATACCCAAATACCAAAATACATGTGCCTATTTCTATACACGCAGCAAGGAGTTTCCCAAGATTTTGCGTTTGACAGAACTTTGAAGAGTCAGTTGGGGTTGTCGAAACTCTTTGGTATACCTAATATTTTTAAATGCCGATAAAATACAATAATATAAGTCGAATAGACAGTGTTATTTCACAATGCTTCACTGATCTCCACCGCAATGAGCACCGAAGGCCTAAATGAGTGCAAAGCTTAAAGCCACCCATAAATAATTTCCATTTCAATTCATTTATGAATTGAAATGAAAATTATCTATGCATGTAATGTATTGTATTATGTATATCAGTTATCTAGCACCCATAACACAAGCTTTGCTTAGCTTGGGGCTAGATCATGTTGTGTGAATTGTCCAGCATTATTATTATTATTATTATTATTTATTTCCATAGGCATGAATTCTATGCACTAAGTTATACTTACTAGATTTACATACAGATCTGGAAGTATAACCTTTTAGATAAAAGAAAAAAATACTAAATTGGATCATAAAATTAAATGACGAAGGTATGCAGTAACAAACAATAAAGCAAAACGGCTAAGCCGATTTTGATGAAATATTACTTTTCAGAAAAAAAAAGATTAAAAGGGAGAAGACGAAAGAGAAGAAAAAAGATAAGAATGTTATTGTACAAAAAATTGCCCCCCTTGCCCCCCAGGACCCCCCCTTTTGTGAGTGCTACCGGATGCCGTCGAGATAGGGGGTTTTCGATTGGGGTTTCGTATAGAGGGTTTCTTCCTGAATTGAAAAAACAAAAAAAACACCCCCCTCTTGCCCCTTTTTTCACCCCCCCCTTTCGTATCTTCCAAGCGGAGTGACTTGCAAGACTTTTTTTTTTGGGTCATGTAGGGAAGGTGAGATTATTTTGAAAGCAAAATAAATTTTGCCCCCCTCCCCCCTCTAGACCCCTTTATTATTTTTGACCCTTTTTTTCGAGTGGAGCATTGCGGCGAGCGAAGCGAGCCGCCATGCAACCATGGGGAACAGTGCGGCGAGCAAAGCGAGCCTGCTGTGACCAAGCCCCCCAGAACCCCCTCCTCCTGAACCCGGGGGGAGGGTCGCGGCGAGCGAAGCGAGCCGTGCTGTGACCCCGCCCTCAAGCCCCCAGAACCCCCTCCTCCTGAACCCGGGGGGAACGTTGCGGCGAGCGAAGCGAGCCGCCACGCGACCACGCCCACCCTACTGAAATTTAGAACCCCCTCCTACTGAAATTTAGGGTGTCTTAGGGGTGTGAAAAAATGTTCACTAGACTGAGTTCAAAATTCAAAATGGCGGCTGTGCCACTTCCGGTTTTGCAAAAATCGTCCGATTAAGGTCGTTCAAACGGTTCATTCGACTGAGGACTATGATTGGAGATTGAATTTTAGGTTTTTTAAGGTGTTTGATTGGATCTTCACTTGGTTTAGGGTTCCGCCCCTGTGGGAACGCATTGAGGACGCGAGCTGCTTGCAGCTCGCGATGCACGCGACCCGGTAGTCAACGTTTGGGTTCCTTCCAGCGGTTTCGACCCGTTAAGGGTTTTGGCTTGACGTACAATTTAGGGTTCCGTATAAGGTTTTGATTGGGGTTTTACTACATTGAGCAATTTGATTAAGTGTTCGACTTTTAGGGTTCCTTAGGACTTTGATTGGAGTTTCAACTACACTTAGGAGCTTGATAATGTTAACATTTTTAGGGTTCCTTAGGACTTTGATTGGGGTTTTACTACATTGAGGAACTTGATAAAATAAACAACTTTTAGGGTTCCTTAGGCCTTTAATTGGAATTTTACTTCACTTAGGACCTTGATTATGCAAACAATTTTAGGGTTCTTTAGGACTTTGATTGGGGTTTTACTACACTGAGGAACTTGATTCACTGATCGACTTTTAGGGTTACTTAGGACTTTCTTTACTACTTTTTGGGGTTTTACAAGTGCAAGTGTAATGTAAAACTGGGAGTAGCACACCGACACGCGAGCTGCTTGCAGCTCGCGCACACGAAAAAACTAGTTAAGGGGCTGACGTATGGAAAATTTTCATACAAACGGAATACCAAAATGATTTCTAATTTAGACAGATTTACACTATATTATTGTAATAATTGTATTTGCATAGTATTTATCTAGGTTCCTCAACAGTTTTTATTTCAAATTACTTACCTAAAATGAAATAAACACCAATCGCATTTTGCACATTTTTATGCTAAACTTATCAAGTTTTCTACCTATTGGTTTCGTACTAAAAACAACAATATCTTACGTGTTTTTTGTTAAGGAACCTAGTTTATATTGTCTAGTTACAGAATAACAATACTATGTAAAGAATACAAAAAGTTTTCAGTCATCATTTTTGGTATTACGGAACACGATCAAATTCATGGCATTTTCGAACGGCTACTATTGCTATCGCGCACGCACGGTGCGGGTGGCGGGGTGCAGGGGGAGGAAACGCTTGAAGCACACGGGACACTTCGGTTGTGTGTGTGAATCGCTCGGACTTCGGACTAGTTAAATACCTACACTGGCATAAAACATAATGCTTAGATATTTGATAATTGTTAGTTTAGGAAGGGTACTAAGTGAAGATGGGAAATACTAAGGGAAATACTAATTTGCTTGAAATGGGCTCCATTCTCTTGGATACACAAATTTATTCTTTTAACGAATTCATTTCTTTAAAAGAATAAATTTTATTCCTTTCAAAAAAAAAATTAATTTAAAAATTATTTTATTTTTAATTTTAGAAATTGCTTTCTATTCAAAAATAAAGGAATGTTTCCTTTGAGTAAAATTTTCTATCTGCAGTATTAAGAGTACTTTCCCTCCAGGTGGCATTACAAAATTCCACCCTGTATATGAAGTATTGATAAAAGGTCTAAGAAAAACTACAACAAATTTTTTTTTTCTTTATTTATTTGTAGTTCAAAAAACTGCTACCACTCAACGTCCGGTGGAAATATTGATAAAAGGACTGAGAAATACTTGAACAAAATAGTTTTTTTTTTATATAACTGGAGCTCAATAAACAGAGTACCGCTCAACGTCTGGTGGAAATATTGATAAAAAGACTTGGAAAAATTTCAGCAAAATATTTTTTTTCTTTATTTATCTGGATCTCAAAAAACCGACTACCGCTCAACGTCAGGCGGAAAGATTGATGAAAGGACTAAGAAAAATTGCCACAAAATATTTTTAGTCTTTATTTATCTGGGGCTTAAAAAAACTGCTACCACTCAACGTCAGGTGGAAATATTGATAAAAAGACTTGGAAAAATTTCAGCAAAATATTTTTTTTCTTTATTTATCTGAATCTCAAACAACCGACTACCGCTCAACGTCAGGTTATAATATTGAAAAAAGGACTAAGAAAAATGGCTACAAAATATTTTTATTCTTTATTTATCTGGGGCTTAAAAAAACTGATACCACTCAACGTCAGGTAGAAATATTGATAAAAAGACTTGTAAAAATTTGAACAACATATTTCTGTTTTATTTTTCTGGAGCTCAAGAAATAAACTACAGCTCAACGTCAGGTGGAAATATTGATAAAACGACTAAGAAATTAAAAAAAAAACTTTATTTATTTGGAGCTCAAAAAACTGCTACCACTCAACGTCCGGTGGAAATATTGATAAAAAGACTGAGAAATACTTTAACAAAATAGTTTTTCTTTATATAACTGGAGCTCAATAAACAGAGTACTGCTCAACGTCTGGTGGAAATATTGATAAAAAGACTTGGAAAAATTTCTGTAACGTTCACTAGAAGTTGCTTCATGCAATCAAAATTGAGTTCTATATAGTAATTGTGATAAGACATAAATATTTTTTTTTTCAGTTTGTTTATAATCATTATATAAGTATCCACCTATAGTAGGTTAGCTTGGTACACTTTTTTCGCGAGTTTTGTGCGAAAGCCGAGGTCCATGTAATTGTAGGTCGATGTTCGCAATCGTTGGTTTTGCGAATGTAAATAAGCAGAATAAAAGCAACCTAATTGCTCAACGAATAAAGTATATTTTTAAATGCAGTCACATTATTAGACTTTCTGTACTTTGGTAAGTGAGCCGCTTTGCGTGTTTTTTATTGCTGTGTGTGTGTGATCGATGAGGTCTGGCGAACCACACCCCACCTGATGTTGAGCGGACCTCCACCCATGATCTTCAACTGTAACGTCATGACTGGTTTTGAACCCACGCCCCCCAACCGCTAGGCCGATGAGGTCTGGCGAACCACACCCCACCTGACGTAGAGCGGACCCCACCCATCATCTATTACTGTAACGTTATCACTGATTTTGAACCCGCACCCTCCAACCACTAGGCCAATGAGGTCAAGCAAACCACACCACACCTGATGTTGAGCGGACTCCCACCCATCATCCTCTACTGGAACGTCATCAACCACAACTCCATCGCTCCGCACCGGGGTCAATGGCTCTCTCAACTCAACTCGGAGTCAATGGTTCTCTTTACTCTTCTTCAATTTGGTCCAGAACCCGCACAAACCCTACCTGATGATTAAACTCACTCGTATCATGTTAGAGAATTTCCTGGTGTCTTTTCTAAGTGCGTAAATAGCTACTCTGAAGGTTCTTTATCGGTTCAGGAATGTTGTTTTTTTTTTCACTTTATTCTTGCATTCAGAGCATGACCAATCCTTGCTTATTGAATACTAGAAAAGCGAAACAAGCAAGCAATAAGCTTAGAGGGTTAGTCAGGTAATGCAGCCACAAAAAATAAAAACATAAAATTGTAGGGTGCAAAAAGTCAACTCTCTTTGACCAGATTTGAACTCCCGCCCACCTCGTCCTCTCAGTGTGAATCCGCACGCCCTAGCCACTAGCCTATCTGACGCTTAGTAACGTTGACGAAATTAGGCAATGCATAAAAATCGTTATCAGTGGCTGACGCACACGCACAAGCGCGGCACTATGGTTGGATTCACGTATAGAAGTAGCGCGTCACACGAGCGCCTGTGTGTGTATACTACTATTATATATTCCGTGGCGCCCGCATCAAATGAATAGAGATAGCTATATTCGGAGCAATTTTTGCCCGCGCCTCGAATTGAAGTTGCGAGCTGCGTCCGTCACCCTCTTAATATCTAAACTTAAACATTACGGTATTCTAAATCGCTCCATTGACTTATTACAATCGTACTTGACTGATAGAATCCTTAAAGTTGATGTGGGCGGTGAGAGATCTTTTGGGTCAGTTATTGACATAGGGGTGCCACAAGGTTCGATATTAGGTCCTTTCTTGTTTCTAGTGTACGTAAATGACCTTCCTTTTTTGGTTAAAAAACTATGTGAAACAGTACTATTTGCTGACGATACCTCATTAATTTTTAAAGTCGATAGATAGAAGGCTAATTACGATGACGTTAACGCATCTCTGTCGTAAATACTTAACTGGTTCAATAATCTTTTACTTAATGTTAAGAAAACTCATAAGTTTTATGAAAAAATATTTTTTGAGTGTCAGTTCTAAGTATAAAAATCATAACGCGGTTTACAGAATACATCTATTTACCAAGTTTCATCAGTACATATAGCTTTTACAGTTTTGTAAGTACCATACTTCAAGCAAATAAATTATTTCTTTTCATTTCATTTCATTTTTTTGAAAAAAAGTGACTGTGACATACATGGGATGGACAGACAGACAGACATGACGAATTTATAAGGGTTCCGTTTTTTACCTTTAAAAAATACAAGTGTTCATTCACCGACTACCGACATTTATGAACTTGCAACTCACTCTGGTTTTGCATAATATGAGGAAAATCTCTCTTGGTGGAAGGTTTCTTTTATTAAATCTGGGGCTATTTGCTTGTTATACTATATAAATTAGACTACTACTACTACACTACTATATAAGTTAGATTTAAAATGTAGCGTTCGTGGTAGTTTAAAAAATACCGCACAGCTTGCCATTGTTATCACCAATCCTGGATGAAAAATATGCAATGGAAACTCTGCGACGGGAATCAGCTAACATAACAATTGGGTTATATTTATTTACTGAATATCTGTCTGTGTTTTTGTCTAACGAAGCGTATTCTAGTCAAAACATTGTAATGTCGTGACAAATGTCAGACCCAAGCACAGAATAAGTAATAGTTGGTATCAAATACATGAATTCACAGCTCAGGTCAGGCAACGCCATCTTTATTTTAAATTTTTCCAACTTTCCGGTCGTGTTTTGTTTTTAGACCAGCGTATAGCGGAGGCTTAAGAACGGAACAAAATCCGTTTTCGCTGCGGAGTTATAGGCAGGTAAACGAGCTAAAGCCTACAGTGGTAAAATACCAATAAATGACAAAAAGATGGAAGACGTCCGCAAAATCATTCAATACATCAAGAAGATAAGAAGGAGTTCTACCTGAACATACTGACGTGGCCAACCACTTTTGCTGAGACGACTGATGATGAATGAGACGGCTGAAGACGATAGACGATGTTTATGTTATTTTATTTTCCATTTAAGTTTCATTGTAATTTGCAATAAATAGTAGTTTATTAGTGACTTTTTGTTTTTTTTTCATATTTTAATGCATTAGTTTGAAGAAGGGAATAAATCCAAAACATTTAAACCATTGTATCTAACTACTGAAAACCTACAGAAATAATATTCTATTGCTATAGTATTAGGAATACAATCTACTTTATTCCATCCATAGGTCAACCATCAGAAAACAGTAAAATATAGAAGTTATACAGTTTTTTCGCTCTGCTGAAAAGTTACGTCGGGTGATGTTATTCCCTTCTTGAAACTACCGGTTCAATTATGCGTAGCACCACCACCACTATAAATACCTATTGATGTAGGTACCTATGTAGTTTCATAGTTAGTTCATTACTTAGCAGCTAGGTATGTTAGTATGTTACAGGTAGTGCTTGGTAGCCAAATAAAAATAAAACTTTACACAGTGACATCTGTTGTAAGCGTTGGGAACTTGGTTCCAACTCAATCACGCCTGCTGCAACTTTTTTTCCATGGCATGATGCATGCATGATGGTTTTTGTTCAAAGTAGTTCCAAATGACTCGATAGATGTCGCTAAAAAGGCTAAAAACACCTAAATCAAGCACAAAAATAAAAACTAAACTGATCTAAAAGATTTTCTTTCTTATTTTCCTGCCAGGCAGGCACTAGACACACGAGAGCACACGAGAGAGGTTAGCAAAAAGCAATAAGAGCAAAAAGACAAGTATCCAACGCCAGAATAAAGTATTTTTTATCTGTACAATTACAAAAAAAGAAAAACAATACTCGAAATTTCAGATTTTGCTGTCAATCAAGTCGGAAAATAAATAAATTCTAAAATAGTTTTTTGTCGATTCAAAAGCTGAAACCAAATCAAAAGAAACTTTTGATTCTATTTCGTGATGTTTCGACCGATATGTTCCATCGGTCGCAGAGTGTCCGCTGAAAGGCAGTCTAGGGAATTCGTCAGGACCAAAGTGATCCGTCAGGCTTCGATCCTCAAACCGGCGGAGAAAATCAAATTGTATAACAAGGAGAACAAGGAACTATTCGGGCCCCTGTTGGAAACTAACAAACAGAGGAAACAGCGCCTGCAGAAAGTTGGTAAGTGCAAAATTGTATGGCTTCCGCGACCGTGTATGCCACTGGTTGGCATTGACTTTCTAAAATTATGACTGGATTCTACGATGAAATGTCCTGACCAGTTACATGATTGCTCATAATATCCGTCGGCCGAACAGACGGGATACGAACAATATTAACATTTTGTGATATGTATGACGTCACAGGACGTCATATTACGATATGTTTACTCTCGTTTTCATTCAAATGCGTACCTACTATTCGGCACGTGTCTCGCCTTGCTTGCCAATTAAAATCATATGACACACATGCATAGGCGCCGTGCGCTAGTAACAAGTACATACGCCAATACCATTATCTTTTTCTAGCTAAGAATAGTTCCCAAGAAAACATCGCGGCGCCTGAGTCCACATCGAATACAACAGTGAGAAATGCATCTGATTCTTTGAGTTGTTTGAATGCCACCGGAGAAGTTTTTGGCAATAAAATGTGGCAGAACACAAGAAACTGTGTTAATCTTGTTAATGTCTTGCTGAACAACACTGCAGTGAGAGCTTTGAGCACTTCGCCAGTATGTAGTGCAACAAAGAGCTCCCCGGCTCAGCCGGGCTATGCTAGCGAGGATAAGATACTCCAGATCAAGCCACATCGCAATGACTTTGCCAAGCAGTACCCGTCAGTCACATTGATTCTGAATAAAACTATGACTGATGATTCAGCAAAGGCTTTAGAAAAATGGAAGCAAGAGAGAATAGCTGAAATGGGATTGGAGGAATTCAATAGGTTTTATGAAGGTTAGTTCACATTCATTGTATATGGAAATACCTACAACAAAACAGATTTATTGCCAATCAATTGTCCGCTTTTGTGACATATTTGTCACTTTTATGAATAGCCAAAGCGCAACAATTCCACAATTTTGTTGCTTTTTGACATACATGTTGAATTGTCAGCTTTATTAAACAGGGCCCAAGTCTCCTCTAAGCATGGGGTCTTCCAGGAAGCTTGTGTTTCTGTAAGGCAGAGTAAGGCTGACTGCAAAAACCAGATATACTTGGCCATAATGACCTTAAGTTCAAATGTAACAGAGATTACTGAATACAAGAAGCTAAAATCTATCAATTTTTTTCTATCCACAGCCCAAATGGCAGTAGGAACCAAGTTCCACAGCACGTTGAAAGACTACTTCACCCAACCCCGAACGCAGCTCCGTATCGAAAAAGAAGTGGAAGGGGTTTGGACATCTGTTGCTGATGTCCTGAAACACATATCCACGCCCAAGGCTATAGAGTCCAATGTTGTTCATCCACTACTAAAGTACAGGGGGATATTTGATGCTATTGCTGATTATGAGTAAGTATAGGCTTTTGTGACATTTCTTGCCTGGTTGGGTGAGTTAAATAACAACCTGTACAACCAGTTTTTTAATAGTGTTTGATCAGGCCAAAGTAATAATCATTCATAATAATAAAAAAAAAATTACATGGTAATAAGGTTTACAAAGCTGATAATACCTACATAATTATTAGTAATCGTTGGCTATTTTGACTTTCTTCAATTTTATCCTTCCCGGCTAGGTTTCCTCATTTTATCGCATATTAATGTACAAAACATGGCTTTGGCATCAATTTGCCTTCATCATCATCCAGAGCCCAACTTCACCCACTGCTGGGTATAGGCCTCCCTCTCCACTGGAACATTGCTGCCACCAGCCCAAAGTCTTGCTCCATTATTTTAAGGAATTGGGCTGGCTGGGGTGAGTTTTGGTAGGGGGACAATGAACAATACACCCCATTGTGTGAAGTCAGTGCATATCTTATTCCCCCAACTCAATTAGAATTAGGCCTCCCTCAAATTTATTCCATCTTCCACGATCATATGACAGTCTAGCCCACTAATAAATTGTCTTACTTAAATACCAAATTTCTTAAAATTATAAGAGTTTGTAAGATTGACTCTAGAAACAATAAATTCAAGTTCAACTTCATATAACCTACTTATTTCTTTGTATGCTTCTAGATACATAATATACTAGGTATCACTATCAGCTTTCGTGTAAACAAGTTTATATTAATCTATTTATAGAACCTTGAGTAACAAATTGCAAATTTTCGTATCTCTATAGTGCTTATTGCTGTATGTAAAAATGCGTATTTTGAAACGCATTCCAATGAAAAAAGTAAACAACGTCACAAAAACAATCTTATCACATTTGTTATCACCCGCGCCTCCTTGATAAAAGTGTCAATGGCCAACAGATTCTTCAGTAATGTCACGTTCCAAGGTTATCAGCTATTTTGAGAAAATCGCGCTGAAAAATAAAATCTTTCTTTCAAACTTTGTAAACAACTGAATTTGAGGCCCACTTTGTGTACTGCGTAGTTTATTTGCTTATTAAATTATCGACCAGCTGTGAAAAGGAATAGCTACAAATGGCGATTGACTTCCGGCGCAAGAGTTGCGGTTTCGATTCCTGTAGCGGGACAAATGTTTTCACCGCCATATAATTAAAACTTGAGATACAAAAAGCAGCCAAGTGCGAGTCGGACTCGCCCATGAAGGGTTCCGTAGCATCAATTAACATAATATAAAGGTTTTTGTAGTTCGTCGAAAGGTAAATTGCGGTTTACGATTTATGACGTATAAAAAAAAAACTACTGACTAGATCTCGTTCAAACCAAATATCGTTGAAAGTTTGCATAGTAATGTACAACATATATTTTTTTTGGATTTATCATTCTCTTATTTTAGAAGTTAGAGGGGGGGGGGACCAACTTTTTTCCACTTTGGAAGTGTCTCTCACGCAAACTATTCAGTTTAGAAAAAAACGATATTAGAAACCTCAATATCATTTTTAAAGGCCTATCCATAGATACCCCACACGTATGGGTTCGATGAAAAAAAAATTTGCGGTTTACGATTTATGACGTATAAAAAAAAACCTACTGACTAGATCTCGTTCAAACCAAATATCGTTGCAAGTTTGCATAGTAATGTACAACATATATTTTTTTTGGATTTATCATTCTCTTATTTTAGAAGTTAGAGGGGGGGGGACCAACTTTTTTCCACTTTGGAAGTGTCTCTCGCGCAAACTATTCAGTTTAGAAAAAAACGATATTAAAAACCTCAACATCATTTTAAAGACCTATCCATAGATACCCCACACGTATGGGTTCGATGAAAAAAAAATTTTTGAGTTTCAGTTTCAAGTACGGGGACCCCCAAAATATATAGTTTTTTTCTATTTTTATGTAAAAACCTTAATGCGGTTTACAGAATACATCTACTCACCAAGTTTCATCAGTCTAGCTTTTATGGTTTCGGAGAAAAATGGCTGTGACACGTTCGGACAGACAGACAGACAGACAGACATGACGAATCTATAAGGGTTCCGTTTTTGCCATTTGGCTACGGAACCCTAAAAACTATACCCGAAGATGAAACGTAGGACGCCCATCGATCCCATGGACCGACGTCATAAGATCGCGGGAACACAGTGATTGGAGAGGGCACGGAATCGTTCTTCCTGGAAATGTATGGGAGGCCTATATCCAGTACGTACGTTTTCAGGTTGATGAGTTAGGCGAATCTTCATTCGACCAATACGTACATACATAGAAATCATGCCTCTTTCCCATGGGGGTAGGCTGAGATCACGGATTTCAACTTGCTACGATCCTGACATACCTCTTTCGCTTCATTCAATTATGCCGACGAACGTGTTCTCCATACATGCTCGTCGGCTGAGGGTGCTATCTGATCGAGATACATGTCCCGAGGTCTTCCCCTACCAGCAGTTCCATTCACACTCGCCTTAAGCACCTGTTTTGTTTTTCTCCTTTCATCCATTCTCAAACAAACCATCATGGCATACCTTTCTCTACTCTCATCTTTGCGTCTTCAATAAAACTACCAAATTAATTTGAACCATCCCGTTCCAGAGACAAACCAACCCTGATTGAGTGGAAGAAATCGGACAAGCCGCGGAAGTCGATAATTCTCACATACGACAATCCGGTACAACTGGCTGCCTACTTCGGAGCAGTGTCCAACGATCTGAACTACAAGCATCTGAATGTCCGTGACGCACTTTTGGTCATCGCTTATACAGATGGCTCGAAGGTAATCATATTATTTTATTCTAAAAGTAAAAGTAAAAAGGATGCCAGCTTGGTCCTTTTGATTCGGTGCAAAGACGTGCTGTGAGAATAGTTGATGATCCCTTGCTCACAAGCGGTATTGAACCCTTAAGTCTGAGGAGAGACTTTTCCTCCCTGTGTGTGTTTTACCGCTTGTACAATGGGTTATGTTCTGAAGAACTATTCGACATGATGCCCACATCTTCATTTTATCACCGCACAGCTCGCCATAGGCAGACGGCTCATCCACATACCTTGGAGCCGGCATGGTCACGCACCGTCCGGTTTCAGAGAAACTTCCTCCCGCGCACTCTAAGGTTGTGGAATGATCTTCCTTCTGCATCCAAACCCATCTCCTAACCCACTCAAGATGCTTTGAGGATATCTAGGATGATATCAAGCGCGTCCCAGACAGGCAGGCAGTGAAAGATATTTTTACAGTTAGTTCAAAATTTAGAGCGATACAGAATTTACGTTTGTGTGGGTGGGTGTGTTGACTATGTTACAACTTGTTTGATATGGCACCACCATTAATGTAACCAAGCCGTTAGTTTCTAGCCTGTGTTTGTAACTTCTCAAAGATCTTTTTGATTTTATTTAATAAGTTATATGTCTCGTTCCTGAAGCTATTAGTACTGAAAATGCAATAAAAATATTCCAGGCTGATGCATACCACCTATCTACGGATAAGCTGCGTGAGCATTGGGCACAGTGGCTGATAAGACTCGAACAGTACGGCAAGAAGTACGGTGGTGACGCAGAGAAAATACTGAAGGGCGGCAAGCGACTCTTTGAAGAAGACATCGGGAATCTACAGTAATGACGGTATTACTTATTACTACCAAGTAAAATTTGATTTACTTAGAAAGTGCTTAAAACGCAAAAAGAGCATTTTGCATTATTTTCAGGCCCTGTAGTTATTTTTTTTAGACTACAATCTCATCTCATGATGACAATATTAAAGCCCGTATTCCGAAACAGTACTTGAGTTGAGCCTCAAGCACAGATTTTTATATAATATGAGCCTAACCGTATTCGGGGGTTAGTTAGAGAAGTAGGTCAAACTTAAATATCAAATCAGAGCCTCTGTCTGCCTTCAATCTATTGTAATGCTCTTATGGGTACACATTGAGAAACTAATTGTTTTAACTGCCATACTACTGAACCGATTTAGAAAATTATTTGACGAATAGAAATCCACGTTATTTGTGAGTGTCATAAAGCTATATTTTTCACTAGAGAACCCGCCCCGGCTTCGCACGAGTGTAATTTAGAAAAAGGAGGTGAAAAATGAGACTTCACTAATTAACTAGTATTTGAATTTATCCACCCGTACAAAACCGGGGTAAGTCGCTAGTTTGAAATAAATTTAAAAGCATTAAATAATGATGTATTATTTATTTCCAGGGAAAAATCCTAATGCATAAGAATGGGAAGGAAGAAACCGAATTGGAATGCTGGAAAAGAAAAGTGACTGTTAGGATGCCTTAGTAAGTTCTCAAGTATGGTACGTTATTCGGAAAAAAGAATAACTAGTTTCGCCTATACTCTTTGAATTGGCAAATTGACTGAGTAGTCCTTTTGTAATTGTATTTTGTTTGGAAAGTGTTCTTCATGGCTCCCCATACTTCAAATACAATATTTTCGCAATTTGTATGGATATTTTTGTTATTGTTCCTTTATACATTCATAGATAAGTTTCGTTTTTTGTTTGTATGGGAAGCCGACAAGAAATCCCGATTAAAAATTAATCTCAAATTAATACCTACCTAAAATGTATGTGTATAGCTTTGGAAATTGTAAAATCCAAATTAAAGTACTATAAATCAGAGTTATTGTTTTGATTAAATGATGCTGTTTCATTTACAAAAAAATATATTTTGAAATGCCGATGTTTTGCGACTGCGACGAACGATTAAACGAACCTCATACCCAATTTACCGTTAGTAGTCTGGTGGTAAAATGGGTATTCACAATACTGTTGGTTGATCTAGGTAATCGTGAAGTTAGCCGTGGGACAGCAGAGCCGCCATCTCATATTTTACCTAGTCCGGCCAACTGGAATGTATATTAGTAGGCAACAAATATTGCACATCGGCTTATTTCGGCATCATAGAGCCTAGTGTACGTCAGAAAGAGATAGCGCTCTACAAAGCCGATGTGCAATATTTATTGCCTACAACCGTAGCTAGTTTTATTATAAGATCCACCATAATAGATCTTGTACTCCGTAATTCTAAAGACATTCGAACAGCAATGCAGCATTTTTAGTTGGATGTGATTGCATTCAATGTTTTTCTACACATTTGGTTACCATTCTTAGATATTATAGTAACTTCCAGAACCAGACTATTTAGAGCCTGGGTGGTGGGTTCATCACTAAATATTGACATATCACCAGGCATTCGTCTGCTCGGTATTTTGGCGGCGAATCCTTGAATGGTGTCGTTCAGAAATTGTAACTTCTAAAGTTTGATGTTTTCGTCGGCGTGAATTCATTCGTTTGGTGAGTACACGCCCGAACGGCTTACTTCAGGCGTATTTAGCAAAGCCAGGTTTTCTAAGATTGGTTGAGATAGCGAAATACGAGACAATCTCTTGAGGGCTGATTTTTCCATCTACGAGATAAGGCTATTCGTCGAATAAAAATGTCAGACCTTGTTTTTGTAAAGCCTAAAAAAGAGACAGGCATGTTTTTATCTGTAGATTGAAAAATTTGTCCTAAATTGTGTAAAATATGATGGTAAACCAGTTTTTGTAACTTTGTCGGCTTTTTGTTATTATTTTTAGTGTTTGTAGGGTTTGTTTGTTCTGTTAACAATTATTTGTATGTTTAGTATTTTAATATCGCTTTTCATGTATGCCAAATGTAGTGTTAATAGCCTTACTTACAAGCGTTGCTTAGGTATGAGACATTGCTTATAGTTAGCCCTGTCTCTCCTTGTCTTTGACTAGTGGTAAGAGATGGCAGTTGCATAAACAATGATTTATCTTTATAAGAAACGCTTCTAAGTAAGAAGGTTAATGTTTAGTGCAATGCCAACCTTTGCTCATTAAAAAATAACTACCATAGTTGGATAAATTATTGTGTTTATGATATTATTATTGAAAGCCAAGTTTTGGTTTATTGTGTTTGTCTAACTAGTAGGTATAGATACATCAGTCTAAAAATGCACGTCCACCACGTTTTCTTGACGTTGACTTACAGCAAAGTACTTCTAAATGATCCTTGTAATGGAAGAGATAAAGAACAATTTACTTTGACTGACTGAAGTAGTGGGACATGCAGTTTAAGATTGAAAGATCTCTATGCTATTCTATGTACCTACTGTAATATGTATTACTATTACTTTATCGCCATACTGTTCAAAAGCAGTGCAATCTGTTTCTACAAATTAATGAATATAATATAAAAAAAGAAATTGCTAGGCACCTTTAAGTAAGTTTGTATTGTCATTGTGTACATAATCCATTCTATTTCATATTTCGTAGTTTGTTATGATGAGTCATATAAATATTGTAAAGGTATAGGTATAAGTACCGCCATGGTAATAGCACTGGCCTTGAATATGCAGAACTCGTGTTTAGTGGCGAAGGGATTTTTTTCATATAGGTACCTAGTTCTTTGCATTGTTTAATTATTGGCTAATGCGCCCCTGGCAATGGCTGTAGCCAGCGACAAAAGTAGATTATTTTTTCTGAATTTAACAAAAGAATGCATTCGAACTTTGAATTACAAACAAAAAGCAGATCTTTTTATAAAGTGAGCTATATTTATGTTCAAATGTTTGATAATTTAAATAAAAGCTTTGAAACCAATATAATGTGACTGATATTTCTTCTCATTTCTTTTACCTTCATTCATTCTGAAAACAAGTACATAGTATCTAAAATAACCACATGCTCATTTTCCATTTCCACCATTCGGTTGTTCAAGAACCGACAACCGTTAGTGAAAAGATGGATCGATCGGGAAGCCTGCGGATGGACAGGACGACAGGGCTCGGTATCGTTATTTCTGCAGGAGGCCTAGGTCCAACAGTAGTAGACTTCGGGCAACTGACCTGATTTTTTTGTAATATACAGAAAAGTGTTTCAGGCCACAGAAGCTCAGCATTTCAGGATTTTCATGCTTGATGATGTTTTTTTCAACATTTCCTTGGAGGACGAATTTTCGGTATTTCGTTCGAAGAGCGCAAACGTTGTTTATTCCAACCGTACTTTGTCCAAGGTACAGGCTCGGTACTGTCACATAATTCGAGTTGCCAATGTCAAATTGTTTTGTTTACTTTCGAAATTTTCGAAAATTCAAATTCAAAACCTTGAGAAATAGAATGTGATTTTCTAAAACTTGTTTTGTCTGTTCTAATGATTTTAGGAACAAGTTTCAAGTACAGAAAACAATAATAATAGTCAACCATTACTCTGTGACGTAAGACAGAGGTATGCAAATGAATTCCATATTGTTTGAATACCGGTTTCAAACAGAAATGAAAGCCAGTCCAAAGTTCAAGAACAAACCCTATTAGTACCGGACCTGCAATCAGTTTATCTGGCTATTTTTTACTAAGGTAAATAATATCTACGTTTTACAAACCCATGCATTGCTTTTTCGTGACATGCATATTGTGTTGATAAACAAAAGTATAAGGCAAGTACCTACCAGTCTACAACCAACCTTTAAAGTGTAGGTAAACAATGACAAAATCTACAAGTGTTTTGAACATTGAACCAAAGATAATGTTCTAAACGATTACCTTGGTATACTCGTGAAGATCATTTTCATTGATAACAGTGATTATTTTATGTACTTGTTTGAACTTTTATTGCCCACCAACATATCAGTTGTGTGCCAATTTTTCAAGTGGGAGGTTCTGCTAAAGGTGAGCAAATTAAGGTAAATAATTTAGATTTAACCTAAATTAAATTCATGACTGAATAGAACCAATACCTACCTAATTGATAGTATTTTTATTTGTTATCCTCATTGTGGTAAATCAAAGTCCATTAATATTTTAGTATCTCACAATGACCTGACTCTTTTAAGAGACTGGGATCTGAGTAGAATTTGCTCTCACTCACATACTCTTACACTATCACTACACAAATTCACCTACACACCTACTTACCTCCATTTCACGCACATACCTACACTTTAAGAGTTCTCCTGTGAACCCCTGACTCATAATAGGTTGAGTGATCAGAGACTTCCTTACGACTACTTTCTTGTACCGGTAAATTTACCGGTACAAAAAATGTAGTCGTAAGGAAGTCTCCGATTTCCGTCTCTGTTCTTTAAACTTTAGGTAAATATATTCAGCCTATTCCGATCACTGCTCATAATAGGCTTGTGTTATCAGAAGACCTACTATTCTCAAAAACACCTTCTAAAACCACACACAAATACCTATTCATTTCACAAACACTAAACACTTCTGCACCTACAGTTAATTGTTTACCCCGGGTGTGAATAAATTTTCATTGCACACAAGATACATATTATCAGACTATATGCTGTTCGCTCTTATGTCCTCGTAGTAAGTGTTACATTTGTTCATTGTTACATAAATTGAGCCTTGTGTACATAAATAATTAAGATTGTAAATTTTGTTATCATTATGTACCTATTTTACTTTACTAAATTCGTTTTACTTCAATTAAGTCCTTACTTACCTTCTGAGCATTTTGAATTGAATTGAATTGAATTGAAACTTAATTATTGTGGAGGAGGGTGTTGATATTCACGACAGTTAAATTCCTGCGATATCATCTTTTTTCAATTTGTTTCTATTTGCTAAAAGATCCAAACAAAGAAATTTTGATATTGAAAAAAACTGTAGGTACCTACAGAATTAATTAAATATGTTTGTAGAACATGCAATACAATTATTATTTTTTTGTTACATGGTTCACACAGTTTAGTTTTTTCATGATACCTTATTAATATGCAGTGGCTTGTGTGGTACAAAAATCTAAACTCAGCATGTTCTTTTAATATTACAATATTTTTCAAATCTTCTTTCTTTTAGCAATCTTAAAAATGTCTTCCACAATGAAGCATACTCTACGTCTACTCCGAGTAGCCAAGAACAGCCCAGGGCTACGGTTGAGAAGTACAGACAGCAAAATACTGACATCCGTGTATAAGGATATTGGCTACAACCATAGTAATGTGAATGATTTTGTTTGGCAGAACCTTGACAGATGGCCAGACAAAACTGCCACTGTAAGTTTAATTTGGAATAAATTGCTTAGATTTATTCATTCTGCTCTATATCTACATCTGTGTCACCATCTGGTCTACTAGAACTTTGTTGCCATCAACCTAAAGATCCTTCTCTTCTATTTAAAGGATTATTCTATGGTCTCACTGGGGTAAGTAGCAGAGGGACAATGCATAATACGCCCCATGGCAGGATGTCAGTGCAAACCTTATTACCCCAACTCAAATTAGGATTAGATTTATACTGAAAACCCACTGTTTACCTACTTGAGTTGATTGAAGAACTTAAATTTGCTGGTCACAATTTTTGCTTACTAGGTAACAGGCAAACTAATCAAAGTAGCTGACTTTCTGGCTCTTTCATGGATGATCTTACTTTAGATTTCAGCGTAGTGGTTTTAGAAACATAGGCTTTTCTATTACGTCTCAACTAGATCTATGTGTAAACAGACATGGGATAAAAAGTGATCTAACTTTTTAACTATTTAGTAATTTTTTGACTATTTAGTAATTTTTCAATAACTGTTTCAAATGTTTTAGCAAATAACTGTTTCCATTTCAGGTATGTGCTATTACTGGTCATGGGTACACCTACGCCCAAACGCATCGCATGTCAGTGACCTTCGCCGCGTCATTGCACAAGAAGCTTAAACTACGGAGTGACGACAAAGTGGCTATCATACTGCCCAATGTTCCTGAATACCCGGTGTCTATCCTAGGAGTGTTACAGGCTGGGTGTGTTGCTAGTATGATGAACCCAGTTTATACTTCTTGTAAGTACCTTTTGCTGCTGTTTTGTGAGAACCAGGAGTGACGACAAAGTGGCTATCATACTGCCCAATGTTCCTGAATACCCAGTGTCTATCCTAGGAGTGTTACAGGCTGGGTGTGTTGCTAGTATGATGAACCCAGTTTATACTTCTTGTAAGTACCTTTTGCTGCTGTTTTGTGAGAACCAGGAGTGACGACAAAGTGGCTATCATCCTGCCCAATGTTCCTGAATACCCAGTGTCTATCCTAGGAGTGTTACAGGCTGGGTGTGTTGCTAGTATGATGAACCCCGTTTATACTTCTTGTAAGTACCTTTTGCTACTATTTTGTGAGAACCAGGAGTGACGACAAAGTGGCTATCATACTGCCCAATGTTCCTGAATACCCAGTGTCTATCCTAGGAGTGTTACAGGCTGGGTGTGTTGCTAGTATGATGAACCCCGTTTATACTTCTTGTAAGTACCTTTTGCTACTGTTTTGTGAGAACCAAGAGTGACGACAAAGTGGCTATCATACTGCATATAATAAGGAAAAACCGAATTATAATAATAAAAGCGAATTATAATAATATTTTTTGACTAAGCATGACCATTTATTATAGGTAATCAAATACAGTAGGTTAAAATGGCGTAGTATGCCTTGTATTGTAAAAAAAAATGTAGTGTGCCCAACAAAAATGTTTTGAGAATAAATGTGTAAGAGAATTGTCGATCCTTCGGGGCCCCCTGAGAATGGTGGCCCTGGGCACGGGCCCCGTGTGCCCTTAAGGTAAAGACGGTGTTGCCAACGAGGCAATGCTTTTCTATAGGCGAAGGTTACTACTTAACATCAGATAGGCCATTTGCTTGTTCCATCAACAAGTTGTTAAAAAAAATGTGTTGTTGTTCACAGATGAATTCCAAAGACAATTGAAGCTGATAAACTGCAAAGCTATTATCTCATCAAAATTATCTTACAAAAACATCAAAGACGCTTTAAACACACTTCAAATTTCAATACCTGTCATACTTATCGACAACGAAGATCTACCAGAAGGTACCATTAAATTCGCTGAACTGGCTGAAGATTTCAACATAGACATTGATTGTCTTAAATCTGTGCAGAGAACTTCGAAAGATTTGGCAATATTGCCTTTTTCGAGTGGGACTACTGGGTTTCCAAAAGCAGTGGCGCTAACACACAGAAGTGTGGTTGCTATGAATGAGATGATAGCTACTCCTGATGTTATTTGTATTAAAGAAACCACCGGTGAGTATTGCTATAAGTATTATAGTAGGGTCTATTTGTGAAAGATTTGGCAATATTGCCTTTTTCGAGTGGGACTACTGGGTTTTCAAAAGCAGTGGCACTGACACACAGGAGCGTGGTCGCTATGAATGAAATGATAGCTACTCCTGATGTTATTTGTATTAAGGAAACCACTGGTAAGTATTGTTATAAGTATTATAGTAGGGTCCATTTGTGAAAGATTTGGCAATATTGCCTTTTTCGAGTGGGACTACCGGGTTTCCAAAAGCAGTGGCGCTAACACACAGGAGTGTGGTTGCTAAGAATGAGATGATAGCTACTCCTGATGTTATTTGTATTAAGGAAACCACTGGTGAATATTGCTATAAGTAATATAGTAGGGTCCATTTGTGAAAGATTTGGTAATATTGCCGTTTTCGAGTGGTACTACCGGGTTTCCAAAAGCAGTGACGCTAACACACAGGAGTGTGGTTGCTATGAATGAGATGATAGCTACTCCTGATGTTATTTGTATTAAGGAAACCACTGGTAAGCATTGCTATAAGTATTATAGTAGGGTCCATTTGTGAAAGATTTGGCAATATTGCCATTTTCGTGGTGTATATAAAAATATAAAAGGATAAGTGGGATTATTATTAATTTTTTTCAGCGACGCATCAAGCCGTCCTACCAGCGATCCTGCCATTCTTCCATATCTTCGGCTTCAATGCTCTCATGATTAACCAGATGATGCTCGGCTGTAAACTGGTGACCATGCCTTACTTCAAGCCTGACTTGTTCTTGCGTACCCTGGTCCAGTTCAAAGCATCTGTGCTTTTTATGGTGCCACCTATGGGTAAGTCTTCTATCGTTGCTTCTTCTTATCGTTGATTCTTTCGAACCAAGTGTGGTGAAAGGATTTTAAGTGCGCCTCAAGTCCTTTCGTGCACTTCACACGTATTTTTGAACTTTTTAGGTTCTACGATATGCTGGTTTCCTCACGATATTTTCCTTAACCGTTTTAAAGCACTGGAATAGTGTACATAATTTCTTGGGCAGAAAATCTCTTTGGTACACGACTGGATTTGAACCCACGACCTTCGGATCGGAAGGCGGGGCCGCTACCACTAGACTACCAGGGCTCTCTACTAAATAGTTATGGGTAGACATTTTGCAATGAATATTACCAATATTACTAATATACTTCATACTAATATTATAAACCGAGAGAGAGATTTAATTTCGTATGTTTGTAACAAATAAACTAAAAACTACTGGACCGATTTCAAACATTCTTGATATCGCCGCTGCTTGAAATCCGATTCCGATTATTTTTAATTTAAAAGAAAGTTACTTTCAATAATTTATTATTTCTTTTTTCATGAGACCAATTATCGGTCTCATAAAAAAATTACGGTGATCTGATGAGGATCTTCGACGTGATGAGCAGAATTGCTTCTCGAAATGCGGTAAATTGCTCACTTTTAGTGACGTAGAATTTTTTTTCTTGTAATAAAAACTCGAACCCACGGCCTACAGCGCCGAAGGCAGAGCTACTACCAACTGAGTTGTGAAAGCAGCCAGCCTGATGATGTACGGTTTCCAGTGGTGTTCCTCGGCAAGCATCCAGCGGTGAAGCCTGAGCACCTGGAGTCAGTCTACGGTATCATCTGCGGCGCGGCGCCTATAGCTCAATCAGATGCCGCCGCTGTACTGGCGAAAAACGTGAGTGTTGTATGCAAAAGCTCTTCTTCTTATCGTGTCACTGATTCTTTCGAACCAAGTGTGGTGAAAGGATTTTAAGTGCGACTCAAAGAAGCTCCTTTCTTGCACTTTACACATATTTTATTATGACGTGACTCATATGCGTGACTGATGGTGGAATAAATGAAAAAAAAAACTGGAAATAATATTTTCCGATCAAAGATATGATATCGAACTTGCATTATATTTGTGATTGGGAGATTATTTCCAATCGTTTCTTAACGTAAACAATTTAATTAAAAGATAAGTAGCTCAGCTGTTTCGTGTTTGTTTTTGTACATTTTGCAAATACAAGTATGTAGGTAGTATTCATTGTATTGTAACTGTAAAATTAAATAGTAAAATGTGAAACAGGCGGCAGCGGCTTTGTAGGGAAGCCGCTGCCGCCTGTTTCACATTTTACGGCGGATGATCGCCTTTTTTATATTCGGTGTTCTGAGCCCCCCCTCCTTTTTTCACTATAATGGTGGTATAATAAAAGAACGTATTAGTTAAAATGTAAATGTTGAATTCCAGAAAAACATTTCATTCCGGCAAGGTTACGGCCTTACAGAGACGAATGGTGCTATATCAATAGCCAATAGCACGGATAACAACCATGCCTCGGTAGGATTCATCCTGCCCAGTTCTGAAGTGAAAATCGTGGACGTCAATACTCAGGAGACCTTGGGACCTGGACAGGTAAGGAAATAAAAACGCCCCAAGGTACCCTAAGGGTATAAAAACGCAGTACTTATTAGTATACTATTATTAGGTATTCAAAACTAGATATCGCCACTAGTATATTAGAACGCGCTATCGTTGCGTTTTTGCCAGCAAGGTGTAGGCTACTTTGTTTTCGGTCCGGTTAATGTACGGCCAGTCAATCTACGCACTGTTAAAACGATGCCACTTTTTTCCTCTGGGAAATTGTAAAGGCCCATGTACACTGTCGCAGAGTAATAATACGTTTTTTTTTTATCTAGCGATGTATAATTGGACCAAACGTGTTAAATGTTTTTTTCCGATACCCTCACAGGGGCTGCCCTTTGAGGGTATCGGAAAAAAAACATTTTCTGGCACTGCCGCGGAAGAATTTATTCTGATTTTTATATTCGTTATCATTCGAGTTTTCGGATGAGTGAGAGATTGAAGTTGTTAGTTATTATATAAATTTTGAACATTTTAATGTATTCATTATGTACAGAATTCATTTTTTACGTAAATACTAGGGATGTGAAGTAATAGTAGTGTAATGGAAAGAATCGATTACATAAAAATCGAAGTTTCAGAATTATGTCAGTTTTTTATGTGTAATGCAATGGTTTGATAACTTTGAATTTTACATCAACAGGAGGGTGAAATTTGGAGCCGTGGACCTCACCTCATGCGTGAATACTATCAAAATGAAGAAGCTACTAAGGAGGTTCTGACCGAAGATGGCTGGTTTAAAACTGGAGACATCGGCAAATACGACGAAAATAAATACTTATACATCACTGATAGACTGAAGGAGCTTATAAAGGTAATAAATAAACAAAAGAAAGTAATTTCACCAAAATATATTTTATATATTTTTTTAAAAATAATAAATATATATTTTATACATATTTTTTAATAATAATAAATAAATAAATAATGCAGACAATCCACACAGCACTATCTAGCCCCAAACTAAGCGGAGCTTGTACTATGGGAACCAGATAGCTGATATATTACATAAATACTTTTTTTTTGTAAATACATACATAGAATACAATACAACAAACACCTATGTTCACCACACAAATATTTGTTCTCGGTGGGGATCGAACCCACGCCCTCCAGCGCAGAAAGCAGAGCTACAACCAACTGAGCTGTGAAGGCAGTCAAATAATCAAAAATCATTTAATTTTATTTGTTTATACATGAATGTGTCATCATAGTCATCAATGTTTTAAAAAATGTTAACAAATAATTATGTGGCTCAAAATACTTCCAGTTCTTGTTATTATAAGAATTGAGCCCATGACTCCTAACCATTTTTTTTCCTTATGTATACCTACTTAGCGTTTTATTTTTGACCTCAGAGGGCTATCAAAAAGTTATCCTGTATAGCTTATCCAATAACATCAAAAATAGTTGTTTGAAATAAAATGATGGTCGGTTATGAATATACGCCCGAGTAGACTACAAAGGAGTTTAATTTTTTTATTTTATTTTCTTGGATTCTTTTTACATAATAAGTGTTCTAGGATTTCCTGGGAACTTAACAGTAAAGTTTGGTTAAGACAGTGCACTGTTTGGTCTATTTAGTAGCGCTACGTCTAAGTTTTTAAATCAGACTACCTAAACGGTTATTAGAGACTACACATCGACTTGACTAGCCGTAAACTAGCCCTAACAATCTAATCCTATTGCCTATGAGCTCAAATCCTAGAACGCGCTGACGAAAAAGCACGGCTCCGAATCACCTTGCTTCGTAGATTCTTTCTCAGTATCGCTTCTCGGCCTCTTTCAGGTTAAAGGATACCAAGTGGCCCCCGCAGAACTAGAAACAATTCTCCGAACGCATCCGAAGATCTTAGACTGCGCAGTCCTAGGCATCCCCGACCCCGTCTCAGGAGAGGTTCCTAAAGCTTTCCTAGTTCTTCAGCAGGACCAAGAAATAACAGCAGAAGATATCATGGAATTTGTCAACAGCAAGGTTGCGGTGTTCAAGAATTTAAAAGAAGTACAAGTTGTGGAGGAAATACCTAAGAATCCGGCCGGTAAGATATTGCGGAAACTGTTAAAAGAAAAGTACTGTTAGCTTGTAGATTTTGTTGTAGTTAGTTTTAGTTGTAGTCTGTTTGTATTACTTATCGTTGACAACGACTTCTTCATGATGGAGTCTAAAAGAATATAATTTTTTGTGACTCGAATCCTGGTATTAAACATCCAGTGGGGCACACATTCTTTATTATTTTAAACGATCGAAGGCTTTCTTTTAACTAAGTTGTCAAGGGTGGGTAAAATATTGCATGTAGAAAATAAATCCTATTTTTATGTAAATGTATGGCTGAGTTGTAGAATATAGATAACGCTACGAATTTAGTTATTTTATTGTAAGTGTTGACTTGTGAAAGTAAAAGGATATTTAGATTGTATTGTATTGCATTTTTAGGGTTCCGTAGCCAAATGGCAAAAACGGAACCCTTATAGATTCGTCATGTCTGTCTGTCTGTCTGTCTGTCTGTCTGTCTGTCTGTCTGTCTGTCTGTCCGACCGTGTCACAGCCATTTTTCTCCGAAACCATAAGAGCTACACTGATGAAACTTGGTGAGTAGATGTATTCTGTAAACCGCATTAAGATTTTTACACAAAAATAGAAAAAAAACTATAAATTTTGGGGGTCCCCATACTTCAAACTGCAACTCAAAAAAAATTTTTTCGTCGAACCCATACGTGTGGGGTATTTATGAATAGGTCTTCAAAAATGATGTTGAGGTTTCTAATATCGTTTTTTTCTAAACTGAATAGTTTGCGCGAGAGACACTTCCAAAGTTGAAAAAAGTTGGTCCCCCCCCCTCTAACTTCTAAAATAAGGGAATGATAAAACTAAAAAAAATATATGTTGTACATTACTATGCAAACTTTCAACGATATTTGGTTTGAACGAGATCTAGCCAGTAGTTTTTTTTTTATACGTCATAAATCGTAAACCGCAATTTACCTTTCGACGAACTAACAAGAACCTGTTTCCTGTTTATTTTCTGTATATTATGTTACTTGATGCTACGGAACCCTTCATGGGCGAGTCCGACTCGCACTTGGCTGCTTTTTTTGTATTTAGAATTTAGATTGGTTGTAAATAAGTAGATTTGTTCACTCAACTATTTTTTTTATTTTATCTCTTGATAGCCCGATAATTTATCTATGGAAACGGTGTGCAATTAAGTGTAATATTAGTTGTAGTTTTATCGTATACCTACATAATAAGACAATATTTCGTATGATTTAGTTTGATTTCAATGAACGACCCAATTTAGTTCCCCGTTCACGACTAGATGTCGCTGATAAATTTGTCTCAATCCTAGAACGCGCTGACGAAAACGCACGGCTCCGAATCACCTTCCTTCGTAGATTCCTTCTGAGTATCGCTTCTCGGCCTTTTGGCTAAGATCAAAGTGTAGTATCTGTTCTTTTCAGCTTAATATCTGAAAGTTCCCTCACTGAGGGACCAGTATATTAAACTGATTTTTGTCAAGCGACGGGATGTTAGGAGCTCGCTCCACTCCCGTCACGGGTCGGCCCGGCATTGCAGTGCCGCCGGGATCGGCCCACATAATTAATAATATCATATTTTAAGTATCAAACTTCCTGGGTACATCTTACTATCTAATATAAATCTCCATCTGCACCGTGTATAATGGCGAGATGAGGAAGGCTAAGTACAATTATATTCTTCTTCTCTAAGTTTTAGCAAATTAAATTACTTAAATTCAATTCATTTTTGTCGGTTATCAGGAACTATATTTGTTAGTAGAAATTAAATTCACCAAACAAACCAATATAATATTTTAAAACACAACAACAGTTCATAACCGTAGTCGTAATTCGCTTATAGGGTAGTATTACTGCCGGCCGGGTGAATTATATACATCAGAAAAACATTTTTAATTCGACGAATAGCGTTATTCCGTGGATTAATCTCAAAATGGAAATCACTTAACCGACTCCGGGCCCAGTTAGGCCGCTGCAGAAAAAACCTGGCTAAGTGGGGAATCATCGACCCGACCAGGGTACCGTGCAACTGCGGGGCCCCCATAGGACATGCCACACTTACTTTCATGTCCGCAGTGCACGACCACCTGCACCATGAAAGATCTAAACATGGCATCGAGTGGAGCTATTGAGGTGGCGACATATTGGTCGAGAGGGTGTAGGGTTTAGGGTCTTGACTCGATAAGAAGAAGATCTCAAAATTATTTTTCGGTCCGTCCGTCATCCGTGATTGCATTAGATATTTACTGCGTTAGACGTTTTCTCAGCATTTTCTGATGTTCTTATGCTCCCGGCCTAATAAATCTAAAAATAAAAGCGGCCAAGTGCGAGTTGGACTCGCCCATGAAGGGTTCCGTAGCATCAAGTAACATAATATAAAGGTTCTTGTAGTTTGTCGAAAGGTAAATTGCGGTTTACGATTTATGACGTATAAAAAAAAACTACTGACTAGATCTCGTTCAAACTAAATATCGTTGAAAGTTTGCATAGTAATGTACAACATATATTTTTTTTAGATTTATCCATCTCTTATTTTAGAAGTTAGAGGGGGGGGGACCAACTTTTTTCCACTTTGGAAGTGTCTCTTGCGTAAACTATTATGTTTAGAAAAAAACAATATTAGAAACCTCAACATCATTTTTGAAGACCTATTCATAGATACCCCACACGTATGGGTTCGATGAAAAAAATATTTTTGAGTTTCAGTTTCAAGTATGGGGACCCCCAAAATTTTTAGTTTTTTTTCTATTTTTGTGTAAAAATCTTAATGCGGTTCACAGAATACATCTACTCGCCAAGTTTCATTAGTCTAGCTCGTACGGTTTCGGCGAAAAATGGCTGTGACATACGGACAGACAGACAGACAGACAGACAGACAGACAGACAGACATGACGAATCTATAAGGGTTCCGTTTTTGCCATTTGGCTACGGAACCCTAAAAATGCAAAAAATAGGGGACCACGTATTTTTAATATGTTATTATTATTGGTATTTATTGATTAACTTTAAGACGGTTGACACTAATTATAATAATTATGTTTATATAAGATATTTTTATATCCATTATCAATTAAAAAGTGCCTTATATCTTCTGAAATATTCATGTGAAGTCCTGTTTTACAAAAAAAAAACAAAAATATGTAGGTACCTATGTAAATTATGTAATACTCGTATATTCAAATACACACATATTTTATGTATGGGTGTATTTACAATGTATGTATTTACGTAATGTATACAAGTATTATACCAGCTATCTGGATACCATAGTACCAGGTCTACTTAGTTTGGGGCTAGATAGTATTGCGTGGATGGTCCGCATTATTTTATTTTTCTTATCGTAAGTTGGTTAGGTTTTCTCTTTAAGCAAATTAAAATGATTTTATTATGTACCTGTGATTTTTAGTTTTTTATCCTGTTGATTTTGGTATTTATTAGGACCTGCCTTTTTAGGGACTAGATGGCTTTGTGGAAACATATTAATTAAAATTTAAATAGGAATCTTGGTTTACTTGTTTCGGAGCTACAAGGCACACTATATAATATAACAAAGGCGTGTATTATAATAGTTCCAGATTCACAACTAGATGTCGCTCATAAATTTGTCTCAATTCTAGAACGCGCTGACGAAAACGCACGGCTCCGAATCATCTTCCTTCGTAGATTCCTTCTGAGTATCGCTTCTCGGCCTTTTGGCTAAGATCAAAGTGTAGTATCTGTTCTTTTCAGCTTAATATCTGAAAGTTCCCTCACTGAGGGACCAGTATATTAAACTGATTTTTGTCAAGCGACGGGATGTTAGGAGCTCGCTCCACTCCCGTCACGGGTCGGCCCGGCATTGCAGTGCCGCCGGGATCGGCTCACAAAATTAATAATATCATATTTTAAGTATCAAACTTTCCAGGGTACATCTAACCTTCTAGGTCTCCATCTGTACCGTGGATAAGGGGAGATGAAGAAGGCTAATTACACTTGTACTCTTCTTTAGGTTTTAGTAAATTATATTACGTGCATTCAAATCATTTATGTCAGATAACAGGAACTATATTTTATTTGAAATTAAATTCACTAAACAAAACAAAATTATAATGTTTAAAAAACTTGTGAAACCGACTTCACGTCCAAACTGCTGAACCGATTTTTATGAAATTTGTATGGGAGTTATGGGACCAATCTGGACAGTAAAAAAATACCTAAGTAAGAACCTACCCAACAAGTAAAACTGAGTATTTACCTACTTAATTACCAACAAACACTTGGGCGATAAGGTTTAGCATGTATTTTTTAAACCAAGTCTATATAAAACAGCCTTTCTCGTTCCTCCAAACAAGCTCCATATACAAAAACACGGGTATTTGCTGAATGTTATTACCTGCTGTTATCAAGTTCAAAGTTTATTCGCTATTATAATTTACGCGCGTTTCGAGGTCGCACTGACTGACGTGACGACGACCGACCAGTCGCATTTCTGCCGCCAAAACGTTCTTACGTGCGAAAATGAATAGCCTCGCTCGAAAGTTGATTCTACGCGAAATAAATCATTTAAAATTGGAACGAAAACTATCGGCCAGTGCAACTTTGAAGAAAAATGATGAGTTTATCATCAAATCGTCTTTGCCGGACTTTGAAATTCCCAATGAAAGGTTTATTGATCGTATGTGGAAAAACATTTCTGGCTACAAAGATCACATCGCACTGGTAAGTAAAATTAATTGAGCAATTACCTTCTAATAATAAAAAAATATTAAATTCCTTATAAGAATAGTGTTTTTTTAAAACCGGAACCTTACAAGCATTAGTATTTAAGGAGAAAGGACTGGTAAATCTAAAGACAGGCAATATTGCATAGATAGTAAGTTAGTAACTAGAAAACATGACTGAATAGAAAGGGAAATCGAGAACTAAGAGCGGGGGCACACGATGCGTTGCGGCGCCGCACCGCAAAGATTTCACCGTGTCAGTGGGCACACGAACGGTGCGGCGCCGTAACGTTGCTATGTCGCAGCGGCGCCGTAGCACCGTTGGACAGTCTGTTAATGAAAATGGATCGTAAAAGACGTCTATTGTTGGAAACAACTGAGCGGTGCCGCTCCGACGTCGCAACGCATTCACCCCTCCCCGCCTCGTCTTTGGTGGTTGCAAGTCCGGTGCGGCGCCGGAGCGCATCGTGTGACATGCCACAGATATTTCTATGTAAGACGACGCAGCGACACCGCTCCGGCGCCGCACCGCCGCCGCAACGCATCGTGTGCCCCCGCTCTTACTTGCGCGTGTGGAATAGTTTCTCACGGGTAAATCGAAGAAAAATGCACACTGTGAAATAATGTAACAAATCGGTTATGTTTGCACAAAAATTTAAAAATGTGGTAAATGTAGAATAAAAACAAAGAGAATGTAGCATACTAACTAACTACTAGGTACGTCTAATGCGATTTTTAGTGATAAGATAGTATTTAAGAATATTATTTGAAATCCACTATGTATTTAGTATATAATTTTTTCAGTGTATTTGATTCGAATCGGTATATGAATAATTATTCAAATTTGTATAAGGAAAAATCTCAATGATTATGAAATTGACTAAAAATTTGCTTGATTTTTTGAGAATTGCTATTGCTGGTGCCCGAAACTAATATGAAAATTCCAAATTGTATACATTCTAGTGCAGTTGACTGTACCTTCTAATGACTTGCTAGGTAGATACATAATGCAGGTTTACTAAGGTTTAAAGTTAAACAACTTTGTTATTTAAATAAATAATGAGGATTAGCTTCAAGGAGAAATAAACAAGTTGGTGCAAAGGTTAATAAACCTAATTGACTTCAGTTTTTAAAAAACAAAAAAGAACATTTATTTTAATTTAGGTATTTAAAAGACTGGCGAGATTTTTCGATCGAATAAATCACGCTTATATTGTAGGTTTTTGACGTAAATACTTCTTCAAGCTGGCTTGAGCATTTTTTTGTGGTGGGAAAAATAAACACCTCTTCGGCAAAGATAAGATTATTATGTTAGTAATGGAATAACATACTTCTAGCAAACAATAAATCATTTCATTTCAAGGGGGGTAATTTATCAAGTTTTCACTCCTATCGGCATTCCCACGAGTGCCAAAATTTTGTGTCAGAAGTAGGTACCATTGATTTATGGTGTTTTTTCCTCTACCTGTTGATCTTCATTGATTTTATCTTAACCTCCGCAGTAAAGATAACATTATTATGTTAGTAATGAGCTGTCTAGAAATGTATCTTTTAATGATAAGCGCTCACTTATGATTATAATTGCACTTTACTCTGATAACTTACTTTTATTGACTGTATCATTTAAGGCCTTACTTATAAAAATATGTCAAAAGATAAACAGTGGTTAAACTATTGCCATCTCCTGCCACCTGGGTAATGACAAACAGTGACAGGGCTAACTTTAAGCAATGATTAAATTTAAATTGCGTTTATAAGTAGGGCTGTTTAGTTTAGAATTTAATATTGATGTTTCAAATTGTATGCTTGTTATTATGATTAACCTTTATCGTGCATGACATTCAATATTTAAAAAACAACCTCAACTTATGTAGGTATTGCTGCGCCCTTACAGGTTACATGTCCACCTTATAGCTCGATAATACCTAAGCTAATATAAATGTAACATGTATGCAATAAATAAATGATAAATGATAAAACAGATATGAAGAGAACGGACTTGATCTTTTGCTCTACCTAAACAAAATAGAAGAATAGTAGAACTAACTTATAGGCAGTAGTCACGGCTCAGTTGGTCTCAGTTGGCACTTTTTGCGCCTTAGGCCGTGGGTTCGATCTCAACCGAGAATTATAATATTTGTGTGGTAAACACAGATGTTTGTTTTCTGTTTGGGTGTTTTATTGTACTCTAAGTATGACAATGTATTTACAAAAACAAATGTATGTAAGTATTATATTGGCTATCTGGTTCGCTTTGCTTAATTTGGGGCTAGATAGTGCTGTGTGGATATGTTTAGAAGAAGAAGAAGTTATACCTATCGCCGATTCTTATTATGTAACTTTTTGAGGATACCCTCCTATCCTAAAAAAAATGCATAATTACTAAGATTTCATAGACTAACTAAACTACAAAGAAAATAATAATTAGATGGGTATTTATAGTCGAGACCAGCATGTTTATACCGCTCACTCGGATAAATCAATTTTTTATCGACGAAAAAAAAGAATTCATGCATTATAATTGATGGGAAGCTAACCGTAGCATGTTGTGTGTTAAGTACAGGGTGCTTCAGAATATAAGAAAGGGGATTATTACTCGCATCATCAATCACTTTAGCTCATACGACTTTATTAACTTGACTCCAAACATGTTTCTATAAAAAGACAACCAAATTGAGAAACCACCTCCTATATTATCCTATATTTTATTTAAAGTCGCTTAACTAACTAACTAACCTATCTATTACCTAAGTACAAACTCTTTATAACTAAAACCAGAAAAACCGTATTTTATTTAAAAAACTAGCAAAAATATTTTACGATTTTTCCTCGACAAGTCTTTTTTGTTTATGTCCATTTCGGGGCTACTAGGGTCACTATAATATCCTACTCGCGAATGTTTGAAGCACCTTTTATAAAGATAGCATCTAATGGAACTTGACCTCGGCCAGTTAATTTGCAAGTCTCCAAGGTCAGCAAAAATGTTTCCTACAAACCATTTTTAGGGTTCCGTAGCCAAATGGCAAAAACGGAACCCTTATAGATTCGTCATGTCTGTCTGTCTGTCCGTCCGTATGTCAGCTATTTTTCTCCGAAACCGTAAGAGCTAGACTGATTAAACTTGGCGAGATAGATGTATTTTGTGAACCGCATTAAGATTTTTACACAAAAATAGGGAAAAAACTATAAATTTTGGGGGTCCCCATACTTGAAACTGAAACTCAAAATTTTTTTGTTCATTACACCCATACGGGTATCTATGAATAGGTCTTCAAAAATGATGTTGAGGTTTCTAATATCGTTTTTTTCTAAACTGAATAGTTTGCGCGAGAGACACTTCTAAAGTGGAAAAAAGTTGGTCCCCCCCCCCCTCTAACTTCTAAAATAAGAGAATGATAAATCTAAAAAAAATATATGTTGTACATTGCAAACTTCCAACGATATTTGGTTTGAACGAAATCTAGTCTTTTTTTTTATACGTCATAAATCGTAAACCGCAATTTACCTTTCGACGAACTACAAGAACCTTTATATTATGTTACTTGATGCTACGGAACCCTTCAAGGGCGAGTCCGACTCGCACTTGGCTGCTTTTATTTTTATTTTATCCTCTGTGATGATAGTGTCGATTTTGTTACATTATCACAAACATTATTTTGACAGCGTTAATAATTGCCTATTAGCTGTCTTTCTTGTTTCCGTTTACAGGAAAGAGATAGCGAGAAGTTTCGATGTACTATCTATCTATCGAATCGAAAGGCTGATAAATCTAATGATTGCTCTAGTTTGTGGGTTCCATCGTGCATAATTTTTCTGGTATTGCCGCCACTAGGTAATACTTCAAATCAAAAAATCTAATCAAAATAATTATTGGGGAAACAAGTAACACAGGGGAGTATAAAACAGAAGGATGCGATGATAGCCACAACAATTATAAACACTTTTGTCGCAGCTATCAACGCCCACCTCATAGACCTGAATATTGTTTCTCTTACACAAATTATTGAATAATTAGATAAAGATATCTTGGCCCACTTGTATCTATCCACCTAGCACCTACCATAACGTCCGAATTGGTTCATAACTGTCTGATAATCACGAAAAAAAAAACCCCTATTAGTACAGAACTACTGGGTTAATTTGTTCTCTCGCTAGTCCTGTGATCAAAAAGAACGCCCTTGCATAAAACGAATACTGGAATATGTTTCAAAAAACGGAAGTAAAGCAAAAAAAAAGGCTAAATAGCACAATGACCAGTGTCAAGACAGTAAACGTTTCATTCCTTAAATAAACTACATAATTAAATTCTTATTCATTATAAAAAAATGTTTATTCTGTATGATAATTCATTACGTAGGTAAGTTTTTACCTATACAATGAAATAACCTATCGAATTAAAAGCTCAAAAACAACTTTTTTTGCTTTAGTAATTAAATTTTAATAAAATATATAAGTTATAATGAATTTCAACGAGTTTTGTAAATGGTAATTTTTTCCATTGTTATTCATGACTATAAAATCCAAAAAAAGATTCTTTTTTGTATTTATTTAATTGGTTTTAAATTGCAAATAACAGATCACACATTACGTGCCGTGTTGGTTATTAATATTACCTGGTTAAAGGCATATATTTTTTATTTTACTCAAGTTTATGGTCTAAGGCCAGCTAAGGCTAAATGCTAGACTTCAAATGGTCAAACCTTGACATACACAAGACAGATATAGCGATACAACATAATGTAACAAGTAGCGAGGACCTTTAGCTCTAGATAACTTTGCAAAACTCAACAAATCAACCGTATAGTCTTTGAATACTAATTAGTTTCTTCATTAAGATCAATCTCTGATAATAAGTAGCTAGTATTCTTTTTTGTTTAGCTTCCTCCCAGTCCAATGCTTCTGTCAAAGTCAAAAATGTATCATGGAATAAAATTGCAAGGATCACTTGGAACATCTTAAAATGCATTGGTCACTATACCTCTTTTATTTTCAAGTCTTGAGTCGAGCTCGGTACTTGGTTGTGTTAACACACGATCAAAGTCTCGGAAGTCTTTCAAAATGCAAATAATGTACATACAGCACAATAAAATTTTATCTAAAGCTCCTATAATGCATACTCGATGTCCCAAAAGTTATATATCAAGCGGGATCTGATCCTCCGACTATAGCTATTCGTGCAACCTAGTCATTGCTACGAATAACTTATAACCCTAACCTTTCCAGGAAAGTGCTGAAACCAAGAAAGCGTACACCTATAGCCAATTCCAGCACTACACAGCTACCTTCGCCACCTCCCTGCTGAAGAAGCTAGGTTTGAAGCCGAGTGATGTGATCGCGGTTATGTTGCCCAACAGTCCGGAATTCTCTGTGGTCGCGTTCGGGGCTCTTCAGGCGGGCTGTGTGCTGACGCCTATCAACCCGATTTATAAGGAGTGTAAGTACTAAAACTAACTTTACTATTAATTCGCGATGCTTATCAACTTATCATATTTCGCCACATCCCGGCCGAAGAAGCTAGGCTTGAAGCCAAGTGATGTGATCGCGGTTATGTTGCCGAACAGTCCGGAATTCTCTGTGGTCGCGTTCGGGGCTCTTCAGGCGGGCTGTGTGCTGACGCCTATCAACCCGATTTATAAGGAGTGTAAGTACTAAAACTAACTTTACTATTAATTCGCGATGCTTATCAACTTATCATATTTCGCCACATCCCGGCCGAAGAAGCTAGGCTTGAAGCCAAGTGATGTGATCGCGGTTATGTTGCCGAACAGTCCGGAATTCCCTGTGGTCGCGTTCGGGGTTCTTCAGGCGGGCTGTGTGCTGACGCCTATCAACCCGATTTATAAGGAGTGTAAGTACTATAACTAACTTTACTATTCCGTTTAATTCGCGATGCTTATCATATTTTGACACGTCCCTGCTGTCTTCAGCACTCGGCTTCAAGCCTAGCTTCTTAGCTAGGCTTGAAGCCGAGTGATGTGGTTGCGGTTATGTTGCCCAACAGTCCGGAATTCCCTGTGGTCGCGTTCGGTCATCTTTAGGCGGGCTGTGTGCTGACGCCTATCAACCCGTTTTATAAGTACTAAAATTAACTTTATTATAACGTTTAAATCACGATGCTTATCATATTTCGCCACATCCTGGCTGATGAAGCTAGGCCTAACGCCCCGGGTGATGTGGTCGAGGTAATATTACCCAACTGTCTGGAATTCCATGTGGTTGTGTTTTGGGCACTAGAACGAGAAAAGGCAGCAGTTTAAGACTTCTTGATTTATACACTGGTTAATTTGAATGATAATCAATCTGTAGTATTCCACTGCTGGATGTGATCCCTATACTGTTCCAGGAAGAACGACTCGTAAGTCTTCTCCATCTCACTTCCTGCGATCCTTACTTCGCTTCGTTTGTTCTTTTTTGTCATCAGTTAATCGGGTGGTGGGCGTCCTTCACTTTATCTTTATAACCCGTCATCCGATTTCACTCATATACTAACCAGTAAATTTCTCAAGTACAAGCTATCGACTTATCAAATTTTATGCAGATCGGATCTGTGATTCGAAAGTTATCGTCGGACAAACATACACAAATACATACGCACATAAAATGCCAAATCGCCCAAGTTGTTTGTAAAATTTTTGTTCGCTTCGCTCACTCGATCAAAAATTCCATGAACGCTAATCCAAAATTCGTATGATCTAGGAGTCTAGATAGAATTTACTTTTGGTCAAGTCAAATTGCGTCCTAAATACTAATTAATGTTAATGACATCATTTTAGTGTATGCGTAGGTATACCCACCAGTATTACCTAGTGAAGTTTCTACACGATACTGGTATAGAGTGACATCAGACCGCATAGGCGATAAAGTGATTAAGTCTAATATAATGCCCCCTTCGCAGAATCTATCTTTAGATAAGACTAGCAATAAATTATAATCTTGGGCTAGTGAACCGGTTTATGTGACGTAGGCAATTATGGTTTGCTGGTATTTAAATTTAATTTTAACGCTGCCAAATTAAGGTAAAAGAACGCAACACCAAAAACGACACCAATAAAAGCGAGTTTTTATGAATTCCAATAAAATATTTAAATAAAACTCTATTTTAAGAAAAACACATTAATATCTAACTAATTCGATATACCTAGTCGTCATGAATTTCTTTATGTAAAAAAAATTCAATTAAACAAATATTTAGAGCTATCTGCAGACCGACAAAAGATCTAGAGATAACCCAACTGAACCAAATCAGTGCTAGACGGAAGCGTCCCAAAGACGCTGCCGGCATTGCCACGCTGAATAGCAATGCTAATGCTTTCCGCCAGATACCCAACCAGCCCTTGGTTTACGCGCTCACGCGTCGCTTCGTTCAGTCGCTCAGACAAAATGTAGAATAAATGATATAAAATCTTTAGGAATCAATTATGATAGTTGCGAAGATTATCCATACATTTTTAAATATAATAATAATAATTCCTAGTAGGTAGGATTGGTATGTAATCTAATCGCCATATTGGGGGGTCTTACAATGATAAAAATAATCGTCGCAGACTTACTATCGGTCGATAGTATTTTTATAGGTACAAAAACAACAATAAAACACAGTATAATATGTAAAGTCGGATTCGGATTTGGATTATGTCTTTCGGTCATTCATAAAGACCGATGGACACAATGGACGGACGTAAGCATGACAAGAGCAGTACCCGAAGTCCCAGTGCATTTACAACATTTCGTTACCAAATGTTGTTTTCGTTTCGCCTATTTGACTCTGTCTATTGTATGGAGAAAAGATGAGACAACAACTCTAACTACGTAACGTATTTTTGCCGTCTCATATTTTCTCAATACAATAGAGAAAGACAAATAGGCGAAACGAAAACAACATTTGGTAACGAAATGTGGTAGCAAAACTCCGACTTCAACAAAATTATTTCTTTCCTCAACTACAAAGATCACTTTGAAAGTCAGTTCGGTGAGCCTAGGTGCCAGTTCCACGCGACTGAGCCTAGAAGAATAGGCAACAAACTAGAAGACGCAACGCATAATCTAGCTGAACCAATTGGTTGTTTGTTTTGTCTATAAATTGTATTATGTAGGACATGTCATACGCACAATGCTAATGAACCAAGCGATGCATACGTCGAACCTATAATTGAAATCGGGCCAATGTAGGCCAAATTCATAAATAAGTTTGACACTGAAGTACTATGTAACGCAGAATTTGATGAAAATAGCTCTTGTCTGCAACATTGCTTGTGTTATTTCTAGATTTAAAGTAGCCTGTATGTTTTCTAAGTTTTGAGATCCATAAAATAAAGCCTTTATCGATTGAGAAAAAAAATATCAAACATCTCAACATTTGTATGTTTTAATTATTATTAGGATAAAGTTTTTCGTAACTTACACATGTTCACAATAATTAAAAAAAATAAAAATGAATAAAACAATAACCTTTTGTCCTCTAAACTTTATTACTATTAGTACTTACCATAAACTAAGTTAATGAGACAATAAACATTTTTATATTTTTCACATGTTTTTTTATTCTTCACGTTTTTTTATGTCAGGTAATGACGATTTGTAGATAATGCATTAGGTAAACTCGGTTTGTTCCGTTATTTTTCTCATATAAAATGGTCGAGTTTCACAAACTCATACCAATTATGTTAATCAAATCTATCTTATCTAATTACGTACGGCAGTAACCATGCCTTCTGCGCTATAGGTTGTGGGTTTGTTACCCACCAAGAGCAAATATTTGTGTGGTGAACATAAATATTTTTTCTCTGTCTGGTACTTGTTATATACCTACTTGTTATATTGTACTTACAAAAGTATGTATTTACAAAAATGTATTATATATAAGAAATCAAGTTCCCATCATACAAGCTCTGCTTAGTTTCGGGCTAGATAGCGTTGTATAAATTGTCCACAATATTTATTAATTTATCTTAATTACAGATGAAATCAATCACCAAATAACGCTGACAGAACCAAAAGTCATCGTCACAATACCCGAATGCTACGACAACATTCTCAAAGCTCTTAAATTCAAACAAGACATTAAAATTGTTTTTATCGATACCCCAAGTACACCTGTACCGAATAACGTGATTCGTTATTCAGAAATAGCTGAAAATGGGAAAGTGGATTATGGATTACTGGATACAATAGAAAGGAAACCTGATGACGTGGCTGTTATACCCTTTTCGAGTGGAACTACGGGCTTGCCTAAAGGTGTTGAGATCAGTCATAAGAATCTACTATCTGCAATGGAAAGTATGTCGAATGAAGATACGTGTTACGCCAATTTGACGCAAGGTGAGTACCCGAAGTCGAAGTTTTGCTACCACATATCGCCTACCAAATGTTGTTTTCGTGTGAGCACTTGTCTCTTTCTTTCGTGTGGAAAATTGATGAGACAACAACTCCTTTCGATCCGTTTCGATCGTTTCTACGTAACTTATTTTGCTGTCTCTCATCTTTTCTCCATACAATAGAGAGAGACAAATAGGCGAAACGAAAACACCATTTCGTTGACCAAATGGAGTGGGACTTGCCCTTTTGTGCAGCTGTTTTCACGTATCGTAGAACGTGCCCTACTATGTACAGTTTTGCGTCCAGAAATTTCAGCCAATAAGTTTAAAAACTTGTAAACCCGATTTCTTGGCCAAACTGGCTGAACTAATTTTGATGAAATATCCGATGCAAGATTTTTTCCAATCGGCTCTTAAATGACTAAGTTCTGCTTTAACAAAAAAATAACTGAATTGAGAACCTCCTTTTTCATTTGAAGTCGATTAAAAGGCCCATTATGAAATTTTGAAAATGTCACAAATATACTACTACTGAAAGTACTGAATACCAATAGTTTTTTTTTAATTTATTTACCATTTTAACTTATATTACACTAATTTGTAAAAAAATGCATAAAAAAAAGGTTCGTGCTAACGCTATCGCGAGCACGTCACTAAATCTATTAACAAGTTTAACAACCTAGTTGTTTAACAACCTTAGAGTTATCTATTGTTTTCATTTTTCACAATAAAATGAGAATGACTAATTTAAGAAGTCCACCGCTGGACATGATCTAGGAAGAATGATTCTGATCCCTCTCTTGCCACTGACATCCCTCGATCAAATTAAATATTTTAGACAATCCACACAACACTATCTGGCCCCAAACTAAGCAGAGCTTGTACTATGGAACCCAGATAACTAATTACTACTAATTTGTAAATGCATACCTAGAATACAATATAACAACCATCCAGAGAACAAATATCTGCGTTCACCGCACAAATACTTGTTCTCGGTGGGGATCGAACCCACGACCTACGGCGCAAAAGGCAGAGCTTCTAAACATAAAGATGGCAGAACCAACTAAACTGAGAGGCCAGTCTCAACGGTTGGGATAGGGAAGTATAGAGCTCAATTTAAAAAAAACACGAATAAACATTACATGCAGATAATGAAACATAAATTCACAGTGACAAAGCTAAAACAATGATAAAGTGGTCTTATTAACTGATCCACGTAGAAGGCCAGATGTACTCGTAGAAACAAGCGCTCACCCATGACTATTATCAGCTTGTTTTGATAGCAGTTCATTCATCCACATTATTTGATATTGGTATATTTTTCTATGGCTACTTTTTAGGGTTCCGTAGCCAAATGGCAAAAACGGAACCCTTACAGATTCGTCATGTCTGTCTGTCCGTCCGTATGTCACAGCCATTTTTCTCCGAAACTTTAAGAGCTAGACTGATGAAATTTGGCGAGTAGATATTATATTCTGTGAACCGCAACACAAAAGTAGAAAAAAAACAAAAAAATTGGGGGGTCCCCATACTTAAAACTGAAACTCAATTTTTTTTTCATCAATCCCATGCATACGTGCAAGGTGGAGTATCTATGAATAGGTCTTCTTCTTCTTCTTCACGATATTTGGTTTGAACGAGATCTAGTGAGTAGTTTTTTTTTTACGTCATAATCATAAATCGTAAACCGCAATTTACCTTTCGACGAACTACAAGAACTGTTATATATTATGTTTACTAGTTTCTACGGAACCCTTCATGGACGAGTCCGACTCGCACTTGGCCGCTTTTTTTTCATAAATATTTTATTCTTAAATAATGCGCGGAAATGAAAATTAAGTTACCAAATTGGAACTCAATTTGTCAAATAACAACGAAAAACACTTTTTTTCTCGCGTTGAAGCGTGCATTTGTTTTTTTTTTCAATTAACGGCATTTAATTTTGCAAACTAGTTCGAAATTTAAATAAAATCTTTGATAAGCTACCTCCTTGGTTGCCATGTTTTGTTTTTTTTGTAGAATTTACATTGTAGGCGATATCTCAAATCGACAAGAAGTTAAATAATACAAAATATCAAAAATGAGTGACAAAAAATATATTTTTAATTTAGTATAAGTATAGTTCTTCGTATAAGGGGCTTCCTCAATTCATGTATTCAAGCAGCCTACATCGACTTTAGCCAGAGTATAGTGCCTTTCGCTAGTCAAATAAAACTGGTCATTAAACCACAAGGATTGTATTATTATGTCCCAAAAGTTAAGAGCCGACTGGGATTTGAACCCAAGTCCCAGTCCCACTGACTACGCTATCGGAATCACTAAAACTGTCTGGAAGAGATCGCTCAGCGATAAGACCGCCCATACTTCGCTTTAGTTTAAGTATTTTCGTTAAATGTGTAATGTCCTATTCTTGTGGCGTACAATAAAGTGTTATCCATCTATATCTTTCTAAAACGTATCTAATAACTTTCCAGGAAATAGCCAGGACCTCCTGCCGTGCTTTCTACCATTCTTCCACATCTACGGTCTAGTCGTATCTCTACTAGGACACTTGACTCTGGGCTGCAAACTCATCACCATGTCCAAATTCTCAGCTAGCATGTATCTGGATTTGCTGAAGAATCAACCTATGAATCTGCTGTACATCGTGCCGCCTGTAGGTGAGTTGAATTTACTATTTTATAACGCTTTTATTAGCTTCACCTGTATGTATGTAACCGTCCTCTTTGAGCTCGATTTTGTCCTACTTTGAACGATCAGATTTGATTCAAACTTTGCACACCTGTCAAAGGTCGATGACAATGCAAAAATATGAAAAAAAAAAATTAAAAAAAAAAACTAAAAAGTAAAAAATAAATTATAGTTTAAAAAACTAAAAAAAAAACGCTTTTATAACTAATTGAACTAAAAAGTTAAAAATAAAACTGTAATAATCAATTGAAAAATTTATATTATGGTACAAAAAGCGTGGGGGGCTTGATTTTGATTGTTGTAAATATTTTATCAATAGTTTATTATATTATCTGAAGTTATTATAAAAAGCACCCCACGCTTTTTTGTACAATAATATAAATTTTTCAATTGATTATTACAGTTTTATTTTTAACTTTTTAGTTCAATTAGTTATAAAAGCGTTTTTTTTTAGTTTTTTAAACTATAATTTATTACTATGTATCTCTTTACTACTTCGTCATTTGAATTGCATTTTTTCGACCAAGGAGGGGATATCAAATTAAATTTTATTTTCAATTGAGGATAAGGTCACTTCAACTACCTACTAAAAATACCTACATTTTAAAGCAAATACTGTAAAATCAATTTTGTTAATACTTTCAGGCGCTTGTTGCGATAGGCGAAGCGACTGAGGAAAAGTAGGATTTCTGGAGGTACCCTATGTAAATAATAACCTAGTATTACTCTAACTACTAGCCCCCCATTTTCGCCAGTCATTACGATCTGCTATAAGTTGCCGTCCTGCTCATAAACATCCAGCTCGTCCCTCCATCTCATGCGAAGCTTGCCGCGACCCAATAACTACCTATGTAAATAGGTAGGGCATGATACGGGCATGTCATGAGGAGGGATGAAAGTCATGTGGCTAGGAGAGTGATGAGTATGGATGTGGATAGATATATGAGCAGAGGTGTCTACCTCTGCTCAAGGAAAACATGGATGAACTGTGTGAGAGATGACACATGGATGACATGGATAAGAGACGAGTGAATGCAGAGTTGACGACTGACAGAAGGGAATGGAGGAGGAAGACATGTTGTGATAATGACAGGAAGAAGAACTACATAAGTATTGGCATTGCTATTCAGCGTGGCAATGCCCCGCCAGCGTCTTGGGAATGCTTTGGCACTGATTTGTATTATTTGAGCTATCTATAAATCGTATGTAACGGTATGTAAATAGCTCAACTGTTACTTGTGTATTTTGTAAATATTTGTTTAATTGTAAATTTCTTTGTGTAAATAAATATTTTTTATTTCCTAGGTAGGTAAGTAGCCCTCTTATCTACCTAAGAAATTACTAGGTAGGCTACTTACCTCCTACTTAAAGTAGGAGTTAGTAGTGTAGGTAGGTGTGTAGGTTTGCTAATGTATTACCTTCAGTACCCGAAGTCGGAGTTTTGCTACCACATTTCGTTACCAAATGTTGTTTTCGTTTCGCCTATTTGTCTCTCTCTATTGTATGGAGAAAATATGAGACGGCAAAAATACGTTACGTAGTTAGAGTTGTTGTCTCATCTTTTCTCCATACAATAGACAGAGACAAATTGGCAAAACGAAAACAACATTTGGTAACAAAATGTTGTAAATGCACTGGGACTTCGGGCTCAGATAACATGAAATGTGACTGAATATCGTTTTATTACTGCAATGCAGTGTTGTAAATTCTGTCATAAACAAATTGTATTTTATCTTGCATATTACTCGTTGGTTGAGTCATTTGCTTTATTGTCATTATCATCGTCAGTCAACTGATGAAAAAAATCCCAATAGGTTTTTATAAACGTATCGACTCTGGACCCAAGTGGGCCGTTGCAGAGAGAACCTCGGCAAATAGGGAATGATCGAACCCTCTTTGACTGGCTGTGACTGTGGAGCTCAGATTCAGTCTATGTCGCATCTACTGACCTGTCCCTTGTGCCCAAACATCTGCACAAGGGACGATCTTGCCAACGCAAAGCCAATGCAGTAGAGGTGGCAAAATACTACTTAAAAGTACTAATAGTGTGTGCTATTGACACGTTAGAAGAAGAACTGATGAAAAAAGGCTTCCTATGCCCAATGGTTATTCTTTCAGCCCGTGATCACCCATTGCTGGGTATAGGTTTAATTCATTTGCTTCTAGCCTACTCTTTCCTGTGCATCTCTTGTCCAGGTGTTTCCTAAAACCAAATGACATAGGAATAGATATAATGGTTATGCCTAGACTATCCTATAGAGTTCTTCTGGCTTATAATGATGGTTTTATCTATTCCAGCGATCCTATTAGGCAAGCATCCTGACGTTACACCGGAGCACTTTAGAAACCTGCGCCATATTGTATGTGGGGCTGCGCCCTTAGCCGCCTCGGATGTCGAAATTATACGGGAAAAGAGCAAGGTTAGCATTGCACTAACACCTTACACTTGATTAAATCAAAACAAACTCTCTAATAATTAAAAAATAATTAGCAAAAATAAATCCGTGAATTTGTGCACGGAAAAGCGCCTTACATTTTGATGATAGCAAACATCACACACAGGGGTGGTGGTGCTAACGATTTTACTAGAATGTGCGAGAGGCGATAATTTACATCATGTTATTGTACACCCCGTTATTACGGTAAGTTAAGCCACATGCACACTGGAGCAATTCGAACATGGCTTTTTGCTTTTTTGTTCTGGCACTGGATTCTTAAACTTGTTCTTGATACTTTCTTAGGCGGATCCGACTATTAAAGAATGGGTTGGGTTATGTTAGGACATACAAATTACACGCAAGGCGAGCTGGCCGAGCGAGCGTGCCGCGGCAGCGACCACCGGAGTGCCAGAAAAGGTTTTTTTTTTACAATAAAATCAAAGTCGTTATCCTCTTCAGAGCATTATTTATCCATCGCTAGTAAAAAAATATAATCGAAATATTGATCTGCTACATTGTGTGGGCCTTAACAATTTCCCAGTAAGAAAAAGTGGCATCGTTTTAACTGTGTGTACATTAACTCGCCGTACATTACCCGGACCCCTAAATATGCGCTGAACACGGAAGAACGCCTTACATTTCGATAGCAAATATCACATACGTATTTGCTAACGATTTCACTTGAATTTGCTCAAAGATTTTTAATACATTATGTGCTATAATGTTTTCAGCGTGACATAGAGTTCAACCAAGGTTTCGGGGCCACAGAGACCACCTCTCTAGGAACATCAACGTTGAAGAAGACCAAGAATGTGGACTACTCGGCGTGCGGAGTGCCGATGGCTGGAGTTAGATTGAAGTTCATTGACCCTGCGACGGGCGCACCTGTGCCTATTGGACAAGTAAGTTTATCATTCTTATCTTTAACTTTTTTTAACATAAAAAAAAAATTATTATTATGAATAACACTGAAGAAACCACAAAGATTTGTGGAGTCATCACAACATGTCTTTTTCCTCCATCCTCCTCTATCATTCGTCATCTCAGTACTCACTCCTTTCTTGGACATTAATCTCTTATCACAATCCATCCATCTTTTCTCGGGCCTACCTCTACCTTTATATCTATGTAGGTACATTCGTGCCTAACACATGACATGCCCACCTACCTAGCCACCTACCTAGCTAGCCAGTTACTTCTCATTCTCTCCGTTACTGGCTAGTTGAAGAAAAATTAAGTATCCCATTAGTTCTGTGCTAGGGTGTGCATGTAACAGAACTAGAAGGAAAACATATCTTAGCAGTACGGTCAACAGAACTTCATATAACATCGGAGTGGTAACCTTGATTCCACTCCAATTCCAATGGTTAGAATTTTAACAGAACTTCTAGGCAACTAGAGGCTACTACCAGTGGCGAATTTGCAGTCTTGGCCGCCCTAGGCCCAAGGCCTAGAGATACAAAATGAATTTCCTTTATTGCCAACTGTTATCTTCTTTTTCTTTTCCTAAATATATAAAACTAAGCACAGCCTCTACCGTAAATCCGTGATTTTTGGCACGATTTGCCGCCCCTAAATATACTGGAAGCTGCGACACAGTTTTTATTTTTGTAGTTTTTAGCGTTTACTTTAATATTTTACTCACCTGTTTAAGTTAGATTAGATTAGAAAATACTTTATTGCACAAAATATAGTATACATAGGCGAACTTAATGCTAATTAGCATTTTCTTCCAGTTAACCATTGTGTTATGTAAGTTCAATAATAAATCAAAATTGAAATATTGAATATTTGAAACTCACCTTCAATTTTCTCTTTACAGTCTGGAGAAATGTGCATCAAATCGCCGATGGTCATGAAAGGCTACCACAAGAACCCGCAAGCCACCGCTGACACTATGACTGAAGATGGCTACTTCAAGTCAGGAGACCTCGGCTACTACAAGCCTGGCGCGGGCATGTTCATTACTGACAGAATCAAAGAGCTTATCAAGGTAATATTTTCAAAATAAATAAATCTCTACTATACTATCTATACTTACTTCTATGTATCTATGCTATATTATAAAGCGGAAGAGTTAGTTTGGTTGAACTGAACGCGAACTGCTGGTCTGAATTGAAAAAAAGTCTTATCTTTTTGTAACACGTAGGGTCTTTTCTACTTTTGACGGCCTCTCAGCTCAGTTGGTAGTAGCTCTGCCTTCTGCGCCGTAGGTCGTGGGTTCGATCCCCACCGAGAACAAATATTTTTGTGGTGCACACTTTTTTGTTCATATGAATCGTAAGGATTATTTGAACGTGTTAATGCTAGGTGAGTCTAGGTGCCAGTTCCACGCGATTAATACGCAATAAGAAGCCCACCGACCGCCAAGAGATGACGTGAGGATTTCTACTGTGTTTGGGAATAGCAAACCTAGCCACAAGAGCAAATTATGACCTCAGTTGGTTACACTAGCGGATCGCCCAGCTTCGCACGGGTGTATTTTAGAAAAAACGATAAAAATGTGTAGTCAACCTTAGAAGATAAACGTACTCTGCCGCTGACTTTTTTTTACAAAAATATTTTTTCAATACAGACAGACTCGAGATTAGCGCGTTCAACCAACAAACAATCAAACAAACTCTTCAGCTTTCTATTAGGAGAATAAATTATTATTCTGAAATGTTAAACCCCAAAGAACAACATCAGATGAGCTTTTTCCATCAGCTATAGTTGTATAAACAAAGAAGTGTATTCATTTTCTTTTATTAGGTAAAAGGAATGCAAGTGGCCCCAGCTGAACTTGAAAGCATTCTCCGCTCACACCCCTCAGTCCAAGACGCCGCAGTTATCGGTGTCCCCCACGAGTTCTACGGCGAGGCGCCCAAAGCATTCATCATTCGCAAGCCTGGAGTATCAACAACTGAAGAGGAAATTCAAGACTTTGTAGCAAACCAAGTGGCTGGCTACAAGAGAATCGAACAAGTGATGTTCGTGCAAGATATACCGAAAACGCCGTCGGGAAAGATTTTGAGGAAGGATTTGAAGAAGATTTATGCGTAGGCTGTGATATAGGATAAGGTCCAATGGAATAGGTTATTTTAAGACTACGGAACCAATGAAATAGGTCATTTTAAAACAGGGCACCAATGGAAGAGGTTATTTTAAGACTAAGATACCAATAGAAGAGGTTATTTTAAAACTACGATACCAATGGAATAGGTCATTTTAAAACAAGGCACCAATGGAAGAGGTTATTTTAAGACTACGATAGCAATAGAAGAGGTTATTTTAAAACTACGGTACCCATGGAATAGTTTATTTTAAGACTACGATACCAATAGAACTAATAGAAGAGGTTATTTTAGGACTATGAAACCAATGGAATAGGTCATTTTAAAACAAGGTTCCAATGGAATATTTAATTTTAATACAAGGTACCAATGGAATAGGTTATTTTAAGACTAGGATACCAATAGAATAGAATAAGCTACTTTCAAATAGCTTAAGAGCCCGATATAATTGTTTATTAAAGTGTGATAGTTATTAATGATGATGATAAACATAAATGTGTCAATCAACACAGCACTTTTGAGCCCCAAACTAAGCAGAGCTTGTACGATGGGAATCAGATAGCTGATAATACTTAGATATACTTTTTTTTCTAAATATATTTATATTGTGATCAACAGGTTTACTTATTATTAAAATCCGAATAGATTAATTTCTTAAGAAATTTAGAAGTCTAATGGAATAGGTTGTTTTAAGGCAGATGAGATATTGCAGCAGATAAATTGTCCTCAAATAACCCATTACATTGGGGGCCCACTGAAATGGATTATTTGAGGACTGTTTGTACTAAATGGGATCAATGGCATAGATTGTTTTGTTTGTTTTATCCGTCCAATTTAGAAGTACCTAAAGGTTCTTAATTTCTATCAATTGATGTTATTCAGATTGGTCAATTTTTGTAGCTCTGAGAATAGGCTGCATCCAACTTCGATTGTCTTAGATAAAAAAATCGCCGCTTGTCGAAATTTTCATTTGTATTCTTCAATACTTAGGTAAACATCTCTTACAAGCGAATTAAAAAAAAAGTCGTTCAGTGCGTTTGACCAACAATATCGACCTATAAAAATCGAGAGCAGTTTGATGCATTTATACATTGATTTATTGTCATTGTAGAATGCTTTTGTAAATTGGCTACAAATTTGTACATTTTATTGTACAAATTATTTTATTATTGAGTAGGATGTATAAATTATACAGTAATATGCATAATTATGTAACCTGCTAGAATTTTGAATTAATATATTTCTATAACAAATATTTAATGCCTATTCATTCTCCACACTTCTATGATAGCTGCTAAAATTGCGAGAAGTTATTGGATGAAGGTTCAAAATCGTTCTTCCTGTAAATGTACTATAAGGGTAGGCCACGCTGAAGAAGCATACTTCTTCAGAATGTTTTCTTTTTATACAGCAAGCATGTGGCCCACCTGATGCTAAGTGGTAACCATCGCCTATAACAAAGCATTGTCTCGTAGGTCACGCACGTCAGGAACGTGCCCTACGGTGCACTGCCTTCATACAGATGTTCAGCCTCACGTATCGGTAATTTCACCGGCACCCACACCCTTCAAACCGAAACAGCAATGCTGCTTCACGGCAGAAATAGGCATGGTGGTACTTCCCTGGACGAGCCACACCCTAAGAGCTCTACTACTACTATGATGATGATGATTCAATCAAATAGCAAGTCCGTGGTCAACTGGCTATTCATATAGATAGGTCCCAATCAGTTATTAGGTCATTCACCTCGTGATGTCATAGCGTGCCCACACCATATTGTCTCAAATCATCGCACAAATTGAAACTGAGTGCTTGTAGGTATGGCTCTGTAAATTGTAAAAAGGTCGGGACAAAACAATCAAGCTTATCACGATTTTGTTTGTGGCTGATTAAATAATAACACTTTTAGAAGTCAATTTTGACACGACCTATTATGGAAGTGATTTCATTCTGGGTAGTTTTTATCTCTTGGTAGGAATTTTTGAACGTAATTATAATTTTCTCGTCGCAGTTTTTTTTTTAAATCATATAGGTATTATAACCTTAGGTTGGCACAACAGTACATTCTTCCATTCTACTCATTTGTGTGGCATCTCAGTCAACTTAGACTCACTCCTTCACAAAATACAAGTTTTCTTTTTAATGCAGCATAAGGTTAACACGTTTAGCTGTACCTACCTAATGCACTTGTTCACATTTGACTTTACAAATTCCAAGGTTGTAATGTTCCGGAAATATTGACGACTGGAAAGAGTTGCATTCCTTGGCAGTTAGCACTAAAAAAGTGGAAGCGAAGCGCTTGTGCGATGTTATTGATAGTTTTTTTTTTAAATTATGAATAGCTATTCCATCACACCTGATGGAACGTGAAAATGCAGCATAAGCTGGAGCACGCTTAGCTATAGTCCACTTGTTCACTCTTGACTTGAAAATTCCAAGGTTGTAATGCTCCGGAAATATTGACGACGGTAAAGAGTTCCACTCCTTGGCAGTTTGCACTAAAAAAGTTGAAGCGAAGCGCTTAGTGCGATGTTTAAAAGATACTTACGAGTATCCGTACGCCTAATAGTCCATTTATTTCTAGTCTTGCATTTTTCATTTTGAAGAATTGCTGTACTCTTTTAATAAAGCTCTTCTGTATTTTTATGCGGTACATTATCATCATATTTCCAGTGCCACCAACTTATTTATTTGACCTTTATTCTATCTTATATTATTTATTCTTATAAATTTTGTCCTTGAGAACGCGCCCCAAATAAGATCAGTTTAGGACCTAAACTGATCTTTTGGGGCACCAAAAACCAAAGTACCTACCTATCTACCTAAACTTTAGGTAGATAGGTAGTTACTTTGATTTTTTGTGCCTATAAGGATACTTAGTCTTGTATCTAGGATATTAATTTTATGCTCTAACTAGCTGACACCCGCGACTTCGTCCGCGTGGTTAGTATAAAGTTATAGTTTGAGTTCGTTTAAAAGAAACTATTTTATGGTGGAGAGCGGACAACTATTGATATGTTTTCACTGTTTTTTGCTTATATTTTGAGAGTTATTTTTCGTGAATTTGCCTTAGTGGCTAAGTTGGGTTATGTATGCGTTGGTTTTACATGACCAAGTTCTGGTTACCTTAGTTTTGAGTTTGCATTCAAAACTATACAAGGTGTATCTAAATATGTGTACTATGCGAAGGTGGGGGGTTTCAGACCACAATGGTGATCAGTTGTGGGCGGGAGAAAATTAAAAATTCCTATTTTCAGTTTCCCATACAAAAATATTTAATTTCATAATGCCTAAATAAATTGACAACCCTATCCTTGTAACCCCTTGACCCCTTGACCTACTACCTCTGTAGGTCTACTACTACTACCTACTACCTCTGTAGCTGAGTTTAGGGTTGTCACTTTGTATAAAGTCAGCTGTTCATGTTGAAACTTCGTTGCAGTTTTTTTCAGAGATACCAATCGAAGTTCGAAAAGTCGTTGAACAAAAGTTGTTCCCCGGGGGGTGGAAATTCACCCCCTTTCGGGATAGTACACATATTTTGATACACGTTGTATAAAGTGTGTTCGAAAGATGGTAACTGCTGTTGTAGCCGATTTTTTTCAGCTGTGTTTAGTTTTGGTATGATAGGTGCTTCCCGCGATTTTGTCTTGGTGGTTATCATCGGTTTTTTTGTAAACATTTGTGTGTATTAAAACCAGGTGACAAATGCTGCGGTAGCTGAATTTTTTTAAATGTTTTTTTGCGTATTTTGTAAAGCTCTTTTTCGTGATTTTGTTTAAGTGGCTAATTTGGGCTATCGTATTCGTTGGTGTATAATTGAATCTTGTTTTTTTAGTTTGATATGATCAAATGCAAGTTACCATCGTTCTGAGCTTGTACTTTAGAGTGTATTTGAATTTGAAGGTGAGTGCTGTTGCAGCCGTTTTTTTTCAGCGGTGTTTAGTTTAAGTATGATAGATGATTCCCGCGATTTTGTCTTGGTGGTTATCATCGGTTTTTTTGTAAACATTTGTGTGTATTAAAACCTGGTGACAAATGCTGCGGTAGCTGAAATTTTTTTAATGTTTTTTTTTGCGTATTTTGTAAAGCTATTTTTTGTGATTTTATGTTATATTAGTGGCTTATTTGGGGTTTCGTATGCATGTTGGTGTATAATCGAATCTGAATTTATAATTTGACATGACCAACTGCTGGTTACCATAGTTTTGAGCATGTACTTTAGAGTGTATTTGAATTTGAAGGCGAGTGCTGTTGTAGCCGATTTTTTTCAGAGGTGTTTAGTTTAAGTTTGATAGATAATTCCCGCAATTTTGTCTAAGTGGTTATCTTTGGTTTTATTGTAAACCTTTGTGTGTATTCAAACCTGGTGACAGATGCTGCGGTAGCTGAAATTTTTTTAATGTTTTTTTTTGCGTATTTTGTAAAGCTATTTTTTGTGATTTTTTGTTATATTAGTGGCTTATTTGGGGTTTCGTATGCATGTTGGTGTATAATCGAATCTGAATTTTTAATTTGACATGACCAACTGCTGGTTACCATAGTTTTGAGCATGTACTTTAGAGTGTATTTGAATTTGAAGGCGAGTTCTGTTGTAGCTGTTTTTTTTCAGCGGTGTTTAGTTTAAGTATGATAGATGATTCCCGCAATTTTTTCTTGGTGGTTATCATCGGTTTTTTTGTAAACATTTGTGTGTATTAAAACCTGGTGACAAATGCTGCGGTAGCAGAAAATTTTTTAACGTTTTTTTTTGCGTATTTTGTAAAGCTATTTTTTGTGATTTTATGTTATATTAGTGGCTAATTTTGGGTTTCGTATGCGTGTTGGTGTATAATCGAATAATTTTTTTTAATTTGACTTGACCAACTGCTGGTTACCATAGTTTTGAGCATGTACTTTAGAGTGTATTTGAATTTGAAGGCGAGTGCTGTTGTAGCCAATTTTTTTCAGCGGTGTTTAGTTTAAGTATGATAGATGATTCCCGCGATTTGTCTTGATGGTTATCATCGGTTTTTTTGTAAACCTTTGTGTGTATTCAAACCTGGTGACAGATGCTGCGGCAGCTGAAAAATTTTTAATGGTTTTTTTTGCGTATTTTGTAAAGCAATTTCTTGTGATTTTATGTTATATTAGTGGCTAATTTAGGGTTTCGTCTGCGTGTTGGTGTATAATCGAATCAGATTTTTTTAATTTGACATGACCAGCTGGTTACCATAGTTTTGAGCATGTACTTTAGCCGTTTTTTGAAGCGGTGCGGTGTCAGTTTCGGTACGGTAGGTGTTTTCCGCGATTTTGTCTTAGTGGTTACGGTGGGGTTAATGTAAACTTTTGTGTGTATTCAAATTTGGTGACAGATGCTGCGGTAGCAGATTTTTTTTAACTGTTTTTTTGCGTATTTTGTAAAGCAATTTTTTGTGAATTTTTTATGAAACTTTTTTCCTTTTTTTTCTTCTTTTAGGTAAATAATTTTCCAATTTTCTTTTTTAATGCACTTTTGCTCTATAAGAGCAACACATCTTCCAAGTTTCATGCTTCTAGGACTAATGGTTTAGGCTGTGCGTTGATTTTTCTTTAAACCATTTTTCCCCTTTTTCTCCTCTTCGGGAAATAATTTTCCAATTTCCTTTCTTAGTACACCTCTACGTTATAAGAGGAACATACCCTCCAAGTTTCATGCTTCTAGGACTAACGGTTTAGGCTGTGCGTTGATTGTCAGTCAGTCAGTCAGTCAGTCAGTCAGTCAGTCAGTCAGTCAGTAACGAAAGAGTTTTATATATTTAGATTAGTGGCTAATTTTGGGTTTCGTATGCGTGTTGGTGTATAATCGAATAATTTTTTTTAATTTGACTTGACCAACTGCTGGTTACCATAGTTTTGAGCATGTACTTTAGAGTGTATTTGAATTTGAAGGCGAGTGCTGTTGTAGCCAATTTTTTTCAGCGGTGTTTAGTTTAAGTATGATAGATGATTCCCGCGATTTGTCTTGATGGTTATCATCGGTTTTTTTGTAAACCTTTGTGTGTATTCAAACCTGGTGACAGATGCTGCGGCAGCTGAAAAATTTTTAATGGTTTTTTTTGCGTATTTTGTAAAGCAATTTCTTGTGATTTTATGTTATATTAGTGGCTAATTTAGGGTTTCGTCTGCGTGTTGGTGTATAATCGAATCAGATTTTTTTAATTTGACATGACCAGCTGGTTACCATAGTTTTGAGCATGTACTTTAGCCGTTTTTTGAAGCGGTGCGGTGTCAGTTTCGGTACGGTAGGTGTTTTCCGCGATTTTGTCTTAGTGGTTACGGTGGGGTTAATGTAAACTTTTGTGTGTATTCAAATTTGGTGACAGATGCTGCGGTAGCAGATTTTTTTTAACTGTTTTTTTGCGTATTTTGTAAAGCAATTTTTTGTGAATTTTTTATGAAACTTTTTTCCTTTTTTTTCTTCTTTTAGGTAAATAATTTTCCAATTTTCTTTTTTAATGCACTTTTGCTCTATAAGAGCAACACATCTTCCAAGTTTCATGCTTCTAGGACTAATGGTTTAGGCTGTGCGTTGATTTTTCTTTAAACCATTTTTCCCCTTTTTCTCCTCTTCGGGAAATAATTTTCCAATTTCCTTTCTTAGTACACCTCTACGTTATAAGAGGAACATACCCTCCAAGTTTCATGCTTCTAGGACTAACGGTTTAGGCTGTGCGTTGATTGTCAGTCAGTCAGTCAGTCAGTCAGTCAGTCAGTCAGTCAGTCAGTAACGAAAGAGTTTTATATATTTAGATAGTAAGTAGGTATGCAGTAAACTCTGGGAGTAAAACCACCACTTCCTTTTCATTATTTTTCACTTTCTTAAATGCATCAATTACTAGGTATCTACTGTGCTGTTTTTTTAATGATGATGAAGCATGCAACGACCTCCTATCCCACTTCTACTATGCACAGACAAAACGAACTTAAATAGATAAACGATTCACTAATCATCCATGTCCAAGAACCTACATACCTACATTGCACTTAATGCACTGACAAGCCGATCAAACTCCAGTAAAACCGTTGCACTCTTGCAAGTACATACCTAACCTACCTAAAGTACTCACAACATGCGGTTACCATGTCGTCGACTCATTCATTCTACACACACCCACAGACGAACATTGTTGCGATTATTAATGTAGGTCCGAAGATATACAGGATGTTATTCAGCAAATCAGAGTCGTCAACTTTACGAAATATTAAGCCTTTTTCTTTCGTCATTGTATGTAGGTATAGGTACTTTGCGTGGTAGTGATGGGCCGAATCATGATTTAATTTTCACCGTTCATGAAGTCGGCCGAATGCTCGGTGAAAACTGTTCAGAGTGGAATATTCCGAAGGCCGAATAATTGGGTAAAATGAAAAGCATTGTCTTGCATTGCAATAACAAGTTGAATGGCTGTTGTGTGCCTGAGCCTTCCGGGATCCCGACGAGGATGCATCATTTCATTATCAAGAAATATTTTTTTAACGAAGTTATTAGGCACATGAAGCTTTTGTATTCCTCATTTGTATGCCTCAATTAAAATTTGATGGACACAGGGCAGTGCATCGTAGATCACGTTCCTGAGGCAATGCTTTGTTATAACAAAGCATCATTGCCTGAGGCAATAATGCTTTGTTCGCGAACGATCGCCTATAGGCGACGGTTACCACTTAACTTCAAGTGGCCCATATGCTTGTTCCACCAGGTTGTATAAAAAAATTATAGAAAGAAGAATATCTAGAAAAAAAAATACCTACCTACTTAGGTACCTACTCGCTCACACAAGTATTGCTCAATATGCGTTTGATGTTTTTAACTCATTGTAAAAAATACTCTAATTATTCGGTAAACATGTCGAACATGACGAATACCGAACATACCGAATATTCGGCTCTTCCCTACAGCGGTAGGTATTTGCAAGTGGCATACTTAGGTATTATATTTATTGAGTTTGCGAAAATAATGAAAAATGCTAAGCATTGAGATTCTATTCATAACACACTTTGAAAAAGTTGCCTAATCATTATTTATTTATTTAGATTCACAGTTACAATTTTGCTATTCGATGTAATATTCTGTTCATTAACCAATTTGAATTTTTATACATTAAGTATGTGACAAGTACCTAAACTAAATATTTATTGACAGTAAAGAAAAGAAAGGTGGCGATCAGTGAAACGTATCACTAAATATGAAAGCGAAATTTGATACGTTTTACTGATCGCCTCCGCAGAGCGCTTAGATGTGCGCAAGGCTTTAGGTGTTAACTAAACACAACCAGGTTACCTGAAAACAATCTTACGTTCTACTTTCAGGTTTTTTTATCAACAATATAATTTAATTGATGGTAGCTACGTACCTACTGATAATACGAATAGCCCTTTGATATTTAAGGTCTACAGATTTTTGTCAATTTTGTGATGGTCCTGTTTGGTTTTCGAGAGTACCTACCTATGTTATTTTTATGAAACAACGGGATATTTACCATGATTAAATTTTGATGAGTTGATCCGATATTTCAACATCGAAATCAGTTCAACCGTGATCATGGTGCATGCAACTGTGCCGAAATATCGGATCAACTCATCAAAATTTAATCATGGTAAATATCCCGTTGTTTCATAAAAATAGTGTTAAAAACCATGATAGTTTCAAAAAAAAAAAAAAAAGTAGTACCTATGTTGTAGGTTGTTTCTAGCAGTTCTGTTGACTGAACTACCTACTAAGAATTTTATTCCCACCAGTTTCGTTATACGAAAAAAGATCACCCCAGCACAGAACTACTGGGAAGTGCACCCTGTATGTATACAAATACTTTGAGTATGGCTCACACACACACTTCGCAAGTTCGCAATGTATTTTAGTATACAAACAAATGCAGACTTGAACGCACGCTTTTCAAATTCTTTGATATTTTCTTTGTGTCTGTTGTGTTTTGTAAGAGCTGAAATTCATATAAGTTTATCGAAAGTGCACGGAAGTCCTCAATGTAAGTATCCAACTTGTGGATTTTACTTAGAAAAATTTTTAAAATGCGTAAACTGTAACCTCTTACCAAGCAAAGTAAGTAAACAGTGACATGTCTCGAGTCTCGACTATTTTTAGCAATATTCGTAATATTTATTTAATATTTATGTAGCACCTATTACAGCATACGTAGGTAAGTGTTCGAGAGTAGCTGTACCTACCTACTTACCTAGTATGGACGTAGTAAAAACTTATCTAGATAAATAGTACCTAAGTAATAATACCTAATACTACAGTAGGTAGGTACGTAGGTATACTATAATACGGTATACTTTTATTACCGGCACGCGACAGGGACCACGCCATAATATTACAATAGTATGAATTATTAATTATTATTTATCTTATCGGAATCGTAGCCTCCCGCGTCTTATTACGTAATCTATTATTTAATTTTATAGTATAGCCACAGAATAAAAAATAATAGTGCCTTCAATATTGGATATTTTAATAAGTTAGAAAAGTTATGCACGTATTGACCATTCTTTCCTGTGGATTACGCCGACTAAAGCTGTTATCGCAAGCGTACTCTAAAATCCTGTCCCAGGTACTACAGAGTCCAGTAAGTAAGGATGAGCAAAACCAGTTGTCCCTGACGCTATACATATACCTAAATTATCTAGTATAGATGCGAAGGTCAGTTTTTTATTGTAAAATCAATCATTTGTGTGCAAAAAAACAAAATTGAATCCCTTTGTATGGACCAATTGATGAATAATGATCCTCTCCATAGCGGTCGGGTAAATTAACGAATTGGAACCAATCATGCTCTCGGACAAACGTTAATAAATAGTTTTTTGAATCAACGCAGTAGTTTCAAATAAAATCAATTAAGATAGGTATAATATTGCTCACGTATAAAAAACTAATAATACTTATTTATAAAAACTTCTTTACTTTTTTTTGTAGTGAAGTTTAGAAACATGCAAGTGGTAGCAAAACTTCGACTTCGGGTACTGTTCTCAACCCGAAGTCGAAGTTTTGCTACCACATTTCGTTACCAAATGTTGTTTTCGTTTTGCCTATTTGTCTCTCTCTATTGTATGGAGACGGCAAACGAGAAATATGAGACGGCAAAAATACGTTGCGTAGTTAGAGTTGTTGTCTCATCTTTTCTCCATCTCCAACAACATTTGGTAACTAAATGTTGTAAATGCACTGGGACTTCGGGCACTGATTTTTTAAATTAACGCGATCGTTATGCTTAGGAAGAAACGGGTATTTACCGCGATTAATAAATGAATTAATAACGGAAATCGCAATAAATATGCGTTTCTTCCTTATCATTATGAGAAACTGACTTCATGGCCAAACTGCTAAACCGACTTTGTTGAATTTTCTAAAGGACCGAATTGGAAGTATAACCGTCTTTCAGATGAACTATAAATAAATATAAATAAATATAAACAGTCGGAACAAGTTGCAATGACGGTTCCGCACGTGTACTGAACGACTATTTTTAATACAGTTGCGAAAAAATTAAACAATTTAATAAAATAATAATATAAAAATACCATTTGCTTTTTTCTCTTCTCTCCACGCAATAAGTTCGTCGTATGTATGCATGTAGCGACTTTTTGACTTTTCCGGTAAAATGTTCTCCGAAGCATTTTGTGCAATTATACTGAGTTCCGGTGGTTTAATTCAAAAAAACTAGGGTCGAAATTACTCATTTTGTGCAACAAACAAATAAACTCGCAAAGAAAATTTCTGAAAAATGGCGCCAACCGTAAAATATAAGCAGAGATTTTTTTTTTTTTCACCCATTCTGGAAGGCAAAGGGAACTATAGCCATACAGCCAAGTCTTCAGTAGATTTTTTTTATTGATATGAATTGAAAATGAAAAATGAGATGAAATGAAATGAAACCTAACATAACTCATTCAATCAAATCATTAAATCTGTTAATGAAACAAATTAGTAGCTTCATTTTAAAAATAATACGTATTTGCATGAATCATAAAAACTTCGATGAATGTTTTTAGTAAAAACTTCATGGTTGGTTTTTCTTTTTAGACATTATTTTGACAGTTGGGAAAGAAAAAGCACTAGTGCGGGAATGGTAAAAAAAAAGCACGCGTGTGTAATAGCCCACATCCCGAACGCTATACGTCCCTGCAATACGCCACTTTTTGAGCAACTGTATTAAAAAGAAATAATTTCTACAAAAGGTTCAGGAGTTTGGCCATGAAGTCGGTTTCTCTTTCAGTGCACTTCAAATTCAAATAATTTATTGCACTTATCTTGTGAGATACAGGTGATACAGTACAGTAGACTAGTTTCAAACTTATACCCTGTTAGGGCACCGCAACAATTTTTTCCCACTTTGGTGGCGGTGTATAAACACATTACTTAGGTAACATAACTATAGGATCATTTTTTACTTAGCTAGGTACTAACATTAGCCTCCTCCTCCATTGACAAATAATATGGAGATTATGGGGGGTTTACACGGGTCGATTTTCGCCGTGCGGCGAGTCGCTTCACTAATTGCCTCACCAAGCCGCATCGCTAGCCCATTTACACTGGTTACTAAAATCGCATGCGGCTCTGTCATTTCCATCGAAAATGTTGAGCAGAATAGCCGTTTGTGCCGGAATTGAAATAATTAATTATTCAATTTTCAACAATTGCTTAAAGAACAAAGAGTGAAGAAAAAACAAAAGGAAAGAAGAAAACGTAATGTTTGGGTACGTGGATGGATTTCTCGACGTAAGGACTTGGGTGCATCGGATACTGATCGTTTACACGGTCGATTTTAGTCACCAGTCGCATGCGGCCGGTTGCCGCGCGGCCAAAGTCGGATGCTACCCAACTTTGGGGCTTGCGGCTTAAGTCACTTGCAACTTAGCCGAATTGCCATTTAGATGGTCGATTTACGCCGCGCGGCAAAAATCGTGCGGCTTTAGTCACCCGTGTAAACCCCCCATTAGATCGAACTATGGACATATGCGTTGCGACGGAGCTTCTATCACGAATTAACAGTTTCCGAACAAAGATTTTACAAGAACAGTCGCTAAGCTTCTTAAAATATTTTTTTGTCACCCTATTGTAGTCCCCTGTCGAGTCGAGAGACCTTTGGGGGCCACCTGGACCATGTTGGGAATCAATGAGATGGTCACAAACAAATAATCCTAATTATCGTAGAAACTTTGAACCTAAGTATTCGAGATAGGAGATGAGTGTTTAGTGCGATAAGATAACAATGCGTAAATTGTTCTTGTATCAAAATATCAAACATAGATAGTGTACCTACGCTTTATAAGTGACAAGTCTTTGGTTGTTTTATGTTGTGGTCGTTGATTGTGGTGTGATTTGTTACTCTGTATAATAATTGATGAACAAATATGAAAGAACAAATCTCTACTTCATAAAAAGGTTGTAAAAAATGATGAGAGATGAGAGTGAATTGTACGCATGCTTTTGCATTTTTTAGTTTTTTTATTATTATTGTTAATCTACTCCTATCAGTTGAGATATCTCTAGATGGTTTGTAATAGCCTTCAGATATTCAACGGTTTCTTGTGTACTTTTTTCAACTCAATATATTTCGCGGCAAATAAATGTGAATGCCATGCCAAACGCAATTATTTTTATGTACTCTCATCGCCCATAAATGGTAAAAAATCGAAGTCCTTAATTCCGAATCATATTTTTTGTTCCAGATAGAAAGAGTACGAGCTACAATAAATCACGATGATGGTGTCAAAAAATATATTCACCGTAAAAAGGACTTTAGAGACGTTGAATAAGGGTTCAAAATACGCAAGTGTTGCTATCAGGCACAAGAGTGTGTGGACGCAGGATAATGTTATCAAATCTCCATACAAAAATATCGAGATCCCGAACTGTACGCTGTATGATTATGTCTGGCAGAACCTGGATAGATGGCCAGAGAGGACTGTTTCAGTAAGTATACTGTTCTTCTTGTTACTTCTAGAAGAAACACTATGACTACGACCAAAAAGAGGAAAGTTTCTTCTTCTTTTACGACTAAGTACAACCAAAAATTCTAAAATAATAATAATATCTTCTTTTTCGTCGTAGTCGTACTCTTATCAGAGTTTTATTAAATTTTTATTTGAGTGGTCTGGGTCATGATTATCATGAACATCCAAACAGTGTTACTAATATCATGAGAAGAGTCTAAGAAAAGTACTCACCTATGCTTTTTCAGATAAGACTGTTATTTGCTAGATAAAATCAGCAGCTAATTAAGACTAAACATAAACGTTCAATTAATTACTTGCCTACTATCAGTAAAACAACAATAAAACACAGGTGATTATGGTAAACAATGTTGTCTGTTGTCTTGCCAAAGGGGGTCAACCTACTCATTATCACTGCATTTTAGTATGACGTGCCACAAGTCCACAAACCAAGTACAGCCGAGTGATGCATTAAAAATAAATATAGGTAAATAAATGTTGTGGACAAGTAGGGCCAGTGACAGAAAGATTGACGAGCTATATAATAATTGATTAGCGTGGTATGGGCATGTTATAAGGAGGGATAAAAATCATGTCACCAGGAGCGTTAAGAGTATGAATGTTGGTGGATATACTGGAAGTTGGAGGCCAAAAACGAGATAAATAAATTGTGTGACATGAACAAGAAAAGAGTGAATAAAGAAATGATTGGAACGGCTGAAAGAAGGGATTGGAAACATGATTATGCCAATCCCGCATGAAATAGGATAAAGACAGAAAAAGAAGAAGATTCCACAACTCTATCTAGCCTAAAATTAAGCAAAGCTTGTACGATGGGAAACAGAAAGCTGATATTACATTTTGTTTTTTGTAAATACTTAGAATACAATGATAATACCTAGATTAAAAAATATTGTTGACCTACGCAATAAATATTGTTCTCGCAAGGGATCGAACTCACGCCCTTCAGCGCGGAATGTAGAGCTACTACCACTAAGCTGAGAGAAATTTCTTGCTGAACATGCTTGTTGTACTACTAAGGGAACCTGACACAATACCTTTGGAGTTTAGTAAATATTGAAAACGTTCAAGTACCGTCTTGAAAAACCATTAAAATTGACAGACATTGTGTAAACGTTCTGGCGGCTAGCGCTATTAATATCTGTCCTTTAAAGGCAGTGGCTTTCGCTTGCTGTATAGTATGTCCATGTTCTTATTCAGGTTTGCGCAATTACCGGACGAGGCTACACTTACGAGCAAGCCTTTAAGCTCTCCAACACATTTGCAGCCAGCCTCCGTACGAAGCTGAAGATCCGTGATGGTGACGTCATAGCTGTCATGCTGCCTAACATTCCCGACTACCCACTGGTGAACATGGGCATTTTGGAGGCTGGAGCGGTTATTACGAGCATCAACCCTATTTATACTGCTCGTAAGTTTATTTTCAAATGACGTAGCTGAACGCATTTAAACAAAGAGTCATTACCTATCATTATCATGAATCCTATCTGCGAGCAATATTAACTGATATATTACCAAAGGCCTCTAAAACAGTTGGTTAATAGAGTTTTCTGATCTCAGATGAAATTCAGCGCCAACTCCTGATGTCAGACGCCAAAGTAGTAATCACTCTCCCCGAAACCGTCCAAGTGATCAAAGATTCATTGAAGCTTGCAAAATTGGACATCCCCATCATCATAGTCAAGACAAACGGGAACCCCACTCCTGAAGGAACTGTGTGCTTCAACGAGCTTAGCCAAGATCATCACGTGGATACTAGTGTGCTGAAGAAAGTAGTCAGGAATGCGAGTGATATCTGCTTTCTACCGTACTCCAGTGGAACCACGGGTCTGCCCAAAGGCGTTGAGCTGTCGCATAGGAATATCATTTCTAATGGAGAACAAGTTAATGATGAAGGCGTTCGGAGCCATAATGAGACTACAGGTAGCTTATTTTAAAGGGCTAGATGAATCTATAAATTGGGTTTCAAAATAATTTCAAATTTAATAATTAACAAAAACACTTCGAGTACTAAACGAGCAACATTCTAATGCTGACGCGGGCATTAATTTATTTGTCCACAGTTTACTAGAATCTCTGTACTTTTTAGAAGCTGCTGGTCGATGTATTGCACTAACGAAATATAATATTGAGCTTAGCCAAAACTAGTAAACCATGCTTGAGACTATTGGCTGATAAACATGAATAAGGACTGAATTTGATGATTACCCTTTCAGCAACTCACCAGGACTCAGTTCTAGCAGTGCTTCCATTCTTCCACATCTATGCGGCGACAGTGATAATGTTCCACAAGATGTCTTTAGGGTGCAAAATAGTGACGCTTCCAAAACTACAACCGGAACTATACTTCAACTCTATGGTGAAGCACAAAACCAATATCTTGTTCGTTGCTCCTCCGTTAGGTAAGTTGTTTTACAGCATCGTCATTAACCGAGCGAGTAAAAATCAAATCCTTAAAAATCACAAAACCAATGCACAAATTTTGAGATCAATTAAGAACCTTTGCTATCTGTAATATTCTTACACAATGACATGTTCGTTCTCGCGCAGTTTGTATTTTTAATGAAACTTGATAATACAGGTTCTATAATTTTGTATTTCTTTTTTCAGTTCTTCTCATGGGTTCACATCCACTTGCCACAGAGAGCACTTTTCAACACATTGAGATCATAGTCAACGGCGCTGCCCCTCTCTCGAACACTGATGCCTATCGATTCCTTGATAAAGTAAAGGTAGGTCTTGTCTTTACTTCCTAAAATATCTAGCGTCTATATGCTAAGACTTACGCAAGTCTTAGCAACGTTTTATTACAGCCCTCTATGACATAGTCTTAAGTAATACTAATTCTTTCTTAGAAATATTTTTATAATGCGCTGTATAGATATTATTAGTGTTTATTCGATTTTGTGACTTACCTTATTATTCTGTAGTTTAAAACCAAATCAAGGTGATTAAACGAAGATACTTATTCACCTTTTAAATTTATTTATCTCCGACTATAAAGGCTGTGCTCCAATCTCAGCAGCAAGCAGCAGTGTTGCCACTGCAGTGCTCGGCATGTATGTTGCGCTGATTCTTTTTAACTAATTCTGTCAGCGTGTCGGGGTACTGCCACGACACTGCTTCCGAGCTCAGAATGTAAAGTCGTTTAAGCCTATAAAAATGTATGGGGGCCAATAGACTTACGGCAGCACTACTGCGTGCTGCTGAGATCGAAATACAGACGTTTGAGCCCATTGCTTTTGGGAATACTAAATTCGGCGGACAGTAAAACTCATGCCCAATTCCAGAGAGACATAGACTTCCGGCAAGGGTATGGATTGACAGAGACCTCACCAACAATAACTATAACTCCTAGGAAGTGCCAGAGAAAGGATTACGCAGCCACTGGGCCACCCATCTCCAACACGGAACTCAGGATTGTGGATGAAAAACTACAGAATCTCGGACCTAATGAGGTGGGTTTACTCATTACTTAATTACTTACTGCTGCAGTGCAACGACCCAAAGCGGATCTTGGTCTCCGATACCAGAATCCACCAGGCTTCTCTATCCATACAGGCTTCCGCGTAGTTGCTGGCTCCAAGTTCTTGCAGGTCCTTTACTCAGGATTGTGGATGAAAAACTAAAGAATCTCGGCCCTAATGAGGTGGGTTTAATCATACTTACTTACTGCTGTGGCGCAACGACCCAAAGTGGATATTGGCCTCCGACACCAGAGTTCGCCAGGCTTTTCTGTCCATATAGGCTTCTATGTAGTTGCTGGCTCCAAGTTCTTGCAGGTCCTTTACTCAGGATTGTGGATGAAAAACTAAAGAATCTCGGCCCTAATGAGGTGGGTTTAATCATACTTACTTACTGCTGTGGCGCAACGACCCAAAGTGGATATTGGCCTCCGACACCAGAGTTCGCCAGGCTTTTCTGTCCATATAGGCTTCTACGTAGTTGCTGGCTCCAAGTTCTTGCAGGTCCTTTACTCAGGATTGTGGATGAAAAACTAAAGAATCTCGGCCCTAATGAGGTGGGTTTAATCATACCTACTTACTGCTGTGGCGCAACGACCCAAAGTGGATATTGGCCTCCGATACCAGAGTTCGCCAGGCTTTTCTGTCCATATAGGCTTCTGCGTAGTTGCTGGCTCCGAGTTCTTGCAGGTTCTTTGCGAATTCGTCGCCCCACCGGTACCTGAGACGACCAACGGGCGTACCGTTCGGCCTACCTGTGTCTCATGATACCTAATAATGTCTACGTTCTGTATGTTCTTGATAATGAATATCATTATCACAATCATCTTCATTCCACTTCAAGTAGGGTTGGAACAACAACTTTTCTTTCCTCCTCTAACAACCGTCGTGTATAATATAGCCGGGTGATTGCCTAATTCTGTTGCTATCAAAAAAAATATACTAACCGTTTTGACAGATAACCTAAATCTTATTTGTCATTCTCCATAGATTAAAACCTATTAAAACAGTAAACAACAAAAAGGGACAGTCGCTCGTGCTTCAATCAAACAAGATCATATAGTCTAAGATCCCGCTATAGGCAAACCAGTGGAAAGTTTTTTTTTTTTTATTATTAATTAATCATAATTATCCTGGACTGAAATTTGATAGGCAACCCATATAGAATATATTTATTGGCATGTTTAATTAAATATAAAATACGTTTCATTAAATAACCAGCTCGGTGAAGGTCTTTGCATAGCGGGATCCTATAATACTAATACCTAGGTACTTTATTTTTACAGCAAGGCGAAATCCTAGTACGCGGCCCGCAAGTAATGCGTGGTTACAGAAACAACCCACAAGCTAACAATGAGGCGTTCACAGCCGATGGCTGGTTCCGCACTGGAGACTTGGCCACCGCTGATGATGAAGGGTTCGTCACTATTGCTGACAGACTGAAGGAACTTATAAAGGTTGGTGTGATCTAATAGAATGGTGCTAGTATCGTTTGCATCTGCGAGCTACCTCTGCTTAGCGGTAACGGTTTAACTTATGTTTAGAAATACGCATGGGAACTGATATACTAGAGATACAAGGCGTCCCACGGATATGCCACATGGAGTGAAAGTACCTTGAATATTGTAGATAGAACATTTCACTGAAAAAATACATTATTTGAATTATAAAACATATTTTTGATAGCAACATTCAGCTTATTCAGCAATATTATTTAAGTACGGAGGTAAACTTAAAATCATTTCTTTCGACAGGTAAAAGGCTACCAAGTTCCACCAGCGGAATTAGAAGCAGTATTACGTGAACATCCTGCAGTCAACGACGCCGCTGTAATCGGTATTCCTCACGCAGTCAACGGAGAAGAACCCAAGGCCTTCATTGTCTTCAAAAACAACCAGACCTGCCACACCAAAGATATCGTAGACTTTGTGAAAGAAAGAGTTGCGCCGTACAAGAGAATCAATGACGTAACGATCTTAGAAAATATCCCAAAAAGCTCATCCGGGAAAATTCTGAGAAGGGTATTAAAAGAAAATTATTGTTGAAAAAAAATTAAAAATATTATTCTTATTTTGAATATTTAGAATTCTATTAATCTTGCTGAAAATATCGTATGTCTCATAATGGGTCCGTAAAAAATATGTCTTAGCTTTTTATAGAGTGTTTTGTAATCTAAGATATTAGCTTTTTTTTTTTTTTTTAATATAGATAGCTAAGCATTTGGCTGCCATCACACCTGATGGAAAGTGAGGATGCAGCCTAAGATGGAGCATGCTTAGCCATAATCCACCTGTTCACTCTTGTCTTAAAAATTCCCAAATTGTAACTTTCCGGAAATACTGACGGCTAATAGCTAATAGCTATTTGGTAAAGCACGAACCATCAAGCAATACAAAAATTAAGTAGCTTAAAATATTCAAAGGGCTGGTTTCACGGATTGCTAATCGACTAATTACATATTTAACAGTAGTTTATTTCAATAATTTCAAATGAAAATTCGAGTTACGCAGCTATCCAATATTTACTTGGTCAATTAGCAATCCGTAAACCATCAGCCCTTAGCAAAATTAAAGAGGCTGGATCGAAATATAGATATTATTAATAAACTAAAAGTATTAGACTAAGCAAAAGTAAATATGCCGTTGCATAAAATGTAGGTGGATTTTATTATAACAAACTCAGGGTCTATTATATTCTCTTACTACTTATTGATGCGTGACTGAGATAGGATTTTAGAAGGAGTACCATACACAGTTGGTTTGACCCTTGGCATGGATAAGCCATAGGAAAGACTTTTAAATAAGTGTGAAGTTGAGTGTCGTAGGTTAATAAGGATGACATGTCATCATCATAGATAGATAGTAGGTAATGACCATTGAAATAATTGATTACTACCCTGAATAATATACCAGATTTTTTAATCGCATACGTACCTATATTTAAAAATATGTATATTAATAGCGACTCCAGAAAGGCCAAGAATAAGTTACGCTAGCCACATAAAAGAAAAGGTCGCTTTCATGTCGTATATGGAAGTCAAGGAGGATGATTTGAAAGACTCAATAATTGGAGAAAACTGCACCGAAACCCGACAAGAGCTAAGCTCTTAAATTGAAGAAGAAGACAATAGCAACTGATAAAATAGACATATCGGTTCAGAGTTTATTTACTTATGAAGTCGCTTTTTCAAGTTTTTAAACTTATTACTTGTGATCAATTACAAAGTTGGTGTTAAGCTGGATATTATAGAAATTAATCAAAGACCATGCATTGCAGTCTCTTTGTAGGTGAAGTACATTAAGTATGTATAGGTATATGTAACGAAACAATCTGTGCCATTCAAAATAATAAATTAGAAAGACAATATTTTAGCAATTTTTTTTTCGAACGATGTAATCGGTTTTACTTTTTACCATAGAAATAAGTATATGATTATAATTATGAACTGTGTTTTAAAGATAGCTAAAAAAGTATTAAATCCAATAAGAGTTAAAATTAAATTATCTAAATGAAGAAATTGGCACATATCAAGGCTATTTATGAATAAGTATATTTTTTTAAGTTTTATAAAATATACACCAATAAAAACTCTACAGCAAATACTTAACTGTTTTTAGTTACGCTTTAACTAGAACGCTAGTTTACTAAAATTTTATAATGTCCCAAAATTTTAAGAGCAGAGCGTGATTTGAGCCCGCGACCTGCCCCTTGTTACGGGGATGCGCAGACATCAGATCCTTATTTACACTCTTAGCAAACGCGACAGTGGCTCCATCTACAGGGTCTCGATTCCAGCAACACAAATCATTCAAGCGATCGCGTAAATCGATGTGAGTTGTTAATTTTTGTTTGAAAATTTTGAAAATGGAATGCGGATTCAGCGATCACTCGATCGAGCCGTGTTGCCGGAATTGACGCCCAGTTTACAATACTGTCAACTATATTACTACAAAAAATGCAAAATAACAATAAAAGTACTTATTCATTTCTTTATCTTACATAATGTATTATCTAAAAATCCTTCAACTAAAGGTTATGTTATGAATACCAATCTGACGATATGACAAGCACTGGTGGTCTAGTGGTAGCGGCCCCACCTTCCAATCCTAAGTTCGTGGGTTCAAATCCAATCGTGTATCAATAAGATATTCTCTCGAAAAAATTATGTGCACTATGCCAGTACTCTACTATACGGCAAAGGTTTCGTGAGAAAACAGGCGTGTCGTAGAACCTAAAAAAGTTCGAACAACACGCGTCAAAGCGTCACGCAAAAAGGGCCTTCCCAGCGGCCTACTTGTGTGGAATGGAAACCAATCCGCACACCAACTGCGGATGATGAATTTGCTAAAATACCTATCTGATACCACCATTTACCTACCAGCATTTATTTTAACATTGCATTGACCTTGTGTAGATCCCTATCCATATTGGTCACAAGGGGTTTACCTAGATGTAGTGTTTTCTGAACCTATTTATTTAGCATTGCAGAAATGTTTGGCTTCTGCAATAGTATAGTTCAGTCCACTGCTGAACGTAGGTCTCTCCAAGACGCGCCACTGAGACCGGTCTTCGGCTCTTCTCCTCCAGTGCTTGCCAGCTACATTTCGCAGATCGTCGCCCCACCTTGCCGGAGGGCGTCCTTCACTACATTTACCTAAACGCGGTCTCTACTCTAGTATTCGTTTGCTCCAACGATTGTGTCTGTTCTACGGCAAACATTACAATTATATTGGTACTATTAATCTAGGTACCTTATCTATCTACCAAAGTCAATTCTATAGAGGTGTCGTGACTGGCAAAACATATTATACTGAATAAAAAAAACAATTATTCACAATCACAAACCAAATAAGTAAGCTGCACAAAGTACTCATACTAAGTAGGTATATGAATAAACATAATATTAATGTGCATAAACAAGCGACTAGTAGGTAGGAACACTCGTGTGTGAGTCTTCACAAGTTTAAAGTTAAAAGTATTAACAAAGTGTGTAAAGATGTCTAAGCTATTCAGGCTTAAAATACCAAGACGTGAGTTTTCAAGTGTGTTCAGAAAAGATGTGTGGGATAATGGAGTAGCTAGATCGCCATGCAAAGACATAGTGATACCAAAGCTGACGTTGGACGAGTATGTTTGGAAGAATATGGACAAATGGCCGACCAAAACTGCTATGGTAAGTATGGTAGTCTCTGTTATAAAAACAGTATTACCCGATGGTATAGGTACATTTGTAACCGATGACCAAGAAAAAGCTATTGCTACATCTATTTACGAAAAGAAAGTCGTTACACTATTTATAACTCAAGAACGGCTGAACTGATTTGATTGAAAATTGATGGGGAGGTAGCTTAGAACCAGCAGAAAGCTATAGGATACTCTTTATCCTGATAAAGTGACGGGAACAAGGCTAGCAAAACCGCATGCGGCCGCTAGTAATTTGATAAATGTTGAATGCAACAATGCCCTAGATACCTAGAATACCTACTAGCAAATTTAGGAGTATATTTAATTGGATATTGAAATATTAGACCTTATATTTATGTGGACTTTGATCACCACACATACCAATGAATATCTACATTGTAGATACTAGATACCTACCTACTGATAAGATATATTATGTAAATAGTTTTTTTATTGAATAACAATGACTTAAGTTCTTACCTATCCATACTTTGCTGTCTGCATCTACTTTAACTAATATTATAGGTATGTGGTATAACAAACAGAAGTTATAATTACGAAGAGCTTTACAAATACTCCAGAACGTTCGGGGCTAATCTAAGGAAGAAGTTTAAACTTCAAAACGGAGATGCAGTAGCCGTGATGATGAGAAATGCACCGGAATATCCTATCGTGCTACTGGGGACAATTTCAGCTGGTGGTGTAGTCACGACTTTCAATCCTATATACACAGCTCGTGAGTTCAATTTTATTGATGATGCTCTAGAACAATTTGCTCAGTCAATGCAGATACAATTTGAGATAGACCAGCCCAATACATTCACTGAATCATTGGTATTTTGTTCACTAATAGTCAAATGTTGAGACGTCACTTTGATTGCATGCGGAAGACTACACAAATAGCTAAATTTATACATTTTCATTTGTTCGGGTGAATGTCAATCCAACCTTGGTATAACAAGATCTAAAAAAAAACATAATCTTAAAAATGTATTTGCAGATGAAGTCCACTTGCAAATTTTACTATCAGAAGCCAAACTAATTATAGCACATTCAGATATAGTTCCAACTATGAAAGAAGCCTTGAAGCTTTGCAAGAAAGATCTTCCCATCATCTCCATAGGTATTGACGATCAATTGCCCCATGGAACTGTGTCATACAAAGAACTTGTAGACGATGCTCATGCAGATCTGAGCGTGCTGAAAGAAGTGAAAAGGGAATATGATGATGTCTCTCTCCTGCCTTATTCTAGTGGAACGACTGGACTACCAAAAGGCGTTGAACTTACTCATTTTAATATGGTTGCAAATTGCGAGCAGCAGAACTCGGAGTTAAAGCAATATTCATACACAACAGGTTATTTTTCTTGAATTATTTTTAAACCTATACGTAGACTTATCAGGATGTCAACAAGATTTAATAGTGTCCCAGAATTGTTCTTCCTGGAAATGTGTAGGGGAGTCCTATGTCCAGCAGGCAGACTTCTTCAGGCTGATTATGATGAAACCCTTTAGAAAACCAGTGCTATTCAAAACCTATTAAGAGTTCCTTAGGGTTTGCATCTGTCCCTATTGTTTCACCAGCAAAAACATATCTTGTTTCAGAAAACCACCAAGACACTTCCATAGTGGTTCTACCCTTCTTCCATTCGTATGGCCAAAGTATCCTGATGCTGCATAAACTGTCCGTTGGATTGAAGTTAGTTACCCTACCGAGGTTCCAAGCTGATACGTTTTTGAATACGCTACTGAAGTATCCTTGTAATCTGCTGTACCTGGCTCCACCTATGGGTATTTACTATGATTTTCTTTGAAAGCCATAGCACGGTTTAGATGTTGGACCTACTGGCTAAAGACAAGACGACAAGAAAGCCACTGGCTTAGTGGTAGCAGCCCCGCCTTCCGACCCTAAGTTTGTGGGCTCAAATCCAGTCAACAAATGGTGAAGGAGAACATTTTTTTTTATACAACTTAGTTGACAAACAAGCATACGGCCCACCTGATGGGAAGCGGTTACCGTAGCCTATGGACGCCTGCAATACCTGAGGCATCATAAGCGCGATGCCGACCCTTTAAAACTTTTAAAACGCCCTTTTTGAAGAACCCCATGCTATAGTCCTTAGGGAAAACCTCAGCAGGGAGATCATTCCACAGCCTGAGTGTTCGCGGGAGGAAGTTCCTCTGAAACCGAACGGTGCGCGACCACCTAGGCTCCAAGGTGTGAGGATGAACTCTCTGCCTATGGCGAGCAGTGCGATGGTAGAAAATAGCTGAACAACAAACATACATCGTCGAATCCAACATGTCGTGGAACCTAAAAAGTTCAAAAACATGTGTAAAGTACACGAAAGAAGCCTCTCTGAGGCGACTTGAAATCCTTTCACCACACGGTTTGAAGGAACCAGTGACATGATAAAAAGTAGAAGGCAAGACGTTTGCAGACAAATATATGTATAAGTATAAAGACGCGCGGCAATTTTTTCGTATACATTATCATTATCACAGAGGTATTTAGCATCTATTAAAGGCTTAACAAAATGATGAAGATCGATAACTCTTGGATAATCTCTGTTCTTTTTTTAAATATAATTAAAAAATCTGACAAAAACTATTATAAAATCATTTAAGTATTTAATGTATCTGTTTCCAGTAATGTTCCTTGGCTCACACCCTGAAGCAACACCAAAGCACTTGCAGCATCTCGAAACTGCTATATGTGGCGCTGCACCTTTACCACCATCGGATATAAAAAAGTTCTTGGACAAAGCTCCGGTAAATTTAAAAGTTTATTTATGAAATTCGTTGCAGTCTCATACTATTAATAATGTTTGTGTTTTCTCTGGTAGAACTCCTGAATGAGAAATGAGAAAGAAATGCCTAGATTCTTCATTGCTTTTGGGTCTTCTTGGGTTCTTGGCTTTAATCTAAGCAAACCCCAAAAATTATGAACCGAGTTGAATTCGAATAAACATGTTTCCTTTGTTTTAAGTCACAGTTTATATCTTTCTCAAAACTATTTTCAATGACTAAAAAGTAGTTTTCAACAACATATAAAATATTCTTGCCCTGTAACTTTAATGTCAGCAAAAGCTTAATAAGCAAAAAGTAATAGCAACAACGGGCTTATCGACATTTTGCTAACTAAATAATTAATCCTTCAGCGATCAATTCACTGCTATTATTATTAGTTTTGATTTTGTAAAAGCATCATACAAAAAAAACCGGAGGAACCAAGCCGTAGTTGGTTGCCTGTTTTTCTAGGCATGGTCGCGTGGAACTGGCACCTAGACTCACCTAGCTATGAGACGTTTCAAAGTGATCCTGAAAGAATCACTATTATTACTTTTACTATCAGCCCGAATCATCCTATTGTTATGGACAAAGGCCTCCCCCCAATCCCACGATCTTGTGCCACAAGTCACCAGTTCCTCTCAAAGAATAAAAAATAGGAAACAGTGAACAAAAAAGCATTCTTATATATTTTCAGAAAGATATGATGTTTGGCCAAGGCTACGGGTTGACTGAAACCAGCCCTTTAGTCTCTATAGCCGCAAGGGATCAAACCAACTACGAAGCAGCAGGCTATGCCTTACCCAACATTCAACTAAGAGTAGTCAATGTAAGCATGCAAAATCTGGGTCCTGATGAAGTGAGTAATAATTAATCAACACCTAGTTTACCTAAAAGCTTGGCCACATCAAGGCGAAAACACAGTGATCTGCGATATCACCGCGATAACATGATTAAGAGTGCAGTTGTTCTATGTTCCATAATGATGAACCTAATTATATGTACTTTGTCACATTATTTTGCTCGTATTATTAGGCACTACCTTAGATCACACCTACCTACCAATGTCATTGTTATACCTACGCAGAAGTAACCACTTACCATCAGGTGGACCATTCGCTGGTTCTACGACTAATATTATAAAGCTGCTACAAACTGCAGAAACATGTTTTATTGTTTAATTACTTTCAGGTTGGGGAACTTCTAATCAAAGGGCCAAATGTAATGAAAGGTTATAAAAACAACCCCAAAGCTAACAGCGAAGTTTTTATAGAAAATGGTTGGCTAAGGAGTGGTGATTTGGCGAAGATGGATCAACACGGTTTGATCACGATTTCTGATCGACTGAAAGAACTTATTAAGGTGAATCTATCTTCTCTTAATGCATAATATTATTAGAACTGGCGTAGTACTGTATGTTACAGCAGTAGTAGAGCTCCTTGTGAAGGGCTCTGGGGTCCGGGGAAGCACTACCAATATGACTATTTTCTGGTATGAAGCAGCATTGCTGTGTTTCGGTTTGAAGGGTCTTTATTTGCACGTGAGGCTGAACATTTTTTTTCAATCCTCTTTCTCAAAAACACAGTCATTGTGGCGTACCAAAAGCGAAGAAAACATAGCATTTCTTCAGCATTTCTCTTCTGGGAAAAAAGTAATTTATTTTTATTTTTGTCTGCTAAATGACAATGAACCTACAAAAACGAAGGAGTTTTTAATCATTCGAAGAATAATCATGAAAATCTCATTGCTGTTTCATAAAAAAAGAACTACATTTTATTTTTGAAAATGGAATTAAAGTCAGCGATCTCTTTGGTAGAATGCATTGCGCAATACGTTGCGGTTAGGCTATAGAAGAAAAAAAAAGACATTGGCGCGAAATCTTGAGAGTTTTTCTCAACTATTTCATATTGTATTGGATTATTTTATTTTCTCGTATCGTAATGAAAAGTAGACTGTAACACTCGGTAAATCAAAATGAGTCATTTTAGCTCCTTGTAGCTCCTTGAGCAGGGCATTGCCTCGTAGGGTAGATACATTCCTGATGGGCGTGACCAACGAGGCAATGCTTATACAACGTGTTAATGAAATAACCCAAAACCTCGGACACCCCACCCGATTTTTATATTAATAAATTGATATGACGTATAATTATTTATTTTCATAAATTATAGTAAAATATATTTGTAAATGTAGTAGTCGCGCTACTTCTTACAGATTCGTAGCTCTATCGCCCTCCGCGCCTTGTCTGCAGCTCTAGCACCCCCTCCCCTCACCCTCGCCCGCGCTGTTTGTTTACATCGCGTTGGACAGTACCTAGTGTCTAGCGTCGTTTAAAAATATTAGATGCGGCATGACAAATAATTATTTTTTTCCAAAAAATAACCTACGTTAAAAATTATTGTATTCGATTTTGCTGCCGATTCTAAGCAAACTAGTTTCAGGTTTTGGGTTATTTCATTAACACGTTGTAGACGATGGTTATCATTTCAAATCAGATGAGCCAAATGCTGGTCCATCAGCTCTAGTAGTATATAAAAAAAACACTTTCGTGAATAATGCCTCCAGAATTAGGCTTACTTTTCAAATAATTTCAGGTTAACGGCTTTCAAGTCGCTCCTGCTGAATTGGAATACATAGTCAAAGATCACCCTGACGTTTTAGACGCAGCAATAGTCGGCACACAAGATCCAAGCTCGGGCGAACGTCCCAAAGCATTTATTGTAATAAAGAAAGGCGTTGAAGAAAATGCTAAAGATATAGTCCAGTTTGTAAATGAAAAAGTTGCACCATACAAGAGAATAAAAGAAGTGATGTTTTTGGAGAGTATCCCGAAGAACCCTTCAGGGAAGATCTTGAGGAAGGTTTTGAAGGAACAGTATTGTTGAAAGATGATTTAGGGCTTATAATAATTATGTTTACTAACCTATAGTTTTAGAGATAAATAATTTTATGACTTCATTATATCAATCAAAATACTTACAATATTTTCGAATCTACGTTACTTAATTAGTTCTCGCTAGCTTTTATGTAAGTATAAACAGCCATTATATCGCTTTACGTTATGATGTGAACAAGGTTATTTTAAATTACTGTTGTTTTTTGACCCAGGGTTGTCTTCAATGAGCGTTACTTTCTTGAAATTTCTAAGTTCACTTTTGAAAAAGTGATTTGTAATGGAGAAACGAATGAAGTGTAATGTAATTGAAGCGAATGAATGACGTTAGTGAAGTTGCTCCGAGTCCTCTTCTTCTGACGTAACGTTGAGTTTGATTGACAGTGACAGCTTTGTCATTAGACATCTTGTAGTGATGTTGTCGCTGTGCGCTGATGTTGTCGTTCGCTAGATGGCGCTAGCTGTCGATCTCTCGTAGAGAGTATATTCCTTGCTGTAGATACTTTTCAGAACAACTGTAATCCTTTTGATTTTTGTTTTTATCTGAACAGAAAGGTACGTAAACAGATTATTATGTTTATTTATAGAACCGTTTATGTTTTTGCGCTACGTTACTGAAATTGGTATGACAGTTACGGTGCCAAATTGTCATAAACCACGGCAAATCTTCAAAATCTATTGAACCGGATCGGACCCCAGAATGTGATTCAAGACTATCTTCAATAATAAAAATGTTAATAAATTTTGTTACTATACTGTTTGTTTGACCTTCAATAACATTACGATCACAATCTGAGATTCTTTTGCGAAATGGTCTATAAAATGTTTTGGGCTTGGTTATGGAGAAATTGGAAATACCCGGACATCAAGCGTGGAGCCGTGTGGGTCAACGACATGGACTTCGGAGTCTCTAAGATCCGGGAAGCTACAAGAGAGGTTGCATTCCAGGGAAACCCCACTTCTTTAATGAATACGTTTCTTTCATACCCACGGATGCACTTGAGGTCTTTATATCCTACTGGTATTAAAAATGCATATTTTTATTTTATGTAAAAGATAGACACCAAGTGTACTTACATTAACTGTCGTTGCGTTGCCCGTTGGGATTTGAACCCGCGACCCCTTGGCACCCAACGGTCAGCGCAGCCCCTTAGGTACCAAGGAAAAGGTCGCGGGTTCAAATCCTCCCTTGACTTTTGGGACATTATAAAAATCTTTTTAATTTCCTTGAGTAAACACTGTAAAATAAAATAAAATAAAATAATATTTTTGTTACAAATATGAGTAGGTACCTATTGTTTCTATGTATATCGTTATTCGTGGTCGTAAGTCCCTGATCACAATAATACATCTCTTTGTGTTTCTTGAATTTATTTTCATAAACTGTTTCAAATCTAAAGTCGTCGAGTTAGGTAGGTATATAAAATTTAAATGGCCAATTTAAATAAATATATAATCTATTGATATGCAGGCGCCAGCGTTCTCATGTATTTTATTGTTGCCAAAATTATAACACAGACTATTTTTCAAACGTTTATTCGATACCTATACTTGATGGTTTTATTGGAATTTTTGTCTGGCTAATAATTAAATAATTGATATTTACAATAGTTTTGTATTGAATAGAGATTCTGGCTCAGTTGGTATAGTAGGCTCTGCCTTCTGTGCCGTAGGTTGTGGGTTCGATCCCCACCGAAAACAAATATTTGTGTGATGAACGCAAATGTTTGTTCTCTGTCTGGTTGTTATGATTGTAGGTATGCCAAGTATAGGTATGTATTTATAAAAAAAGTGTATTAGTATTACACAGCTATCTGGTTCCTATAATACAACCTCTGCTTAATTTAGGGCGCTATTAGATATCTATTATAGTGTTGTGTGGATTGTTCGTATTATTTATACAAACATTTATTTTAACGTACATTTTTAGAAATTTATAAAAAAATATTTATTGTATTTTTGATTAAACTGTCTAAGCAGTAATAGGTAAGTACTTACTTTAGTAAGTATCAATTATTTCCTTAAAAATTAGCTAATACTCACTCCCCCACTCAAAATTGCTTTGCCCTAAACTGAAGGGTTTTTCGCAATAAATAAATAATGTGAATGTGATAAAGTGAGAGAAACCGAACCGGAAGACGAAACGTAGGGCACCCACCGTAGGGGACCGACGACAGGAAGTCGGTGGATGGAAAAGGCTCAGAGTCGTTCTTCCTGTAAATGTGTAGGGGAGGCCTATGTCTAGCAGTGGACTTCTTCAGGCTGATGATGATGATGAAATACAATAAAACGATTCGACTCCAAATATTTGAATACAATGCTAATGAATAGGTTAGATATCTATTCATTTTAATATGCTCGATTATCGACGTCTGATTTTTATTACTTTCTGTGTTTTTTACCTTATAATATAGGTGTTGAGGAATGTTGGCGCCAGTGAGCCACTATTTTGGCAATATTGTGCTATTTATTTTTTAAATGGCATTCCTCCTTGTTTGTAGTTATTTTAATTTAAATTCTGGTCGCCCGTATCAGTGTTTTAGTAGTTTGTTTTTATGGTTTATACTTGAGTGTTTTGAATCTGAATACCATTGGGAAAACCCATAGTAGGTACCAACGCCCCCAACTAATAATAGCTATCACTTTAAAATTTTTGAAAAGTTCGTTACTCACTTTTAGAGACCGAGTTTCGCTAAGGTTACATAACATTATATGCCGGCAAGCATTGATGAGAAGAGCCGAGGAACGGTTCAGAGGCACTGGTACGTTTTATACGTTTATTCGTATGTACGTTCATAGGAACGCGTGCTTTCTAAAGCTTTGTTCTCGCGATCGTAACGCACAACGCTGCGGTATGCAGCATGCGGCGGCGGACACATAATGAAAAAGCAGCCAAGTGCGAGTCAGACTCGCCCATGAAGGGTTTCGTAGCACGACGAACTACAAGAACCTTTATATTATGTAACTTGATGTAACATAATAAGGTTCTTGTAGTTCGTCGAAAGGTAAATTGCGGTTTACGGTTTATGACGTATAAAATAAAAACTACTCACTAGATCTCGTTCAAACCAAATATCGTTGGAAGTTTGCATAGTAATGTACAACATATATTTTTTTTAGTACCTATTATCATTCTCTTACTTTAGAAGTTAGAGGGGGGGATCAACTTTTTTCCACTTTGGAAGTGTCTCTCGCGCAAACTATTAACTTTAGAAAAAACGATATTAAAAACCTCAACATCATTTTTGAAGACCTATTCATAGATACCCCACACGTATGGGTTCGATGAAAAAAAAGTTTTTGAGTTTCAGTTTAAAGTATGCGGTTTTTTTTATTATTATGTAAAAATCTTAATGCGGTTCACAGAATACATCTACTCGCCAAGTTTCATCAGTTTAGCTTTTACGGTTTCGGAGAAAAATGGCTGTGACATACGGACGGACAGACAGACAGACATGACGAATCTATAAGGGTTCCGTTTTTGCCATTTGGCTACGGAACCCTAAAAACGTCTAGAATGGTCTCTTGTTCCGTCGCAGTTTGCGTCAGCGGCGAAGTGCAATCGTGTGACGCTGCGTCAAGCCGTACCGCAGCGTTGTGCGTTACGATCGCGAGACCAAAGTTTTAGTGATCATTATCTACTCATTTAGGTTTAGCTAAACAATAAGTTTGTATAAATTTAGATTAAGTTAAGTTTGGTTATATTATAGGACATTGTGGTCGCCTAGCGACAAAGCCCAAAAAAATTTTCTCTACTCATACCTACTCGTAGAACCGCTCATTCACCAAAGAGTTCGATCACAGAGTTCTTTTTATATATTGAGTTCGATCTACTTAAGTTGGTAGGTATAATAAAGTTTATATTTTTTACCTATTTGAAAACAGCTCGCAAAACGACATGCATTCCAAACCTCTCGGTATGTTGAAGAGGATACAAAAAGATCATATTTATTTTAGAGTTAGTTGAATAACTTTGATTGATAAATAATGTGGACAATATATGCATTTTCTTCTATTACCTTTGCCTATCTATATCCCGGCACTATAGCGTCCCACAAATAGGACTTGAGTTATCACCAGTTGCCCCTGACGCTATATAAAGCATCTACAATAGATGCAAGGGCCTGTTTACCTTTGCCACTACTTACTGGTTTTGTTTTTATTAACTTTACATTTTTAATAAGCTAATGTAAGCTATGGCTTTATTATCTGTGATCTAGGTATGTCGTCTGTCATCTGTCATATCATAGAATATCAAGGTGTTTGGCGCGCTGTCAGGCAATTCAAGAGGAAGAAGAAATATTGAGAATAATAAATAGAGGTTGTGGGAGATTGAAGTAAGTATTACAATTCTACCAAAAGGTGAACAGAATAAGTGTTTTGTTGGATATCCGGTGCAAGGACGTGCTGTGAGAATAGTTGATGATCCCATGCTCACAAGCGGTATTGAACCCTTAAGTCTGAGGAGAGACTTTTCCTCCCTGTGTGTGTTCTACCGCTTGTACAACGGGTTGTGTTCGAAGAACTGTTCGAAATGATGCCCACATCTTCATTTTATCATTGGACGGCTCGCCATAGGGAGAGGGCTCATCCACATACCTTGGAGCCGGCATGGTCGCGCACCGTCCGGTTCCAGAGGAACTTCCTCCTGCGCACTCTAAGGTTGTGGAAAACTCTTCCTGCCGAGGTTTTGCCTATAAATTACAGCATGGGGCTTTTCAAGAAGGGCGTTTTAAAATATTTAAAGGGTCAGCAACGGGCGAAAAAAAAAAATATGGCGCGGTATACACCACAAAACGATGGACGAAGTTTCTTGACATTTTGAGATACACTGCTTGGCAAATGGGACTACAAGCTCCCAGTTGAGTTATCGTTTGCGACGCGATGTGCGCGGCGTGTGCAAAGTATACCGTAAAATGTCAATACGAAACTTGGTTTATCGTTTAAGTACCAGAGTAATCCGCATCATTATTTTAATCTGTCTTTCTGAACCTGTGTTCTTAAACTGGCTTTATTTGGTCATAAATTAAATTTTTGTTACAATAATTAAAGAAAAAATCGAGAATTTTTAGAGATATTCGCATTTTTTTTATGGCAAAGAAGAATCTTGGCTCTGGAACAATAATGAACAGTGAAAACTGGTAAGTAATGGTGATTATTTTGTATTAGGTTGGTAAAGTTTCTCATAAGGTTGTTTTACGGATTGCTAATCGACGAATTAAACACTGACAGCTGTTTAGTTCAACTAGATTATTTTGTTTGGTCTGTCCCACTCCTGGGCAAAGGCCTCTGGCCGTTTCCTTCCAATCATCTCGTTCCTGACTCAAATTTGGCCACTAACTGCAGAACTAGGAGGTAAATTGAATCTGAATACAGTTAAAAACATAAATAAATGGTAAGGCAGCTAGAGGCACACATAAAATGATTTATAGTTGTAAAAACCCCTAACCGAAATTTACAAATTGATTGAAATAAGTTAGATATATAAAAATTGCTAAAATCCTAATAATGTTGATAACACATGCCGTAGGCTACTACGAAAGTGACGGCGCCACGATCACGGATCTACCCGAAATTCGTAAAAAAAGGTTTGTTTACATCAAAATGATGAATCACATGTAAATTCCCATCGCATTCCATCGAACGACCTTACTAAGGCCGCCTACACACGGCGCGACAACAATACTCGCATGTGGGTGCATGCGAAGTGGTATAATGTCGTTGAACTGAAAACATACGCAAAATTATTTTAAGATGAAAGAAAAAATATCCTTTGAACGGCCTATTTTGGTCAAATACCACACCAATTAATGACCAAATCTTACGAAGCGCTCGCTCATGATTTAAACACGCCATAAATTGATGGTTAACAATATTTTGTTCTATTATGATTATGATTATTTTTGTTGTTATTTTTTTGTACCATGAAAAATCTGAAAATGTGATCTTTAACAAAACATGCTGAACCAATAAAGCTGTCCTTAAGGTCTAACCAAGTAACAAAAATGATCAGATATAAAAAAAAAATATAGATTTGCATGCGAAAAATCCGAATATGCAATAAAACTAATTGTAAATTGAGATTTGAATGAATTAGAAAAATTCAGACTGAAAACCATTAGTGAAATACCTATCCTTCCAAAGACATAGGTAAAAGTAAAGTTTTATGTGCCTGTTTTAACTTTACCTGCCGTAAACACCTTTAAAATTAGAACACAGCAAGTGCCTGTCAACAGAATTGTATTGATTCCTATACCTACTTAAACAACTTACTAAGTAATTCATGAACCCAAGTTCAAGGGTCGTCCGTCTACTATTCCATCTGATACATAATCTAACATTGCCCTCGTGAACTACTCGTTATCAAAAGTCGCAAGTGTGTGCTTCGTCGGATTTGAATAAAAACAAGATGACCGCGCTCTGCTGGTCAGTCGAGTTTGAAACCTCAGCGTCAAAGCATAAGTGGAATCCTCGAATCTAACGTGTTTACTATGGTGCTGAAAATGTTGATTTTTGCCCTGTTTGTGGGATCAGCCTGCGCTGCCACATGGATGGGAGCCTTACCGAAAAAGCCACAGGAATTTAGTAAGTTTTTTAATTGTAAATGAAAGGCTCAAGACTCCGCCATAGTTGATGAGAGCCCTATTCTTGGAACCTATTACACCCTTAGCCATTTGATAAAATATTATGGGTATACTCGAGCCAAATTCGATGCAGAATATTTGTCAACAAACGTAGTTATCCTAAAAAATATTTCTTCGTCGTCGTCGTTGATTAATATAAAGATTTTGCGTTACTCGATTTCATATCGTGGCTGTTTGAGATGCTAACAATTATTCTATAAAATTGACACTAAAAAGAAAATTTCAAATTACTTTATTTTGACTTCTTGACAAACATTCCACGTCGAATTTGGGCTACAGTATAAAGTTCTAAAAGCTCAAACAAGATTAATACCGCAACAAGTAAATTTAACCGACTTTGTGGTCGGAATGCTAACACTGGTATCTCGGTTTAACAATTAAACTCGCAAACAAGGAAAAGGACCCGTTCAAAGAACGACTCCTTTTATACCAGAACTCTTAATTGTTGGGGGTAAATGTCGTGAAGAGTCTAGTGTTCTACTCTTTACTAATACAAGTAGCAAAGTTAGCTGCTTCGGTCAAGGTCAAATAGATATAATATAGAAACTACTTTAGTTAAAAGCTGAACATGCGTTCAAAGTTGCCCTATAAAAGGATACAGGCATGCAATGTTACTCCAAATGTAATTGTTGTTTTTTTAACTTCAGTAAAAAGCATTTGGTTTTGTATTGCTTGTGTAATTGACTATACTTTCAGAAGATGTAATAGCAATTCATGCAAAAATAGCAATACAGTAAAATCACGTCGAAAAGCGCCCAAGTTACTACAAGCTTTGAATGAATGATTGTAATATTTTGAATTGGATCATACAAAAGAACGAAAGGAACCAAGCCGTATTCTTCTAGGCTGGGTTTCGTATAGAAATGGCACTTGCCCGTATTCAGAAATAGAGTGCTTGAGTTTGAGTCGAGCCTCAAGCATAGATTTTTTGACAGTTATGCATTGACATAATGTGTCAAAAATCTATCTTTGAGGCTTGACTCAGACTCAAGCATTGTTTCTGAATACGGACCTTAGATTCACCCAAAGTGGTATTTGTGCTTCACTTGACTTTTACCCGCATCGTTCTTCGAACAAGGACATACAGAATAAATTAAACCCCATCCAATTATTGAAATGCTGTGTATCTCGCAATTGGAAGAATCAGAGGTTTAATTAACTGTCTCACTGCAAGGTTTTACCAGAACCACTTATTTTCGAAATACCGTATAATTATGAGAAACTTTTTAAAATATTCGGATAAATGTCTATATTTAGGCACGGCTATAAATTATAAATGAACGAAAAGACGTGCATGAGAAGATAATTGTGTTGTGTAGTCTAATGTTTTATTTTTCAATTCCTACAAAGTAGAATTGCATTTTAAAGTAAGTAGGTACCTACTACAGAGAAATAATATTACTGTCGTATTGTGTCTAGGTATTACAAGAAGTAAGTAGACATAATAAGTAGGTAGGTAAGTACTTACTCTATCAGATATCTGGTTCTAATATCTGTTTATTATTAATTTATTTATTCTCATTAAATCAAGATAAATATATAAACTCAAACTCAATAAAAATGTCTTAAAACTAGGTGAGTCTAGGTGCCAGTTCCACGCGACCAAGCCTAGAAGAACAGGCAACAAACTACGGCTTGTTTCCTACTGTTTTTTATATGATCCTTTTACAAATCACCAGTAATCTAAAATAATAGCAGTGAAGTTCCAGTAAATAGGATCATTTTGTTAGTAAAACTTATTAATCTATAGTTAGTACTTAATTGACCTAATCCATATAGGAAGATAACCCCGCAGTCTATAATACCTAACCTCAAATAAGACCTCGAATAGTACAGGCACAATAGGTAGGCCTATCCATGTCTATGACATTGTTTATTTTTAATATGCTGTGTGTGTGTACTTTATTACTACTTTGAAGAGTTAGCGTGTGTCTTTGAAACTTTTGCTTTTGTATTATTGCATACGTCTCACTATGTGAAGTGGCACGACACTGGAACTTCACTGCTTTTATTATTTCATTTTTGATTTGTAAAAGGATCATACATAAAAATGGTACGAACCAAGCCGTAGTTTGTTGCCTGTTCTTCTAGGCTTGGTCGGGTGGAGCTGGCACCTAGATTCACTTAGCTTTAAGACGTTTCAAAGTGATCCTTGTGATACTACTGATTAAATATATTATTGACTTTTGACTTAGGTTCAAGCTAGAAAGCTGTTATGTGAAATTTTTGCCAATATTTATTACTATTAATAGAGAACATAAAATACCTATAATGGACAATTCCATAGTAAAATGACGTAAATGATTACATAATTAAACGTTTCCTCATGTTGTCGAGTTAATCATGATTGAATTAATTAATTCTTATTCATCTTAATACATGGATCTTAGTGCTGAAGAATAATGTCGTCTTCTAAAACCGCTTTTCAAAATGTCAACCCAAGAATTTAGCATACTTGCCCCTGTATTCCTTCAAATACTCATCAAAATTAAACTAAAAAAACTAATAACCATAACTTAAACTTAATTTAAATATAAAAAAGCGCGGTAAAAAAAGATTTTGAGATTATTAGTTAAGACGCTGAAAACCGTGAACAACTTCTCGTTTGCACACTTTGGCCTTTTGAAAAATATAAATACATTGAATTTATTAATCTAAAATCGTGAGCAGGGTCAAAATGACGGTTATCTTCGCCTTAAAATGCTATACATATTTAATCCTATATATTAATCATCATTGTCGTACTATTTCATAACCAAACTATTTAACGACTTATCTTTTATATTATATCCGACTTTAGTGAAATTTCTATGTTAGTACCCAAATAACTTAAAATGTATGCTATATTGTGACATTTATAAAAAAAATGTACCTAAAAACGTCATTTAAAAAAAACAATCTTGAAATGGTTTTTGCTATCAGTATTCAGTATATTTATTGCCTTATTATGTAGGTATGTAAATTTACTCATCACCGTTATACTATGCACGCAAAATATTAGTAAATCAAAATGTTAAAAAACGTATCATTTTTTAATGAATATAAAAACTAACATTAAAGCATATAACAATATACCATAATGCTGTGTGTAGAAAATAATATTAATATGTTGTAGAAGAAATTGTGACAAAACACCACTTCAACCCAGACGTACCTAAAACTCAAACAGACAAATTAAAATTCATAAAGCAATCATCAAAAAGAATAAAACTAAATTGAATGCTCATCAATAGAGCAATCAAAATCAATTGACCTCTCATAACCATGACCGTTACGTAGTACCTATTGTTCATTCTGTGGCTGCACTGGCGCCATATTGTTTACTACAATTTTTATTATTTAACCCGCGAAGCCTTCACCCAGAGTCAAGGTCTGAACACGAGGTCTGTTTACACAAATTAATCGCCATTCGATGTATTTCTCTTTACAAAATATGTTATTGAATCTTTACAAATAAAAGAAGGAAATTCGGTGTTTACTATTTAACAAAATATTGAGAGACTCTTTAAGACTAACGTACCTATCTATTATAGTAATTAGGTACTTCGCTTGATGTATATCAAACAAAATATTTTGTTGGATTTGTAAAACAATAGAAAAACAACTCAATGCACAACTGAAATAAATACAATATAATATAATATCTTTACAACTTTTTGACTGTTCTTTCAGCTCAGTTGGCAAAAGCTCTGCCTTCTGCATTTTAAGTCATGGAATCGATCCCCACCGGGAACAAATATTAGAGTGTGGAACGCAGATGTTTGTTCTCTGTCGGGATGCTATACCTATTTGTATTCTTGGTATGGATTTAAGTTTCAAGTCCATAATTTGTTATTGAAAGATTCAAATCAAGGGGCTAATTTTCGGGCCGATCTCGATCATTTTGCAAGTTTATTTTATTGCTTCTTTTCACAACCCCGCACTTTTTCTACGTTTTCCGTATATCGTAGCGGTCGAGGCTTTTACGATGAGGTAGTTGATGAATTACTCAGGGAAATCATCCATTCCCTCTTCGAAAAGAAGCAATAAAATAAAATTGCAAAATGATCTAGATCGGCCCGAGAATTAGCCCCCAGTTGTTACATTTTCCGCCATCTGTCATCTAAACTCGCTAAGTGTGACATAGCTGTGACGTAGCGATGTGAGTCAGGCAGAAAAACATCGCGTAGGTCCATTTTACAAGAAATTTTACAAGGTCTGATTCTGAAGTACCTATGTATTCTTCTATATATCTATATGTATATAGTGAAGGAAAACATAGTGAGGAAACCGGCATGTCCTACGACATGAATCTAAAAATTTCGAAAACATGATTCTAGTGCACGAAAGAAGCCTCTCGGAGGCGCAATTTGAGAACCTATCACGACACTACTAAACTTTAAAAAAACCAGTGACTGTGATTGTATTGTAAATGATTGTATTATTGTATTGTATTGTACTTCCTTTCCACTTTTCGTTATAATTAAGTACCTGATAATTATAGTTTAAAAAACTTGAGAAACCGACTTCATTGCCAAACGGCTAAACCGATTTGAATGAAATTTGTTTGGGACAATCTGGACGTAAGAATAAACTTCCAAATAAAAAAATAATTTTCTAAATAGGTTCATAAATGACGGAGGCATGCAGTTACAAACATCAAAAAAATATTTAAAAAAAAATGGCAACACCGATTTTAATAAAATTAAAATGGGACTAATCTGGAAGCAGTACCTTTCAGATAAAAATTTTTTTTTTCAAATCGGCTGTGAGCCGATTTGAAAAAAAAAAATTTTTATCTGAAATTTTTAATGACGAAGTTATGCGGTACAAACATTAAAAAAAAATAAAAAAAAATACAACTGAATTGAGAACCTCCTCCTTTTTGATTGGAAGTCGGTTAAAAAATAGATTACCAATGAATGATTTCCAATATTTACAAAATTTGTCAATAATAAATGCATTTTTTGAAATTATAAATGTTTTGTGTCCTATGGAAGCGTAACCGTTAAAATATAAATGTATACTGTTCACCTATTTTGAAATTCCAATTGAAATAACGGCTCCGAGAATTCCTTGATTATTCGTTACAAAGAATCTCGTATTTTTCGGTTTTTCCTGCGATTTTAATTTTATTTGACCGTGTTATTGACCTCGTAATATTTGAACAACACAGCCATAAAGTTGCGGAATTCCGGATATAACAAAAATGTCACGAATAATCAAAAAACTTGCGGAACCTACAATGTGGCTAATTCACACAACACTAGCACCAAACTAAGCAGAGAGCTTGTATGATGGGAACCAGATTAGTACAATCTGGTAACAATTGAAAACATGTTTTTTTGTAAAAACATACTTAGAGCAATCAAGAGTCTAGTAGGTATAGGTACATTCGAATCACACACGACACACTAAGTATTATACAATAATTTGTAAATTTTATGTAACGTTTTCATTGCATAAAGATTGAATTAGGTATCAATAACCGGTTTCAGGAATCACAACGAATCACATCACTAGTCGGAAAAAAATGGCGTCGTACCTAATGCGTAGATTAATGCTTTCGTAATATAAAGAAAAACTGAGTTCTAACGTATTCAATTGATATATTTCACGCTATTAGTATTTAGGTAATTTTTTTTGGAGTTTGGGCCGTTCTTTACGATTTGACTTTTAGTAACCTCAGACCACTACCCTTATAAATGGGTCCCCATCGCGCATCCGAAATATTAATTTGACGATTGACTCCTTTGCGAAAAATTTCTCGATTGCTTGTTAGAAGTTCGAATGGATAGGTTAGTTCGAACTGTAAATCATCGCAAAAAAGTGAAAAGCTAATTCAATAATTTGTGCTCGCGCATAGAACGCGATACTCTAGGGTCTTATTAATAATCCTGGCGTAGCGTTGGACTAGTTGATCCGTGTTTTGTCTCTTGCATTGACATGCAATTGTCAACTCGAACAAATGTGACAAAACACGATTTAACTACTCCAGCGTTGCGCCAGGATTATTAATAACACCCTAAAAGTCTAAACAATGCTGTAACACAAGTGTGTCAAGCCTTCGGCTTTGAAAGCAATGTCCAAACAGTTTCTGTTCTTTAAACGTTGCTTAATCGATGTTTGGTTTTTTGCGTTCAACTCATAGTCCATTCGAATCAGCAAGCAATCGAGATATATAATCTATACCATTCAGCTCAAGGGCCTATTTCTCGGGCCGACCGAGATTTTCAATGTCCCTTAAATACACATTGGCATTTTATATTATTTTTTAAGTGCCTACTTTCTCTAATTATGGACTATGTATTTTCATACATATGTGTATATGGTCTGAAATAAAATTATATTGAATTGAATTGAATTGCACAACCTCTACGTTTTCCGTAAATCATAGCTGTCGAGGCTTCTACGATGAGGTCGTCAATGAATTTCTCAAGGAAATCATCCATTCTCTCTTCGAAAAGAAGCAATAAAATAAAATTGCAAAATGATCCGAGATGAGCCGAGAATTAGGCCCCAGGACGGGACTGGCTGGGACCCAATATCCTAGAGCTTCTGTTGATATTGGTCTAACTAGGTACACAGATAATGTTGTGCCTACATTTTCTACCTGTCGTCAGCTGTCCTTTCTGTATTTGTCTAACGTGTGCGTCTTTACGTCAAATAAATGTTTTTTTTTCTTTCATTTTATTTTTTCTTTAAATTAGCTTTTAAGTAATTTCCGGTTTGTCTCTTTTCAGGTGATAAGGTGGGGTGTTACGTCAAAGAGATCAACGATGTCATACCATTTGGAGAGGTCATCACGCCACTAGGCGTCTGCTACAAAATATCTTGTCATGAAACCATTATAAACTATGCCTCGTAAGTGATTTATTATATTTATTTTGTTATTGTTGGTTCTAAGTCAAGCATAGAAATGACAAAGTCCTAAATAGTAGTAATTTTCTTTTTCCAGGTGTGGTGCTGTCTTCTCATTAGACCCAAAATGTCACAAAATAGACCCAGATCTTAGCAAACCTTACCCTCAATGCTGTGTTTCTTATAAATGTGATTCAGAAAACGATATTAGCAAAGAATCGACTCAAAACTAGTTATTTCTGAAGAACAATAATAGTCCAACTAGATTTTAGAAACTATTTTGAATTGAGTCAATTTAGATAATATATATATTTGGACTCAGAATTCTAGATCACTGTTTGTTGTTGATTTAATTGTTGTTCAATAAGACGTTATAATCAAATTTGTGTCTCATTTCCTCCTTATTTTCAAATTATATGAACAAAAAACAAATAAAAAAAAATATTACAAACATAACTTTACCAATAAATTATGAAATTGTGTGAGTTGTATGAGAAGAGAATGTGAGATTATTTCCTGATATTTGGACAAAGCAGCATGAGTTATGATCACAGGCAGAACTTAAAACGACCAATCTTTTTATGGAAAGGTAATTTTGCTAACTTTTGTAGCATTTTGCGTTCTTGTGTCAGACAGCACCGCATGTCCGGAAAATTAATAAATAATCCTTTATTTGTCAATTTAAAATAACTACCAATTTAAATATCACGCTGAATCTAATACCGGCAGAGAGAGTCTGTTTTTTAAAAACCTCTTTTGTCATAAAACTAAAGCCGATGTCTCTATTTTCCAGATGCGGTCTAGTCGGCACAGATGATCCAAAATGCTACATAATAGAAGAAGACACCAGTAAACCCTACCCATCATGCTGTCAAGACGTCAAATGCGATCTAGACAACAGCATCTCTTAAATCCCCATCAAAACAGAACCTGTTGAATTGTTCAAAATGATGGCATTTAAAACACGCTGCTTCGATAAAATTGATGGTGGAACGGCGAACGAGCATAATTTTTTTATATAAAATTAAGTAAAGGAGTCTGGGGAAAATATGAATGATTATATTAAGCAAAAACAGATAAAAGATATGAAGTTGGGTACATGATTAAATGAATGAAATAAAATGAAAATAATTAGGTAATATTTTTTTTTTTTGAATCGATCTATAATGTGTGGTTAGGGTGGCAGTTAGGTAGGCTGTCGGTTAAGGATACTTTTAAAAGCCTATAGATTTGTGTATATGTGGTGATATTTGATAGCACCCAGCCTCCTTCGTTATGGATAACTTTTTGTGTTTGTTTTATTTTTTACTTTAAATTTCGAAGGTAACTTGAGACTTATTTCATTAATGAAACATTGTTTTCTATAAGTAAGAATTATGTTGAAATTTGGGAAAATAAAAGGATCTCATCAAAAATGCCAGCATTAAGATATATTTTTGGGTGACTAAAGACTTACCTAGTTTATAAGATAGAGTTCCTTTAAAGTTAGAGTGAATCGAATACTCGATTCAAGAAGCTATCTTGCCACCAAATTGTTGAGTTTATTTATTTTATTAAATTAGAGGTAATTTTAAAAGTATTGTTTTATTTGTAGGTACTTACCCTGTATCACCCTGGATACTCGACCAAATACCATACAAAAACAGCGTTATAGCTACCATTTACATGGTCATACGAGGGTGTGTGTGCGTGTTAGTGATTTTAAGTAGCCAAGTTTCGTAACCAGCTACGTGGAAGAATTTTTTTCATGACCGGGTTACGTACTAATATAAAAATATCTGTCATTCAATTCTTAGTTATTAACCGGGGATGAAACGGCAGTAAGATGCGGAAGCCGCGGTTGGTGGCTACAGTGTCCTTAGTTTCAGTTCTATGCGTTTTTTATCAAGGTCTATTGGCTGAGAGATAAAAAAAAACATCACCGTTGTTAAATGCTATTCATTTTTCACGGATTTGCTAAAAATACTGCCATAAAGTTTACCACGGAAGGACTGGTAAAAATGGGTACATAGATTTTGTGATGCGAAAATTCGTTGAACCAAAGGCATGTTCGGTTCTACTAAAAATAGACCAACAAATATATCAATAGGTAGCGAACTATTTCACCTTTTGGCCACAACTCTGCGTTCTGCAGTGGGCAGGAAACGATTGAAAAATAAACTGCGTTGTATGGAATTGGATATGAGTGCAAAGCTAGCTCGAATAAACAGGCTTTTTTACTCTGGCGCAACTTTGCAGCAGGCGCAGCGGCGTGTATTGCGGCTTTATAATGAACTAGCAGCCCGTCCCGGCTTCGCACGGGGTAGACAATATTGTTGTACATTATTTTGTTCTATCGCTAATAGTTTCGGCAGCGCATTCGACGAAAGACATTTTAAGACTCATTTTTCTACACCTTCGGTTACATTGTTCAAATTTTACCAAGGATCCCTAATTTTTTTCAAAATGAAATGTAGCCTATGTCAAATTGGAAGAATGTAGCATTCTATTGGTGAATTTTTTAAATCGGCCCAGTACTTTTTGAGCCTATTCATTACAAACATACAAAAATAGGTACAAATCTTTCCTCTTTATAATATTAGTATAGATGAAAGAATTTTTTTAAATCGGCCCAGTACTTTTTGAGCCTATTCATTACAAACATACAAAAATAGGTAAAAATCTTTCCTCTTTATAATATTAGTATAGATAATTATATGTATTTCAAAAACTTTAAATATTTTGGTAGATTTTTTATTTCCCTATTAGGAAAGACAAAAACCAGTACTTACTACATATGTACCTACATGCTTTCGCTGTGTTTGCTTCAATTATCAAAGACCATGTAGCCTTTACGCACTTTTTTAAAGCCTTCGGCTGATTATCTTATGAATGTGGATGGATATGTGAGTAGAGGTAGACCAAAGAAAAGATGGATGAACTGTGTGAAAGATGACATGCATAACCATGTCAGAGTTTTTTGACACTTTTCAATGGAGAACTGTCAAAAAATCTATGCTTGAGGCTCAACTCAAGCACTGTTTCTGAATACGGGCTTTAATCTTCTTCTTTCGTGTCCATTGGTATACTGCACTAGACAAATTTCTAGTAATATTTTCCCATCTACTAAGTAGTAAGTACTAGTACTAGTAAGTACTAGTAGTAAATTTAAACGAAGAAAAAAGAAGACAGATAGTAATAACGTTACCTACATTTTTTACAGCGAGAATGCGGATTTATACCGCATTCTAGTACATTCAAGATACAGAGCCTCATAAAGAAAGCGCTGAATGAAATGAGAGAATAGTTTCGCAGCAAATGTTGCTCAGAGGACTGTGAAAAAAGATAGCTTAGATAACAATGATTTAATGAAAGCGAAAAAGTTAAAATAACGGTTTAAATGCCACCCGTGAGTGCACTGTGTGTTGCAATGCAACTGTATGTTTTTTTTAGGAAATGTCAAATGAATGTGTGTAGATTTAAGACAAAACTATATTTGAGGTCTTCCGAGTAGAGCACTGGTTATTGAGTCACGATTTCAGCATTCTTTTCTACATTTTGTATAAATAAATAAATACAATATAGAATTTATAGAAACGTCCTTACGTGATAGAAATGGATGGACATAGAAAAGTCCCTACGTGTTTGAAAAGGATAGACATGGATTTTTGCAATGTTTTGCATTGATGCTGTTCCTATTAGTCGTAGCGTGATAGCGTATAGCCTTCCTCAATAAATGAACTATCCAACACAAAAAAAAAAAAACAATTTGGACCAGCAGTTCCCGAGATTAGCGCGTTCAACCAAACAAACTCTTCAGCTTTATAATATTAGTATTATATGATTATCTTGTTCCTTGTGGAGTATCGCACCGATTAATATTTAGATGAGTGTTCTGCGAAGAATATCAAAAATGCTTCCTCGTTGAGCACCGCGATGAAGTTGGTTGGGGTTGAGTATAGTTCTTTCGGAAAAAGGGGAGGCCTATCGCAACAGTGGACTTGTGATGATGATGACTCGCTGATGGAACAAGCAGATGGTCCACCTTATGTTAAGTGGTAACATTAAAGTAAATGCATACCTCATGGTTAAAAGCCCTATGAAAGTGGTGTTTGCGTTACAAACGAGGCAAGACGGTTGTGTGTAGAATGAACTGCCTGTTTCATTAAGACAATGGCCTTAAATTGCAGCGGTTATATAGACGGACGTAAAATTGCTGTGGTGCAAGAATACGTGTTTAGTTTTACAGTAAAATACTATTACTCAAAAAAGTCTGTAATGTGCTCATTATTTTGACAACCTTCTTTGAGCAAATTCGCTCTTGCAGGTGCTACTCCAAACGGCGCCAGCAAAACTGTATGAAAATTCATTACTGTCGTATTATGCCGCCAGCAATTTCCTTTGTAAATCCATTACAGTCGCCTATGATCTCAGAAAGAAGTCGGATGCAAAAAGGTTTCACTAAGAATTCGAAGTTCTTCTTTCAAAAATAGACAATTCAAAAAAGTTTATAATCATTATTTGGCTGTATAGGTAGGCATAACGTTAGCTTCGTTGCCAAATAAAAAAAAGACCGCGACGCGGTAAAAGTTTTTGTATTTTTTTATGGTTTTCCCTAAGATTAGGTTCACCTACGGTTTTCCCTAGTTTTCCATCAATTTGCGTGATATTGAAAATAAAATCAGTTTAAAATAAGTTTGACACACGGATACTCAAAATGAAGCAAAATTAGTTTATTGAATTTGAATTGCCACTGAAGTCAACGGAATCTTGTCTACGAAATGTAAGCTAATTTTATTTAAATTACTCTCATTTTTTGAGTAAAGCACTATACAAGCCTTGCTCTGCAATTGAGTGTGCTGCTGGCTAACGCTATAGTGGCCTCGAGCTCAGCTTCACTAAGGTCTCGGCCTTCAAGCTTGGTCATCATGGAGCCTTTGCTGTACGCGCTTAAAGGCCTCGACCTTTATTTAGCTTGTCCATCAAAGGCTGGGCATGATGACCGCGCTGTGACGGCCTGGACCTGCGTTACTCTGCGCTCACGGCCACCAACAGGCAGCAGCCAGCAACACACTCATTACAGTGCGCGGCTGTAATGTACTACTTTCTTCGTGATAAATCGAAATGCTGTACTAGCCAAACATATTATGCGAGCAGCGGCCGGCAAAAGTTGTATGAAAATCGATTACTGTTGTGGCCAGATTAATTGCATAGTAAATTCATTATCGGTCATGTAATTTAAAAATAGAACGATATTATACTCTTGAAACATGGCAACCAAGGAGGTTACATAATATCAAAAGTTTTATTTAAACTTCGAACTTGCTTGCAAAATCAAATAATGAAAAAAAAAAACAAATGAACACCTTGTCTTCAACGTGAGAAAAATAGTGTTGATCGTAATTGTATGATGACAAAATGAGTTCAAGTAGGACTACTAACTTTCAATTTTCTCGTATTAATTTGCTAGTCCATCAATGCCTCTTTTATGAGCTGCGGCAGTCATTTACTATTTGTACATTTTTCAAAAAAAAAAATAGTTGGTAAAACCTTATTTTAGTAAGAAAACCTGTTTCATGTTGTGATTAAGGCTTACCTACGTTTGGACTAAAATTATAATTTCATTTGCTGAACTATTTGCAATGTATACAAGTATTCTGCTATCTGGTTCCCATAGTACAAGTTCTGCATAGTTTGGGGCTAGATAGTGTTGCGTGGATTATTCGCATTATTTATTTATTTTAATATACCCTTTAGTGCTTGTACGTAACCAGGTTTCGTACTACGTAGAAGAAATTATATCGCTTTTAACTTATACCACAACAAAGATAGTCGAGCGCAACAGAGGCATAGTTAATTCCGGACTGCGGAAATAACGTGCATTAGTCAACTACACGGACCGGCTCGTAATGAACCCCATAACCCACGTGTCCTATTATTCAGATACCTTCTGTAATCAGCGATCGTTTGTCGATCATATTTAAAGTCCTATCTGTGACAAAGGAAGTATGAATTATTGTAGATAGGTAGTCATTTGAGGCTACTTATTTGAAGTACAGTCGCGGTATGAAAATGTTAGTCACCTTAGAGTCGGTTTTCGCCTGCACCAGCAGTGCCTTGATCATGAACACATTTTGACATAATGTGTGACGTTATCTTATCAGTGTATTCTGTCTATTCAGTTTCAAAAGGTAGTATGTGATCGTGATACGTTGAACAAATCAAGTTGAAAATCGACGAACATTTTCATTCCGCCACTATACCTACCATCATAGATTTATAACAAAATCTATTACAACTGAACTTTTGTTTTATGAATAAAAATAAAACCACGTTATAATTTATGTATTTAATAAAGTATATTAAAAAATAATTCGTGTTAAAACCATAGACTCTTGAAGAAATTAATAAAATAATATTATCTTCTAAGAAACAGCCTCAACTTAAAATTATGTAGGATACACTTGCGGACACGATAATAGGTAAAATTTTTATAGGGTACGTTTTCAGTGGATTTGCTCTCTATAGTTTGCTTAAAAGCATCATAGCAGGGCTTTATGCTATTAGTAATTCATATGTTAGTGGGTTGTACTAGTAAATCTGTGAGGACTGTTTTTTTTTAATTTTAGATCATAGAAGGTCCCATACAACCTATTCCAAAATATAAATTATATATTTATACAGGGTTATTCATTATTAGCTGCAAATACTCAGGAATTAGGTTCAACAAAAAAATAAAAAATATTTATGAAATGATTTTTTTTAAGTTTTGTTATGAAAATCCCGAGAAAATCGATAAATAATAATAATAATAATAATATCGTTTATTTCAGACCAACAAATGCACACATTACAAAAATGAAACACTTTGGGTCCATAGTAATAAATACCTTAGAGACTAACATACATAAAATAAAATAAAATTACTAATCAAATCTTCAAATCTTAGGGGATTTTTTCTTTAGCGCACCCCTAAAGCGACGAAAGACGATTCCTGGCGGCCAGAAATCCGAAGTGAGAAACATGTCCCCATGCTTCGCAGGCACCTGGAGCACGTACGATTTGAAGGCCGTGTCTCTCACTCCCGATGGCTCTAGCCGCTGCAGATGTAGCTGTATTGGTGGCGGGTCCTTGATCCAGAAACGGATCCTCTCCTTTACATAGCGAAGGACCTCATCACCAGAAGTATTCGGGTCCAATCTCGAGAGGTAAAAAAGGATGGTCGGGTCCACAGCACGCAGGGTGACTTCTGTTGCTATGACGCTGGCGGTACCACGTTTATTTCGTGATGGTTTCTGTTTTTTCTCCACCAGGGTGAAACCATCTTTATCTACTTTTTTTGATGTACCAACGGGGATCTCCGGTTGTGCCTTCTGCCTCAAAACAGCGCAAGGCACTGGCGATGGTTGAGGCTGGCCGGAAGCTTGCGCATAACTTTTCTTCTTCGCCGGTTGACGAGCTGGCGGAGTAGGAAGAGATGTTTGCTTCAAAGGCTGCGGTGTTGGCAAGGCCGGGGCAATCGGGCGGTCAATAACCTGCACATCGGTGTCACATGTCGCGCTGCTGACGGGTGACGTTTGGGATCGGGTGACACCACGCTGCACACATACGTTACGTGCTGACGCGGGCGAAATCACTGCTTCGGTATTTTTATTGCACAATCCTTCGACTTGCGTCTTCAATTCGGTGATAATTTTCTCCGAATTGCCCAACTTTGTCTTAAGATCTGTGACATCAGTCCTTAGCAGCATGATGTCCTTAAGCAACCTCGTAACATCGACATGGTCAAAGGTCACGGGGGGCAGCTTGTGGAGGTCTCGTGCTACGTAGGTGGGCACATCATCCGGGTCGGTTTCTAAGAACACCTTGAAAATGTCCTGCAGGTCCTTCTTGCCGCGTCCATCCCTCTGCCTAGTTATTAAGCGGATGGTGGTCACAGCTGTGTCGGCAAGCACCCTCTTCGCTTCCAGAATCTGGTCCTCGGTGAAGCTGGACACGAGAATTTGTTCCAGAGAAACCTGGTCCATAACGTCCAGCTTTTGTTGGACGAAGGCCAGGAATTCCTGCACTAGGATAGTGTCGGAGCGCTTGGGTGATTGCGCCATTGCGAATTAAATTTCGCAAACTCGCGGAAATTAAGTGGGTCAACTCACGAGCAACCTTAACATAACGACCGCTCTGTACGGTGTCAGCGACGCGAATCTATAAAGGAATCATTGGCGCCTGACCTATTTTGACCTTTGATCCGCGCCCGCGCGCCGTGAGTGACACTCTGCGTTCAGTCACCGCCTGGGTGGGTCATCGTCCTGTTCTCCATGGCAATCATTATGCAATAGCCGTAAAAAAATTAATAAAAATAAAATTTTGATACAAAAACATGAAAAAATTTTTTATCAAATTTTAAAAAAATAATTTCATAAATATTTTTTATTCTATTTGTTGAACCTAATTCCTGAGTATTTGCAGCTAATAATGAATAACCCTGTATTTTGGAAGTAAGCGTAGATTTAACACTTTTACTTTATACATTTTTTTTTATATTTGGTTTTTGACAGCACATGAGCTCTGTCAAAAATTACATACCAGGCGCGGTCTTATCGCCAAATTATTTTATTATGAACAATTAAATAATTTGGCGATAAGATCCCTTAAAAAAACTGTGATTTACATGCAAGCAAGTGTAATCAACTTCAAGTACCTACTTTGTTAACTCCAGTTCGTAATATAAGCTCGTCAAACAGTTTAATTTTGTTGACATGGATATTTATTAAGCAGTCGATAAGTATCCACCAATTTATGACTTTAATTTATAATTATTTATTGAAAGGATATAATAGGATACGGAATGAGTATCCTATCCATTCAATAAATATTTGTTTAATTGTAAGTTTCTTTGTGTAAATAAATTATATCTACTTAGTATGTCAGGGGAAGTTTGAAAGTAGCGCCAGTGACAGAAAAATTGAGGAGCAATAGGCTGGCGTGGTATAGGCATGTCATGAGAAGGGATGAAAGTCATGTGACTAGGAGAGTGATGATGAGTATGGCCTATGCTCATATCCATCCACTTGGATATGAGCAGAGGTAGACCAAAGAAAACATGGATGAACTGTGTGAAAGATGACATGGATAAGAGAGGAGTGAATGCAAAGATGACAGCTGACAGAGGGGAATAAAGGAGGAATACATGTCGTACTGACTCCACATAACGTGGGATAAGGGCAGGAAGAAGAAAAATAATATTTTTTTAATTATTTATTTATTTTAAGACCATTAAATAACACCGTATTTTTTAATCAAAAAAAGGTATGTTGCTGTTGCAAATCAGGGTTTTCTCAAAGAAATGCTATTATGAAACCAATTTGTGATGTCAATGACCAGATGTTTGAACACGGGGCCCTTATTTAGAGATGAGAAAAATGGAGAAGGCATTTGTATATCATGAAATGAGGTATGGATGGGTGTGTCCCATCGAACCACGCTTCTGATAACACTGCCGTCTGACCATGCAAAAATGTACCATTGTACGTGATCTAAACTATACATATACCTTCCTACATCGATGTTATATTTGAGTACATATTGGCGTAATGAAAAGAAGACCTATTATTATATATTTATTTTTGTATTATGATTATACCCAAAAAAGTTGAGCTGAAACTGAATGATTGACTGGCCTCTCAGCTCAGTTGATAGTAGCTCTACCTTCTGCGCTGTAGGTCATGGGTTGGATCCCATTGTTTGTTCTCTGTCTAGGTTTTACTACTTATTGTGTATGTATATAAGTATTATAATTATATTCAATATTTATCCCCAAATTAAAGCAGGGCTACTATGGGAACCAGAAAGCTGATGCAATATTTTTTTTTTTATATTTTTTTTATATCAATACAAGGTGTATCTAAATATGTGTACTATGCGAAGGTGGGGGGTTTCAGACCACAATGGTGATCAGTTGTGGGGGGGAAAAAATTAAAAATTCCTATTTTCAGTTTCCCATACAAAAATATTTAATTTCATAATGCCTAAATAAATTGACAACCCTATCCTTGTAACCCCTTGACCCCTTGACCTACTACCTCTGTAGGTCTACTACTACTACCTACTACCTCTGTAGCTGAGTTTAGGGTTGTCACTTTGTATAAAGTCAGCTGTTCATGTTGAAACTTCGTTGCAGTTTTTTTCAGAGATACCAATCGAAGTTCGAAAAGTCGTTGAACAAAAGTTGTTCCCCGGGGGGTGGAAATTCACCCCCCTTCGGGATAGTACACATATTTTGATACACGTTGTATAACACCCAGACAGAGACCAAGCATCTGCGTTCACCACACAAATATTTGTTCTCGGTGGGGTTCGAACCCACGACCCACGGTGCAGAAGGCAGAGCTACACCAACTGAGCTGAGAGGCCAGTCAAAATATGAAATTGAACTAGAGTTTATTGTCTCTTCTCAATAAGGGAATCTCCCCAAAGCCACGCCGCGAACGCCAAGATCTAACAAAAAAAAACCATCCAATTTTTCGAGCTTCATGTTTTTTCTTTCTTTAGGCTGCAATGCAATGTAACCCGGTAAAAGTATTCGGTTTCGTACCATCTGTTCAATAATGCCTGTTTATTCTATTTTGAAGGGAACAGTGAAGGAAAACATTGAGAGGAAACTGAAGGCGTGCGTGTTATTAAACGCGGTGATGGCTTGCAACCACCACAAGCTCTGTCTGGCAGACAGATCTCTGGCTCTGGTTTTGAGTATGTGTGTCTGTCTTAATCATTAGCACTACCATTAGTAACGCTCTTTTATAGAATAGAATATAACTTTATTGTACACCAAAAAATTTACGGTAAACATGGCATAAAAGAATACTTAAAAACTAGAGGAATTTATAATGTTTTTTATTTATGTAACTAGCTGATGTAACCATCGTTTATAACAAAGCATTGCCTCGTAGGACACGCACATCTATAACGTGCCCTACGATGCACTGCCTCATCAACTTGAGGTAAACAGCTTCACTTAAGTTTTTTAACATTTTATGTTTAAAGATTACGAATTCATATTATAACTGTTTTATTTATGACCTTCATACAGTATAATGAATTAAAAAAGAACCAGTGATTCTAAACCAATTGGAAAGCATTACAAAATTATACATAAAACATTTTCTTCTTAATATACTTGCACGTTATTCTGTTAAGGGACCAGTTCATCATATCTTCACATTGATTTGCAGTCACACAGCTGTTCAGGCCATCGCACCAGCCACACGCAAACTGCGGAGCAATCGCCCTGCAGGTCTCACAGTCATCTGACAAACCCCCGCAGTTGTAGATTATCATTGGCACTTCGTTGGAATACGGCTCAAAGCCACCCCATATTACTCTAAAACTACCAGAGGTCGTTTTTCTGTATGCCACAGCATCAAGCTTCATTGGGTAACAATGTATCGAATCTTTTAAAATTAAACCTTTTAAATGGGTCACACGATTTTTCATCTTAATCTGGCATGTGATGTCCATGTCGTTTATGATTGGGTCTGGTGCGTTTATTTTGACAGTGATGTGTGTGCGTAGTCCAGACGGTAATAGGATAGGACCTTTGTTTTGGATAAATGGGCAAATTTTCAGGATATTGGAGTCTGTTTTCTTCATGGCGTATGGGCAAAGTATTTCACCCATGTTCGTACATCCTAAGTTATGACACCATTGGCAAGGGTGCCACACACTTTTGACACATTCGAAACATGTTCGAAACGAACTGCAGTAGTTGTGGATGTCCGTTGGAAAGGATGTTTCTTCTGCTTCAAGACTTATCTTATGGCCAGTCTCAGCTTCACGGACGCGCTGTAAAGTTTCATTTCTGTTGAATTCTTCAAGTGGAATTATTACATCTTCATGTGAAAATGGTATCTCCGGGTTTAAGGCCTCATCTTGACAGTAAACTTTAATAAAAACTGAAAATATACACACTATTTGAAGCAACATTATCGGAGTATTGATGAGAAATGAACCACTTTGGAATGAACCAGCTGGTATAAACTACACGGAAGTTTGTTTAAAAAGGATATTTAAAGATAAATTAAACAATCCGTGGGATTTTCTATGCCAGTGTTTTTCAAACTTTTTCAATACGCAAGCCCTTTACATAACAAGACAAAAATTCGAGCGACCCCCTGGCTAACAAACAAAATTCTAGTAGGTATAGTACCTATTTAAGGTTACGTTTAAAATATTATTGGTTGTATAATGTTAAAATAATTATTATGGCAAGTAAATACAATGTTTGATAGCAAAAAGAGTTATTAGAATGACACAGAAATTAAACAAGATACCAGCGAGCAGAGCATGCCGCGGGATATTTAGTGTTTCACAATGACTGAAACAAAATAAATAATTAGCGGGAATACTAAACGGAGAATAAAAACAAACAAATTACTGGTAAGAGGACCGAGCCGCAATTTTTTTGTGTATTTTATTACCAACAGGCCTTGACTCGGTGCACATTTGCGTTGGACACCTTACTCAACGAGTAAAGCTAGCCTCCTTAGGAGGACCCCTTAGGGGTCCTGACCCGCATTTTGAAAAACACTGTTCTAAAAAATACTGTTATTCTATCAAGTAAATGTTTAAGCTATGGTAATTTTTCTAACTAGAATTGTAAATATTTTTTTCTTTTACTGTAACAATCCCATTACGAAGTTAAATATTAAACGGGATTCTCCAATAAAATCAACAGTCAAACAATGCGTGTTTTATTACAGAATTACCGTCGACTCTGCCCATTCACAGTAGATGACCTAAACTTATTCGATACACCGTTGTTTTTGAGTCGCTTTTTGAGTCTGTTCTAAGTTATCGCAAAAAAAAAAGAAACCATTTTTTTCAATTATCATATAATTATATTCAACAACCTTGTGCTCTATACATTGTTGGGGTCTTCGGTTGTAACTTCTTCAGTATTTTCAGTAATTATTTCATCGGTGTTTTCAGTAGTGGGTTCTTCAGTTTCATGAGTATTTTCCTCCATGAGGCTGGTAACTGTAGTGGTATCTTGAGGGTCGTTCGGAACTTCAGCACTAGGCGTTTTTGAAGTCTGTTCTGAGGTGACATTTTCAGCAGGCAAAACTGTAGTAATTTCTGGCTTCTGTGCTTTTTTTTCGAAAGTAACCACTGTCGTTTTTTTAGTTGGTCGTATTATTTTCCATGGTGGATTTGTAAATTGTTTATTCTCACATCCAACGAAAATGTTTGCTGAAATTGGATTGTTGTATGGAGAAGTGAAGCGTAACACGATGTACTTTTTGAGAAGGCCACCTCGAATGATTTGCACGCGCGGGCCTTGGCCAATGCCTAGGCGATCCAGTACTCGTACGTAGGTGATCTGAAACATACGCAAGTGTATAAGATATTATAAATTTAAAAAAACTTGAGTAACTGACTTCATAGCCAAACTCTTCTTCTTCCTGCCCTTATCCCACTTTATGTGGGGTTGGCACAACATGTCTTCTTCTTCCATTTCCCTCTGTCAGCCGTCATCTCTGCATTCACTCCTCTCCTTTCCATGTCATTTTTCACACAGTTCATCCATGTTTTCCTTGGTCTACCTCTGCTCACATATCCATCCACATCCATACTCATTACTCTCCTAGTCACATGACTTTCATCCCTCCTCATGACATGCCCGTACCACGCCAACCTATTGCTCTTCAGTTTTTCTGTCACTGGCGCTACTTTCAAACTTCCCCTGATATACTCATTCCGTATCCTATCCATTCTTGTCACTCCACACATCCATCTCAACATTCGCATCTCTGCCACATGTACCTTTTTTTCATCCGTCCCTTTTGCTGCCCAACACTCAGATCCATACATTACGACAGGTCTAATGATCGTCTTCTACACTTTACCCTTAAGTTTAAGGGGAAGTCTTGGATCACACGTAGTTCCGGAGACCTGTCGCCATTTCATCCATCTCGCATTTGTTCTATTTTTCACGTCTCGGTCAATGTCGCCGTCGTTCTGGATCAATGAGCCGAGGTACCGGAAGTCGGAGCAGACTGGTAGGGATACACCATCTAAGGCAATTGGGATAAAATTGGATAGACCACCGAAGTCACAAAACAGATGCTCTGTTTTGGTTCTGCTGATCTTCAGTCCGACACTCTCCAATTTATCCCGCCATTTTCCCAGCCTGCTCTGGACCTCAAGCGCATCTTCTCCAACAAGAACAATGTCGTCGGCGAACAGCATACACATAGCCAAACTGCTGAACCAATTTTGATGAAATTTCTATGAGACCAATCTGAAAGTATCTCTTCAGATAAATACTACAACCATCATGCCTATTTCTGCCGTGAAGCAGCATTGCTGTGTTTCGGTTTGAAGGATGTGGGTGCCGGTGTAATTACTGGCACGTGAGGCTGAACATCTGGATGCTTCAAGCAGATGGATGCAGGGAAGTGCATCGTAGGGCACAATTGACCGAAATACTAGGCATGTCGTTTTGACGTTAGCATTTATTTTGTCATCACTCTTATGGCCTGAACACACCTAGTTCGCTGGCGGTAGCGATCAGTGAAACGCTGTCAAATATTCGCTGTCAAATCTCAAATCTGACAGCGATATTTGACAGCGTTTCACTGATCGCTACCGCCAGCGAACTAGGTGTGTTCGGGCCATTAAGGCTCGAACACACCTAGTTCGCTGGCGGTAGCGATCAGTGAAATCTTAAATCTGACAGCAATATTTGACAGCGATATTTGACAGCGTTTCACAGTTCGCTACCGCCAGCGAACTAGGTGTGCGCAGGCCATTAGGCCCAGATTCATAGACAGAACTTTGACTTTACTTTGATGGAAAGTTCAACTTTCAACCAAAAATATATTTCATAGTTCTGTCAAGCTCTTCTTTATTCAAAATGTTGAAGGTAAACTCGATAAACAAAGCTTACTTTGCGAAGCCTCCTTTGCTGTAAAGCAAAGGAGTCTATGAATCTCGGCCTTACAGACTCAAAACCAGAGACAGAGCCAAACAGAGCTTGTGGTAGGCCTACTAATATGCAGATTCTTACCGGACAGTTGTATATTCTTCCATATTTAGCGTATGTGACCTTAAAGGGAACTCTTTCTTTGTATATAGTATCTTGACTCATCATCAAGTCATTTTTTTTAAACGCTCCCAGATAGAAATCTCTGCAGGTGGAAAAATGAATCAAAATCAAAAGTTTAAAAAGTATAATTTTCATGTTAGCAACCACTGTTCCAAAGCAGAACTAATTTCATTTAAAATAAAAATTAAGATTGCTTGTAGTAACTTTTACAGCAGTTATGGTGTTCATAGTTACTAACATAAAAATTCTGTGTGTGTGTGTAAATAATAAAATTAATCTGTATTGGAGAAAACATGAGTAGAGAAAAATAGATTATATTTAATCCAATATTGTTATATCAGGCAGGTCCTCTTCTCTAATAAAAGTCTATATACAGACCATAGAGTTTAAAACTCCTTACTAGAGTTTCTTTACTCATTAGGCTCAGAAAAAAAGAAGAAAAAAAGAACAAATACAAATTCCAAATTTATTTATTCAATTGTATCACTAAAATCACTTTGAAACGTCTTAAAGCTAGGTGATTATAGGTGCCAGTTCCACAACCAAGCCTAAAGAAGAGCTATCAAGAACTATCAAGCAGAAGGTTAAGAAGAACTGCTGCATACGTGTTAGTTAATCACAAAATCAATAATTTTAACAAGTAAACCCAAATATCAAACACTAGCTTAGAGTCATTAGCGCTTGGCATAATTAACTTCAGCATAATGCTTCATGGCTATTTGAAATCAATGCTATAAAATCAAAATGCTGTATTTTCGCTCTTATAATTACCTTAATCTATGTTGAAAAAATATTTTTTCCATAAAAACAGAGTGAAATGCTGCATGGGCAAATTACTGCATGCACATGCTAAGTGCAGGTTAATCTCACTGCGTGTAAATATTTAACACTAAATACTATTTTTATCTTCTACAAAGTATTTATAATTTAAAATCTAAATAGAAGAAAAGGCCCAGCCACATCAAGGCGATAATTATAATAATCTCGCCAACACCGCGACAGCAACAGTAATATGTCAGCGATGCATCGCGTTATCGCGGATCGCTGCGTTATCGTCTTGATGTGGCCGGGCCTTAAGAGTTGTTTTATGCACAAAAAAAATATTGTACTAATGTATCTGCAGTATGCCGGTACTCTCAAACAGTGAAGGAAAACATCGTGAGGAAACCGGCATGTTGATGAACCTAAATAAATCGAAAGCATGTATGAAAAGAGCCTTTTTGAGGCGCACTTAAACTCTTTTGACCACACTGATCTGAAAGTGACACTAATTAGCTGTTAGTCAAATAAGCGTTAACACAAATTAGCCGTTAGTCAAATAAGCGTTGGGACTAATCAACCGTTAGTCAAATAAGCGTTGAGACTAATTAACCGCTAGCCGAATAAACGTTGAGACTAACAAGCCGTTAGCCAAATAAGCGTTGAGACTAATTAGCTGTTATGTTAGTCAAATAAGCGTTAACACAAATAAGCCGTTAGTCAAATAAGCGTTGAGACTAATTAGCCGTTAGCCTAGTTAGCTTTAGACCGAGTTCTCAGTCAGTCTAAATCACGTTTTGCCTATACAACTCATAACTCTTATCAAACTAAATGAAAACTTCTTAGTACTTTCGGTATGCTACGGCCGTAATTTCACACGAAACATCGTTGTATCAGGCCGCGCAAATATTAGTTCATATCGGTGAGTGTTTGGTAAGCCATATCAGTCAGATCCAGCTGTCTTCGCATCGGCTTCTAGCTATGAGGCTCAGTCAATATTTATTCATGCACTGCAATTTATGCGTCCGGGTTAAGAGTATAGAAAGCAAATTTACACCCCGAAAAAAATTTTTGTATGATGATTTTGTTGTATGACCATGTCTTTCCTGTGGTTTAGGCTGACTAAGATGGTACGTCAGGACGTATACCATCCTGACAGTTTAGTCACAATACTACTTAGAGTTAGTTAGCTATAGATCGGTGACTGACAGTGCTATAGTCATTTTCTGCTGAAACAATCCTTCATTTTGACGTGTCAACGTCTTATATCGATAGAGCCGGCTGCACGCACGAAAAAACATTACTCATGCGGCGTTACCTTGCTCTGAGGCGTTCCATTTAAGGCTTGAAGTGCAAGCGAGAGCGCGGAACGAGCGACAAAGAGGCACGCACGACCTCCGCGTTCGGCAGCGTTCGACATCTGTCTCTCTCCTACTTGAGTGAGCGATGCGTCCGCGAGGACAGCTGTATGACGTTGTCACGCTCAACTATCGACAGTAAACCGACTTTACCGACCAAGACAACCGATTTTTTTTTTAAATTACGAAATAGATGTGCATACCATTCCTGCTATTACTAGTACTTAGTGTCCCACTGTTAGGCAAGGAGGCCTTTGCCCGATTTTAGCTAGTCACTAAATATCATATGAATATAGTAGGTATAATAATTATGAAGTACCTTTCATAAACTATCATCTCTCGTTGGTCGGTCTTCCGGACCGCATTGAATTTGGATATAATATAAGGCAAGCTTTGCCAATTTCAAAGCTAGGTTCGAATTGGGGAAAGCAATATCCGATTTGAAATCATGCGTTGTGCTCGCATGGTAGGTTATTGATATGCAATGAAAATACCAAAATTTTGTGAAGATTCTTTGTTATAACATTGATATTATTATATTGGGCAGAAACCAATATGAATAACAATACTTCAAAACCTCAAAACAGATTTTCATCTACATTGTAATATTTTCAAAGAACGAAACAAGAACTGATAGGATTAAACTAGTAGCATTCTATCTTACAGTTTGACAAAAGCACTTTTCAAAACTAATAATTTTAACTTTTGCATATTTTTCAGGTCCTTAAACCGTTAAGGACTAACTACTAAATCAAACATTTGACACTTGTTTAACCCAAATGCTAGTAAAACTTTGAGTTGTTTAACAAATGTCATAAAATGATTGGGTGACTATATTGTATTATTAAATAAATATATAGTGGTCCGTATTGCTTTGGAATAAGCTTTGAATAAATATAGTTCATAGCCTGGACTGGCCTAAATGGTACCTAGTACCTACTATTTATCTCGAAAAAAATAACATTAGAAAAATTTTACACGAGAAAAAAGAGGAAAACACCTTCACAGCAATCATTGTTGCCATGAGAGCTAAGCCGCGGGCGGCCACTAGTAGTTTACACCTGTCATTTGTTTTACAAAAAGTTCACATGTCAGCCACGAAGCGCAATATACGGTAGGGGGTGGGGGTTCCAATTTGGGAGAACAGACAACACCTGCGAAGCTTCAGCATCATACGAAATGAATATTTGCCGATTCCTATGCAGCTGTGAATGGCATTCCTTATAAGCAGCTGAATCTATCTGAACCTACATAATAGAACGGCCATGTGGCCGAAAAAGTGTCGCCAAAATACATAGAAGCACTGCCATAATTATATACACCACTATTTTGTAAAAAAAAATTGGGTAATGTAGTAGGGGTCATTATGAATGTGCAATCAGAATTTTTAGTTTCGATAAAATGACAAAGTTAATAAATGTTAAAATTTTCAGAAATCCTGCCTAAAATTATGGACATAATATTAGTTACGTAGTACTAGAGAGAAAAAAATACGCTGTTCGGTTCCGCTTGGTATTTAACGTTTATGAATAAAATGATTTTTGCTTGTTGAATCATTTCTATAATAAAATAAGAATATTTGTCAAAAAATTGTGGTTATTTAAAGAAATTTTTTTTATGACTTAAATTTTTTTTTCGTGTATGTGTTCAGTACCAGCAGCCAATATTGGCATTTTTTTTGTTTTTGCTAGTTACAAAATAGTGTTGTATTTGTCTCCATACAAAAATGGCTGTTTTTTTCGAGAAACGTAACATGAAAAATGCTTCGTAGCACAATAATTACTTTCCTAACAAGAAGACAAAAAATAAGAAAGACTTTCTTTAAATCATCCTTTCTTCCTTTTTCTTACAATCTTCGAATTTAGTGATAATTATTTATCATTCATGCGATCTCTACTGGTAGTTAAAAATAGAATAGAAATAGTATAAGTACCAGTTTATTGCATTATCCAATTCTCTTTTACTCTTACAACCGCAGAGTAAAAAACTGTGTTTCAGTTTAAAATGAGAAACGATTCCGTAACGACTACCGCTGTCTCATACAATATGCAGTATTTCACGTTATACATAAGTTATTAACTTGAGTAACTCAAGCAGATAAAAAAACTGCTCTTTTTAGAAGTAACTACATACTAGCAAAGATGGTAATCTTTGCTAGTATGTAGTTACTTCTAAATATATATTTTTCTATGGTGTTAGAGTAAGTATCAAGGGCTAGATTTTTTCGTTTACAGCGCTATCTAGCCCGAAACTAATCATACCCTTTTATATTGGAACCAGATAGCTGATAGAATATCTAAATACTTTGTGGCGCTCAAACATAATGGTTATCACAATAGAATACCTAGATCATAGAACACAATTACTCAAGAGAACTCCAAGTCCATACAAAAAAAGTGGTCACGCAAACTTAGTTCGTGGCATACAAAATAGATGGCGTTGATTATTTATTTCAATGTAAAAAGATACTATTATATTTTGTGACGCTTAGACACATAAACATCAATATACATCACATAAATGTTTATTCTATAACTACCCCTATACATTTCCAGGAAGAACGATTCTGAGCTCTCTCCATCCACCATCTTCCCGCGATCCTAACAATGTCGTCGTTCCATCGGTTTGAGTTTGTTCTAAGCTTCGTCTTCCAGTTTGTGGGCACTATTTGAGAACACCTTCCAATAAGGTATAGGTCCTAGGGTTTATTCATAATAGTCATTTAGCTTAGCAGATCGATAAGTCTGTTGCCATCTCTATTTGTTGACATGAAAGTGACAATGACAAGAGACTTTTCAGGAGCCGCTATAATCTACTCAGCTAGTTACGAATCCACCCTCAAACCAGAGGTTTTCTCAGGTAGGTTGGTGGGGATTATATTTATGTTCCGTGGTTACGAAACTCGGTTACGTATATACAAGCATTAATGGAATATGTCCAGCTTAATGAATGAGAGGGTAGTTTCTATATAGGTGCGGTTTAAATCATGTAGTAATGAGTAACGATGGTGACCCGAAGTTTTAGTTCAATTTCCATTAATTACATGTTCCGAAGAACTTCAAGAGAACTCTCAAGAATCCTAAGTGCTAGTGTATGTATTCGTTTTAGTGGCTAATAACATCCTACCTAATTATTTCTTGGCGGAATCTTTGAACTGAGGTCACAGCTTAGCGTAACATCGGCTTGAACAATCTGTTCACACACGGCGCGGTAAGGTAAATTAACGAAGACAAAAAAAACTAGTCTCACTGTGCATTTGACACTGAATGATTTTGATTTCACTCAACACACAGACCAACAAATTTTTTTTTTTCGAGAAGAAATTCGACAATAAAAAATAAAAATTGTTTGAAAAAGCTGCTAAAATTATTAAATTCTATATGACATTGGCACATAATTTAGCCTCACAGTGGCCATAATTTTTATAATAACGTTGGCTTTCAGACATCTACTCTGTATTTATATTTTTTATTAAACTAGATATACAAGAAAGGCTAAAGATTCTACTTCTGTTTTGGTACCTTATATACCTACCATAGATAATAATATATCTGACCAATACAAAACAACAACAACAAACAAGGCAATGCGCTTTGTAAAGTTGATTCGAATCTTAATCAGCTGTTTGATTTCTGGTGTATGGTTAAAAGTAGGTACTTGCTAGAACTAATACTTAAAACAATAGGTGTCGACGGACATTTTAACAGCTTTCCTATTGTAGTTTTAAAGCAATTTGCTTGTGGGGTGTATACCAGAAAATACGGTGTTTTTACGAACTTTTAAATCCTTAACAGTCCACTAAGTATAATTTTTTTATTTTGGTATGTCGAACTAAAAATATTTGGACGATTTAGAAGGCTATTGAGCACTTGTAGGTGCATATGATTATTAGGTATGCTAAATATTAAGCTCTCCGCATTGCTAAGAGTAAATTTAAAGGAGTTATTTCATAAAAAACAAAAGCGAAGCTGTACCTTTTTCTTATCAATATTATATATTTTTTATGTAAACTTCATGTGATACTTTGATTGTTGCATTTTTTGTGTCGTTCAGCTGTTTTCACACTCATGGAGGAGCGCATAAAATGACAAGACAAGAAGACGAAGTGATTCTCAAAAGTAAGCTTATACTGCGGAGATCTGCAGAACAGCAAAACCATAAAAGAATTTCTTGTTTATCCCATTTCTTGACAATATTAAAGGAAACGCTGAATCCTTAAGCGTCTTGGATCCCTGGATTCCTGATAAAATACAGCAGCCTTGTCTCGACGGGATTATGATTATGTAAGCGTCAGGAGTATGGGGATGTCAGAGAGGGATTTATTTGAAGCCCTCTTGGAGGGAAATGAGGTAGAATGTGACGTCAGCGTATATAATATCGACTTTGGATCATTGAGTTTCACCTCGGAGTAAATACTATGAGAGGTTAGACTCGTCTGCCCTAAGTCAAAAATTTCAGTTCTTGCTTGTTTTTTTTTATTTTTATATCTGTATTTTATGGTGTGTGCTTGGAAGAGATCGCTACTGAGCCATTTATTGTAAATTTTTGAAATAAACAATTTTTTTCTATCCCTAAATTGAAAAAGTACTTACAAAATTATGCTACACATCCATCTTATTTTGGAGTAAGTTTATAGTTTCTGGAGTCTGCTGATTAAAAAAAATTGTCTATGCTCTTATAATTTTATTTTTATTTACACAATATTTATAATTAATACAAAATAATACTACCTAAACTACCATCTATAACCATCTGCTACGTCGCCGTAGCAACACCTACGGCGTAGCTGTGACGACTTTCTACAGTCATCTGCATCAAGAAAGTTATCATATTATGCAATGTTATGTTAAAATACTTATTTTTAACAAACTTCAAAAATAACGTTTTCATTTCAATTGTATTGAAAACGTCAGTAACTAAAATAGCTGGCAGAATCTCGTAGCATCTAAATGAACAAGTTATAAAGGCCTCCCATCTTTTCTTCGCTCAGAAAAACTTTTACCAGGCTCAATAACTCTCTACCAGTGTTTTTATAGAATGATCGACAGTTTAATTTACTTGTCAGGCCGGCCCGGTCGGATGATAGACTGAATTTACAATGAAAACCGGTATGAAGTAAAGAAAGAACAAAAACTGCCTTCTATTGGTTTGATACTGAGGCTGAGGCTCACGCAACTGACAAGTCTGATTGCACATCACTGATATACCTCTGACCGAGCATGGCTTAACTTGTTGTCTCACAAGCGCACCTTAAGACATCAACGTGCTGCTTGCCCTCTACCATCTGCAGGGACGACACCATTTTCTTGTACGAAGTGTGGTCGTACTTGTCGCTCTCGTATAGGCCTTACGAGTCACGAACGTAAGTGCCTGTTGACCCCAGACGCTGTTTGAATCATCTTCTTATAGATGCATAGGCCATAACAATAGTTATGTTAAGAAGGAGCAAACGAATATTACAAAGAAGATCGCGTGCAGGTAAGCCAACGCACGATCAACGAAGCCCTCAAACAATAAACAATATTAATATATCTATCCATTTACACTGTAGCCAAAAACGGTAAGGAAATCATCATCATAAAATCATCATCATGACTGGCCTCTCAGCTAGTAGCTCAGAAGGTTGTTAGCTTTGCCTTCCGCGCCATAGGTCGTAGGCTCGATCTCCATCGAGAATAAACATTTGTATGGTGAACAGACGTTTGTTCTCTGGGTGATATTGTATTCTAAGTATGCATTTAAAAAAAATATTAAAAGTATTATATTATCATCTATCAGGTTCCCAAAGTACAAGCTCTGATTAGTTTGGGACTAGGAAGTGTTGTGTAGATTGTCTAGAATATATATTTTTTATTATTATCATCATCATAATAAACTGGGATCCGTAAAGTCTGTTTTCCTTGTTTCTATGTAACTCGCCGGTCGATGTGTCGAAACTAAGCGCTTGCTTTGCATTCGTTTCGTGGTTGGCTGGTAACAATCGAAGCGGGTAAAAGCTTTGAGTTTTACACAGTAATTTACCGCTTTATTCGTTGTACAACTGGCTAGTTTTTTCATTGTTAGCCACAACCTCCATTCATATAATTTTGAGGCTCTTTTTACGAACTTTCACAGTTCGTTATGCCTCGTGATATCAGCAATTTGCACTCGTATTTATTACTAGCAGCCCGTCCCGGTTTCGCACGGGGCTGACAATATTGTTGTACATTATTTTGTTCTATCGCTAATAGTTTTGGCAGCGCAATCGACGAAAGACATTTTAAGACTCATTTTTCTACACCTTAGTTACATTATTATAATTTTACCTAGGATCCCTAATTTTTTTCAAAATGAAATGTAGCTTATGTCAAATTGGAAGAATGTAGCATTCTAATTGGTGAAAGAAGTTTTTAAATCGGCCCAGTACTTTTTGAGCCTATTCATTACAAACATACAAAAATAGGTACAAATCTTTCCTCTTTATAATATTAGTATAGATATAGATAAACAGGTTGAAAACGATATTAGATAGTTACACAAGAGCAGTAAGTGAGCTATTGCGAACAAGATCCTGTTTTATCGGATCGAGTGCACTCAATATTTAGACGAGGGCGCAGCAGCTTTTGGAGAAGGTTCGATAACAATGTTCAAAACACCAATGCCACAATTACTAGTTCTTTAGTACTTCACTTTTACATAAAATTTGCGTATTATACCATACAGCAATTCAGATCGAAAGCTCATACTCGAATGGCGATGACGCCCCAGTCGCCTACTACCCCTACCCTACCCACCTTCTACGTAGCACTTATATTTTTCATACCATGTCAGGCTGTCAGATCCGTGAACCTTGATCATTTGGCTTGAATTGATAACTTAGAAATAATGTATGTTTTGTAGAAATTTCCATATGATATTATGAGCTAGCATTAATTAATTTCGAGAATATAGGAGTTTATGTTAGCAACCCGTATGCATTGCTCGTGAGTGTAAAATAATAATATAAAATTAATTTATTAAGGTTCTTTATTAGTTTTCCCATTAATCTTAAACCCTTATTTTGAAAGTTCTTTTCAAGTTTTACGACGAAAGCTCCACAAATACCTTGTAATTTTCTAATTTACGGTTTAATTACTATTATGCTCGTATTCGATAAATTTTGACCCAAAGTCGTGGCCAGATAATGAAAACACTGTGGGATGGTCACACAAGCTTTTGTTTCACGAAGCTTAGTGCATAAAGGCGTGACCAACAGAATGTTTTAAAATTGCTGGCGAGTTCTTAATTCTTTCTGCGGTAACTTTATAGCTCAAAACTTTCAATCTGTTTATACGTATATTTTCTATCAAAAGTATAAGTTATAAAATTAACGATCCACACAACAATATAATAGCCCTAAACTAAGCAAAGCTTTTACTATGGAAACCAGCTAGCTGATATAATACTTATCTATAAAAAATTGTACACATGGAATACAATATAACACTAGGACAGAGAACAAATCTCTATGTTCACTAAACAAATGTTTGTTTCCGGTTGGGATTGAACCCACGCTCTCCAGCGTAGAAAACAAACGTACTACCAACTGAACTGCTGCCAATTACCATGATGAACTAACTAGGCTGTCGCTAGTATTTCAAAGTCTGATAAAAAATACCCTATTGACAAAATATCTAAGAAATATAGCAAACTTGCGTCTCTCTCATGTTGTATTAGTCAATGTCAGCTCAAGTCAGTTTCAGTCCGGCAAAGTTTGTAGCAGCGCCATCTTACGGCAAGCGAGACGATAACGAGAAAATAATGACATGTCATCTTTGGGCAGGTACAGTCTGCACCAGAATATACCTGTTGTCTTAAACGTTGAAGGTAAAATGTCTATTGTGGAATCATGAGAGTCAGGTGAGAAAGAATCTCTCTTTCAACCCCTAAATACTTATACATTTCGTAACTTTGGTAGTATGTAGATTTTATCGCAGCATTGTAAATATTGTATTAAATTTTTTCGGGTGAATAAATAAAGGTATATTGTGGAAAATACTATGTATGTTTATACAACACTATCTATTTTACCTTCAACGTTATAGACAACAGGTATATTCTGGTGCAGACTGTACCTGCCCAAAGATGACATGTCATTATTTTCTCGTTATCGTCAGTTGAGCTATCTCTAGATCGTTTGTAACGATCTGCAGATAGCTCAACTGTTTCTTGTGTATTTTGTACATTTTGTAAATATTTGTTTAATTGTAAGTTTCTTTGTGTAAATAAACTCAGTACACTATCTAGCCTCAAACTAAAATGTGGTTAGTCATCGTGGCTCTTTTCGTGCTCTAAGCTTGACAACATGTTTTCGAACTTTATTGGTTTTACCGAACTTTATAGGTGGGAATCGAACCCACTTCCACGTCCTCCATCGCAGAAGGTAGAGCTGCTGAATGCTTTAAAAATAAATACACTTACAAACTCAATATTCATGTTCTTTTTCACCTATACATTTCCATTACAATGCTGCCATACCACCTTGAAAATTAGGAGTTGATTACATTCTAGTGCCGGTGACTGTACGTATACAAAGTACAGTCAACATATTTTAGAGTTTAAAGTCGGTTTCACCATTTCAGAATTATACTAAATCCGTCAGATTAAATAAAATTTGTTTCTGTTTTCGTTGTTATTTTTAAAACTTTTGCCGTGCGAAGTCATCTAGAATAATATGTAAAACTAGGTACTTATATACCTACCTATTATATCAATTAACTCTCTAAGGATTTTATTTAAATTACCTAAATCACTTACTAATTGGGAAAACATAAACAAAGTATGGTGCTGGGTTCTTTTACAGAACACAGAAAAAGAGATTTAATTTCCAAGGAAAGAACATCCATTTATTTGCTATTACACACATAAGACATTATTGTACACGTAAGACAAATACATTCAAAACAAATTGCAGCTCTCCGGGAATACCGACAAAAGTGAAAACTTAAACAATTACCCCCCGTGACGCATGACAAAAACGGTTTTTCACCTGAAAAATGCTCAAACCCGCCCAAAAAAGTTTTCACTCCAAAAAACGATTGTTGAATAATTTTCTGCTGAAAAATTTAAGCACCACAACCACACTTCATTCTAACGACCAAACGATGAAATAATACAGAGCAAAAGCCCCATTTCCAAAAAAGAGAAACTGCTGTCCGACAATTCATTGCTCAATTCGGAAACTACTGAAATCAAACCTCAAATCACGAGCGTGCATTGTCCACGAGCCACAGAACGAAATCAGTAATATAGTTTTGCAGATTCACTGCGATTTGTGCTTTATTTTTATGTAAGTAGTAGTAATTTTAATAAAGGGTCATCTAGATGAGTAGTTGTGGATTACAATCGAGCTATGGATTGCAAGAAATTCGATTAAAACATGGGTATCTATGAAAATTTACGAAACGTGAGACGGTCACCCATTCGATGCGATGGACTAATGACATTGTTCAGATCGTGGGAAATCGGTCTAAGAAAAGGGGTAGGTCTAAGAAACTTGCAATTGTACTTTCTGGAAGGGGAGGCCTATTATGTTCAGCAGCGGAATTCTTCAGGCTTATGATGATGACTATGACATTTTATTGAAAAAAAAAATGTATACCATTCTGCTTTAAATTCGGCTGTATAGTCATTTACCATCAGGTAAGATTGTAGTCAAAACAAGGTCTTTTCAGAATAAAAAATAACGAATAAATTATAACTTTTAAGTTTTAGTCATCATGAGTCGTTTTGTTTCTCAAAAACCCTTTTTTTATTCATTATAGTATCGGTTTTAAGATTCTTGTGAATGGAAATAAAAACCATTTAACATTGTAAACTACAGAAATGGAAATAAAATCATATCTAACGTTATATAATAGTATAGAATAGAATAAAATATTATATAAAATCATAACATAGAATTAAGAATTAATGTAATAGAATTAGAACCTAAACAAATAGCAATAAAGATCATTTTACTTTGTAAATTATTATCAGTGACGGGATGGACAGCGCCACGGGCAAGCGAATTGTAAATTGTTCACAGCGCCGAACTGAATTTTCGCTCAAATCGGCACCGATTGAATAAGCAACTGATATTGAGGGGCAGTGACCCAGAAGCCAGTAGTGAGTTTCTTACGTCAAACTGCTATAATCATGACAGGGGCGATCTAATGCGCCATCAATCTCTGAAGCGAGCTTTTCACTTTTTCGTGTGATATACACCACTACTTTTTAATTACCAGAAAAAAAAATAGGGTAATGTAGTAGGGATAGAACATTATGAATGTGCAATCAGAATTTTTAATTTCGATAAAATGACAAAGTTATTAAATGTTAAAATTTTCAGAAATCCTGCATAAAATTATGGACATATTAGTTACGTAGTACTAGAGAGAAAAAAAATTACGCTGTTCGGTTCCGCTTGGTATTTAGCGTTTATGAATGAAATGATTTTTGCTTGTTGAATCATTTCTCAATATTTGACTAAAAATTGTGGTTATTTAAAAAGATTTTTTTTGTCTCAAAAAAAAATTTTTTTTTTCGTGGATGTGTTCAGTATCGGCAGCCAATATCGGCATTTTTTTTTTGGTAATTAAAAAGTAGGGGTGTATAAACACACACAGATATAAAATAGCTCGTCACGCTTATGTATAAATAAATAAAGCGGACAATCTACACAACACTATCTAGCCGCAAACTAAGCAGAGCTTGTTCTGCTGATATAATACTTAAATACTTTTTTTTCTAAATACATACTAATACAATACAATATAACACCCAGATGTTAGCGATTATTTATTGAAATACGATTAATCAACGCTTACGCGTTATTAAGTGCTATTATGACTATCCATAAACCACGTGGACTTTACTTTATAAACACGTGATTTATGGAAATGGTTTGATGCAGGTACTTGTAATAATTATTTTGAATTAATATTATAATTACAAGAATGTTATCATTAATTTTAAGTGAACACTTTAATTTGTAAAATATGAAAACAGTTGCTTTTGGCTGGCAGCCGCCATCTTGTTGTTTACGACTGTGTTGGTATAAAGGTAGATGGCGGCTGTCCCAGCGACAGTTTTGGTCTACCCGTCGTCCTGACAAGTTCTAGTTATGGCTCCATGATGTTACCCTGTTATGCAAAACCTGCATATAAAAGCTAAGTACCTACCAATTGTTATTAAATTAAGTATTCAGTTGTATCAGTGCTTATTAATGGTTAATAAATATGATTATTGTTTAATAAAGTTTGTTTCACTAACACGTGGCAACATTTCAGAAGTGCGAATCGAACCAAAAAAATAAATAAATAGTTAAACTACCTACCGTCCGATTTTTTTTTTTTTTTTAGCACTGTGGCTTATTCGCTTTGAACACTTTAAGTGTAGTATTTTATTATATTATATACTATTTTCTTTTAAATAAACCTTACGTTACCCTCTCAAAAGCTGAACTTTTGATAAATAGTACACCAAGGCTAGAGTTAAGCTTAGCTGGTATTCAATTCAATCGTTAGTGCATGCCCACATCACGTTTTTGGTTTGTTCTGATAACATAGGGTTTGGCTACAAAATAAAAATGGGAGCCATATCATTACATTTTAATTGTGTTTGCCTTGGACAAAATTCTGTGCGCGTGTTTAAACATTTTTCAGCAGCCACGACGACCAGCGTGCCTGTGTCGACGGTGAGCAGCGCGCCAACGAGCGTGCCAGCAGCCACGACAAGCAGCGTGCCTGTGTCGACGGTGAGCAGCGCGCCAACGAGCGTGCCAGCAGCCACGACAAGCAGCGTGCCTGTGTCGACGGTGAGCAGCGCGCCAACGAGCGTGCCAGCAGCCACGACAAGCAGCGTGCCTGTGTCGACGGTGAGCAGCGCGCCAACGAGCGTGCCAGCAGCCACGACAAGCAGCGTGCCTGTGTCGACGGTGAGCAGCGCGCCAACGAGCGTGCCAGCAGCCACGACAAGCAGCGTGCCTGTGTCGACGGTGAGCAGCGCACCGACGAGCGTGCCAGCAGCCACGGCAAGCAGCGTGCCTGTGTCGACGGTGAGCAGCGCGCCAACGAGCGTGCCAGCAGCCACGACAAGCAGCGTGCCTGTGTCGACGGTGAGCAGCGCGCCGACGAGCGTGCCAGCAGCCACGGCAAGCAGCGTGCCTGTGTCGACGGTGAGCAGCGCGCCAACGAGCGTGCCAGCAGCCACGACAAGCAGCGTGCCTGTGTCGACGGTGAGCAGCGTGCCGACGAGCCACGACATGCAGCGTGCTTGTGGCCATGATGAGTAGCGCGTCAAACAGCGAGCCTGCAACGACATCGAGCAGCGTGCCTGCGGTCACGATGAGCTGTACACCCACCATCATGCCAGCAGCCACTACGAGGAGTATGCCAGCAGCCGCGACAAAAGCAGGTCTTCTCTATCCGTCTTGTTTTTCTTTATTAGTCTTATCACTCTTGACAGAGTGGTCGTGGTCGCCATGATGGGGCAGTGGCTCGCTTGACAATCTTCTGATTCACGCACCGCTGCTCTTCTGGCGCATTTGTTAAGGGCATCTATGGCTGCCCTTATTTGGTCAGTCTATCCCATGGGTAATCTGCCGAGAACTCTTTTACCCGCAAACCTCTTCAGCGCCCCATTTCGAGAGCATCTTCCGTTTCTCACTATCCCGCAGAGTCAAATTCAAATTCAGTTATCTTTGCAATCACTAGCATAGCATTACATAATTATCCAATGCACTATACTACGTACTATAAAAAATTAGAAAATGGAGATCAAGGATGACTAAAACTAAAATGACTTTGAAAACATTTGTACAAACAATAAACCAATAGAAGAAAACAAAAAAATATGTACCCGCTTAGGCGGTATTAAAAATAAACAATCAAATATTACATAAATGTTAGCAGTAACCATGATCAAAATATTATTAATATATGATTTAAAAAAAATGTATGTATGTATCAGCTATCTAGTTCCCATAGTACAAGCTCAATTTGGGGCTAAATAGTGTTGTGTGAATTATTGTCCACAATATTTATTTATTTATTCACATATTAGTCAAGTGTCAAGTTACATATTATTCAAGTTTACATAATGCATATTATTTACATATTGCATATTATTTACATATAGCATTATTATTTACATATTAGTCAAGTTTGCTCATGACAATAGGTAGTGTCTCTTGTAATTATATATTCTTATTATTCTTATCTCTCTATAGTAATTCTGGTAGGCACGCCGTTGAGTGATCACACTTTGAGCTAAGATATCAAGTAAAGTTAGTTAAAATGCCACCGAAAAAGTTAGTATTGATGGTATTGAAGCGGGCTTAGATTTATTAATTGTTCCTGATGCACCATGCATATTCGGTTATTAATTGGGTGGAATTTTACCGAGCATAAATATATTGCAGTATTTTATAGGTTTTCGATTATTTAGGTATTGCCATAATAAGTAAAGTTAACATTATTTTTACCGATAGCGTTAAAGTATTTGAAATCACTTTAGTTGATGTTTACATTGATGCATCACTCCACAGCTGACAAAATTCATGAAGTTCAATCTTTATCTTCTTCATTTCCTTGTTAAAAAAAAATCGAATAGTAAAGTCATAGTGGGTAGTTTTGTGCGTTCCGGCTCATTAGGTAGCGAGCGCATACGCTGCGCCGATCAGAGCGCCGGTGGACATCTCTGTGATAAGGCTGGGTTAGTCTGGGTGCCGGTTTCACGCAACTACCCTTAAAGCTTAGTAAAAGACAGTGTTAGGTTTTTTTATTAATGCCGCCACCACCACATTTTGCGTCTGCAATGCTTTATTTTGGAAATTATCGCGAAAGGGCACATTATCATTGATGGTATTTCTTCTACACCTCCTGTAATCCCTAAAATATATTTTCGTTGCTTTTGGTCGGACGGCTGAGGGAGGTAACCATATGCAGAATGACTGGTTATAATTATTAACGTATATGAATGAATTAATGAGTGAGTGATTTGCGAAAACAAGGAACCACACTAATAATAATAACTAAACTCCTACTGCAACAATAGGCATGACGACTAATTTTCAAAATCTCTTCTATCATATTCAGAAGTATCTATTATGTCTAAAATATATCATATTTATGTAGAAAATTAAGGGTTTTTTGCAACAAAAGAACATTTAAATTAAAATTTTCAAATTCACGCTAAAACGCTCGCTGGTGTCATGACGTAATTCGCTCTGACCGGTGTTTAAGCTATCATGGCGAATTGTTGTATTTTGTAGATTTATTTTAACAAATAAATTATTAATCTCGACAGTAATAAGAGAATAAATACATTTTTCAAAATCTTTGAATCCTTTTCATTAGATCAGATAAATATTTTGGCGGTACTTGATTACTGTCTTCATGCCTATTCTATGTGGGCTTGTGTATCGCAAAAATGGGCTCTGACTCAGCATAATTCTGGCAGGTTTACAACTAACGCTGGTCTTCCGTCAGTATAGCAGACCACTGCTGGACGTAGATTATTTTATTGATCAGAAAAATATTTAATTTTATACAAATAGGAATGATACTTACCAAAATCTACACAGTACAACCCTAGTATCCTGCCAAGGTCTCAAGTGGTTAAAGTAGTTACAGAATACTTACAAATAAAAGAAACAACACAGAATAGTACTTAATAGAAAAATAATGAAAAGAAAAAAAAAACGAGTAGCGTAAAGAAAGTTGCGTAGGTGTCTCCCAAGTCACGGGTCACTGAGCGCACGTTTTTCTCCTCCAGTGCTCTCCAGCTACCTACTTCTCGCAGATTGTCGCTACACCTTGCTGGAGGGCTTCCTACACTAAGCTTTCTCTAGCGCGGTCTGCACTCTATTATTCATTTGCTCACGTACAGACCAACGTTAGCGTTATATAATACTTTAAAAAATAAAATCAAAAGCAAATCAAAAATGTATTTACTCAGTAGAATCGAAAGGATCACTTTGAAACATTTTAAAGCTAGGTGAGTCTAGGTGCCAGTTCCTAGCCTAGAAGAACAGGCAACTATTTACGGCCTGGTTCCTACCGTTTGTTCGATACGATCCTTTTCCAAATCTAAAATAATAGAAGTGAAGTTCCAGTGTGGTGCCACTTCACTTAGTGAGACGTATGCAATAATACAAAAGCAAAATTTTAAAAACAGACTACGCTTTAAAGTAATAATGAAGTACCCACACAGCTGCATAAAAATAAGATACGAAAACAGTAGGTACAGACATTGCAAATTGACATGTTAGCTTCATGAAATGCTCCTGCTCTGAGCCACAACTCTATTCCGGTTACCAATAATGATCCTCTCTAATATATTATTATATAATCACTAGCAGTTGGTGACCGAGCTTTGCTCGATATTTTTTATTGTTAATTTGTATTTTTAAGAAATCATAAGAGTCATATTATCTTTATTGGCTTATTCTTACTGAACAACGCCATCTGCTAGATATGCTTGCAGTTAGTTGCTCACAATCTTCAATAGATGGCAGGAGCAGTCACATATTCAGTTTATGTTGGAGGAGCAGTCACATATTCGTATTAAACTCGGGGTGAAATAATCATTTTCTTAAAATGAATCCTGGCTAGATCGCTTTATCGCCCCCGAAAACCCCTTATATACTGGATTTCGTGAAAATCGTTGGCGCAGTTTCTGAGTTCCTAAATATATAGGTATATTCAGGATTTTCTCGTTTGAGGGTGTAAGATATTATTAGTGAATCATTTAAAACTCTTAAGCAGTCTAAATGAAGAGAACAAATCAATAATCAAGTTAAAACTTGCCAAATAAGCTTAGAAAGGGCTTTATGATAAATAAAATAGGCCCCGATTCAGTGTTTCGAGAGTATTGCCATAGGTATCAATCGAAGATACACCACTCACTTAAACCAAAGGCAACAGACTCTACCATCGTAGCGGTTCACAGAATGAAGCCATGGATTGAACGGTCAATAGAGCCTGGGTTATAATCATATTCTTTTGAATTACGAATATGTCCGCAGTTATTACAACCTCAAACTAATAGCTGTCTAAATAGACTAAAATGCCTTCTGGAATGAGACCGGCGTTGGTATCGACTTTATAATACCCTCTGGATCAAAATCCGGCGTTAGGTATCGACTTTTTAATACCCTCTAGACTAAACTCAGGCGTTGGTATCGACTTTATTATATACCCTCCGGACTAAAATCCGGCGTTGGCATAGTCTTTATTATATACCCTCTGGACTGAAATCCGGCGTTGGTATCGTTTTATTATATACCCTCTGGAGTAAAATCCGGCGTTGGTATCGCTTTTGTTATATACCCTCTGGAGTAAAATCCGGCGTTGGTATCGCTTTTATTATATACCCTCTGGACTAAAATCTGGCGTTGGTATCGCTTTTGTTATTCAGTATTCAGTATATTTATTGCCTTATTAAGCATGTAAATTTAACAGTGTCAGATCCTGGAACTAGTTTTTGAATCAATACATAATTTACCCTGTAAGGATGTTGCAATACGGTAAAAGCTGACCGATTTGACTATAATCACGCAGATTTTAAGCAGGTCTAGCATAAAATGATAAAAAAGGGGTAGTTATAATTAACGTTATTCTTTTCGTTCGTCGTTAAAGAACTCGTCTAGTGTGTAGTAAGTTTTTTTTTGTAGAAGCATCTCTTCAAGGTTTTATTCAAAAATCCAATTTTTCTAGAAGTTTGTTTTTCCGGAATCTTGATGTATATTTTAACCGCCATAACATTTGGTCCCGAGCTATGTATCCTTAAGTTAGATGTTGGCACTAGGTTATGCCCGTACCTATATACCCTTATTATATACCCTCTGGATTTAAATCCGGCGTTGGAATCGCTTTTATAATATACCCTCTGGACTAAACTCCAGCGTTGGTTGGTATCGCTTTTATAATAATTATACCCTCTGGACTAAAATCCGGCGTTGGTATCAATTTAACAATACCCTCTGGATTATGTCCGGCGTTGGTAAACTGTATACTTTCTTGTCTGTTATGTAATAATAGTTTTACTGAATAATTTGTAAGTAAACATTTCCTGTTGCGGAATCATTAGCGTAAGCTTGCATGGCTTGCGGAACAAACGTGTTCTGTAGGCGTCCTTAGCAAAAAAATTAATGAAGTAATAATGGTGAAAAGCGAAAATGCTCTATACGCACCATTACCATTGTAGACATAATATAATCACACATGATCATAACTATATTAGAAGAAAGTCTATATGCTTCATAACTGTAATGGTAGATATAATTACATAATTTACACTTATTATAAAATCTGTGAGGACACATTCTATAATGGATGGCCGAACTGTTAGCGATTATTTATTGAAATACGATTAATCAACGCTTACGCGTTATTAAGTGCTATTATGACTATCCATAAACCACGTGGACTTTACTTTATAAACACGTGATTTATGGAAATGGTTTGATGCAGGTACTTGTAATAATTATTTTGAATTAATATTATAATTACAAGAATGTTATCATTAATTTTAAGTGAACACTTTAATTTGTAAAATATGAAAACAGTTGCTTTTGGCTGGCAGCCGCCATCTTGTTGTTTACGACTGTGTTGGTATAAAGGTAGATGGCGGCTGTCCCAGCGACAGTTTTGGTCTACCCGTCGTCCTGACAAGTTCTAGTTATGGCTCCATGATGTTACCCTGTTATGCAAAACCTGCATATAAAAGCTAAGTACCTACCAATTGTTATTAAATTAAGTATTCAGTTGTATCAGTGCTTATTAATGGTTAATAAATATGATTATTGTTTAATAAAGTTTGTTTCACTAACACGTGGCAACACAGACAGATAACAAATTATGTTCACCACACAAATATTTGTTCTCGGTGGGTATCGAACCCACGACCTACGGTGCAGAAGGTAGAGCTACTGCCAATTAAGCCGAGAGGCCAGTCAAAATACTCAAATATGTGGGTACTATATATGCATGGAGGAAGGTATGTTATGTATGACTCAAAAGTCATTTTTGTTACAAAAGTATCAATCTATCTGTACCTCTTTAGCCTGTGTAAATCTCTTTTGGGATATTCTGTTCCGCCCTGTGCCAGGCTTTGCTAAAAAATATTAATTTAATTGAAATACACCATAACGATTGCTTGATACGATAACTGACTGATAAGCAATTATGACGTAATAAATATTGAACTAGCTTCCCGGCTATGAGGGACAATTTTGACCAACGGACGAGCTGGGCACTTTGGTATACCAACTCGAAAGCTAAGCGCTGCAGTTATGTAAAGTCTTGTTGGTCCTAGAAATAGAGCAGAATTAATCGACCGACTTCATCAAATCAGCTCACTTTTTTGCATACAAATTGAATGCATACAATTTGTAACTCTAATGTCATTAGAGTTTCAAATTAGTGTTGCAATGCAGCATTATTTCTGATCAGTAACAGTGTAAATACCCAAAGATCATGAAATCAGTTGATAGGTACATACTCGTAACTGCAGCGGCTAGCAAAAGAGGCATTGATGGACGAATGTGTAAGTCCTTGCCTAGTGGCCAAGGCTTGTATAGTACTTTTCTCAAATAATGCTAGGAAATTAAAATTAAGTAGTGCTATTTCAACCCATTTTGTTAAAAATAATTAATTACTACAAACAACGAACAATACTATTTTTTCTCGCATTGAAGTGTTAATTTGTTTTTTCAATGAGCAGAATTTGATTTTCCAAGCGAGTTCGAAATTTAAATAAAACTTTTGATAAGTTACCTCCTTGGATGCCATGTTTTGGAGTAAAATATTGTTCCATTTTTAAATTTCACGGCAGATAATAAGTTTACTATGTAGGTAATTTCTCCGGCTGCTGAACACGATAACAATCGATTTTTTAAAAGAACTTTTACGTTATTAAATTACTCATTAGATTTAAACCTCAGATGCTTTGGTTTCAAACTGCTTTGCTTTCAAATGTAAAAACTATGTTTTTCCAACTTTTTTTTATATGAGTTCTTAGTTCCACTTAAAACTGCTTAGAATCACATAATTCATTTTGGCTCAGTTCAATAACTCAACTCATCAAAAAAGTATAGATAATTATAGACAATCATTTATTTGCTTCCTACAACATGCAATACATGAAAGAGTGAAAAACCAATTATAAATAATTATACATAAGTAATAACAATGATAAAAACAGAAGGACAGAAATACATTATGAATATTATAGCTTTTTAGTTTGTAAAATGCCAATAGTAATCGCGTAATGCTCTGAACAAAATTTATACGCCAATATTTCGCTCATTTATCTCAATGGCATTCCATAAATTCTAAATAGAACAAGCGCTGTTCAAAAGCGTAAACAATACATTCATTGCTGTAAGACATAAGTAAAGCAGCTCTTTGTAGAACGTACAGTAGGATACAGCTCAAGTTACCTAAAAACAAAGAAAAATGACGCTTACTGCAAAGACATAAGAGCTAGCAGTGTTTATCTCTGTCTGATGCGTATCCTTGTGTACTTATCGAATGATTTATCAATAACATTGTAATTGTTCTGGTTTGTTTTGAAATTATGAGTATTTTTAGGGTTCCGTAGCCAAATGGCAAAAACGGAACCCTTATAGATTCGTCATGTCTGTCTGTCTGTCTGTCTGTCTGTCTGTCCGGCCGTGTCACAGCCATTTTTCTCCGAAACCATAAGAGCTAGACTGATGAAACTTGGTGAGTAGATGTATTCTGTAAACCGCATTAAGGTTTTAACTTAAAAATAGAAAAAAACTTATAAATTTTGGGGGTCCCCATACTTGAAACTGAAACTCAAAAATTTTTTTTTCATCGATCCCATACTTGTGGGGTATCTATGGATAGGTCTTCAAAAATTATGTTGAGGTTTCTAATATCGTTTTTTTCTAAAACTATAACTTTTGGGGGTCCCCATACTTGAAACTGAAACTCAAAAAATTTTTTTTCATCGAACCCATACGTGTGGGGTATGTATGGATAGGTCTTCAAAAATGATGTTAAGGTTTCTAATATCGTTTTTTTCTAAACTGAATAGTTTGTGCGAGAGACACTTCCAAAGTAAAAAAAAGTTGGTCCCCCCCCCCTCTAACTTCTAAAATAAGAGAATGATAAATCCAAAAAATATATATGTTGTACATTACTATGCAAACTTCCAACGATATTTGGTTTGAACGAGATCTAGTCAGTAGTTTTTTTTTTATACGTCATAAATCGTAAACCGCAATTTACCTTTCGACGAACTACAAAAATCTTTATATTATGTTAATTGATGCTACGGAACCCTTCATGGGCGAGTCCGACTCGCACTTGGCTGCTTTTTATGTAGAAAATATGGGTTGGTGTTGACATTAAAATTCACCTAATGTTTATGTTCAGCTCTTTCCCGCCCCAAAGTTGGCCGGTAGAGATCGCTGCTAGCGATAAGGTAGCCCATTGTAATACTGTGGGTTTTAAGCTAAAAAAAGCAGCCAAGTGCGAGTCGGATACGCCCATGAATGGTTCCGTAGCATCAAATAACATAATATTAAGGTTTTTGTAGTTCGTTGAAAGGTAAATTGCGGTTTACGATTTATGGCGGTAAAAAAAAAAACTACTGACTAGATCTCGTTCAAACCAAATATCGTTGGAAGTTTGCATAGTAATGTACAACATATATTTTTTTTAGTTTTATCATTCTCTTATTTTAGAAGTTAGAGGGGGGGGGACCAGCTTTTTTCCACTTTGGAAGTGTCTCTCACGCAAACTATTCAGTTTAGAAAAAAACGATGTTAGAAACCTCAACATCATTTTTGAAGACCTATCTATATATACCCCACACGTATGGGTTCGATGAAAAAAAAATTTTTGAGTTTCAGTTTCAAGTATGGGGACCTCCAAAATTTATAGTTTTTTTTCTATTTTTGTGTAAAAACCTTAATGCGGTTCACAGAATACATCTACTCACCAAGTTTCATCAGTCTAGCTCTTATGGTTTCGGAGAAAAATGGCTGTGACACGGCCGGACAGACAGACAGACATGACGAATCTATAAGGGTTCCGTTTTTGCCATTTGGCTACGGAACCCTAAAAACTGTATCCTACTTACCTAGTATGTACAAAATCAATAAAGAGTTATATATCTATCTATCGATCTAGTATAGTTTTCCTTGTATTATGTTCAATAGATTGTGATAAAAACACGCCCCTAAAGAAAAAGTGGCATTATTTCTTTATGGACTTTATTGGCGTGTGCTACATCATCATAATTTTTCATAAAACTACTGCTATTGTACTAGAAAACGATCCCGATGGCCTGCGCACATTTAGGCAATGGTGATGGCGATCAGTGAAACGCTGTCAAATAGCGCAGAACGCTTAGATGTGCACAAGGCTTTATTTCTATAACAATTGCAACAACCCCCAGAAAAGATGTCTCAAACGACGTTTTCAATATTTTGAGTCTAACATTGTTGAATTTCATCCAATCTTCCATTTTCTCTACTGTCAGCTTACGCCTCACAGACAGCAAGAAACAAACTAAACCGGACCGTACCGAACAAAAGAAGTCTCCCGCCAAATCTCTTTGCTTCTTCGTATCAGCTGCTTACACAATCTTGCGATGCGCTAGGTAGTTTAAGGCATGCCGTACACTGGCTTTTTGAACGGTGAAAGAGAACAGTGAGTTTAGTCAGCTCCAAATTTGAAAAACTAAACTTTGGATAAGGCTGAGCTGGATGGCTTGAGTGCTGGGCAAGCCTTACTTCATCTGAAATCTTGGCTCCCGTAGATTCGGGCATTGGGGGCGTTCAAGTATTACGTAAGCACTTGAGGGGGCGGGGGGGTCTTTTCTTTGCTTATTTGGGGGTTTGCTTACTTTTGCTGACAAGTGAAAGGGGGGGGGGTAAATAATTGTAAAAAAATCGGTTTACGTAATACTTGAATGTCCCGATTGATTAAAAGTAGGGATAGATTAGTAGTAATAAGGCGACAACTATCAATAGAATACAGTTAGAACTCGGTTTATCTTTACGACACGACAAACAATCATCGACGCATTACGACGCCACCTTTTTTTAGTCCCCGGCTAGTGATGTGTCTCGTTGCCCGGTCTCAGTAGGTTGATGTCCTATTCCCAAGCCGGCAACAGTAGGGATATGTGGAAGTGCCTAAAAGATGCCCGTCTCGCTGTCAAATCATCTACTAATACGAGATGCTAAGACCATATTTTCCATACCCGCTGAGAAATTGTGTAAATCAATTGCAATCAAAAGTTTGATGCTAACAAAGAACAACGGTCACATATCTTGTTGCCGTCATTTTTTGATCACTTTCTATCTGTTAACATACTAAGTAGTTTTACAAAGCAAAGTTCTTATTCGCTATCTCATGTTTATCATTCAGTCTTGTTGTCATGTTGTATTCAGGAAAGATTTCAAAAGTTCGTTTTTCTTTGCAATTGAAGCTCAAAATAATGTCAAAACTGACAGACGCGACTAGGTTTTGATTGTAACAAAAGATACGCAATCATGCCACTGATTGCAAACTTTAAAGTTCCAAAAGTAAAACATTCCGCTCAATGAGCGATTGCTTTACGTAACGAAAACAGAATGCACCTCATTTGGTGGCGACTAGCGAGTTACCAGTTCCCTTAGCACAAGTTTCTTAAATTATAAATATTGTTTAACTCGCACTGTCCTACCGCTGGATAAAGGTCTCTAACTAAGGTTCTGCACAAAGGTAATGATATCGACGCAAGGAAAAGGAGGAAGAGGTTCGTTGCTTGGGACCAAGAAGGTAGAATATGAAGCTCCTCACGCTTTGGTTTACCAGTGACTTGCATTTTTCGCCCATGACAAACATTGTGGTTTTGTAAAGCAGTTTAGTGCTCTCCAAGCTCATACATTTTTGGAAGTGCGAGCCCAACCGCCATCTTTTTTTTAAATCTCCTCTGGTTTTTGCAATCTGCCCGTGCGAGCATTGAGCTTGAGTTTGGTCAGTTATCCACTTCTTCGTTGACATGTACATATATGGAGAACGCCCAGCGGTGTGTTCATTTTGTCTGTTCTCTTCTGAGGTCTTGAGAAGCTCTTTTCTTAATTCATTCCCTATTTTAAAAGCTTGTAAGATTTAAAACATTTATTTCAATAACTAGTGCTTAAGGCCCTGCACACACCGATGTCTGAATATTCATAGTCTTCTCCGACTCGAATGGCACAGATACAACGCGTCTATCGTACAGCTTTAATTAAGCACAAGCTTTTGCTGGAACTTTTTGTAAGTTTCCGCAATATTTTTGAATGAGTAAAATCTTCATATACCGTCAAGATGTTTGAAAAACTGACTCGTCGTCTTACCATAACTGATGTTGAGTTACCTGTCCATATGTTTTTTTTTTATTTTATTTATTTTGTCCCACTGCTGGGTAAAGATCTGCCCCAAAGACTTCCACTTATTTTTCTCTCGAGCCTCCTCTCACCTTCCAAAGGCTCTCACCGATTGAGAGTGCTGACATAGTGCAGATACATCAATGGACAGAAAAACTAATTGGTACCCGACTGAACCTTAGGATCCACTTTCTGGTGGGGCCACTACCAGAAAAAGTTCGAAAGACTCATCTTTTCGCTTCTGGCAAGCTTTATTATACCTTTGTTTTTTTCCACATAAAATTAGGTATATCTACAATACTCCTAACCAAGACAAAACGCTTTTCCTCAGTAGTTCGTAAACCAAGCATAAATCAAATAGGGTTACCCTGAAATGTAACAAAATTTAAATCAATAAGTCCCACCTTTCCCGAACATTTAAATCGGAGTGTCAACCCTGCCTAGCACTGATTAATGCCACAATTTATATCTTCCCCACAGGAAATGTTTCAGTGCAACCCTTAATTGGTCATTACTGGAAACAGATAGAGGCAACCCTAACCTTTAAACCTTGGCAAGTTTTTACCCATCGGTTTATAGAAGCGTAACTCCCGTAACAGATAAGTGTTTATTGCTTTAGGATTTTTTTTTTAAATCCGTTAGATCTTTTGTATGCTTGTCAAAGGACTGTAGTGTTTTATACAAATAGCGTTATTCGGTAGATAGAAAAAGCTGCCCCTATGTATATTTTTGCTAACGTTTCAAACAATGTAGAAAGTGGAAGGAATAAAGATTTAGTGCGTATTTACGTACAACTCCGTTTAGTGGGTTCTGAGCAGCGTTATAAAAGTTTTTACTTCAAGGCTTTTTTTGTATGTTTTTTTTGGCAGAGAATGTTAAAAAATAACACTCAGGCCCGTATTCAGTAATAGTGCTTGAGTTAGAGTCGAAATAAATACTGACTAGATGGTCTGCATAAATCAAAAAACTAATTTTGCACCAAAATTAGATTTTTGAAATTTTTCAATGGAGAACGGTCAAACAATCTATGCTTCAGACGCAAGCACTGTTCAGTGTGTTCAGTCCACCTAACTACTCAGTTTTGTCGCTAGCAGTTCAGCTTTTTTCCACCTGTTACTACTTGGGGGGGATACTTTTTCATATAATTTTGGTGCTTGCGCTGCTTGGAGAGTGTTGTTTCTACCTATATCTTGGAATTAAACCAATTTAAGGCCTGCGCCTCCCCCGCCGCTGGCGTCGGCGATCAGTGAAACGCTGTCAAATTTGACAGCGCTGTTTGACAGCGTTTCAATGATCGCTACTGCCAGCGAACTAGGTGTGCGCAGGCCTTTACTCAGTAGATTGGGCATGTTTTTTGGCGAAAGAATAGTCTGGTGAGTTTTTTTATATATTTGAAGGGTCTGGTGAGTTTCGTTTCTACGTACTAATTAAAAGTAGAAGTGACAGTGAAATGCCCGAGCTATTTGAACCCGAGAAAGTTATGAGGGTTGATATATAATACGTCTACAGGGTCGATTGAGTGGAATAGTTTAATGGGTGTCACTCGTCTTGTTCGTTAGTAGTTTAAGGGCTGATTGTTCAATCTCGGATTGACGCAAATCGTCGATTATATAACATAAGTTTAAAAAACTTGAGAAACCGACTTTATGGCCAACGATATAGCTAAAGACGAACAACTTTAGCTATATCGTTTATTAAATAAATAAACAAATAAACGATTTTGATGAAATTTCTATGGGACCAATTTGGAAGTACAACCAAATCTATGAATCTGAAATCCAGTTCGTGGTCGCCATTCAAGAACCTTTATTCCCCAACGGTTGTCGGTTCTTCGAGCTATATGACCTGCCCATTGCCACTTCAACTTACTAATTCTACGAGCTAAATATAAGTATAACATTACATATTATGTTATAACCATGCTATCTTATACTTTTAAATACTTTAAGGCCTGTGCACACCTTGATCGCAGGCGATGGGGATCAATGAAACGCTGTCAAATATCGCTGTCAAATTTGACAGCGTTTCACTGTTTGCCATCGCTAGCGACCTAGGTGTGCGCAGGCCTTTGATAGCATGCTCATAACAAAATTGTAACAAAACTTTAACCAAAAATAAAAACAGGTCGTCTAGAAACTTGCGAACAGAAACCTAGTTAAGTTACTGCAGTCCATATCACTATTTTCTCCAACCTCGAAAATAACTCACCTATAAAATATGAAGCAAAACAAAAGTTTGTTAATAACCGGTAAATCTTGTTGCCGTGCTCGGCGCCATTAAAATCTGTCAGCTTCCGATTCGAGACCTCTTGATTAGGCTGAAAAACTTAAAACCATCTGAGACTACTTGAAAAGTAAAGAAACTTAACAAAATGGCGCCGTTTGAATGTTAATTCTTTTTTTACCTTAAATATGGCCATGCTTTGTAGATGTTGTGTTTTTACACGAAAGGAGTCTCTTTGAATGTCACCACATTTGGTTTGAAATAACTAGTGACACGATAAAAAAAAAAAGAGTGTTTTTTAAATGGGATTAGTTTTCTGCAGTAGGCCTACCACAAGCTCTGTCTGACTCTGTCTCTGGCTTTGAGTCTGTGTGAGTGTTGATTAAATAAATCCTACCTCGAAACGTCACACAACAGTGTAATACACTAGTGAGCACTCACACAGACTCAAAATCAGAGCCAGAGACCGAGACAGACAGAGCTTGTGATAGGCCTACAGGACTGACAATGTTACCTTTAGCTAGTGTTTTTTATCCTTGTTGACGAAAGTTATCAAATAAAATTATGATATTCCCCTCTAATATTCAAGGCGCAATTCGACAAATTTAAAATTGAATAATTTTTAAAATATCCGCGTTTTATATTTCTTTTACAAACTATCAGCATAATCGAAAGTTTCCAATCGGTGGTAGAACGTCACGGGATGCGAGCTATTACCAATTACTGTCACTCATCGGGATGCACCGGAAAGTAGTCCCTTAAAATTGAGAAAAATGCACTAAAATTGGTTGAAAATTCCGTTTACATTTTCCGGCTGGCGAAAACTCGCTCTTCGAAGAAAATTTTGTGAAAGGTCTTTCCAACTAGGCGACATATTTTTATTTTGTGAATTTTAATTTTTCATTATTATCTTGATGGACATGACTTAAATTGTTTACCTTATCTAAGTATAATTAATGTTTTTATGCTAAGAAGTATGATCTTGAATTCAGGAGTTTCAACATTAAACACACCTTCATCTTATTTGTATGTTACACTTCTAGCCACAACCAATAACTCGGCTAGCAATAACCGGCCTCTCAGCTCAGTTGGTAATATCTTTGCCTTCTGCACCGTAGGTCGTGGGTTCGATCCCCACCGAGAACAAATATTTGTGTGGTGAACCCAGATGTTTGTTCTCTGTCTAAGTGTTATAATATGGTATTCTAAGAATGTATTGTATTTTTTTTACATATTTATGTATTATAATTAGCTACCTGGTTCCCATAGTACACATAGTAGCTCTGCGTATTTTGGGATTGTCCACCATGCAGCCGCCCGTGGCTTCGCTCGCCCCGTTCTCGTAACTTTTTCGGGATTAAAAGTATTCTATGTCCGTCTTCTGGTTCTAAGTTTCCTCCCCACCAATTTTCAGCCAAATCGGTCCAGCCGTTTACGCGTGATGGCGTGACCAAGGGAAATATGAATTAATTTGTATATTTATAAACGTTGATTGAGTGTTCCGCAGACTAAACGTGGATCTTGTTTAAACCCCATTTAGAATTACATGCGTTAGCTATGTATTAGTTGGAGTGGATCAATGTAAACTGGTCGGGAGACACCGAACCATTCATGGACCTCAAATTTAGCTGTGAAAAGGTATTGAAACGCTATAATAGATATTGTTCGAAAATGTTCCTGAAACTCGCTTATTGTTTGCGAAAATCTCGTTATAAACTAGTCACTGTTCGTAGTCACAGTCGACATAATTCAATAGCTGTTTCGAGAACTTTTGACGATGCCTTGTGATTTTTGCTTCGAATATTTTCTAGGTAAAATGCTTAATTTGCAAGCTTTTAAAAGTTATCATTATTTTAAAAGCTTTTGATTGCATCAAACTCTTGATAGCAACAGAATTACACAATCAGCTGGCTGGTCTCTTTGTCTGGCTAAACGAACTTAGCTATACGAACTTAGGTACTTTACCACCAGATCCACTTGCAGTGTAGGATTAGTACTCGTGAAGAGGTAAGTATTAAAGTCACTTTGTAAGTCAAATATGGCCACCACGTTTCCGAAAACTGCTGCCGTACTTTTCCAATTCACTATTGCAACTAATTAAAACTTTAGTTTAATCCGAGATTCCCATTATACTTTCAGAAATGGCGACGAGTTAACCTACAACTGCGCAAAGGAAAATCTGTTGAAAATTGCACCAAACTGTAACAATACGCTCTACGACGCCAAATTCGTACTTATTTTTTAACCGACTTCCAATCAAAAAGGAGGAGTTTTTTTTTATTTTTATTTTTAATGTTTGTTACCGCATAACTTCGTCATTTGTGAGCCGATTTGAAAAAATATTTTTTTATCTGAAAGGTACTGTTTTCAGATTGGTCCCATTTTAATTTTGTTGAAATCGGTGTTGCCATTTTTTTTTAAATAATTTTTTTAATGTTTGTAACTGCATGCCTCCGTCATTTATGAACCGATTTAGAAAATTATTTGTTTATAAGGTTATTCTTACGTCCAAATTGTCCCAAACAAATTTGATTGAAATCGGTTTAGCCGTTTGACAATGAAGTCGGTTTCTCAAGTTTTCTAAACTTATAATTATTTGTTCTATTCTCACCTGCGATCAGTCTTCAGACTATGAGTAGGTTTGTTGTAGGTAGTCTGGCTTTTATAATCTATACTCCAGCGAACGTTTCTTCTCATTCTTGGGCATTAGTCTGCCCATCCAGTTCTATGATGTGTTGTCTGCGTAGCCTCCTCGGGTAGTTGATGGGTTTAAGCTGTGCAGCCAGCTGGTTGGGGTGTTATTCAGAAACAGTGCTCGAGTCTGAGGCCGAGATTCATAAACGTGACTTTGCTTTACAGCAAAGGAGTCTTCGCAAAGTAAGCTTTGTTTATCGAAGTTTACCTTCAACATTTTGAATAAAGAAGAGCTTGACAGAACTATGAAATATATTTTTGGTTGAAAGTAGGACTGACGATTGGACGAAAAAGTATTTTATCAATGTAATATATTATCATCATTCTCATTAAACTACTCGACACTGGCAAAATTGATTCGAAAAGGACAGATGCCAATCTAAGAAGAAGAAGAAGAACTTTCCATCAAAGTAAAGTCAAAGTTCGGTCTATGAATCTGGGCCTGAGTTGAGCCTCAAGCTCTCTTAAGTCCTCCTTTTGAAAATGGTACAAATCTATGATTGAAGCTCCACTCAGACTCTAGTACTGTTTCTAAATACGGGCCTAAGAGTTCCTTATATTTAGCTGAGTTTAGTTTGATTTTGTCGTTCACTTTAAAATAGCTATTACTAATAACTAGCGAGAAATCGATTGTCAGGCAGCTTAGCAGGCAGCTAAGTCTATATTGCTATCTTTATTTGTTAACGTGACAGTGACAAGATATCCTTAGCGAGCCGCTAAAAAGTGCCAGGTATTATGAATAAAAGGGATTTTACAAGTTGTTCATCACTCGTCCAGATTTTTCATCTCCAGTGGGACCAACAGGAAGTTTGTTTTAAAATAAATCATAAATTGAAACGAACGATGCTTAAAAACTCGTGTCTACGAGGGGGGAAGTTGTAGCATTAATTAATTACTAGCAGTTGGTGCCCGAGCTTCGCTCGGTATTTTTTTTTGGTAAACTGTTGTTGTGAATTATATTTAAATACGAATTACTTACATACTGATTAAATATTAATATTTTTCGATCTTACCGACATAATAATAAACTCCACTACTCGTCAATAGATGGTGTTCTCTGTCCCACTAACTCATGACTTAATCAACAGATGGCGCTAGGAGTTATGATTTTATGATAAAGTTGATTTTTTACTTTACGAATAGGGGGACATTTTCTAAAAATGAATCCTATCTAGATCGATTTATCGTCCCCGAAAACCCCTGTATACTTAATTTCATGAAAATCGTTGGCTCAGTTTCTGAGATCCTAAATATATATATATATACAAGATTTTCTCGTTTAAAGGTATAATTGGAAAGAAATAATCATTTTCTTAAAATGAATCTTAGCTAGATCAATTTATCGCCCCCGAAAACCCCTGTATACTAAATTTCGTGAAAATCGTTGGTCCAGTTTCCGAGATCCTAAATATATATATATATATACAAGATTTTCTCGTTTAAAGGTATAAGATATAAGATAAGATATAGTCTTATCAAAAAAAAAATATTTTTACCAGTCTGTAATAGTAATTACTCGATGGTGTAAACGTGGCGCAACTTTTAACGTATAAAGGACGAAAACAGTAGGACTTAAATGGGTTTCTCAGCCCCGGACCAATCCAGCATTGTACCTACTATCTAACGTCCTGATGATATACGTTTTCGTATTAACTTAGATACTCCGACAATGGGATTTTACGATAGACCAAAATATTATGCGAGTAACTAAAAATTTGCTAAATCGAGCTCTTATTCATATTTTTAACTAGCCATAATAATAAGTGTGGTTTCATCCAATTTTGACTCGCAAATTATTTCTGGAATTTTGAATGTGAACAGTACCTATACGAGCAGAAGCGAATGGTATACTTAATTAGAATTTCAATGATGAGAACAGGCATGGCTGAAACGTGAATTAATTGTTGACGGGATTGTAAATTAGGAACCGAATAATTCTATTCTAGGTGAATAACCACAACATTAACGAAGCCAAAGTGACTTTATTTAAAAAAATATCATACAAAACTTTACATACAGAGTGGATACGACAGATGGGCATTAAATTACACTACGTACACTATACGTGTTAAGTATTAAATCGATACGGTATAAAAATAAAAAGCTACAAAAATGAGTTTTTTTTTATTTCAAACAAACTAAATAGCTTACCGATCCGAGTAAAACGCAAACACCCTTGACAACAAAGCGGCAACATCGCGCGCTTGCTGGAGCGCGACATGCCCAGGCAGGCGACGGCCGGGGCGATGACCTGGCGCGAGTGGAGGCCTGAGCCGCCTTTGAATTGGGTAGGTACGCTCACAACAAACACTAAATTTATAAGTAGTACTTTTGTATAGTGCGGGCGTTTCTAGAGCAACTGCGGCTGTCACTAAACCTCTCTCTGTATGTTCGTAGAGCCAAAGATGCGTTTCCACGGCATTCGCCGTAAATAAAAATCATGTCAGTGTATTCTGACGCTGTGTAAGTTACACGAGGCATTGTTGAACACACAAAACCAAATTTTAATAACGTGTCTTCATCACATCACAATAAAAAACAGTCAATCACAATAAAAAAACTAACACTAAATAATAATAATCCCAAGTTACGTATCCTGTCACAATAGAGAAAAGAAATACTGTCCTAACTTATTTAGTGTCCTATCACAAATTGCCTCGTTTTCAATTCGTAAAAATAAAAACGTAAGCTTCCGTGTTCCGGTAGGTAGGCACATCCGTTCCGAACGGTCAGCGGTCGCGAACTGAAGTTGAAAGTAGTTAGGTAGCAATAAGAAAGAACGCACTGACCTATGTCTATTTCTTTTACCCGCGGGATTTTTGCTATGTCATTGTCTCTCTCTATGTCACTCTCGTATTGAAAATGCAAGTCTGTGTGTGTATTACTTGCGTCGGAGTGGCAAAAACGCTTCGTAGGTATAGATAATCATCTGCTATGAAAGATACATCGTGTTCAAATAGTGAAAAAACTTGAAAAATTATTTGCGGCTAAACTACTGCTCCTAATTAAAAGATTTTTGGTACAGAGCTTGAAAATGGTGCCTAGTATATGCAGTTTATTTTTTGTCTCATCAGTCGTATCCACCCTGTATATCATTATCATAATCTTGAGCATTAATTTGTCTATTGCTTTTTTATTATTTATTGTTAACCTAAGCTATTAATAATCTTTTGTAGATATGCTAGTTGTATTCTGCTCTAAGTACTTTCCTCAATATTTTCCCAGAAGGATTTTTGGGTATCACTTCCAGGAACATAACCTCTTTCAATCTTTTGTACACTGCTACTCTTTTGTCTACGAACTTTGTGACATCATCAGCTGTTAGCGTGTGACCTTCTTTGACTACTATGAAAGCTTTTGGAGCCTCTCCTTGCTTTTCATCAGGGATGCCAATGACAGCAGCGTCTAAGATACTCGGATGCTCTTTCAAAACACCTTCTAGTTCTGCTGGAGGTACTTGATATCCTTTGACCTGGAAATTCAAATAGGACTTCAGAGAATTACATTGAAATAGATTAACATACATTTTGATCGATACAGTCATAGGTCTGCTAATTTGATTCCCAGATTGTTTTAAGCATTATGAAAATAATCTGGGAATCAAATTAGCAGACCTATGACTTAGACCTTTCTTCAGGATCTAAGTATTCTTGTTATTATTGTCTATACATTAAAAGTCTGTAAATTTGCTTGCGTACACTTTGTGATTTCAACCAAGTATTCAAAGTCGTTACTTACTTTAATAAGTTCTTTCAATCTATCGACTACGGTGATAACGCCCTCTTCGTCTATCTTAGCCATGTCTCCGGATTTGAACCAGCCGTCTTCGGTAATCGCTTCTTTAGTGGCTTCTGGGTTGTTCCTATACCCCTTCATTACTTGTGGTCCTCTGATCCAGAGTTCACCGACCTGAAAATGTTTTAATATGGCGTATATAGTCATTAGGTTTTCACAAAAACATGAGGGGTAGTAGTAGTAGAGCTCTTTGTGAAGGGCTCCTTCGGAGACGTTCTACCATCACCATGTCTATTCCTGCCGTGAAGCAGGATTGCTGTGTTTTGGTTTGAAGGTGAAACCAAAACACAGCAATCCTCAAAGTCCTCTAAGTGGGTGCTGGTGAAATTACTGGCACGTGAGGTTGAACATCTGTGCATCTGTATGCCTCAAGTTGATAGACGCAGGGAAGTGCATCATAGGGCACACTCCTGACGTGCGTGAATGCTTTGTTATAGGCGATGGTTACCATTTAACATCAGGTGGCTTATATGCTGTTCCATCAACTAGTTGTATAAAAAAATACCTATTAATATGCGTAACTTGTTAAAAGGATTTATGTAACAGTTTGAATTCGAAAAAAATATCAAGGTGAAGGGAAAAAATTGTGTCACCTGCGAGGTAACTGTTAAAAAAACAAACTTCTTAAAGACTGTTATAATCGTTCTGAAACTATAAGTCAAGTGATCGTGTAAGACACGCCCAACTAGTTTGAGTTCGAAACTTTCGCAATTTGAAGGAAGTTAAAAGTTACCAGAACCGAGCACATTTACAGGTAAGTTGTAGACTCCAGTTTGGTGAAGTAGACAAGACAGGTCTCTTGGAGAATGAAACAGTTTATAAGTTAGAGAATTTTCACATTATCTGTCCATTGGAGAAGGTTTCAAGTTTCTGCATAAATTGTTTGTAAATTATTTGCAAACTTGATAGACCCTAATGCATTCGATTTCCAAATTTAAAATTGGTTACTTGAGACGTTCAAAAACTTTCGTGTTCGTTAATTTTTAAAATTTATAAATTACTAATATGAGAATGCTGCTTAATATTATCTGCTCCTGCTTGACATGATAGCTACTGCCATTTCAAGCAGCAAAAAGCTGAGTCATGGCCTATTTGACATAATAATCTTTTTAACCATTCACCACAGGACGGGGCTGGCTGGGACCCAGTTCTGTTGGTAGTATTGTAAAAGGATCATATAAAAAAGTGAATGGAACCGAGCCGTAGTTTGTTGCCTGTTCTTCTAGGCTTGTTTGCGTGGAACTGGCACCTAGACTCACCTACAGCTTTAAGACGTATCAAAGTGATTCTTGTAATTGAACTGAATAAAGACTATTTTGATTGATTGATTGATTGATTTTGGCTTAGGTCACAAATAATGTTGTACCGCCATTTTGCCTGTCTTCAGCTGTCCGTTCTATGTGTTTTACTGTATTTGTCTTACGTATACGCTTTTATGTCAATTAAATGTATTTTCTTTCTTTCTAGAAACTCTAACCTCATTAGGACCCAGATTTTGCTGATCAGAGCCGACGATCCTGAGTTCCGTGCTGGGAACAGCAAACCCTGATGATGCGTAGTTGTCAGAGCCAGGACTCATGGCCGTCACTAACGGTGAGGTTTCTGTCAGGCCGTACAGCTGAAGGAAATCCATGCCAGGCTGAAAGTACAATGAAGAATTGACAATTGATTGTTATGCAGGAAAATTTTGATTATTTTGTCATGGAGTGCTAAAAAAAATAAGAACAGAAGCCTCGAAAAAAAAAAATATCTGATCATTCACAATTCGCGAAGGAAGTTTGTTAACACAATTAATGATTTAATAAGATCTTTAAATATTTAAATCACTATGGACTAAACGCAACAAAACTTACGGTAGCCTTCTCTAAAACACGACGGACGTCGTTTAGTGGCAGAGGAGCAGCTCCCGAAGTGACAACTTTTAAATAGGCCAAGTGGTCCTTAGTCACGACGTCTTTGTGGGACCCAGTGAATAACACTGAAATTAAAATTTAACTTATGAAGTACTCTAATTATGAAAGTTCTCTTGGTTAATAAGTTTTTTAGTCAAAAAAAAATGTTATAGAGATATAGAGAAAAAGTTGGTATGTGCTAAGACGCTGCCGGTTAATAAAAATACTAATACTATATTTTTGGGAATACCTAGGTACTTTATCGGCCAAAATAATACAGTAGAGCTAACATCTACGTTCTTCATCACACAGAAATGTTTTTCCTAGTGGGAATTGAACCTATATCACTATCGCAAAAAGCAAAGCTTCTACCAACTGAGCTGAGGGAAAAATTAATAAATCATACAACTTGCACCGCATCAATAAAATAGTCGTAAAAGCATCGAGCATAAACTTCATTTCATTCTACAAAGTACAAACTCACATAAAGGTGGCGCAGCGATCAGCATATTAATTTTATGCTCCTTCATCGCGCTGCAGAAAGAAGTTGGGGTAAACTTGGGCACGGTCACAATTTTAAGCCCAACTGACAACTTGTGCAGTAGAATAACTGACAGCCCATAGATGTGGAAGAAGGGTAACACTCCTAGAACAGAATCCTGGCTGTTATCTGAAAAAAGAACAGGTAAAAAAGATTAATTCAGTTGAATCTCAAGTATCATTGCTGAGTGAATCTCGGCGTCAGTTTGACGCGACCAAGTTTATAAGAAGTTAATTTGTAACTGGCTTGTTAGCTACCGTTTTTTGTATGTTATTTTATATAATAACTGTTATTTTTTAAAAACAGTATTTTCGTGGGAGACCTTTGGCAATGGGACGATAAAAAAATGAGAGAAAAAAGCTTGTAATGCCTAAAACCTAAGTAACAATATGAGAAAGTTTAAAGTTTTGGACGTTTGATTCCTGAGTACGAGTAACAATCGTTTGCCCGCGTAGCAAAAAGAAAAGACAATAAAATAAAATACGTTTCCGCAAGACTTAATTACGGTCAAAGTCCCAGCGGAATCATAAGACTTCTGGAGTATATGATGCTACAAAATGGAACTACCTTTGTATTTCTAAGGGATCAGATGATTAAACTGCTATTGAAGCTGTGGTTTTATTACAGGATAGAGCAATCATTTGATATAAATCATTGGACAATAGCGTCTTTGGATAAAAGCCACCGAGGGCGAAGGAAGAATTGCTACATATAAATTAACGAAGTATCTATGGGTGTTTGGGTACTTCTTGAGTTATGAAAGTAATTTTACACTAAGAACGATAACACATTGCGATGCAACGGGAGAAGGATGCGCTAGTGTCACCAGCTAGCTGTTACAAAACGCAATGAGTAACTCTCTCTCATCACAGAGAAAAATAATACTGTAACACTCGCTCGTCAAGTAAGTGATTGAGGTGAAAGCAAGAACTGGAATGAAAACAGGAACTTGAACTTTTGAAATAGACAAGACGTGTTCTCAAAACTAAAGCAACCGCGATTCACATTTCCTTATCAATTTCTTAAGTATAATACTCTTTTGTTTTTCGTAGGTCAAAACAATTTTCTGAGACCTAGGTCTCAGAAAATTGTACCTAGGTGGTGGTTTACCTAGGTAAACAGAATTTTTTAGGCTACAGCACATGTAATCAGAGGGTTTAGGTATTTCACTTACTCGTTGTATCACAGTGGTGTTTAACTCCTTCAGCACACATTTGTACAAAATTTGTCACCAAATTCTTATTGGTCAACTCAACACCTTTTGGCAAACCAGTAGTTCCACTTGAGTACGGTAGAAACGCTATATCGTCAGACGTTTTGCTCACTTCTTTCAAGATACTGTCATCTACAGTATTGTCTAATGCAAATTCTTGAAACCAAATGGTTCCTTGGGGTGTGCTATCATTTGCAGTCTTAGCAGCTATAACAGGAATATCTAATTTAGCCAGTTTTAGTGCTTCTTTTAAGACTGTTATGGTTTCTGGTGCACCGATGATAACTTTGGGGTTTGATAGTAGAAGTTGTCTTTGTATTTCATCTGAAAGTTATAAAACTGTTAGAACTATAAATATTTTAATGAAGAACCCTGAGTATTTCAAACAAAAGTGATTGAAACTATCAACTATGGATGGGTTTGACCCAAACAAAAGTATTTTAACCTTTATTTTAATTTGGATTTGGGGCTGAAAATAGAGGGAATTTTAATAAGTGTTTTATCGATCAAGCAGTGGTTTGCCTCACATTTGAATATGAATCAGCATTATTTTAAACATTCAATGTGAATCAAAATTAATTTCACCATCGTAAAGGTTTTCTGAAATTGGTTGAGTTTTGCACTTTTCACATTATATCATATTCAAATAGAAAAGTATGAAAGATGACAACAGGCTTATTGGGAATCTATGCATTGTTGTAATAGAAAGCTTGCTGAACTGTTTGAAACTTACGTGCCGTATAAATAGGGTTCACAGTCGTGACCTCAGCGCCCGCCTGTAGGGCACCCAGCACAGCCAGCCCAAAGTCAGGTGAGTTTTGCATCATCACGCAAACTACATCACCATCTCGAATGCGCAGTTTCTTCCGAAGATTCGCAGCCAAGTTGCGAGAGTATTTGTATAGTTGGTGGTAGGTGTACGAATGGTTTGTTACTGCACATACCTAAAATATAAGGAAGTAAGCTGTAGGTGTAACAAGCTCTGTCTGGCTCTGTCTCTGGCTCTTGTTTTGAGTCCGTGTGAGTCCTGACTAAATAAATCCTACGTCAAAACGTCACACACACAGTATAATACACTGGTGAGCACTCACACAGACGTAGTTTGTTGCCTGTTCTTCTCCGCTTGGTCGCGTGGAACTGGCACCTAGACTCACCTAGCTTTAAGACGTTTCAAAGTGATTCTTGCATCGTAATGAATAAAAAATTATTGAGTTTGAGTTTGACTCAAAACCAGAGCCAGACAAAGCTTGTGGTAGGCCCACAAGCCTTTGCATCTTTTGTAGATGATTTATACAGCGTTAGGGGCAACTGGTGTTTTACTCATGTCTCTACTACTTGCAGGACGCTATAGTGCCTGGGACAGGGTTTTAGATGGAATAGGCTTGCCCAGCACCTATACTATCCTGACAGCTTAGTCGACCTAATCCACAGGAAAGACATGGTCAATACACCATGGACTGACTAAGCCGCGGGTTTCCTCACGATGTTTTTCTTACCGTTTGAGAGCAATATTAGTGTATGTACATACATTTTTGGCAGAAAAACTCATTGGTACAAGACTGGATTTGAACCAACCTTAGGCTCAAAAAACGGGCTACTACCACTAGACCACAAGTACTCAAAATAAAAAAAGCAGCCAAGTGCGAATCGGACTTGCCCATGAAGGGTTCCGTAGCATCAAGTAACATAAATTATACTTCTACTACTTTATTCTTGTAGTTCGTCGAAAGGTAAATTGCGGTTTACGATTTATGACGTATAAAAAAAAACTACTGACTAGATCTCGTTCAAACCAAATATCGTTGAAAGTTTGCATAGTAATGTACAACATATATTTTTTTTAGTTTTATCATTCTCTTATTTTAGAAGTTAGAGGGGGCGAACCAACTTTTTTCCACTTTGGAAGTGTAGCTCGCGCAAACTATTCAGTTTAGAAAAAAACTATATTAGAAACCTCAACATCATTTTTGAAGACCTATTCATAAATACCCCACACGTATGTGTTCGATGAAAAAAAAGTTTTTTGAGTTTCAGTTACAAGTATGGGGACCCCCAAAATTTATAGTGTTTTTTCTATTTTTGTGTAAAAATCTTAATGCGGTTTACAGAATACATCTACTCGCCAAGTTTCATCAGTCTAGCTCTTACGGTTTCGGAGAAAAATGGCTGTGACATACGGACGGACAGACAGACAGACAGACATGACGAATCTATAAGGGTTCCGTTTTTGCCATTTGGCTACGGAACCCTAAAAATATAAAAGAATATCTACAAATTTCTGTGGTCACAACCTACATCTTAATATAAGACTTTCCCTTGGAGATAATCGATCACCATCATCATATATTTAAAAAGGCAATATTATTGGACAAAGGCCTACTCCATCAATTTCCAGGAAGGATTTTGAGCCTTTATCAGCCTCCGACTTCGTGCTATCTTTGTATGATAATTTAAGCCGAAAATCCTCAAAAAATATGGGTACTTTAAGATAAGTTATATCAGCTATCTGGTTCCCATAGTACAAGCTCTACTTAGTTTGGGGCTAGATGGCAACGTCTTTTACTTTAATGGAGCCGGCTGCACGCACGAAAAAACATGACGTCATGCAGCGTTACCTCGCCCTGAGGCGTTCCATTTAAGGCTTGAAGTGCAAGCGAGAGCGCGGAACGAGCGACAAAGAGGCACAATAAGCCTCCGCGTTCGGTAGCGTTCGACATATGTCTCTCTCCTACTTGAGTGAGCGATGCGTCCGCGTGGACAGCTGTATGACGTTGTCACGTTCAACTATCGTCAGTAAACCGACTTTACAGACAACCGATTTTTTTTATTAATGATAGAACTGTTAAAAGGAAATCTTTGGCATCTAGAAATCACTTACCAATGCTTGTTTATCAGGCCATCTACCCAAGTTCTCCCAAACATGCTCAGGAACTGTTCTATTTGGTACATCCACATCCCTGAAGGGAGATTTGATGACCTTGTCCGATGTCCAAACACTTTGACTCCTTGACGATGACTGTTTGAGTAGATTGTTACATGAAAGTATCCTTTTGGTCAATTTTGTCATTTTTCTGAAAATAATAATACAAGCTTTGTTCCCACCGAGAGCAAATATTTGTGTGGTGGACAGATGTTTGTTCTCTGTCAGGGTGTTATATTGTTTTCTAAGTATGTATTTACTGTCTCTGGTTCTGGTTTTGAGTCTGTGTGAGGTTTGACTAAATAAATCTTACGTCAAAACGCCATACACACAGTATAATGCACTGGTGAGCACTCACTCAGACTCGAAGCCAAAACCAGAAACAGAGCCAGACAGAGCTCATGGTAGGCCTACAGTTTCAGCTTCTATACATTCGCACACAATCATTATTGCAAACTTAGACAGTGCGATATTTTACAGCGATACACTGATCGCTATCGCAAACTATCTAGATAAGCGCAGGGATCGCCATCGCTATGGCCTAGATGTGCGCAGGCCTTAAAACAAGACGGAGGTACATCGGTGGCGATAGCGATGGCGATCAGTAAAACGCCGTCAAATATCGCTGTCAAATTTGATAGCGATTCACTTATCGCCATCGCAGCACGCTTTGAAGTGCGCAAGGCGTTAAAGACTGCCTAAGCCGGGACGACTTATATTAACAATATTTTTATATTTTTTTTAACAAAAATAAAGTCGTTTTTCAGTAATCTAATTCTCATAGTACACACTTTACATATGGCTAGATAACGTTGTCTAACAAATGACAAACAAAATTAATAATTCAACAAAATTCAAGGCTACGGGCACAATAAATACTACCACAGATATATGACAAATAACTGCTGGAAGAGCTCCAAAAATGGCTTATTATGTTTATGTGACCTACATAATACACAGCTGTCATTTTTGCTTTGACACGAAGAAACCCAAACAAACACAAACCGTACAAGACAAACAAGCAAACTCACTTTTGTATATTTATTTTTTTGTCCCAAAAAACACAAATCACTGTCACAAAAACACGTTTGTCGATAGCTAAGTATATAAACGTACTGATATTATTGATACGAGTAAAATAAACTGATTTGAGAGATTTTTATCCGTTATCAAAATAAGTGTATATTCAGATTAAAATTGTACAACTGTTTGACTGATGTTATGCGAGCGACTGAAGGTCAGTGGTTTCATTTGTTTGGTTTAAGCCATGGTTAGGGTGTAAAAATACAACTCCCGAAACATAAAGGTGCATCGCAGCGCTCGGTGGAAATGTTCTATAAGTGAATCCACAACAGAATACAGAAAAAAACACACTCGGTGGAATTGTTTTAAAAGTGTTGCCACCATCAGAATATAGAAAAGAGTAAAAAGGCGTTCTTAGCCGTTTGTATGGGAATCTAGCTTAAAGTTACCTACAAAAAATTTAACGTTTTTGTTCGATTTACTCGAAACGGAATACATTTTTGTTTTACTCAACTAGTTGATGGAGCGAGCATATGGTCCACCTGGTGTTAAGTGGTAACTGTCACCTATAATTGCCTCGTAGGTCACGCACGTCGAGAACGTGCTTTACGATGCACTGCCCTTCGTCCATCAACTTGAAGCATACAGATGTTCAGCTTCATGTGTCAGAAATTTCACCGGTAATTTCATTAAAAATAAATAAATTAAATATTTATTTTTAATGAAATTAATTAGCCTATATTGGTATGACTGTCTATACCTACTATATTGGCCTAGAGGCTGTCTGCAATTTGAACTGACCGATAACAAGGAGGGGTACTGATATCCTAAACACAAGGAAACTTAGTTAGGAGTTAGAGCTCAGCCATGTACTCGTAATATTTGATTGCCATGACGATACTACCTATCTACTTGCGTACCTGCCTAATACCACTGTGCCTGCATGAGTCAAGTCTTATCTCTAATAATGTGTAACTTTATAATGTAAGTTATGATTGCGAATTTTGGAGGTGTGTTAAAATAAGGTAGGCTGTAGATAACTACATGAATAGTACATGGTATGTTTGTTAGGTTACATTTTTGTGAAGCCCAAATAAAGATTATTATTATTATTCAGATATTTAATTTATTTTCTTAATTTTTAAGTTTTTTACAATATAGGTATAATTATTTAAATAAAAAAACATAATTATAAAAAACTTAAAAACTAGTGCGCCACCAACAACGGGGCTAGGCCCAAGCTACCGGTGGTCAAGGCTGCAGAGAGAGGAACCTCCGGACAATGCGTGCTGTGTCCAGGATCACCGCCTTCTGCATCTGACCCTTGAGCCAACCATCCAGCGAGAGCCTCTTGAGATGTTGGTCGAGGCTCTTCGCTATTAGGCCGTTCGCCGAAACGACTATCGGGACAATGATCGTGGAATCAACATTCCACATGGTAGTTACCTCGTGGGCTAAGTCTAGGTACTTGCTGAGCTTTTCCTTCTCGGCCTTCACGAGGTTTTCGTCATGCGGAATGGTGATGTCCACGAGCATTGCCCGCCGCTGAGATATATTATTATTATTATTATGGTTCTAGTTTTAAACTACTCGACTTCAGAAAAAAGCCGGTGTTAACTAAGGTACACGGGCCTAAGCCAAGTGCACCTCAGTGGAAGGTTGAGCTTCATGGGGAAGCTCAGTTTGCAGAAACTTTCTTATTATTATTTTATATTATAGACAATCCACACAACACTATCTAGCCCCATACTAAACAGAGCTTGTACTATGGGAACCAGATAGCTGATATAATACTTGAATACGTTTTTTTTTTGTAAATACATACTTAGAATACAATATAACACCCAGACAGAGAACAAACATTTATGTTCACCACACAAATATTTGTTCTCGGTGGGGATCGAACCCACGACCTACGGCGCAGGAGGCAGAGCTACTACCAACTGAGCTAGAGGCCAGTCAATACATACTTACTAATAATTTCATATACGAATGGAAAAATTGTAACAATCCAAAGTCAAATTACAGTTTCAGTTGAAGTCGATTAACTTGTAATAAATCGGATGTTATCTTTTTACACCCAGTACGCCCGTATGGTGGGGATTGTCATGATCATGCGTACACAATGACACAAAAAAAGGTAGAAGATGATGTTGAATAAAGAGGGCAAGTCATGTTACTTATATTTTTTTCTGTATTTTTGGCTTATAATATTAACTAGTAATAGAAGCTATAAATTAGGCAGAAAAATAACAGTTGGAATCCGCTTGTAACACGATGTAATCTAGGTAGTTTCAAATTTTATCTATTTTGTAGTTTTGTTTTATTGCGGGGGCCTTCAGTTCTAGTATTAGATTAAAAATATTTTTTTTTATGTCAAAGATAGACAAACGAGCTTATGGCCCACCTGATGCTAAGCAGTTACCGTCGCCCATAGACACCAACAACACTAAGGGTGCTGTTGTTGCGTTGCCTACCCTACTTGAAGATGAGTTGTTCATTGCAGCGGTTTTGGGCGGGTATAAGTGATCCTCGCATTAAAAATTAGCTATTTCATGACTGTTTCAATGTTACCAACTCAATGTTTTTAGTGCTAGATTGAGCACGATTTATATTTATCGAGTAAAGCACATACACCATTCCCCTGATGATTGATACAGAAAACTTGACATAAATTCCCGATAAAAAATCGCAGTATCCAGAATTAACGTCAAATGTTCTCTATCGATCATCCATGTTCATATCCCGAATTGGGGTTTGGAGTACAAGCTAGTGTGTAAAATATACTGATTGCTAGTGTGTTAGAATTTGGATTTCACTTGCTTAGCTTTTTTAGCTTCAGTTTTATCACATAACTTAGTTCAATAGAAGTTTCTAAACTTACCCTTTACCAATGTCCAGTAGTAGACTGGCAAAAGTTGATAATAAAAAAAAAAATATAAATATTGTGGCAAACTATCTAGCCCTAATTAAGCAGAGCGTGTACTATGGGAAACTTTTTATTTTCTTCAAATATTTGTTCTCGGTGGGGATTGAACCCACGACCTACGCCGCAGAAGGCAAACCTACTACTAACTGAGCTAAAAGGCCGTTTAACCACCAGATAATGGTGATAAATACGTTATTCTCTTCAGTCGTGTGCCATATTTATCCATTGCTGGCGCAATAACTCTGACAGATTTATTCTTTATGTTTTTTTGAAATCCGCCCGTCTTAGTCAGTATCAGCTGGCAACACTGTTTTCGCATTAAACTTCGATAGCGCGAGATTTAGCGCACGCCCCGCTGCGCCTCGATTATGACACCTAAACTCTTCGCGGTACATTAAGCACTGCTTGCCGCAACTTAATGGTACTTTGGAGTCGTTTGGTATTGTCTTTTAGTTTTGTTATGTCCAGTTAATGGTTTTGATAATCATAATTAACAAGCTACAAAAAATATAGTTTACGCGACTAAGGGCTCATTTTTCAACCTACAGATAAAACCCGTCAGATATCTTATGTATAAGCTTGTCAAAAACGTTAGGAACCTTATATGTTAGGAATTGAAGACAAGAGTGAACAGGTGGATTAAGCTGCATTCTCACTTTTCATCAGGTGTGATGGCAGCCAAATGCTTAGCTATCAATATAAAAAAAATAAGTAGTGTTATTATTTGGTTGACTTAGAGCGAAACGTCATTGATGAATAAAATGAAATTAATGAAGATGAAAATGATGAGAAAAATGGCAGTAGCGACAAAAAAAAACCAGCAATCAGTACTTTACTTAAAATAAAGATAGTTTATAAATAGGCGCATATCGCTTATCGCGTGCCTATTTTTGTCATGAAGTTCTAGTAGTAAGTGCCTGTCTACTGTTACCATTTGTACATAGTAATAAGACGTAAACTCTTCATTGAATATAGCTACAACTTTGTTTGACTTTATTACACTGCAGATAATACAACTCTATATAACGACGCCATTTATCCTTCCTCTTCTTCTTTTTTATACACTAGAGATGTCACTCTTTGCTTGATCCGAATAGAGATGTTCTATTCCCAAAACTGGCTAACAATAGGTATTATCAGCCTATATGCCTTCTACACCTCTTTTATACACATCTTCTATTTTAGCTTTTTATTTTACTAGTTTTTAGTTTTTTTGTATGACGTCACTCTCTTTTAAAGGCTCTTCCTGAAAACCAGCGCCACATGGCACAATAATGCCTTGTCTAATTCGTCTAGACACTTATCATTTTGGATCATTATGTCCTAGGAGGCCTATATCCAGCAGTGGACTTCTTCAGGGTGATGATGGCACTTAAAGATGTGTCATAATGTATGCCAAATAAATGTATTCTATTTATTTATTTTTGATATTACTGCTAGGTAAATACGTAGCACAAATATGCTTACGTACCTAGAGCACAAAATGAATTGCATCGTTTGACCAAATACTTCTTTTCGCCATCAATTAATATTTATTGTTTTCTTTGCACGGATTAAAACACTTTCAGTTTATTTATTTAGAAAAATCACTGAATAAAATTAACTCTATTCTTATTTACGTAAAAAATGTCTCGCTTCCCGATTCTTGGGTGATCTTTGCGCAGATAAATCGACAAACGATAAATTTATCCAGTGAACTACGATAAAATCCGTTGAACTCTGCCATGATAAACATTTTTCCGGACGCTTTGTTTTTACGCGTCCGTAAATTCATACCTTACTGTACAAAATACGGAAGTATATCCGCCTTTTTTTATGTGAAAGATAGACAAACGAGCTTAGGCCCCCTTGATGGTGAGAGCACTGGTGGTCTAGTGGTAGTGGCCCCGCCTTCCGATCCGAAGTTCGTGGGTTCAAATCCACTCGTGTACCAATGAGTTTTTTTGTCGAAAAATGTATGTGCACTATGCCAGTACTCTTAAAACGGTGAAGGAAAACATCGTGAGGAAACCGGCGTGTTGTAGAACCTAAAAAAGTTCGAGCAACACATGTCAAGGGTCACGCAAAAAGGGCCCACCAGCGGCCTACTTGCGGAAAAACCTGCCCGCACATCAAGTGCGCATGATAAACTTGCCGACTTGCCCCCTGATGGTAAGCGGTCACCGTCGCTAACAACACCAAGGGTTCTCTCGTTGCGTTGCCTACCCTGGAGGAGTTTTTTAACGTTTTTCTTGAAGCTATTCATGATGAAGTTACTTTTATGAGGCTAGTGGTTATACTACTGAACTTGTCAAGATAATGATACCTACTCCTTCTTCTTCTCATAGCACTGGTTTTTTCGAAGCAAGTGTGGTGAAAGGATTTTACGTGAGCCTCAAAAAAGCTCCTTTCGTGCACTTGACGCATATTTTCGAACTTTTTAGATACCCATTCCCTGAATGATTATAACAGTGGATATAAGTGGAAAAGTATCCCCCTATAGTAAGAAACGATGTTCCGTTCCATTCTTCCCTACCAATAGGGGTGGATATGTGGAACTGGCGGATAAAATTGTCACAAAGATTCTGAAGATCTACTACTTATTTTGGTGAAAAGATTTTAAGTGCGCCTCAAAAAGGCTCGAACTTTTCAGGTTCTACGACATGCCGGTTTCTTCACGATGTTTTCCTTAACCGATTGAAAGTACTGGCATAGTGCACATAATATTTTGAACAGAAAAACTCATTGGTACAGGACTGGATTTGAACCCACGACCTTAGAATGGGAAGGTGGGATCGCTACCACTAGGCCACTAGTGCTCAAAACTTTGAAGATGGGCATGGGTTTTTAAATAGAAAATTGATATTTTCAATATCAAAACTTTTTCAAAGCAGTTTTTCGTTTTCAGAACAAAATTAATATTCCAAGAATCAAAACAATAAGTCCACAAATAAAATGGATTTCCAATAAAAATATCTAATTAAGTTAAATTCTGATTCAATCCAAACTTTTGGCATTCAAAACGAATTAATTTCGTCGTCGTATTTTCTTCATGAACAATATTTAAATCAAGACTGAAAATTATTGCAAAAAGACAGTAGTCATTCGAATTTTTATTTTTATCCAAAGTACTTTGCAATGCGACGTATTTCGTCAATGAGGTCAAATATATGTTTAGAATTTTGAAACCTATTTGTTTAACCCCTATTCTCATAAATGTACATTGTACACCCATCCAATGTTTCAATGACGTATTGTTAAGTTCGGGAAGATTAAGTAATTTAGTTCGGTCAATCGAGAGGGTTGGAATCAATTTTCCTAAAAAATATTTTTTTTTATTCTACTAACTGATGAGACAAGAATCCTCCACCTCCTGATCCACCTGATATTACGTGGTAACCATAGCAAATAAAAAAGCATTACCCCGTAGGTCACGGACGTCAGGAATGATGCACTACCCTGGGTCCATCAACTTGAGGCATTTTTTGTTCAGCCTTATACGGGCCCGTAATTTCATCGGAGGCCTATGTCGGACTTCTACAGGCTGGTGATGATGACTTGCAAACTCGACTGGCATCTCAGCTCTGTTGGTAGTAGGTAGCTCTGCCTTCTGAGCCGTAGGTGGGTTTGATCCCCACCGAGAACAAATATTTGTGTGGTGAACACAGATGTTTATTCTCTGTCTGGGTGTTATAACATTGTATTCTAAGTATGTATTCACAAAAAAATAAAATATGTATTATATCAGCTATCTGGTTCTCATAGTACAAGCTCTGCTTAGTTTGGGGCTAGATAGTGTTGCGTGGATTGTCTTAAATATTTATTTATTTACTTCAGCTGCATTTAGCTTTGCTTTTTGTTTCAGGGTTACCATCTTTCATCAAACATCGCTCTTCAAACGTTAGTCAAGTGTAAGCTTATTGGCCCGCTTCAAGCTCTAATAAAAGTTAGGTGCTTCTTGGTTCAAGTACCACTTCACTTAAGGGGTTCTTGATGAGTTGCTTGATTTAAATGCGGAAGGAAAAGGATTTATTGTGGGAATTAGGTTGCGTTTACTCAGAGTGATTTTCATAAAAAGATACTGGTTGGTATTAGGAGGGCAAGTATCCGTTATTTGTATTTGCGTGACGATAAAAAGTGAAAAGAAAATTTATAAGAAATGTTTAAAATAAAAACAATTTTTAAAGTAAAAGATATAAAGAGTACATAAAAAACACAAAATACAAAAAAAAGTTTTTAAATTTTGAGTTTATAAAATAAAATAATAGGAAATCTGCCTGTGAAAATGATCTGCCAGTCCAGTCTATTCATATATTTTTTTTTTAAATCTAACCAATATACAATTAATATAAGTTCAACATGAATTCAATTTTTTTTTAAATTTATAATAATTATAGTGCCTTTTGATAAAAAATTTAATATTTTGTTGAGACTACAGGAAAACGATTAATTTATTTGTAGTCGAACCTCAAAGAGAATGCAAGCATTTAATAATTTTCCAATCAAAAATAAATTGTTAACAATCGGAGAGTTCCGATCGAACAAAACGAATTATCCAGAAATTTAGCCTTTGAGTTGTATTTACCACAATATAATTAAATATCTGTTATATTTTATGTTACGACCTTGTACAACAGTGGATTTCTTTAGTCATAAAAAGTACTTTTTTTTATAAAGTATCCTTTTCATTAAATCAAAAAGATGTTTAAGATTTAATGAAACAATCCAACGTGAAAATGGAAAAAAGTCCACTATACCAAAATAATCAGAAAAAAAACATTTTATCAAAGCTATTATAATAATAACTATGAAAAATACAATACTCGTCTTGATTAAGCTACTATAAATTTTGATTTTAATACAACAAAGTAGAAAAATAAGCATACGGCCCACATGATGGGAAGCGGTTACCGTTAGCCTGCAATACCAGAAACATCACAAGCGCGTTGCCGACCCTGTAAAACTTTGCTTCGAAAATCCGGTGAAACTGCAGTCGGGTATTTCAATTTTATTAATTAAAAAGTTATTTAAAATACAATAGTGTGGATAACTCATACAAAGCTTCACTGAACTCAGCGCAGTTAGCTAAAGCTTTATGTTGCTGTTTCAATGGTTTTCAGCAAAATTCGAGGCGAGTATGAATAATAGTGAAATTCCACGCGACTTTGCTTAGATTTTTTTAATAAACTTCAACCGCAATGCAGTATGCAAGTAAGCCATAATTATTATGTCTTTCTTCGGTGAGCTGTGTGTATGAATATTGAGGTTGCCTGGAAGCGACTGCTTTCAGCGATAATGCCGACCATTGTACTTTACTTGTTTACGTGTTATCATCGGTCAGTCAGAGTCATGGGCCATTATGTCTTCCTTCAGTAAATGTATGCAAAAAAGCTGAAAATTATTGTCGGTCAGTCAGTAAGAGAGTTTTATGTATATAGATTCTGTACAAAAGGCTACTCTAATTAGCACAGTAAGCCTCTTTGTTGCGGCAGAGCCTTATAAATGTGACCTACAACTCTGGTGCTTTTTGGGGCTTAGTGTAATTATGAATCATAATAAAATATGAAAGGAACAAGTGAAGTTTTAAAAAACTTGAGAATACGACTTCGGACTACCCATCGGAAGCTAACATGTCAATTTGCAATGTCTGTATCTACTATTTTTGTATGCTATGTAATTGCTTTATTATTACTTTTAGGCCCTTCGCACATGGAGCTACTCAAAAACGGCTGAACTAATCAGTAATTACGATTACAAACCAGTTACAAATTGTATCTCACACACGACGCTACTCAAGTTGGAAGGTTTCAGTCACTTCTGTCGCACAAATTGAATATTAATGTTTGCTCGTTCATTTTTATAACAAAAAACAAAGAAACTCGGGAAACCAGCAGCGTGGAGACCGGTACGACGCGTCGCGCGTGATCGGTTGCTAACGCGTTACTGACCAGTTAGTAACTAGTCGCGTCGTGTGCGAACCTCCATAGAACATGTATGGGCTGTGACGCTCAGGCAACTCGTTAGTAATTTAAGTTTGTGACTAGTTCTTTTTGAGTAGCTCCATGTGCGAAGGGCCTTAAACGTAGCGTGTGCTGTCTTTGAAACGTTTGCTTTTATATTATTTATTGCCTACGTTGCCTATTGTTATTTGTTGCCTGCTACTAATGTTTTTTAAAAGAATCATACTAAAAAACGGTAGGAACCAAGCCGTAGTTTGTTGCCTGTTCTTCTAGGCTTGGTCGCGTGGAACTGGCATGGCACCTAGACTCACCTAGCTTTAGGACGTTTCAAAGTGATTCTTGTGATACTATTGAATAAATAAATATTTGATTTAGATTTTGACTGCTGAGCCGATTTTGATGAAGTTTTTATGGGAACAATCTGGAGCTACCTACCTTTTAGATCAATACAAAAACACGATTCCTAAATTGTTTTATTTGAAACTTTGCTTTCATAATCTAATCACGGTTATTTTGATTATCGTAGATAAAGAGAAAAAATAAAAATTACATTTTATAAGAAACTAGAAAATTTTATAATTAACTCTGTTTTCCACCTGTAGGTATTACAGGTAGAAAACAGAGTTCAGATCACCGACCGAAAAGATAAAGATATATTTATTTAATCGATAGCAAACATGATAGAATAATCTGAAATCAAAAACAGTAAAAATTTAAAACGGACTTAAGTAATTTGTTTTGATATAGTAAAGATAATTAATTTTGTATACTTTAGACTTGATAATATAGGGTGTATAAAACTTCTTCTCTTCCTGCCCTTATTCTTTCTTTATTCTTTCTTACCCACTCTATGTGGGTCGGCACAACATGTTCTCTTCCATTCTTCTCTTTCAGCCGTCATCTTTGTATTCACTTCTTTCTTACCCATGTCATCTTTAAAACTGTTCATCCATCTTTTCTTTGGCCTACCTCTACCCAAATATTTACTACATTCATTCTCATCACTCTCCTAGTCACGTGACTTTCATAAAGGGTGTATAAAACTATTCCAACTAAATGTCGTGATAAGGTGCTGAAGGGTCCTGATGTCTAAAATAAATTAATATTTTTTTTATAAATAATCAATCTTGTGTGTTTTTAAGAACAGCTTTACCCTGTATATTCAATAAAAATATCATAATGAATAAAATTATCTTTTTTTTATTATATCTAGTCTGATAGTTTTTTTTTGTGGAAGGTTTTTTGTGCACGCTAAGAATGTCAAAATTACCCAAAGGTTAACTGGAAGAGAACGCTAGCCTTAAATTCACCTAATGTACGATGCAATTTTTGTTTTAGTGCAATAAGGAATTTTTAATACATCTATCTATCTATAAGTAGTACCTTTCCATCTAATACCATTTCCTTCAGACATATTTTTTAAATTCTCTGGTTGGAACGTGAGTTTTGCTAAAGGTATTGGAAACCAAACAAGTTAAAACTAATATTTTAAAGCCGTTCAAAGCTGACGTTGGACAGAATTTTGTTGAAAACTATTTACCGTCCAGTGACTTCAATTTTGTATAAAGCCTTCAAATATTGCGAACTTTTATCATATGCGCCAAAAGTTCGAACGTTTTTTTTTATATAACTAGCTACAGGGCTACCACGAGCTCCATATGGTTATGGCTATGGCTGTCAAATTGTGTATAGATCGGCTGACCCACACATTCATTTTCTTCTTGTGTTTGAATGTGTTGACACTGTTGACACAATTTTGACAGCCATAACCATAACCATATGAAGCTCTTGGTAGGCCAGCTGATGGAACAAGCTTATGGCCCATCTTTCATTGTATAACAAAGCATTGCCACGTAGGTCACGCACATCAAACGTGACCTACGAGGAATATTGATAGCATGGTAAATGGGATGAATCTAAATGTTTTAGAGACAAGTTAAAAGTTCAAAAATATGTGTCAAGTGCACGAAAAGAGCCTCTTTGAGGCGCACTTATAATCCTTTCACCACACTTGGTTTGAAAGAATCAGTGACACGATAAGAAGAAGAAGAGACAAGGGAAATTTCAAAACTTAAGAAACCTACTTCATGGTCATACCTCATCCTGTTTTGATTAAATTTCTTTGGAAACAACTAGAAACCTGCCAGAAAAAAAACCTCCAAATCGGGTCCAAGAATTACTAAGGCTTGCCATAACAAACATTAAAAATATGCAACCGAATTGAAAACCTCTTTTTTGAAGTCGGTTCAAAAAGTGATTGAAGGAAGTGATGGCCCACCTGATGTTAAGCGAGTACCTTTACTAAAACAATCGTATTATTACATTAGATACTATCATGGTATTTAACACTATTTTAATGAAACAACGGGATATTTACCATGCTTAAATTTTTATTGAGTTGACTTCCGATATGATATTTCGGCACAGTTGCATGCACCATGATCACGGTTGAACTGAAGTCCACGAGTAAAAGAAATGAAACTCAACAAAAAATTAATCATGGTAAATATCTCGTTGTTTCATAAAAATAATCGTTTTAATTTCATAAAAATTATTTACCTCACATACCATGTTCACTAAGCATGTCCAACGAGGATTGCACTGAAACACTATTTCAGAACCAAAGACCCTATAAAAACCGTCTGAAAACCCCTTTACCTATAATTTCAACCCCACGAAAATTTAACCCCTAATTAATGAACTCTTCAACCCCGCATCTTAAGTTAGGTTAAAGCCACATGTTTTATGCATATAAGTTACTATTAAGTGTGTAGTACGTAAAATCTAATTAAGCTAAAACGTAGCGCGTCTTGAGCCAAAACTTGGACTTATGTTACACTAACCACATGGTGCAAGGTATAGAGGAAAATATAGCTTTCTGAAATTACTAAGTTTCTAGATAAGTCTTAATACTTTGGCATTACCGTTCATCGATGAAAAACTTCTTATTAATAACAGTGTAGTACCACATACTTCTTTTGAAGATGAAAATAAAAACAAAGATTATTACATTTCTAGATACGCTTAGAAATTTAAGGTTCGTATACAGAAACAATGCTTGAGTCTGAGTCGAGCCCTAAGCATAAATATTTTGACAGTTCTCCATTGAAAAATGACAAAAATCTAAACACGGTTGCTCTAACTAAACCCTTAAAACACGGCCCTAAAACTAACGTTTATTGATGTAAAAAATGTTATAAACTAATTAGTTTGAAGAATCCGACCATGGCAAGCATATAAAATATAGGTACTGTTTGATCTTCTTTACTTTCGATTGACAAAAAAAATGAGTTTGAGACTTTTCCATTCCCACTTTTCAAATGACTTCAGAAAAAGCAGCTTTTTTGAATAATGATTACGTGATTTTTCATGCTGACTGTACAATAGTAAGGCAAAATTCCGGTCCTTTGTGACCCGTTTCCCTCTGTCTACTGCCGATTTATTTTAAATCCCAATAAGAATATAAATACGTGAGGTTTTTACGTTATTTGGAGCCCTTGGCACGGAAATATAGCGAGCGTGCCAATTTGCTGCTTCACTGTACCTAGATGTATTAATTCAACTGAGTTTTTGGGCCAACTATCATTTTTGTATCCTTAAATATTTGGAGAGTTTTTATTGTATTCTACTAATTGTACGTACTACTTTATTTTAGTAGCTGATGCAACAAGCAACTGGCCCACCTGATGTTAAGTGGTAATCATCGCCTATAACAAAGCATTGCTTCGTAACAAAAGAAGAACTAGTAGTTTTTCTTTCTACAGGTAACTGAGTGGAAGTGCATCGTAGAGCACGTGGCAATTCTTTGTTATAGGCGATGGTTACCACTTAACATCAGGTGAGTCATATGCTTCTTCCATCAACTAGTTGTATACTTATTATAAAAAAAGAACATTACCAACAGACACATTTAGGGCGAAGAACACTACTTTCGAAATGTCTCGTCTGTCTGTAAGTGCCACTATATCCCACTTACACTACATTTCACTTATTGTGGTAGATAACACTATTAAAAGTCCCAAGTCACTTTAACCCTTAACATCAGTAAGCCACTGAAGAGATTACCGGAAACTCCTAGAGGTCCCAAAAGCCATTTAACCCTTTAAATGCTAATTGGCGCCAGTAAACTACAAAACCGCAGGATCCATAACTGAATTACGTCCAGGGGTTGTAAATCATTGGCGCGTTTCAAATTAATTTACTACTGTACCTGAGGGTTATTCTGGTTCGCGGCATAGTAAGCTGCTTCAGTTTTGAATCGACTTTGCATCACAGCTAATAATTAATCTATTACGACTTAAATAGATTTAAGTACGGCTGTAGGTACTATTTATGTCCATATGAGTCAAATAAACGGAAGTGTTTTCAGAGTTACAAAAGAATTTTTTTTCAAGGCACATGAGCTGGCATTGCAAGCAATTTAAAAAGTAAAGTATAAGTGAGGTTATTGAACTACACCGGCCTCAGCCGGCGTTCTGCTTCTTCTTGATATACACAAAAAATGGTACCCTAACTAAAAATTTACAATAAATAAGGCGTCGCCTACAACGGCAAATATCAGAATAACCCTGCGGAGTCTAATCCGCGACGCAATCAGGTCGCTTTGTGACCGAATTCAGGTGTGGCTGTATTTGAATGATTAACCTAATCGAGTTATCAAGTTCCCCGTTTTGTTCCTCGTATTCGATGGCTTTATTTAATTATATAACTCAATGTTTTAAGGGTTAAGGGGAGAAGAACGTTGTTTGCTTTTGTTTTTCATCATCATCTATAAATAACCCGACTTTAAGAGAGCACTGGTGGTCTAGTGGTAGCGGCCCCGCCTTTCGATCCGAAGGTCGTGGGTTCAAATCCACTCGTGTACCAATGAGTTTTTCTGTCGAAAAATTTATGTGCACTATGCCATTACTCTCAAAACGGTGAAGGAAAACATCGTGAGGGAACCGGCGTGTTATAGAACCTAAAGAATTTCAAGCAACACGTGTCAGGGGTCACGCAAAAAGGGCCCACCAGCGGCCTACTTGCGGAAAAAACCTGCCCGCACATCAAGTGCGCATGATAAAACTTGCCAATTTGCCCACTGCTGGGTATATAGGCCTCTTTCTGTATGTGCCACTGTTGACGGTCCTACGCTAATCTCATCCAGGTCTTGCCCGTGATAGCTACTTTCGTCATGCGATATTTTTTTCTTTTGTTTTTTATCGACTCAAAACAGAACGATGCTATGCATAACACAGTTGATAAATCTTTTTTCCACTCAATTTGTGGGTTTTACAGAAATACGTCAAATTACACTCAGCTCACTCGTTCAGTCTTAACTCTTTACTGCGGAAATTGATAGTTAGTAACAAGTTTTGAAGTTTTTGTATCAAACTTTTACTCCCTCTTTCATAATTATAATACTTTTATGTCAACAAATAGAAGTAGCAACATGCTTAGCGTTTTGCTAAGCTAAATATATCTATCTATACATATTATAAAAGAAAGTCGTGTTAGTTACACTATTTAAAACTCAAGAACGGTTGAACCAATTTGGCTGAAAATTGGTGGGGAGGTAGATTAGAACCGGGAGAAGGACATAAAATAAAAAATAAATAAATAAAACTTTTATCCCGAAAATGTAACGGGAACGGGGCGAGCAAAGCCGCTAGTGATTGATAAAGGACAATTATGAATTGATAAAATACATTTTATTTTGACGCAGTACAATTTTTAAGATGGTTAAATTAAGCTCTTTTCTTAGCTTAATTCACCAAGTTTAACCCAAAGTCACGTATCTCAGGTTCTAGCCGAAACTTATCTGTAATTCAAATCGCGCAAGTAGCTAGCTCGCTCACTAAACCGATTACAACGCTCCATTAACCACTGGAAGATATCAGGTGCAGTCTTTAACGAGTTTAGTCGTTCGAAACTTTCACTCGCCCGTGCCCTTAGCACTAGTTTATTATTTTACTAGCGGCCACCCGCGGCTTTGTTCGCTCCGCTTCCATAACGCCCTGTTCCCGTTACTTTTTCGGGATAGTGTCCTATGGTCGTCTCCAGGTTTTATGCTACCAAAATTAAAATAAAAAAATAATTTAATTCAGTAGAATCGCAAGGATCACTTTGAAATTTTTAAAGCTAGATGAGTCTTATGCTGCCTTCCTACGGTGCGTGGTTCTGCAGATCATCACGCACATCACATCACGCAGCCGACGACGACGCACGGCAACGCACACAGACAGGGCTCATGTGCTACCGCGCACCTCGGCGCACGGAACCGTTCCCATGGTGTGTCGTGCGAGCTGATCCGCCCCTCCGTGCGCAATATTACCGTGGGAAGGGGCTATTAGTGTCAGTTCCATGCGACCAAGCCTAGATTTTGATTTTGATTTTTGAAAAAACTGTCCAATAAAAATATTGTATTTGTAAAAACTATTTTTAAGACGATGTTAGCTAGCCACAGTAAATGACTAAAATTTGCTGAAAATCTCGTCAGGGTGGGTTACGCCTACTAGTTGATCAAGATCTTCAGAAATAAAGCTACCAACCAACCGATTCGATAGCAAAAGAAACCGGTGCTCAATCAACTGTTATAGTTGAAATCTCCTAATTAGTTATGAGGATTACAACGAGCCTCGTCTTAAAAGTTCAGCCAAACCGACGCAAATTTATATGACGGAGGTGGAACTTTACTTTTTTCAGCTATTGACGCTTTGTAGGTCACTCGCCTCTATTGTACTGTAAGTACTTTAAATATGTTATTCACAACTTTTTCTGAGTAGACTTTGACCAGTTGATTACCACTTATCATCTGGTGGGTCATCATCATTGTTATGACTACCAGAAAAACAATATTGAAAAACTGGCTTATCTTTACATAAGTACTTTGGCCTCAATTTTGTACCCTTTGTAGCCCCTTAAAGCACATCTAAGCTTTCTACGGTGGCGATTAGTGAAACGGTGTCAGTCCGAAAAAGATCATTTTTCTTCTTATCGTGTCATTTGATCGAACCAGTGTACCTCAAAAAGGCTTCTTTCGTGCACTTGACACAGGTTTTAAAACTTTTTAAGTTCTACAGCATGCTTGTTTCTTCACGATGTTTTCCTTCACCTTTTGAGAGTACTGGCATAGTGCACATACATTTTTGGACAGAAAAATATTTTGGTATCCGACTGGAATTGAAGGCACGACCTTAGAATCGTAAGGTCCGTTATTTTTGTTACGATATCGCAGACGTCAAAAGGCGTCGGTTTGTATATTGCTTAACCAGGACCTTTTACTTGTTGGACTAAGAGCCCTAAGAGATTATACTAATGCTAAGAGCACGGAAGTAAGACTTTCTGCCCATTTGCGTAAAATAGGAAAAAGGAATTATTGTGTACTAGCATCCGCCTGCTGCTTTGCTCGCTTGGTACCAACTCATATAAACTCATATAAAAAACGTGGTAGCGTGGGAATAAATAAAATAAATAAATATTGGAAGGGCAAGGGCGGCAAGGGGCAACAATCTGCGAAATGTAGCTGGCAAGCACTGGAGGAGAGCCTAAGACCGGGCTCAGTGGCGCGTCCTGGAAGAGACCTACGTCCAGCAGTGGACTGATATAAATTGATGATAAAGGTTATTTGTTAGAAATAAATTCTTTCAACAGAAGGAAGCAAGTTCCAGCGCTTTTTTAACATTTCGTCTACCAATTATTGTTTTCGTGTGAGTACGAGTCCCTCTCTTTTGTATGGAAAATTTAAGAGACAGCGTCAAGTTTCTACGCAAAGTATATTTTGCTGTCTCATCTTTTCTCCATGCAATAGAGAGAGACAAGGGTGAAACGAAATGTTCAAACTGATCGACTAAAACTGCGACTTGCCCTTCTGAGTACACAAGTGTTGTACTCAGTCGAAAGCATTCGTAAAAAGTACGATGTACACGATATTTGCGTCTCGGCAGCGAGCTTGTCTTTATTAACGTGGGGCGACCGTGTGTTGACAGAGTTGACACTGGTTAAGGTACCGTCTACTGAACGCGTTTTCTCTCTCCAAAAAAAAGCGACTTTCAAACTTCATCTGAATTTAGCTTTGCTACAATTTTGATTTAGGGTTACCATCTTTCATCAAACATCTCTCTTAAAAACCTGCGCATCAAGGTGATGGCGATCAGCTGAAATGCTGTCAAATATAGCTGTCACATTTGACAGCGTTTCACGTGATCGCCATTGCCATCGCCTAGATGTGCGCAGGCCTTAAAAACCAAGGATTATTGTGTTTCAAACCAATAAGTATGAATGTCTTCTCCCTCTTGACAAGTGATGCATCTCATCGCTCAGTCCGAATATTTAATGTCCTATTCCCAAAACCGGCTATATCCTATATCCAGCAAAAATAGACATAGACGAATTAGACAAGTGGACAGGCTGATGGAGATGGTAGTTGTCTTTTAGATAGCTTAGTCAACGAAAAATTGCATTATTTTTACAGCTGGTATAGCATCGACGATTGAGAGGGTGCAATACCATCCATCAAGCCGGGATCAGATTGATCGATACGATTGTTCGCTCCATCCGTTATTTTGGCGATTCGACGAATTTTATGATTGTATTCGACTGTTACCGGAATGCTATCGATATTTTTAATAAATAAAATAGGATTAACCAGACGACTGGTCTCATAGCTTATCAATTGCAGAAAAATAACCTAATCCGACTAATATTATAAATTCGAAAGTTTGTATAGATAGATGGATGTTTGTTACTCAATAACGCCAGAACGGCTGAACCGATCTGGATGAACTTTGACACATAGGTAGATTATAGTCTGGAATAGCACTTAGGATTAACACATAAGACTTATTATTCCGAAAAAGTAACAGGAACGGGGCGAGCGAAGCCGCGAGCGGCCGCTAGTGTTAAGAGCGGGTCGTGCGAAAATTTGAGATTTAAAAAAAAAAAATCATAACTAAATAACTAAGTGGCATTTTAAAAATCGCAAAAGGACTAATTGTAGACTATACATTTGAGATTAATTCGAATTTAAGTGTGTTAAAAAAATATACTATTCAACATGACATTCTATTTAACGCTGACATACGATTTTCATTAGCGTTAAATAGAATAATAAATAATAAATAAATAAATATTGTGGACAATTCACACAATACTACCCAGCCCCAAACTAAGCACAGCTTGTAATATGGAAACCGGATAGCTGATATAATACTTGAATACATTTTTTTTTTAAATACATACTTATAATACAATATAACACCCAGACAGAGAACAAACATTTATGTTAACCACACAAATATTTGTTCTCGGTGGGGATCAAACCCACGACCTACGGCGCAGAAGGCAGAGCTACTACCAACTGAGCTAGAGGCCAGAATGTCGTGTTAAATAGTATATTTTTTTACCACACTTAAATTCGAATTAATCTCAAATGTATATAGTCTACAATTAGTCCTTTTGCGATTTTTTAAATGTCACTTAGTTATTTAGTTATGTTTTTTTTTTTAGTCTCAAATTTGCGCACGACCCGCTCTTAATATATTAAAGAACCAACGGGCAAAATAAATTGCAGTAATGCTACATTTTGAGATCTTAGTGGACCTCAATGATTTATCATGAATACTGAATACTCATGCTTAAAAAAAAAAAAATAGTTTTGTTAAATTGTTTTATTTATCGTGAAGCTCAAAAATAACTAGGTATATACTCAAAAATATCGTGTGATGCGTGAAATTTCTCTAGTTACTCAGTTTACTACGCCCCATAATTTTATTTATGGGTACGATCAATGCCTTAGATTCTAGGGCATTAATCGGCCATTGGTGAGGATTTATCCTCACTAGATTTATCTAGGGCCCAAATTTATCCTCACCAATCTAGGGTTTGATGACTGGTATTTAGGACCTACCAAATTATTTATGAGCTTTTAGTACACCATAATATAAAACGCTTAATAAATTTTCTTAAGCAATTTTATTTCTTAATTTTATGCATCATAAAAGCTAAAAACTCTTGTGGACGTCTAACGGGGTTTTTTCAGAGGAAATTCCAAGCAAAAACTCGTGTATCGTAGGTCGCCCAACTGTAAACCCACCTTAAGCTTCCAAATATGAAAGGTGCCCGATGAAGTAGCGCTAGTACAAGTACATGAGCGTAAAGTAACATTCACACAATGAGCTATTTTATATCGCATAGCATCACACTAAGCGCTGATTTTTCCGTCTACGGAATAACACTATCGGTTGAATAAAAATGTCAGTTTTTGTTTTTGACAAAGATATAATTATATCATTTTATCTGACGGATACATTTATCTACTATTAGTTATAAGTTTTAATTTTGTGTTATTTGTATTATTATTGTGGACCTACGTGTGGTATTGCAACTATGTGTTCAATTACAACAACCATTTCCAATACTCTAATTATATGTCTTATTGAAGGTTCTGTCTGTCTGCCTGATACGTTATTTATTAGGAAAATGTCAGATTGTCAGTGTTTTCTGTCCTCATTAAGGCAAAATAAGAGATATATTATAGAATATTGGGTAAGACCATTACGGCCGTGGGCTATCATCATCATCATCACCAACCTATATCAGTCCACTTCTAGATGTTCCGTCTCTCCGTTAGTTCTCCCCAAGACGCGCCACTGAGCCCAGTTTTGGCTCCTCTCTTCCAGTACTTGCCAGCTACATATCGCAGATCATAGCCAGCCCTTGCCGGTTGTTGTTCTACACCGTCCATACCGTATGCTAAGATAGTATATTTCGTCATGTGTAACGCCCTAACCACGTTCGCGTTTTACGGGGATTGCACGTAAACAAAGGCTTTGCGGGTGTTGGTTTAGAGATGACAGTTTCATACTGATTAGTGTTTTTGAAAGTTTGAACCAACCAACCTTTGAGGCCGGCATTATAACGTGTTCAGTATCGTCTCTTATAGCAAAATATATTGCATTGTACCCACTCTTTTTTATATTGAGTGAGTAGGCAAGCAAAAATTTGAGCAAAAGTTATTTTGGTCAATTTTTGATAATTTTTTTATAATAATATTATTTATAATTCCTTTATGTTTTAAACAAAAAATATTTTGAATGGTTCAGTTTTTTAAATTTTTAATAATATTTTTATTTATAAATATAAGTCGTGTATTATATGAATAATTACTGCAACTTTGTTAGCCATATTTATAGTAGCTATAGCTGTTTGCTTGTTCTGCAGTGGCGATCAGTGGAACACTGTCAAACAACGCAAGGCTTCAAGCAATATAATAGCGATATTTGACAAATTACAGCGTTTCAGCTGATCGCTATCGTCATCGCTTAGATGTGCACATGCCTTTAAAGTTACATGAAAATGGCATAAGTTTGACAAGTTTTTTCTGTTCATTGTC